>CM028132.1:173305000-175705000 GCA_016271365.2 Neoceratodus forsteri
GTCTATGTATGTACATCAGCAGTACACCTTCATCAGTAAGAATGCATGTGATACTGGCAGTACCAATTTCACAGCGTTGAACAGGCAATGCTTTTCCATACGTTTACATCAGCCTCTCTGTTGAGTAAACCATTGCAGTAAATGTACTACTATGTAAATCATCTACTAAATGTATCACTACTTTTATCTTGAGCATGCTAGTGTCTTGTAGTTAATTTATGTGCTTCTCTTAATTAATGTATACTCAGTAGTGTTAAAACCTTTCTACAACTGTCATCATGCACCTTCAGCATTTATATTGAATAACGGCACAGTACCAGTTGTGTGGTGTAGGGCATCGGTAGGTAAGGCCATGCAACTACTAAGTGTGGTACATGTGTGCAGCTGCAATCAGGGATGTGTACGTTATGTACATGGCCTCAGTTTTGCTGTTGATCTCCACTGAGCATGCAGTACCTGGTCAGGTGGGTGGGGATGTCTCATAGTACATTAAGACAATTGTTTGTTATTTCTGTCACCTGCTGCTGGATGTCTGTCATTGGTTGTGTTGACTTGGTCCTCCCCATACTTGAATGTGTGTGTGTGTGTCTGTGTGTGGTGCTGGGGTGGGATTCGGAGTTGGGTTTTGAACCCTAACAGCGAATTTCCTCACTTTAATAGCTATGGAACAACCCTAACTAATGCATTAAATGGAGTTTTTTGCCTCTAATTTCCCTTCTTTTTGAGAATGATATTGAGAAATAGTGAATGTAATGTGGTGGCGGGAGCGCGGGGCCCTTTGGGCCCCGTGCGCTCCCGCCACATGATGTCTTGTGGCATAGTAACAGGAGCAGCAATGCAAACAGAAATGCTAACAGTGGCACACATGGTAACACAAGCGCGAATGATAACAGAAAGGGTAACGCACACGGTGGCATAGACAGGAACGGTGTGCCACATGATGTCTGGTCACATAGTAACATGGTGCTTGTAAATGAAATGTCAATGGGCATGATGACTGAAAGTGAAACAGAAAGAGAAACAGTGAGGTACACACAAATGGCAAAAGTAACAGAAACATAAGCGCAATAAGACTTATAAAGGATGGCCATGCGTGGTGGCGTTAGATAGTGCATTGATCATCAGCCCTAACTTTCACCCCATGACCTGTGTAAAGCAGCAGAAGTATAGGAGAATGGGGTGAGAGTTGGACTCATGATCCCAATGCACCCCAATGCCGGTTGGGGTGGGTGGGGGTGCAAGGGGTTTTTCAACCCTAACAGCGAATTTCCTCACTTTTGTCGCTGTGGAACAACTCTAACTAATGCATTAAACTGAGTTTTTTGCCTCTAATTTCCCTTCTTTTTGAGAATGATAACAAGAAATAGTGAATGTAATGCAGCAGCGGGAGCGCGGTGCCCTCTGGGCCCCATGCTCCCACCGCATGATGTCTTGTGGCATACTAACAGGGACAGCAACGCAAACAGAAATGCTAACAGTGGTGCACATTGTAACACAAGCACGAATGAGAACAGAAAGGGTAACGCACATGGTGGGGTAGATGGGAATGGTCTGCCACATGATGTGTTGTCACATAGTAACATGGTGCCTGCAAACAGAAATGTCAATGGGCATGGTGATGTAGAGTGAAACAAAGATAAACAGTACTGTAGACAGAAAATGGCAAAAAATAACAGAAACGCAAGCGCAAATGAAAACGCAAAGGATAACGCACATGGTGCCGCAGACGTCAACGGTAAGTGAAACGGGTACGGAACCGCAAGCGGAAAGGGCAACAGTAACAGTAATGTAAGCACACAGGCTGGTTTTCCCCAGAACCTGCATTGAGAAAGACAGTGAGTACAAATAATGTATGCAAAATAATGAGTATCGACGCAGAAAATGAGATCTTGGAATACTAAATACATTATATCTCAGGAACCGTACGACGTAGAAAAAAAATTTAAGTCATATTATTTACAACTGTCCTGGCTAATTTGGATCTTAGCCCCATTAGGGGGCTAAGAAATTTTCCGACAAAGTCCGTATCTCGCACTGTTTCCAAGATACGGGCCCTGAAAGGCGCGGTGAACGCAGTAATGTTATCCTATGGGGAAAAAAAGAAAAGTTCGGAGCACCATAACTTTGCCTCCCTGTAATGTTTTTTCACAAAACCACTGAAAGGCACATCTGTGGGCTGTTGGCTGTCTTCCCTCCAAATTTCAGGAAAAAAGACCAAACCGTTATTTTGCAGCAGGGATCCAAAGGATTTCTGTTATGCTACACGAATGTTATCCTATGGGAAAAATGTCAACTTTGGAGTGCGTAACTTTGCCGCCGTGATATTTGTTCACCAAACTACTGAAAGACACATCTGTGGCTGTTGCTGTCTTCCTCCAAATTTCAGGAAAAAAGACCAAACCGCTATTTTGCAGCAGGGTGCCAAAGTTTCTATGTAGCATGCAGCGCTCGTAATGTTATCCTATGGGAAAACTGTCAACTTTGAATGCTGTAACTTGCCGCCATGTAATATTTTTCAATACAACACTGAAAGGCACATCTGTGAGATGTCGCTCCGCTCCTCCAAATTTCAGCTCACAACTCCCCACGGTTCTTTGCAGCGCAGTGCCAAAGAATTGCTGTCATTTCCCACAGACTAGAAAACTACTACTCGCACTTTGCGAAAGCTTTCGCAAAAATTTGCAACACTTTCTTGAGCCCGAAAGTAATTTGCGAAAGTACTTTTTCCAGAAATTTGAAAAACATATTTCTGGGGTGTTTTACCACAAAATAAAGACATGGCAAGCATCCTCAGGGCCCGAATAGCTAAATACAAAAAGAATTATGTTGCTAGAGGGTCTCAAATTTAAATGCCAACCATTTTTCTGATCACCAACTGAAAACAAAATGGCAGATGTGCAAAAGTAACAGGCCCATTTGCGAAAGTAAAAATGCATTTGCGACACTGTCGAACTTTTTGTTAACTTTTTCCCATTGACTTATAATGGGAAACTGTTTTTTGAATAACTTTTGAACAGTTTAATATTTTTTCACCAAATCTTCAAAAGGCACATTGGGGACCCCGCCTGCACATTTCCTGAAGATTTCGGGCCGGTCACGCAAACTGTACGACCTGTACACGCGACCATAGAATTCCAGAAAAGCGTAAACGCGCACAGAGATCACGCTTAACTCCGCAACCATATATCCGATCAGTACGAAACTTAGCAGATCCCAAGGCCTATGGGTCTTGATCATACATTCCAAATTTCAGGCAAATCCATCAAACGGTTGCAAAGTTAAGGTGCAAAATTTTGGGTTAACATGGAAATGGTCCTCAACCTAATTATGGTAGCACTACTGTGCTACCATAGTGTGTGTGTGTGTGTGTGTGTGTGTGTGTGTGTGTGTGTGTGTGTATATTCATGGCAAAAACCCTGTTTAATGCATCAGTTAGGTTGTTCCACAGCGACAAAGTGAGGAAATTCGCTGTTAGGGTTCAAAACCCTAACTCCGAATTCACACACACACACAGACACACACACATTCAAGTATGGGGGAGGACCAAGTCAACACAACCAATGACAGACATCCAGCAGCAGGTGACAGAAATAACAAACAATTGTCTAAATGTACTACGAGACAACCCCACCCACCTGACCAGGTACTGCATGCTCAGTGGAGATCAACAGCAAAACTGAGGCCATGTACACCAAACGTACACATCCCTGATTGCAGCTGCACACAACGTACCACACTTAGTAGTTGCATGGCCTTACCTACCGATGCCCCACACCACAACTGGTACTGTGCCGTTATTCAATATAAATGCTGAAGGTGCATGATGACAGTTGTAGAAAGGTTTTAACACTACTGAGTATACATTAATTAAGAGAAGCACATAAATTAACTACAAGACACTAGCATGCTCAAGATAAAAAAGTAGTGATACATTTAGTAGGTGATTTACATAGTAGTACATTTACTGCAATGGTTCTCTCAACATAGAGAGGCTGATGTAAACGTATGGAAAAGCATTGCCTGTTCAACGCTGTGAAATTGGCACTGCCAGTATCACATGCATTCTTACTGATAAAGGTGTACTGCTGATGTACATACATAGACCTTCAGTGTGTTTCAATATTAAAGATGGTAAGTATTCTTTGTAAGAAAGATTGTAATTGCATGGATCAGGCCAAGCAACTTCTAAATATCATAGCACTACTGAGCCAACAATGATGTACCTGTATCGGACATGTACATAGGATAGATTTTCCTGTAGGCACTTATTGAGTATGTTGTACCTGATAAAGACAATCTCATTGCATCTGTGATGACTAACTTATTCAAATAGTAATACATTTGCTATTGTTGCAATGAGTGATCTATGCCACTTATGGACACAGTGTGATTTTTTTTTAACAGTTGTTTCATACTCAGGCTGTATGCTTACTGTTTGGGTTTGCCACACTTCTGTCACTGATGCTATCAAAGTGATAACTATGTTAATTCTGCTACAACAGGAATCAAGTAGGTATGGTGTAGATATAAACAAAATGTCTTAGTATTGATTTAACTCATAGTGGGGTAAATGTACTAGGACAGCAGGGGTTATCCTCTATCACTGAGTCTGTCAGTTATCACACTAGGTTTTAGGTGACTAATGATCAGTTACACTGTTCATCTTCAGCAGAGTTCATAATCACAGCCATTCTCCAGCAACTAGACAGTGTATGGTGTAACTGGGTGGGACACTGTGTTACAAAAGCTGCTGCAGTGCCTAGCAGAGGAAAGTATCTACTCATAAAGACTAATTACGACAATAAGACTCAACAGTTATGTTAAATGGTCTGTTAATCATCCTGTAGGGGTTTAATGTTGAATGAGGCATATCAGAGTGCCACATGTCGCTAGACAGTGATAAACTGACCATTAACATAATACCTGGGAGTGGCTTATAGCTATCATAATAAAACTGTTTTTTAAACATTAAACCATGTTCATCATATGGTTAGGCTCTACATGTATATTAATAAAAACTAAACATAAGGCTGTTACAATGTTTACAGTCAATTAGAAAGCTGCATTTCTCAAACCCTTGTTATAATCAGATATTATACCTGTACAACTCCTTGGTTTTGCTTAACTCTATTGCTCAGGTGGGCCACCACAAGTGGTCTGGTGTGGTGTGGGGCATCGGTAGGTAAGGCCATGCAACTACTAAGTGTGGTACGCTGTGCAGCTGCAATCAGGGATGTGTACGTTTGGTGTACATGGCCTCAGTTTTGCTGTTGATCTCCACTGAGCATGCAGTACCTGGTCAGGTGGGTGGGGATGTCTCGTAGTACATTTAGACAATTGTTTGTTATTTCTGTCACCTGCTGCTGGATGTCTGTCATTGGTTGTGTTGACTTGGTCCTCCCCACATGTGTGTGTGTGTGTGTGTGTGTGTGTGTGTGTGTGTGTGTGTGTGGTGCTGGGGGTGATCAGAGTTAGGGTTTTCAACCCCTAACAGCTAATTTCCTCACTTTTGTCACTGTGGGAACAAACCCTAACTGATGCATTAAACAGATTTTTTTGCCATGAATATCCTGTCTTTTCAGAAGTATCACTCAGCATACTACATGATTTATAGTCCTAAGAATAGTGCACATACATATAAAACAATGTTCCAGTATCAGAAATATTTCAACTGTTGTGGTTGCATTTACTGTCATTGTCTTAATTACTTTATTAATTGTCATTTGTCATTCTCATTCCATGTAGTAGTTTTAATGTTAGTGTCTTAATCATTTTGTTTGTCAGCACATATGTTAATTTAAAAATGTGCATAACTAAAAGACAATATGACATGACATGGACACTATTAGTTCATGTACTGAACAAATGGATATGCTACTATAGTAACTTGAGATTTCATAGAGTGCTTCCACTACCAACTGAGGAGGTACCATCAATCATGTGAACAGCGGTGGAAGAGGTTTGTTGTACTGAATACATATACTGGACCACCAGGGCTATGTTCGGGGGGGTTTACTGCTTACATCCCAAGAACGGGAGTTTTGGTCCACTAGACCACCAGGGCTATGTGCGGGGGGGCAGCTTTACTGTTCACATCCTGTGAACGGGAGTTTCAGTCCCCTACAGTACCAGGACTATGTTCGGCAGGAGGGGGGGTGTATTTCACACTGATACACCCTGCAATCAGCTTTTCAGTACACTGAACCACCAGGGATGTATTCGGGGCAGGGTTGTTTTTAAACTAAAGCAGCCCGTGGTCAGGCTTGTGGGGGAGGAACATTTCTGCTGTTGCCCACAATAGGGCCAGTGGGGGGTGGTGTTGGGGATTGTCACTCTTTTGACCATGATCAGGCTGCACGAGGGGACATGGAGAGGGTTGGGGGCCAGCCACAGCTGTCAGCTGCTGTGTTGTGCCATGCAATGCAGCAGGTTACCTGTGGGTGATCGTTGACTTGAGCATTTTTTTGGCCTCAAAGTTGTGCAAGCGCAGGTTGCGGGTTGCGCCTTCACAACTCTGCACAGCCTTGCTGAATATCAGGCTGTGCAGTTAATGCATGGTTGCTCCCCCTGCAGTTCATCATGCTTTCATTTGCATTGGACTGTTATTTAGCATGTTTTCTATGGTGGGACTGCCTCCTGCTGAATATCACAGAATGGAGCAAGTCTTGACTTGCGCAGGCACTACCCTATTACACATGTCACAACCCTTTTAAATATCTGAGCTCCCCTTGTCACTTATTTATCCTAAATCAAAGATGCTTTTTAAAACTCAGCTGTATAGAAATTTTTATGAAGGAAGCTAACATGACTACATAAGAGATACTGGCTGGGAACAGCTATGGCCTATTCTTTACTGTCTGGCCTCCTCCACTCCCTTGAACATTTGTATGAACCTTTCTATTAACTATCTTTATATTAGGGATTACAATACTACCACATATACCCAGTGTTAAGATGATATGGTTATGACAATTGGCCCAAAAAATGTTGGGGCTTGAATGTCACACTTATCTCTTGAATAGCAATAACACACCAAACACAACAGAGTATAGTTCAACTATTTTTACTATAAAATAATTTCAATATAAAAATTACTAACTAAAATTTTTTTTATAAATACAAAATAGATTTTACAAAATAATATATACATACACAGAAAAACATATAAAGTGTGTTATTACATCATACACAAAATTAAAATAAAATAAAAATAGTTTTCTTTATATTAATAAAAACTTATAAAAATATATTTAAATGTTCTTTAGGTTCAGTCGAAAGACTCGAAGAGGTGTATGACTGCTTGAGTGCAATCCAGGCTGGAAGCTGGATTCAATGTGGAGGCGCAAAAAAGTGGAAACTGTTGCCCTGGGAGATGATACTGGACCGCTATGAAAGGTGGCCAGTTTCACCCAGGAAGCTGCAGGAACAGATGGTAGCCATGGAGGTGAAGCACTGCTAGTTGCAACAGCACCATCACCGACTGCCACGACCGGCTCAAGGACGAGGTTCACTAGTCTGCTCAGTGCATCCAAGAGAGACTGGATTTTGTCCAGCCTCTCAAGATCACACACAGCATTCTCTTCTGCAGACTGAGAACTCAAAGTGTGAGCCGCCTGTAGCAGCGCAATGGCCTGTGCACCTTCGCAGTGCCGTGCCCTACAAAGATTAAAAAAGTTATGATGAACATATAAACGCAAATTCAACAATTACAACTGTAAAATATTTCACTTCAAATATTTCTTATCTAATGCAATATCAGAAATGCATTCATTTAAAAGTAATGATAATAGTTTAAGTATGATGCTAAACTATTTAGTATCTAATTTGTCTCTGTCATACTTGACTATCTATATTATCTAATAAGCTCACAACATAAAAAAAATGTATAGTTAGCTGTGGCTAGAATGCTACTCTTAGATTTTCTTTCACTACTCAGAAATATTCTGTATGTGCATACTTTAGCATTATTTACACTATTATACCATAGAGTTGAAATACATCCTCATCAAGTGTGAGAATGTTTACTTCACCATGTCTGCCTATAATGTGTAGTCATGTATTCAGTGAAATTAAAGTACCTTGACAGTAGCAGTATAATAAAATACTTTCATGTGACACTATCATGATAAGTTTAATGATACTTTTAAACCGAATAGCTTTCTACCCGTGTTTCAAGATCTCAACACATCAGTACTTAAATAATTGAAGTCAACAATATAAGATCCTGCAAAACCATGCCAGATGTCGAGCCGAGCTGAGCAGAGTTGTGCAGGCGCAACCCAAAAGCTGCGCCTGCACAACTTTGAGGAAAAAAAGGATCAGTTGAGGGCCACCCACAAGTGAGCTGCTGCATTGCAGGATGCAACACAGCAGCTGCCACCTGTGGCTGCCCTCAACACTCTGTCTCATACGTCTGAACTGTTTGTTCCCAAAATGTGTTACATTGCTTCTCAAAATGTTGAAAGAATAGGAAAAGCATGGAACACTTAATCTAATTTTTAAATTAGAAGCCCACTACACTGTTAAAATGTTTGCATTTAAGTTCATAAAGTCTGCAATTTATCAAATTGATATATTTACATCATTTAATATACAATTTTGCAAAAAAATGTTAACACTGAATGTGTTACAAGTCCTCACAATGTGAAACAGGAAGCTTTAGTGAATTAAAATGAGTAACATTCCTTGCAGTGTGGTATACTTGAGAGATATGCACTCTACACCCCCTCATCAAGGCAATCACGGGCAGCAATGTCTGCCCCCCAACACTCATGTCTTTTGTTGGGGTGGAGTTTGCTAACTACATCCCACAATGGGATTTTCAGGATATGATCGGGGAGGTGGGGTGGGGTTTCAATACTCAAGCCTGCAATTGGGCTTATCAGTCCACTGGTATCACCAGGGATATATTCAGGAGGTAGGGAGGTGTTTCATTACTTAATAGTGCAATTGTGCTTATTGGTCCACTGGACCTCCACGTCTGTGAACGGGGAGACACATTGCTGCCCCCAACTGGGCTACTGGGGGGAAAGTATTAACAGTATGCCTGCAATCGGGCCAGTGGGGGGGATTTACGCTCTTTTGCCTGCAATTAGCCTGCACGGGGCATCCTTCCCCAACAGCTGCTACCTGGTAAGGACCCAAGCGCAAGTCCTCGGGGATCACCACACCTGCATGCTAATGGGATGCAAATAGGCCGCAATCAGATGAGAATGTCCCCACCCTGCCTTGCCTGAATTACAACCACATTTGCATATTACCTTTAGAATATCGGGATTTTGAGACCACAGTAGAATGCTGCAGTTTCTAAACTTGCGCTGCTGCAAGTTACACTGCGCCATGCACAGTGGATGTTAGAGGTGATATTCAAAGTACTTCCTCAATAGCACAACTCCTTTGAATATCACCCTGGACACACCCTCACAACTATTTTCACACACCAGAAGGGCTTGCGCCTATGATAGCATATAATGTTCATCTAAAAACAAATGTTTTAAAGTAGACATATTACCACCTTTACTCACATACAGTCTCACAGTCATCTCCTTACACTGTCCCCAAAAGTAATTTGAACAGCCACACCATCATATAGTGACGTTTTAAAAACTTATCTGTGAGTGGGTGAGGAGGGTATGGGCTGGTACTTTTATTGCTGGGCATCTATTGAGTTAATGTACCCCCGGAAGGGTACTAGCCAATCAGATGCCAGGAAATAAAAAGCTCATTTTCTAAGTGTGGTGAGACAACTCATAGTGTTATTTAGAAATGTACGATATTCATAGGGTGGATCGAAACAGTCCCAATTATTACCTGCATTATTAGTTTTATCGACATTCCCTCAGTTCATGATCACCTTTAAAAATCACATATATGCCAGTGCACTGAACAGCATCGCACTACATTGTAGAGGTAAGCATTAGGCTGGCAAGGCTAAGACAGACACACTGCACAGCTATTCACTTTACTGGGGAAAAAGGGGTCATGAACACTATAAGGCACACTTTTAAACTTGTAGATTGAGAAAAAAACTAATAAATCATAATTGTACACTTTGTGCAGTGCACAACATTTAGGTAACTACAATATCCTACCACCATGTTTGTGTTTTTTGGATGGTTGGGTATCTGCAGTGATCTATGCATTCCCACCCTTATAAGGTCACATCACACGTAAAGTAAGTAATGTAAACAGTGATTCGCCCACTCACAACAAACAAAATAAAGTGGTACTCCCTCAGCAACGAAGCTCTGTTGCTCACACCCCAAACTATTTTACATTAGCAGTGAGTACCCAATAGACAGTGCACTCACCCTATCATGCAGTAGGACTGCAGCGATGTAATTCTCAACAGGAGCATTGATCACCACAGAATGTTGACAACCCTATGGTACTTCTCAAGGATGCAGATAATAGCAACAACAGATTTTCACTTACGCAGTGGACTGGGTGCGGCTTCCTGCTTCACCTCCATGTTCCGGAACAGCAGCTTCCCCGGCTCTATTAAAGGAAACAAGAAAAAATGATCACATTAATAGATGAAATATCAAGGTCAAAGTGTTTTCTTTAAAACATCAATTTCTTCAATAACGTATTTTCAAAAACATTACTCACAAATATATAATTGGTAGTATGCAGTGCAGAACAAGTAGTGCCTGACTATCAATCACAATACTTATAACATTGTCATAATGTATGGTTGAGACACATGAACATCCTAAAACATTACATGTATGTTCAATTTACATACATGCATACCTAATTATATGACGCCTGTTCCTTTAATAGTTTAAAATATGAGTTATAGTAAAAAAAACACAAACACAATGATAATGTCACTGTTCACTCAATGACCCTCTAGCTGAATGTAGCAGCCATGTATGTGTTATTAACCATATTACCCCTACAGGGGTATTAAAACACATTAACAAACATGTAGATATTCTATTATGCACATTAATAACTATTGCAATCATAAAAATGAAACATTGGAATGACATATATAAATATTAACTAAATGCAATCAAGAGACATGTCATAATTCGCAACAGATTATTTAGCAGCGTACCATTGAATTCCACTGACACACCTACAACACTACAATAACATTAGAATTTGTTATCTATTACTCATTATACAATGCAAGAAAAAATCCTGTACTCTGATTCCTCACTCTTGGGCAGGACCCGTGACGTTTATCAGTACAACATTACGGGTCTACTCTCAGCCTTACTGTGAACCTGCTGATCATCATGATCATGCTGATCATTTGCTTGATTGTTTCGTCAGCTCTTAAAAAACAAAAATATTTTCCCACACAAAAACATATTTAAAATTTTTTTCTGTATAACAACGAGCCATTGTATAATAGCAATAATGCCCAACAGGCCTGCGTCCTCGTGCACAACTACCCGAGGCGTGATGTTATCCCAGCACGACACACACCCTGTCGGGCATTATTGCTTAATTGTACATTGAACTCCACCACCAAAATTAGCAGAGGAGAAGACGTGCCCCCCCACAACACCGCATCTACCGCTATGCACACCCATACATTGTCAGATTCATGAAGAATAATATTCCACTCACATCTGTAGTAATACCAGTTTGTTATGGTAGTACAGGATCTTCTGCCATGGTGGCACTGCATAATCATTAGAGTTGGTTAACACCTTTTTTTAAGTATTTTGGGTGCATATTCAAGATAGTTGACCCAAACGCCGTGCACCACTGTGACTCTCCCCAAACGTATCCCTGAAGCTACACTGCCCTGAAATGCCTGATCACATCCATAATTAAGCAATAATGCCCTCCAGGGTGTGTGTCGTGGTAGGATGACGTCACACCTCAGGTGGTTGGGCACAAGGCCGCAGGCCGAGTGCGTTCAACTGAGGTGTGACGTTATCCCAAACGACACACACCCTGGAGGGCATTATTGCCATCATACAATGGCTCATTCTTATACAGAAGAAAAAATAATTTTAAAGATGTTTTTGTGTGGAAAAATATTTTTGTTTTTTAACAGCAGACGAAACAATAAAGCAAATGATCAGCATGGTCATGCTGATCAGCAGGTTCACAGTAAGGCTGAGACTAGACCCGTGATGTTGTACTGATTAACATCACGAGTCCAACCCAAGACTGACCAATTACAGTCCAGGATTTTTTCTTGCCATTGTATAATGTTATGTAACCTACTAAATGTATCCCTTCAGCTCAAGAGCAGCAAAATGCCCAATTGCAGCCAGTAAGTAAAACAACTCAGCCCTTGTCTTGAACATATCCGTCCTGTTCTACTGACTGAAATGTTTATTTGTTGGTAGTTGCATAATACCCCCGTCTGAAGATAGCCCTGGTGGAGGGTGCTGCAGGATATGTTACACTCCTTTCTCTATCATAAAGCTGCACCATATTGTTCCCCCATGCCTGCAGCCTGTTAGGCACCACACAATTTCTCATGGACCAACAGACCTGCATGGTAACAGCATGCAAATCACAGCACAACAACATGCAAATGTGCCCACACTGCATCTTTGCAATGATGATAATACCACATTTCATGTCACACTTCAAATATTGCCCCAGAGACACAGCCATCAGCTAATTTGCAATAACACAATACCTTGTGTATCAATGCCACAATTTCAATATCACACACTTGTGTCATGAGAAACCCTCATTTCTTATTTGAAAACAACCTAAGAACTTGTGTAATAATAAGTCTCACCGTCAGACCAATCATAATTACACTGTCAGTGTCTGACTGACCACCCTCCACAGCTTCGCTTGCTGCTAGCACTACCTCGCCGCAGCTGGGGAACGCCTCGATGTCTCTACAATAAATGCAAAACAAAACATTTGAATGTTAGATGAAAATCAGAGTACATTTTTAAACACTGCAACAACAACAGTTGTTAAAAATACTACTTTCTAATTTCTATCACGACGTTATTACTGTATTCAATCTTTGATTATACAATGGCAAGAAAAAATCCTGGACTCTGATTAGTCAGTCTTGGGCTGGACCCGTGATGTTAATCAGTACAACATCACGGGTCTAGTCTCAGCCTTACTGTGCACCTGCTGCTCATCATGAGCATGCTGATCATTTGCTTGATTGTTTCATCTGCTCTTAAAAAAATATATATTTTTCCATACAAAAACATCTTTCAAATTATTTTTTTTTCTGTATAACAATGAAACATTGCATAATAGCAATAATGCCCTCCAGGGTGTGTGTCGTTTGGGATGCATCGCCACGCCTCAGTTGTTGACACATTCTGACTGCAGATTGTGCCCAACCACCTGAGGCGCGGACGCTATCATAAGCAAACACACACACCCTGTTGGGCATTATTGCTTGATTGATATATATGTAGAGACTACACATACAAAACAATGTTCAATACTATTTTCAAAATATTGCTAAGGGATAATACAAATAAGGCACTCTGACTGTATATATCAATGGTTACTTAATCACTGTGACTGATGTAGTACTCGCGTGCCTCATCCCACATTACACTAGTAAGACACATTTACACAACATTGAATAATCACTCCTGATGTGCATTGCTGATTTATGCATGCACAGATATGAAAACTGCGCCATTCTGAATCGCCAGCCCTGCGCTGCTCAAAACACTTCGCTAGCGTGTGTCCAGGGTAATATTCAATCAAATTCGTGCTATGGACCAACTTCTTTGACTATCACCCCAAGCCACAGCCACTGTGACATAGCGTCGACTGCAACTTACGCCACCAATAAGTTGCCAGGAGCTAGAGCATTAAATTTGCAGTGGCAGAAGTACCATTCACGCCATGCACAAATTTCCAGATATTCAAAAGCTGGCATGCAAATGAGATAGTTTATACAAGACGAAGGTGGGATCATTTACATCTATTTATGGCCCCATTTGCATGCCATTAGCATGTAGGTGCATGATCCACAAGGATTTGCACCTGGCTGCCCAACCAGGCAGCAGCCGTTGGAGACCGACGCAACCTGCAGCCCAACGAACACACACTATCTGTCTCACATTTATCCTCCCCAGACGAGATCCTGAAGCCCCAATCACAGGCATAAAGGAATATGATCCCACCAACAAAACTCACCGACGCCCAATCACGGGGCAAGACATGTGCAACATCATTCAAGGAATGTGAGAGGTCATGTACATTATGGGCTGCACGCCATTGGCTATAGTTCAGCATCAACCAGCATGCAACACACAGGCAGTTTATTTGGCAGCAGCAGGGCAGCATGTGGGTGGGATGCTATCACCACCGCCTGCAAAGGGGGAGCAGGCCAGAGGGTTCATACAGGACTGGGGGGTACTAGGCACCAGGCTGACTTTTGGGGTGGTAGTAACTTGACATTCTGCCCACAATCAGACATTACAATCCACTGACCACCAGGGAGATATTTTAGCTGGAGAAGGACTTCACATTTCCGACCAAGATCACGCACTGGGAAGTGATGCACATCTCTGGCCGTGATTGGGGCTTCGGGAGATGTGTGGAGCAGGGAGGTCATGTTACTTTATTGCCCTCGATCACACTGTGGGAGAGCTGTAGGGGGCATGTAACTTTATTCCTGCAGTCAGGGCCAAGAGATGTGTGGGTGGGGGTATGTTACTATATGCACACGATAGGGGCTGGTGAGGCACAAGAACCAACTAGGGTCCAGCTAGGATGGCAGCTGCTGTGTTGCACCCTGCAATACAGCAGCTCACCTGTAGGTAGCTCAACATCATTTTTAGGGGGCTAAAGTTGTGCAGGTCAGATGGGGTTGCGATGCACAACTATCTACAACCCCACTGAATATTGTGTTGGGCAGCTTATGCAACGCTCCTCCCCTCCTGTTAACCATATTCTATTTCCATTGATCTTTTGCACAATCTGTCAACACATAACTGCCTCCTGGTAAACATCGCACAATAGTTTAAAGTTGACTTGCACACCACAACCCTGTTGCACATGGAGGAACCCTTTTCAATATGTGGTCCACACTGACATTTTCTACTAAGTCTGAAAACATTGACAACTATAATTAAAGTTGTGCTGATTTACTCACGGTGAGGCGCCTCCCCGCACTTGGCTTCCCAGCAGCCTCCCATAATTCATGAGCGAGGTAGTACCAGCACGTGTCATTGTCCAGTATCACCTCCCGTTCCTTCAGTACATAGAATCGCTGGCACAACAGCTTCCACTTCTTTTTTAATTGCACTACAGACTTATTTTTTACTTTTAGTGCAATATATAAATAACTATTCACGCACCTCCACATTGCATCCAGCTTCTGGTTTGTACTCCTCATCAGCACACGAGCATTCCCCCGGGCCTGGACTGCCTCAAGCAGTGCACACACCTCTCGCAAGGTCCACTGCCTCATGTCACTTGATCAGTCTTAGTAGTTCTGAAATACAAAACCCAAAAATATGCACATTAGTATCATGAACAATATTCATCATTTCTTAAACAAATTTATACAATAGTAATTAAATTACATCAAAGACCACCTGTCCTTCAAGATAGCAGAAACACAGATCAGTACCATAATAGAACAAAAAAACAGGATACAGCCACCTTGACAGTAAAAACTGCTAGTACACTAACATGCTATGCTCTAGTCTCATGCATTGGAGTAACTGTATCAAACATCAAATTTGGGATACCATGACATATCCATCTGTACCACAGTGAAATAGTCACACAACATTGTAATGTGATATTAAACACAGATGAACCACACATCACAGAACTGTGTTTTATTGTAGTCACAAACATACATTACTGGTACACAGGCCTTGAAATAAATATACTCTCCAATCTTGATCGGACACCTGTTTTTTCATTGGGACAGGCGCTTTATTTTCTTGGCCTGTCTCTTGGACAGGCAGTTCTGATTTACAACTTTGCCACACATAATAGGCTGCTAGGCCCCAAACCACAGCACTCTATATAGAAAAAGGGATGTCAGGACCTCATGATATGAAGATGCACCACAGGACTCTCAAATAAGTGGGCACTGACCACTAATATGCACTTCAGTTTTAGTAATTGCCACCTGACAGCTTTAAAGGCAGAAACAGGAGCACTCCTAGTGGCCTCTCCTCATGTGTCTGTCCTCTTGTCGTGAAATAGTACAGTGGCAAAGGCCCAATGTGGGTGATCCAATCCACATCAAGCAGGAACCGGAAAGGGTATAAATGTTTTAACATGCTTGAGAAAGCCAAAACTCCTACAGATGAAACTTCATGAGGGCCAGTTACCAAAACACAAAATGCTACAGGGTGTGATTCAAATATCCTTCATGCTGTAGTGTTCAAGGATGTTTACTACTGTTCATTTGTACAATACCTTACCTGTAGCCTGCCATCACGATTGTTTGTCAGAATGTAAACTAAATTTATTCACATATGCACTTTAACATTCTGTGAAAGGAATCATACTGTGACAGGTTACAGGTATTATCAAACAGTTATCACTGTCAAACATCCTTCAACAGTAAACCAGGTAAGATATATTCCCCACCACAACCTGCCAAACTCCGAAAACACTAAAACATTAGTACAGCAAAGCATGCAGAGAAATTGGCAGACACTCACTTCACCATGGCAGCTAGGCTACTGCATATTATAAAATCTATTTTTGACCACAATAATATGGTTCTGAAAAGAACCTTGTGTATACTATCATATTTCCTCAAACAGTCCCACAATCTTAAGGACTTTCAAGATTCCATCGAAGGTCTCCACAGAAAATGACAATTGCCAGCATGCAAAATGCACACCATCTGGTAGGAATAGCCAATCATTAAGGACATTAACCAAATTGAGGCAGTCCAGAGAAGGGCAACCAAAATGGTGAGTGGACTGTCATCAGAAGACATGAGGACAGATTAACGAGCTCATTATGTATACCTTGAGCAAAGGAGGAGAGAGGTGATATGATCTAGACATTTAAACACCTTAAGGGCATAAACAAGGTGGAAAGAGTCTAACATGTTTAAATATAAGAAAATGTAGGACAAGAGGACACAGCATGAGATTAGAGGGAGGGTCAAGGGGAATGAGGAATTCTTTTTCACAGAAAGGGTGTAGATGCATGGAATGGCTTACCACAAGAAGTAGTGGCTATGACACAGTGCAGGGCTTCAAACAGGCATGGATAGGTATAAGGAGCACACAATGACTATGAATAGATAGGTCACTGACAGCAAAGCCGATGGCACATTTATAAGGTAGAAAAGAAATGGGCAGACTACAACTATGTGTCCTTATCTGTCGTCAACTTCTTATGTTTCTATGTTTCTAAGAAGGGGGTCTCCTATGTATAAAAAAGAAGAAAGCCACTGTGTGTTTCTCTGAGGAAGGGTGCTGTATCAGCTGAATTTACTGAGCCAGAGCAGAGGCTGAATCTACTGGGAGGTGGCTTAGGGAATTTAGAGTACAAAAGCATTTGACTCCAGTTACAGCTTCCTGCTGTTTTTGAGAGAGGAGAACTTTGGTCTCACAGCTAGAAACAGGAGTCTAGAACTACAGTTGTTTTACTGATAAATCACCTCTATCTCAACATGAGTAAGCACCTGTGTGGATTAAGCAAACAGAAACTTCATTATAAAAATGGTGTCTCATTTAAGTAAAAATAAGAAAGTCACTGTGTGTTTCACTTAGGAAGGGTCTGTGTCAGCTTAATTTAATGAATCAGAGCAGAGGGTGAATCTAATTGGGGGTGTGGCTTAAAATCCTAGGAATACAAAAGCAGGTGTCTCCAAATACAGCATCCTGCTGTTTTTGACAGAGGAGAACTTTGGTTTCAGAGCAAGAAGCAGTAGTCTATGAACTACTAGATCTTTTACTGATAAATCACTTATTCTCAGCAGGAGTCAGTACTTGTTTGGATTAAACAACCAGATACTTTGTTAGAAGAAGAGAGTTTAATTTAAATAAAAAAATTAAAAATTCACTGTGTGTTTCTCTGAGGAAGGGTCTGTATCAGCTTAATATACTGAGTCAGAGAAGATGGTTAATCTAATTGGGGTGTGGCTTAATATTTTAGCAGTACAAAAGCAGGTGTCTACAATTAGAGCTTCTGGATATTTTTGACAGAGGAGAACTTTGGATTCAGAGCAAGAAACAGTAGTCTAAAACTGCAGATTTTTAACTGATAAATCACTTATTCAGAAGAAGTCAGTACTTGTTTGATTATGCAAACAAATACTTTTGGAAGAAGGGTTCCTATTTAAATAAAAAAAGAAGAAAGTCACAACAAGGCTTTTTGCGGAATGGGCTGTATTAGCTAGCGTACTGAGCACAGCAGAGGGTTAATCTAATTGGGGGATATGGCTCAGGAGTTTAGAGTACAGCATGTGTCTCCAATTAGAGCACATGGTTGTTTTTGGATAAAGATGAACTTTTGTTTCAGAGTAAGAAACAGTCTAGAACTAGATTTACATTACAACCTCTTCATCTCAGTGAGTCAGTACTTGTTTGGATTGGCGTAAATATACTTTATTAGAAGAAGAGGGTTTCATAAATATAACAAATATTAAAGTCACTGTGTGTTTCTAAGAGTCTGAGGGCTGTATCAGCTTAATTTACTGAGTCAGAGCAGAGGGTTAATCCATCTGGGGTGTGGCTTAAGATTTTAGGAGTACAAAAGCAGATTTCTTAGACAGAGCTTCCAGCTCTTTTGACAGAGGATAACTTGGGTTTCATAGCGTTGTAGCAGTCTAGATCTTCAGATTTTGAACTGATAAATCACTTCACCTCAGCAGAAGTCAAAATTCCGTTTGGTTTGAATGGAAACACCTACTTTATTAGAAGAAGGGGTCCTCATTTAAGAAAAAAAGAAGAAAGTCACTGTGTGTTTCTCTGCAGAAGGGGGCTGTATCAGCCTAATTTACTGAATCAGAGCAGAGGGTGAATCTAATTGGGGTGTGTGGTTTAAGAGCTTAGGAGTACAAAAGCAGGTGTCTCCAATTAAAGCTTCCTGCAGTTGTGACAATGAAGAACTTTGGTTTCAGAGCAAGAAACAGTAGTCTAGAACTACTTATTTTTTACTGATAAATCACTTCTATCTCAGCAGGAGACAGTACTTGTTTGGATTAAGCAAACGGATACTTTATTAGACGAAGGGGTTCTCATTTAAATAAAAAAGAAGAATGTCACAGTATGTTTCTCTGAGGAAGGGGGCTGTATCAGCTTAATGTTCTGCGTCAGAGCAGAGGGTAAATCTAATTGGGGTGAGGCTCAGGAGCTTATCAGAACAAAAGCAGGTGTCTCCATTTAGAGCTTCCTTTTGTTTTTGACAGAGGAGAACTTTGGTTTCAGAGCAAGAAACAGCAGTCTAGATCAACAAATGTTTTACTGATAAATCACTTCTTCTCAACAGGAGTCAGTACCTGTTTGGATTAAGTAAACAGAAACTTTAATACAAGAAGGGGGTCTCATTTAATTTAAAGAAGAAGATACTCACTACATGTTTCTCTGAGGAAGGGGGCTCTATCAGCTTAATTTACTGAGTCAGAGCAGAAGGTGAATCTAATTGGAAGTGTGGCTTAGGAACTTATGAGTGCAAAAGCAGGAGACTTCAATTACAGCTTCCTGCTGTCTTTGACAGAGGAGAACTTAGATTCAGAGTAAGAAACAGCAGTCTAGAAATACAGATTTTTTACTGATAAATCACTTTTATCTCAGCAGGAGTCAGTACTTGTTTGGATTAAGCAAACAGATACTTTATTAGAAGAAGACGGTTTCATTTAAATAAAAAAAAACTAGAATGTCGGTGTTTGTTTCTCTGAGGAAGGGCCCGGTAACTTAATTTACTGAGGCAGAGCAGAGGATGAATCTAAGCGTTGGTGTGGCTTAACATCATAGGAGTAGAAAAGCAGGTGGCTAATTACAGCTTCCTGCTGCTTTTGACAGAGGAGAACTTTGGTTTCAGAGCAAAAGAAAAAGCAGTCTAGAAGTATACATTTTTTACTGATAAATCACTTCCATCTGAACAGGAGTCAATATTTATTAGGATTAAGCAAACAGATACTTTATTAGAATAAGGAGGTCTCATTTAAGTGAAAAAAGAAGAAATTCACCATGTGTTTCTCTGAGGAAGGGGGCTGTATCAGCTTAATGTACTGAGTCAGAGCAGAAGGAGAATCTAATTGGGAGTGTGGCTTAGGAACATAGGAGTATAAAAGAAGGTGACTCCAATTACATCTTCCTGCTGTTTTTGAAAGAGGTGAACTTTGGTTTCAGAGTAAGAAATGTTAGTCTAGAAATACAGATTTTTTACTGATAAATCACTTCTATCTCAGCAGAAGTCAGTACTTGTTTGGATTAAGCAAACAGATACTTTATTAGAAGAAGAGGGTTTCATTTAAGTAAAAAAAGAAGAAAGTCATTGTTTGTTTCTCTGAGGAAGGGGGCTGCATCTGCTTCATTTACTGAGTTAGAGCAGAGAGTGAATCTAATTGGGGGTGTAGTTTAAGATCATAGGAGTACAAAAGCAGGTGTCTCCAATTACAGCTATCTGTTGCTTTTGCCAGTGGAGAACTTTGGTCTCAGAGCAAGAAACCAAAGTCTAGAACTACTGATTTTGTACTAATAAATCACGTCTATCTCAGCAGGAGTCACTACCTGTTTGGATTAAGCAAACAAATACTGTTTTAGACGAAGGGGGTCTCATTTGAGTAAAAAAAAAGAAGAAAGTCACTGTGTGTTTCTCAGAGGAAGGGGCTGTATCAGCTTAATTTAATGAGTCAGAGCAGAGGGTGAATCCAATTGGAGTGTGGCTTAGGAGCTCAGTAGTACAAATGCAGGTATCTCCAATTATAACTTCCTGCTATTTTTGACAGAGGAGAACTTTAATTTCACAGGCAGAAACAGCAGTCTAGAACTACAGATATTTTGCTGAAAAATGACTTCTATCACTACAGGAGTCAGTACTCTATGGATACAGCAAAATCAACATTATTAGAAGAATGCGGTCTCATTTAAGCAAAAAAAGAAGAAAGTTTATGTGTGTTTTTTTGAGGAGTGGGACTGTATCAGCTTAATTTACTGAGTCAGAGCAGAGGGTGATTCTATTTGCGATGTGGCTTAAGATCTAAGAAGTACAAAAGCAGGTGTCTCAAAATACAGCATCCTGCTGTTTTTGACAGAGAAGAACTTCAGTTTCAGAGCAAGAAACAGCAGTTTAGAACTACACATGTTTTACTGATAAATCACTTCTGTCTCATCATGAGTCAGTACCTGTTTGGATTAAGCAAACAGAAAGTTTATTAGATGAAGGGGTCTCATTTAAGTAAACAAAAGAACGTCACTGTCTCTTTCGCTTAGAAAGGGGGCTAAATCAGCTAAATTTACTGAATCAGATCAGAGAGTGAATCTAACTATGGGTGTGGCTTAAGATCTTAGGAGTACAAAAGCAGGTGTCTCCAATTAGAGCTTCTTGCTGTTTTTGACAGATGAGAACTTTGGTTTAAGAGCAGGAAACAGTAGTCTAGAACTACAGAAGTTTTATTGATAAATCACTTCTATTTCAACAGGAGTCAGTTCCTGTTTGAATTAAGTAAACAGAAACTTTATTAGAAGAAGGGGGTCTCATTTAATTAAAAAAGAAGATAGTCACTGTGTGTTTCTTTGAGGAGGGAGTCATCAGCTTAATTACTGAGTCAGAGAGAGGAGAATCTAATTGGGAGTGTGGCTTAGGAGTTTAGGAGTACAAAACAAGGTGACTCCAATTACAGCTTCTTGTTGTTTTTGACAGAGGAGAACTTTAATTTCACAGGAAGAAACAGCAGTCTAGAACTACAGATATTTTGCTGAAAAATCACTTCTATCACAACAGGAGTCAGTACTGTATGGATTAAGCAAACAGAAATATTATTAGAAGAAAGGGGTCTGAATTAAATAAATAAAGAAAGTCTCTGTGTATTTCTCTGAGGAAGGGGGCTGAATCAGCTTAATTTACTGAGTCAGAGGACAGGGTGAATCTAATTGGGGTGTGGCTTAAAATCTAAGAAGTACAAAAGCAGGGGTCTCCAAATTCAGCATCCTGCTGTTTTTTACAGAGAAGAACTTCGGTTTCATAGCAGGAAAGAGCAGTCCAGAAATACAGATTTTGTTCTGAAAAATCACTTCTATCTCAGCAGGAGTCAGTACCTCTTTGGATTAAGCAAACATCTACTTTATTAGAAGAAGAGGGACTCATTTAAGTAAAAAAAGAAGAAAGTCACTGTGTGTTTCTCTGAGAAAGGGGGCTGTATCAACTTAACTTACTGAGTCAGAGCAGAGGGTGAATCTAATTGGGGGTGTGGATTAGTAAGTTAGGAGTTCAAAAACAGGTGTTTCCAATTACAGCATCCTGCTGTTTTTGACAGAGGAGAACTTTAGCTTCAGAGCAAGAAACAGCAGTCTAGAACTACAGATATTTTACTGATAAATCACTTCTATCTCAGCAGGAGTCAGTACCTTTTTGGAGTAAGCAAACATATACTTTATCAGAAGAAGGGGGTCTAATTTAAGCAAAAAAATGAAGAATGTCATTGTGTGTTTCTCTGAGGAAGGGGCTGTATCTGTTTAATTTATTGTGTTAGAGCAGGGGGTGAATCTAATTGGGGGTGTGGTTTCAGATATTAAGAGTAGAAAAGCAGGTGTCTCCAATTACAGCTTCATGCTGTTTTTGACAGAGGAGAACTTTGGTTTCAGAGCAAAAGAAACAGCAGTCTAAAATGACAGATTTTTTACTTACAGATCACTTCTTTCTCAACAGGAGTCAATACCTGTTTGAATTATGGAAACAGATACTTTATTAGAAGAAGGGGGTCTCATTTAAGTAAAAAAAGAAGATAGTATCTGTGTGTTTCTCTGATGAAGGGGGCTGTATCAGTTTAATTTACTGAGTTAGAGCAGATGGTGAATCTAATGGGGGGTGTGGCATAAGGTCTTAGGAGTACAAAAGCAGGTGTCTCTAAATAGAGCTTCCTGCTGTTTTTGATGAAGGAGAACTTTGGCTTCAGAGCAAGAAACAGCAGTCTAGAACTACAGATTTTGTACTGATAAATAACTTCTCTCTCAGCAGGAGTCAGTACCTGTAGGATTAAGCAAACAGAAACTTTATTAGAAGAAGGGGGTCTGACTTAAGTAAAAAAAGGAGATAGTCACAGTGTGATTCTCTAAGGAACGGGGCTGTATCAGCTTAATTTACTGAGTCAGAGCAGGAGATGAATCTAATTGTGGGTGTGTGGCTTAGAAGATTAGGAGAACAAAAGCAGGTGTTTCCAATTAGAGCTTTCTTTTATTTTTGACAGAGGAGAACTTTGGTTTCAGAGCAAAAAACAGCAGTCTGGAATTACAGATTTTTTACTGATAAATCCCCTCTATCTCACCAAGAGTCAGGACTTGTTTGGATTAAGCAAACAGATACTTTATTAGTTGCAGGGGGTCTCATTTAAAAAAAAAAGAAAAAAGTCATAGTATGTTTTTCTGAGGAAGGGGGCCGTATAAGCTTAATTTACAGAGTCAGAGCAGAGGGTGAATCTAATTGGGGTGTGACTTAGGAGCATAGGAGTACAAAAGCAGATGTCTCCAATTAAAGCTTCCTGTTTTTTTTGACAGAGGAGTACTTTAATTTCAGAGCAAGAAACAACACTGTTGAACTACAGATATTTTACTGATTAATCACTTCTGTCTCAACAGGAGTTAGTACCTCTTTGGATTAAATAAAGAGAAAGTTTATTAGAAGAAGGAGGTCTCATTTAAGTAAAAAAAGAAGAAAGCCATTGTGTGTTTCTCTGAGGAGGGGGGCTGTATCAGCTTAATTTACTGAGTCAGAGCAGAGGGTGAATCTAATGGGTGGTGTGGCTTAAGATCTTAGGAGTACAAAAGCAGGTGTCTCAAAATACAGCACCCTTCTGTTTTTGACAGAGGATAACTTTTTTCAGAGCAAGAAACAGCAGTCTAGAACTAGAGATTTTTTACTGATAAATCACTTCTACCTCAGCAGGAGTCAGTACTTGTTTTGATTAAACAAACATATACTTTATTATAACAAGGGGTGTCATTTAAATAAGAAAAGAAGAAAGTCACTTTGTGTTTCTCTGAGGAAGGGGGCTGAATCAGATTAATTTACTGAGTCCGAACAGAGGGTGAATCTAATTGGGGGTGTGGCTCAGGAGTTTAGGAGTACAAAAGCAAGTGTCTTCAATTGGAGCTTCCTGCTGTTTTTGACAGAGGAGAACTTTGGTTTCAGAGCAGGAAACAGCAGTCTAGAACTACAAATGTTTTACTGATAAATCACGTCTATCTCAGCAGTAGTCAGTACCTGTTGGATTAAGGAATCAGATACTTTATTAGAAGAAGGGGGTCTCATTTAAATAAAAAAGAGAAGAAAGTCACTGTGTGTTTCTCTGAGGAAGGGAGCTGTATCAGTTTAATATACTGAGCCAGAGCAGAGGGTGAATCTAATTGGGGGTGTAGCTCAGGAGCTTAGGAGTACAAAAGCATGCATCTCCAATTAGAGCATCCTGCTGTTTTTGACAGAGAAGAACTTTGGTTTCAGAACAAAAAACAGCAGTCTAGATCTACAGATTTTTTACTGATAAATCCCTTCTACCTCAGCAGTAGTCAATAGTTGTTTTGATTATGCAAACAGATACTTTATCAGAAGAAGAGGGTTTCTTTTAAATAAAAAAAGGAAAAAGCACTGAGTGTTTCTCTGAGGTAGGGGGCTGTATCAGCCTAATTTACTGAGTCAGAGAAGAGGGTTAATCTAATTGGGGGTATGGCACAGCTGACTTCATTGGAGTTAGCACAGTGAATAACTCACAGCATTGCAAATATTGCAATGCAAACAGTCAATTACTAACTACAATCAAGTTAGTGGTGCACAATGAAAGACACAGTAAACAATATTCGGTCCCTCTGGGTTTAAACTCTTCCTGCACTGAAAATCTTATCAATTGTAACAAAAGCAAAGCAAGGTCTACCTCCTTCTGTTGATTGAAAGCCTGCCTTCTCTGATAATTCTAAGTTCCTTATTTCATCTTTCACTTAGAAGTAGAATCCACCTGAAGAATATTAACTTTCCTAATGAATCTGCTAGAAAAAAAAGACAGTTGTAAATTGTAAGATTCACCTCCCTCTGTTGTGAGCACAACTCACTTTCTCGCAAATCCTAAGTCCAGCGATTCAGCTTCCAGCGAGAGGTAGCTTCACATGAAGAATATCAGGTTTTCTCATGAGCTGCTATAAACCACTTGCTTATAATACTGTTGTTATCAGGTCTGTAAGACTCTTCCAGAGATATTGGATGATAAGTAGCTGTGATGTAAGCACTTCCTGTCACAATCTGGCATGGCTTTTTAATGCACATTGAGATAAACACAAAAAGAAACAGAATCTGCCGCCTGGGGAACTGTCTGGGTCAAATACACAGCCTGTAACCTGCACTCACTTCAGGACTTGTAACAAAATTCTTTGCCCAGTGAATAACTCACAGTTTTACAAACATTGCAATGCAAACAGTCAATCACTAACTCCAATCAAGTCAGCTGTGCACAAGGACAGACACAGTAAAACGTATTCAGTCCCTCTAGGTTTATACTCTTCCTGCACCGAAAATCTTAAAAATTCTAACAAAAGTAAAGCAAGGTCCACCTCCCTCTGTTGATTGAAAGACTGTCTTTTTTGATAATTCTAAGTTCCTTATTTCACCTTTCAGTTAGAAATAGCCGTCACCTGCGCAATATTAACTTTCCTAATGAATCTGCTACATTCCAAAGACAACTGCAAATTGTAAGGTTCACTTCCCTCTGTTGTGAGCATAACTCACTTTCTTGCAAATCCTAAATCGAGTGTTGCAGATTCCAACCAGAGGTAGCTTCACATGAAGAACATTAGGTTTTCTGATGAGACTGCTGTAAACCACTTGCTTATAGTACTGTTGTTATCAGGTCTGTAAGACTCTTACAAAGCTATTGGCTTTGATGTAAGCACTTCCTGACACAGTCTGGTCTGGCCTTTTAAGGCACACAGAGATAAACACACAAAAAAAACACATTTCCACTCCTGGGGCACTGTCTGGGTCTAATACAAAGCCCGTAACCTGCGCTTACTTCAGGACTTATGACAAATTCTTAGCCCAGTGAATAACTCACAGTATTAGAAATATTGCAATGCAAACAATCAATCATTAACTCCAATCAAGCCAGCTGTGCACATGGATAGACACAGTAAAGAGTATTCAGTCCCTCTGGGTTTAAACTCTTCCTGCACTGAAAATCTTAACAATTGTAACAAAAGTAAAGCAAGGTCCACCTTCCTCTGTTGATTGAAAGACTGCCTTTTCTGATGATTGTAGTTACTTATTTCACCTTTCAGTTAAAAGTAGTCTCCACCTGAAGAATATTAACTTTCAAAATGAATCTGCTGCAATCCAAAGACAATAGTAAATTGTGAGGTTCACCTCCCTCTGTTGTGAGCTCAACTCACTTTCTTGCAAATCCTAAGTAAAATGTTGCAGCTTCCAGCCAGAGGTAGTTTCACATGAAGAATATTAGGTTTTCTGATCAGCTTGCTATAAACCACTTGCTTATAGTACATTGTTGTTATCAGGTCTGTAAGACCTCTTCAAAGCTATTGGCTGATAAGTAGCTGGATATAAGCACTTTCTGACACAGTCTGGAATGGCCTTTTAAGGAACACAGAGATAAACACACACAAAATAAAGTTTCCACCCCCTTGGGCTCTGTCTGGGTCCACTAAACAGCCTGTAACTTGCACTCACTTCAGGACTTATGGCAAATTCTTAGCCCAGTGAATATCTCACAGTATTAGAAATATTGCAGTGTAAACAGTCAATCACTAAATCCAATCAAGTCAGCTGTGCACAAGGACAGACACAGTAAACAGTATTCAGTCCCTCTGGATTTAAACTCTTCCTGCACTGAATATCTTAACAATTGTAACAAAAGTAAAGCAAGGTCCACCTCCCTCTGCTGATTGAAAGACTGTCTTTTCTGATAATGGTAAGTTCCTTATTTTACCTCTCAGTTAGAAGTAGCCTCCACCTGAAGAATATTAACTTTTCTAATGAATCTGCTACAAGCCAAAGACAATTGTAAATTGCAAGGTTCACCTCACTCTGTTGTGAGCCCAACTCACTTTCTTTCAAATTCTAAGTACAGTTTCAGAGCTTCCAGCCAGAGGCAGCTTCACCTGAAGAATATTAGGTTTTCTGATGAGCCTGCTATAAATCACTTGCTTATAGTACTGTTGTTATTAGGTCTGTAAGACTCTTCAAAAGCTATTGGCTGATAAGTAGCTGTGATGTAAGCACTTACTGAGACAGTCTAGCCTGGTTCTTTAAGGCACAAAGAGATAAACACACACACACAAAAAAACAGATTCCCCCCCCTGGGGCACTGTCTATGTCAAATACATAGCCTGTAACCTGCACTCACTTCAGGACTTATGACAAATTCTTAGCACAGTGAATAACTCACAGTATTACAAATATTGCAATGCAAACAATGAATCACTAACTAGAATCAAGTCAGCTGTGCACAAGGACAAACATAGTAAACAGTACTCAGTCCCTCTGGGTTTAAACTCTTCCTGCACTGAAAATATTAACAATTGTAACAAAAGTAAACCAAGGTCCACTTCCCTCGGTTGATTGAAAGACTGCCTTTTCTGATGATTGTAAGTTACTTATTTCACCTTTCAGTTAAAAGTAGCCTCCACCTGAAGAATATTAACTTTCAAAATGAATCTATTGCAATCCAAAGACAATTGTAAATTGTGAGGTTCACCTCCCTCTGTTGTGAGCACAACTCATTTTCTTGCAAATCATAAGTAGAGTGTTGCAGCTTCCAGCCAGAGGTAGTTTCACATGAAGAATATTAGGTTTTCTGATCAGCTTGCTATAAACCATTTGCTTATAGTACTGTTGTTATCAGGTTTGTAAGACTCTTCAAAAGCTATTGGCTGATAAGTAGCTGTGATATAAGCACTTTCTGACACAGTGTGGAATGGCCTTTTAAGGCACACAGAGATAAACACACACAAAATAAAGTTTCCACCCCATGGGGCTCTGTCTGGGTCCAATACACAGCCTGTAACTTGCACTCACTTAAGTACTTATGGCAAATTCTTAGCCCAGTGAATATCTCACAGGATTAAAAATATTGCAGTGCAAACAGTCAATCACTAAATCCAATCAAGTCAGCTGTGCACAAGGACAGACACAATAAACAGTATTCAGTCCCTCTGGATTTAAACTCTTCCTGTACTGAATATCTTAACAATTGTAACAAAAGTAAACCAAGGTCCACTTCCCTCGGTTGATTGAAAGACTGCCTTTTCTCATAATTCTAAGGTCCTTATTTCACCTTTCAGTGCGAAGTAGCCTCCACCTGAAGAATATTGACTTTTCTAATGAATCTGCTACAAGCCAAACACAATTGTAAATTGCAAGGTTCACCTCCCTCTGTTGTGAGCCCAACTCACTTTCTTTCAAATTCTAAGTCCAGTTTCAGAGCTTCCAGACAGAGGCAACTTCACCTGAAGAATATTAGGTTTTCTGATGAGCCTGCTATAAATCACTTGCAAATAGTACTGTTGTTATTAGGTCTGTAAGACTCTTCAAAAGCTATTGGCTGATAAGTAGCTGTGATGTAAACACTTGCTGAGACAGTCTGGCCTGGTCCTTTAAGGCACAAAGAGATAAACACACACACACACACACACAAAAAAACAGATTCCACCCCTTGGGGCACTGTCTGGGTGAAATAAACAGCCTGTAACTTGCACTCACTTCAGGACTTATGACAAATACTTAGCACAGTGAATAACTCACAGTATTACAAATATTGCAATGCAAACAATGAATCACTAACTAGAATCAAGTCAGCTGTGCACAAGGACAAACATAGTAAACAGTACTCAGTCCCTCTGGATTTAAACTCTTCCTGCACTGAAAATATTAACAATTGTAACTAAAGTAAACCAAGGTCCACTTCCCTCAGTTGATTGAAAGAATGCCTTTTCTCATAATTCTAAGGTCCTTATTTCACCTTTCAGTGCGAAGTAGCCTCCACCTGAAGAATATTGACTTTCCCATGAATCTGCTACAATCCTTAGACAACTGCAAATTATAAGGTTCACCTGTTTCGTTGTGAGCACAGCTCACTTTTCTGCAAATTTTGAGTCCAGTTTTCCAGCCTTCAGCCAGAGGTAGCTTCACCTGAAGAGTATTAGGCTTTCTGATGAGCCTGCTATAAACCACTTGCTTATAGTACTATTGTTATTAGGTCTGAAAGACTCTTCTAAAGCTTTCGCTTATAAGTAGCAGTGATGTAAGCACTTCCTGACACAGTCTGGACTGGCCTTTTAAGGATTACTGAGAAAAAGACAAATAAAAATCAGTTTCCACCCACTGGGGCACTGTCTGGGTAAAATACAGAGCCTGTAACTTGTACTCACTTCAGGACTTATGAAAGATTCTTATTACAGTGAGTGACTCATAGTATTACAAACATTGCAATGCAAACAGTCAATCACTAACTCCAATCAAGTCAGCTGTGTACAAGGACAGTCACAGTAAACAATATTCAGTCCCTCAAGGTTTAAACTCTTCTTGCACTTAAAATCTTGACAATTGTAACAAAAGTAAAGCAAGGTCCTCTTCCCTCTGTTGATTGAAAGTCTGCTTTTCCTGATAACTCTAAGATCCTTAGGTCTTCTTTCAGTTTGAAGTAGCCTCCACATGAAGAATATTAACTTTCCCAATGAATCTGCTACAATCCAAAGACAATTGTAAATTGTAATGTTCACCTCCTTCTGTTGTGAGCACAACTCACTTTTTCACAAATCCCAAGTCCAGTTTTGAGCTTCCAGCCAGAGGTAGCTTTACCTGAAGAACATTAGGTGTTCTCATGATCCTGCAATAAATAAACCACTTGCTTATAGTACTGTTGTTATTTGGTCTGTAACACTCTTCCAAAGCTATTATTGATAAGTACTGGTGATGTAAGCACTTCCTGACACAGTCTATACTGGCCTTTAAGGCATACAGAGATAAACACAAAAATAAAAAGTTTCCACCCCTGGGGCACTGTCTGGGTCAAATACAGCCTATAACCTGCACTCATTTCAGGACTTTTGACAAATGCTTAGCCCAATGAATAACTCACAGTATTACTAATATTGCAATGCAAACAGTCAATCACTAACTCCAATCAAGTCAGCTGTGCACAAGGACAGAGACAATAAACAGTTTTCAGACCCTCTGGGTTTAAACTCTTCCAGCACTGGAAATCTTAACAATTGTAACAATAGTAAAGCAAGGTCCACCTCCCTCTGTTGTTTGAAATACTGCATTTTCTGATAATTCTAAGTTGCTTATTTCACCTTTCAGTTAGAATTAGCTTAGTTAGAATAACCAGAAGAATATTAACTTTCCTAATGACTCTGCTACAAACCAAAGGCAATTGTAAGGTTCACCTCCCTCTATTGTGAGCACAACTCACTTTCTTGCAAATCTTAAGTCCAGTGTTTCAGCTTCCAGCCAGAGGTAGCTTCACATGAAAAATATTAGGTTTTCTGATGAGCCAGCTATAAACCACCTGCTTATACTACTGTTGTTATCAGGTCTGTAAGACTCTTTCAAAGCTATTGGCTGATAAGTAGCTGTGATGCAAGCACTTCCTGACACAATCTGGTCTGGCCTTTGCCACAGTCTGGGTCAGATACACAGCCTGTAACCTACACTCACTTAAGGACTTATGACCAATTTTTATTCCAGTGAATAACTCCCAGTTTTACAAATATTGCAGTGCAAACAGTCAATCACTAACTCCAATCAAGTCAGCTGTGCCCAAGGACAGACACAGTAAGCAGTATTCTGTCCCTCTGGGTTTAAACTCTTCCTGCACTGAAAATCTAAACAATTTTAACAAAAGTAAAGCAAGGTCCATCTCCTCTGCTGATTGAAAGACTGTCTTTTCTGATAATGGCAAGTTCATTTTTCACCTCTCCGTTAGAAGTAGCTCCACCTGAAGAATATTAACTTTCCTAATGAATCTGCTACACGCCAAAGACAATTGTAAATTGCAAGGTTCACCTCAGTCTGTTGTGAGCACAACTCACTTTCTTTCAAATCCTAAGTCCAGTGTTGCAGCTTCCAGGCAGAGGTAGCTTCACCTGAAGAACTTGAGGTTTTCTGATGAGCCTGCTATAAACCACTTGCTTATAGTACTGTTGTTATCAGGTCTGTAAGACTCTTCCAAAGCTATTGGCTGATAAGTAGCTGTGATGTAAGAACTTCTTGACACAGTCTGGTCTGGCCTTTTAAGGTGCACAGAGATAAACACACAAAGAAATAAAGTTTCCACCTCTTGGGCACTGTCTGGATCAAATACAGAGGCCGTAAGTTGCACTCACTTCAAGAGTTATGACAAATACTTAGCCCAGTGAATGACTCACAGTATTACAAACATTGCAATGCAGACTGTCAATCACTAACTCCAATCAAGTCAGCTGTGCAGAAGGACAGACACAGTAAGCAGTACTCAGTCCCTCTGGGTTTAAACTCTTCCTGCACTGAAAATCTTATCAATGGTAACAAAAGTAAAGCAAGGTCCACTTCCCTCTGTTGATTGAAAGGCTGATTTTTCTGATAATTCTTAGATTCTTATTTCACCTTTCAGTTCGAAGTAGCCTCCACCTGAAGAATATTAACTTTCCCAATGAATCTGCCACAATCCAAGGACAATTGTAAATTGTATGGTTCACCTCCCTCTGTTGTGAGCACAACTCAATTTTTGCAAATCCTGAGTCCAGTTTTGCAGCTTCCAGCCAGAGGTAGCTTCACCTGAAGAATATTAGGTTTTCTGATGAGCCTGCTATAAACCATTTGCTTATAGTACTGTTGTTATTAGTTCTGTAAGACTCTTCCAAAGCTATTGGCTGATAACTAGCTGTGATGTAAGCACTTGCTGACACATTCTGGCCTGGTCTTTTAAGGCACAAAGAGATAAACACACACAAAAAAAGCAGTTTCCAGCCCCTGGGGCACTGTCTGGGTCAAATACTCAGCCTGTAACCTGCACTTGCTTCAGGACTTATGACAAATTCTTAGCACATTGAATAACTCACATTATAATTACTGGCCACAATTTTTTAACACGGGCACAGCGAGTTATAATTTGCCGTTATAACTTCCTCGGCTAGTTATAACGGCAAACACGCGCTACTCTGCTCTAGAGCACAGCGCGAGACATAAGGAAGTAAACAACTTGCGATCTCGCAGTCGCCGTGTCTCTGTCAGATCTCACTTCTCTGAAACAAAACAAATACGGACCACTTAAAAAAATGGATGTAAAATAGCAACAGCAACAGCACAAGATTGTTAAGAAATGGAGACAAGATTTTAAATCGTAGACTTCTATAACAGAACAATTTACAGTAGAGCAGCATAATCTAAATACCAAAAGAAAACAGACAGTGACCTCCGTCTCAATTTTTTAGCAATAATCTATTGAATTTGCAAATAAATGAATAAGGCAGTTGAAGATACACGTTTATTAAAATTATTAAAATCTGCAATGTTGTACAACCACCACAAATAAATTCTTCATTATACCACAACTGCCTTATTCATTTATTTGCAAATTCAATAGATTATTCTAAATTGTGACCACAATTATAAAAAATAAAGTAATAAGCAGGTGGTTGTTTAGAAATTTTACACACACCCTGGTGTGGATGCTTATAGCAAATGCCGGGCTTCGCTTCTCGGGGTTTATAAGCATCCACACCCTCGGTGTGTAAAATTTCTTACAATAACCACCTGCCTATACATTATTATTCTCTATATTACAAATATTGCAATGCAAACAATGAATCACTAACTAAAATCAGGTCAGTTGTGCACAAGGACAGACATAGTAGACAGTACTCAGTCCCTCTGGGTTTAAACTCTTCCTGCACTGAAAATCTTAACAATTGTAACAAAAGTCAACCAAGGTCCACCTCCCTTTGTTGATTGAAAGACTGCTTCTTCTGATAATTCTAAGATCCTTATTTCAGCTTTCAGTTTGTGGTAGCCTCCACCTGAAGAATATTAACTTTCCCTATCAATCTGCTACAATCCAAAGACAACTGTAAATTGTAAGGTTCACCTCCTTCTGTTGTGAGCACAACTCACTTTTTTGCAAATTATAAGTCCTGTTTTGCAGCTTCCAGCCAGAGGTAGTTTCAGCTGAAGAATATTAGGATTCCTCATGAGCCTGCTATAAACCACTTGCTTATAGTACTGTTGTTATTAGGTCCGTAAGACTCTTCCAAAGCTATTGGCTGATAAGTAACAGTGATGTAAGCACTTCCTTACACAGTCTAGACTGGCATTTTAAGGCATACAGAGAAAACACAAAAATAAAAAAAGTTTCCACCCCCTGGGGCACTGTCTGGGTCAAATACTGAGCCAGTAAACTGCACTCAGTTCAGGACTTATGAAAAATGCTTAGCCCAGTGAATAGCTCACATTATTACAAATACTGCAATGCAAACAATCAATCACGAACTCCAATCAAGTCAGCTGTGCACAAGGACAGACACAATAAACAGTGTTCAGTCCCTCGGGGTTTAAACTCTTCATGCACTGAAAATCTTAACAATTGTAACAAAAGTAAAGCAGGTTCCACCTCCCTCTGTTGACTGAAAGACTGCCTTTTCTGATAATACTAAGTTACTTATTTTACCTTTCAGTTAGAAGTAGCCTCCACCTGAAGAATATTAACTTTCCCAATGAATCTGCTACAATCCAAGGACAATTGTAAATTGAAAGGTTCACCTCCCTCTGTTGTGAGCACAACTCAATTTTTGCAAATCCTGAGTCCAGTTTTGCAGCTTCCAGCCAGAGGTAGCTTCACCTGAAGAATATTAGGTTTTCTGATGAGCCTGCTATAAACCATTTGCTTATAGTACTGTTGTTATTAGTTCTGTAAGACTCTTCCAAAGCTATTGGCTGATAACTAGCTGTGATGTAAGCACTTGCTGACACAGTCTGGCCTGGTCTTTTAAGGCACAAAGAGATAAACACACAAAAAAAAGCAGTTTCCAGCCCCTGGGGCACTGTCTGGGTCAAATACTCAGCCTGTAACCTGCACTCGCTTCAGGACTTATGACACATTCTTAGCACAGTGAATAACTCACATTATAATTACTGGCCACAATTTTTTAACACGGGAACAGCGAGTTATAATTTGCCATTATAACTTCCTCGGCTAGTTATAACGGCAAACACGCGCTACTCTGCTCTAGAGCACAGCGCGAGACATAAGGAAGTAAACAACTTGCGATCTCACAGCTCGCCGTGCCCTGTCAGATCTACCGTTCTGAAACAAAACAAATACGGACCACTTTAAAAAAAAATGGATGTAAAATAGCGACAGCAACAGCACAAGATTCTTAAGAAATGGAGACAAGATTTTAAATCGTAGACTCCCCTATAACAGAACAATTTACAGTAGAGCAGCATAATCTAAATACCAAAAGAAAAACAGACAGTGACCTCCGTCTCAATTTTTTTAGCAATAATCTATTGAATTTGCAAATAAATGAATAAGGCAGTTGAAGAAACACGTTTTTTAAAATCATTAAAAACTGCAATGTTGTACTACCACCACAAATAAATTCTTCATTATACCACAACTGCCTTATTCATTTATTTGCAAATTCAATAGATTATTGCTAAAAAAATTGTGACCAGCAATTATAAAAAATAAAGTAATAAGCAGGTGGTTATTTATGAGAATTTTACACACACCCTCGGTGTGGGATGCCTATATAAACCCCTCGGGCTTCACCCTCGGGGTTTATGGGGCATCCACACCTCAGTGTAAATCTCATATCTTTCCTACTGCCTATATCCGATATTCTCTATATTACAAATATTATAATGCAAACAATGAATCACTAACTAAAAGCAGGTCAGTTGTGCACAAGGACAGACATAGTAGACAGTACTCAGTCCCTCTGGGTTTAAACTCTTCCTGCACTGAAAATCTTAACAATTGTAACAAAAGTCAACCAAGGTCCACCTCCCTTTGTTGATTGAAAGACTGCTTCTTCTGATAATTCTAAGATCCTTATTTCAGCTTTCAGTTTGTGGTAGCCTCCACCTGAAGAATAATAACTTTCCCTATCAATCTGCTACAATCCAAAGACAACTGTAAATTGTAAGGTTCACCTCCTTCTGTTGTGAGCACAACTCACTTTTTTGCAAATCCTAAGTCCTGTTTTACAGCTTCCAGCCAGAGGTAGTTTCAGCTGAAGAATATTAGGATTCCTCATGAGCCTGCTATAAACCACTTGCTTATAGTACTGTTGTTATTAGGTCCGTAAGACTCTTCTAAAGCTATTGGCTGATAAGTAACAGTGATGTAAGCACTTCCTGACACAGTCTAGACTGGCATTTTAAGGCATACAGAGAAAACACAAAAATAAAAAAAGTTTCCACCCCCTGGGGCACTGTCTGGGTCAAATACTGAGCCAATAAACTGCACTTAGTTCAGGACTTATGAAAAATGCTTAGCCCAGTGAATAGCTCACATTATTACAAATACTGCAATGGAAACAGTCAATCACGAACTCCAATCAAGTCAGCTGTGCACAAGGACAGACACAATAAACAGTGTTCAGTCCCTCGGGGTTTAAACTCTTCATGCACTGAAAATCTTAACAATTGTAACAAAAGTAAAGCAGGTTCCACCTCCCTCTGTTGACTGAAAGACTGCCTTTTCTGATAATACTAAGTAACTTATTTTACCTTTCAGTTAGAAGTAGCCTCCACCTGAAGAATATTAACTTTTCAAATGAATCTGCTACAATCCAAAGACAATTGTAAATTGTAAGGTTCGCCTCCCTCTGTTGTGAGCAGAACTCACTTTCTTGCAAATCCTAAGTCCAGTGTTGCAGCTTCCAGCCAGAGGTAGATTCACCTGAAGATCATTAGGTTTTCGGATGAGCCTGCTATAAACCATTTGATTATAGTACTGTTGTTATTAGGTCTGAAAGACTCTTCCAAAGCTTTCGCTGATAAGTAGCTGTGATGTACGCCCTTCCTGACACAGTCTGGGCTGGCCATTTAAGGATTATGGAGAAAAAGACAAACAAAAAATAGTTTCCACACTCTAGTGCACTGTCTGTGTCAAATACACAGCCTGTAACTTGCACTCACTTCAGGACTTTTGAAAGATTCTTTTCCCAGTGAATGACTCACAGTATTACAAACATTGCAATGCAAACAGTCAATCACTAACTCCAATCAAGTCAGCTGTGCACAAGGACAGCCACAGTAAACAGTATTCAGTACCTCAAGGTTTAAACTCTTCCTGCAATTAAAATCTTGACAATTGTAACAAAAGTAAAGCAAGGCCCTCTTCCCTCTGTTGATTGAAAGACTGCTTTTTCTGACAATTCTAAGATCCTTAGGTCACCTCTCATTTCGAAGTAGCCTCCACCTGAAGAATATTAACTTTCCCAATGAATCTGCTACAATCCAAAGACAATTGTAAATTGTAATGTTCACCTTCCTCTGTTGTGAGCGCAACTCACTTGTTTGCAAATCCAATGTCCAGTTTTGCAGCTTTCAGGCAGAGGTAGCTTCACATGAAGAATATTAGGTGTTCAGGTGAGCCTGCTATAAACCACTTGCTTATAGTACTGTTGTTACTTAATCTGTAAGACTCTTCCAATCAATTGGCTGATAAGTAGCTGTGATGTAAGCACTTCCTGGCACAGCCTGGTCAGGCCTTTTAAGGCGCACAGAGATAAACACACAAAAAAATAAAGTTTCCACCTAATGGGCACTGTCTAGGTCAAATACACAGACCATAACTTGCACTCACTTCAGGACTTATGACAAATACTTAACCCAGTGAGTGACTCACAGTATTACAAACATTGCAATACAGACAGTCAGTCACTAACTCCAATCAAGTCAGCTGTGCACAAGGACAGACACAGTAAGCAGTACTCAGTCCCTCTGGGTATAAACTACATGCACTGAAAATCTTAACAATTGTAACAAAAGTAAAGCAAGGTCCACCTTCCTCTGTTGATTGAAAGACTGCCTTTTCTGATTATTGTAAGTTTCTTATTTCACCTTTCATTTAAAAGTAGCCTCCACCTGAAGAATATTAACTTTCAAAATGAATCTGCTGCAATCCAAAGACAATTGTAAATTGTGAGGTTCACCTCCTCTGTTGTGAGCACAACTCACTTTCTTGCAAATCCTAAGTAGAATGTTGCAGCTTCCAGCCAGAGGTAGTTTCACATGAAGAATATTAGGTTTTCTGATCAGCTTGCTATAAACCACTTGCTTATAGTACTGTTGTTATCAGGTCTGTAAGACTCTTCAAAAGCTATTGGCTGATAAGTAGCTGTGATATAAGCACTTTCTGACACAGTCTGGAATGGCCTTTTAAGGCACAAAGAGATAAACACAAACACACACACACAAAAACAGATTCCACCCCCTGGGGCTCTGTCTGGGTCAAATACACAGCCTGTAACCTGCACTCACTTCAGGACTTTTCACAAATTCTTAGCACAGTGAATAACTCACAGTATTACAAATATTGCAATGCAAACAATGAATCACTAACTAGAATTAAGTCAGCTGTGCACAAGGACAAACATAGTAAACAGTACTCAGTCCCTCTGGGTTTAAACTCTTCCTGCACTGAAAATATTAACAATTGTAACAAAAGTAAACCAAGGTCCACTTCCCTCTGTTGATTGAAAGACTGCCTTTTCTCATAATTCTAAGGTCCTTATTTCACCTTTCAGTGTGAAGTAGCCTCCACCTGAAGAATATTGACTTTCCCATGAATCTGCTACAATCCTTAGACAACTGCAAATTATAAGGTTCACCTCCCTCTGTTGTGAGCACAGCTCACTTTTCTGCAAATTTTGAGTCCAGTTTTCCAGCCTTCAGCCAGAGGTAGCTTCACCTGAAGAGTATTAGGCTTTCTGATGAGCCTGCTATAAACCACTTGCTTATAGTACTGTTGTTATTAGGTCTGAAAGACTCTTCTAAAGCTTTTGCTTATAAGTAGCAATGATGTAAGCACTTCCTGACACAGTCTGGACTGGCCTTTTAAGGATTACTGAGAAAAAGACAAACAAAAATCAGTTTCCACCCACTGGGGCACTGTCTGGGTAAAATACAGAGCCTGTAACTTGTACTCACTTCAGGACTTATGAAAGATTCTTATTACAGTGAGTGACTCAGTATTACAAACATTGCAATGCAAACAGTCAATCACTAACTCCAATCAAGTCAGCTGTGTACAAGGACAGTCACAGTAAACAATATTCAGTCCCTCAAGGTTTAAACTCTTGTTGCACTTAAAATCTTGACAATTGTAACAAAAGTAAAGCAAGGTCCTCTTCCCTCTGTTGATTGAAAGACTGCTTTTCCTGATAACTCTAAGATCCTTAGGTCTTCTGTCAGTTTGAAGTAGCCTCCACATGAAGAATATTAACTTTCCCAATGAATCGGCTACAATCCAAAGACAATTGTAAATTGTAATGTTCACCTCCTTCTGTTGTGAGCACAACTCACTTTTTCACAAATCCTAAGTCCAGTTTTGAGCTTCCAGCCAGAGGTAGCTTTACCTGAAGAACATTAGGTGTTCTCATGATCCTGCAATAAATAAACCACTTGCTTATAGTACTGTTGTTATTTGGTCTGTAACACTCTTCCAAAGCTATTGGCTGATAAGTACTGGTGATGTAAGCACTTCCTGACACAGTCTATACTGGCCTTTTAAGGCATACAGAGATAAACACAAAAATAAAAAAAGTTTCCACCCCCTGGGGCACTGTCTGGGTCAAATACACAGCCAATAACCTGCACTCATTTCAGGACTTTTGACAAATGCTTAGCCCAATGAATAACTCACAGTATTACTAATATTGCAATGCAAACAGTCAATCACTAACTCCAATCAAGTCAGCTGTGCACAAGGACAGACACAATAAACAGTTTTCAGACCCTCTGGGTTTAAACTCTTCCAGCACTGGAAATCTTAACAATTGTAACAATAGTAAAGCAAGGTCCACATCCCTCTGTTGTTTGAAAGACTGCATTTTCTAATAATTCTAAGTTGCTTATTTCACCTTTCATTTAGAATTAGCTTCCACCAGAAGAATATTAACTTTCCTAATGACTCTGCTACAAACCAAAGGCAATTGTAAGGTTCACCTCCCCTCTATTGTGAGCACAACTCACTTTCTTGCAAATCTTAAGTCCAGTGTTTCAGCTTCCAACCAGAGGTAGCTAACACATGAAAAATATTAGGTTTTCTGATGAGCCAGCTATAAACCACCTGCTTATACTACTGTTGTTATCAGGTCCGTAAGACTCTTTCAAAGCTATTGGCTGAAAAGTAGCTGTGATGTAAGCACTTCCTGACACAATCTGGTCTGGCCTTTGCCACAGTCTCGGTCAGATACACAGCCTGTAACCTACACTCACTTAAGGACTTATGACCAATTTTTATTCCAGTGAATAACTCCCAGTATTACAAATATTGCAGTGCAAACAGTCAATCACTAACTCCAATCAAGTCAGCTGTGCCCAAGGACAGACACAGTAATCAGTATTCTGTCCCTCTGGGTTTAAACTCTTCCTGCACTGAAAATCTAAACAATTTTAACAAAAGTAAAGCAAGGTCCATCTCCCTCTGCTGATTGAAAGACTGTCTTTTCTGATAATGGCAAGTTCATTTTTTCACCTCTCCGTTAGAAGTAGCCTCCACCTGAAGAATATTAACTTTCCTAATGAATCTGCTACACGCCAAAGACAATTGTAAATTGCAAGGTTCACCTCAGTCTGTTGTGAGCACAACTCACTTTCTTTCAAATCCTAAGTCCAGTGTTGCAGCTTCCAGGCAGAGGTAGCTTCACCTGAAGAACTTGAGGTTTTCTGATGAGCCTGCTATAAACCACTTGCTTATAGTACTGTTGTTATCAGGTCTGTAAGACTCTTCCAAAGCTATTGGCTGATAGTAGCTGTGATGTAAGAACTTCCTGACACAGTCTGGTCTGGCCTTTTAAATGCTGAGATAAACACACAAAAAATAAAGTTTCCACCTCCTGGGCACTGTCTGGATCAAATACAGAGGCCGTAACTTGCACTCACTTCAAGAGTTATGACAGATACTTAGCCCAGTGAATGACTCACAGTATTACAAACATTGCAATGCAGACTGTCAATCACTAACTCCAATCAAGTCAGCTGTGCAGAAGGACAGACACAGTAAGCAGTACTCAGTCCCTCTGGCTTTAAACTCTTCCTGCACTGAAAATCTTATCAATGGTAACAAAAGTAAAGCAAGGTCCACTTCCCTCTGTTGATTGAAAGGCTGATTTTTCTGATAATTCTTAGATTCTTATTTCACCTTTCAGTTCGAAGTAGCCTCCACCTGAAGAATATTAACTTTCCCAATGAATCTGCTACAATCCAAGGACAATTGTAAATTGTATGGTTCACCTCCCTCTGTTGTGAGCACAACTCAATTTTTGAAAATCCTGAGTCCAGTTTTGCAGCTTCCAGCCAGAGGTAGCTTCACCTGAAGAATATTAGGTTTTCTGATGAGCCTGCTATAAACCATTTGCTTATAGTACTGTTGTTATTAGTTCTGTAAGACTCTTCCAAAGCTATTGGCTGATAACTAGCTGTGATGTAAGCACTTGCTGACACAGTCTGGCCTGGTCTTTTAAGGCACAAAGAGATAAACACACAAAAAAAAGCAGTTTCCAGCCCCTGGGGCACTGTCTGGGTCAAATACTCAGCCTGTAACCTGCACTCGCTTCAGGACTTATGACAAATTCTTAGCACAGTGAATAACTCACATTATAATTACTGGCCACAATTTTTTAACACGGGGACAGCGAGTTATAATTTGCCGTTATAACTTCCTCGGCTAGTTATAATGGCAAACACGCGCTACTCTGCTCTAGAGCACAGCGCGAGACATAAGGAAGTAAACAACTTGCAATCTCGCAGGTCGCCGTGCCCTGTCAGATCTACCTTTCTGAAACAAAACAAATACGGACCACTTTAAAAAAAAAAAATGGATGTAAAATAGCGACAGCAACAGCACAAGATTGTTAAGAAATGGAGACAAGATTTTAAATCGTAGACTCCCCTATAACAGAACAATTTACAGTAGAGCAGCATAATCTAAATACCAAAAGAAAAACAGACAGTGACCACCGTCTCAATTTTTTAGCAATAATCTATTGAATTTGCAAATAAATGAATAAGGCATTGAAGATACACGTTTATTAAAATTATTAAAATCTGCAATGTTGTACAACCACCACAAATAAATTCTTCATTATACCACAACTGCCTTATTCATTTATTTGCAAATTCAATAGATTATTGCTAAAAAAAATTGTGACCAGCAATTATAAAAAATAAAGTAATAAGCAGGTGGTTATTTATGAGAATTTTACACACACCCTCGGTGTGGGATGCCTATATAAACCCCTCGGGCTTCGCCCTCGGGGTTTATGGGGCATCCCACACCTCGGGTGTGTGTAAAATTCTCATAATAACCACCTGCCTATACATTATTCTCTATATTACAAATATTACAATGCAATCAATGAACCACTAACTAAAATCAGGTCAGTTGTGCACAAGGACAGACATAGTAGACAGTACTCAGTCCCTCTGGGTTTAAACTCTTCCTGCACTGAAAATCTTAACAATTGTAACAAAAGTCAACCAAGGTCCACCTCCCTTTGTTGATTGAAAGACTGCTTCTTCTGATAATTCTAAGATCCTTATTTCAGCTTTCAGTTTGTGGTAGCCTCCACCTGAAGAATATTAACTTTCCCTATCAATCTGCTACAATCCAAAGACAACTGTAAATTGTAAGGTTCACCTCCTTCTGTTGTGAGCACAACTCACTTTTTTGCAAATACTAAGTCCTGTTTTGCAGCTTCCAGCCAGAGGTAGTTTCAGCTGAAGAATATTACGATTCCTCATGAGCCTGCTATAAACCACTTGCTTATAGTACTGTTGTTATTAGGTCTGTAAGACTCTTCCAAAGCTATTGGCTGATAAGTAACAGTGATGTAACACTTCCTGACACAGTCTAGACTGGCCTTTTAAGGCATACAGATAAAACACAAAAATAAAAAAAGTTTCCACCCCCTGGGGCACTGTCTGGGTCAAATACTGAGCCAGTAAACTGCACTCAGTTCAGGACTTATGAAAAATGCTTAGCCCAGTGAATAGCTCACATTATTACAAATATTGCAATGTAAACAATCAATCACTAACTCCAATCAAGTCAGCTGTGCACAAGGACAGACACAATAAACAGAGTTCAGTCCCTCGGGGTTTAAACTCTTCATGCACTGAAAATCTTAACAATTGTAACGAAAGTAAAGCAGGTTCCACCTCCCTCTGTTGACTGAAAGACTGCCTTTTCTGATAATACTAAGTTACTTATTTTACCTTTCAGTTAGAAGTAGCCTCCACCTGAAGAATATTAACTTTCCAAATGAATCTGCTACAATCCAAAGACAATTGTAAATTGTAAGGTTCACCTCCTTCTGTTGTGAGCAGAACTCACTTTCTTGCAAATCCTAAGTCCAGTGTTGCAGCTTCCAGCCAGAGGTAGATTCACCTGAAGATCATTAGGTTTTCGGATGAGCCTGCTATAAACCATTTGATTATAGTACTGTTGTTATTAGGTCTGAAAGACTCTTCCAAAGCTTTCGCTGATAAGTAGCTGTGATGTACGCACTTCCTGACACAGTCTGGGCTGGCCATTTAAGGATTACGGAGAAAAAGACAAACAAAAAATAGTTTCCACACTCTGGTGCACTGTCTGTGTCAAATACACAGCCTGTAACTTGCACTCACTTCAGGACTTTTGAAAGATTCTTTTCCCAGTGAATGACTCACAGTATTACAAACATTGCAATGCAAACAGTCAATCACTAACTCCAATCAAGTCAGCTGTGCACAAGGACAGTCACAGTAAATAGTATTCAGTACCTCAAGGTTTAAACTCTTCCTGCACTTAAAATCTTGACAATTGTAACAAAAGTAAAGCAAGGTCCTCTTCCCTCTGTTGATTGAAAGACTGCTTTTTCTGATAATTCTAAGATCCTTAGGTCACCTCTCATTTCGAAGTAGCCTCCACCTGAAGAATATTAACTTTCCCAATGAATCTGCTACAATCCAAAGACAATTGTAAATTGTAATGTTCACCTTCCTCTGTTGTAAGCACATCTCACTTGTTTGCAAATCCAATGTCCAGTTTTGCAGCTTTCAGCCAGAGGTAGCTTCACATGAAGAATATTAGGTTTTCAGATGAGCCTGCTATAAACCACTTGCTTATAGTACTGTTGTTACTTAATCTGTAAGACTCTTCCAATCATTGGCTGATAAGTAGCTGTGATGTAAGCACTTCCTGGCACAGCCTGGTCAGGCCTTTTAAGGCGCACAGAGATAAACACACAAAAAAATAAAGTTTCCACCTAATGGGCACTGTCTAGGTCAAATACACAGACCATAACTTGCACTCACTTCAGGACTTATGACAAATACTTAACCCAGTGAGTGACTCACAGTATTGCAAACATTGCAATACAGACAGTCAGTCACTAACTCCAATCAAGTCAGCTGTGCACAAGGACAGACACAGTAAGCAGTACTCAGTCCCTCTGGGTTTAAACTACATGCACTGAAAATCTTAACAATTGTTACAAAAGTAAAGCAAGGTCCACCTTCCTCTGTTGATTGAAAGACTGCCTTTTCTGATTATTGTAAGTTACTTATTTCACCTTTCAGTTAAAAGTAGCCTCCACCTGAAGAATATTAACTTTCAAAATTAATCTGCTGCAATCCAAAGACAATTGTAAATTGTGAGGTTCACCTCCCTCTGTTGAGAGCACAACTCACTTTCTTGCAAATCCTAAGTAGAATGTTGCAGCTTCCAGCCAGAGGTAGTTTCACATGAAGAATATTAGTTTTCTGATCAGCTTGCTATAAACCACTTGCTTATACTACTGTTGTTATCAGGTCTGTAAGACTCTTCAAAAGCTATCGCTGATAAGTAGCTGTGATATAAGCACTTTCTGACACAGTCTGGAATGGCCTTTTAAGGCACACAGAGATAAACACACACAAAATAAAGTTTCCACCCCATGGGGCTCTGTCTGGGTCCACAACACAGCCTGTAACTTGCACTCACTTCAGGACTTATGGCAAATTCTTAGCCCAGTGAATATCTCACAGTATTAGAAATATTGCAGTGCAGTCAATCACTAAATCCAATCAAGTCAGCTGTGCACAAGGACAGGCACGGTAAACAGTATTCAGTCCCTCTGGATTTAAACTCTTCCTGCACTGAATATCTTAACAATTGTAACAAAAGTAAAGCAAGGTCCACCTCCCTCTGCTGATTGAAAGACTGTCTTTTCTGATAATGGTAAGTTCCTTATTTCACCTCTCAGTTGGAAGTAGCCTCCACCTGAAGAATATTAACTTTTCTAATGAATATGCTACAAGCCAAAGACAATTGTAAATTGCAAGGTTCACCTCCCTCTGTTGTGAGCCCAACTCACTTTCTTTCAAATTCTTAGTCCAGTTTCAGAGCTTCCAGCCAGTGGCAGCTTCACCTGAAGAATATTAGGTTTTCTGATGAGCCTGCTATAAATCACTGTCTTATAGTACTGTTGTTATTAGGTCTGTAAGACTCTTCAAAAGCTATTGGCTGATAAGTAGCTGTGATGTAAGCACTTGCTGAGACAGTCTGGCCTGGTCCTTTAAGGCACAAAGAGATAAACACACACACACACAAAAAAAAGATTCCACCCCCTGGGGCACTGTCTGGGTCAAATACACAGCCTGTAACCTGCACTCACTTCAGGACTTATGACAAATTCTTAGCACAGTGAATAACTCACAGTATTACAAATATTGCAATGCAAACAATGAATCACTAACTAGAATCAAGTCAGCTGTGCACAAGGACAAACATAGTAAACAGTACTCAGTCCCTCTGGGTTTAAACTCTTCCTGCACTGAAAATATTAACAATTGTAACAAAAGTAAAGCAAGGTTCATCTCCCTCTGCTGATTGAAAGACTGTCTTTTCTGATAATGTTAAGTTCATTTTTTCACCTCTCCGTTAGAAGTAGCCTCCACCTGAAGAATATTAAGTTTCCTAATGAATCTGCTACACGCCAAAGATAATTGTAAATTGCAAGGTTCACCTCAGTCTGTTGTCAGCACAACTCACTTTCTTTCAAATCCTAAGTCCAGTGTTGCAGCTTCCAGGCAGAGGTAGCTTCACCTGAAGAACTGGAGGTTTTCTGATGAGCCTGCTATAAACCACTTGCTTATAGTACTGTTGTAATCAGGTCTGTAAGACTCTTCCAAAACAATTGGCTGTTAAGAAGCTGTGATGTATGAACTTCCTGACACAGTCTGGTCTGGCCTTTAAAGTGCACAGAGATAAACACACAAAAAAATAAAGTTTCCACCTCCTGGGCACTGTCTGGGTCAAATACAGAGGCCGTAACTTGCACTCACTTCAAGAGTTATGACAAATACTTAGCCCAGTGAATGACTCACAGTATTACAAACATTGCAATGCAAACAGTCAATCACTAACTCCAGTCAAGTCAGCTGTGCAGAAGGACAGACACAGTAAGCAGTATTCAGTCCCTCTGGGTTTAAACTCTTCCAGCACTGAAAATCTTATCAATGGTAACAAAAGTAAAGCAAGGTCCACTTCCCTCTGTTGATTGAAAGGCTGATTTTTCTGATAATTCGAGATTCTTATTTCACCTTTCAGTTTGAAGTAGCCTCCACCTGAAGAATATTAACTTTCCCAATGAATCTGCTACAATCCAAGGACAATTGTAAATTGTAAGGTTCACCTCCCTCTGTTGTGAGCACAACTCACTTTTTTGCAAATACTAAGTCCTGTTTTGCAGCTTCCAGCCAGAGGTAGTTTCAGCTGAAGAATATTAGGATTTCTCATGAGCCTGCTATAAACCACTTGCTTATAGTACTGTTGTTATTAGGTCTGTAAGACTCTTCCAAAGCTATTGGCTGATAAGTAACAGTGATGTAAGCACTTCCTGACACAGTCTAGACTGGCCTTTTAAGGCATACAGAGAAAACACAAAAATAAAAAAAGTTTCCACCCCCTGGGGCACTGTCTGGGTCAAATACTGAGCCAGTAAACTGCACTCAGTTCAGGACTTATGAAAAATGCTTAGCCCTGTGAATAGCTCACATTATTACAAATATTGCAATGCAAACAGTCAATCACTAACTCCAATCAAGTCAGCTGTGCACAAGGACAGACACAATAAACAGTGTTCAGTCCCTCGGGGTTTAAACTCTTCATGCACTGAAAATCTTAACAACTGTAACAAAAGTAAAGCAGGTTCCACCTCCCTCTGTTGACTGAAAGACTGCCTTTTCTGATAATACTCGTTACTTATTTTACCTTTCAGTTAGAAGTAGCCTCCAGCTGAAGAATATTAACTTTCCAAATGAATCTGCTACAATCCAAAGACAATTGTAAATTGAAAGGTTCACCTCCTCTGTTGTGAGCAGAACTCACTTTCTTGCAAATCCTAAGTCCAGTGTTGCAGCTTCCAGCCAGAGGTAGATTCACCTGAAGATTATTAGGTTTTCGGATGAGCCTGCTATAAACCATTTGATTATAGTACTGTTGTTATTTGGTCTGAAAGACTCTTCCAAAGCTTTCGCTGATAAGTAGCTGTGATGTACGCACTTCCTGACACAGTCTGGGTTGGCCATTTAAGGATTACAGAGAAAAAGACAAACAAAACATAGTTTCCACACTCTGGTGCACTGTCTGTGTCAAATACACAGCCTGTAACTTGCACTCACTTCAGGACTTTTGAAAGATTCTTTTCCCAGTGAATGACTCACAGTATTACAAACATTGCAATGCAAACAGTCAATCACTAACTCCAATCAAGTCAGCTGTGCACAAGGACAGTCACAGTAAACAGTATTCAGTACCTCAAGGTTTAAACTCTTCCTGCACTTAAAATCTTGACAATTTTAACAAAAGTAAAGCAAGGTCCTCTTCCCTCTGTTGATTGAAAGACTGCTTTTTCTGATAATTCTAAGATCCTTAGGTGACCTCTCATTTCGAAGTAGCCTCCACCTGAAGAATATTAACTTTCCCAATGAATCTGCTACAATCCAAAGACAATTGTAAATTGTAATGTTCACCTTCCTCTGTTGTGAGCACAACTCACTTGTTTGCAAATCCAATGTCCAGTTTTTCAGCTTTCAGCCAGAGGTAGCTTCACATGAAGAATATTAGGTTTTCAGATGAGCCTGCTATAAACCACTTGCTTATAGTACTGTTGTTACTTCGTCTGCAAGACTCTTCCAAAGCTATTGGCTGATAAGTAGCTGTGATGTAAGCACTTCCTGACACAGCCTGGTCTGGCCTTTTAAGGCGCACAGAGATAAACACACAAAAAAATAAAGTTTCCACTAAATGTGCACTGTCTAGATCAAATACACAGACCATAACTTGCACTCACTTCAGGACTTATGACAAATACTTTAACCCAGTGAGTGACTCACAGTATTACAAACATTGCAATACAGACAGTCAGTCACTAACTCCAATCAAGTCAGCTGTGCACAAGGACAGACACAGTAAGCAGTACTCAGTCCCTCTGGGTATAAACTACATGCACTGAAAATCTTAACAATTGTAACAAAAGTAAAGCAAGGTCCACCTTCCTCTGTTGATTGAAAGACTGCCTTTTCTGATTATTGTAAGTTACTTATTTCACCTTTCAGTTAAAAGTAGCCTCCACCTGAAGAATATTAACTTTCAAAATGAATCTGCTGCAATCCAAAGACAATTGTAAATTGTGAGGTTCACCTCACTCTGTTGTGAGCACAACTCACTTTCTTGAAAATCCTAAGTAGAATGTTGCAGCTTCCAGCCAGAGGTAGTTTCACATGAAGAATATTAGTTTTCTGATCAGCTTGCTATAAACCACTTGCTTATACTACTGTTGTTATCAGGTCTGTAAGACTCTTCAAAAGCTATCTGATAAGTAGCTGTGATATAAGCACTTTTCTGACACAGTCTGAATGGCCTTTAAGGCACACAGAGATAAACACACACAAAATAAAGTTTCCACCCCATGGGGCTCTGTCTGGGTCCACAACACAGCCTGTAACTTGCACTCACTTCAGGACTTATGGCAAATTCTTAGCCCAGTGAATATCTCACAGTATTAGAAATATTGCAGTGCAGTCAATCACTAAATCCAATCAAGTCAGCTGTACACAAGGACAGGCATGTGTAAAACAGTATTCAGTCCCTCTGATTTAAACTCTTCCTGCACTGAATATCTTAACAATTGTAAAAAAGTAAAGCAAGGTCCACCTCCTCTGCTGATTGAAAGACTGTCTTTTCTGATAATGGTAAGTTCCTTATTTCACCTCTCAGTTGGAAGTAGCCTCCACCTGAAGAATATTAACTTTTCTAATGAATATGCTACAAGCCAAAGACAATTGTAAATTGCAAGGTTCACCTCCCTCTTGTGAGGCACAACTCACTTTCTTTTCAAATCTTAGTCCAGTTTCAGAGCTTCCAGTCAGTGGAGCTTCACCTGAAAGAATATTAGGTTTTCTGATGAGCCTGCTATAAATCACTGTCTTATAGTACTGTTGTTATTAGGTCTGTAAGACTCTTCAAAAGCTATTGGCTGATAAGTAGCTGTGATGTAAGCACTTGCTGAGACAGTCCGGCCTGGTCCTTTAAGGCACAAAGAGATAAACACACACACACAAAAAAAGATTCCACCCATGGGCACTGTCTGGAGAAATACACAGCCTGTAACCTGCACTCACTTCAGGACTTATGACAAATTCTTAGCACAGTGAATAACTCACAGTATTACAAATATTGCAATGCAAACAATGAATCACTAACTAGAATCAAGTCAGCTGTGCACAAGGACAAACATAGTAAACAGTACTCAGTCCCTCTGGGTTTAAACTCTTCCTGCACTGAAAATATTAACAATTGTAACAAAAGTAAAGCAAGGTTCATCTCCCTCTGCTGATTGAAAGACTGTCTTTTCTGATAATGTTAAGTTCATTTTTTCACCTCTCCGTTAGAAGTAGCCTCCACCTGAAGAATATTAAGTTTCCTAATGAATCTGCTACACGCCAAAGATAATTGTAAATTGCAAGGTTCACCTCAGTCTGTTGTCAGCACAACTCACTTTCTTTCAAATCCTAAGTCCAGTGTTGCAGCTTCCAGGCAGAGGTAGCTTCACCTGAAGAACTGGAGGTTTTCTGATGAGCCTGCTATAAACCACTTGCTTATAGTACTGTTGTAATCAGGTCTGTAAGACTCTTCCAAAACAATTGGCTGTTAAGAAGCTGTGATGTATGAACTTCCTGACACAGTCTGGTCTGGCCTTTTAAAGTGCACAGAGATAAACACACAAAAAAATAAAGTTTCCACCTCCTGGGCACTGTCTGGGTCAAATACAGAGGCCGTAACTTGCACTCACTTCAAGAGTTATGACAAATACTTAGCCCAGTGAATGACTCACAGTATTACAAACATTGCAATGCAAACAGTCAATCACTAACTCCAGTCAAGTCAGCTGTGGGAAGGACAGACACAGTAAGCAGTATTCAGTCCTCTGGGTTTAAACTCTTCCAGCACTGAAAATTTATCAATGGTAAACAAAAGTAAAGCAAGGTCCACTTCCTCTGTTGATTGAAAGGCTGATTTTTCTGATAATTCGAGATTCTTATTTCACCTTCAGTTTGAAGTAGCCTCCACCTGAAGAATATTAACTTTCCCAATGAATCTGCTACAATCCAAGGACAATTGTAAGTTGTAAGGTTCACTCCTCTGTTGTGAGCACAACTCACTTTTTGCAAATACTAAGTCCTGTTTTGCAGCTTCCAGCCAGAGGTAGTTTCAGCTGAAGAATATTAGATTTCTCATGAGCCTGCTATAAACCACTTGCTTATAGTACTGTTGTTATGGGTCTGTAGACTCTTCCAAAGCTATTGGCTGATAAGTAACAGTGATGTAAGCACTTCCTGTCCACAGTCTAGACTGGCCTTTTAAGGCATACAGAGAAAACACAAAAAATAAAAAGTTTCCCCCTGGGGCACTGTCTGGGTCAAATACTGAGCCAGTAAACTGCACTCAGTTCAGGACTTATGAAAAATGCTTAGCCCTGTGAATAGCTCACATTATTACAAATATTGCAATGCAAACAGTCAATCACTAACTCCAATCAAGTCAGCTGTGCACAAGGACAGACACAATAAACAGTGTTCAGTCCCTCGGGGTTTAAACTCTTCATGCACTGAAAATCTTAACAACTGTAACAAAAGTAAAGCAGGTTCCACCTCCCTCTGTTGACTGAAAGACTGCCTTTTCTGATAATACTACGTTACTTATTTTACCTTTCAGTTAGAAGTAGCCTCCAGCTGAAGAATATTAACTTTCCAAATGAATCTGCTACAATCCAAAGACAATTGTAAATTGAAAGGTTCACCTCCCTCTGTTGTGAGCAGAACTCACTTTCTTGCAAATCCTAAGTCCAGTGTTGCAGCTTCCAGCCAGAGGTAGATTCACCTGAAGATTATTAGGTTTTCGGATGAGCCTGCTATAAACCATTTGATTATAGTACTGTTGTTATTTGGTCTGAAAGACTCTTCCAAAGCTTTCGCTGATAAGTAGCTGTGATGTACGCACTTCCTGACACAGTCTGGGTTGGCCATTTAAGGATTACAGAGAAAAAGACAAACAAAACATAGTTTCCACACTCTGGTGCACTGTCTGTGTCAAATACACAGCCTGTAACTTACACTCACTTCAGGACTTTTGAAGATTCTTTTCCCAGTGAATGATCTCACAGTATTACAAACATTGCAATGCAAACAGTCAATCACTACTCCAATCAAGTCAGCTGTGCACAAGGACAGTCACAGTAAACAGTATTCAGTACCTCAAGGTTTAAACTCTTCCTGCACTTAAAATCTTGACAATTTTAACAAAAAGTAAAAGCAAGGTCCTCTTCCCTCTGTTGATTGAAAGACTGCTTTTTCAGATAATTCTAAGATCCTTAGGTCACCTCTCATTTCGAAGTAGCCTCCACCTGAAGAATATTAACTTTCCCAATGAATCTACTACAATCCAAAGACAATTGAAAATTGTAATGTTCACCTCCCTCTGTTGTGAGCACAACTCACTTGTTTGCAAATCCAATGTCCAGTTTTTCAGCTTTCAGCCAGAGGTAGCTTCACATGAAGAATATTAGGTTTTCAGATGAGCCTGCTATAAACCACTTGCTTATAGTACTGTTGTTACTTCGTCTGCAAGACTCTTCAAAACTATTGGCTGATAAGTAGCTGTGATGTAAGCACTTCCTGACACAGCCTGGTCTGGCCTTTAGGCAGCACAGAGATAAACACACAAAAATAAAGTTTCCACTAAATGTCACTGTCTAGATCAAATACACAGACCATAACTTACACTCACTTCAGGACTTATGACAAATACTTAACCCGAGTGAGTGACTCACAGTATTACAAACATTGCAATACAGACAGTCAGTCACTAACTCCAATCAAGTCAGCTGTACAAGGACAGACACAGTAAGCAGTACTCAGTCCCTCTGGGTATAAACTACATGCACTGAAAATCTTAACAATTGTAACAAAAGAAGCAAGGTCCACCTTCCTCTGTTGATTGAAAGACTGCCTTTTCTGATTATTGTAAGTTACTTATTTCACCTTTCAGTTAAAGTAGCCTCCACCTGAAGAATATTAACTTTCAAAATGAATCTGCTGCAATCCAAAGACAATTGTAAATTGTGGAGGTTCACCTCACTCTGTTGTGAAACACAACTCACTTTCTTGAAAATCCTAAGTAGAATGTTGCAGCTTCCAGCCAGAGGTAGTTTCACATGAAGAATATTAGGTTTTCTGATCAGCTTGCTATAAACCACTTGCTTATAGTACTGTTGTTATCAGGTCTGTAAGACTCTTCAAAAGCTATTGGCTGATAAGTAGCTGTGATATAAGCACTTTCTGACACAGTCTGGAATGGCCTTTTAAGGCACACAGAGATAAACACACTCAAAATAAAGTTTTCACCCCATGGGGCTCTGTCTGGGTCCACTACACAGCCTGTAACTTGCACTCACTTCAGGACTTATGGCAAATTCTTAGCCCAGTGAATATCTCACAGTATTAGAAATATTGCAGTGCAGTCAGTCACTAAATCCAATCAAGTCAGCTGTGCACAAGGACAGACACAGTAAACAGTATTCAGTCCCTCTGGATTTAAACTCTTCCTGTACTGAATATCTTAACAATTGTAACAAAAGTAAAGCAAGGTCCACTTCCCTCTGTTGATTGAAAGGCTGATTTTTCTGATAATTCTAAGATCCTTATTTCACCTTTCAGTTCAAAGTAGCCCCCACCTGAAGAATGTTAACTTTCCCAATGAATCTGCTACAATCCAAGAACAATTGTAAATTGTTAGGTTCACCTCCCTCTGTTGTGAGCACAACTCACTTTCTTGCTAATCCTAAATCCAGTGTTGCAGCTTACAGCCAGAGCTAGCTTCACTTGAAGAATATTAGGTTTCCTTATGCGCCTGCTATAAACCACTTGCTTATAGTACTGTTGTTATTAGGTCTGAAATACTCTTCTCAAACTTTGTCTGATAAGTAGCTGTGATGTAAGCACTTCCTGACACAGTCTGGGATGGCCTTTTAAGGCAAACTGAGAAAAACACAAACAAAAACAGTTTCCACCCCATGGGGCACTGTCTGGGTCAAATACACAGCCTGTAACTTGGACTCACTTCAGGACTTATGACAAATTCTTATCCCAGTGAATGACTCACAGTATTACAAACGCTGCAATGCAAACAGTCTGTCACTATCTCCAATCAAGTCAGCTGTGCACAAGGACAGACACAGTAAACAGTACTCAGTACCTCAATGTTTAAACTCTTCCTGCAATTAAAATATTAACAATTGTAACAAAAGTAAAGGAAGGTCCATTTCCCTCCATTGATTGAAAGACTGCCTTTTCTCATAATTCTAAGATCCTTATTTCACCTTTCAGTCCGAAGTAGCCTCAGCTAAAGATATTAACTTTCCCAATGAATCTACTGCAATCCAAGTCAATTGCAAATTGTAAGGTAAGCCTCACTCTGTTGTGAGCACATCTCACTTTTTTGCAAATTTTAAGTTCACTTTTCCAGCCTCCACCCAGAGGTATTTCATCTGAAGAATATTAGGTTTTCTGATGAGCCTGCTATAAACCACTTACTTATAGTACTGTTGTTATTAGGTCTGAAACACTCTTCCAAAGTTTTCGCTGATAAGTAACTGAGATGTCAGCACTTCCTGACACAGTCTGGGCTGGCCTTTTAAGGCAAACTGAGAAAAACACAAACAAAAACAGTTTCCACCCCCTGTGGCACTGTCTAGGTCAAATACATAGCCTGCTTCCACTCACTTCAGGACTTGATATGAAATTCTGATCCTAGTGGAACGACTCACAGTCACTACAAACATTGCAATGCAAACAGTCAATCACTATCTCCAATCAAGTCAACTGTGCACAAGGACAGACACAGTAAGCAGTACTCAGTCCCTCAGGGTTTAAACTCTTCTGCATAAAAATATTAACAATTGTAACAAAAGTAAAGCAAGGTCCATTTCCCTCTGTTGATTGAAAGACTGCCTATTATCATAATTCTAGATCCATATTTCACCTTTCAGTTGAAGTAGCCTCCACCTGAAGAAAATTAACTCTCCCAATGAATCTGCTACAATCCAAAGACAATTGTAAATTTGTAAGGTTCGCCTCCCTCTGTTGTGAGCACATCTCACTTTTTTGCGAATTTTAAGTAAAGTTTTCCAGCTTCCATCCAGAGGTATTTCACCTGAAGAATATTATGTTTTCTAATGAGCCACCTATTAACCAGTTGCTTATAGTACTGTTGTTATTAGGTCTGAAAGACTCTTCCAAAGCTTTTGCTGATAAGTAGCTGAGATGTAAGCACTTCCTGACACAGTCTGGGCTGGCCTTTTAAGGATTACTGAGAAAAAGACAAACAAAAACCAGTTTCCACCCACTGGAGCACTGTCTTGGTCAAATACACAGCCTGTAACTTGCCCTCACTTCAGTACTTATGAAAGATTCTTATCCCAGTGAATGACTCACAGTATTACAAACATTGCAATGCAAACAGTCAATCACTATCTCCAATCAAGTCAGCTGTGCACAAGGACAGGCACAGTAAACAGTATTCAGTCCCTCAAGGTTTAAACTCTTTCTGCACTGAAAATCTTAACTATTGTAACAAAAGTAAAGCAACGTCCTCTTCCCTCTGTTGATTGAAAGACTGCTTTTTCTGATAATTCCTAAGATCCTTAGGCCTCACCTTTCCAGTTCAGTAGCCTCCACTACTGAAAATGTTAACTGTCCCAAAGAAATCTACAATCCAAAGACAATTGTTAATTGTAGTGAGCACACTCTCTCTCTGTTATAGAGCACAACTCACTTTTTGCAAATCCTAAGTCCAGTTTGCAGTTTACAGCCAGGTAGCTTCACCTGAAGAATATTAGGTTTATCATGAACCTGCTTCAATCCCACTTGCTTATAAATACTGTTGTTGTTAGTATGTAAGACTCTTCCAAAGCTATTGGCTGATAAGCTAGCTGTGATAAGCACCTCATCAGACAGTCTAGATTGGCCTTTGAAGGCATACAGAGATAAAACACAAAATGAAATTTTACCACCCCTGGGAGCACTGTCTGGTCAAATATACAGCATGTAACCTGCACTCAGTTCAGGACTTATGACAAATGCTTGCCCATGAATAACTCACCAGTATTACAAATATTGCAATGCAAACAGTCAGTCATTAATTCCAATCAAGTCAGCTGTACACAGGACAGGCACAATAAACAGTTTTCAGACCTCTGGTTTAAACTCTCCCTATGTACTGAAATCTTAACAATTGCAACAAAAAGTAAAAACAAGGTCCACCTCCATCTGTTGATTGAAGATGGCAATTTTCTGATAATTCTAAGTTCCTTGATTCACCTTTCCAGTTAGATGATAGCCTCCACATGAAGAATCTTAACTTCCTCAATCGATCTGCTAAATCCAAAGACAATTGTAATTGTAAAGTTCACGTCCCTCTGTTGTGAGCACAACTCACTTTCTTGCAAACCTAAGTCAGTGTTGCAGCTTCCAGCCAAAGGTAGATTCACCTGAAGAATATTAGATTTTCGGATGAGCCTGCTATAAACCACTTGCTTACAGTACTGCTGTAATTAGGTCTGAACGACTCTTCCAAAGCTTTGGATGATAAGTAGCTGTGATGTAAGCACTTATGAAACGGTCTGGGCTGGTCTTTTAAGGCATACTGAGAAAAACACAAACAAAAAAACAGGTTCCTCCCGCTTGGGCACTGTCTGGGTCAAATACACAGCCTGCAATTTGCACTCACTTCTGGACTTATAACAAATTCTTATCCCAGTGAATGACTCACAGAATTACAAACATTGTAATGCAAACAGTCAGTCACTAGCTCCAATCAAGTCAGCTGTGCACAAGGACAGACTCAGTAAACAGACTCAGTCCCTCAAGGTTCTAAACTCTTCCTGCACTTAAAATCTTAACAATTGTAACAAAAATTAAAGCAAGGTCCTCTTCCTCTGTTGATTGAAAGTCTGTCTTTTCTGATAATTAAAGATTCTTATTTCACCTTTTCAGTTTAAGCAAGCAGCCACTCTGAAGAATATTAACTTTCCCAATGAACCTGCTACAATCCAAAGACAATTGTAAATTGTAAGGTTCACCTCCCTCTGCTGTGAGCAGAACTCACTTTTTTGCAAATCCTAAGTCAAGTTTTGTAGCTTCCTGCCAGAGGCAGCTTCACCTGAAGAATATTATGTTTTCCCAAGAGCCTGCTATAGATCACTTGCTTATAGTACTTTTGTTATTAGGTCTATAAGACTCTTCCAAAGCTATTGGCTGATAAGTACCGGTGATGTAAGCACTTCCTGACACAGTCTAGACTGGTCTTTTTAGGTATACAGAGATAAATACAAAAAAATAAAAGTTTCCTCCCCCTGGGGCACTGTCGGGGTCAAAAACATAGCCTGTAATTTGCACTCACTTCTGGACTTATAACAAATTCTTATCCCAGTGAATGACTCACAATTACAAACATTACAATGCAAACAGTCAGTGCTAACAATCAAACCAGCTGTGCAGAAACAGACTCAGTAAGCAGTACTCAGTCCCCAGGGAAGCTTAAACTCTTCCAGCACTTAAAATCTTAACAATTGTAAACAAAAGTAAAGCAGAGGTCCACTTCCATCTGTTGATTGAAAGTCAGTCTTTTTCTGATAATTCTAAGATCCTTATTTCACCTTTTAGTTCTAAGTAGCCTCACCTGAAGAATATTAACTTTCCCAATGAACCTGCTACGATCCAAAGACAATTGTAAATTGTAAGGTTCACCTCCCTCTGCTGGGAGCAAGAACTCACTTTATGCAAATCCATAAGTCCAGTTTTGCAGCTTCCAGCCAGAGGCAGCTTGGCACGAAGAATATTATGTTTCCCATGAGTCTGCTATAAACCACTTGCTTTTAGTACGATGTTAGTAGGTCTGTAAGACTCTTCCAAAGCTATTGGCTGATAAGTACCGGTGATGTAAGCACTTCCTGACACAGTCTAGACTGGTCTTTTTAAGAATACAGAGATAAACACAAAAAAATAAAAGTTTCCACCCCCTGGGGCACTGTCTGGGTCAAATACACTGCATGTAACCTGCACTCACTTCAGGACTTATGAAAAATTCTTAGCCCAGTGAATAACTCACAGTATTACAAATATTGCAATGCAAAGAGTCAATCTCTAGCTCCAATCAAGTCAGCTGTTCACAAGGACAGACACAGTAAACAGTATTTCATCCCTCTGGGTTCAAACTCTTCCTGCTCCGAAAATCTTAACAACTGAAACAAATGTAAAGCAAGGTCCACATCCCTCTGTTGACTGAAAGACTGCCTTTTCTGATAATTCTGAGTTTCTTAATTCATCGTTCACTCAGATGTAGCCTCCATCTGAACAATATTAACTTTCCTAATGAATCTGCTACAAACCAAAAGGCAATTGTAAATTGTAATGTTCACTACCTCAGTTGAGCAGAACTCACTTTCTTGCAAATCCTTAGTCCAGTGTTGCAGCCTCCAGCTGGAGTAGCCACATGAAGAATATTAGGTTTTCTGATGAGCCAACTATAAAACCACTTATAATACTGACATTGTTATCAGGTCTGTAAGACTCTTCCAAAGCTATTGGATAATAAGTAACATTGAATTAAGCACTTCCACCAACTATAATCTGACCACAACCTTTTAGGCATTGAGATAAACATAAAAAGAAAGTTTCCACACAGAGCATGTCAGGATCAAATACACAGCCTGTAACCTCACTCACTTCAGGACTATAACAATCTTGCCCGGTGAATAAGTTACAATGTTAAATATTACCAATAAACAGTCAATCATAACAATCAAATCAGCTGTGCACAGACAGACACAGTAAGCATTATCCTTCTGAGTTTAAACTCTTCTGTGAAAATCTTAATTGTAACAAAAAGTATAGCAAGGTCCACCTCAACTGTGACTGAAAGACTGCCTTTTCTGATAATTCGAATTACTTGTTCCACCATTCAATTGATAACTCCACCAGAAATAAACACCTAATGAATGTACAATTCAAAGACAAACATAAATTGCAATTAGCCTCCTCTATTTGCAGGCACAACTGCGCTCCCACAAATCCTAAGTCAGTATTGCAACTTCAATATAGCTTCACTTGAAGAATATTAGGTTTTCTGAGGACCTGCCTAAACCCTTGCTTATTGTATTGTTGTTATTAGGTCTGAAGACTCTTCTAGCTTTGGCTGATAAGTAGCTGTGATGTAAGCACTTCTGACACAGTGGGATGGCCTTTTAAGGCAAACTGAGAAAAACACAAATAAAACAGTTTCACCCAGGGCACTGCAGGTCAAATACACAGCCTATATGTGCACTCACTTCAGGACATGAAATAATTATCCCCGGTAAGACTCACAGTAGCCACAAACATTACAATACAACAGTCAATCACTATCTCCAATCGGTCAGCTGTGCAAAAGGACAGGCTGATAAACAGTACTCAATACCTCGGGTTAAACTCTTCCTGCACTTAAAATATTAACAATTATAACAAAAGTAAAAAGCAGATCCATTTCCTCCGTTCATTGAAAGACTGCCCTTTCTCATAATTCTAAGATCCTTGTTTACCTTTCAGTGCAAGGTGCCTCCACCTGAAAATACTTTCCCAATGAATCTGCTGCAATCCAAAGACAATTGCAAATTGAGTTCACATCCTCTGTTGTAGTACATCTCACTTTTGTAATTTAAGTAAAGTTTTCAGTTTCCATCAAGAGTATTTCACCTGAATAATAATAGTTTTCTGATGAGCCTGCTATTAACCACTTGCTTATAGTACTGTTGTTAGGTCTGAAAGACTCTTCCAACTTTCAGCTGATAAGTAGCTGATGTAGCACTTCTAGCGCAGCCTGGGCCAGCCTTTTAAGTTACTGTGAAAAAGACAAACAAAAACCGTTTCCACCACTGGGGCACTGTCTGGGTCTCACACAGCCTGTAACTTGCACTCACTCCGACTTAAGATTCTTACTAGTGAATGACTCACAGTACAAACATTGCAAAGCAAATGATCAATCACTAACTCAATCAGTCAGCTATCCGCGAGACGAACACATTAATGTGACCAGTCCCTCAAGGTTTAAACTCTTCACGAATTAAAATCTTGACAATTTAACAAAAGTAAACAGATCCTCACCCTCTGTTGATTGAAAGACTGCTTTTCTGATAATTCTAAGATCCTTGGTCACCTCTATTTGATAGCCTCGACCTGAAGAATATTAACTCCAATTAATCTACTACAATCCAAAGACAATTATAAATTATAATGTTCACCTCCTTCTGTTGAAACTAACTCCTTGTTTAAATCAATGTCCAGTTTTGCAGCTTTTAGCCAGGTAGCTTCACATGAAGAATATTGGGTTTCAAATGAGCCTGCCACAAACCCTTGTAAAGTACTGTTGTTACCAAATCTGTAAGACTCTTAAAGCTATTGGCTGATAAGTAGCTGTGATGTAAGCCTTTCAGACACCTGGTCTGACACGAAGGCACACTGAGATAAACACAAAAAAAAAAAAATACACCCCTAAGGCACTGTCTGGGTCAAGTACACAGCCCCATAACAGCCTCTCTTCGGGACTTTAGACAAATTCTTGTCAGTAAATAACTCACAGTAATACAAATATTGCAATACAGACAAGTAATCCACAAACTCCAGTCAAATCAGCTGTGCCAAGGACATACAGTAAGCAGTACTCAGTCCATCAGGGTTAAACTTCTGCAGTGAAAATCTTAACAGGTGCAAAAGTAAACAGTACACTTCCTGTTCATTGAAGGCTGATTTTCCTAATAATTCAAGATCCTTATTTCACCTTTCAGTTCAAGTAGCCTCCACCTGAAAATGTACTTTCCCAATAATCTGCACAATCAAGAACAATTATAAATTATTAGGTTCACCTCCATCTGTTGTGAGCACAACTCCGCTCTTAATAATCCTAAGTCAGTGTTGCAGCTTACAGCAGGCTAGCTTCACTTGAAAAATTAGGTTTCAGATGAGCCTGCCAAACCCTTTCTTGTAGTACTGTTGTTGTTACCTGCAAGACTCTTCCAGCTATTTGCTGATAAGCAGCATGATGTAAGCACTACATCACAGTCTAGACAACCTTTGAAGAGGCAACAGAATAAACCAAAAAAAGTTTCACCTAGAACTGCGAGGTCAAATACACCCTATAACCTGCCTCAGTTCAGGACTTATGACAAATGCTTAGCCAGTGAATAACTCACAATATTACATATATTGCATTGCAAACAGTCATCCTAATAATCAGTCAGCTGTGCACAGGACGAACACAATAAACAGTTTCATACCCTCTGAGTTAAACTCTCCCTGCACTGAAAATCTTAACAGTGTAACAAAAGTAAAGCAAATCCACCTCCCTCTGTTGAAGACTGCCTTTTCTGATGCCCAAGTTCCTTATTCACCACCAGTTAAGTACCTTCACATGAAGAATAACTTTCTAATAATCTGCTACAATCAAAACAATTTAAAACTGTAAGTTGCCTCCTTCATTGTAGCACAACTCACTTTCTTCCAAATCCTAGTCCATTGTTGCAACTTCAGACAAATGTAGATTCACCTGAGAATATTATTTCTGATGAGCCGCTATAAACCCCACTTACAGTACTGCTGGTAATGAGTCTAAACGACTCTTCCGCTTTAGCTACAGTAAGTGTATTAAGCACTTCCTGAAAACAGTCTGGGCTGGTCTGTAGGCATTCAGAGATAACACAAAAATAAGTTTCACCTAGGGCACTGTCTGGGTCAAATACATGACACCGCACATGCCTCACTTCGGTTTATGACAAATTCTTAGCCCAGTGAATAACTACAGTATTACAAATATTGCAAGCAAAAGAGATAGTCTCTAACTCCAATCAAGTCAGCTGTGCACAAGACAGACACAGTAAACAGTATTCGTCCCTCTGGGTTAAACTCTTCCTGCTCCAAAAATATTAACAACTGAAAACAAATGTAAGCAAAAGTCCACATCCCTCTGTTGACTGAGAGACTGCAGCACCACATAATTCTAATTCTTAATCACCGTTCACTCAGATGTAGCCTCATCGAACAACATTAACTTAACTAATAATCTGCTACAATACAAAGACAGTAAGTAAGGTTCACCTCCCTCTATTGAGCACAACTCACTTTCTTCAAATCAAAGTCAGAGTTGCAGCTCAGAAGTACTTCACCTGAGAATATTAGGTTTCTGATGAGCCTGCCATAAACCACTTGCTTATAGTACTGTTGTTATTAGGTCTGTAAGACTCTTAAGTTATGGTTTATAAGCAGCTATGATGTAACTTCCTGGCACAGTCTGGGCTCTTTAAGGCATACTGAAACAAACGATAAAAACAGTTTCAACAAAATGGTACAATACCAGGTCAAATACACAGCCTATAACCACACTCACTTCACAGACTTATGACATTTTTAGACCAGTGAATACTCACATATTAAATATATTGCATGCAAACAATCAGTCAAACTATAATCAGACAGCTGTACAAGGACAAACAGTAACAATATTCTTTCAATCTGGGTTTATACTTTCTGTGAAATCTTTGGATAACAAAAGAAAAGGAAGATCCTCCTTCTGACGATTGAAGACTGCCATTTCTGACAATTCTAAGATGTACCTACCTTTCAGTTAGAAATAGCCTCCACCTGAAGAATATTATCTTTCTAAGAATCTACAAACCAAAGACCACTTAAAATATAGCTCACCTCCTCTGTTGTGAGCACAGCTCACTATTTGCAAATCCTAATACTGTGTTGCAGCTTTCAACCATCGTAGTTCCACAGACCATATTAAGTTTTCTAATAAACCTGCTGTAAACCACTTGCTTATAGTACTGTTGTTATCAGTTCTGTAGACTCTTCATATTGGTTGATAAGTAGCTGTGATGTAAGCCCTTCTTGACCAGTCTGGCCAGGCCTTTAAGGCACAGAGATAACCAAACAAAATTTTCCACCCACCCCACAGGGCACTGTCTGGGTCAAATGCATAGCCTGTAATCTGCAATCACTTCAGGAAATGTAACAAATTCTTAACCATGAATAACTCATTATTATTACAAATGTTACAATGCAAACGTCAATATTAACTGTAATCAAGTCAGCTGTGCTGAGACAGATAAATAACAGTATTCAGTCCCTCTGGGGTTTAAACTCTTCCTACTCAAAATCTTAACAAACTAACATAATAAAATGCCAACAGAATGGGCCTAACGGTCTGCTTTTGACAGAAAATAACTTTGGTTTCAGAGCAAGAAACAGCAGTCCAGAATTACAGATGTTTTACTGATAAATCACTTCTATCTCAGCAGGAGTCTCTGCTTGTTTGAATTACACAAACAGATACTTTATTATAAGAATGTGATCTCATTTAAATAAAAAAAGAAGAAACTCACTCTATGTTTCTCTGAGAAAGGGGGCTGTATCAGCTTAATTTACTGAGTCAGAGCAGAGGTGAATATAATTGGAAGTGTGGCGTAGGAACTTAGAAGTACAAAAGCAGGTGACTCCAATTACAGCTTCCTGCTCTTTTGACAGAGGAGAACTTTGGTTTCACAGCAAGTAACAGTAGCCTAGAAATACACATTTTTTTACAGATGAATCAGTTCTATCTCAGCAGGAGTCTCTGCTTGTTTGGATAAAGCAAACAGATACTTTATTAGAAGAAGGTGGCTTCATTTAAATAAGAAAAGAAGAAAGTCACTGTATGTTTCTCTGAGGAATTGGGTGTATCAGCCTAATTTACTGAGTCAGAGCAATGGATGAATAGAATTGGGAGTGTGGAGTAGGAACTTAGGAGTACAAAAGCAGGTGACTCCAATTACAGCTTCCTGCTCTTTTTGACAGAGGAGAACTTTGGTTTCAAAGCTAGGAACAGTAGCCTAGAAATATTGTTTTTTTCTACAGATTAATTAGTTCTATCTCAGCAGGAGTCACTACCTGTTTGAATTACACAAAAAGATACTTTATTAGAAGAATGTGGTCTCATTTAAATAAAAAAAGAAGAAACTCACTATATGTTTCTCTGAGAAAGGGGGCTGTATCAGCTTAATTTACTGAGTCAGAGCAGAGGTGATTATAATTGGAAGTGTGGCATAGGAACTTAGGAGTACAAAAGCAGGTGACTCCAATTACAGCTTCCTGCTCTTTTTGACAGAGGAGAACTTTGGTTTCACAGCAAGTAACAGTAGCCTAGAAATACACATTTTTTTTCAGATTAATCAGTTCTATCTCAGAAGGAGTCAGTACCTGTTTGGATTACTCAAACAGATACTTTATTAGAAGAAAGGGGTCTAATTTAAGTAGCAAAAAGAAAAACTTCATTCTGTGTTTCTCTGAGGAAGGGGCTGTATCAGCTTAATTTACTGAGTCACAGCAGACGGTGAATCTAATTGGGGGTGTGGCTTATTATTTTAGGAGTTGAAAAGCAGGTGTGTGCAGTTACAGCTTCCTGCTGTTTTTGACAAAAGGGAACTTTGGTTTCAGAGAGCCAAAGAAACAGCAGTCTAGAACTACACATTTTTTACTGATAACTCACTTCCATCTCAACAGGTGTCAGTACTTATTAGAATTAAGCAAATAGATGATTTATTCAAAGAAGGGGGTGTTATTTAATAAAAAAGGAGAAATTCACTGTGTTTTCTCTGATGTAGATGGCTGTATCAGCTTATTTTACTGAGTCTGAGCAGAGAGTGAATCTAATTGGGGGTGTGGCTTAAGAGCTTAGCAGTACAGAAGCAGGTCTCTAAAATTAGAGCTACCTGTAGTTTTGAAAGAGTAGAACTATGGTTTAAGAGCAAGAAACAGCAGTCTAGAACAACAGATGTTTTGTTGATAAATCACTTCTATCTCAAAAAGAAGTCAGTACCTGTTTGGATTAAGTAAACTGAAACTTTATTAAAGCAGACGGTCTCATTTAATTAAAAAAGAAGATAGTCACAGTGTGTTTCACTGAGGACGTGAGCTGTATGAGCTTAATGTACTGAGTCAAAGCAGTGGGTGAATCTAATTGAGGGGTGAGGCTCAGGAGTTTAGGAGTACAAAAGAATGTGTCTCCAATTGGAGCATCCTGCTGTTATTGACAGACGAGAACTTTGGCTTCAGAGCAAGAAACAACAGTCTAGAATTACAGAATTTTTACTGATAAATCACTTCTATCTCAGCTGGAGTCAGTGCTTGTTTGGATTATGCAAACAGATACTTTTTTAGAAGAAGGTGGTCTCATTTAAATTAAAAAAGAAGAAACTCAATGTATGTTTCCATGAGAAAGGGGGCTGTATCAGCTTAATTTACTGAGTCTGAGATGAGGGTGAATATAATTGGGAGTGTGGTGAAGGAACTTAGTAGTACAAAAGCAGGTTCCTCCAATTACAGCTTCCTGCTCTTTTGACAGAGGAGAACTTTGGTTTCACAGCAAGGAAAAGTAGCCTAGAAATATGTTTTTTTTACAGATTAATCAGTTCTATCTCAGCAGGAGTCAGTACCTGTTTGGATTATACAAACAGATACTTTATTAGAAGAAGAGTGTTTCATTTAAATAAAAAAGAAGAACTTCATTGTGAGTTTCTCTGAGAAAGGGGCTGTATCAGTTTAATTTAATGAGTCAAAGCAGAGGGTGAATCTAATTAGGGGTGTGGCTTAACATCTTAGGAGTAGAAAAGCAGGAGTGTGCAATTACAGCTTCCTGCTGCTTTTGACAGAGGGAACTTTGGATTCAAAGCCAAAGAAACAGCAGTCTAGAACTACACATGTTTTACTGATAAATCACTTCCATCTCAACAGGAGTCAGTACTTATAAAATTAAGCAAACAGATACTTTACTTGAAAAGGAGTGTTATTTAAGTAAAAAGGAGAAAGCCTGGCTGTTTTTGATGGGAACTTTGGTTTCAGAGAAAGAAACAGCAGGCTAGAACTACAGATTTTGTACTCATAAATCACCTCTATCTCTGCAAGAGTCAGTACCTGTTTTGATTAAGCAAACAGCTACTTTACTAAAAGAAGGGGGTCTCATTTAAGTAAAAAAAAGAAGAAAGTCACTGTGTGTTTCTCTGAGGAAGGGAGCAGTATCAGCTTAATTTACTGAGTCAGAGCAGAGGGTGAATTTATTTGGGGTTGTGGCTCAGGAGTTTAGGATTATAAAAGCTTGTGTCTCCAATTAAAGCTCTGTGCTGTTTTTGACAGAGGATACCTTTGGTTTCAGAGCATGAAACAGCAGGCTAGAACTACAAATTTTCTACTGATATATTACTTCTATCTCAGCAGAAGTCAGTACTTGTTTGGATTATGCAAACAGCTACTTTATTAGAAGAAGGGGATCTCATTTAAGTGAAAAAAGAAGAAAGTCACTGTGTGTTTCTCTGAGGAAGGGTTCTGTATCTGCTTAATTTACTGATTCAGAGCAGAGGGTGAATCTAATTGGGGTTATGGCTCAGGTGTTTAGGATTACAATAGCTTGTGTTTCCAATTAGAGCTTTCTGCTGGTTTTGATAGAGGATAACTTTGGTTTCAGAGCAAGAAACAGCAGTCTAGAGCTACAGATTTTTTACTGATAAATCACTTCTATCTCAGCAGGAGTCAGTGCTTGTTTGGATTAAGCAAACAGATACTTTATTATAAGAAGGTGGTCTCATTTAATTAAAGAAAGAAGAAACTCACTGTATTATTCTCTGAAAAAGGGGGCTGTATCAACTTAATTTACAGAGTCAGAGCACAGGGTGAATCTAATTGGAGGTGTTTCTTAACATCTTAGGAGTAGAAAGCAGGGTGTCCAATTACAGGTTCCTGCTGTTTTTGACAGAGTGGAACTTTGGTTTCAGAGCAAGAAACAGCAGTCTAGAAGTACAGATTTTTGCTTGGATTTAGCAAACAGATGCTTTATTAGAAGAAGAGTGTTTCATTTAATAAAAAAGAAGAACTTCATTCTGTGTTTCTCTGAGGAAGGGGGCTGTAGCAGCTTAATTTATTGAGTCATAGCAGAGGATGAATCTAATTGGGGTTGTGGCTCCGGAGTTTAGCATTAGAAAAGCTTTTGTCTCCAATTAGTGCATCGCACTGCTTTTGACAGAAAATAACTTTAGTTTCTGAGAAAGAAACAGCAGTCGAGAACTACAGATATTTTACTGATAAATCACTTCTATCTCAGCAGAAGTCTCTGCTTGTTTGAATAAAGCAAACAGATACTTTATTAGAAGAAGGTGGTGTCTTTAAAAAGAAAGAAGAAAGTCACTGTATGTTTCTCTGAGGAATGGGGTGTATCAGCCTAATTTACTGAGTCAGAGCAATGGGTGAATAGAATTGGGAGGTGGAGTAGGAACTTAGGAGTACAAAAACAGGTGACTCAATTACAGCTTCCTGCTCTTTTGACAGATTAGAACTTTGGTTTCAAAGCCAGGAACAGTAGCCTAGAAATACTATTTTTTTTACAGATCAATTAGTTCTATCTCAGCAGGAGTCACTTCCTGTTTGAATTACAAACAGATACTTTATTAGAAGAATGTGGTCTCATTTAAATAAAAGAAGAAACTCACTATATGTTTCTCTGAGAAAGGGGGCTGTATCAGCTTAATTTACTGAGTCTGAGATGAGGGTGAATATAATTGGGAGTGTGGTGAAGGAACTTAGTAGTACAAAAGCAGGTTCCTCCAATTACAGCTTCCTGCTCTTTTTGACAGAGGAGAACTTTGGTTTCACAGCAAGGAAAAGTAGCCTAGAAATACAGAGTTTTTTTTACAGATTAATCAGTTCTATCTCAACAGGAGTCACTACCTGTTTGAATTACACAAACAGATACTTTATTAAAAGAAGGGGGTCTCATTTAAATAAAATAAATAGGAAGTCACTGTATGTTTCTCTGAGAAAGGGGGCTGTATCAGCTTACTTTACTGAGTCATACCAGTGGGTGAATCTAATTGGAGGTGTGGCTTAAAATCTTAGGAGTAGAAAAGCAGGTGTCTCCAATTGTAGCTTCCTGCTGTATTTGACAGAGGAAAACTTTGGTTTCAGAGCAAGAAAGAGCAGTCTAGAACTTCAGATTTTTCTCTGATTAATCTCTTCTATCTCAGCAAGAGTGAGTACTTGTTTGAAATAAGCAAACAGCTACTTTATTAAGAGAAGGAGGTCTCATTTAAGTTAAAAAAGAAGAAAGTCACTGTGTGTTTCCCTGAGGGAAGGGTCTGTATCAGCATAATTTTCTGAGTCAGAGCAGAGGGTGGATCTAATTGGGGTTGTGGCTCAGGAGTTTAGGATTACAAAAGCTTGTGTCTACAATTTGAGCATCATGCTGTTCTTCACAGTGGATAACTTTGGTTTCAGAGCAAGAAACAGCAGTCTAGAAATACAAATATTTTACTGATAAATCACTTCTATCTCAGCAGGAGCCCATGCTTGTTTGGATTAAGCAAACAGATACTTTATTAGAAGAAGGTGGTTTCATTTTAATAAAAAAAGAAGAAAGACTCTGTATGTTTTTCTGAGGAAGGGGGTTGTATCAGAGTAATTTACTGAGAGACAGAAAAGAGGTGACTATAATTGGGAGTGTGGAAGAGGAACTTAGGAGTACAAAAGCAGGTGACTCCAATTAGAGCTTCCTGCTCTTTTGACAGAGGAGAACTTTGGTTACACAGCAAGGAACAGTAACCTAGAAATACAGAGTTTTTTTTACAGATTAATCAGTTCTATCTCAACAGGAGACACTACCTGTTTGAATTACACAAACAGGTACTTTATTAAAAGAAGGGGGGTCTCATTTAAATAAAATAAGAAGAAAGTCACTGTATGTTTCTCTGAGAAAGGGGGCTGTATCAGCTTACTTTACTGAGTCATACAAGTGGGTGAATCTAATTGGAGGTGTGGCTTAAAATCTTAGGAGTAGAAAAGCAGGTGTCTCCAATTGCAGCTTCCTGCTGTATTTGACAGAGGGAAACTTTGGTTTCAGAGCAAGAAACAGCAGTCTAGAACTTCAGATTTTTCTCTAATTAATCTCTTCTATCTCAGCAGGAGTCAGTACTTGTTTGAATTAAGCAAACAGCTACTTTATTAAGAGAAGGAGGTCTCATTTAAGTTAGAAAAAGAAGAACATCACTGTGTGTTTCCCTGAGGGAGGGGTCTGTATCAGCTTAATTTTCTGAGTCAGAGCAGAGGGTGAATCTAATTGGGGGTTGTGGCTCAGGAGTTTAGGATTACAAAAGCTTGTGTCTCCAATTTGAGCATCATGCTGTTCTTCACAGTGTATAACTTTGGTTTCAGAGCAAGAAACAGCAGTCTAGAAAGACAAATATTTTACTGATAAATCACTTCTATCTCAGCAGCAGTCCATGATTGTTTGGATTAAGCAAATAGATACTTTATTAGAAGAAGGTGGTTTCATTTAAATAAAAAAAAGAAGAAAGTCAATGTATGTTTCTCTGAGGAAGGGGGCTATATCAGCGTAATTTACTGAGACAGAGCAGAGAGTGAATATAATTGGGAGTGTGGCGAAGGAACTTCGGAGTACAAAAGCAGGTGACTCCAATTACAGCTTCATGTTCTTTTTGACAGAGCAGAACTTTAGTTTCACAGCATGGAACAGTAGCCTGGAAATACAGCTTTTTCTATACAGATCAGTCAGTTCTGTCTCAGCAGGAGTCACTACCTGTTTTAATTATGCAAACAGATAGTCTATTTGAAGAAGAGGGTTTCATTGATAGTTTATTAGAAGAAGAGGGTTTCATTTAAATAAAAAAGAAAAAAGTCACTGAGTGTTTCTCTGAGGAAGGGGGCTGCATCAGCTTAATTTAGTGAGTCAGAGCAGAGGGTTAATTTAATTCTGGTGTGGCTTAAGATCTTAGGAGTACAAAAGCAGGAGTCTAAATTTAGAGCTTCCAGCTGTTTGTGACTGAGACCTTTGGTTTCAGAGCAAGAAGCAGCTGGCTAAAACTACAGATTTTCTATTGATAAATCACTTCTATCTCAGCAGGAGTCAGTACTTGTTTGGATTAAGTGAACATATACTTTATAAGAAGAAGAGGGATTCATTTAAATAAAAAAGAAAAATGTCACTGAGTGTTTCTCTGAGGAAGGTGGCTGTATCAGTTTATTTTACTAAGTCTGAGAAGAGGGAGAATCTTATTGGGTGTGTTGCTTAAGATCTTAGGAATACAAAAGCAAGTGTCTCCAATTAGAGCTTTCTTCTGTTTTGACAGAGGACAGCTTTGGGTTAAGAGCAAAAAACAGTATAGAACAACTCATGTTTTACTGAGTAATCAATTCTATCTCAGCAGGAGTCCATGCTTGTTTGGATTAAGCAAACAGATACTTTATTAGGAGAAGGTGGTTTCATTTTAATAAAAAAAAGAAGAAAGACTCTGTATGTTTTTCTGCGGAAGGGGTCTGTATCAGCTTAATTTACTGAGACAGACAAGAGGGTGACTATAATTGGGAGTGTGGCATAGGAACTTAGGAGTACAAAAGCAGGTGACTCCAATTAGAGCTTCCTGCTCTTTTGAGAGAGGAGAACTTTGGTTTCACAGCAAGGAACAGTAACCTAGAAATACAGAGTTTTTTCACAGATTAATCAGTTCTATCTCAACAGGAGTCACTACCTGTTTGAATTACACAAAAAGATACTTTATTAAAAGAAGGGGGTCTCATTTAAATAAAATAAATAGGAAGTCACTGTATGTTTCTCTGAGAAAGGGGGGTGTATCAGCTTACTTTACTGAGTCATACCAGTGGGTGAATCTAATTGGAGGTGTGGCTTAAAATCTTAGGAGTAGAAAAGCAGGTGTCTCCAATTGCAGCTTCCTGCTGTATTTGACAGAGGGACACTTTGGTTTCAGAGCAAGAAACAGCAGTCTAGAACTTCGGATTTTTCTCTGATTAATCTCTTCTATCTCAGCAGGAGTCAGTACTTATTTGAATTAAGCAAGCAGCTACTTTATTAAGAGAAGGAGGTGTCATTTAAGTTAAAAAAGAAGAAAGTCACTGTGTGTTTCCCTGAGGGAAGGGTCTGTATCAGCATAATTTTCTGAGTCAGAGCAGAGGGTGGATCTAATTGGGGTTGTGGCTCAGGAGTTTAGGATTACAAAAGCTTGTGTCTCAATTTGAGCATCATGCTGTTCTTCACAGTGGATAACCTTGGTTTCAGAGCAAGAAACAGCAGTCTAGAAATACAAATATTTTACTGATAAATCACTTCTATCTCAGCAGGAGTCCATGCCTGTTTGGATTAAGCAAACAGATACTTTATTAGAAGAAGGTGGTTTCATTTTAATAAAAAAAAGAAGAAAGACTCTATATGTTTTTCTGAGGAAGGGGGTTGTATGAGTAATTTACTGAGACAGAAAAGAGGGTGACTATAATTGGGAGTGTGGCGTAGGAACTTAGGAGTACAAAAGCAGGTGTCTCCAATTAGAGCTTCCTGCTCTTTTGACAGAGGAGAACTTTGGTTTCACAGCAAGGAACAGTAACCTAGAAATACAGAGTTTTTTTTACAGATTAATCAGTTCTATCTCAACAGGAGTCACTACCTGTTTGAATTACACAAACAGATACTTTATTAAAAGAAGGGGGTCTCATTTAAATAAAATAAGAAGAAAGTCACTGTATGTTTCTCTGAGAAAGGGGGTTGTATCAGCTTACTTTACCGAGTCATACCAGTGGGTGAATCTAATTGGAGGTGTGGCTTAAAATCTTAGGAGTAGAAAAGCAGGTGTCTCCAATTGCAGCTTCCTGCTGTATTTGACAGAGGGAAACTTTGGTTTCAGAGCAAGAAACAGCAGTCTAGAACTTCAGATTTTTCTCTGATTAATCTCTTCTATCTCAGCAGGAGTCAGTACTTGTTTGAATTAAGCAAACAGCTACTTTATTAAGAGAAGGAGGTCTCATTTAAGTTAAAAAAGAAGAAAGTCACTGTGTGTTTTCCCTGAGGGAGGGGTCTGTATCAGCTTAATTTTCTGAGTCAGAGCAGAGGGTGAATCTAATTGGGGTTGTGGCTCAGGAGTTTAGGATTACAAAAACTTGTGTCTCCAATTGGAGCATCATGCTATTCTTCATAGTGTATAACTTTGGTTTCAGAGCAAGAAACAGCAGTCTAGAAAGACAAATATTTTACTGATAAATCACTTCTATCTCAGCAGCAGTCCATGATTGTTTGGATTAAGCAAACAGATACTTTATTAGAAGAAAGTGGTTTCATTTAAATAAATAACAGAAGAATGTCAATGTATGTTTCTCTGAGGAAGGGGGCTATATCAGCGTAATTTACTGAGACAGAGCAGAGAGTGAATTTAATTTGGAGTGTGGTGAAGGAACTTCGGAGTACAAAAAGCAGGTGACTCCAATTACAGCTTCATGCTCTTTTTGACAGAGGAGAACTTTAGTTTCACAGCATGGAACAGTAGCCTAGAAATACAGCTTTTTCTTTACAGATCAATCAGTTCTATCTCAGCAGGAGTCACTACCTGTTTTAATTATGCAAACAGATAGTCTATTAGAAGAAGAGGGTTTCATTGATAGTTTATTAGAAGAAGAGGGTTTCATTTAACTAAAAAAGAAAAAAGTTACTGAGTGTTTCTCTGAGGAAGGGGGCTGCATCAGCTTAATTTAGTGAGTCAGAGCAGAGGGTTAATTTAATTCTTGTGTGGCTTAAGATCTTAGGAGTACAAAGCAGGAATCTAAATTTAGAGCTTCCAGCTGTTTTTGACTGAGATCTTTGGTTTCAGAGCAAGAAGCAGCTGGCTAAAACCACAGATTTTCTACTGATAAATCACTTCTATCTCAGCAGGAGTCAGTACTTGTTTGGATTAAGTGAACATATACTTTATAAGAAGAAGAGGGATTCATTTAAATAAAAAAGAAAAATGTCACTGAGTGTTTCTCTGAGGAAGGTGGCTGTATCAGTTTATTTTACTAAGTCTGAGAAGAGGGTGAATCTTATTGGGTGTGTTGCTTATGATCTTAGGAATACAAGAGCAAGTGTCTCCAATTAGAACTTTCTTCTGTTTTGTCAGAGGACAGCTTTGGTTTAAGAGCAAGAAACAGTATAGAACAACACATGTTTTACTGATTAATCACTTCTATCTCAGCAGGAGTCCATGCTTGTTTGGATTAAGCAAACAGATACTTTATTAGAAGAAGGTTTCAGTTTAATAAAAAAAGAAGAAAGACTCTGTATGTTTTTCTGTGGAAGGGTCTGTATCAGCGTAATTTACTGGAGACAGAGAAGTGGTGTCTATAATTGAAAGTGTGGCATAGGAACTTAGGAGTACAAAAGCAGGTGACTCAATTAGAGCTTCCTGCTCTTTTAACAGAGGAGAACTTTGGTTTCACAAAGGAACAGTAACCTAAATACAGAGTTTTTTTACAGATTAATCAGTTCTATCTCAACAGGGAATCACTACCTGTTTGAATTACAAACATATACTTTATTAGAAGAAGGGGTCTCATTTAAATAAAATAATATGAAAGAGTCACTGTATGTTTCTCTCTGAGAACATCAGCTTACTTTACTGAGTATACCAGTGGGTGATCAGTGTGAATCTAATTGGAGGTGTGGCTTAAAATCTTAGGAGTAGAAAAGCAGGTGTCTCAATTGCAGCTTCCTGCTGTATTTGACAGAGGAAACTTTGGTTTAGAGCAAAGAAACAGTAGTCTAGAACTACAGATTTTTCTCAGATTAATCTCTTCTATCTCAGCAGGAGTCAGTACTTGTTTGAATTAAGCAAACAGCTACTTTATGTAGAGAAGGAGGTCTCATTTAAGTTAGAAAGAACATCACTGTGTGTTTCCCTGAGGAGGGGTCTGTATCAGCTTAATTTTCTGAGTCAGAGCAGAGGTGAATCTATTGGGGTTGTGGCTCAGGAGTTTAGGATTACAAAAGCTTGTGTCTCCAATTTGAGCATCATGCTGTTCTTCACAGTGTATAACTTTGGTTTCAGAGCAAGAAACAGCAGTCTAGAAAGACAAATATTTTACTGATAAATCACTTCTATCTCAGCAGCAGTCCATGATTGTTTGGATTAAGCAAATAGATACTTTATTAGAAGAAGGTGGTTTCATTTAAATAAAAAAGAAGAAAGTCAATGTATGTTTCTCTGAGGAAGGGGCTATATCAGCGTAATTTACTGAGACAGAGCAGAGAGTGAATATAATTGGGAGTGTAGTGAAGGAACTGGAGTACAAAGCAGGTGACTCCAATTACAGCTTCATGCTCTTTTGACAGAGCAGAACTTTAGTTTCACAGCATGGAACAGTAGCCTGGAAATACAGCTTTTTCTATACAGATCAATCAGTTCTGTCTCAGCAGGAGTCACTACCTGTTTTAATTATGCAAACAGATAGTCTATTAGAAGAAGAGGTTTCATTGATAGTTTATTAGAAGAAGAGGTTTCATTTAAATAAAAATAAAAAGTCACTGAGTGTTTCTCTGAGGAAGAGGCTGCATCAGCTTATTTAGTGAGTCAGAGCAGAGGGTTAATTTAATTCTGGTGTGGCTTAAGATCTTAGGAGTACAAAAGCAGGAGTCTAAATTTAGAGCTTCCAGCTGTTTGTGACTGAGACCTTTGGTTTAGAGCAAGAAGCAGCTGGCTAAAACTACAGATTTTCTATTGATAAATCACTTTATCTCAGCAGGAGTCAGTACTTGTTTGGATTAAGTGAACATATACTTTATAAGAAGAAGAGGGATTCATTTAAATAAAAAAGAAAAATGTCACTGAGTGTTTCTCTGAGGAAGGTGGCTGTATCAGTTTATTTTACTAAGTCTGAGAAGAGGGAGAATCTTATTGGGTGTGTTGCTTAAGATCTTAGGAATACAAAAGCAAGTGTCTCCAATTAGAGCTTTCTTCTGTTTTGACAGAGGACAGCTTTGGGTTAAGAGCAAAAAACAGTATAGAACAACTCATGTTTTACTGAGTAATCAATTCTATCTCAGCAGGAGTCCATGCTTGTTTGGATTAAGCAAACAGATACTTTATTAGGAGAAGGTGGTTTCATTTTAATAAAAAAAAGAAGAAAGATTCTGTATGTTTTCTGCGGAAGGGTCTGTATCAGCTTAATTTACTGAGACAGACAAGAGGGTGACTATAATTGGAGTGTGGCATAGGAACTTGGGAGTACAAAAGCAGGTGACTCCAATTAGAGCTTCCTGCTCTTTGAGAGAGGAGAACTTTGGTTTCACAGCAAGGAACAGTAACCTAGAAATACAGAGTTTTTCACAGATTAATCAGTTCTATCTCAACAGGAGTCACTACCTGTTTGAATTACACAAAAGATACTTTATTAAAAGAAGGGTCTCATTTAAATAAAATAAATAGAAAGTCACTGTATGTTTCTCTGAGAAGAGGTGTATCAGCTTACTTTACTGAGTCATACCAGTGGGTGAATCTAATTGGAGGTGTGGCTTAAAATCTTAGGAGTAGAAAAGCAGGTGTCTCAATTGCAGCTTCCTGCTGTATTTGGACAGAGGAAACTTTGGTTTCAGAGAAAGAAACAGCAGTCTAGAACTTAGATTTTCTCTGATTAATCTCTTCTATCTCAGCAGGAGTCAGTACTTATTTGAATTAAGCAAGCAGCTACTTTATTAAGAGAAGGAGGTGTCATTTAAGTTAAAAAAGAAGAAAGTCACTGTGTGTTTCCCTGAGGGAAGGGTCTGTATCAGCATAATTTTCTGAGTCAGAGCAGAGGGTGGATCTAATTGGGGTTGTGGCTCAGGAGTTTAGGATTACAAAAGCTTGTGTCTCCAATTTGAGCATCATGCTGTTCTTCACAGTGGATAACCTTGGTTTCAGAGCAAGAAACAGCAGTCTAGAAATACAAATATTTTACTGATAAATCACTTCTATCTCAGCAGGAGTCCATGCCTGTTTGGATTAAGCAAACAGATACTTTATTAGAAGAAGGTGGTTTCATTTTAATAAAAAAAAGAAGAAAGACTCTATATGTTTTTCTGAGGAAGGGGGTTGTATGAGCATAATTTACTGAGACAGAAAAGAGGGTGACTATAATTGGGAGTGTGGCGTAGGAACTTAGGAGTACAAAAGCAGGTGTCTCCATTTAGAGCTTCCTGCTCTTTTGAGAGAGGAGAACTTTGGTTTCACAGCAAGGAACAGTAACCTAGAAATACAGAGTTTTTTTTACAGATTAATCAGTTCTATCTCAACAGGAGTCACTACCTGTTTGAATTACACAAACAGATACTTTATTAAAAGAAGGGGGTCTCATTTAAATAAAATAAGAAGAAAGTCACTGTATGTTTCTCTGAGAAAGGGGGTTGTATCAGCTTACTTTACCGAGTCATACCAGTGGGTGAATCTAATTGGAGGTGTGGCTTAAAATCTTAGGAGTAGAAAAGCAGGTGTCTCCAATTGCAGCTTCCTGCTGTATTTGACAGAGGGAAACTTTGGTTTCAGAGCAAGAAACAGCAGTCTAGAACTTCAGATTTTTCTCTGATTAATCTCTTCTATCTCAGCAGGAGTCAGTACTTGTTTGAATTAAGCAAACAGCTACTTTATTAAGAGAAGGAGGTCTCATTTAAGTTAAAAAGAAGAAAGTCACTGTGTGTTTCCTGAGGGAGGGGTCTGTATCAGCTTAATTTTCTGAGTCAGAGCAGAGGGTGAATCTATTGGGGTTGTGGCTCAGGAGTTTAGGATTACAAAAACTTGTGTCTCCAATTGGAGCATCATGCTGTTCTTCATAGTGTATAACTTTGGTTTCAGAGCAAGAAACAGCAGTCTAGAAAGACAAATATTTTACTGATAAATCACTTCTATCTCAGCAGCAGTCCATGATTGTTTGGATTAAGCAAACAGATACTTTATTAGAAGAAGGTGGTTTCATTTAAATAAAAAAAAGAAGAATGTCATTGTATGTTTCTCTGAGGAAGGGGCTATATCAGCGTAATTTACTGAGACAGAGCAGAGAGTGAATTTAATTTGGAGTGTGGTGAAGGAACTTCGATACAAAGCAGGTGACTCCAATTACAGCTTCATGCTCTTTTGACAGAGGAGAACTTTAGTTTCACAGCATGGAACAGTAGCCTAGAATACAGCTTTTCTTTACAGATCAATCAGTTCTATCTCAGCAGGAGTCACTACCTGTTTTAATTATGCAAACAGATAGTCTATTAGAAGAAGAGGGTTTCATTGATAGTTTATTAGAAGAAGAGGTTTCATTTAACTAAAAAAGAAAAAGTTACTGAGTGTTTCTCTGAGGAAGGGGGCTGCATCAGCTTAATTTAGTGAGTCAGAGCAGAGGGTTAATTTAATTCTTGTGTGGCTTAAGATCTTAGGAGTACAAAGCAGGAATCTAAATTTAGAGCTTCCAGCTGTTTTTGACTGAGATCTTTGGTTTCAGAGCAAGAAGCAGCTGGCTAAAACTACAGATTTTCTACTGATAAATCACTTCTATCTCAGCAGGAGTCAGTACTTGTTTGGATTAAGTGAACATATACTTTATAAGAAGAAGAGGGATTCATTTAAATAAAAAAGAAAAATGTCACTGAGTGTTTCTCTGAGGAAGGTGGCTGTATCAGTTTATTTTACTAAGTCTGAGAAGAGGGTGAATCTTATTGGGTGTGTTGCTTATGATCTTAGGAATACAAGAGCAAGTGTCTCCAATTAGAACTTTCTTCTGTTTTGTCAGAGGACAGCTTTGGTTTAAGAGCAAGAAACAGTATAGAACAACACATGTTTTACTGATTAATCACTTCTATCTCAGCAGGAGTCCATGCTTGTTTGGATTAAGCAAACAGATACTTTATTAGAAGAAGGTGGTTTCAGTTTAATAAAAAAAAGAAGAAAGACTCTGTATGTTTTTCTGTGGAAGGGGTCTGTATCAGCGTAATTTACTGAGACAGAGAAGTGGATGTCTATAATTGAAAGTGTGGCATAGGAACTTAGGAGTACAAAAGCAGGTGACTCCAATTAGAGCTTCCTACTCTTTTAACAGAGGAGAACTTTGGTTTCACAAAAAGGAACAGTAACCTAGAAATACAGGTTTTTTTTTTTACAGATTAATCAGTTCTATCTCAACAGGGAGTCACTACCTGTTTGAATTACACAAACATATACTTTTATTAGAAGAAGGGGTCTCATTTAAATAAAATAATATGAAAGTCACTGTATGTTTCTCTGAGAAAGGGCTGTATCAGCTACTTTACTGAGTTATACCAGTGGGTGAATCTAATTGAGGTGTGGCTTAAAATCTTAGGAGTAGAAAAGCAGGTGTCTCCAATTGCAGCTTCCTCTGTATTGGACAGAGAAACTTTGGTTTAGAGAAAAAACAGTAGTCTAGAACTACAGATTTTCTCAGATTAATCTCTTCTATCTCAGCAGAGTCAGTACTTGTTTGAATTAAGCAAACAGCTACTTTAGTAAGAGAAGGAGGTCTCATTTAAGTTAAAAAAGAAGAAAGTCACTGTGTGTTTCCCTGAGGGAAGGGTCTGTATCAGCTTAATTTTCTGTGTCAGAGCAGAGGGTGAATCTAATTGGGGTTGTGGCTCAGGAGTTTAGGATTACAAAAGCCTGTGTCTCCAATTTGAGCTTTATGCTGTTCTTCACAGAGGATAACTTTGGTTTCAGAGCAAGAAACAGCAGTCTAGAAATACAAATATTTTACTGATAAATCACTTCTATCTCAGCAGGAGTTCATGCTTTTTTGGATTAAGCAAACAGATACTTTATTAGAAGAAGGTGGTTTCATTTAAATAAAAAAAGAAAGTCAATGTATGTTTCTCTGAGGAAGGGGGCTATATCAGCGTAATTTACTGAGACAGACAAGAGGGTGACTTTAATTGGGAGTGTGGCATAGGAACTTAGGAGTACAAAAGCAGGTGACTCCAATTACAGCTTTCTGCTCTTTTTGACAAAGGAGAACGTTGGTTCCACAGCAAGGAACAGTAACCTAGATATACAGGATCTTTTTTTTATAGATTAATCAGTTCTATCTCAACAGCAGTCACTACCTGTTTGAATTACGCAAACAGATACTTTATTTGAAGAAGGGGGTTTCATTTAAGTAGATAAGAGAAGAACTTCATTGTGTGTTTATCTGAGGGAGGGCTGCATCAGCTTCTTACTGAGTCAGTGCAGAGGGGTGAATCTAATTGGAGTTGTGGCTTAATATATCTTAGGAGTAGAAAAGCTGGTGTACAATTTCAGCTTCCTTCTATTTTGACAGAGAAGACTCTGATTTCAGAGTAAAAGAAATTGCAGTCTAGAACTACACATTTTTTACTGATAAATCACTTCCATCTCAACAGAAGTCAGTACTTGTAGAATTAAGCTAACAGATAATTTATTTGAAGAATGGGGTGTTATTTATAAAAAGGAGAAAGCCACTGTGTGTTTCTCTGAGGAAGGTGGCTGTATCAGCTTTTTTACTGAGTTTGAGCAGAGGGTGAATCTAATTGGCAGTGTGAAAGCAGATCACTTAGCAACAGTACAAAAGCCAGTGTCTCCAATTAGAACTACCTGTAGTTTTTGACAGAGGAGAACTTTGGTTTCAGTGCTAGAAACAGCAGTCTATACCTACAGATTTTGTACTGATAAATCACTTATATCTCAACAGGAGTCAGTAGCCATTTGGATTAAGCAAACAGCTACTTTATTACTAGAAGGGGATATCATTTAAGGAAAAAAAATAAGAAGAAAGTCACTGTGTGTTCTCTGAGAAAGGGGGCTGTATCAGCTTAATTTACTGTGTCAGAGCAGAGAGTGAATCTAATTGGGGTTCTGGCTGTGGAGTTTAAATTACAAGAGCTTGTGTCTCCAATTACAGCTTTCTGCTGTTTTTGACAGAGGATAACTTTCGTTTCAGAGCAAGAAACAGCAGTCTAGAACTACAGATATTTTACTGATAAATCATTTCTATCTCAGCAGGAGTTTGTGCTTGTTTGGATTAAGCAAACAGATACTTTATTTCAAGAAGGTAGTCACATTTAAATAAAAAAAGAAGAAAGTCAATGTATGTTCCTCTGAGAAAGGGGTCAGTATCTGCTGAATTTACTGAGTCAGACCAGAGAGTGAACCTAATTGGGCGTGTGGCTTATCATCTTATGAGTAGAAAAGCAGGTGTGTCCAATTACAGCTTCCTGCTGTTTTTGACAGGTGAACTTTCACTTCAGAGCAAGAGACAGCAGTCTAGAAGTACAGATTTTTTACTGATAAATCTCTTCTATCTCAGTAGGGGTCAGAACTTGTTTGGATTAAGCAAACAAATACGTTATTAGAAGAAGAGGGTTTCATTTAAATAAAAAAGAAAAAAGTCATTGTGTGTTTCTCTGAGGATGGGGGTTGCATCAGTTTAATTTACTGAGCTAGAGCAGAGGGTTAATCTAACTGGTGGTGTGGCATAAGATCATAGGTGTAAAAAAGCAGGTATCTCCAGTTAGAGCTTCTGGCTGTTTTTGATGAGAACTTTTGTTTCAGAGCAAGAAACAGCAGGCTAGAACTACAGATTTTGTACTCATATATCACTTCTATCTCAGCAGGAGTCATTGTCTGTTTAAATTAAGCAAACAGCTACTTTATTAAAAGAAGGATGTCTAATTTAAGTAAAAAAAAAAAGAAAGTCACTGTGCGTTTCTCTGAGGAAGGGGGCTGTATCAGTTTAATTTACTGAGTCAAAGCAGAGGGTGAATCTAATTGGGGTTGTGGCTCCGGAGTTTAGGATTACTAAAGATTGTGTCTCCAATTTGAGCTTCATGCTGTTTTTGAAAGAGGATAACTTTGGTTTCAGAACAAGACATGGCAGTCTAGAACTACAGATTTTTTACTGATAAATCACTTCTGTCTCAGCATGAGTCTCTGCTTCTTTGGATTAAGCAAACATATACTTTATTAGAAGAAGGGAGTCTCATTTAAGTAGAAAAAAGAAGAACTTCATTGTGTATTTCTCTGAGGAAGGGGCTGTATCAGCTTAATTTACTGAGTCAAAGCAATGGGGGGAATCTAATAAGGCTGTGGCTTAACATCTTAGGAGTAGAAAAGCAGGTGTGTGCAATTACAGCTTCCTGCTCTTTTTGACAGAGGGGAACTCTGATTTCAGAGCCAAAGAAACAGCATTCTAGAACTACACATTTTTTACTGATATATCACTTCCATCTCTACAGGAGTCATTACTTATTAGAATTATGGAAACAGATAATTTATTCGAAGAATAGGGTGTTATTTAAATAAAAAAAGGAGAAAGTCACTGTGTGTTTCTCTGAGTAAGGTGGCTGTATCATCTTATTTTACTGAGTCTGAGCAGAGGGTGAATCTAATTGGGGGTGTGGCTTAAGATTTTAGGAGTACAAAAGCAGGTGTCTCCAATTAGAACTACCTGTAGTTGTTGACAGAGGAGAACTGTGGTTTCAGAGCAAGAAACAGCAGTCTAGATCTACAGATTTTGTACTGATGAATCACTTCTATCTCAGCAGGTGTCAGTCACCATTTGGATTAAGCAAACAGCTTCTGTATTACAAGAAAGGGATCTCATTTAAGTAAAAAAAAGAAGAAAGTCACTGTATGTTTCTATGAGGAAGGGGGCTGTATCAGCTTAATTTACTGAGTCAGAGCAGAGGTTGAATCTAATTGGGGTTCTGGCTCAGGAGTTTAGGACTACAAGAGCTTGTGTCTCCAAATAGAGCATTCTGCTGTTATTGACAAAGGATAACCTTGGTTTCAGAGCAAGAAATAGCAATCTAGAACTGCAGATTTTTTACTGATAAATCTCCTCTATTTCAGCAGGAGTCTGTACTTGTTTGGACTAAGCAAATAGATACTTTATTAGAAGAAGAGTTTCATTTAAATAAAGAAGGAAAATGTCACTGTGTGTTTCTCTGAGGAGGGGGGCTGCATCAGCTTAATTTACTGAGTCAGAGCAGAGGGTTAATCTAATTGGGGTGTGGCTTAAGTTCTTAGGAGTACAAAAGCAGTTGTCTCCATTTAGAGCTTCCAGCTGTTTTTGATATAGAGCTTTGATTTCAGGGAAAGAAACAGCAGTCTAGAACTACACATGTTTAACTGATCAATCACTTCCATCTCAACAGGAGTCAGTACTTATTAGAATTAAGCAAACAGATACTTTATTCAAAGAAGTGGGTGTTATTTAAGTAAAACAAGAAGAAAGTCACTGTGTGTTTCTCTGAGGAAGGTGGCTGTATCAGCTTGTTTTACTGAGCCTGAGAAGAGGGTGAATCTAATTGGGGGAGTGGCTTAAGATCTTAGGAGAACAAAAGCAGGTGTCTCCAATTAGTGCTTCCTGCTGTTTTTGACAGAGGATAACTTTGGTTTCAGAGCAAGAAACAGCAGTCTAGAAGTACAGATGTTTTACTGATAAATCACTTCCATCTGAACAGGAGTCAGTACTTATTATAATTAAACAAACAGATACTTTATTCAAAGAAGGGTGTGTTATTTAAGTAAAACAAGAAGAAAGTCACTATATGTTTCTCTGAGGAAGGAGGCTGTAGCAGCTTATTTTACTGAGTCTGAGCAGAGGTGAATCTAATTGGGGATGAGGTTTAAGATCTTAAAAGTGTAAAAGCAGTTGTCTCCACTTAGAGCTTCCAGCTGTTTATGATATAGAACTTTGTTTCAGAGGAAGAAACAGCAGGCTAGAATTACATTTTTTTACTGATAAATTACTTCTATCTCAGCAGGAGTAAGGGCTTGTTTGGATTAAGCAAACAGATACTTTATTAGAGGAAGGTTGTCTCATTTAAATAAAACAAAGAAGAAAGTCACTGTAGGTTTCTCTGAGGAAGGGGGCTCTATCAGCTGAATTTACTGAGTCAGAGCAGAGGGTTAATTTAATTGGGATGTGGGTTAAGATCTTAGGAGTACAAAAGCAGGAGTCTCCATTTAGAGCTTCCTACTCTTTTTGACAGAGGAGATCTTTGGTTTCACAGCAAGGAACAGTAGCCTAGAAATACAGTTTTTTTTACAGATTAATCAGTTATATCTCAGCAGGAATCAGGACCTGTTTGAATTATGGAAACAGATACTTTTTTAGACGAAGGGGGTCTCATTTAAGTAGAAAAAAGAAGAACTTCATTGTGTCTTTCTCAAGGAAGGGCTGTATCAGCTTAATTTATTGAGTCAAAGCAGAGGATGAATCTAATTGGTGTTGTGGCTCAGGAGTTTAGGATTTCAAAAGCTTGTGTCTACAATTAGAGCTTTGTGCTGTTATTGACAGAGGATAACTGGTTTCAAGCAAGAAACAGCAGTTTAGAACTTCACATTTTTTTACTGATAAATCACTTCTGTCTCAGCAGGAGTCTGTGCTTGTATGGATTAAGCAAACAAATACTTTATTAGAAGAAGATGGTCGATTTAAATAAAAAAGAAGAAAGTCACTGTATGTTTCTCCGAGACAAGGGGCTGTATCACTTAATTTACTGAGTCAGAGCAGAGGTGAACATAATTGGGAGTGTAGTGTAGGAACGTAGGAGTACAAAAGAAGGTGACTCCAATTACAGCTTAATGCTCTTTTTGAAAGAGGAGAACTTTGGTTTCACAGCAAGGAACAGTAGCATAGAAATACAGTTTTTATTTTACAGATTAATCAGTTCTATCTCAGCAGCAGTCAGAACCTGTTTGAATTACGCAAACAGATACATTATTAGAAGAAGAAGTGGTTCTCATTTAAGTAGAAAAAAGAAGTTCATTGTGTGTTTCTCTGAGGAAGGGGCTGTATCAGATTAATTTACTGAGTCAGAGTAGAGGGTGAATCGAATTGGGGGTGTGGCTTAACATTTTAGGAGTTGAAAAGCAGATGTGTGAAATTACAGATTTCTGCTATGTCTGACAGAGGGGAACTTTGATTTCAGAGCCAAAGAAACAGCAGTCTAGAACTCCACATTTTTAATGATAAATCACTTCCATCTCAACAGGAGTCAGTACTTATTAGTATTAATCAAACAGATACTTTATTCAAAGGAGAGGGTGTTATTTAAGTAAAAAAAGAAGAAAGCCACTGTGTGTTTCTCTGAGTAAGGTGGCTGTATCAGCTTATTTTACTGAGTCTAAGCAGAGAGTGAATTTAATTGGGGGTGTGGCTTAAGATTTTAGGAGTACAAAAGCTGGTGTCTCCAATTAGAGCTACCTGCTATTTTTGACAGAGGAGAACTTTGGTTTAAGGGCAAGAAACAGCAGTCTAGAACAACAGATGTTTTACTAATAAATCACTTGTATCTCAACAGGAGTCAGTACCTCTTTTGAATAAGTAAACAGAAACTTTACTAGAAGAAGGGATTCTCATTTAATTGAAAGAAGAAGATAGTCACAGTGTGTTTCTCTGAGGATGGGGGCTATATCAGCTTAATGCTCTGAGCCAGAGCAGAGGGTGAATCTAATGGTGGTGTGGCTCAGGAGTTTAGGAGTGCAAAAGCATGTGTCTCCAAATAGAGCATCCTGCAGTTGTAGACAGAGGAAAACTTTTGGTTTCAGAGCAAGAAACAGCAGTCTAGAACTACAGATTTTTTACAGATAAATCTCTTCTCTTAGCAAGAGTCAGTACTTGTTTGGATTAAGCAAACAGATACTTTATTAGAAGAAGAGGGTTTCATTTAAATAAAAAAGGAAAAAGTCACTGTGTGTTTCTCTGAGGAGGGGGCTGCATCAGCTTAATTTACTGCTGTGTCCTAAATCCTGTAAAACTGTCCTTCTGAAAATTGTTCCACAGTACCTGCAGTTAATGAAATCCATTCCAAATAAGTTGCTGGGTTTGTAACCTAGTCAGAGTAATTAGAAGGAAAAAAAAAGGAAAAAAAATGCAAGTAATGGTTTAATTGTGCTTTGTTTAACTTGTTATAACAAGTTAAATTACTAGTGCTCCTGTTAATGAGATCACCTTGTTGAGGCCCCACTGATCCGTCCCTTCCTGCTCTGCCATAGGAAATGTCACAACTGTGGTACCCTATAAAAGGATGTAGCGTGGGTGGTTAGGGATGGGGTGGGTGGCTGGCCCTTCCCTGCCTAAAAGAAGAACCACGGATGAAAGAACAAGGAGGTAAGAGCAGAAACAATCAGTCAACAACAAATGCAGTAACCCTGAAAGCTTATCCTAATGTTAGATAAACTGTAAAACATGTAAAGCACCACCTGTAATAATTTCAGAGAAGATATACCCTGTAAAAAACACTTTGCTCCAGAAAAATAAAGCAGTAACAGAAGATATACCTTGCAAAAGACAATTTGAATCAGAAGATTACAGCAGTAATCTGTTAGCACACACCTGTAGGCACACCTTGTAATAATGCAGAAGAAGGTATACCAGCAACAACAATTTGAATCAGAGAAAAATAAAGCAATGAAATGTTAGCAATGAACAGTAGCAATCCCTGTGAGTAAAAAAATAAAACACCACCACACAGTAAATCTGCTTAGCCAAACTAAGTCTTAATCCTTCTCCCTTGCTCTGGTAAGTTTTCTACTCTGCCTTTCAAGCAGTCTTAGAAGGAAGAGCTCAGGTGAAGCTAGGTGCCTTAGGCCAGCAAACCAAGTCTTCTACCTCCAAGTTATCAACTAACCTGACTTTTAACCCTTCTTTCTGTTGGAAATTACTGACAGTTTGCCAGCTCCACTCCCCCACATACACATTCTAATCCTTTGAAGAGCTGTGGCGTGAAAGCAATTAGCTCCTTCCACGTGAGAAGGAGACTGAAACACCTCTGAGACAGCAAACCTTTTCAACAGACAAGAATAAAATAAAAACACAGTGTCAAACAGTAATTTTGCTGAGCCCAATGATAAAAAAGTCACAAAAATGTAAGCTCCACCTGTAATACAGTAATTTCAGAGAAAATATACCCTGTAAGAAACACTTTGCTCCAGAGAAAAATAAAGCAGTAACAGAAGATATACCTTGCAAAAGACAATTTGAATCAGAAGATTACAGCAGTAATCTGTTAGCACACACCTGTAGGCACACCTTGTAATAATGGCAGAAGAAGTATACCAGCAACAACAATTTGAATCAGAGAAAAAATAAAGCAATGAAATGTTAGTAAACAAACAGGTAACTCACTGTGGGTAAAAAAATAAAAAACACCACCACAGATAAATCTGCTTGTAAGCTAGGTCTTAATCCTTCTCCCTTGCTCTGGTAAGTTTCTCTACTCTGCCTTTCAAGCAGTCTTAGAAGGAAAGAGCTCAGGTGAAGCTAGGTGTCTTGGCCAGCAAACCAAGTCTTCTATCTCAGCAGGAGTCCAAGCTTGTTTGGATTAAGCAAAGAGATAATTTATTAGAAGAAGGTGGTCTCATTTAAATAAAGAATAGAAGAAACTCACTGTATCTTTCTCTGAGGAAGGGAACTGTATCAGCTTAATTTATTGAGTCAGAACAGAGGGTAAATATAATTGGGTGTGTGGCGTAGGAATTTAGGAGCACAAAAGCAGGTGACTCCAATTACAGCTTCTTGCCCTTTTTGACAGAGGAGAACTTTGGTTTCACAGCAAGGAACAGTAGCCTAGAAATACAGGTTTTTGTTTATAGATTAATCAGTTCTATCTCAGCAGGAGTCAGTATCTACCTGAAATACGCAAACAGATACATTAGTAGAAGAAGGAGGTCTCATTTAAGTAGAGAAAAGAAGATCTTCATTGTGTGTTTCTCTAAGGAAGGGGCTGTATCAGTTAATTTACTGAGTCAAAGCAATGGGGGAATCTAATAGGGGTGTGCTTAATATCTTAGGGAAGAAAAGCAGGTGTTACGTTACAGTTTTCTGTTGTTTTACAGAGGGAACTTTGGTTTCAGAGCCAAAGAAACAGCACTCTAGAACTTCACATTTTTTACTGATAAATCACTTCCAACTCAACAGGAGTCAGTACTTATTAAATTTAAGCAAACAGATACTTTATTCAAAGAAGATGGTGTTATTTAAGAAAAAAAGGAGAAAGTCACTGTGTGTTTCTCTGTGGAAGGGGGCTGCATCAGCTTAATTTACTAAGTCAGAGCAGAGGGTTAATCTAATTTGGTGTGTGGCTTAAGATCTTAGGAGTACAAAATCAGATGTCTCCATTTAGAGCTTTCGGATGTTTTTGACCATGATCATTGGTTTCAGAGCAAGGAACAGCATTCTAGAACTACAGATTTTGTACTGATAAATCATTTCTATCTCAGCAGGAGCCAGTACTTGTTTGGATTAAGCAAACATATACATTATTTGAAGAAGAGAGTTTCATTTAAAAAAAAAAGAAAAAAGTCACTGTGTGTTTCCCTGAGGAAGGTGGCTATATCAGCATATTTTATTAAGTCTGTGTAGAGGGTGAATCTAATTTGGTGTGTGGCTTAAGAGCTTAGCAGTACAAAAGCAGGTGTCTCCAATTAGATCTTCATTCTGTTTTTGACAGAGGAGAACTTTGGTTTAAGAGCAAGTAACTGCAGTCTAGAACAACAGATGTTTTACTGATAAATCACTTCTATCTCAGCAGGAGTTCATGCTTGTTTGGATTAATCAAACAGATACATTATTAGAACAAGGTGGTCTCATTTATATAAAAAAAGAAGAAAGTCACTGTATGTTTCTCTGAGGAAGGGGCTGTATCAGCTTAATTTATTGAGTCAGCACAGATTGTGAATATAATTGGGAGTGTGACGTAAGAATTTAGGAGTACAAAAGCAGGTGAATCCAATTACAGCTTCCTACCCTTTTTGACAGAGGAGAACTTTGGTATCACAGCAAGGAACAGTAGCCTACAAATACAGTTTTTTTTACGGATTAATCAGTTCTATCTCAGCAGGAGTCAGTACCTGTCTGAATTATGCAAACAGATACATTACTAGAAGAAGGAAGTCTCATTTAAGTAGAAAAAAGCAAAACTTCATTGTGTGTTTCTCTGAGGAATGGGCTGTATCAGCTTAATTTTCTGAGTCAGAGCACAGGGTGAATCTAATAGGGTGTGTGGCTTTACATCTTAGGAGTTGAAAAGCAGGTGTGTGCAATTACAGCTTCCTGCTATTTTTGACAGAGGGGAACTTTGGTTTAAGAGCCAAAGAAACAGCAGTCTACAACTACTCATTTTTTACTGATAAATGACATCCATCTCAACAGGAGTCAGTACTTATTAGAATTAATCAAACAGATTCTTTATTCGAAGAAGGGGATGTAATTTAAATAAAAAAAAGGAGAAATTCACTGTGTGTTTCTATGAGGAAGGTGGCTGTATCAGTTTAAGATACTGAGTCAGAGCAGAGGGTGAATATAATTGGGAGTGTGGCGTAGGAACTTAAGACTACAAAAACAGGTGTCTTCAATTACAGCTTCCTGCTTTTTTTGACAGAGGGGAACTTTGGTTTCACAGCAAGGCACAGTAGCCTAGAAATGCAGTTTTTTTTCTCTGATTAATCAGTTCTATCTCAGCAGGAATCAGTGCCTGTTTGAATTACACAAGCAGATACTTTCTTAGAAGAAATGGGTCTCATTTAAGTAGAAAAAAGAAGAACTTCGTTGTGTGTTTCTCTGAGGAAGGGGCTGTATCAGCTTAATTTAGTGAGTCAGAGCTGGCATGACTTTCTTTGGGGTTGTGGCCCAGGAGTTTAGGATTACAAAAGCTTGTGTCTCCAATTAGAGCTTTGTGCTGTTTTTGACACAGGATAACTTTGGTTTCAGAGCAAGAAACAGCAGTCTAGAACTATAGATTTTTTTACTAATAAATCACTTCTATCTCAGCAGGAGTCCATGCTTGTTTAGATTAAACAAACAGTTACTTTATTAGAAGAAGGCAATCTGATTTAAAAAAAGAAGAAGAAAGTCACTGTATGTTTCTCTGAGGAAGGGGACTGAATCAGCTTAATTTACTGAGTCAGAGTAGAGCGTGAATATAATTGGGAGTATGTAGTAGGAAATTTGGAGTACAAAAGCAGATGACTCCAATTACATCTTCCTGCTCTTTTTGAGAGAGGAGAACTTTGGTTTCACAGCAAGGAACAGAAGCCTAGAAATATAGTTTTTTATACGGATTAATCAGTTCTATCTCAGCAGGAGTCAGTACCTGTTTGAATTATGCATACAGATAGATTATTAGAAGAAGGGGGTCTCATTTAAGTGGAAAAAAGCAGAACTTCATTGAGTGTTTCTCTGAGGAATGGGCTGTATCAACTTAATTTACTGAGTCAAAGCAGAGGGTGAATCTAATAGGGGGTGTGGCTTAACATCTTAGGAGTAGAAAAGCAGGTGTGTGCAATTACAGCTTCCTGCTGTTTTTGACAGAGGGGAACATTGGTTTAAGAGGCAAAGAAACAACAGAATACAACTATGCATTTTCTACTGATAAATCACTTCCATCTCAATAGGAGTCAGTACTTATTAGAATTAAGCAAACAGAAACTTTATTCGAAGAAGGGGGGTGTTATTTAAGTAAAAAAATGAGAAAGTCACTGTGAGTTTCTATGAGGAAGGTGGATGTATCAGCTTATTTTATTGAGTCTAAGCAGTGGTTGAATCTAATGGGGGTGTGGCTTAAGATCTTAGGAGTACAAAAGCAGGTGCATCCAATTACAGCTTCCTGCTGTTTTTGACAGAGGAGAACTTTGGTATAAGAGCAAGAAACTGCATTCTAGAACTACAGATGTTTTACTGATAAATCACTTCTATCTCAACAGGAGTCAGTACCTGTTTGCATTAAGTAAACATAAGCCTTATTAGAAGAAGGGGGACTCATTTCATTAAAAAAAAGAAGTTAGTCACAGTGTGTTTCTCTTAAGAAGGGGGCTGTATCAGCCTAATGTACTGAGCCAGAGCAGAGGGTGAATCTAATTGGGGGTGTGGCTCAGGAGATTAAGAGTACAAAAGCATGTGTTTCCAATTACTGCATCCTACTGATATTGTCAGAGGAGAACTTTGGTTTCAGGGGAAGAAACAACAGTCTAGAACTACAGATTTTTTTATTGATAAATCTCTTCTATCTCAGCAATGGCAGTACCTGTTTGAAGTAAGCAAACAGATACTTTATTAGAAGAATAGGGTTTCATTTATATAAAAAAGAAAAAAGTCACTGTGCGTTTCACTGAGGAAGGGGCTGCATCAGCTTAATTTACTGAGTCAGAGCAGAGGGTTAAACTAATTGGGGGTGTGGCTTAAGATCTTAGGAGTACAAAAGCAGGTGTCTCCATTTAGAGCTTCCAGCTTTTTTGATGGAGAACTTTGGTTCCAGAGCAAGAAAGAGCAGGCTAGAACTATAGAGTTTTTACTGATAAATCACTTCGATCTCTGCCAAAGTCCATGCTTGTTTGGATTAAGCAAACAGATACTTTATTAGAAGAAGGTGGTCTCATTTAAATAAAAAAAAAGAAAGTCACTGTATGTTTCTCTGAGGAAGGGGGCTGTATCAGCTTAATTTACTGAGTCAGAGCAGAGGGTGAATGTAATTGGGAGTGTGGCATAGGAACTTAGGAGGACAAAAGCAGGTGACTTCAATTACAGCTTCCTGCTCATTTTGACAGAGGAGAACTTTGGTTTCACAACAAGGAACAGTAGCCTAGATATACAGGTTTTTTTTACAGATTAATCAGTTATATCACAGCAGGAATCATTACCTGCTTGAATCATGCAAACAGAGACTTTATTAGAAGAAGGTGGTCTCATTTATGTAGAAAAAAGAAGAACTTCATTGTGTGTTTCTCTGAGGAATGGGCTGTATCAGTTTAATTTACTGAGTCAGAGCAGAAGATGAATCTAATTGGGATGTGGCTTAACATCTTAGGAGTAGAAAAGCAGGTGTGTGCAATTACAGCTTCCTGCTGTTTTTGACAGAGGGGAACGTTGGTTTCAGAGCCAAAGAAACAGCAGTATAGAACTACACATTTTTACTGATAAATCACTTCCATCTCAGCAGGAGTCAGTACTTATTCGAATTAAGCAAACAGATACTTTATTCAAAGAAGAGGGAGCTACTTAAGTAAAAAAAGGAGAAAGACACTGTGTGTTTCTCTGAGGAAGGTGACTGTATCAACTTATTTTACTGAGTCAGAGCAGAGGGTGAATCTAATTGGGGGTGTGGCTCAAGATCTTAGGAGTACAAAAGCAGGTGTCTCCATTTAGAGCTTCCTGCTCTTTGATAGAGGAGATCTTTGATTTCACAACAAGAACAGTAGCTAGAAATATACAGTTTGTTTTACAGATTAATCAGTTACATCTCAGCAGGAATCGGTACCTGTTTGAATTTCACAAACCGATACTTTATTAGAAGAAGGGGTTCTCATTTAAGAAGAAAAAAGAAGAACTTCATTGTGTCTTTCTCTGAGGAAAGGGCTGTATCAGCTTAATTTACTGAGTCAAAGCAGAGGATGAATCTAATTGGTGTTGTGGCTCAGAAGTTTAGGATTTCAAAAGCTTGTGTCTCCAATTAGAGCTTCGTGCTGTTTTTGACAGAGGATAACTTTGGTTTCAAGCAAGAAACAGCAGTCTAGAACTTCAGATTTTTTACTGACAAATCACTTCTATCTCAGCAGGAGTCCATGCTTGTTTGGATTAAGCACACAGATACTTTATTAGAAGAAGATGGTCTCATTTAAATGAAAAAAAGAATAAAGTCATGTATGATTCTCTGAGGAAAGTGGCTGTATCAGTTTAAGATACTGAGTCAGAGCAGACGGTGAATATAATTGGGAGTGTGGTGTAGGAATTTAGGAGTACACAAGCAGGTGACTCCAATTAGAGATTAATGCTCTTTTTGACAGAGGAGAACTTTGGTTTCACAGCAAGGAACAGTAGCCTAGAAATACACTTTTTATTTTACAGATTAATCAGTTCTATCTCAGCAGGAGTCAATACATGTTTGAATTACACAAACAGACAAATTATTAGAAGAAGAAGTGGTTCTCATTTAAGTAGAAAAAAGATGAACTTCATTGTGTGTTTCTTTGAGGAAGGGGCTATATCAACTTAATTTACTGAGTCAGAGCAGAAGGTGAATCTTATTGGAGGTGTGACTTAACATCTTAGGAGTTGAAAAGCAGGTGTGTGAAATTACAGATCCCTGCTGTGTTTGATAGAGGGAAACTTTGGTTTCAGAGCCAAAGAAACAGCAGACTAGATCTCCACATTTTTTACTGATAAATCACTTCCATCTCAACAGGAGTCAGTACTTATTAGAATTAAGTAAACAGATTATTTGAAGAAGAGGGTGTTTTTTAAGTAAAAAAAGGAGAAAGTCACTGTGTGTTTCTCTGAGTAAGGTGGCTGTATCAGCTTATTTTACTGAGTCTGAGCAGAGGGTGAATTTAATTGAGGGTGTGGCTCAAGATCTTAGGAGTACAAAAGCTGGTGTCTCCAATTAGAGCTTCCTGCTGTTTTCGACATAGGAGAACTTTGGTGTAAGAGCAAGAAACAGCAGCCTAGAATAACAGATGTATTAATAATAAATCAGTTCTATTTCAACAGGTGTCAGAATCTGTTTAGAATAAGTAAACAGAAACGTTATTAGAAGAAGGGGTTCTCATTTAATTAAAAGAAGAAAATAGTCACAGTGTGTTTCCCTGAGGATTGGGGCTGTATCAGCTTAATGTACTAAGTAAGAGCAGGAGGGTGAATCTAATGGGGGTGTGGCTCAGGAGTTTAGGAGTACAAAAGCCTGTGTCTCCAAATAGAGCATCCTGCTGTTATTGACAGAGGAAAACTTTGGTTTCAGAGCAAGGAACAGCAGGTTAGAACTACAGATTTTGTACTGATAAATCATTTCTATTTCAGCAGGAGCCAGTACTTGTTTGGATTAAGCAAACATATACTTTATTAGAAGAAGAGGGTTTCATTTAAATAAAAAATAAAAAGTCGCAGTGTGTTTCTCTGAGGAAGGTGGCTGTATCAGCTTATTTTACTGAGTCTGAGCAGAGGGCGAATCTAATTATGGGTGTGGCTTAAGATCTTAGGAGTACAAATGCAGGTGTCTCCAATTAGAGCTTCATTCTGTTTTTGACAGAGGAGAACTTTGGTTTAAGAGCAAGTAACAACAATCTACAACAACAGATATTTTTATGATAAATCACTTCTATCTCAGCAGGAGTCCATGCTTGTTTTGATTAAGCAAACAAATACTTTATTAGAAGAAGGTGGTTACATTTAAATAAAGAATAGAAGAAAGTCACTGTATGTTTCTCTGAGGAAGGGGGAGTGTATCAGCTTAATTTATTGAGTCAGAGCAGAGGGTGAATATAATTGGGTGTGTGGCATTGGAATTTAGGAGCACAAAAGCAGGTGACTCCAATTACAGCTTCCTGCCCTTTTTGACAGAGGGGAACTTTGGTTTCACAGCAAAGAACAGTAGCCTAGAAATACAGGTTTTTTTTACAGATTAATCTGTCCTATCTCAGCAGGAGTCAGTACCTACCTGAATTACGCAAACAGATACATTATTAGAAGAAGGAGGTCTCATTTAAGTAGAGAAAAGAATAACTTCATTGTGTGTTTCTCTGACGAAGAGGCTGTATCAGCTTAATTTACTTAGTCAAAGCAATGGGGGAATCTAATAGGGGGTGTGGCTTAACATCTTAGGAGTAGAAAAGCAGGTGTGTGCAATTACAGCTTTCTGCTGTTCTTGACAGAGGGGAACTTTGGTTTCAGAGCCAAAGAAACAGCAGTCTAGAACTTCACATTTTTTACTGATAAATCACTTCCACCTCAACAGGAGTCAGTACTTATTAAATTTAAGCAAACAGATACTTTATTAGAAGAAGATGGTGTTATTTAAGGAAAAAAAGGAGAAAATCACTGTGTGTTTCTCTGAGGAAGGGGGCAGCATCAGCTTAATTTACTGAGTCAGAGCAGAGGGTTAATCTAATTTGGTGTGTGGCTTAAGATCTTAGGAGTACAAAAGCAGGTGTCTCCATTTAGAGCTTTCGGCTGTTTTTGACCAAGATCTTTGGTTTCAGAGCAAGAAATAGCATTCTAGAACTACAGATTTTGTACTGATAAATCACTTCTATCTCAGTAGGAGCCAGTACTTGTTTGGATTAAGCAAACATATACATTATTCGAAGAAGAAAGTTTCATTTATAAAAAAAGAAAAAAGTCATTGTGTGTTTCTCTGAGAAAGGTGGCTATATCAGCATATTTTATTGAGTCTGAGTAGAGGGTGAATCTAATTTGTCGTGTGGCTTAAGATCTTAGGAGTACAAAAGCAGGTGTCTCCAATTAGAGCTTCATTCTGTTTTTGACAGAGGAGAACTTTGGTTTAAGAGGAAATAACTGCAGTCTAGAAGAACAGATGTTTTACTGATAAATCACTTCTATCTCAGCAGGAGTCCATGCTTGTTTGGATTAATCAACAGATACTTTATTAGAACAAGGTGGTCTCATTTAAATAAAAAAAAGAAGAAAGTCACTGTATGTTTCTCTGAGGAAGGGGCTGTATCAGCTTAATTAATTGAGTCAGCGCAGATTGTGAATATAATTGGGAGTGTGACGTAGGAATTTAGGAGTACAAAAGCAGGTGAATCCAATTACAGCTTCCTGCCCTTTTTGACATAGGAGAACTTTGGTATCACAGCAAGTAACAGTAGCCTAGAAATACAGTTTTTTTTACAGATTAATCAGTTCTATTTCAGCAGGAGTCAGTACCTGTCTGAATTATGCAAACAAATACATTACTAGAAGAAGGAAGTCTCATTTAAGTGGAAAAAAGCAGAACTTCATTGTGTGTTTCTCTGAGGAATGGGCTGTATCAGCTTAATTTACTGAGTCAGAGCACAGGGTGAATCTAATAGGGCATGTGGCTTAACATCTTAGAAGAAGAAAAGCAGGTGTGTGCAATTACAGCTTCCTGCTGTTTTTGACAGAGGGGAACTTTGGTTTAAGAGCCAAAGAAACAGCAGTCTACAACTACTCATTTTTTACTGATAAATGACATCCATCTCAACAGGAGTCAGTACTTATTAGAATTAAGGAATCAGATACTTTATTCGAAGAAGGGGATGTAATTTAAGTAAAAAAAGGAGAAAGTCACTATGTGTTTCTATGAGGAAGGTGGCTGTATCAGTTTAAGATACTGAGTCAGAGCAGAGGGTGAATATAATTGGGAGTGTGGCCTAGGAACTTAGGACTACAAAAGCAGGTGACTCCAATTACAGCTTCCTGCTTTTTTTGACAAAGGGGAACTTTGGTTTAACAGCAATTCACAGTAGCCTTGAAATGCAGTTTTTTTTCACAGATTAATCAGTTCTATCTCAGCAGGAATCAGTGCCTGTTTGAATTACGCAAACAGATACTTTCTTAGAAGAAATTGGTCTCATTTAAGTAGAAAAAAGAAGAACTTTGTTGTGTGTTTCTCTGAGGAAGGGGCTGTATCAGCTTAATTTAGTGAGTCAGAGCTGGCATGAATCTCATTTGGGTTGTGGCCCAGGAGTTTAGGAATACAAAAGCTTGTGTCTCAATTAGAGCTTTGTGCTGTTTTTGACACAGGATAACATTGGTTTCAGAGCAAGAAACAGCAGTCAAGAACTGTAGATTTATTACTAATAAATCACTTTATCTCAGCAGGAGTCCATGCTTGTTTGGATTAAACAAACAGATACTTTATTAGAAGAAGGTAATCTGATTTAAAAAAAGAAGAAGAAAGTCACTGTATGTTTCTCTGAGGAAGGGGACTGAATCAGCTTAATTTACTGAGTCAGAGCAGAGCGTGAATATAATTGGGAGTGTGGAGTAGGAACTTTGCAGTACAAAAGCAGATGACTCCAATTACAGCTTCCTGCTTTTTTTGAGAGAGGAGAACTTTGGTTTCACAGCAAGGAATAGAAGCCTAGAAATATGGGGCCTGATATTCAAACTGCGCCCAAAAAGTGCGCAATAGCAGGAGCAAGCACTAGTCAATTGCGCATATGAGCAACAGACGCGATATTCAAACATGTAGCAAGACAAACTGCACAAGCAGCCAACGTCTGAATATCGCACAAACTGCACCATAGCGCAACCAGGAAGGGGAAGCTGAGCAGAAATGATGCGCCATAGCGCAACAAGGCTAGCCCAGCTGAGCAGTCCAGAGGTGCCATAGCACAAGCAGAGCCCCCAGCAGAGCAATGGAACTGCACAACCAGGGAGGCAGGCTGGGGACCACCACCAGCCATGCCACACATGGGCACAGGAACACACTGCAGAACTAACAATATACCCGCATACCCCGAGCACAGCATCACTGGGGGAAGGATGGATGATCCACCGGCCCATGGGGACAAGCCAGCAAAGCACAGCAGGGCTGTGTCGACCCAGCACACCCACTGGCAGGCTGAGACTGACACACACAGGGGGTCGACAACCACAGTGCACATCAGCTCCCCCTTCTGCACAGCACTCCCTGCACTGTGACCCCAAGACACCACCCATGTGCAGTGACTGTCACTGCAGTAAACACCATGCATCCTCCCTGCCACACTGCAACCTCATGTAGCACAGAACCATGCAAGCCAGATCCACCCTGGGCACCCAGCAGTGGGCGGCAGCAGATGGCAAGACCGAATGAAAGGCACTCCCACACTGGAGACACCTCCCCATGCGCACGCGCACACACACACACACACACACACACACACACACACACACATACCCAGGACCATACCACCCCAGATGCCATGCACACCACTGCAGCTGAGCAACCATAGCCAGCTGCAAATCAGAGACCACCACAATATTCATAACAAAATATATATATATTGCAAAAAGATATGTACAACACCAAGACGAATAACATAACTATATACATATTTGTACAAGACAAGGGGGTAGGGGTACAAGGTAGGGGTGGGTAAGGGGTAGGGTGAACAACTGGAGAGGGAAGGCAGGGTGGGAGGCTGGAGTGGGAAGGGGAGCGCAGTCAGCGCCTGGCAGGCTGGTCCCCTGCTGCCGGTTGATCTTCCCGGTTCCTCTGGCGTCGCCTGACCCCATGGCACTGCATGTCTGTGAGGAGGTCATGTGTAGCGACTGACACCTGTGTCAGCTGCTGGAGGGCACGGTCCATCCGCCGTAGGATGCTGAGACCTAGGAAAAGGGAACACAGTCAATGGCTATGACAGTCCACAACCCTGACCACCACCCATCCTGCAAGGCATATAGCCTAGTGCCCCACACCTGTGATGGTATGCACCCACCCATAGTGACCATGCACATGACATGCCCAACCAGGCAGCACCAGCTATGTGCACCACTGCACACACACACTGCCCATGTCCATCACAGCACAAACATGGCTGTCAAATGACGTGGTAATGTGGTGGGATGCCAGTTCCACAGCCATGTGCCCAGTGCATGCATGGACCACCAGTGACACACACACACAGATGTGCAGTGACACTGGACAGTGATGACTGTCACCTGCGTCGTGCATGGTTGTGTTGTCCATGGCTGGTGGTCATGCCCAACCCCTCCAGCATGCAATAGCATCCATGATGTAATGATACTCACACTCATCAAGCAGCTGTGGCTGCTGCTGCTGCTGCTGCCACTGTGGCCCTCCCATCACACCTCCTCCGGCTGCCACCTGGGCCCTGCCATGGCCCTCCGCAGCCTGGGCCTGCATCCTCTCTGCCAGGCCTGTGGGTGACAAATGTTGAGAAAAACATCAGTGTGACCCCAAAGCAGACTGCCCCTGCCCCAGTTAGTGTGCCTGCCCACACAGCCAGACCCATGCATTTCACACCTGCACACACCGACACAGCCAACCATGGCAGAGCCATCCCCCATGCACCGCCACAAAAACACAGTCACACCCCTATGGAGAATACAGGTGCATGGATGGTACACCCACCTGGCCTAGGCACAATGCCCCTCCTGGCATGTGACCTGAGGTGTTGCAGCACATCTGGCTCCCTCCTGCGGAGGTCACTATATCTGTGCCTGCACTGGTCAGCAGACCGGCACCACCCTGTGACCCTCTCCAGTTCAGTGGCCAACTGCAGCCACACATGGGTGCGGGCCATGGTGAGGGGCTGATCCCCAAACAGTGCCCCAAATTGGGGCTCAACCACTGCCGCCAGGTTGGCCGCCTCCACCTGACTCCACTGGGGAGCTCTCCTGCGTGCCATTACTGTAGTAGAGCAGGCAATATGGCACCCTTCAGCGTGGCAACCCCACGTGGAAATGTTGTGCAATAGACCACCATAGGTTCCAATCGCGCTGTTCGTATAGCGCCGTTGGTTCACATAGCGCTGTCACCAAACAGCGCAACAGAGCCGTACACATGGCAGCCGAACAGCAGCAGGGGGCCAAGGTCAGACACCAGGTCAGGGATCTATGATGCAAGGCCATGCACAGCACCTTCTGACATCTACACATCCTGCGTGACTGATCACCTGCGTGCCAGTGCCACAGTGGTCTAGTGCGCAGTAGTGCCACAGCGCCATATGGTGCCCAGTGCTGTAGCACCACTGGCACAATGGTGGCCTTGGCCTGAATTGCCGATCTCACACAGCACGTCATCAGTGTGGCAGACACCTGCGTAAGCTACCTGGGCATGTGCAATGCAGTGTACCACACAGTCACAGATCTGCGCCATTGGCTCAGCCGGCTCAACCGTAGTGCGCACAGCGCAACAGCGTGATATTCAGCCGACACATGCAAATTATCTGATCAGCCATTCAAAGGCACAGTGGCGTGATTTACATCTCATTACAGTTGCTCCACTACTAATTTGCATGCATTGCACTATAAATGTGCGACATTGGGCTGCGCTGGCCAAATTCGGTTACTGCAGGTGAGAGGTAGGTTGCATGCTGTGTGATGTTCTGGACAATGGTCATGGGATAATGTTGTAGACTGCACAGTGACAGGTTTCCACTTCCACCCATACAGATCGCCATGACCGAGCAGAGCCAAGGTGAGGTGAAGATGGTGGGTGGAGGAGGAGCCTACACTGCAGGCGGAGACAGAGCCCTCTTCAGGCCTACCTGGAGGAGGAGCCACTACTGAGTGAGCGGCAGGGCACCCCTCAGGCCCGGTGTGGCTGCATGGGAGGGGTAGCTCAGGCAGTGAACCTGCACGGAAGCCACCAGTGCTCCATGCAGGAATGCAAAAAGAAGATGGGGACAGACTGCAGGAGGGTGAAGAAGAAGGTGGCAGCCCTCAGGACGGCACGTGCTGGCACTGGCGGGGGCCAGCCAGCGGTGGTGGAGCTGACCCTGGCTGAGAACCGACTGGCTGCATCAATGCAGCAGAGTGCAATTGAGGGCGTACCAGGAGGTGGATTCCAGACAGGCGGAAGCCCATCACTGCATGGTATGACATGGTGGTGGTGTTGGGGGGGAGGTTGTTCACATGCACTCACATGTCCTCTCTTTCTGTTACAGATCCTGTTCATCTTTAGGGGATGGTGGGGGTGGGTCCAGGCAGTGAGGAAGACCTGCTGGACCTGGAGGAGGGTCCATCCACCTCTGTCACCAGCCAGCATGCACTGCGCCAGCATGCATGCCGGGCTGCTAACTCTGGTGTTGGTGAGTTGGGTGTGGGGGGTGCACAGCCTGTGTCTCAGCAGTCTGGCATGCAAGCATGCCAGCACGCTGTGACTGTGGCTGTAGCACGTACCTGCACCATTGATGATGCAAGGACTGCAATGGGCAGTGACATGTGTGTGTCCCATGATGGACACACAGCAGGTAGCACATGCCTCTGGGCCTAGCTGGTTCCAGCGTGTGTGCCAGCATGTCGGCACAGTCCCAGGCTGTGGCCTGTCAGCACCACGGTGGGGCAGCACCGGTGGCTGTGCAGGTGTCTGGCACTGTTGCAGCCACAGCAGTGGAATGAGTGGTCCCTAGGGCACAGCGGTTGGAGGGACAGCAGCAGCAGTCACCCACCAGGTCTGGGGGTACAGTGTCCAGTGGTGGCACATGCCCACCGCCCTTTGATATGCCCATTCCTGGTCCTGGTGAACAGCGCCCACCCTCAAGGGGTGTTGAGCATCAGGACCTTCCATACCCTGGGGGACAGGATGCCGTTGTGGCAGAGTACCCATTTGAAAAGCACACCCACCTGCTGTGGGAATCAGTACAGCAGCAAAGGCAGGTTGCAACATCTGTGGAGGCACTGTGTGTGGCTGTGGAGTGGCACAGCAGGGACTGTGCTCTGGACCGTGCAGAGATGGTCCATATGCAGATGGATGTGACCGCCGCCATTGACAGGCAGATCCAGGCATCGGTGCGCTGTCTTGGCTGCGTGGGCTTACAAGCAGGTGCTCCTGTACGCTCACCCCACAGACTCTGCGCTCCACTCCCGTTCCGGCGTCATGGGCACCAAGCTTATCAGCGCCGGGTTCTGCTGTAAGAGGCATCGAGGCACCCTGGTGCAGGTATATTTGGCATACAGACCCCACTGTGGACAAGGTTGCGATCGCACAGTGGGACCCCTCGTGGTCCATCGGTGTCACCCCATGTGGCCCCTGCTCAGCCTGCCAGTGCTGTTGGGTCACGGTGGGGCCACCCATGCATCCGCGGTGGCTGTGGAATGGTGCAACATGACTGACCTGTCTCCCAGTGCGGGCCCTGTCTGGTGCTGCCCTGTGTGCACTGTGCATCATGAGTGGGCAGAGCACTGGTGAGGTGCCCTGCACATCCACGCTGACATACGGACCATCTGCACCATCCCAACTGCTGTCCACAGGTGCATGTGCATGATGATGCCTGCATTAGTACTGTACACCATGGTGCAAGGGGTGCCCAGCATCTACACACGTGCTTGGACAGTACAGGTAGTGGGTGTGGTCTGTGGATCTGTATGTTTGCCATGTCTGTTCCTGCTCTGCTGTGCACCTGCCCATATGCGGCTTTGTGCCCTGGTGTGTGTGTGTGTGTGTGTGTGTGTGTCCATATGACTGTTTGCCCCTTCCTGATGGTGTGTTTGTGTGTCTGGTCCCTTCCACTCCACTTGCCATCATGCACCCCTGGTGTGTTACTCTGTGTGCCTGTGGATTGCGCCAGGACAGTGTTGGTTGCACATGGCCCCTTGACTTACCTGTGTCATGCATAATGCTCCTCCGTGATGGTGTCCCGGTGCAGCTGGGCCTGCTGGATCAGTCGGGGGTCCCGCCATCTTAGGTGGGGCTGCTCATCACCATCATCACCGCCGCCGCTGGCGTCCCCATCGCTGTCCCCCTCCTTGACCTGAATGGCTATCCCACAGTCTTTGGCCATGTTGTACGGGATGCAACGGGAACGGGATATCCACAGGCCTTTCAGGGGGGCTGTACTGTGGGGCACGCCCGGAGGGTTATCTGGGCATCGGGCGTGCCTTGAGCATCCTCTGACACCTGCGGCGATGATGTTTGCGTGTGGTGGCATGCACCTCGTTGTCCGTTGCTGCGATGGGGTCATGGGGGCGCGGTGATGGTTGTGAGCAGCCAGGGGACGGAGTGGGTATCCTCTGTCACCTGTGTGGAGATGGGTGGAGATGAGTATCATGTTCAGGTCCATATGCCAATATCCCTATGTGCCACTACCATTGCACCTGTGACCTACCCCTTGCCCTCGTTTGCAATTCCTATATGCATCTCACCCACTAGATGGCCTGTGGGGATGTCCCCACTCTCAAATCAATGGCACAGTGTGGACTAATACCATATAAAGGCATCATGTGCTCCACCAGGGTGTGTGGCACAGACATTGATTATGCGCCCAGTGGCATCACACACCACCTGGCAGTTGACACTGGAATAGCCCTTCCTGTTCCTATATGCAGCCCCATTGGGGCCAGGTGGTGAGCGTATGGCCACATGGGTGCAGTCTAAGGCCCCTAGCACACCAGGCATACGTGCTACCCTGTGGAACTCTTGCATGCTTGCTGTACGCTCTGCCGCAGTGCTGGGGAACTGGATGTGCTCCGAACCATGTGGCAGCAGTGCGCTGAGGAATTGGGTGAGGATGCATGACATGGCTGACTGTGTGATGCCTGTGGTGTCCCCTGTCAGCCTCTGAAAGGTGCCCTGGTGAGCAGGCACATGCAGGCTGTCACCTTGGTCTCCACCGACAGAGCGTGACTCTGCCGTGAGGGTGCCTGCATCACATCACTGCACAGCTCACAGAGCCGTCTCAGTATTGCTCTGTTCAGGCGGTACCAGCCCACAATCTTACATCTGTGTACAGCTCAAAGCTGATGCGGGCACGGTACTGCCTGTTGGGGGCATATGAGTGTTTCTCTGAGGAATGGGCTGTATCAAGCTTAATTTACTGAGTCAGAGCAGAGGGTGACTCTAATGGGGGTGTGGCTTAACATATTAGGAGAAGAAAAGCAGGTGTGTGCAATTACAGCTTTCTGCTGATTTTGAAAGAGGGGAACATTGGTTTCAGAGGCAAAGAAACAGCAGTCTACAACTACGCATTTTCTACTGATAAATCACTTCCATCTCAACAGGAGTCAGTACTTATTAGAATTAAGCAAACAGATACATTATTCTAAGAAGGGGGTCTTATTTAAGTAAAAAAAGAAGAAAGTCAATGTGAGTTTCTATGAGGAAGGTGGCTGTATCAGCTCATTTTATTGAGTCTGAGCAGTGGGTGAATCTAAAGGGGGTGTGGCTTTAGATCTTAGGAGTACAAAAGCAAGTGTATCCAATTACAGCTTCCTGCTGTTTTTGACAGAGAAGAACTTTGGTATAAGAGCAAGAAACAGCAGTCTAGAACTACAGATGATTTACTGATAAATCACTACTATCTTAACAGGAGTCAGTACCTGTTTGCATTAAGTAAACATAAGCCTTATTAGAAGAAGGGGGTCTCATTTAATTAAAAAAAGAAGATAGTCACAGTGTGTTTCTCTTAAGAAGGGGGCTAAATCAGCCTAATGTACTGAGCCAGAGCAGAGGGTGAATCTAATTGGGGGTGTGGCTCAGGAGTTTATGGAGTACAAAGCATGTGTTTCTAATTACAGCATCCTGCTGATATTGTCAGAGGAGAGACTTTTGGTTTCCTAGGGAAGAAACATCAGTCTAGAACTACAGGTTTTTTTACTGATAAATCTCTTCTATCTCAGCAGTAGTCAGTACTTGTTTGAAGTAAGCAAACAGATACTATATTAGAAGAAGTGGGTTTCATTTATATAAAAAAGAAAAAAGTCACTGTGTGTTTCACTGAGGAAGGGGCTGCATCAGCTTAATTTACAGAGTCAGAGTAGAGGGTTAAACTAATTGGTGGTGTGGCTTAAGATCTTAGGAGTACAAAAGCAGGTGTCTCCATTTAGAGCTTCCAGCTGTTTTTGATGGAGAACTTTGGTTCCAGAGCAAGAAAGAGCAGGCTAGAACTACAGAATTTTTACTGATAAATCACTTCTATCTCAGCCGTAGTCCATGCTTGTTTGGATTAAGCAAACAGATACTTTATTAGAAGAAGGTGGTCTCATTTAAATAAAAAAGAAGAAAGTCACTGTATGTTTCCCTGAGGAAGGGGGCTGTATCAGCTTAATTTACTGAGTCAGAGCAGAGGGTGAATGTAAATGGGAGTGTGGCGTAGGAATTTAGGAGTACAAATGCAGGTGACTTCAATTACAGCTTCCTGCTCATTTTGACAGAGGAGAACTTTGGCTTCGCAACAAGGAACAGTAGCCTAGATATACAGATTTTTTTACAGATTAATCACTTATAGCACAGCAGAAATCATTACCTGTTGGAATTACGCAAACAGAGACTTTATTAGAAGAAGTGGGTCTTTTTTAAGTAGAAAAAAGATGAACATCATTGTGTGCTTCTCTGAGGAAGGGGCTGTATCTGCTTAATTCACTGAACCGAGCAGAGGGTGAATTTAATTGGGGTTGTGGCCCAGGAGTTTAGGATTACAAAAGCTTGTGTCTCCAGTTAGAGCTTCGTGCCGTTTTTGACAGAAGATAAATTTGGTTTCAGTGCAAGAAACAGCAGTCTAGAACTGCAGATCTTTACTTATAAATCACTTCTATCTCAGTTGGAGTCCGTGCTTGCTTGGATTAAGCAAACAGATACTTTATCAGAAGAAGGTGGTCTCATTTAAATGGAAAGAAGAAGAAAGTCACTGTATATTTCTCTGAGGAAGTGTGCTGTATCAGCTTAATTTACTGACTCACAGTAAAGCGTGAATATAATTGGGAGTGTGGTGTAGGAACTTAGGAGTACATAAGCATGTGACTCCAATTACAGCTTCCTGCTCTTTTTGAGAGAGGATAACTTTGGTTTAAGAGCAAGAAACAGCAGACTAGAAGAACAGATGTTTTACTGATAAATCGCTACTATCTCAACAGGAGTCTGTACCTAGCTTGAATTACACATAATATATATTATTAGAAGAAGGAGGTCTCATTTATAGAAAAAAGAAGAACTTGGCCAGTGTTCTCTCTGAGGAATGAGCTGTATCAGTTTAATTTACTGAGTCAAGCAGAGGGTGAATCTAATTGGGGTGTGGCTTAACATCTTAGGAGTAGAAAAGCAAGTGTGTGCAATTACAGCTTCCTGCTGTTTTTGACAGAGGGGAACGTTGGTTTCAGAGCCAAAGAAACAGCAGTGTAGAACTACACATTTTTTACTGATAAATCACTTCCATCTCAACAGGAGTCAGTACTTATTCAAATTAAGCAAACAGATACTTTATTCAAAGAAGGGGGAGATACTTAAGTAAAAAAATGAGAAAGACACTGTGTTTCTCTGAGGAAGGTGACTGTATCAAGTTATTTTACTGAGTCAGAGCAGAGGGTGAATCTAATTGGGGGTGTGGCTTAAGATCTTAGGAGTACAAAAGCAGGTGTCTCCAGTTAGAGCTTCCTGCTCTGTTTGATAGAGGAGATCTTTGATTTCACAACAAGGAACAGTAGCCTAGAAATACAATTTGTTTTACAGATTAATCAGTTATATCTCAACAGGAATCAGTACCTGTTTGAATTTCACAAACTGATACTTTATTAGAAGAAGGAGGTCTCATTTAAGTAGAAAAAAAGAAGAACTTCATTGTGTCTTTCACTGAGGAAAGGGCTGTATCAGCTTAATTTACTGAGTCAAAGCAGAGGATGAATCTAATTGGTGTTGTGGCTCAGGAGTTTAGGATTTCAAAAGCTTGTGTCTCCAATTAGAGCTTCATGCTGTTTTTGACAGGGGATAACTTTGGTTTCAAGCAAGAAACAGCAGTCTAGAACTTCAGATTTTTTACTGATAAATCACTTCTATCTCAGCAGGAGTCCATACTTGCTTGGATTAAGCACACAGATACTTTATTAGAAGAAGATGGTCTAATTTAAATGAAAAAGGAAAAAAGTCATGTATGTTTCTCTGTGGAAAGTGGCTGTATCAGTTTAAGATACTTAGAGCAGAGGGTGAATATAATTGGGAGTGTGGTGTAGGAACTTAGGAGTACACAAGCAGGTGACTCCAATTAGAGCTTAATGCTCTTTTTGACAGAGGAGAACTTTGGTTTCACAGCAAGGAACAGTAGCCTAGAAATACACTTTTTATTTTACAGATTAATCAGTTCTATCTCAGCAGGAGTCAGTACATGTTTGAATTACACAAACAGATACATTATTAGAAGAACAAGTGGGTCTCATTTAAGTAGATAAAAGAAGAACTTCATTGTGTGTTTCTCTGAGGAAGGGGCTGTATCAACTTAATTTACTGAGTCAGAGGAGAGAGTGAATCTTATTGGGGTGTGGCTTAATATCTTAGGAGTTGAAAAGCAGATGTGTGAAATTACAAATCTCTGCTGTGTTTGACAGAGGGAAACTTTGGTTTCTGAGCCAAAGAAACAGCAGTCCAGAACTCCACATTTTTTACTGATAAATCACTTCCATCTCAACAGGAGTCAGTACTTATTAGAATTAAGTAAACAGATACTTTATTTGAAGAAGAGGGTGTTATTTAAGTAAAAAAAGGAGAAAGACATTGTGTGTTTCTCTGATTAAGGTGGCTGTATCAGCTTATTTTACTGAGTCTGAGCAGAGGGTGAATTTAATTAGGGGTGTGGCTGAAGATCATAGGAGTACAAAAGCTGGTGTCTCCAATTAGAGCTTCCTGCTGTTTTCGACAGAGGAGAACTTTGGTTTAAGAGCAAGAAACAGCAGCCTAGAACAACAGATGTATTAATAATATATCACTTCTATCTCACCAGGATTCAGAACCTGTTTAGAATAAGTAAACAGAAACGTTATTAGAAGAAGGGGTTCTCATTTAATTAAAAGAAGAATATAGTCACAGTGTGTTTCTCTTAGGATGGGGGCTGTTTAAGCTTAATGTACTAAGTAAGAGCAGAAGGTGAATCTAATGGGGGTGTGGCTCAGGAGTTTAGGAGTACAAAAGCCTGTGTCTCCAAATAGAGCATCCTGCTGTTATTGAGAGAGGAAAACTTTGGTTTCAGAGCAAGAAACAACAGTTTAGAACTACAGATTTGTTACAGATAAATCTCTTCTATCTCATCAGGAGTCAGTACTTGTTTGGATTAAGCAAACTGATGCTTTATTAGATGAAGAGAGTTTCATTTAAATAAAAAAGGAAAAAGTCACTGTGTGTTTCTCTGAGGAGGGGGGCTGCATTAGCTTAATTTACTGAGTCAGAGCAGAGGGTTATTCTAATTGGGGGTATGGCTTAAGATCTTAGGAGTACAAAAGCAGGAATCAGTGCCTGTTTGAATTACGCAAATAGATACTTTCTTAGAAGAAATGGGTCTCATTTAAGTAGAAAAAAGAAGAACTTCGTTATGTGTTTTTCTGAGGAAGGGGCTGTATCAGCTTGATTTAGTGAGTCAGAGCTGGCATGAATCACATTGGGGATGTGGTCCAGGAGTTTAGGATTACAAAAGCTTGAGTCTCCAATTAAAGCTTAGTGCTGTTTTTGACACAGGATAACTCTGGTTTTAGAGCAAGGAACAGAAGCCTAGAAAAATAGTTTTTTTTTACTGATTAATCAGTTCTATCTCAGCAGGAGTCAGTACCTGTTTGAATTACACATACAGATAGATTATCAAAAGAAAGGGGTCTCATTTAAGTAGAAAAAAGCAGAACTTCATTGATTGTTTCTCTGAGGAATGGGCTGTATCAGCTTAATTTATTGAGTCAGAGCAGAGGGTGAATCTAATAGGGGTGTGGCTTAACATCTTAGGAGAAGAAAAGCAGGTCTGTGCAAATACAGCTTTCTGCTGTTTTTGACAGAAGGGAACATTGGTTTCAGAGGCAAAGAAACAGTAGTCTACAACTAGGCATTTTCTACTGATAAATCACTTCCATCTCAACAGGAGTCAGTATTTAGAATTCAGCAAACAGATACTTTATTCGAAGAAGGGGGTGTTATTTAAGTAAAAAAAGGAGAAAGTCACTGTGAGTTTCTATGAGGCGGGTTGCTGTATCAGCTCATTCTATTGAGTCTGAGCAGTGGGTGAATCTAATGGGGGTGTGGCTTAAGATCTTAGGAGTACAAAATCAGGTGTATCCAATTACAGCTTCCTGATGTTATTGACAGAGGAGAACTTTGGTATAAGTGCAAGAAACAGCAGTCTAGAACTACAGATGATTTACTGATAAATCACTTCTATCTCAACAGGAGTCAGTACCTGTTTGCATTAAGTAAACATATGCCTTATTAGAAGAAGGGGGTCTCATTTAATTAAAAAAAGAAGATAGTCACAGTGTGTTTCTCTTAAGATGGGGGCTGTATCAGCCTAATGTGCTGAAGCAGAGCAGAGGGTGAATCAAATTGGGGGTGTGGTTCAGGAGTTTAGGAGTACAAAAGCATGAGTTTCCAATTACAGCATCCTGCTGATATTGTCAGAGGAGAACTTTGGTTTCAGGGGAAGAAACAACAGTCTAGAATTACAGATTTTTTTTACTGATAAATCTCTTCTATCTCAGCAGTAGTCAATACTTGTTTGAAGTAAGCAAACAGATACTTTATTAGAAGAAGAGGGTTTCATTTATATAAAAAGGAAAAAAGTCTGTGTGTTTCACTGAGGAAGGGGCTGCATCAGCTTAATTTACTGAGTAAGAGCAGAAGGTTAAACTAATTGGGGGTGTGGCTTAAGATCTTAGGAGTACAAAAGCATGTGTCTCCATTTAGAGCTTCCTGCTGTTTTTGATGAGAACTTTGGTTCCAGAGCAAGAAAGAGCAGGCTAGAACTACAGAGTTTTTACTGATATATCACTTCTATCTCAGCCGGAGCCCATGCTTTTTTGGATTAAGCAAACTGATTCTTTATTAGAAGGTGGTCTCATTTAAATAAAAAAAGAAGAAAGTCACTGTATGTTTCTCTGAGGAAGGGGGCTGTATCAGCTTAATTTACTGAGTCAGAGCAGAGGGTGAATGTAATTGGGAGTGTGGCGTAGGAAGTTAGGAGTACAAAAGCAGGTGACTTCAATTACAGCTTCCTGCTCATTTTGACAGAGGAGAACTTTGGTTTCGCAACAAGGAACAGTAGCTTAGACATACAGTTTTTTTTTTAGAGATTAATCAGTTATAGCACAGCAGGAATCATTATCTGTTTAAATTACGCAAACAGAGACTTTATTAGAAGAAGGGGGTCTTATTTAAGTAGAAAAAAGATGAACTTCATTGTGTGTTTCTCTGAGGAAGGGGCTGAATCAGCTTAATTTTCTGAGTCCGAATCGAGGGTGAATCTAATTGGGGTTGTGGCCCAGGAGTTTAGGATTACAAAAGCTTATGTCTCCAGTTAGAGCTTCGTGCTGTTTTTGGCAGAAGATAAATTTGGTTTCAGAGCAAGAAACAGCAGTCTAGAACTACAGATCTTTACTTATAAATCACTTCTATCTCAGTTGGAGTCCGTGCTTGCTTGGATTAAGCAAACAGATACTTTATCAGAAGAAGGTGGTCTCATTTCAATGAGAAGAAGAAGAAAGTCACTGTATATTTCTCTGAGGAAGGGGGCTGTATCAGCTTAATTTACTGAGTCACAGCGGAGCATGAATAGAATTGGGAGTGTGGTGTAGGAACTTAGAAGTACATACGCAGGTGACTCCAATTACAGCTTCCTGCTCTTTTTGAGAGAGGATAACTTTGGTTTAAGAGCAAGAAACAGCAGACTAGAAGAACAGATGTTTTACTGATTAATTGCTTCTATCTCAATAGAAGTCTGTACCTGCTTGAATTACACATACAGATATATTATTGGAAGAAGGAGGTATCATTTATGTAGAAAAAAGAAGAACTTCATTGTGTGTTTCTCTGAGGAATGGGCTGTATCAGTTTAATTTACTGAGTCAGAGCAGAGGGTGAATCTAATTGGGGTGTGGCTTAACATCTTAGGAGTAGAAAAACAAGTGTGTGCAATTACAGCTTCCTGCTGTTTTTGACAGAGGGGAATGTTGGTTTCAGAGCCAAAGAAACAGCAGTATAGAACTACACATTTTTTACTGATAAATCACTTCCATCTCAACAGGAGTCAGTACTTATTCGAATTAAGCAAACAGATACTTTATTCAAAGAAGGGGGAGTTACTTAACTAAAAAAGGAGAAAGACAGTGTGTGTTTCTCTGAGGAAGGTGACAGTATCAATTTATTTTACTGAGTCAGCGCAGAGGGTGAATCTAATTGGGGGTGTGGCTTAAGATCTTAGGAGTACAATAGCAGGTGTCTCCATTTAGAGCTTCCTGCTCTGTTTGACAGAGGAGATCTTTGATTTCACAACAAGGAACAGTAGCCTAGAAATACAATTTGTTTTACAGATTAATCAGTTATATCTCAGCAGGAAACAGTACCTGTTTGAATTTCACAAACCGATACTTTATAAGAAGAAGGGGGTCTCATTTAAGTAGAAAAAAGAAGAACTTCATTTTGTCTTTCTGTGAGGAAAGGGCTGTATCAGCTTAATTTACTGAGTCAAAGCAGAGGATGAATCTAATTGGTGTTGTGGCTCAGGAGTTTAGGATTTCAAAAGCTTGTGTCTCCAATTAGGGCTTCGTGCTGTTTTTGATAGAGGATAACTTTGGTTTCAAGCAAGAAACAGCAGTCTAGAACTTCTGATTTTTTACTGATAAATCACTTCTATCTCAGCAGGAGTATATGCTTGTTTGTATTAAGCAAACAGATACTTTATTAGAAAAAGATGGTCTCATTTAAATGAAAAAAAGAATAAAGTCAGGTGTGTTTCTCTGAGGAAAGTGGCTTTATCAGTTTAAGATACTGAGTCAGTGCAGAGGGTGAATATAATTGGGAGTGTGGTGTAGGAACTTTGTAGTACACAAGCAGGTGACTCCAATTAGAGCTTAATGCTCTTTTTGTCTGAGGAGAACTTTGGTTTCACAGCAAGTAACAGTAGCCAGGAAATACACTTTTTATTTTACAGATTAATCAGTTCTATCTCAGCAGGAGTCAGTACATGTTTGAATTACGCAAACAGATACATTATTAGAAGAAGTGGGTCTCATTTAAGCAGAAAAAAGAAGAACTTCATTGTGTGCTTCTCTGAGGAAGGGGCTGTATCAACTTAATTTACTGAGTCAGAGCAGAGGGTGAATCTTATTGGGGGTGTGGATTAACATCTTAGGAAGTTGAAAAGCAGATGTGTGAAATTACAGATCCCTGCTGTGTTTGATAGAGGGAAACTTTGGTTTCAAAGCCAAAGAAACAGCAGTCTAGAACTCCACATTTTTTACTGATAAATCACTTCCACCTCAACAGGATTCAGTACCTATTAGAATTAAGAAAACAGATACTTTATTTGAAGAAGATGGTGTTATTTAAGTAAAAAAAGGAGAAAGTCACTGTGTGTTTCTCTGAGTAAGGTGGCTGTATCAGCTTATTTTACTGAGTCTGAGCAGAGGGTGAATTTAATTGGGGGTGTGGCTCAAGATCTTAGGAGTACAAAAGCTGGTGTTTCCAATTAGAGCTTCCTGCTGTTTTTGACAGAGTAGAACTTTGGTATAAGAGCAAGAAACAGCAGCCTAGAACAACAGATGTATTAATAATAAATCACTTCTATCTCAACAGGAGTCAGTACCTGTTTAGAATAAGTAAATAGAAACGTTATTAGAAGAAGGGGTTCTCATTTAATTAAAAGAAGAAGATAGTCACAGTGTGTTTCTCTGAGGATGGGGGCTGCATCAGCTTAATGTACTGAGTAAGAGCAGAGGATGAATCTATTGGGGATGTGGCTCAGGAGTTTAGGAGTACAAAAGCCTGTGTCTCCAAACAGAGCATCCTGCTGTTATTGACAGAGGAAAACTTTGGTTTCAGAGCAAGAAACAGCAGTCTAAAACTACAGATTTATTACAGATAAATCTTTCTATCTCAGCAGGAGTCAGTACCTGTTTGGATTAAGCAAACAGATACTTTATTAGATGAAGAGAGTTTCATTTAAATAAAAAAGGAAATAGTCACTGTGTGTTTCTCTGAGGAGGGGGGCTGCATCAGCTTAATTTACTGAGTCAGAGCATAGGGTTAATCTAATGGGGGTGAGGCTTAAGATCTTAGGAGTACAAAAGCAGGTGTCTCCATTTAGAGCTTTCGGCTGTTTTTGTCTGAGTTCTTTGGTTTCAGAGCAAGAAACAGCAGGTTAGAACTACAGATTTTGTACTGATAAATCATTTCTGTCTCAGCAGGAGCCAGTACTTGTTTGGATTAAGCAAACATATACTTTATTAGAAGAAGAGGGTTTCATTTAAATAAAAAAGAAAAAAGTCACAGTGTGTTTCTCTGAGGAAGGTGGCTGTATCAGCTTATTTTACTTAGTCTGAGCAGAAGGCGAATCTAATTATGGGTGTGGCTTAAGATATTAGGAGTACAAAAGCAGGTGTCTCCAATTAGAGCTTCATTCTGTTTTTGACATAGGAGAACGTTGGTTTAAGAGCAAGTAACAGCAATCTACAGCAACAGATATTTTTATGATAAATCACTTCTATCTCAGCAGGAGTCCATGCTTGTTTGGATTAAGCAAACAGATAGTTTATTAGAAGAAGGTGGTCTCATTTAAATAAAGGATAGAAGAAAGTCACTGCATGTTTCTCTGAGGAAGGGGACTGTATCAGCTTATTTTATTGAGTCAGAGCAGAGGGTGAATATAATTGGGTGTGTGGCATAGGAATTTAGGAGCACAAAAGCAGGTGTCTCCAATTACAGCTTTCTGCCTTTTTTGAGAGAGGAGAACTTTGGTTTCAGAGCAAGAAACAGTAGCCTAGAAATACAGGGTTTTTTTACAGATTAATAGGTTCTATCTCAGCAGGAGTCAGTACCTACCAGAATTACGCGAACAGATACATTATTAGAAGAAGGAGGTCTCATTTAAGTAGAGAAAACAAGAAACTTCATTGTGTGTTTCTCTGAGGAAGGGGCTGTATCAGCTTAATTTACTGAGTCAAAGCAATGTGGGGAATCTAATAGGGGTGTGGCTTAACATCTTAGGAGTAGAAAAGCAGATGTGTGCAATTACAGCTTTCTGCTGTTTTTGACAGAGGGGAACTTTGGTTTCGGAGCCAAAGAAACAGCAGTCTTGAACTTCACATTTTTTACTGATAAATCACTTCCACCTCAACAGGAGTCAGTACTTATTAAATTTAAGCAAACAGATACTTTATTCGAAGAAGATGGTGTTATTTAAGGAAAAAAAGTAGAAAGTCACTGTGTGTTTCTCTGAGGAAGGGGGCTGCATCAGCTTAATTTACAGAGTCAGAGCAGAGGGTTAATCTAATTTGTTGTGGGGCTTAAGATCTTAGGAGTACAAAAGCAGGTGTCTCCATTTAGAGCTTTCGGATATTTTTAACCAAGATCTTTGGTTTCCGAGCAAGAAATAGCATTCTAGAACTACAGATTTTGTACTGATAAATCATTTCTATCTGAGCAGGAGCCAGTACTTGTTTGGATTAAGCAAACACATACATTATTAGAAGAAGAGAGTTTCATTTAAAAAAAAAAGAAAAAAGTCACTGTGTATTTCCCTGAGGAAGGTGGCTATCTCAGCTTATTTTATTGAGTCTGAGGAGAGGGTGAATCTAATTTGGTGGGTGGCTTAAGTTCTTAGGAGTACAAAAGCAGGTGTCTCCAATTAGAGCTTCATTCTGTTTTTGACAGAGGAGAACTTTGGTTTAAGAGCAAGTTACTGCAGTCTGGAACAACAGATGTTTTACTGATAAATCACTTCTATCTCAGCAGGAGTCCATGCTTGTTTGGATTAATCAAACAGATACCTTATTAGAACAAGGTGGTCTCATTTAAATAAAAAAAGAAGAAAGTCACTGTATGTTTCTCTGAGGAAGGGGCTGTATCAGCTTAATTTATTGAGTCAGCGCAGTTTGTGAATATAATTGGGAGTGTGACGTAGGAATTTAGGAGTACAAAAGCAGGTGAATCTAATTTTAGCTTCCTGCCCTTTTTGACAGAGGAGAACTTTGGTATCACAGCAAGGAACAGTAGCCTAGAAATACAGTTTTTTTTTTACAGATTAATCAGTTCTATCTCAGCAGGAGTCAGTACCTGTCTGAAATATGCAAACATATTTTACTAGAAGAAGGAAGTCTCATTTAAGAAGAAAAAAGCAGAACTTCATTGTGTGTTTCTCTGAGGAATGGGCTGTATCAGCTTAATTTACTGAGTCAAAGCAGAGGGTGAATCTAATAGGGGGTGTGGCTTAACATCTTAGGAGTTGAAAAGCAGGTGTGTGCAATTACAGCTTCCTGCTGTTTTTGACAGAGGTGAACTTTGGTTTAAGAGGAAAATAAACAGCACTCTACAACTACACATTTTTTACTGATAAATGACGTCCATCTCAACAGGAGTCAGTACTTATTAGAATTAAGCAAACAGATACTTTATTCGAAGAAGGGGATGTAATTTAAGTAAAAAAAGGAGAAAGTCACTGTGTGTTTCTATGAGGAAGGTGGCTGTATCAGTTTAAGATACTGAGTCAGAGCAGAGGGTGAATATAATTGGGATTGTGGCGCAGGAAATTAGGACTACAAAAGCAGGTGACTCCAATTACAGCTTACTGCCTTTTTTGACAGAGGGTGAACTTTGGTTTCACAGCAAGGCACAGTAGCCTAGAAATGCAGTTTTTTTTTCACAGATTCAACAGTTCTATCCCAGCAGAAATCAGTGCCTGTTTGAATTACGCAAGCAGATACTTTCTTAGAAGAAATGGGTCTCATTTAAGTAGAAAAAAGTATCAGCCTAATGTGCTGAGCCAGAGCAGAGGGTGAATCTAATTGGGGGTGTGGCTCAGAAATTTAGGAGTACAAAAGCATGTGTTTCCAATTACAGCATCCTGCTGATATTGTCAGAGGAGAACTTTGGTTTCAGGGGAAGAAACAACAGTCTAGAACTACAGAGTTTTTTTACTGATAAATCTCTTCTATCTCAGCTGTATTCAGTACTTGTTTGAAGTAAGCAAACAGATTCTTTATTAGAAGAAGAGGGTTTCATTTATATAAAAAGGAAAAAAGTCACTGTATGTTTAACTGAGGAAGGAGCTGCATCAGCTTAATTTACTGAGTCAGAGCAGAGGGTTAAACTAATTGGGGGTGTGGCTTAAAATCTTAGGAGTACAAAAGCAGGTGTCTCCATTTAGAGATTCCAGCTGTTTTTGATGGAGAACTTTGGTTCCAGAGCAAGAAAAATCAGGCTAGAACTACAGAGTTTTTACTGATATATCACTTCTATCTCAGCCGGAGTCCATGCTTGTTTGGATTAAGCAAACATATACTTAATCAGAAGAAGGTGGTCTCATTTAAATGAAAAGAAGAAGAAAGTCACTGTATGTTTCTCTGAGGAAGGGGGCTGTATCAGCTTAATTTACGGAGTCACAGCAGAGCATGAATATAATTGGGAGTGTGGTGTAGGAACTTAGGAGTACAGAAACAGGTGACTCCAATTACAGCTTCCTGCTCTTTTTGAGAGAGGATAACTGTGGTTTAAGAGCAAGAAACAGCAGACTAGAACAACAGATGTTTTACTAATAAATCGCTTCTATCTCAGCAGGAGTCAGTACCCGCTTGAATTACACATACAGGTACATTATTAGAAGAAGGAGGTCTCATTTAAGTAGAAAAAAGAAGAACTTCATTGTGTGTTTCTCTGAGGAATGGGCTGTATCAGTTTAATTAACTGAGTCAGAGCAGAGGGTGAATCTAATTGGGGTGTGGCTTAACATCTTAGGAGTAGAAAAGCAGGTGTGTGCAATTACAGCTTCCTGCTGTTTTTGACAGAGGGGAACGTTGGTTTCAGAGCCAAAGAAACAGCAGTATAGAACTACACATTTTTTACTGATAAATCACTTCCATCTCAACAGGAGTCAGTACTTATTCAAATTAAGCAAACAGATACTTTATTCAAAGAAGGGGCTGTTACTTAAGTAAAAAAAGGAGAAAGGTACTGTGTTTCTCTGAGGAAGGTGACTGTATCAACTTATTTTCCTGAGTCAGAGGAGAGGGTGAATCTAATTTGGGGTGTGGCTTAAGATCTTAGGAGTACAAAAGCAGGTGTCTCCATTTAGAGCTTCCTGCTCTTTTTGACAGAGGAGATCTTTGATTTCTCAACAAGGAACAGTAGCCTAGAAATACATTTTTTTTTTTACAGATTAATCAGTTATATCTCAGCAGGAATCAGTACCTGTTTGAATTTCACAAACTGATACTTTATTAGTAGAAGGGGGTCTCATTTAAGTAGAAAAAAGAAGAACTTCATTGTGTCTTTCTCTGAGAAAAGTGCGGTATCAGCTTAATTTACTGAGTCAAAGCAGAGGATGAATCTAATTGGTGTTGTGGCTCAGGAGTTTAGGATTTCAAAAGCTTGTGTCTTCAATTAGAGCATCTTGCTGTTTTTGACAGAGGATAACTTTGGTTTCAAGCAAGAAACAGCAGTCTAGAACTTCAGATTTTTTACTGATAAATCACTTCTATCTCAGCAGGAGTCCATGCTTGTTTGGATTAAGCAAACAGATACTTTATTAGAAGAATATGGTCTCATTTAAATGACAAAAATAATAAAGACATGTATGTTTCTCTGAGGAAAGTGGCTGTATCAGTTTAAGATATTGAGACAGAGCAGAGGGTGAATATAATTGGGAGTGTGACGTAGGAATTTAGGAGTACAAAAGCAGGTGAATCCAATTACAGCTTCCTGCCTTTTTTGACAGAGGAGAACTTTGGTATCACAGCAAGGAACAGTAGCCTAGAAATACAGTTTTTTTACAGATTAATCAGTTCTATCTCAGCAGGAGTCAGTACCTGTCTGAATTATGCAAACAGGTACATTATTAAAAGAAGGAAATCCTATTTAAGTGGAAAAAAGCAGAACATCATTGTGTGTTTCTCTGAGGAATGGGCTGTATAAGCTTAATTTACTGAGTCAGAGCAGAGGGTGAATCTAATAGGGGGTGTGGCTTAACATCTTAGGAGTAGAAAAGCAGGTGTGTGCAATTACAGCTTCCTTCTGTTTTTGACATTGGGGAACTTTGGTTTAAGAGCCAAAGAAACAGCAGTCTACAGCTACACATTTTTTACTGATAAATGACGTCCATCTCAACAGGAGTCAGTACTTAATAGAATTAAGCAAACAGATACTTTATTCGAAGAAGGGGATGTAATTTAAGTAAAAAAAGGAGAAAGTCACTGTGTGTTTCTGTGAGGAAGGTGGTTGTATCAGTTTAAGATACTGAGTCAGAGCAGAGGGTGAATATAATTGGGAGTGTGGCGTAGGAACTTAGGACTACAAAATCAGGTGACTTCAATTAGAGCTTCCTGCTTTTTTTTGACAGAAGGGAACTTTGGGTTCACAGCAAGGCACAGTAGCCTAGAAATGCAGTTTTTTTCACAGATTAAACAGTTCTATCACAGCAGGAATCAGTGCCTGTTTGAATTAAGCAAGCAGATACTTTCTTAGAAGAAATGGGTCTCATTTAAGTAGCAAAAAGAAGAACTTCATTGTGTGTTTCTCTGAGGAAGGGGCTGTATCAGCTTAATTTGGTGAGTCAGAGCCGGCATGAATCTCATTGGGGTTGTGGCCCTGGAGTTTAGGATTGAAAAAGCTTGTGTCTCCAACTAGAGCTTTGTGCTTTTTTTTTGACACAGGATAACTTTGGTTTCAGAGCAAGAAACAGCAGTCTAGAACTATAGATTTATTACTAATAAATAACTTCTATCTCAGCAGGAGTCCATGCTTGTTTAGATTAAACAAACAGATACTTTATTAGAAGAAGGTAATCTGATTTAAAAAAAAGAAGAAGAAAGTCACTGTATCCTTCTCTGAGGAAGGGGACTGAATCAGCTTAATTTACTGAGTCTGAGCAGAGCGTGAATATAATTGGGAGTGTGGAGTAGGAACTTTGGAGTACAAAAGCAGATGACTCCAATTACAGCTTCCTGCTCTTTCTGAGAGAGGAGAACTTTGGCTTCACAGCAAGGAACAGAAGCCTAGAAATATAGTTTTTTTTTACAGATAATCAGTTCTATCTCAGCAGGAGTCAGTACCTGTTTGAATTACGTATACAGATAGATTATTAGAAGAAGGGGTCTCATTTAAGTAGAAAAAAGCAGAACTTCATTGAGTGTTTCTCTGAGGAATGGGCTGTATCAGCTTAAATTACTGAGTCAGAGCAGAGGGTGAATCTAATAAGGGGTGTGGCTTAACATCTTAGGAGTAGAAAAGCAGGTGTGTGCAATTACAGCTTCCTGTTGTTTTTGACAGAGGGGAACATTGGTTTCAGAGGGAAAGAAACAGCAGTCTACATCTACGCATTTTCGACTGATAAATCACTTCCATCTCAACAGGAGTCAGTACTTATTAGAATTAAGCAAACAAATACTTTATTCGAAGAAGGTTGTGTTATTTAAGTAAAAAAAGGAGAAAGTCACTGTGAGTTTCTATGAGGAAGGTGGCTGTATCAGTTCATTTTATTGAGTCTGAGCAGTGGGTGAATCTAATGGGGGTGTGGCTTAAGATCTTAGCAGTACAAAAGCAGGTGTATCCAATTACAGCTTCCTTCTGTTTTTGACAGAGGAGAACTTTGGTATAAGTGCAAGAAACAGCAGTCTAGAACTACAGATGATTTACTGATAAATCACTTCTATCTCAACAGGAGTCAGTACCTGTTTGCATTAAGTAAACATGAGCCTTATTAGAAGAAGGGGGTCTCATTTAATTAAAAAAAGAAGATAGTCACAGTGTGTTTCTCTTAAGAAGGGGGCTGTATCAGCTTAATGTACTGAGCCAGAGCAGATGGTGAATCTAATTGGGGGTGTGGCTCAGGAGTTTAGGAGTACAAAAGCATGTGTTTCCAATTACAGCATCCTGCTGATATTATCAGAGGAGAACTTTGGTTTCAGAGGAAGAAACAACAGTCTAGAACTACAGATTTTTTTACTGATAAATCTCTTCTATCTCAGCAGTAGTCAGTACTTGTTTGAATTAAGCAAACAGATACTTTATTAGTAGAAGAGGGTTTCATTTATTTAAAAAAGAAAAAAGTAACTGTGTGTTTCACTAAGGAAGGAGCTGCATCAGCCTAATTTACTGAGTCAGAGCAGAGGGTTAAACTAATTGGGGGTGTGGCTTAAGATCTTAGGAGTATAAAAGCAGGTGTCTCCATTTTGAGCTTCCAGCTGTTTTTGATGGATAACTTTAGTTTCAGAGCAAGAAAGAGCAAATTAGAACTACAGAGTTTTTACTGATATATCATTTCTATCTCAGCAGGAGTCCCTGCTTGTTTGGATTAAGCAAACAGATACTTTATTAGAAGAAGGTGGTCTCATTTAAATAAAAAAAGAAGAAAGTCACTGTATGTTTCTCTGAGGAAGGGGGCTATATCAGCTTAATTTACTGATTCAGAGAAGAGGGTGAATGTAATTGGGAGTGTGGCGTATGAACTTAGGAGTACAAAAGCAGGTGACTTCAATTACAGCTTCCTGCTCTTTTTATTTGAAGAAGGGGTGTTATTTAAGTAAAAAAAGGAGAAAGACACTATGTGTTTCTCTGAAGAAGGTGACTGTATCAGCTTATTTTACTGAATCTGAGCAGAGGGTGAATCTAATTGGGGGTGTGGCTTAAGATCTTCGGAGTACAAAAGCAGGTGTCTAGAATTAGAGCTTCCTGCTGTTTTTTACAGAGGAGAACTTTGGTTTAAGAGCAAGAAACAGCAGTCTAGAACTACACATGTTTTACTGATAAATCACTTATATCTCAACAGGAGTCAGTACCTGTTTGGATTAACCAAACAGATTCCTTATTAGAAGAAGGTGGTCTCATTTAAATAAGAGAAGAGAGTCTCTGTATGTTTCTCTGAGAAAGGGGGCTGTATCAGCTTAATTTACTGAGTCAGAGCAGAGGGTGAATATAATTGGGAGTGTGGCATAAGAACTTAGGAGTACAAAAGCTGGTGACTCCAATTACAGCTTCCTGCTCTTTTTAACAGAGGCGAACTTTGGTTTTACAGCAAAAAACAGTAGCCTAGAAATACATTTTTTTTACAGATTAATCTGTTCCATCTCACCAGGAGTCAGTACCTGTTTGGATTTCACAAACAAATCGTTTATTAGAAGAAGGGGGTCTAATTTCAATGGAAAAAAGAAGAACTTCATTGTGTGTTTCCATGAGGAAGGGGCTGTATCAGCTTAATTTACTGAGTCAGAGCAGAGGGTGAATCTAATTGGGGTTGAGGCTTAACATCTTAGTAGTAGAAAAGCAGGTGTGTCCAATGACAGCTTCCTGCTATTTTTGACAGAGGGGAACTTTGGTTTCAGAGAAAGAAACAGCAGTGTAGAACTACAGATTTTTTACAGATAAATCTCTTCTATCTCAGCAGGAGTAAGTATTTGTTTGGATTAAGCAAACAGATACTTTATTAGAAGAAGAGGGTTTCATTTAAATAAAAAAGAAAAAGTCACTGTGTGTTTCTCTGAGGAAGGGGGCTGCATCAGCTTAATTTACTGAGTCAGGGCAGCAGGTTAATCTAATTGGGGATGTGGCTTAAGATCTTAGGAGTACAAAAGCAGGTGTCTCAATTTAGAGCTTCCCGCTGTTTTTGATGAGAACTTTGGTTTCAGAGCAGGAAACAGCAGGTTAGAACTACAGATTTTGAACTGATAAATCACTTCTATCTCAGCAGGAGTCAGTACCTGTTTGGATTAAGCAAACAGATACTTCATTAGAAGAAGGGGATCTGATTTAATTGAAAAAAGAAAATAGTCACAGTGTGTTTCTCTGAGGAAGGGGGCTGTATCAGCTTAATGTACTGAGCCAGAGAAGAGGGTGAATCTATTTGGGGGTGGGGCTCAGGAGGTTAGGATTACAAAACATGTGTCTCCACTGAGAGCATTCTGCTGTTATTGACAGAGGAGAACTTTGGTTTCAGAGCAAGAAACAGCAGTCTAGATCTATAGATTTTTTACTGATAAATCTCGTCTATCTCAACAAGAGTCAGTACTTGTTTGGTTTAAGCAAACAGACACTTTTTCAGAAGAAGAGGGTTTCATTTAAATAAAAAAGAATAAAGTCACTGTGTGTTTCTCTGAGGAAGGGGGCTGCATCAGCTAAATTTACTGAGTCAGAGCAGGGGGTGAATCTAATTGGGGGTGTGGCTTAAGATATTAGGAGTACAAATGCAGGTGTCTCCATTTACAGCTTCCAGCTGTTTTTGACTGAGATCTTTGCTTTCAGAGCAAGAAACAGCAGGCTAGAACTACATATTTTTAACTGATAAATCACTTCTTTCTCTGCAGGAGTCAGTACCTGTTTGGATTAAGCAAACAGATACTTTATTAGAAGAAGGGGATCTGATTTAAGAAAAAAAAAGAATGTCACAGTGTATTTCTCTGAGGAAGGGGGCTGTAACAGCTTAATTTGCTGAGTCAGAGCAGAGGGTGAATCTAATTGGGGTTGTGGCTCAGGAGTTTAGGATTATAAAAGCGTGTGTCTCCAATTACAGCTTCCTGCTGTTTTTGAAAGAGGATAACTTTGGATTCAGAGCTTGAAACAGCAATCTAGAACTACAGATTTTTTACTGATAAATCAATTCTATCTCAGCAGGAGTCAGTGCTTGTTTGGATTAAGCAAACAGAGTCTTTATTAGAAGAAGGTGATCTCATTTAAATAAAAAGAAGAAAAAAAGTCACTCCCTGTTTCTCTGAGGAAGGGGGCTGTATCAGCTTAATTTACTGAGTCAGAGCAGAGCATGAATATAATTGGGAGTGTGGCGTAGGAACATAGGAGTACAAAAGCAGGTTACTCCAATTACAGCTTCCTGCTCTTTTTGACAGAGGAGAACTTTGGTTTCACAGCAAGGAATGGTAGCCTAGAAATACAGGATTTTTTAACAGATAATCAGTTCTATCTCAGCAGGAGTCAGTACCTGTCTGAAATACACATACAGATACATTATTAGAAGAAGGGGGTCTCATTTAAGTAGAAAAAAGAAAAACTTCATTGTGTGTTTCTCTGAGATAGGGGCTGTATCAGCTTAATTTACTGAGTCAGAGCAGAGGGTGAATCTAATTGGGGGTCGGGCTTAACATCGTATGTGCAGATAAGAAGGTGTGTCCATTTACAGCTTCTGCTGTTTTTGACAGAGGGGAACTTTGGTTTCAGAGGAAAAGAAACAGCAGTCTAGAACTGCACATTTTTTACTGATAAATCACTACCATCTCAACATGAGTCAGTACTTATTAGAATTAAGCAAACATATACTTTATTCAAAGAAGGGATGTTATTTAAGTAAAATAAGAAGAAAATCACTGAGTGTTTCTCTAAGGAAGGTGACTGTATCAGCTTATTTTATAGATTTTGAGCAGAGGGTGAATCTAATTGGTGGTGTGGCTTAAGATTTTAGGAGTACAAAAGCAGGTGTCTCCAATTAGAGCTTCCTGCTGTTTTTGACAGAGGAGAACTTCGGTTTAAGAGCAAGAAACAGCAGTCTAGAAGAACAGATGTTTTACTGATAAATCACTTCTATCTCAATAGGTCAGTACCTGTTTGGTTTAGCAAACAGAAACTTTATTGAAGAAGGGGTCCCATTTAATTAAAAAAGATAGTCACAGTGTGTTTCTCTGAGGAAGGGGCCTCTATCAGCAATGTACTGAGCCAGAGCAAAGGATGAATCTAATTGGGGTGTGGCTCAGGAGTTTAGGAGTACAAAGCATGTGTCTCCAATTAGAGCTTCCTGCTGTTTTTGACAGATTAGAACTTTGGTTTCAGAGCTGGAAACAACAGTCTAGAACTACAGATTATTTTTACTGATAAATCTCTTCTATTTCAGCAGGAGTCAGTACTTGTTTGGATTAAATAAACAGATACTTTATTAGAAGAAGAGGGTTTCATTTAAATAAAAAAGAAAAAAGTCACTGTGTGTTTCTCTGAAGAAGGGGGCTGCATCAGCTAAATTTACTGAGTCAGAGCAGGGGGTGAATCTAATTGGGGGTATGGCTTAAGATATTAGGAGTACAAATGCAGGTGTCTCCATTTAGAGCTTCCAGCTGTTTTTGACTGAGATCTTTGCTTTCAGAGCAAGAAACAGCAGGCTAGAACTATAGATTTTTAACTGATAAATCACTTCTTTCTCTGCAGTAGTCGGTACCTGTTTGGATTAAGCAAACAGAAACTTTATTAGCAGAAGGGGATCTGATTTAAGAAAAAAAAGAAGAATGTCACAGTGTATTTCTCTGAGGAATGGGGCTGTAACAGCTTAATTTTCTGAGTCAGAGCAGAGGGTAAATCTAATTGGGGTTGTGGCTCAGGAGTTTAGGATTATAAAAGTGAGTGTCTCCAATGAGAGCTTCCTGCTGTTTTTGAAAGAGGATAACTTTGGATTCAGAGCTTGAAACAGCAATCTAGAACTACAGATTTTTTACTGATAAATCGCTTCTATCTCAGCAGGAGTCAGTGCTTGTTTGAATTAAGCAAACAGAGTCTTTATTAGAAGAAGGTGATCTCATTTAAATAAAAAGAAGAAAAAAGTCACTCCCTGTTTCTCTGAGGAAGGGGGCTGTATCAGCTTAATTTACTGAGTCAGAGCAGAGCATGAATATAATTGGGAGTGTGGCGTAGGAACATAGGAGTACAAAAGCAGGTTACTCCAATTACAGCTTCCTGCTCTTTTTGACAGAGGAGAACTTTGGTTTCACAGCAAGGAACAGTAGCCTAGAAATACAGGTTTTTTTAACAGATAATCAGTTCTATCTCAGCAGGAGTCAGTACCTGTCTGAATTACACATACAGATACATTATTAGAAGAAGGGGGTCTCATTTAAGTAGAAAAAAGAAAAACTTCTTTGTGTGTTTCTCTGAGATAGGGGCTGTATCAGCTTAATTTACTGAGTCAGAGCAGAGGGTGACTCTAATTGGGGGTCGGGCTTAACATCGTATGTGCAGATAAGAAGGTGTGTCCAATTACAGCTTCTTGCTGTTTTTGACTTTGGTTTCAGAGGAAAAGAAACAGCAGTCTAGAACTACACATTTTTTACTGATAAATCACTACCATCTCAACATGAGTCAGTACTTATTAGAATTAAGCAAACAGATACTTTATTCAAAGAAGGGATGTTATTTAAGTAAAATAAGAAGAAAATCACTGAGTGTTTCTCTGAGGAAGGTGACTGTATCAGCTTATTTTATAGATTTTGAGCAGAGGGCGAATCTAATTGGTGGTGCGGCTTAAGATTTTAGGAGTACAAAAGCAGGTGTCTCCAATTAGAGCTTCCTGCTGTTTTTGACAGAGGAGAACTTTGGTTTAAGAGCAAGAAACAGCAGTCTAGAAGAACAGATGTTTTACTGATAAATCACTTCTATCTCAATAGGAGTCAGTACCTGTTTGGATTTAGCAAACAGAAACTTTATTAGAAGAAGGGGGTCCCATTTAATTAAAAAAAAAATATAGTCACAGTGTGTTTCTCTGAGGAAGGGGCCTGTATCAGCTTAATGTACTGAGCCAGAGCAAAGGATGAATCTAATTGGGGGTGTGGCTCAGGAGTTTAGGAGTACAAAAGCATGTGTCTCCAATTAGACCTTCCTGCTATTTTTGACAGATTAGAACTTTGGTTTCAGAGCTGGAAACAACAGTCTAGAACTACAGATTATTTTTACTGATAAATCTCTTCTATTTCAGCAGGAGTCAGTACTTGTTTGGATTAAATAAACAGATACTTTATTAGAAGAAGAGGGTTTCATTTAAATAAAAAGGAAAAAAGTCACTGTGTGTTTCTCTGAGGAAGTGGGCTGCTTCAACTTAATTTACTGAGTCAGAGCAGAGAGTTAATCTAATTGAGGGTGTGGCTTAAGATTTTAGGAGTTCAAAAGCAGGTATCTCCATTTAGGGCTTCCAGCTGGTTTTGATGGAGAACTTTGGTTTCAGAGCAAGAAACAGTAGGCTAGAACTACAGATTTTGTTCTGATAAATCAATTCTGTCTCAGTTGGAGTCAGTACCTGTTTGGATTAAGCAAACAGCTACTTTATTAGAAGAAGGGGTCTCATTTAATATAAAAAAAGAAGAAAGTCACTGTGTGTTTCTCTGAGGAAGGGGGCTGTATCAGCTTAATTTACTGAATTAGAGCAGAAGGTGAATCTAATTGGGGGTGTGGCTTAAGATCTTAGGAGTACAAAAGCAGGTGTCCCCAATTAGAGCTTCCTGCTGTTTTTGACATAGGAGAGCTTTGGTTTAAGAGCAAGAAACAGCAGTCTAGAATAACAGATGTTTTACTGATAAATCACTTCTATCGCAGCAGGAGTAAGTGCTCGTTTGGATTAAGCAAACAGATACTTTATTAGAAGAAGGTGGTCTCATCTAAAAAAAACAAGCATTTGTCAATGCCAAACGTTCACTTGCAGGTATTTGCAGTGGTGTTTGTCACGTATGGTGCTTTACCCTAATGCCCTGTGCGATTGCTGGTATTTGCACAATATATTTTCAGCATGACCTTTTTGTTACCCCCATTGTGCGCTACATAGGCAGAAACATGTTTTGGGCAAGATGTGAAAAATGACAGCTGTACTGCTCATAAGGAAGTGTGGTAAAATGGCAATGTTGAAAATCTGGAGTGGAAATATTGAAAATTCGCAAACCTACGAGCGTGTGCGGGAACTGTGCAATCCATGCTCGTAAATCAGTCATTGTTAGGAATTTTTTCACCAAATTTTCAACATTGGCATTTTAAAACCTCTACTAATGAACAGTGTCACTGTGATTTTCTTACTGTGTCCCATACCTTGATTTCACACACTAACTGCGCCATTGTGCACTACATGGGCAGAAACCCGTTTTGGGCAGGATGTGAAAAATGACAGATGTACTGCTCATAAGGAGGTGTGGTAAAATGGCAATGCTGAAAATCTGGAGTGAAAATACTGAAAATTCGCAAACTTACGAGCGTGCATAGGAACTGCAAAATGCACGCTCATAAAACAGTTTATTTTAGGAATTTGTTCACCAAATTTTCAACATAGCCATTTTAAGATCTCTGCTCATGAACAGTGACACTGTGATTTTCTTAATGTGTCCCATACACTGAGTTCGCTCAGCGACTGTGCATTGTGTGCTACATGGGCGGAAACATGTTTTGGGCAAGATGTGAAGAATGACAGCTACACTGCTCATAAGGAGGTGTGGTAAAATGGCAATGTTGAAAATGTGGAGTGAAAAGATTGAAAATTCGCAAACTTACGAGCGTGCATAGGAACTGCGCAATGAACACTCATAAAACAGTCATTTTTAGGAATTTTTCACCAAATTTTCAACACAGCCATTTTAAGACCTCTGCTCATGAACAGTGTCACTGTGATTTTCTTAATGTGTCCCATACATTGATTTCACACACCACTGTGACATTTGTGTGCTACTTGCGGAAACATGTTTTGGGTGAGATGTGAAAATGACAGCTATACTACTCATAAGAAGTTGTGGTAAAATGGCAATGTTGAAAATGTGGAGTGGAAATATTGAAATTCGCAAACCTCTGACGTGCATAGGAACTGTACAGCATACGCTAGTAAACTCAGTAATTTTGGAATTTTTTCAAATTTTCAACAAAGCCATTTAAGACCTCTGCTCATGAACAGTGTCCTGTGATTTTCTTAATGTGACCCATACATTGATTTCACACAGACCCCCGCCCATTGTCGCTATATAGGCGGAAACACGCTTTGGGCAGGATGTGAAAATGACAGCCGTACTGCTCATAAGGAGGTGTGATAAAATGGCAATGTTGAAAATCTGGAGTGAAAATATTGAAAATTCACAAACTTACAAACCTGTGTAGGAACTGCACACTGCAGTTCATTAAAACAATCATTTTTGGAATTTTGCACCAAATTTTCAACATGGGTTTTGGGACCCCTTCTCATGATTGATGTCACTGTCATGGCATATTCAGGCCTGAAGGGTGATTTCATGCAGTGACTGTGAAATCACCCTTCGACCCTAATAACACCATGACAGTGACATCATTCATGAGAGGGTCCCAAAACCCATGTTGAAAATTTATGCAAGAATTCCCAAAAATGCCTGAGATATGCAATAAAATTGAAACCCCCTATCTAGCCCATTATACAGCTTACCAGCATTTCCTCAGTTAAGCGAGCTTTGAAGAGTGCAGGCGTGTTCCTGGTCCACCGTAGATCATCACGCCGAGCTCCAGAGGTAAGTATGGGGTGAGGGGGTGTGGGGAGGCTGAGTGCACAGTGGGTGGGTGCGGGTTGTGGGAGGGGGGACTGGGAGAAGCGCCGTGGGACCACTTTTGCTTTACAGGTGAAAAAAACAGACTACGTGGGATGTTTGCCACACTGGGGTGGGCTCCCAGCATGGCCAGAAGGATGGCTGGGGGCCGAGGCTGAAGTTGGGCACCCCCCGTCGGCAGGCAACGCTGGACATTTGCCAAGCTGGGGTGGACTCCCAGCATGACAGCAAAGATTTGAGGTGAGCGTGACACAGGGGTGTGGTGTGATGTGGGGTGGCATGGCGCGGTGCTCTATGTGACAGTGGTGGTTTTCTTTGAGTGAAGACCACCGCTGTCATACACAGCTCCCGCACCCATTGGTGCAGGACCACCATGCCTGCTCAACGAAGCAGTGGATTGAAAGGGAGAGGCACACCTCCAAAGTGTGCTACTCTCCCAAAACATTCCTTGCGCATGCATGCAAGTGAACGTAAAAAGGAAGAAAGTCACTGTATGTTTCTCTGAGGAAGTGGGCTGTACAGACAGTTGGTGAGACCCCATCTGGAGTACTGTGTCCAGTTCTGGAGACCCCATCTCTGCAAGGACATAGACAGGATAGAGGCAATCCAGAGGAGGGCAACTAAAATGGTGCAGGGTCTGCAAGAGAAGCCATATGAGGAGAGACTAAAGGAGCTTAATATGTATACCCTTAAGGAAAGAAGGGAGAGGGGGGACATGATAGAAACTTTTAAGTACCTCAGTGGAATCAACAAAGTCCAAGATGGTAGCATCTTTCAGAAAAAGAGACGTGCAAGAACAAGGGGACACAATTTAAAGATGAGAGGGTGGTTCAGGGGCAATGTGAGGAAGTATTATTTCACGGAGAGGGTAGTGGATGCATGGAACAGCCTTCCTGAAGAGGTTCTGGGGTCTAAAACTGTGGGAGAATTCAAGAATGCATTGGACAGACATAAGGCAATTCTTGAGGGGGGTAGGAAGAAATAGGTTGTTGGTTAACTAGGATCTGCGGCCTATCCTGTAGGTAGGAAAATGGGCAGACTAGATGGGCCAAGCGGTCCTTATCTGTCGTCAAAGTCTATGTTTCAATGTTTCTATGTATTAGCTTAATTTACTGAGTCAGAGCAGAGGGTGAATATATTTGGGAGTGTGGCATAGGAACTTTGGAGTACAAAAACAGATGACACCAATTAGAGCTTCCTGCTGTTTTTGACAGAGGAGAACTTCGGTTTAAGAGCAAGAAACAGCAGTCTAGAACAACAGATGTTTTACTGATAAATCACTTCTGTCTCAACAGGAGTCAGTACCTGCTTGGATTAAGTAAACAGAAACTTTATTAGAAGAAGTGGGTCTCATTTAATTAAAAAAGAAGATAGTCACAGTGTGTTTCTCTGAGGAAGGGGGCTGCATCAGCTTAATTTATTGAGTCAGAGCAGAGGGTGAAGCTAATTGGAGGTGTGGCTTAAGATTTTAGGAGTACAAAAGCAGGTGTCTCCATTTAGAGCTTCCAGCTGTTTTTGACTGAGATCTTTGATTTCAGAGCAAGAAACAGCAGTCTAGAACTACAGATTTGGTACTGGTAAATCACTTCTATCTCAGCAGGAGTCAGTACCTGTTTGAATTAAGCAAACAGCTACTTTATTAGAAAAAGGGGATCTGATTTAAGTAAAAAAAGAAGAAAGTCACTTTGTGTTTCTCTGAGAAAGGGGGCTCTATCAGCTTAATTTACGGAGTCAGAGCAGAGGGTGAATCTAATTGGGGGTGTGGCTTAAGATCTTAGGAGTACAAAAGCAGTTGTCTCCAAATAGAGCTTGCTGCTGTTTTTGACAGAGGATAACTTTGGTTTCAGAGCAAGAAACAGCAGTCTAGAACTTCAGTTTTTTACTGATAAATCACTTCTATCTCAACAGGAGTCAGTGCTTGTTTGGATTAAGCAAACAAATACTTTATTAGAAGAAGGTGGTCTCATCTAAATAAAAAAAGAAGAAAGTCACTGTTTGTTTCTCTGACAAAAGGGGGCTGTATCACCTTAATTTACTGAGTCAGAGCAGAGGGTGAATATAATTGGGAGTGTGGCGTAGGAACTTAGCAGTACAAAAGCAGGTGACCCCAATTACAGCTTCCTGCTCTTTTTGACAGAGGAGAACTTTGTTTTCACACCAAGGAACAGTGGCCTAGAAATACAGTTTTTTTACAGATTAATCAGTTCTATCTCCGCATGAGTCACTACCTGTTTGGATTACGCAAACAGATACTTTATTAGAAGAAAGGGGTCTCATTTAAGTAGAAAAAAAGAACAACTACATTGTGTGTTTCTCTGAGGAAGGGGCTGTATCAGCTTAATTTACTGAGTCAGAGCAAAGGGTGAATCTAATTGGGGGTGTGGCTTAACATCTTAGGAGTAGAAAAGCAGTTGTGTCCAATTACAGCTTCCTGCTGTTTTTGACAGAGGGGAACTTTGGTTTCAAAGCCAAAGAAGCAGCAGTCTAGAACTACACATTTTTTACTGATAAATCACTTCCATCTCAACAGGAGTCACTACTTATGATAATTAAGCAAACAGATACTTTGTTCAAAGAAGGGGGTGTTATTTAAGTTAAAAAAGAAGAAAGTCGCTGTGTGTTTCTCTGAGGAAGGTGGCTGTATCAGCTATTTTACTGAGTCTGAGCAGAGTAGTGAATCTAATAGAGGGTGTGGCTTAAGATCTTAGGAGTACAAAAGCAGGTGTCTCCAATTGGAGCTTCCTTCTGTTTTTGATAGAGGAGAACTTTGGTTACAGAGCAAGAAACATCAGTCTAGAACAACAGATGTTTTACTGATAAATCACTTCTATCTCAACAGGAGTCAGTACCTGTTTGGATTAAGGAAACAGAAACTTTATTAGAAGAAGGGGGTCTCATTTAACTGAAAAAAAAGAAGGTAGTCACTGTGTCTCTCTCTGAGGAAGGGGCTGTATCAGCTTAATTTACTGAGTCAGAGCAGTGGGTGTATCTAATTGGGAGTGTGACTTAGGAACTTAGGGGTACAAAAGAAGGTGAATCCAATTACAGCTTCCTGCTGTTTTTGACAAATGAGAACTTTGGTTTCAGAGTAAGAAACAGCAGTCTAGAAATAAAGATATTTTACTGATAAATCACTTCTATCTCAGCAGGAGTCTGTACTTGTATGGATTAAACAAACAGATACTTTATTAGAAGATGAGGGTTTCATTTAAGTCAAAAAAGAAGAAAGTCATTGTTTGTTTCTCTGAGGAAGGGGGCTGTATGAGCTTCATTTACTGAGTCAGAGCAGAGACTAAATCTAATTGGGGTGTGGCTTAAGAGTTCAGGAGTACAAAGGCAGGTGTCTCCAATTATAGCCTTATGCTGCTTATGACAGTGGAGAACTTTGTTTTCAGAGCAAAAAACAGCAGTCTTGAACTACAGATGTTGTACTGATAAATCACTTCTCTCTCAGCAGGAGTCACTACCTGGTTGGATTAAGCATACATATACTTTATTAGAAGAAAGGGGTCTCATTTAATTAAGAAAAGAAGATAGTCACTGTATGTCTCTCTCAGGAAGTGGGCTTTATCAGCTTAATTTATTGAGTCAGAGCAGAGGGTGAATCTAATTGACAGTGTGGCTTAGGAACCTCAAAGTACAAAAGAAGATGAATCCAATTACAGCTACCTGCTGTTTTTTTGACATAGGAGAACTTTGGTTTCAGAGTAGGAAACAGCAGTCTAGAAATACAGATATTTTACTGAAAAATCACTTCTATTTCAGCAGGAGTCACTTCCTGTTTGGATTAAGCAAACAGGTAATTTATTAGAAGAAGGAAGTCTCATTTAAGTAAAAAGATGAAGAAGGTAGCTGTGTGTTTCTCTGAGAAAGGGGCTGCAATAGCTTAATTTACTGAGTCAGAGCAGAGGTGAATCAATTGGGGCTTGGCTTGGGAGCTTTGGAGTACAAAGCGGGTATCTCCAATTGCAGCTTCCTGTTGTTTTTGAAAGAGGTGAACTTTCATTTCACAGTAAGAAACAGCAGTCTAGAACTACAGATATTTCACCGATAAATCACTTCTATCTCAACTGGAGTCAGTACTGCATGGATTAAGCAAACAGAAACATTATTAGAAGAAGGGGACATCATTTAACAAAAAAAGTAGAAAGTCACTGTGTATTTCTCTGAGGAAGGGGGCTGTAACCCTTTAATTTTCTGAGTCAGAGCAGAGGGTGAATCCAATTGGGGGCTTGGCTTAGGAGCTTAGGAGTACAAAAGCGGGTATCTCCAATTGCAGCTTGCTGTTGTTTTGACAGAGGTGAACTTTCATTTCACATAAGAAACAGCAGTCTAGAACTACAGATATTTTACCGATAAATCACTTCTATCTCAACCGGAGTCAGTACTGCATGGATTAAGCAAACAGAAACATTATTAGAAGAAGGGGGCCTCATTTAACAAAAAAAGTAGAAAGTCACTGTGTATTTTTCTGAGGAAGGGAGCTGTAACCCCCTTAATTTTCTGAGTCAGCGTAGAGGGTTTATCTAATTGGGAGTGTGGCTCAGGAGTTTAGGAGTATAAAAGCATGTGTCTCCAATTACAGCTTCCTGCTGTTTTTGACAGAGGAGAACTTTGGTTTCAGAGCAAGAAACAGCAGTCTAGAATTACAGATTTTTTACTGATAAATCACTTCTATCTCAGTAAGTGTCAGTACTTGTTTGGATTAAGCAAACATACTTTATTAGAAGAAAGGGGTCTCATTTAAATAAAAAAGAAGAAAGTCACTGTATGTTTCTCTGAGGAAGGGGCTGTGTCAGCTTAATTTACTGAGTCAGAGCAGAGGGTAAATCTAATTGGGGGTGTGGCTTAGGAATTTAGGAGTACAAAATCAGGTGACTCCAATTACAGCTTCCAGCTATTTTTGACATAGGAGAACTTTAGTTTCAGAGCAAAAGAACCAGCTGTCTAGAATGACAGATTTTTTATTGATAAATCACTTCTATCTTGGCAGGAGACAGTACCTGTTTGGATTGAGGAAACAGATACTTAATTAGAAGAAGGGGGTCTCATTTTAAGTAAAAAAAAGTAGAAAATCACTGTGTGTTTCTCTGAGGAATGCGGCTGTATCAGACTAATTTACTGAATCAGAGCAGAGGGTGAATCTAATTGGGGGTGTGGCTCGGGAGTTTAGGATTACAAAAGTATGTGTCTCCAATTAGAGCTTCCTGCTGTTTTTGACAGAGGAGATCTTTGGTTTCAGACCAAGAAACAGCATTCTAGAACTACAGATTTTTTTATTGATAAATCACATCTATCTCAGCAGTAGTCAGTACTTGTTTGGAATAAGCAAATGGATACTTTTTTAGAAGAATGGGTCTCATTTAAGTAGAAAAAGGAAGAAAGTCACTGTATGTTTCTCTGAGGAAGGGGCTATATCAGCTTAATTTACTGAGTCAGAGCAGAGGGTGAATATAATTGAGAGAGTGGCATAGGAACTTAGAGGTGCAAATGCAGGTGACTCCAATAACAGCTTCCTGCTGTTTTTTACAGTGGAGAACTTTGGTTTCACAGCAAGGAACAGCAGCCTAGAATATATATAATTTTTTTACTGATTAATCAGCTCTATCTCAGTAGGAGTCAGTACCAGTTTGGAATAAGGAAACAGAACCTTTATTAGAAGATATGGGTCTCATTTAAGTAGAAAAAAAGAACTTAATTGTGTGCTTCTCTGAGGAAGGGGCTGTATCAGCTTAATTTACTGAATCAGAGCAAAGGGTGAATCTAATTGGGGGTGTGGCTTAACATCTTAGGAGTAGAAAAGCAGGTGTGCCCAATTACAGCTTCCTGCCATTTTTGACAGAGGGGAACTTTGGTTTCAGAGCCAAAGAATCAGCAGTCTAGAACTACACATTTTGTACTGATAAATCATTTCCATCTAAACAGGAGTCAGCACTTATTTGGATTAAGCAAGCAGAAACTTTATTAGAAGAAGGGGGTCTCATTTAAGTATAAAAAGAAGAAAGTCACTGTGTGTTTCTCTGAGGAAGGGGCTGTATCAGCTTATTTTACTGCGTCTGAGCAGAGGGTGAATCTAATTGCGGGTGTGGCTTAAGATCCTAGGTCTACAACAGCACGTGTCTCCAATTAGAGCTTCTGGCTGTTTTTGACAGAGGAGAACTTTGGTTTCAGAGTAAGAAACAGCAGTCTAGAAATACAGACATTTTACTGATAAATCACTTCTATCTCAGCCGGAGTCACTACCTGTTTGTATTAAGCAAACAGATACTTAATTAGAAGAAGGGGGTCTCACATAAGTAAAAAAAGAAGAAAGTCACAGTGGGCCAGATGTTCAAAAGGGTTGCGCCATGCGCAAGATGGTTGCTCCTGCGCAAGTCCGAACTTGCTCCTTTCTTTGATATTCAGCAGGAGGCAGTTGCGCCACAGAAAACATGCTGAGCAACAGTGCAGTGCAAATGAGTGCATGCTGAATTGGAGGGGGAGGAACCATGCATAAACTGCACAGCCGATATTCAGCCAGGCTGTACAGAGTTGTGCAGCAACCCCATCCTGTGCCTGCACAACTTTGAGCCAAAAAAGGCTTAAGTCGAGGCCACCCACAGGTGAGCTGCTGCATTGCAGGGCACAACACAGCAGCTGCCACCTGTGGCTGGCCCCAACCCACTGTGCCCCCCTGCAGCCCGATCCCCAGCAGATGACAGTAAATCCCACCACCACCCCACTGGCCTGATCGCAGGCATAGTTTAATCCCCCCACCAGCCCGATCCCGGGCAGCAATGTGGCGCCCCCCCCAAACATATCCCTGGTAGTCCAGTGGACCATAAATCCTGATCGTGGGCAATAGTGGTTTAAAACAAACCCCTCCTCCTCCCGAACACATCCCTGGTGGTCCAGTGGACGGAAAAGCCCGATCGCGGGCAGTAGTGGTTTAAACTCCCCCACCCAAATTCATCCCTGGTGGTCCAGTGGCAAATCCTGATTGTGGGATGCAAAAGTTGAACAACCCCCCCGAACATAGCCCTGGTGGCTAGTGTCACCCACCCCACCCACGAAGCCTCCCACCCGCTCTTCCCGGCGGCCAGCAGGCGGCAGCATCCCACCGACTGCTGCCCCTCGCCCACCGACTGACTGCCTGGTAGGGCTGCACGCCCATTGGTGCAGAGCAAGAGCCAATGGGCATGCAGCCCACCTACTAAGACAGTCCAGTTTGTGAATGAATGAATGTATACATTCACAAACTGACTGCTGTCAGTGGCTGCACACCCATTGGCTCTTGCTCTGCACCAATGGGCATGCAAGTCCACCAGGCAGTCAGTCGGTGGGTGAGGGCGGCAGGGTGGCAGGCGGGTGGGATTCTGCCACCCGCCGGCTGCCGGGGGGAGCGGGTGGTGGGGCTTCATGGGTGGGTGGGGGGACACTAGCCACCAGGGCTATGTTCAGGGTGGTTTGTTCAACTTTTACATCCCACGATCGGGATTTGCCACTGAAACACCAGGGATGAATTCGGGAGGGGGGTTTTAAATCACTACTGCCCGCAATTGGGCTTTTCGGTCCACTGGACCACCAGGGATGTGTTCGGGAGGAGGGGGGGTTTGTTTTAAACCACTACTGCCCGCGATTTGGCTTTTCAGTCCACTGGACCACCAGGGATGTGTTCGGGAGGAGGGGGGGTTTGTTTTATACCACTACTGTCCATGATTGGAATTTACGGTCCACTGGACCACCAGCGATATGTTCGGGGGTGGAGCCACATTGCTGCCCGCGATCGGGCTGGTGGTGGGGATTAAACTATGCCTGCCATTGGGCCAGTAGGGGGGTGGGGATTCTACATTGTTTTGCCCGCGATCGGGCTGCAGGGGGCATCAGTCCCCGATGGCTGCTGCCTGGCAGGGTGCCAGGTGCAAGTCCTCTGGGATCAGCACACCTGCATGCTAATGGCATGCAAATGGGGCCATAATCAGATGCAAATGGCCCCCCCATGCCCTGCATGAATTATGGCCCCATTTGCATGTCACCTTTTGAATATGGGGATTTTGCACATGGCGCAATAGTACTTGCACCACCACAAGTTGAATGCTCCACTCTGACAACTTGTGGTGGTGCAAGTTCCACTGTGCCATGCACAGTGGCTGTGGCTGGGGGGGTGTTATTCAAAGGAGTTGCTCAAGGGTGCAACTCCTTTGAATATCGATCTGGACACACTCCTGCGCAACTATTTTGTGCAGCACAGGGGCTTGCTCCACAAAATAATGCAGTTTGAATATCTGGCCCAGTGTGTTTTTCTGAGGAAGCGGGCTGTATCAGCTTAATTTTCTGAGTCAGAGCAGAGGGTGAATCTAATTGTCGGTGTGGCTCAGGAGTTTAGGAGTACAAAAGCATGTGTCAAAAATAAGAATTCCTGCTGTTTTTGACAGAGGAGAACTTTGGTTTCAGAGCAAGAAACAGCAGTCTAGAACTACAGATTTTTTTATTGATAAATCACTTCTATCTCAGCAGGAGTCAGTACTTGTTTGGATTAAGCAAACAGATACTTTATTAGAAGAAGGGTCTCATTTAAGTAGAAAAAGAAGAAAGTCACTGTATGTTTCTCTGAGGAAGGGTGCTGTATCAGCTTAATTTACTGAGTCAGAGCAGAGGGTGAATATAATTGGGAGTGTGGCATAGGAACTTAGGAATGCAAAAGATGGTGACTCCAATTATAGATTCCTGCTGTTTTTGACAGTGGAGAACTTTGGTTTCACAGCAAGGAACAGCAACCTAAAACATCATTTTGTTTACAGATTAATCAGTTCCATCTCAGCAGGAGTCAGTACTTGTTTGGATTAAGCAAACAGGTACTTTATTAAAAGAAGAGGGTCTCATTTAAATAAAGAAAGAAATAAGTCTCTGTGTGTTTCTCTGAGGAAGGGGGCTGTATTAGCTTAATTTAATGAGTCAGAGCAGAGGGGACATCTATTAGTGGTTGAGGCTCAGGAGTGAAGGGTACAAAAGCATGTGTCTCCAATTACAGCTACCTACTGTATTTGACAGAGGAGAACTTTGGTTTCAGAACAAGAAACAGCAGTCTAGAATGACAGATTTTTTTCCTAATAAATCACTTCTCTCTCAGGAAGAGTCATTGTTTTTTTGGATTAAGCAAACAGATACTTTATTAGAATCAGGTGGTCTCATTTAAATAAAAAAGAAGAAATTCATTGTATGTTTCTCTGAGGAAGGGGGCTGTATCAGTTGAATTTACTGAGTCAGAGGGTGAATCTAATTGGGAATGTGGCTTCATAACTTAGGAGTACAAAAGCATTTGCCTCCTATTACAGCTTCCTGCTGTTTTTGACAGAGGAGAACTTTGGTATCACAACAAGGAACAGCAGTCTAGAAATACAGATTTTTTACTGATAAATCACATCAATCTCAGCAAGAGTCACTACCTGTTTGGGTTAAGCATAATTATACTTTATTAGAAGAAAGGGGTCTCATTTAATTAAGAAAAGAAGATAGTCACTGTATGTCTCTCTCAGGAAGTGGGCTTTATCAGCTTAATTTACTGAGTCAGAGCAGAGGGTGAATCTAATTGACAGTGTGGCTTAGGAACCTCAAAGTACAAAAGAAGCTGAATCCAATTACAGCTACCTGCTGTTTTTTGACATAGGAGAACTTTGGTTTCAGAGTAAGAAACAGCAGTCTAGAAATACAGATATTTTTCTGAAAAATCACTTCTATTTCAGCAGGAGTCACTTCCTGTTTGGATTAAGCAAACAGGTAATTTATTAGAAGAAGGAAGTCTCATTTAAGTAAAAAGATGAAGAAGGTCGCTGCGTGTTTCTCTGAGAAAAGGGGCTGCAACAGCTTAATTTATTGAGTCAGAGCAGAGGGTGAATCCAATTGGGGGCTTGGCTTAGGAGCTTTGGAGTACAAACGCGGGTATCTCCAATTGCAGCTTCCTGTTGTTTTTGAAAGAGGTGAACTTTCATTTCACAGTAAGAAACAGCAGTCTAGAACTACAGATATTTCACCGATAAATCACTTCTATCTCAACCGGAGTCAGTACTGCATGGATTAAGCAAACAGAAACATTATTAGAAGAAGGGGACCTCATTTAACAAAAAAAGTAGAAAGTCACTGTGTATTTCTCCAAGGAAGGGGGCTGTAACCCTTTAATTTTCTGAGTCAGAGCAGAGGGTGAATCCAATTGGGGGCTTGGCTTAGGAGCTTAGGAGTACAAAAGCGGGTATCTCCAATTGCAGCTTGCTGTTGTTTTTGACAGAGGTGAACTTTCATTTCACAGTAAGAAACAGCAGTCTAGAACTACAGATATTTTACCGATAAATCACTTCTATCTCAACCGGAGTCAGTACTGCATGGATTAAGCAAACAGAAACATTATTAGAAGAAGGGGACCTCATTTAACAAAAAAATAGAAAGTCACTGTGTATTTCTCTGAGGAAGGGGGCTGTAACCCCCTTAATTTTCTGAGTCAGCGTAGAGGGTTTATCTAATTGGGAGTGTGGCTCAGGAGTTTAGGAGTATAAAAGCATGTGTCTCCAATTACAGCTTCCTGCTGTTTTTGACAGAGGAGAACTTTGGTTTCAGAGCAAGAAACAGCAGTCTAGAATTACAGATTTTTTACTGATAAATCACTTCTATCTCAGTAAGTGTCAGTACTTGTTTGGATTAAGCAAACATACTTTATTAGAAGAAAGGGGTCTCATTTAAATAAAAAAGAAGAAAGTCACTGTATGTTTCTCTGAGGAAGGGGCTGTGTCAGCTTAATTTACTGAGTCAGAGCAGAGGGTAAATCTAATTGGGGTGTGGCTTAGGAATTTAGGAGTACAAAATCAGGTGACTCCAATTACAGCTTCCAGCTATTTTTGACATAGGAGAACTTTAGTTTCAGAGCAAAAGAACCAGCTGTCTAGAATGACAGATTTTTTATTGATCACTTCTCTATCTTGGCAGGAGACAGTACCTGTTTGGATTGAGGAACAGATACTTAATTAGAAGAAGGGGTCTCATTTAAGTAAAAAAGTAGAAAATCACTGTGTGTTTCTCTGAGGAATGGGGCTGTATCAGACTAATTTACTGAATCAGAGCAGAGGTGAATCTAATTGGGGTGTGGCTCAAGTTTAGAGATTACAAAGTATGTGTCTCAATTAGAGCTTCCTGCTGTTTTTGACAGAGGAGATCTTTGGTTTCAGACCAAGAAACAGCATTCTAGAACTACAGATTTTTTTATTGATAAATCACATATATCTCAGCAGTAGTCAGTACTTGTTTGGAATAAGCAAATGGATACTTTTTTAGAAGAATGGGTCTCATTTAAGTAGAAAAAGGAAGAAAGTCACTGTATGTTTCTCTGAGGAAGGGGCTATATCAGCTTAATTTACTAAGTCAGAGCAGAGGGTGAATATAATTGAGAGAGGGGCATAGGAACTTAGAGGTGCAAATGCAGGTGACTCCAATAACAGCTTCCTGCTGTTTTTGACAGTGGAGAACTTTGGTTTCACAGCAAGGAACAGCAGCCTAGAATATATATAAATTTTTTTACTGATTAATCAGTTCTATCTCAGTAGGAGTCAGTACCAGTTTGGAATAAGCAAACAGATACTTTATTAGAAGAAGTGGGTCTCATTTAAGTAGAAAAAAAGAACTTCATTGTGTGCTTCTCTGAGGAAGGGGCTGTATCAGCTTAATTTACTGAATCAGAGCAAAGGGTGAATCTAATTAGGGGTGTGGCTTAACATCTTAGGAGTAGAAAAGCAGGTGTGCCCAATTACAGCTTCCTGCCATTTTTGACAGAGGAGAACTTTGGTTTCAGAGTAAGAAACAGCAGTCTAGAAATACAGACATTTTACTGATAAATCACTTCTATCTCAGCAGGAGTCACTACCTGTTTGTATTAAGCAAACAGATACTTTATTAGAAGAAGGGGGTCTCACATAAGTAAAAAAAAGAGAAAGTCACAGTGGGCCAGATGTTCAAAAGGGTTGCGCCATGCGCAAGATGGTTGCTCCTGTGCAAGTCCGAACTTGCTCCTTTCTTTGATATTCAGCAGGAGGCAGTTGCGCCACAGAAAACATGCTGAGCAACAGTGCAGTGCAAATGAGTGCATGCTGAACTGGAGGGGGAGGAACCATGCATAAACTGCACAGCCCGATATTCAGCCAGGCTGTACAGAGTTGTGCAGGCGCAACCCCAACCTGTGCCTGCACAACTTTGAGCCAAAAAAAAGGCTTAAGTCGAGGGCCACCCACAGGTGAGCTGCTGCATTGCAGGGCACAACACAGCAGCTGCCACCTGTGTTGGCCCCAACCCCTCCCTGTGCCCCCTGCAGCCCAATCGCCGGCGGATGACTGTAAATCCCACAACCACCCCCACTGGCCCGATGGGAGGCATAGTTTAAGCCCCCACCAGCCCGATCGCGGGCAGCAATGTAACCCCCGAACATATCCCTGGTAGTCCAGTGGACCATAAATCCTGATCGTGGGCAATAGTGGTTTAAAACAAACCCCCCCTCCACCCGAACACATCCCTGGTGGTCCAGTGGACCGAAAAGCCCGATCGTGGGCAGTAGTGGTTTAAACTCCCTCCCGATTCATCCCTGGTGGTCCAGTGGCAAATCTTGATTGTGGGATGTAAAAGTTGAACAACCCCGAACATTTAGCCCTGGTGGCTAGTGTCCCACACCCACACACCCAGCGAAGCCCCACCACCCTCGCCCGGCGAGCCAGGCGGGCGGCAGCATACCACCTGCCCTGCCTCTTACTGACTGACTGCCTGGTAGGGTTGCACGCCCATTGGTGTGGAGCAAGAGCCAATGGGCATGCAGGCCCACTACTAAGACAGTCCAGTTTTGTGAATGAATGAATGGTTAAGACTACAAATCTGAACTGTCATATGCACGGATGGGCTGCACACCATTGGCTCTTGCTCTGCAATTACTGGCGTTTGCAGCTCTACCGGCAGTCAGTCGGTGGGCAGCGCGGCAGTATGGTGGATGCTGCTGCCACCCGCCGCCGCCGGGGAAGCGGGTGGTGGGGCTTGGGGGTGGGTAGGGTGGGGACACAACCACCAGGGCTATGTTCAGGGGGTTTGTTCAACTTTGACATCCTGCGATCGGGATTTGCCACTGAACCACCAGGGTTGTATTCGGAAGGGGGGTTTTAAACCGCTACTGCCTGCAATTGGGCTTTTCGGTCCACTGGACCACCAGGGATGTGTTCAGGAGAAGGGGGGGTTTGTTTTATACCACTACTGCCCACGATTGGAATTTACGGTCCACTGGACCACCAGGGATATGTTCGGGGTGGAGCCACATTGCGGCCCACGATCGTGCTGGTGGGGGGGATTAAACTATGCCCACGATTGGGCCAGTAGGGGGGTGGGGATTCTACATTGTTTTGCCCGCGATCGGGCTGCAGGGGGCATCAGTCCCCGATGGCTGCTGCCTGGCAGGGTGCCAGGCACAAGTCCTCTGGGATCAGCACACCTGCATGCTAATGGCATGCAAATGGGGTCATAATCAGATGCAAATGACCCCCCCATGCTCTGCATGAATTATGGCCCCATTTGCATGTCACCTTTTGAATATGGGGATTTTGCGCATGGCGCAATGGTACTTGCACCACCGCAAGTTGAATGCTCCACTCTGACAACTTGTGGTGTTGCAAATTCCACTGCTCCATGCACAGTGGCTGTGGCTGGGGGGGTGCTATTCAAAGGAGTTGCTCAAGGGCGCAACTCCTTTGAATATCGCTCTGGACACACTCCTGCGCAACTATTTTGTGCTGCACAAGGGCTTGCTCCACAAAATAACACAGTTTGAATATCTGGCCCAGTGTGTTTTTCTGAGGAAGCGGGCTGTATCAGCTTAATTTTCTGAGTCAGAGCAGAGGGTGAATCTAATTGGCGGTGTGGCTCAGGAGTTTAGGAGTACAAAAGCATGTGTCTAAAATAAGAATTTCTGCTGTTTTTGACAGAGGAGAACGTTGGTTTCAGAGCAAGAAACAGCAGTCTAGAACTACAGATTTTTTTATTGATAAATCACTTCTATCTCAGCAGGAGTCAGTACTTGTTTGGATTAAGCAAACAGATACTTTATTAGAAGAAGGGTCTCATTTAAGTAGAAAAAGAAGAAAGTCACTGTATGTTTCTCTGAGGAAGGGTGCTGTATCAGCTTAATTTACTGAGTCAGAGCAGAGGGTGAATATAATTGGGAGTGTGGCATAGGAACTTAGGAGTGCAAAATATGGTGACTCCAATTATAGATTTCTGCTGTTTTTGACAGTGGAGAACTTTGGTTTCACAGCAAGGAACAGCAACCTAAAACATCATTTTGTTTACAGATTAATCAGTTCCATCTCAGCAGGAGTCAGTACTTGTTTGGATTAAGCAAACAGATACTTTATTAAAAGAAGAGGGTCTCATTTAAATAAAGAAAGAAATAAGTCTCTGTGTGTTTCTCTGAGGAAGGGGGCTGTATTAGCTTAATTTAATGAGTCAGAGCAGAGGGGGCATCTATTAGTGGTTGAGGCTCAGGAGTGAAGGGTACAAAAGCATGTGTCTCCAATTACAGCTACCTACTGTTTTTGACAGAGGAGAACTTTGGTTTCATAACAAGAAACAGCAGTCTAGAATGACAGATTTTTTCCTGATAAATCACTTCTCTCTCAGGAAGAGTCAGTGTTTTTTTGGATTAAGCAAACAGATACTTTATTAGAATCAGGTGGTCTCATTTAAATAAAAAAGAAGAAAGTCATTGTATGTTTCTCTGAGGAAGGGGGCTGTATCAGTTGAATTTACTGAGTCAGAGGGTGAATCTAATTGGAAATGTGGCTTCGTAACTTAGGAGTACAAAAGCATTTGACTCCTATTACAGCTTCCTGCTGTTTTTGACAGAGGAGAACTTTTGTATCACAACAAGGAACAGCAGTCTAGAAATACAGATTTTTTACTGATAAATCACATCAATCTCAGCAAGAGTCAGTACTTGTTTGAATTAAGCAAACAAATACTTTATTACAAGAAGGGGGTTTCAGAGCAGAGCAGATGGGTATGTCTGAGAGCCGTGGGTCTCTGACTAACCCGACCTGCCAGACTGCCATCTGCAGTCCAGGTCGGAAGCCACTAGACCCTCACAGAAATGCAGGGAGTCTGAGAGCCACAGCCGAGGTTCTCTGATGAACCCGACCTGAAAGACTGCCATCCGCAGTCCAGGTCTGAAGCCACAATCCCCGCACAGATACACAGGGAGTCTAAGAGGCACAGCCATGGTTCTCTGAAGAACCCGACCTGCTAGACTGCCTTCCGCAGCCCATGTCTGAAGCCATCAGCCCTTCACAGAAATGCAGGGAGCCTGAGTGAAACAGCCATGGTTCTCGGAAGAGCTTGACCTGCCAGACTGCCATCCACAGTCCAGGTCTAAAGCCATCAGCCCCTCACAGAAATGCAGGAAGTCTGAGAGCCACTGCCATAGTTCTGGGATGAACCCAACCTGCCAGATTGCCATCAACAGTCCAGGTCTGAGGCCACCAGCCCCTCACAGAAACACAGGTAGTCTGAGAGCCACAGCCATGGTTCTGTGATGAACCCAACCTGCCAGACTGCCATCCGCAGTCCAGGTCTGAAGCCACCAGCCCTTCACAGAAAAGCAGGTAGTCTGAGAGCCACAGCCATGGTTCTCTGACAAAAAATACGAACTGCCAGACTTCCATCCACAGTCCTGGTCTGAAGCCACCAGCCCCTCACAGAAATCCAGGTAGTATGAGAGCCACAGCCGTGATTCTCAGATGAACCTGACCTGCCACACTGCCATCTGCAGTCCAGGTCTGAAGCCACCAGCCCCTCATTGATAAGCAGGTAGTCTCAGAGCCACAGCTGTGGTTCTCTGATGAACCCGATCTGCCAGACTGCCATCCGCAGTCCAGGTCTGAAACCACCAGCCCCCCACAAAAACACAGGTAGTCTCAAAGCCACAGCCATGGTTCTCCGATGAACCTGACCTACCAGACAGCCATCTGCAGTCCAGGTATGAAGCCACCAGCCCCTCACAGAGACACAGGTAGTCTGAGAGCCACAGCCGTGGTTCTCTGACAACCCCGAACTGCCAGACTGTCATCCACAGTCCAGATCTGAAGCCACCAGCCCTCACATAAATGCAGGTAGTCTGAGAGAAACAGCCGTGGTTGTCTGAAAAACTCAACCTGCCGGACTGCCATCCACAGTCCAGGTCTGAAGTCAAAGCCCCTCACAGAAACACAGGTAGTCTGAGAGCCACAGCCATGGTTCTCTGACAAAAAATGCGACCTACAAGACTTCCATCTGCAGTCCAGGTCTGAAGCCACCAGCCCCTCACAGACATGCTGGTAGTCTGAAAGCTGCAGCCGTGGTGAGCTGAAGAACGCTACCTGCCAAACTGCCATCCACAGTCCAGGTCTGAAGTCGCCTGCCCCACCCAGAAATGCAGGTAGTCTGAGAGCCACATCCGTGGTTCTCTGATGAAGAAGACCTGCCAGACTGCCATCCACAGTCCAGGTCTGAAGTCACCAGCCCCTCAAAGAAACACAGGTAGTCTGAGAGGCACTGCCTTGGTTCTCTGATGAACCCGACCTGCCTGACTGCCTTCTGCAGTCCACGTCTGAAGCCAGCAACCCCTCACTGAAACAGGCAGTCTGAGAGCCACAGCCATAGTTTTCTGATGAAGCCAACCTGCAAGACTGCCATCCGCAGTCCTGGTCTGAAGACAACAGCCCCTCACAGAAACGCAGGTTGTCTGTAAGCCACAGCCGTTTTTCTCTGACAAAGCCGATGTGCCAGACTGCCTTCCACAGTCCAGGTCTGAAGCCACCAGCACATCAGAGAAACGCTGGTAGTCTAAGAGCCACAGTCGAGGTTCTCTGATGAAGCAGACCTGCCAGACTGCCATGCGCAGTCCAGGTCGAAAGCGACAAGCCCCTCACAGAAACACAGGTAGTATGAGAGCCTCAGCCGTGGTTCTCTGACCAAACTGACCTGCCAGACTGCCATCCGCAGTCCAGGTCAGAAGGCACCAGCCCCTCACTGAAATGCAGGTAGTTTGAGAGCCACAGCCGTGGTTCTCTGATGAACCCATCCTGCAATACTGACATCCACATTCCAGATCAGAAACCACCAGCCCCTCACAGAAGTGCAGGTAGTCTGAGAGCCGCAGCAGTGGTTCTCTGATGAACCTGACCTGCCAGAGTGCCATCGGCAGTCCAGGTCTGAAGCCACCAGCCCCTCACATAAATGCAAGTGGTCTGAGAGCCTCAGCCATGGTTCTCTGATGAACCAGGCCTGCTAGTCTACCATCCACAGTCCAGGTCTGAAGCCACCTGCCCCTCACAGAAAGTCTAGTAGTCTGAGATCCACAGCTGTGGTTCTCTGATGAACCCATCCTGCCAGACTGCCATCCACAGTCTTGGTCAGAAGCCACCAGCCCCACACAGAAACGCAGGAAGTCTGAGAGTGATAGCCGTGGTTCTTTGATCAACCTGACCTGCCAGACTGCCATCCACAGTCAAAGTCTGAATCCCACCAACCCCTCAAAGAAACATAGGAAGTCTGAGACCCACAGCCATGGTTCTCTGATGAACTGAGCCTGCCAGACACAAATCCGAAGTCCAGGTCTGAAACTACCAGGCCCACTGAGAAATTCAGGTAGTCTAAGAGCCACAGCCATGATTCTCTTATGATCCTGACCAGCCAGACTGCCATCCACAGTGCAGGTTGGAAGCCACCAGACAATCATAGAAACACAGGTAGTCTGAGAGAGACACAGCCGTGGTTCTCTGATGAACCCGACCTGCCAGACTGAAATCCACAGTCCAGGTCGGAAGCCACCAGAACCTTACAGAAATGCATTTAGTCTGACAGCCACAGCCGTGGTTCTCTGACAAACCCGACCTGCCACACTGCCATCCGCTGTCCAGGTCTGAAGCCACCAGCCCCTCACTGAAACGCATGTAGTCTGAGAGCCACAGATGAGGTTCTCTGACAAAGCCGACCTGCCATACTGCCATCCGTAGTTCAGGTCTGAAGTCACCAGCCCCTCACAGAAACACAGGTAGTCTGAGAGCCACTGCCGTGGTTCTCTGATGAAGCCAACCTGCCAGACTGCAATCCGCAGTCCAGGCCTGAAGACACCAGCCCCTCACAGAAACACAGGTAGTTTGAGAGCCACAGCCGTGGTCCTCTGATGAACCCCCAACCTGCCATCCGCAGTCCAGGTCGGAAGTCACCAGCCACTCACAGAAATGCATTTAGTCTGAGAGCCACAGCCATGATTCCCTGATGAACCAAACCCACCGGACTGCCATCCGTAATCCAGGTCTGAAGCCACCAGCCCCTTCCAGAAATGCAGGTAGTCTAAGAGCCACAGCCATGGTTTTCTGAAGAAGGCAACCTGCCAGACTGCCATGCACAGTCCAGGTCTGAAGCCACCAGCCCCTCACAGAAACACAGGCTGTCTGAGAGCCACAGCCATGGTTCACTGACAAACCCGACCTGCCAGACTTCCATCCGCAGTCCAGGTGTGAAGCCACCAGCCCTCACAGAAACGTTGGTAGTCTGAGACACACAGCCATGGTTCTCTCACAAAGCCGATGTGCCAGACTGCCATCCCGAGTCCCGGTCTGAAACCAAAGGCTCATCGCAGAAATGCTGGTAGTCTGAGAGCCACAGACGAGGATCTTTGATGAAGCCGACCTGCCAGACTGCCATGCTCAGTCCAGGACGGAAGCTACAAGCCCCTCACAGAAACACAGGTAGTCTGAGAGCCTCAGCTGTGCTTCTCTGACCAAACGGACCTCCCAGACTGCCATCCGCAGTCCAGGTCAGAAGGCACCAGCCCCTCACTGAAACACAGGTAGTCTGAGAGCCACAGCCGTGGTTCTCTGATGAACCGGTCCTGCCAGAATGCCATCCGCAGTCCAGGTCAGAAACCACCAGCACCTCACAGAAGTGTAGGTAGTCTGAGAGCCACAGACGTGGTTCTATGATGAACCTGACCTGTCAGTCTGCCTTCTGCAGTCCAGGTCTGAAGCCACCTGCCTTTCACAGAAAGTTTAGTAGTCAGAGAGCCACAGCTGTTGTTCTCTGACCAACCTGTCCTGCCAGACTGCCATCCGCAGTCCAGGTCAGAAGCCACCAGCTCCACACAGAAACGCAGGAAGTCTGAGGTGACAGCTATGGTTCTCTGTTGAATCTGATCTGCCAGACTGCCATCCGCAGTAAAGGCCTGAAGCCACCAGCCGCTCACTGAAATACAGGTAGTCTGAGATCCACAGCAGTGGTTCTCTGATGAACTGAGCCTGCCAGACAGAAATCTGAAGTCCAGGTCTGAAACCACAAGGCCCTCAGAGAAATGCAGGTAGTCTGAGAGACACTGCCATGGTTCTCTTACCATCCTGACCTGCCAGACTGCCATCCGCCGTCAAGGTCTGAAGCCACCAGTGTCTCACAGAAATGTAGGTAGTCTGAGAGCCACAGCCGTGGTTCTCTTATGAAGCTGACTTGCCAGTCTGCCATCCCAGTAAAGGTCTGAATCCACCAGCCCCTGACAGAAACGCAGGTAATCTGAGAGAAACAGCCGTGGTTCTCTGATGAAGCCAACCTGCCAGACAGCCATCCGCAGTTGAGGTCTGAAGCCACCAGCCGCTCACATAAACATAGGTAGTCTGAGAGCCACAGCTGTGGTTCTCTGACAAAGACGATATGCCAGACTGCCATCCACAGTCCAGGTGAGAAGCCACCAGTACCTCTCAGAAATGCTGGTAGTCTGAGAGCCAGAGCTGTTATTCTCTGATGAACCCGACCTGCCAGACTGCCATCTGCAGTCCAGGTCTGAAGCCTCCAGCCCATCAAAGAAACTCAGGTAGTCTGAGAGCCATAGCCATGGTTCTCTGATGTTCTCAACTTGCCAGATTGCTATCCACAGTCCAGGTCTGACGCTACCCGCCCCTCACTGAAACACAGGCAGTATGAGAGCCAGAGCCATGGTTCTCTGATGAACCCCCAACCAGCAAGACTTCCATCCACAGTCCAGGTCAGAAGCCACCAGCCCCTCAAAGAAATGCAAGTAGTCTGAGAGCCACAGCCGTGGTTTTCTGATGAACCAGACCTGTCAGACAGCCATCTGAAGTCCAGGTCGGAAGCCCCCAGCCCCTCACAGAAATGCATTTAGTCTGAGAGCCACAGCCGTGGTTCTCTGATGAACCCTACCTGCCACACTGCCATCCACAGTCCAGGTCAGAAGCCACCAGCCCCTCACTGAAACGCATGTTGTTTGAGAGCCATGGTCGAGGTTCTCTGAAGAAGTCGACCTGCCAGACTGCCATCCGCAGTTCAGGTCTGAAGTCACCAGCCCCTCACAGAAACACAGGTAATCTGAGAGCCACTGCCATGGTTCTCTGATGTAGCTGACCTGCTAGACTACCATCCGCAGTCCAGGCATGAAGACACAAGCCCCTCACAGAAACACAGGTAGTCAGAGAGCCACAGTCGTGGTTCTCGGACAAAGCCGATGTGCCACACTTCCATCGACAGTCCAGGTCCGAAGCCAACAGCACCTCACAGACACACTGGTAGTCTGAAAGAGAGGGCCCTTGTTCTCTGACGAACCCAACCTGCCAGACTGCCAACCGCAGTCCAGGTCTGAAGCCTCCAGCCCCTCACAGAACCTCAGGTAGTCTGAGAGCCTCAGCCGTGGTTCTCTGATGAACCCGAGCTGCCAGATTGCTATCCGCAGTCCTGGTCTTGAAGTCACCAACCCCTCACTAAAATGCAGGTAGTCTGAAAGCCACAGTCATGGTTCTCTGACAAACCCAACCTGCCAGACAGCCATCCACAGTCCAGGTCTGAAGCCACCAGCCCCTCACAGAAACACAGGTAGTCTGAGAGCCACAGCAGTGGTTCTCTGACAAAAAATTTGATCTGCAAGACTTCCATCCGCAGTCCAGGTCTGAAGCCACCAGCCCCCACAGATATGCTGGTAGTCTGATAGCCACAGCCATGGTGAGCTGAAGAACCCCACCTGCCAGACTGCCATCCGCCGTCCATGTCTCAAGCCACCTCCCCTCGCCGAAACACAGGTAGTCTGAGAGCCACAGCCATGGTTCTCTGAAGAAGGCGACCTGCCAGACTGCCATCCACAGTCCTGGTCTGAAGCCACCAGCCATTCACAGAAACACAGGTAGTCTGAGAGTCACAGCCATGGTTCTCTGACAAACCCGACCTGCCAGACTTCCATCTGCAGTCCAGGTCTGAAGACACCAGCCCCTCACAGAAAAGCAGGTAATCTGAGAGTGACAGCCATTTTTCTCTGATGATCCTGACATGCCAGTCTGCGATCCGCAAACCAGGTCGGAAGCCACCATCCCCTCACAGAAATGTATTTAGTGTGAGAGCCACAACCGTGGTTCTCTGACAAACAAGAACCACCAGACTGCCATCAGCAGCCCAGGTCTGAAGCCGCCAGTCCCTCCCAGAAATGCAGGTATTCTGAGAGAAACAGCCGTGGTTCTCGGATGAAGGCGACCTGAAAGACTGCCATCCACAGTCCAGGACTGAAGCCACCAACCCCTCACAGAAATGCAGGTAGTCTAAGAGCCACAGCTGTGCTTCTCTGATGAGCTCGACCTGCCAGACTGCCATCTGCAGTCCAGGTCAGAGTCCACCAGCCCATCACAGAAACACAGGTAGTCTGAGAGCCTCAGCCGTGGTTCCCTGACCAAACCGACCTGCCAGACTGCCATCCACCATCCACGTCAGAAGGCACCAGCCCTCACAGAAACACAGGTAGTCTGAGAGCCACAGCCGTGATACTCTCACGAACCCGTCCTGCCAGGCTGTCATCCGCAGTGCAGGTCTGAAGCCGCCAGACCCTCACAGAAATGCAGGTAGTATGAGAGCCAGAACTGTGGATCTCTGATGAAGCTGACCTGCCAGATTGCCATCCACAGTCCAGGTCTGAAACCACCAGCACCTCACAGAAATCCAGGTAGTCTGAGAACCACAGCCATGGTTCTCTGTCGAGCCCGAACTGGTAGACTGCCATCCGCAGTTCAGGTCGGAAGCGACCAGACCCTCACAGAAATGCGTTTAGTCTGACAGCCACGGCCATGATTCTCTGAACAAGCTGACCTGCCAGACTGCCATCCGCAGTTCAGGACTGAAGGCACCAGACCCTCACAGAAATGCAGGTAGTCTGAGATCCACAGCTGTGGTTCTCTGACAAACCCAACCTGCCAGACAGCCATCCAAAGTCCAGGTCTGAAACCACCAGGCCCTCAGAGAAATGCAGGTAGTCTGAGAGCCACAGCCATTGTTCTCTGATGAACCCGACCTGCCAGATTGCCTTCCGCCATCCAGGTCAGAAGCCACCAGCCCCTCACAGAAATGCATTTGGTCTGAGAGCAACAGACTTGGTTCTCTGATGAACCTGACCTGCCAGACTACCATCCACAGTCCAGGTCAGAAGCCACCAGCTCCTCACAGAAACACAGGTAGTCTGAGATCCACAGCCATGGTTCTCTGATGGATCTGACCTGCCAGACTGTTATCCACAGTCCAGGTCTGAAGTGACCAGCTGCTCACAGAAGTGCAGGTATTCTGAGATCCACAGCCGTGGTTCTCTGATAAACCCAACCTGCCAGAGAGCCATCCGAAGTCCAGGTCTGAAACCACCATGCCCTCAGAGAAATGCAGGTAGTCAGAGAGCTACAGCTGTGTTTCTCTTATGAACCCGACCTGCCAGACTGCCATTCGCAGTCCAGGTCTAAAGCGTTGAGTAGCTGACAGAAACGCTGGTAGTCTGAGAGCCACAGTCGTTGTTCTTTGATGACCCCGACCTGCCACACTGCCATCTGCAGTCCAGGTCTGAAGCCACCAGCCCCTAAATGAAACGCAGGTAGTCTGAGAGCCATAGCCATAGTTCTCTGCTGAACCCAACCTGCCATATTGCTATCCGCAGCCCAGGTCTGAAGCCACCAGCCCCTCACTGAAACGTAGGTCATCTGAGAGCCACAGCCGAGGTTCTCTAACGAACCTCCGACCTGCCAGACTGCCATCCGCAGTCCAGGTCAGAAGCCTACAGCCCCTCACAGAAACGCAGGTAGTCTGAGAGACACAGCCATGCTTCTCTGTTGAACCAAACCTGCCAGACTGCCATCTGCTGTCCAGGTCGGAAGAAACCAGCCACTCACAGAAATGCATTTAGTCTGAGAGCAACAGCCGTGGTTATCTGATGAACCCGACCAGCCACACTGCCATCCACAGTCCAGGTTTTAAGCCACCAGCCCCTCACTGAAATGCATATAGTCTGAGAGCCATGGCCGTGGTTTTCTGATGAAGCCGACCTGCCAGACTGCCATCCGCAGTTCAGGTCTGAAGCCACCAGTCCCTCACAGACACACAGGTAGTCTGAGAACCACAGAAGTGGGTCTCTGATGAAGCCGAAGTGCCATACTGCCATTCAGAGTCCAAGTCTGAAGCCACCTGCACCTCTCAGAAAAGCCAGTAGTCTGAGAGCCACAGCCGTAGTTCTCTAACGAACCTGACCTGCCAGACTGCCATCCGCAGTCCAGGTCTGAAGCATCCAGCCACTCGCAGAAACTCAGGTAGGCTGACAGCCTTAGCCGTGGTTCTCTGATGAACCCAACTTGCAAGATTGCTACCCGCAGTCCAGGTCTGAAGCCACCAGCCCTTCACTGAAACGCAGGTAGTCTGAGAGCCACAGACGTGGTTCTCCGATGAACCCAACCTGCCAGACTGCCATCGGCAGTCCAGATCTGAAGCCACCAGCACCTCACAGAAACGCAGGTGGTCGGAGAGCCACAGCCGTGGTTCTCTGATGAACCCGACCTACCAGACTGCCATCCGCAGTCCATTTCTGAAGTCAACATTCCCTCATAGAAATGCAGGTAGTCTGAGAGCCACAGCCATGGTTCTCTGATGAACCTGATCTGCCAGACTGCCATCCACAGTCCAGGTCTGAAGCAACCAGCTTCTCACAGAAATTCAGGTAGTCTGAGAGCCACAGCCATGGTTCTCTGATGAAAGCGACCTTCCAGACTACCATCCACAGTCCAGGTCTGAAGACACCAGACCCTCACAGAAAAGCAGGTAGACTGAGAGTGACAGCCGTGGTTCTCTGACAAAGCCGATGTTTTAGACTGTCATGCAGAATCCAGGTCAGAAGCCACCAGCACCTCACAGAATTGCTGGTAGTCTGAGAGCCACAGTCGTGGTACTCTGATGAAGCCGAGCTGCCAGATTGCCATCTGCAGTCCAGGTCGGAAGCCACCAGCCCCTCACAGAAACGCAGGTAGTCTGAGAGCCTCAGCCGTGGTTCTCTAACCAAACTGACCTGCAAGACAGCCAACCACAATCCAGGTCAGAATTCACCAGCCCCTCACAGAAATGCAGGTAGTCTGAGAGCCACGGCTGTGGTTCTCTGACAAACCCCTCCTGCCAGCCTGCCATCCATAGCCCATGTCAGAATCCACCAGTCCCTCACAGAAACACAGGTAGTCTAAGAGCCACAGCCTTGGTTCTCTGATAAACGTAACCTGCTAGACTGCCATCCACAGTCCAGGTCAGAAGCCAGCAGCAACTCACAGAAACGCAGGTAGTCTGACACCCACAGCCATGGTTCTCTGATGAACCTGACCTGCCACACTGCCATCCGCAGTCCAGGTCTGAAAATACCGGCCCCTCACTGAAATGCATGTAGTCTGAGAGCCATGGCCATGGTTCTCTGATGAAGCTGACCTGCCAGACTGCCATCCGCAGTTCAGGTCTGAATCCACCAGTCCCTCACAGACACACAGGTAGTCTGAGGGCCACAGCCATTGTTCTCTGATGAAGCCACCTGCCAGACTGCCATCTGCAGTCCAGGCCTGAAGACACCAGCCCCTCAAAGAAACACAGGTAGTCTGAGAACCACAGCTGTGGTTATCTGACAAAACCGATGTGCCATACTGCCATCCACCGTCCAGGTCTGAAGCCACCAGCACCTCACAGAAATGTCCGTAGTCTGAGAGCCAAAGCCGTAGTTCTCTGACGAACCTGAACTACCAGACTGCCATCCGCAGTACAGGTCTGAAGCCTCCAGAACCTCACAGAAACTCAGGCAGTCTGAGAGCCACAGCAGTGGTTCTCTGTCGAACCAAACCTGCCACACAGCTATCCACAGTCCAGGTCGGAAGACACCAGCCCCTCATTGAAACGCAGGTAGTCTGAGAGCCACAGCCGTGCTTCTCTGATGAACCAGACCTGCCAGATTACCATCCGCAGTCCAGGTATGAAGCCTTCAGCCCCTCAGAGAAACTCAGGTAGGCTGACAGCCATGGACGTGGTTTACTGATGAACCCGACCTGCCAGATTACTATCAGCAGTCCAGAACTGAAGCCACCAGCCCCTCACGGAAATACAGGTAGTCTGAGAGCCACAGCCATGGTTCTCTGATGAATCCGACCTGCCAGACTGCCATCCACAGTCCAGGTCTGAAGCCACCAGCCCCTCATGGAAATGCAGGTAGTCTGAGAGCCACAGCCGTGGATCTCTGATGAACCCCACCTGCCAGACTGCGATCCGCAGTCCAGGACTGAAGCCACCAGCCCCTCACAGAAATGCAGGTAGTCTGAGAGCGACTGCCATGATTCTCTGATGAACCCGACCTGCCAGACTGTCATTCGCAGTCCTCATCTGAAGCCACTAGCCCCTCCCAGAAATGCACGTAGTCTGAGAGCCAGAAATGTGGTACTCTGATGATGCCGACCTGCCAGATTGCCTTCCGCAGACCAGGTCTAAAGCCACCAGCACCTCACAGAAATGCAGGAAGTCTGAGAGGTACAGCCATGGTTCTCTGATGAGCCTGAACTAGCAGACTGCCATCCGCAGTTCAGGTCTGAAGCTACAAGCCCATCACAGAAATGCAGGTGGTCTGAGAGCCAGAGCCGTGGTTCTCTGATGAACCTGACCTGTCAAACTGCCATTCGCAGTCCAGGTCAGAAGCCACCAGCCTCTCACAGAAACCGCAGGAAGTCTGAGACCCACAGCCGTGGATCTCTGATGAACCTGACCTGCCAGACTGCCATCCGCAGTCCAGGCCTGAATCGACCAGCTGCTCACAGAAACACAGGTATTCTGAGATCCACAACCGTGGTTCTCTGATGAACCCAACCTGCCAGACAGCCATCCGAAGTCCAGGTCTGAAACCACCCGGCCCTCAGAGAAATGCAGGTAGTCAGTGAGCCACAGCCGTGGTTCATTTATGATCCTGACATGCCAGACTGCCATCCGCAGTCCAGGTCTGAAGCAACCAGCATCTCACAGAAATGCAGGTAGTCTGAGAGCCAAAGCCATGGTTCTCTGATGAAGGCGACCTTCCAGACTACCATCCGCAGTCCAGGTCTGAAGACACCAGCACCTCACAGAAAGGCAGGTAGTCTGAGAGCGACAGCTGTGATTCTCTGACAAAGCCGATGTGCCAGACTGCCATCTAGAGTCCCAGGTCTGAAGCCACCAGCCCCTCATAGAAACGCAGGTAGTCTGAGAGCCTCAGCCATGGTTCTCTAACAAAACTGACCTGCCAGACTGCCATCTGCAGTCCATGTATGAAACCACCAGCCCCACACTGAAATGTAGGTAGTCTGAGAGCCACAGCCGTGGTTCTCTGATGAACCCTACCTGCCAGATTGCCATCAGCATTCCAGGTCTTAAGCCACCAGCCCCTCACAGAAATTCAGGTAGTCTAAGTGCCACAGCCGTGGTTCTCTGATGAACCTGTCCTACCAGACTGCATTTCTCAGATCACGCCTGAAGCCACCAGCCACTCATAGAAATGCAGGTAGTCTGACATCCACAGCCGTGGTTCTCTAATGAACCCAGCCTGCCAGACAGCCATCCAAAGTCCAGGTCTGAAGTGAACAGTGTCACACAGAAACGCAGGTAGTCTGAGAGCCACAGCCATGGTTCTCTAATGAACCCGACCTGCCATACTGCCTTCCACATTTCAGGTCGGAAGCCACCAGCCCCTCACAGAAATGCATTTAGTCTGAGAGCCACGGCTGTGGTTCTCTGAAGAAGCTGACATGCCAGACTGCCAGCCGCAGTTCAGGTTTGAAGCCACCAGCACCTCACAGAAACACAGGTAGTCTGAGAGCCACTGTCGTGGTTCTCTGATAAACTCGATCTGCCAGACTGCCATCTGCAGTTCAGGTCTGAAGCCACCAGCCCTCACAGAATCACAGGTAGTCTGAGAGCCACAGCCATGGTTCTCTGACAAACCCGACCTGCCAGTCTTCCATCCACGCAATCAGGTGTGAAGCCACCAGCCCCTCACTGAAATGCTGGTAGTCTGAGAGACACAGCCATGGTTCTTTGAAGAACCCAACCTGTCACACTGTCATCCATGATCCATGTCTGAAGCCACAGCCCTCAAAGAAATGCAGGTAGTCTGAGAGCCACAGCTGTGGTTCTCTGATGAACCTGACCTGCTATACTGCCATCCGCAGTCCAGACCTGAAGCCACCAGCCCCTCATAGAAACACAGGTAGTCTAAGAGCCACAGCCATGGTTCTCTGATGAACCCAACCTGCCAGACTGCCATCCGCAGTCCAGGGCTGAAGCCACCAGCCCCTCAGAGAAACACAGGTAGTCTGAGAGCCACAGCCGTGGTTCTCTGATGAAGCCGACCTGCCAGACTGCTTTCCGCAGTCCAGGTCTGAAGGCACCAACCCTTCACAGAAATGCAGGTTGTCTGATAGTCTCAGCTGTGGTTCGCTGACAAAGCCTATGTGCCCGACTGCCATCCAGAGTCCAGGTCTGAAGCCACCAGCATCTCACAGAAACGCTGGTAGTCTGAGAGCCACAGCCATGGTTCTCTGATGAAGCCGACCTGCCAGACTGCCATCTGCAGTCCAGGTCTGAAGCCACCAGCCCCTCACAGAAACACAGGTAGTCTGAGAGCCTCAGCCATGGATCTCTGACCAAAGTGACCTGCCAGACTGATATCCGCAGTACAGGTCAGAAGGCATCAGCCCCTCACAGAAATGCAGGTAGTCTGAGTGCCACAGCCATGGTTCTCTGACAAACCCGTCCTGCCAGACTGCCATCCAAAGTCCAGGTCAGAAGGCTCCAGCCCCTCACAGAAATGCAGGTAGTCTGAGTGCCACTGCTGTGGTTCTCTGATGAACCCGCCCTGCCAGATTGCCATCCAAAGTCCAGGTCGAAGCCACCAGCCCCTCACAGAAATGCAGGTAGTCTGAGAGCCTCAGCCGTGGTTCTCTAACCAAACTGACCTGCAAGACTGCCATCCACAGTCCAGGTCAGAATGCACCAGCCCCTCACAGAAACGCAGGTAGTCTGAGTGCCACAGCCTTGGTTCTCAGATGAACCTAACCTGCCAGACTGCCATCCACAGTGTAGATCAGAAACCACCAGCCCCTCAAAGAAATGCAGGTAGTCTGAGACCCACAGCCATGGTTCTGAGATGAACCTGACCTGCCAGACGGTCATCCGCAGTCCAGGTCTGAAGCAACCAGCTGCTCACAGAAACGCAGGTATTCTGAGATCCACAGCCGTGGTTCTCTGATGAACCCAACCTGTCAGACAGCCATTTGAAGTCCAGGTCTGAAACCACCAGGCCCTCAGAGAAATGCAGGTAGTCATAGAGACACAGCCATGGTTCATTTATGATCCTGACCTACCAGACTGCCATCCGCAGTCCAGGTCTGAAGCCACCAGCCCCTAAATGAAATGCAGGTAGTCTGAGAGCCTCAGCCGTTATTCTCTGAAGAACCCGTCCTGCCACACTGCAATCTGCAGTCCAGATCTGAAGAACCAGACCCTAAATGAAACGCACGTAGTCTGAGAGCCTCAGCCATGGTTCACTGATGAACCCGACCTGCCACATGGCCATCTGCCATCCGGGTCTGAAGCTACCAGCCCCTAAATGAAATGCAGGTAGTCTGAGAGCCATAGCCATGGTTATCTGTTGAACCCAACCTGTCATATTGCTATGCGCAGTCCAGGTCTGAAGCCACCGGCCCCTCACTGAAATGCAGGTAGTCTGAGAGCAACAGCCGTGGTCCTCTAACGAAGCCCCAACCTGCCAGACTGCCATCCGCAGTCCAGATCAGAAGCCAGCAGCCCCTCACAGAAATGCAGGTAGTCTGAGAGACACAGCCTTGGTTCTCTGTTGAACCCGACCTGCCAGAGCGCCATCCACTGTCACGGTCGGAAGCCACCAGACCCTCACAGAAATGCATTTAGTCTGAGAGCCACAGCCGTGGTTATCTGATGAAACCAACCTGCCACAATGCAATCAGCAGTCCAGGTCTGAAGCCACCAGCCCCTCACTCAAATGCATGTAGTCTGAGAGCCACAGCCGTGGTTCTCTGATGAAGCCGACCTCCCAGACTTCCATCTGCAGTTCAGGTCTGAAGCCACCAGTCCCTCACAGACACACAGGTAGTCTGAGAGCCACAGCCATGGTTCTCTGACAAAGCTGACCTGCCAGAATGCAATACACAGTCAGGCCTGAGGCACCAGCCCTCATGAAATGCAGGTAGTCTGAGGCCACAGTCGTGGTTCTCTGATGAGGATGCCAGACTGCCATCCACAGACCAGGTCTGAAGCCACCAGCCCTCAGAGAAATGCAGGTAGTCTGAGCCACAGCAGTGGTTCTCTGATACACTCAATCTGCCAGACGGCCATCTGCAGTTCAGGTCTGAAGCCACCAGCCCCTCACAGAATCACAGGTAGTATGAGAACCACAGCCATGGTTCTCTGACAAACTCAATCTGCCAGTCTTCCATCCGCAATCCAGGTGTGAAGCCACCAGAACCTCACTGAAATGCAGGTAGTCTGAGAGACACAGCTGTGGTTCTTTGAAGAACCCAACCTGCCACACTGTCATCGGCAGTCCATCTCTGAAGCCACCAGACCCTCAAAAAATGAAGGTAGTCTGAGAGTCACAGTTGTGGTTCTCTGATGAACCTGACCTGCTAGACTGCCATCCACAGTCCAGACCTGAAGCCACCAGCCCCTCATAGAAACACAGGTAGTCTAAGAGCCAGAGACGTGGTTCTCTGATGAACCTGACCTGCTAGACTGCCATTCGCAGTCCAGGTCCAAAAGCCACCAGCCCTCACAGAAACACAGGAGTCTGAGACCCACAGCCTTGGTTCTCTGATGAACCTGGCCTGTCAGACTGCCATCTGCAGTCCATGCCTGAAGCGACCAGCTGCTCTCAGAAACACAGGTATTCTGAGATCACAGCCATAGTTCTCTGACGAACAACCTGCCAGACAGCCATCCGAAGTCCCGGGTCTGAAACCACCCAGCCCTCAGAGAAATGCAGGTAGTCAGAGGCCGCCCGTGGTTCATTTATGATCCTGACCTGCCAGACTGCCATCCGCGGTCCAGGTCTGAAACAACCAGCATCTCACAGAAACGCAGGTAGTCTGAGAGCCACAGCCATGGTTCTCTGATGAAGGCGACCTTCCAGACTACCATCTGCAGTCCAGGTCTGAAGATACCAGCACCACACAGAAAGGCAGGTAGTCTGAGAGCGATAGCCATTGTTCTCTGACAAAGCCGATGTGCCAGACTGCCATCCAGAGTCCAGGTCTGAAGCCACCAGCCCCACACTGAAATGTAGGTAGTCTGAGAGCCACAGCCATGGTTCTCTGATGACCGCTACCTGCCAGATTGCCATCTGCAGTCCAGGTCTGAAGCCACCAGCCCCTCACAGAAATTCAGGTAGTCTGAGAGTCACTGCCATGGTTCTCTGCTGAACCCGTCCTGCCAGACTGCCATCCGCAGTCCAGGTCAGAAGCCACCAGCCCCACACACAAATGCAGGAAGTCTAAGTGCCACAGCCATGGTTCTCTGATGAACCTGTCCTACCAGACTGCAATCCTCAGTTCACGCCTGAAGACACCAGCTGCTCATAGAAATGCAGGTAGTCTGACATCCACAGCTGTGGTTCTCAATGAACCCAGCCTGCCAGACAGCCATATCCAAAGACCAGGTCTGAAGTGAACAGTGTCACAGAATTGCAGGTAGTCTGAGAGCCTCAGCCATGGTTCTCTGATGAACCCGACCTGCCAGACTGCCTTCCACAGCTCAGGTCGGAAGCCACCAGCCCCTCACAGAAATGCATTTAGTCTGAGAGCCACGGCCGTGGTTCTCTGAAGAGGCTGACCTGCCAGACTGCCAGCCGCAGTTCAGGTCTGAAGCCACCAGCACCTCACAGAAACACAGGTAGTCTGAGAGCCACTGTCATGGTTCTCTGATAAACTCGATCTGCCAGACTGCCATCTGCAGTTCAGGTCTGAAGCCACCAGCCCCTCACAGAATCACAGGTAGTCTGAGAGCCACAGCCATGGTTCTCTGACAAACCCGACCTGCCAGTCTTCCATCCGCAATCCAGGTGTGAAGCCACCAGCCCCTCACTGAAATGCTGGTAGTCTGAGAGACACAGCCGTGGTTCTTTGAAGAACCCAACCTGTCACACTGTCATCCGCAGTCCATGTCTGAAGCCACCAGCCCCTCAAAGAAATGCAGGTACTCTGAGAGCCACAGCTGTGGTTCTCTGATGAACCTGACCTGCTAGACTGCCATCCTCAGTCCAGACCTGAAGCCACCAGCCCCTCATAGAAACACAGGTAGTCTAAGAGCCACAGCCATGGTTCTCTGATGAACCCAACCTGCCAGACTGCCATCCGCAGTCCAGGGCTGAAGCCACCAGCCCCTCAGAGAAACACAGGTAGTCTGAGAGCCACAGCCGTGGTTCTCTGATGAAGCCGACCTGCCAGACTGCTTCCATGTCAGGTCTGAAAGCACCAACCCTTCACAGAAATGCAGGTTGTCTGAGGCCTCAGCTGTGGTTCGCTGACCAAAGCCTATATGCCCGACTGCCATCCAGAGTCAGGTCTGAAGCCACCAGCACCTCACAGAAACGCTGGTATTCTGAGAGCCACAGTCATGGTTCTCTGATGAAGCCGACCTGCCAGACTGCCATCTGCAGTCCAGGTCAGAAGGCTCCAGCCCCTCACAGAAATGCAGGTAGTCTGAGTGCCTGCCGTGGTTCTCTGACCTAACCCGCCCTCGCCAGACTGCCATCCAAAGTCCAGGTCAGAAGCCACCAGCCCCTCACAGAAATGCAGGTAGCCTGAGAGCCCAGCCCGTGGTTCTCTAACCAAACTAACCTGCAAGACTGCCATCCCACAGTCCAGGTCAGAATGCCAGCCCCTCACAGAAACGTAGGTAGCCTGGGTGCCACAGCCTTGGTTCTCAGATGAAGCTAACCTGCCAGACTGCCATCCACAGTGTAGGTCAGAAACCACCAGTCCCTCACAGAAATGCAGGTAGTCATAGAGCCACAGCCATTGTTCTCTGATGACCCCAACCTGCCACACTGCCATCTGCAGTCCAGGTCTGAAGCCACCAGCCCCTAAATGTAACACAGGTAGTCTGAAAGCCTCAGCCGTGGTTCTCTGATGAACCTGATCTGCCACACTGCCATCTGCCATCCAGGTCTGAAGCCACCAGCCCCTCATGGAAATGCAGGTAGTCTGAGAGCCACAGCCGTGGATCTCTGATGAACCCCACCTGCCAGACTGTGATCCGCAGTCCAGGACTGAAGCCACCAGCCCCTCACAGAAATGCAGGTAGTCTGAGAGCGACTGCCATGATTCTCTGATGAACCCGACCTGCCAGACTGTCATTCGCAGTCCTCATCTGAAGCCACTAGCCCCTCCCAGAAATGCACGTAGTCTGAGAGCCAGAAATGTGGTACTCTGATGATGCCGACCTGCCAGATTGCCTTCCGCAGACCAGGTCTAAAGCCACCAGCACCTCACAGAAATGCAGGAAGTCTGAGAGGTACAGCCATGGTTCTCTGATGAGCCTGAACTAGCAGACTGCCATCCGCAGTCTCAGGTCTGAGCTGCAAGCCCATCACAGAAATGCAGGTGGTCTGAGAGCCAGAGCCGTGGTTCTCTTGATGAACCTGACCTGTCAAACTGCCATTCGCAGTCAGGTCAGAAGCCACCAGCCTCTCACAGAAAGCAGGGAAGTCTAGGACCCACAGCCGTGGATCTCTCGATGAACCTGACCTGCCAGACTGCCATCCATGGTCAGGCCTGAATCGACCAGCTGCTCACAGAAACACAGGTATTCTGAGATCCACAACCGTGGTTCTCTGATGAACCCAACCTGCCAGACAGCCATCCGAAGTCCAGGTCTGAAACCACCCGGCCCTCAGAGAAATGCAGGTAGTCAGTGAGCCACAGCCGTGGTTCATTTATGATCCTGACATGCCAGACTGCCATCCGCATTCCAGGTCTGAAGCAACCAGCATCTCACAGAAATGCAGGTAGTCTGAGAGCCAAAGCCATGGTTCTCTGATGAAGGCGACCTTCCAGACTACCATCCGCAGTCCAGGTCTGAAGACACCAGCACCTCACAGAAAGGCAGGTAGTCTGAGAGCGACAGCTGTGATTCTCTGACAAAGCCGATGTGCCAGACTGCCATCCTAGAGTCAGGTCTGAAGCCACCAGCCCCTCACTTAGAAAGCCTTGAGTGGTCTGAGAGCCTCTTCATGGTTCTCTAACAAACTGACCTGCCAGACTGCCATCTGCAGTCCATGTATGAAACCACCAGCCCCACACTGAAATGTGGGTAGTCTCTGAGCCACAGCCGTGGTTCTCTGATGAACCCTACCTGCCAGATTGCCATCAGCATTCAGGTCTTAAGCCACCAGCCCTCACAGAAATTCAGGTAGTCTGTGCCACAGCCGGGTTCTCTGATGAACCTGTCCTACCAGACTGCATTTCTCAGATCACGCCTGACCACCAGCCACTCATAGAAATGCAGGTGATCTGACATCCACAGCCGTGGTTCTCTAATGAACCCAGCCTGCCAGACAGCCATCAAAGTCCAGGTCTGAAGTGAACAGTGTCACACAGAAACGCAGGTAGTCTGAGAGCCACAGCCATGGTTCTCTAATGAACCCGACCTGCCATACTGCCTTCCACATTTCAGGTCGGAAGCCACCAGCCCCTCACAGAAATGCATTTAGTCTGAGAGCCACGGCTGTGGTTCTCTGAAGAAGCTGACATGCCAGACTGCCAGCCGCAGTTCAGGTTTGAAGCCACCAGCACCTCACAGAAACACAGGTAGTCTGAGAGCCACTGTCGTGGTTCTCTGATAAACTCGATCTGCCAGACTGCCATCTGCAGTTCAGGTCTGAAGCCACCAGCCCCTCACAGAATCACAGGTAGTCTGAGAGCCACAGCCATGGTTCTCTGACAAACCCGACCTGCCAGTCTTCCATCCGCAATCCAGGTGTGAAGCCACCAGCCCCTCACTGAAATGCTGGTAGTCTGAGAGACACAGCCATGGTTCTTTGAAGAACCCAACCTGTCACACTGTCATCCGCAGTCCATGTCTGAAGCCACCAGCCCCTCAAAGAAATGCAGGTAGTCTGAGAGCCACAGCTGTGGTTCTCTGATGAACCTGACCTGCTATACTGCCATCCGCAGTCCAGACCTGAAGCCACCAGCCCTCACTTAGAAACACAGGTAGCTAAGAGCCACAGCCATGGTTCTCTGATGAACCCAACCTGCCAGACTGCCATCCTGGTCCAGGGCTGAAGCCACCAGCCCCTCAGAGAAACACAGGTAGTCTGAGGCCACGGCCGTGGTTCTCTGATGAAGCCGACCTGCCAGACTGCTTTCCTGATCCAGGTCTGAAAGCACCAACCCTTCACAGAAATGCAGGTTGTCTGATAGTCTCAGCTGTGGTTCGTGACAAAGCCTATGTGCTCGACTGCCATCCAGAGTCCAGGTCTGAAGCCACCAGCATCTCACAGAAACGCTGGTAGTCTGAGAGCCACAGCCATGGTTCTCTGATGAAGCCGACCTGCCAGACTGCCATCTGCAGTCCAGGTCTGAAGCCACCAGCCCCTCACAGAAACACAGGTAGTCTGAGAGCCTCAGCCATGGATCTCTGACCAAAGTGACCTGCCAGACTGATATCCGCAGTACAGGTCAGAAGGCATCAGCCCCTCACAGAAATGCAGGTAGTCTGAGTGCCACAGCCATGGTTCTCTGACAAACCCGTCCTGCCAGACTGCCATCCAAAGTCCAGGTCAGAAGGCTCCAGCCCCTCACAGAAATGCAGGTAGTCTGAGTGCCACTGCTGTGGTTCTCTGATGAACCCGCCCTGCCAGATTGCCATCGAGGAGTCGGGTCGGAAGCCACCGGCCCCTCACAGGAAATGCAGGTAGTCCAGGAGGCCTCAGCCGTGGTTCTCTAACCAAACTGACCTGCAAGACTGCCATCCACAGTCCAGGTCAGAATGCACCAGCCCCTCACAGAAACGCAGGTAGTCTGAGTGCCACAGCCTTGGTTCTCAGATGAACCTAACCTGCCAGACTGCCATCCACAGTGTAGATCAGAAACCACCAGCCCCTCAAAGAAATGCAGGTAGTCTGAGACCCACAGCCATGGTTCTGAGATGAACCTGACCTGCCAGACGGTCATCCGCAGTCCAGGTCTGAAGCAACCAGCTGCTCACAGAAACTCAGGTATTCTGAGATCCACAGCCGTGGTTCTCTGATGAACCCAACCTGTCAGACAGCCATTTGAAGTCCAGGTCTGAAACCACCAGGCCCTCAGAGAAATGCAGGTAGTCATAGAGACACAGCCATGGTTCATTTATGATCCTGACCTACCAGACTGCCATCCGCAGTCCAGGTCTGAAGCCACCAGCCCCTAAATGAAATGCAGGTAGTCTGAGAGCCTCAGCCGTTATTCTCTGAAGAACCCGTCCTGCCACACTGCAATCTGCAGTCCAGATCTGAAGAACCAGACCCTAAATGAAACTCACGTAGTCTGAGAGCCTCAGCCATGGTTCACTGATGAACCCGACCTGCCACATGGCCATCTGCCATCCGGGTCTGAAGCTACCAGCCCCTAAATGAAATGCAGGTAGTCTGAGAGCCATAGCCATGGTTATCTGTTGAACCCAACCTGTCATATTGCTATGCGGAGTCCAGGTCTGAAGCCACCGGCCCCTCACTGAAATGCAGGTAGTCTGGGAGCAACAGCCGTGGTCCTCTATCAAGTCCCCAACCTGCCAGACTGCCATCCGTAGTCCAGATCAGAAGCCAGCAGCCCTCACAGAAATGCAGGTAGTCTGAGAGACACAGCCTTGGTTCTCTGTTGACCCGACCTGCCAGAGCGCCATCCACTGTCACGGTCGGAAGCCACCAGACCCTCACAGAAATGCATTTAGTCTGAGAGCCACAGCCGTGGTTATCTGATGAAACCAACCTGCCACAATGCAATCAGCAGTCCAGGTCTGAAGCCACCAGCCCCTCACTCAAATGCATGTAGTCTGAGAGCCACAGCCGTGGTTCTCTGATGAAGCCGACCTCCCAGACTTCCATCTGCAGTTCAGGTCTGAAGCCACCAGTCCCTCACAGACACACAGGTAGTCTGAGAGCCACAGCCATGGTTCTCTGACAAAGCTGACCTGCCAGAATGCAATACACAGTCCAGGCCTGAAGACACCAGCCCCTCATAGAAATGCAGGTAGTCTGAGAGCCACAGTCATGGTTCTCTGATGAAGGAGACCTGCCAGACTGCCATCCACAGACCAGGTCTGAAGCCACCAGCCCCTCAGAGAAATGCAGGTAGTCTGAGAGCCACAGCAGTGGTTCTCTGATACACTCAATCTGCCAGACGGCCATCTGCAGTTCAGGTCTGAAGCCACCAGCCCCTCACAGAATCACAGGTAGTATGAGAACCACAGCCATGGTTCTCTGACAAACTCAATCTGCCAGTCTTCCATCCGCAATCCAGGTGTGAAGCCACCAGAACCTCACTGAAATGCAGGTAGTCTGAGAGACACAGCTGTGGTTCTTTGAAGAACCCAACCTGCCACACTGTCATCGGCAGTCCATCTCTGAAGCCACCAGACCCTCAAAAAATGAAGGTAGTCTGAGAGTCACAGTTGTGGTTCTCTGATGAACCTGACCTGCTAGACTGCCATCCACAGTCCAGACCTGAAGCCACCAGCCCCTCATAGAAACACAGGTAGTCTAAGAGCCAGAGACGTGGTTCTCTGATGAACCTGACCTGCTAGACTGCCATTCGCAGTCCAGGTCAAAAGCCACCAGCCCCTCACAGAAACACAGGAAGTCTGAGACCCACAGCCTTGGTTCTCTGATGAACCTGGCCTGTCAGACTGCCATCTGCAGTCCATGCCTGAAGCGACCAGCTGCTCTCAGAAACACAGGTATTCTGAGATCCACAGCCATAGTTCTCTGACGAACCCAACCTGCCAGACAGCCATCTGAAGTCCAGGTCTGAAACCACCCAGCCCTCAGAGAAATGCAGGTAGTCAGAGAGCCACAGCCGTGGTTCATTTATGATCCTGACCTGCCAGACTGCCATCCGCAGTCCAGGTCTGAAACAACCAGCATCTCACAGAAACGCAGGTAGTCTGAGAGCCACAGCCATGGTTCTCTGATGAAGGCGACCTTCCAGACTACCATCTGCAGTCCAGGTCTGAAGATACCAGCACCACACAGAAAGGCAGGTAGTCTGAGAGCGATAGCCATTGTTCTCTGACAAAGCCGATGTGCCAGACTGCCATCCAGAGTCCAGGTCTGAAGCCACCAGCCCCTCACAGAAATGCAGGTAGTCTGAGAGCCTCAGCCATGGTTCTCTAACAAAACTGACCTGCCAGACTGCCATCTGCAGTCCAGGTATGAAACCACCAGCCCCACACTGAAATGTAGGTAGTCTGAGAGCCACAGCCATGGTTCTCTGATGACCCCTACCTGCCAGATTGCCATCTGCAGTCCAGGTCTGAAGCCACCAGCCCCTCACAGAAATTCAGGTAGTCTGAGAGTCACTGCCATGGTTCTCTGCTGAACCCGTCCTGCCAGACTGCCATCCGCAGTCCAGGTCAGAAGCCACCAGCCCCACACACAAATGCAGGAAGTCTAAGTGCCACAGCCATGGTTCTCTGATGAACCTGTCCTACCAGACTGCAATCCTCAGTTCACGCCTGAAGACACCAGCTGCTCATAGAAATGCAGGTAGTCTGACATCCACAGCTGTGGTTCTCTAATGAACCCAGCCTGCCAGACAGCCATCCAAAGACCAGGTCTGAAGTGAACAGTGTCACACAGAATTGCAGGTAGTCTGAGAGCCTCAGCCATGGTTCTCTGATGAACCCGACCTGCCAGACTGCCTTCCACAGCTCAGGTCGGAAGCCACCAGCCCCTCACAGAAATGCATTTAGTCTGAGAGCCACGGCCGTGGTTCTCTGAAGAGGCTGACCTGCCAGACTGCCAGCCGCAGTTCAGGTCTGAAGCCACCAGCACCTCACAGAAACACAGGTAGTCTGAGAGCCACTGTCATGGTTCTCTGATAAACTCGATCTGCCAGACTGCCATCTGCAGTTCAGGTCTGAAGCCACCAGCCCCTCACAGAATCACAGGTAGTCTGAGAGCCACAGCCATGGTTCTCTGACAAACCCGACCTGCCAGTCTTCCATCCGCAATCCAGGTGTGAAGCCACCAGCCCCTCACTGAAATGCTGGTAGTCTGAGAGACACAGCCGTGGTTCTTTGAAGAACCCAACCTGTCACACTGTCATCCGCAGTCCATGTCTGAAGCCACCAGCCCCTCAAAGAAATGCAGGTACTCTGAGAGCCACAGCTGTGGTTCTCTGATGAACCTGACCTGCTAGACTGCCATCCTCAGTCCAGACCTGAAGCCACCAGCCCCTCATAGAAACACAGGTAGTCTAAGAGCCACAGCCATGGTTCTCTGATGAACCCAACCTGCCAGACTGCCATCCGCAGTCCAGGGCTGAAGCCACCAGCCCCTCAGAGAAACACAGGTAGTCTGAGAGCCACAGCCGTGGTTCTCTGATGAAGCCGACCTGCCAGACTGCTTTCCGCAGTCCAGGTCTGAAGGCACCAACCCTTCACAGAAATGCAGGTTGTCTGAGAGCCTCAGCTGTGGTTCGCTGACAAAGCCTATATGCCCGACTGCCATCCAGAGTCCAGGTCTGAAGCCACCAGCACCTCACAGAAACGCTGGTATTCTGAGAGCCACAGTCATGGTTCTCTGATGAAGCCGACCTGCCAGACTGCCATCTGCAGTCCAGGTCAGAAGGCTCCAGCCCCTCACAGAAATGCAGGTAGTCTGAGTGCCACTGCCGTGGTTCTCTGACGAACCCGCCCTGCCAGACTGCCATCCAAAGTCCAGGTCAGAAGCCACCAGCCCCTCACAGAAATGCAGGTAGCCTGAGAGCCTCAGCCGTGGTTCTCTAACCAAACTAACCTGCAAGACTGCCATCCACAGTCCAGGTCAGAATGCACCAGCCCCTCACAGAAACGTAGGTAGCCTGAGTGCCACAGCCTTGGTTCTCAGATGAAGCTAACCTGCCAGACTGCCATCCACAGTGTAGGTCAGAAACCACCAGTCCCTCACAGAAATGCAGGTAGTCATAGAGCCACAGCCATTGTTCTCTGATGACCCCAACCTGCCACACTGCCATCTGCAGTCCAGGTCTGAAGCCACCAGCCCCTAAATGTAACACAGGTAGTCTGAAAGCCTCAGCCGTGGTTCTCTGATGAACCTGATCTGCCACACTGCCATCTGCCATCCAGGTCTGAAGCCACCAGCCCCTAAATAAAACGCAGGTAGTCTGAGAGCCATAGCCATGGTTCTCTGCTGAACCCAACCGGTCATATTGCTATCCGCAGTCCAGGTCTGAAGCCACTGGCCCCTCACTGAAATGCAGGTAGACTGAGAGCAACAGCCGTGGTTCTCTAACGAGCCCCCGACCTGCCAGACTGCCATCCTCAGATCAGGTCAGAAGCCACCAGCCCCTCACAGAAATGCAGGTAGTCTTAGAGACACAGCTGTGGTTCTCTGTTGAACCAGACCTGCCAGACTGCCATCTGCTGTCCAGGTCAGAAGCCACCAGTCCCTCACAGAAATGCATTTAGTCTGAGAGCCACAGCCGTGGTTATCTGATGAACCCGACCTGCCACAATGCCATCCGCAGTCCAGGTCTGAATCCACCAGCACCTCACTCAAATGCATGTAGTCTAAGAGCCACGGCCGTGGTTCTCTGATGAAGCCGACCTCCCAGACTTCCATCTGCAGTTCAGATCTGAAGCCACCAGTCCCTCACAGACACACAGGTAGTCTGAGAGCCACAGCCGTTGTTCTCTGAAGGAAGCCGCCTGCCAGACTGCCATCCGCAGTCCAGGCCTGAAGACACCAGCCCCTCACAGAAATGCAGGTAGTCTGAGAGCCACAGCTGTGGTTCTCTGACAAAGCTGAAGTGCCATACTGCCATCCACAGTCCAAGTCTGAAGCCACCAGCACCTCACAGAAATGTCTGTAGTCTGAGACCCACAGCCGTAGTTCTCTGACGAACCTGACCTGCCAGACTGCCACCCGCAGTCCAGGTCAGAATGCACCAGCCCCTCCCAGAAACACAGGTAGTCTGAGAGACACAGCCATGGTTCTTTTGACAAACTCATCCTGCTAGACTGCCATTCACAGTCCATGTCAGAATCCACCAGTCCCTCACAGAAATGCTGGTAGTCATAAAGCCACAGCTGTGGTTCTCTGATAAACCTGACCTGCTAGATTGCCATCCGCAGTCCAGGTCGGAAGGCACCAGCCCCTCACTGAAAGGCAGGCAGTCTGAGAGCCTCAGCGGTGGTTCTCTGACCAAACTGACCTGCCAGACTGCCATCGTCAGTCCAGGTCAGAATTCATCAGCCCCTACCAGAGACGCAGTTAGTCTGAGAGCCACAGCCGTGGTTCTCTGACGAACCCGTAATGCCAGACTGCCATCAGCAGTCCAGGTCTGAAGCCACCAGCCCCGCACAGAAAAGCAGGTAGTCTGAGAGCCACAGCCGTGGTTATCTGACAAACCCGACCTGCCACACTGCCATCCGCAGTCCAGGTCTGAAGATACCAGCCCCTCACTGAAACGTATGTAGTCTGAGAGCAACAGCCGTGGTTCCCTGATGAAGCTGATCTGCCAGACTGCCATCTGCAGTTCAGGTCTGAAGCCACCAGTCCCTCACAGACACACAGGAAGTCTGAGAGACGCAGCCATTTTTCTCTGATGAAGCCACCTGAGAGACTGCCATCCGTAGTCCAGTCCTGAAGACACCAGCCCCTCACAGAAACGCAGGTAGTCTGAGAGCCACAGCTGTGGTTATCTGACAAAGCCGATGTGAAATACTGCCATCCACAGTCCACGTCTGAAGATACCAGCACCTCACAGAAATGCCTGTAGACGGAATGTCACAGCCATAGTTCTCTGATGAACCTGAGCTGCCAGACTGCCATCTGCAGTCCAGGTCGGAAGCCACCAGCCCCTCACTGAAAAGCAGGTAGTCTGTGAGCCACAGCTGTGCTTCTCGGATGAACCTGACCTGCCAGACTACCATCCACAGTCCAGGTCTGAAGTATTCATCCCCTCAGAGAAACTCAGGTAGGCTGACAGCCATAGCCGTGGTTCTCTGATGAACCTGACCTGCCAGATTGCTATCCGCAGTCCAGGTCCGAAGCCACCAACCCCTCACTGAAATACAGGTAGTCAGAGAGCCACAGCCATGGTTCTCTGATGAACCCGACCTGCCAGACTGCCATCCGCATTCCAGGTCTGAAGCCACCAGCCCCTCAGAGAAACACAGGTAGTCTGAGAGCCACTGCCATGGTTCTCTGACAAACCCGACCTGCCAGACTGCCATCCGCAGTCCAGGTCTGAAGTCACCAGCCCCTCATAGAAATTCAGGTAGTCTGAAAGCCACAGCCGTGGTTCTCTGACGAACCCGACCTGCCCGACTGCCATCCACAGTCCAGGACTGAAGCCACCAGCCCTTCAGAGAAACACAGGTAGTCTGAGAGCCACTGCCATGGTTCTCTGATGAGCCCGACCTGCCAGACTGTCATCTGCAGTCCAGGTCTGAAGCCACCAGCCCCTCATAGAAATGCAGGTAGTCTGAGAGCCACTGCCATGGTTCTCTGATGAACCCAACCTGCCAGACTGTCATCCGCAGTCCTGATCTGAAGCCACCAGCCCCTCCCAGAAATGCACGTAGTCTGAGAGCCAGAACTGTGGTTCTCTGATGATGCCGACCTGCCAGATTGCCATCCACAGTCCAGGTCTGAAGTCACCAGCACCTCACAGAAATGCAGGAAGTCTGAGAGGTACAGCCATGGTTCTCTGACGAGCCCGAACTGGCAGACTGCCATCTGCAGTCCATGTCTGAAGCAACAAGCCCCTCACAGAAACGCAGGTAGTCTGAGAGCCACAGCCATGGTTCTCTGATGAACCTGACCTGACAGACTGCAATTTGCACTTCAGGTCTGAATTAACCAGCCCCTCACAGAAACGCAGTTAGTCTGAGAGCCACAGCCATGGATACTCTGATGAAGCCACCCTGCCTGACAGCCATCTGCAGTCCAGGTCACAAGCCACCAGCCCCGCAGAGAAATTTAGGTAGTCTGGGAGCCACAGCTTAGGTTCTCTGATGAACAAAACCTGTCAGACTCAAATCTGCGGTCTTGGTCTGAATCCACCAGCCCCTCACAGAAATGCAGGTAGTCTGAGAGACACAGACATGGTTCTCTGAAGAATCTGACCTGCCTTCCACAGTCCAGGTCCGAATTCATCAGCCCCTCAAAGAAACGCAGGTAGTTTGAGAGCCACAGCTGTGGTTCTCTGATGAAGCCGACCTGCCAGATTGCCATCCGCAGTCCAGGTATGAAGTGACCAGACCCTCAAAGAAATGCAGGTAGTCTGAGAGCCACAGCCGTGGTTCTCTGATGAGCCCGATGAAGCAAACTGCCATCTGCAGTCCAGGTCTGAAGCCACCAGCCCCTCACAGAAACCCAGGTAGTCTGAGAGCCACAGCTGTGGTTCTCTGATGAAGCTGACGTGCCAGACTGCCATCTGCAGTCTAGGTCTGAAGTGACCAGCCCCTCAATGAAATGCAGGTAGTCTGAGAGTCACTGCCGTGGTTCTCTGATGAAGCTGATGTGCCAGACTGCCATCTGCAGTCTAGGTCTGAAGTGACCAGCCCCTCAATGAAATGCAGTTAGTCTGAGAGTCACTGCCGTGGTTCTCTGATGAACCTGACCTGCCAGTCTGCCATCTGCAGTCCAGGTCTGAAGCCATGAGCCCCTCATAGAAATGCAGGTAGTCTGAGAAAACAGCCTTGGTTCTCTGACAAAGCTGACCTGCCAGACTGCCATCTGCAGTCCAGGTCAGAACCCACCAGTCCCTCACATAAAGGCAGGTAGTCTGAGAGCCTCAGCGGTCATTCTCTGACCAAACCAACCTGCCAGACTGCCATCATCAGTCCAGGTCAGAAGGCAATAGCCCCTCACTGAAACTCAGCTAGTCTGAGAGCCACAGGCGTGGTTCTGTGCCGAACCCATCCTGCCAGACTGCCATCAGCACTCCAGGTCAGAAGCCACGAGCCCTGCACAGAAATGTAGGTAGTCTGAGTGCCACAGCCATGGTTCTCTGATGAACCTGACCTGCCAGACTGCCGTCCGCAGTCCAGGTCAGAAGCCACCAGCCCCTCACAGAAACACAGGTAGTCTGGGACCCACAGCCGTGGTTCTCTGATGAACCTGACCTGCCAGACTGCCATCTGCAGTCCAGGTCTGAAGCCACCAGCCCCTCACAGAAACGCAGGTAGTCAGAGAGACACAGCTCTGGCTCACTGATGAAGTGGACCTGAAAGATTGCCATCCGCTGTCCAGGTGTGAAGTGACCAGCCCATCAAAGAAACGCAGGTAGTTTGAGATCCACAGCCGTGGTTCTCTGTTGAACCTGACATGCCCTTCTGCAATCTGCACTCCAGGTCTGAAGCCACCAGCACCTCACAGAAAAGCCTGTAGTCTGAGAGCCACAGCCGTAGTTCTCTGATGAACCTGACCTGCCAGACTGCCACCCGCAGTCCAGGTCAGAATGCACCAGCCCCTCCCAGAAACACAGGTAGTCTGAGAGACACAGCCGTGGTTCTTTGACGAACTCATCCTGCCAGACTGCCATCCACAGTCCATGTCAGAATCCACTAGTCCCTCACAGAAATGCAGGTAGTCATAAAGCCACAGCTGTGGTTCTCTGATAAACCTGACCTGCTAGATTGCCATCTGCAGTCCAGGTCGGAAGGCACCAGCCCCTCACAGAAAGGCAGGTGGTCTGAGAGCCTCAGCAGTGGTTCTCTGACCAAACCAACCTGCCAGACTGCCATTGTCAGTCCAGGTCAGAAATCACCAGCCCCTACCAGAAATGCAGTTAGTCTGAGAGCCACAGCCGTGGTTCTCTGACGAACCCGTAATGCCAGACTGCCATCAGCGGTCTAGGTCTGAAGCCACCAGCCCCGCACAGAAAAGCAGGTAGTCTGAGAGCCACAGCCGTGGTTATCTGATTCACCCGACCTGCCACACTGCCATCCGCAGTCCAGGTCTGAAGATACCAGCCCCTCACTGAAACGTATGTAGTCTGAGAGCAACAGCCATGGTTCCCTGATGAAGCTGACGTGCCAGACTGCCATCTGCAGTCTAGGTCTGAAGTGACCAGCCCCTCAATGAAATGCAGTTAGTCTGAGAGCCACTGCTGTGGTTCTCTGATGAACCTGACCTGCCAGTCTGCCAACTGCAGTCCAGGTCTGAAGCCATGAGCCCCTCATAGAAATGCAGGTAGTCTGAGAAAACAGCCTTGGTTCTCTGACGAAGCTGACCTGCCAGACTGCCATCTGCAGTCCAGGTCAGAAGCCACCAGTCCCTCACATAAAGGCAGGTAGTCTGAGAGCCTCAGCGGTGGTTCTCTGACCAAACTGACCTGCCAGACTGCCTTCGTCAGTCCAGGTCAGAAGGCAATAGCCCCTCACTGAAACTCTGTTAGTCTGAGAGCCACAGGCATGGTTCTTTGCTGAACCCGTCCTGCCAGACTGCCATCCGCAGTCCAGGTCAGAAGCCACCAGCCCTGCACAGAAATGCAGGTAGTCTGACAGCCACAGCCGTGGTTCTCTGATGAACCTGACCTGCCAGACTGCCAGCTGCAGTTCAGGTCTGAAGCCACTAGTCCCTCACAGACACACAGGAAGTCTGAGAGCCACAGCCATTTTTCTCTGATGAAGCTGCCTGAGAGACTGCCATCTGTAGTACATTCCTGAAGACAACAGCCCCTCACAGAAATGCAGGTAGTCTGAGAGCCACAGCTGTGGTTATCTGACAAAGCCAATGTGAAACACTGCCACCCGCAGTCCAGGTCTGAAGCCACCAGCCCCTCACAGAAACGCAGGTAGTCAGAGAGACACAGCTCTGGCTCACTGATGAAGTGGACCTGCCAGATTGCCATCTGCTGACCAGGTGTGAAGTGACCAGTCCCTCAAAGAAACGCAGGTAGTCTGAGATCCACAGCCGTGGTTCTCTGTTGAACCTGACATGCCCCTCTGCAATCCGCACTCCAGGTCTGAAGCCACCAACACCTCACAGAAGCGCAGATAGTCTGAGAGCTGCAGCCGTGGTTCTAAGATGAACACATCCTGCCTGACTGCCATCCGCAATCCAGGTCAGAAGCCACCAGCACCGCACAGAATTGCAGGTAGTACGGGAGCCACAGCCGAGGTTCTCTGATGAACAAAACCTGCCAAACTGAAATCTGCTGTCTTTGTCTGAATCAACCAGCCCCTCACAGAAACACAGGTAGTCTGAGAGACACAGCCGTAGTCCTCTGAAGAACCCAACCTGCCTTCCACAGTCCTGGTCTGGACCCACCAGTCCCTCATAGAAATGCAGGTAGTCTGAGAGCCACAGCTGTGGTTCTCTGATGAAGCAGACCTGCCAGATTGCCATCCGCAGTCCAGGTCTGAAGTGACCAGACCCTCAAAGCAACGCAGGTAGTCTGAGAGCCACAGTCGTGGTTCTCTGACGAACCTGACCTGCCAGTCTGACATCCACAGTATAGGTCAGAAGTCACCAGCCGCTCACAGAAATGCAGGTAGTCTGAGAGCCACAGCCGTTGTTCTCTGATGAACCCAACCAACCAAACTGCCATCCGCAGTCCAGGTCTGAAGCCACCAGCACCTCACAGAAACCCAGGAAGTCTGAGAGCCACAGCTGTGGTTCTCTGAAGAAGCCGACCTGCCAGACTGCCACCAGCAGTCCAGATCTGAAGCCACCAGTGTCTCACAGAAACGCAGGTAGTCTGAGAACCACAACTGTGGTTCTCTGATGAAGCCGACCTCCCAGACGGCCATCCACAACCCAGGTATGAAGTGACCAGCCCCTCAATGAAATGCAGGTAGTCTGAGAGCCACTGCCGTGGTTCTCTGATGAACCTGACCTGAAAGACTGCCATCCGCAGTCCTGGTCTGAAGCCACGAGCCACTCATAGAAACGCATTTAGTCTGAGAGAAACAGCCGTGGTTCTCTGATGAAGCTGACCTGCCAGACTGCCATCCGCAGTCCAGGTCAGAAGCCACCAGCCCCTCACAGAAAGGTAGGTAGTCTGAGAGCCTCAGCTGTGGTTCTCTGACCAAACTGACTTGCCAGACTGCCATCGTCAGTCCAGGTCAAAAGGCACCAGCCCCTCACAGAAACGCAGTTAGTCTGAGATCCACAGCCGTGGTTCTCTGATGAACCTGACCTGCCAGACTGCCTTCCGCAGTCCAGGTCTGAAGCCACGAGTCCCTCATAGAAATGCAGGTAGTCTGAGAGAAGCAGCTGTGGTTCTCTAATGAAGCCAACCTGCCAGACTGCCATCAGCAGTCCACGTCGTAAGCCACCAGCCCCTCACAGAAACGCAGTTAGTCTGAGAGCCACAGCCGTGGTTCTCTGATGAACCTGATCTGCCAGACTGCCATCCGCAGTCCAGGTCAGAAGCCACCAGCCCCTCACTGAAACGTAGGTAGTCTGAGAGCCACAGCCATAGTTTTCTGATGAACCTGAACTGCCAGACTGTCATCCGCAGTCCAGGACTGAAGCCACCAGCCCCTCACAGAAATGCAGGTAGTCTGAGAGACACAGCTCTCGCTCTCTGATGAAGCCAACCTGCCAGATTGCCATCCGCTCTCCAGGTCTGAAGTGATGAGCCCCTCAAAGAAACACAGGTAGTCTGAGATCCACAGCTGTAGTTCTCAGATGAGCCTGACCTGCCAGACTGCCATCTACAGTCCAGGCCTGAAGCCACCAGCCCCTCATACAAATGTAGGTAGTCTAAGTGCCATAGGCATGGTTCTCTGATGATCCCGACCTGCCAGACTGCCATCAGCAGTCCAGGTTGGAAGCCACCAGCCCCTCAAACAAAGGCATTTAGTGTGAGAGCCACAACCTGGCTGGTTTCCAACCTGGACTGCGGATGGCAGTCTGGCAGATCAGACCTAGTCTAAGTGCCACAGGCATGGTTCTCTGATGATCCCGACCTGCCAGACTGCCATCAGCAGTCCAGGTTGGAAGCCACCAGCCCCTCAAACAAAGGCATTTAGTGTGAGAGCCACAACCGTGGTTCTCTGACAAACACAAACCGCCAGACTCCCATCAGCAGTCCAGGTCTGAAGCCGCCAGTCCCTCCCAGAAATGCAGGTAGTCTGAGAGCCACAGCCGTGGTTCTCTGATGAGCTCGACCTGCCAGACTGCCATCCGCAGTCCAGGTCAGAGTCCACCAGCCCATCACAGAAACACAGGTAGTCTGAGAGCCTCAGCCATGGTTCCCTGACTGAACCGACCAGCCAGACTGTCATCCGCAGTGCAGGTCTTAAGCCACCAGCTCCTCACAGAAATACTGGTAGTCTGAGAGCCAGAACTGTGGTTCTCTGACAAATCCGATGTGCTGGACTGCCATCCGCAGTCCAGGTCTGAAGCCACCAGCCCCTCACAGAAATGCAGGTAGTCTGAGAACCACAGCCGTGTTTCTCTGATGAATCCCAACCAGCCAGACTGCCATCTGCAGTTCAGGTCGGAAGCGACCAGACCCTCACAGAAACTCATGTAGTCTGAGAGCCACAGCCATGGTTCTCTGATGAACATGACCTGACAGACTGCGATCCACACTCCAGGTCTGAAGCCACCAGCCCCTCACAGAAACACAGGGAGTCTGTGAGCCACAGTTGAGGTTCTCTGATGAAGCCATCCTGCCAGATTGCCATCCAGGGTCCAGGACTGAAGCCACTACCCCTCACAGAAATGCAGGTAGTGTGAGAGCCACAGCCGTGGTTCTCTGATGAGCTCGACCTGCCAGACTGCCATCTGCATTCTAGGTGAGAAGGCACCAGCCCCTCACAGAAACACAGGTAGTCTGAGAGGCACAGCCGTGGTTCTTTGACCTAACTGAACTGCCAGACTGCCATCCGCAGTCCAGGATTGAAGCCACCAGCCCCTCACAGAAATGCAGGAAGTCTGAGAGCCACAGCTGTGGTCCTCTGATGATTTCAACCTGCCAGACTGCCATCCGCAGTCCAGGTGCGATGCCACCAGCATCTCACAGAAATGCAGGTAGTCTGAGAACCACAGCTGTGGTTCTCTGATGAATCTGACCTCTCTGATGGCCATCCGCCATCCAGGTATGAAGTGACCAGCCCCTCAATAAAATGCAGGTAGTCTGAGAGCCGCTGCCCTGGTTCTCTGAAGAACCTGACCTGCCAGACTGCCATCCGCAGACCAGGTCTGAAGCCAAGAGCCCCTCACAGAAACACAGGTAGTCAGAGAGAAACAGCCGTGGTTCTCTGATGAAGACGACCTGCCAGACTGCCATCAGCAGTCCATGTCATAAGCCACCATCCCCTCACAGAAAGGCAGGAAGTGTGAGAGCCTCAGTTGTGGTTCTCTGACCAAACTGACCTGCCAGACTGCCATCGTCAGTCCAGGTCAGAAGGCACCCACCCCTCACAGAAACGCAATTATTCTGAGAGCCACAGCCGTGGTTCTCTGATGAACCTGACCTGCCAGACTGTTATCCGCATTCCAGATCAGAAGCCACCAGCCCCTCACAGAAACGCAGGTAGTCTGAGAGCCACAGCCATTGTTCTCTGACAAAGCTGATGTGCCATACTGCCATCCACAGTCCAGGTCAGAAGCCACCAGCACACTACAGAAATGCAGGTAGTCTGAGAGCCACAGCCATTTTTTTCTGTTTATCCCGACCTGCCAGACTGCCATCCGCAGTCCAGATCTGAATCTGCCAGTCCCTCCCAGAAATGCAGGTTGTCTGAGGGAAACAGCCGTGGTTCTCTGATGAAGGCGACCTGCCAGTTTGCCATCCACAGTCCAGGTCAGAGTCCACCAGCCTGTCACAGAAACACAGGTAGTCTGAGAGCCTCAACCGTGGTTCCCTGACTGCACTGATCTGCCAGACTGCCATCCGCCATCCACGTCAGAAGGCACCGCCCTCACAGAAACACAAGTAATCTGAGAGCCACAGCCGTGGTTCTCTGATGAACCCATCCTGTCAGACTGTCATCTGCAGTGCAGGTCTTAAGCCACCAGCCCCTTACAGAAATACTGGTAGTCTGAGAGCCAGAACTGTGGTTCTCTGACAAATCCGATGTGCCAGCCTGCCATCCGCAGTCCGGGTCTGAAGCCACCAGCCCCTCACAGAAATGCAGGTAGTCTGAGAGCCACAGCCGTGTTTCTCTTATGTATCCCGACCAGCCAGACTGCCATCCGCAGTTCAGGTCGGAAGCGGACAGACCCTCACAGAAACGCATGTAGTCTGAGAGCCACAGCCATGGTTCTCTGATGAACATGACCTGACAGACTGTGATCTTCACTCCAGGTCTGAAGCCACCAGCCCCTCACAGAAACACAGGGAGTCTGTGAGCCACAGTTGAGGTTCTCTGATGAAGCCATCCTGCCAGATTGCCATCCGCAGTCCAGAACTGAAGCCACTATCCCTCACAGAAATGCAGGTAGTGTGAGAGCCACAGCCGTGGTTCTCTGATGAACTCGACCTGCCAGACTGCCATCTGCATTCCAGGTGAGAAGGCACCAGCCCCTCACAGAAATGCAGGTAGTCTGAGAGACACAGCCGTGGTTCTGAGACCTAACTGAACTGCCAGATTGCCATCCACAGTCCAGGACTGAAGCCACCAGCCCCTCATAGAAATGCAGGAAGTCTGAGAGCCACAGCTGTGGTCCTCTGATTAACCCAACCTGCCAGACTGCCATCTGCAGTCCAGGTCAGAAGTCACCAGCCCCTCACAGAAATGCATTTAGTCTGAAAGCCACAGCCGTGGTTGTCTGACGAACCCATCCTGCCAGACTGCCATCCGCAGTCCAGGTCGGAAGCCACCAGTCCCTCCCAGAAAGCATGGGTAGTCTGGGGAAGAGCCAGTTCTCTCTGATGAAGGCGACCTGCCAGATTGCCTTCCAGTCAGGACTGAAACCACCAGCCCCTCCAGAAATGCTGGTAGTCTGAGAGCCACAGCGGGGTTCTCTGATGAGGCTTGACCTGCCAGTCTGCCATCTGCAGTCAGGTATAAAGCAACCAATAAATCCACTGACCCACAATTAGTCTAGGAGAGCCACAGCCATGGTTCTCTGACAAACCCGACCTGCCAGGCTTCCATCCGCAGTCCAGGTATGAAGCCACCCACCGCTCACAGAAAAGTACAGTTACGTAAGGACTTACCATAACAGTAGATCTTCGAGAACAGCTCTTGCAGCAGGTTACACTATTAGGACTGAAGCCTGCAGGCTTCAGGACCCATGGAATTCTTCTAGCTAGCTATCTTCAGTGGGGACCACCCCTGATGTCGGTCCCGACCCCGACGTCAGGCGTAGTGCATAAGGGGGCGGTCCCGTCAGATTCCCCAGTTCTCCCGCCGGAGACTCCCAGCCCAGAATGACATCAGAATGGGGGACCGAGGATTCATCATCAAAAGACAAAGGCCGAAAGCCCCTGCCCAAGGCTTGGTAGGCCATGCCTCCTCCAAGGGGGAATGGTGGGCGGGAAGGTACCTGCTGCAAGAGCTGTTCTCGAAGATCTACTGTTATGGTAAGTTCTTATGTAACTGTACTATCTTACTTTGAGAAACAGCTCTTGCAGCAGGTTACACCATTAGGACTGATTTCCAAGCAATAGCGCCTGTAAGCATTCTGGGAGGAGGAAACTAGGAAAGATCTTTGACAAGTCCTGACTCTAGGACAGGAGACCCTGTAGCACGGCCAGGCCGAAACCGGCTCTCCGCTGTGATGCAATATCCAGGCTATAGTGCCTAATGAATGTGTGCACAGAGCTCCAAGTAGCTGTGGCACAAATGGTCGAGTTGGAGACGTTGCGCAGTGCTGCAAAGGAGGTAGCCACCCCCCTTGTCGAGTGACCCCAGACTGTACCCAGGAGGGGCTTATGTCTGTTGTTGTAGCAAAGATAAATACACACACACTGGACAAGCCAGCCGAAGAGACTGCTTTGAGACTGGTTTGCCATCCTCTCAACAAAGGAAACAAATAGTTGCTCCGACTTGCGAAGCTGTTTAGTTCTGTTCAGGTAATACCTTAGACAGCGGTGAACATCCAGGGTGTGAAGCAATGCCTCTCCTCTATTGGAATATTTAGGAAAATATACAGGTAAATCGATGTCCTGGTTGAGAGTGAGGGCAGAGACCACCTTAGGCAAAAACTTAGGATTCATCCTCAGAGATACTCTGTCCTGGTGGAAAATTAAATAAGGCTCCTTACACATGAGAGTGTGAAGCTCGGAAACTCTCCTTGCTGACGTGACAGCAACCAAAAATAACGTTTTCCACGACAGAAAACACAGTTCGCAATCCGCGGCAGGTTCAAAGGGGGCAAGCGTGAGTTGTTCCAGGACAAAGAGTAAGTCCCATGGAGGAACTGGATCCTTAATGGGTGACCTAAGGTGTAACACCCCTCTCAGGAAATCTCGAGAGGCATCAAGCTGTGCCACTGTCGCTGTCCACGAGTGGTAAGCAGAAATCGCACAGAGGTGCACCTTAATAGAGGAGTAAGTGAGTGAGACCCAAATGGAATAGGGAAAGCAGGTATTGCAGCACCACTTTCACCGGGCATCCTAGAGGGGAAAGGCCGCGTGCTTGTGACCACAAGCAAAAGCGGCACCATTTCATGGCGTACGTCGCATGCGTTGCCGGCTTTCTGGCCATGGAAAGAACTTCCGCAACCTCTTGCGAGACCCCGTGTCTCAAAATGGCTATGTCTCTAGGAGCCATGCATGCAGGTTCAGTGAGCGTAAGTCCAGGTGGACTAGAGAACCTTCCTCCTGAGACAAGAGATGGGAGCTGAAGACAGCAGGATAGGAGGTTCCGGGACAGCTGTGTGTAGGGGAACCAGATCTGTCTGGGCCAGAATGGGGCTACTAGGATCATTGTTGCATGCTCCCTGCACAGTTTGAGAAGAACTCTCTGGATCAATGGGAAGGGAGGGAAGGCGTAGAGGAATCTGTCTGCCCAGGAGAGGGACAACGCGTCTCGCCAGAAAACACCAGGCCCTGGATCTAGCGAGCAAAAATTGGGCAGTTTTGCGTAGGATGGGGAAGCGAATAAGTCCAATTCTGGAGTGCCCCATCGAAGAAATAGATCCTCTGCTACCCCTTGAAGAAGTTGCCACTCGTGGACCTTGGTCTGGGAATGACTCAGGCCGTCTGCGATTGTGTTGTCCACTCGGGGAACGTGAACTGCAATCAGGCTTGTGCAGTGTCGGATTACCCAATCCCACACTCTCATCGCTTCCCTGCAAAGGGGGTAAGAGTGTGCGCCTCCTTGTTTGTTGAGGTAATACATCACCGCCGTATTGTCTGTTTGAAGCATGAGAGTATTCGGCGGGATCTCTGACTGAAAGGCCTGCAGGGCGTAAAGGACTGCCCTCATCTCCAGAATGTTGATGTGGAGATGAGGCTTCTTGAGGTCCATTCCTGGGACCTCACCCCGTTCAGGTGTGCTCCCCCCCCACCCCTGAAGTCATCTGTGGAAAGAATCACCTCCGGGGACAGCTGTGAATGGAACACCCGCAGGGGTGTTCCTTGGTCTAACCACCACTGCCAGTCTCAAATCACGGCATTCGTGATTCTGACCGCTGCTGCATGTGGGTCTTGCCTTTAGTCCTACTGCACCTTGAGCATCCACTGAGTTACCCGCATGTGGAGCCTTGCCAAAGGGATGGTTGGAATGGCCACAGCCATGTGTCTGAGCAAACGAAGGACCAGCCTGGCAGGAGCAGTCTTCTTCACCGAGAGGTCCCTGATGAGGGCTCTGATGCGTTCCGCTCTTTCGTTGGGAAGAAATGCTTTCCCTTGGATGGTGTCCGGAACTGTGCCTATAAACTGCAGCTTCTGTGACGGTACGAGGAGAGACTTCTCATAATTGATGAGGATGCCCAGAGACTAGAACAGAGCCTGGGTGCTCTGGATAGCCAGCAACAATGCCTCTCTGGAGGAGGCCATGAGAAGCCAATGCGTCCGAAGTACGGGGAGCACATAGTGGCCCTGTCTCCTTAAAGATGCTGCCAAGAGCTGCCATGCATGGTAAGACACCAGGGGCCGATGACAGTCCGGCGGAAGAGCTCAGAACTGAAAATGGTGGCCGAAGCTCGGCGCAGGAACCTCCTGTGCGCTTGAGCCACAGGGATATGCAGGTAGGCGTCCTGTATGTCTAGGGATGCTAAGAAGGCATCCTGCCTTAGCATGGGAATGAGACCCTGAAGGGTCACCATGCAAAATCGTTTGTAGGCGACCGATGTATTTAGGTCGCTGAGGTCCAAGATTGGACGGAGGTCCCCTGTCTTCTTCGGAACCAGAAAGAAGTGGGAATAGTATCCGGATCCTATCTGGTTCTCTGGAACATACTCCACCACTCCTTTCTGCGGGAGCATGAGTATTTCTTGCCTGATAAGCAATTTGTGCTGACCCGAGTAACGGGAGAGCAGAGGAGGCCTCGAGGGTGGCTTGTCTGCGAATTCTATAAAGTGGCCTCTTTCGACCAACTGAAGGACCCACCTGTTGGTGGTTATGGACTGCCACCCTGGCAGGTAGTCCCTGTCGACCCCCGACCTTGATGTCCCATTGATCCTGAGGGGCGTTGGCCAGGAAGGAGTCATGCTGTGGCGGCGGAGGGGCCCGCGGGCTGAGCCAGCTTAGCTGGGCGCTGACTTCGACCCATGGGCAACTTTCCCTGGGCTCTGCGAGAAATGGAGCCCCTCTGTTGTGGTCCGGTGTGGGACTGCTGTCTCTGCGTCCAGCCATGAAAACGGCTTTGGTTCCTACGAAAGGAACTAAGCCTGGGTTGGTAAATTGCCTGGACAGACCTCACCGCCTTCCCGGCCTCTTGGGAGTTTGGTGAGGACCTTCTCAGAGGATTCACCAAAAAGAACTTCTCCATCAAAAGAGGCATCCAGGATGTTCTTCTGGATGTCCAGGGTGAATCCGGAGACACGGAGCTATGAGTGTCTCCGGAGGCCTATGCCCGAAGCTGCCGCTCTGGCCGAGGAGTCCACGGAATCGTACACGGCTCGCAGCACCTGGTTTCCCATGTCCGAACCCGTACGGAGGAGTTGCAACATCTCCTCCTTCTGCTCATCATCTGGCAATTTGCCTGCCAGGTCCAGTCCCTGCTCCTACAAGGCATTTTGGAACTGTATCATGTGGGTCAAGTAGTTCAGGGATCTGATGGCGCAAGTAGCGGAAGCATACATGCGCCTGCCCATAGCGTCCAGCTGTTTGAACTCTGGGTCCGGTGGCAGGGTGCTCAAATGTTGCGGTCTCTGGGACTGGTCATGGGAGGCTGTGATGACCAGAGAGTCAGCCAGAGGATGTGAAGCCAGATACTGGTCCTCCCTAGGGGCCTTGTACAGGTGGTCAGCTTTCTTCGGCATCACCGGGAGCAAGTGTGGATGCTTCCATGCTGCCTTGGTGATGTCCACAAAAGTGTCCACCAAGGGTGGTACCACCACAGGCTTAGGATCTTTCTGCCGAAGATACCTGGTGAGGCGTAGTCTCTCGGGGGCTAATTCTTCGCATCCCAGCCCATGTTCTCTTGGATATGCCTCATGATCTCTAGGAATGATGGGTCATCGGAGGAGATCTAGGAAGTTCACGTGGGTCCAGAGAAGGGATGTGGATCAGAGAGGGATCTGGATCCTTCCGAAATTCCGACCCCGTGTCCTCCGTCGAAGGCGAACGGTGGCGTCTTCTGGGTCTCTTAGGGCTGGGTGACCCTGAAGAAGATCTGGACAGGGGTCTCCTTTTGTCTGGTCTCCCCCTAGGAGGATCCACCGGCTCCTGGGGGGAAGGTACTCAGCCTGCCGCCCCGGACAGAGTAGGGGGCGTAGGGGCTGGTGGGGTTGCATGTGGAGGAGGAGGAGGAGGAGGAAGAGGAGGAGGGGTGGGAACCACATCCCTTTTTATGGTGTCCCACCAGTAAGTGAACAACTCCTTGACCTCGGATATGGAGAGGCCCGATGATGGACCCGGCGCCGATGGCCGGTCGTCGGGTTCTGGCGTCAGCTCCCAAGGGGTCTCGGGTTCCGGAGAGGGCTCCTTGGGGGGTGCGACAGGACCGGATTTGCCTGTCTGGTCCTCGGGCTGGGTCAAGCTCCTCCCCGTAATCGTCTCCTGACCGGCGTCGGTGGAAGGCATCAGGGTCCTCTTCTCCAATGGAGTGCAGGTATGAATATCGATTCCCCGGCCGACCTGAAAGGCGTGAGCCCTGACGGCGATGGGCGTCTGGCGGTCGCCGGTTCCTGGGACCTGTGATGTAGGGCCGGCGGATGGGCCGGAGCCGGGTCCGACGACTTCTTCAAGGAGGTAAGCTCTTTGGTCTTCCTCTGGAGAGGAGGAGTCAATGAGGCAGACCTGACTTCGGGTTCGGAACGGCAGGAACCAGACTTATGGTGGTGATGATGGTCCCCCGACCTAGCCAGGGCCTTAGAAGAGGAAGATGAGGAAGGCCTGGAGGTCTTGGCCTATGAGACAGAAAGGCCAAAGGGTCTTACTGCTGCAGGAGGGAGGCTGAGAGCAGGCCCGGGAAGGAGGCGGTCAGACCGGGAGCCGGAGCTCGAGTCAGAGGCCCTAGGCAGGGGACTTGGATCTAACTCTCTCCCTGGCTTCGGGGTGTCTCAGGCCTTCTCTGAGGATTCCCATTGAGGCTGCATCCATGGCACTGACTTTTCTTGACAGGAATGCCTGAAGGGCCTTCTGACGATGGATCTGGGTCCGGCTGTTGAACCCCTGGCAAAATGAGCAGGACCGGGTGTCATGGTCTGGGCCCAGGCACCGGACGCAGGCTGAATGCAGATCCTTAAATGAGATTTGCTTCCCACAGGCGCACTTCGAAGGATGGCCTTCAACGGATGTTGGAGAGGACATCAGACAGCAAAAGAGCTGAAAAAACAAACTTTTCCCCGAAGGAAGAATTTAACCAAGCATCACGTGCTAGAAACGAGCCGAAGGGTCGAGACATGCAAGTTGACGGCGGGAAAGAACTGGGGATTCTGGCGGGACGGCCCCCCTTATGTACTACGCCTGACATCAGGGGTGGGACCGACGTCGGGGGTGGTCCCCGCTGAAGATAGATAGCTAGAAGAATTCCGTGGGGTCCTGATGCCTGCCGGCTTCAGTCCTAATGGTGTAACCTGCTGCAAGAGCTGTTTCTCGAAGTAAGATCACTGGGAGTCTGAGGGACACAGCCGTGGTTCTCAGAAGAAGCCGACCTGCCAGATTGCCATCCGCAGTCCAGGTCTGAAGTGACCAGCCCCTCAAAGAAAGACAGGTAGTCTGAGAGCCACAACCGTGGTTCTCTGATGAATCTGACCTGCCAGACTGCACTACGCAGTCCAGGTCTGAAGCCACCTGCCCCTCCCTGAAATGCAGTTAGTCTGAGAGACATAGCCGTGTTTCTCTGATGAACCCGACCTGACAGAATGCTATCCGCAGTCCATGTCTGAAGCCACCAGCCCCTCACTGAAACACAGGTAGTCTGAGAGCCACGGCCATGGTTCTATGATAAACCCGACCTGCCAGATTGCAATCCACAGTCCAGGTCTGTTGCCCCCAGCCCCTCACAGAAATGCAGGTAGTCTGAGAGCCACAGCTGTGGTTCTCTGACAAATCCAATGTGCCAGCCTGCCATCTGCAGTCCAGGTCTGAAGCCACCAGCCCCTCACAGAAATGCAGGTAGTCTGAGAGCCACAGCCGTGTTTCTCTGATGAATCCCGACCAGCCAGACTGCCATCTGCATTCCAGGACTGAAGTCCCCAGCCCCTCACAGAAATGCTGGTAGTCTGAGAGCCACAGCCGCGGTTCTCTCATAAACCCTACCTGCCAGACTACCATCCACGGTCCAGGTCTGAAGCCACCAGCCACCCATACAAATGCAGGTACTCAGAGAAACATCCATGGTTTTTTGACGAAGTCGACCTGCCAGACTGCCATCCGCAGTTCAGGTCTGAAGTCACCAGCACCTCATAGAAATGCAGGTAGTCTGAGAGCCACAGCTGTGGTTCTCTGACGAACCCGACCTGCCAGACTGCCATCCACAGTACAGGACCGAAGCCACCAGCCACTTAGAGAGATGCAGGTAGTGTGAGAGCCACAGCCATGGTTCTCTGATGAAGCCAACCTGCCAGCCAGTCATCCGCAGCCCAGATATGAAGCCAAAAGTACCTCAGAGAAATGCAGGTGGTCTGAGAGCCACGGCTGTGGTTCCCTGATGAATCCAACCTGCCAGACTGCCATCCGCAGTCCTGATCTAAAGCCACCAGGCACTCACAGAAACGCAGGTAGTCTGAGAGCCTCAACCGTGGTTCTCTGATGAACCCCAACCTGCCAGACTGAAATCTGCATTCAAGGTCTGAAACCCCCAGCCCCTCACAGAAATGCTGGTAGTCTGAGAGCTACAGCAGTGAGTCTCTGACTAACCCACCCACCAGACTGCCATCCGCAGTCCAGGTCTGAAGCCACCAGACCCTCACAGAAACACAGGTAATCTGAGATCCTCAGCTGTGGATCTCTGATGAAGATGACCTAATAGACTGCCATCTGCAGTGCAAGTCTGAATCCACCAGCCCCTCACAGAAATGCAGGTAGTCTGAGAGCCACAGCTGTGGTTCTCTGATAAACCCGACCTCCCAGACTGCAATCCACAGACCAGGTCTGAAGCCACCAGCTGCTCACAGAAATGCAGGTAGTCTGAGAGCCACAGCCGTGGTTCTCTGAAGAAGCCTAGCAGCCGGACTGCCATCTGCAGTCCAGGTCAGAAGCCACCAGCCCCTCACAGAAATGCAGGTAGTCTGAGAGCCACAGCCGCGGTTCTCTGATGAACCTGCCCTGCCAGGCTGCCATCCGCAGTTCAGGTCTGCTGCCACCAACCCCTCACAGAAACGTAGGTAGTCTGAGTGCCATAGCCGTGATTCTATGAAGAACCCTAGTTGCCAGACTGCCATCTGCAGTCCAGGTCTGATGCGACCAGCCCATCACAGAAATGCTGGTAGTCTGAGAGCCACAGCCATGGTTCTCTGATGAAGCTGACCTGCCAGACTGGTATCTGAAGTGCAGTTCTAATGTCACCAGACCCTCACAGAAAGGCAGGTAGACTGAGAGCCACAGCCGTGGTTCTCTGATGAACCCGACCTTCCAGACTAGCATCCGCAGTCCATGTCTGAAGCCACCAGCCCCTCACAGAAACCCAGGTAGTCTGGGAGCCACAGCCATGGTTCTCTGATGAAGCCAACCTGAAAGACTGCCATCCGCAGTGCAGGTCTAATGCCACCAGCTCACAGAATGCTCACAGAAATGCTCGTAGTCTGAGATCCACAGCTGTGGTCCTCTGATGAAGCTGACTTGCCCAACTGCCATCAACAGACCATGTCTGAAGCAACTAGCCAATCACAGAAACGCAGGTAGTCTGAGAGCCACAGCTGTGGTTCTCTGATTATCCCGACCTGCCATGCTGCCAACCGCATTCCTGGTCTGAAGCCACCAGCACCTCACAGAAATGCAGATAGTTTGAGAGCCACAGCCGGGGTTGTCTGAAGAAGCCAACCTGCCAGAATGCCATCTGCAGTACAGGTCTGAAGCCATCAGCCCCTCACAGAAAAGTAGATAGTCTGAGAGCCACAGCCGTGGTTCTCTGATGAACACGACCTGCCAGACTGCCATGCGCACACAAGGTTTGAAGTCACCAGCACCTCACAGACACGCAGGTAGTCTGAGAGCCACAACCATGGTTTTCTGATGAGCCCGACCTGCCACACTGCCATCCACACTCCAGTTCTGAAGCCACCAACCCCTCAAAGACATGCAGGTAGTATGAGAGCACAGCCATGGTTCTCTGATGAACCCGACCTGCGAGACTCCCATCCGCAGTCCAGGTCTGATTCCACCAGCCACCCACAGAAATGCAGGTAGTCTGACAGCCACAGCCATAGTTCTCTGATGAGGCCGTCCTGCCAGAATGCCAACTGCAGTGCAGGTCTAAAGCCACCAGATTCTCACAGAAAGGCAGGTAATCTGAGAGCCACAGCTGTGGTTTTCTGACGAACCCGACCTGCCATACTGCCATCTGCAGTCCAGGTCTGTAGCCAGCATCCCCTTACAGAAACGCAGATAGTTTGAGAGCCACAGCCGTGGTTCTCTGATGAAGCCTACCTGCCCGACTGCCATCAACAGACCAGGTCTGAAGCCACTAGCCCCTCACAGAAATGCAGATAGTTTGAGAGCCACAGCCGTGGTTCTCTGATGAAGCCTACCTGCCAGACTGCCATCCGCACTTCAGGTCTGAAACCACCAACCCCTCATTGAAACCAAGGTAGTCTGAGAGGCACAGCCAGGGTTCCCTGATGAAGCCGACTTGCCAGACTGCCATCCGCAATCCAGGTCTGATGTCACCAGAACATAACAGAAATGCAGGCAGTCTGAGAGCCACAGCCATGGTTCTCTGACGTAGTTGACCTTCCAGACTGCCATACGGAGTCCAGGTCTGAAGACACCAATCCCTCAAAGAAATTCAGGTAGTATGAGAGCCACAGCAGTGGTCCTCTAATGAAACTGACCTGCCCGACACCCATCCGCAGTCCAGGTCTGAAGTCAGCAGCCTCTCACAGAAACGCAGGTAGTCTCAGACAAACAGCCATGGTTCTCTGATGAAGCTGACCTGATAGACTGCTATCCACAGTCCACATCTGAAGCCACCAGCCCCTCATAGAAATGCAGGTAGTCTGGGAGCCACAACCGTGATTCTGTGACAAACCTGACCTGCCAGACTTCCATCCACACGACAGGTCTGAAGCCACCAGACCCTCACAGAAACAAAGGTAGTCTGAGAGCCTCAGCTGCGGTTCTCTGATGAAGGCAACCTTATTGACTGCCATCCGCAGTGCAGGCCTGAAGCCACCAGCCCCTCAAAGAAACGCAGGTTGTCTGAGAGCCAAAGCCATGGTTCTCTGATGAACCCAACATGCCAGACTACGACCCGCAGTCCAGGTCTGAAGCCATCAGCCCCTCTCAGAAATGCAGGTAGTATGAGAACGGCAGCTGTGGTTCTCTGATGAACCCGACCTACCAGACTGCCATCCACAGTCCAGGTCTGAAGCCACCAGACCCTCACAGAAAGGCAGATAATCTGAGAGCCACAGCCATGGTTCTCTGAAGAACCCTAGCTGCCAGACTGCCCTCATCTGTCCAGGTCTGAAGCCACCAGCCCCTCACAGAAATGTAGGTAGTCTGAGAGCCATAGCCATGGTTCTCTGATGAACCCAACCTGCCAGACTTAAAACCGCACTCCAGTTCTGAAGCCACCAGTCCCTCGCAGACATGCAGGTAGTCTGTGAGCCACAGCCATGGTTCTCTGATGAACCCGACCTGCCAAACTCCAATTAGCAGACCAGGTCTGAAGCCACAAGCCCCTCACAGAAACCCAGGTAGTCTGAGGCAACAGCCGTGGTTCTCTGATGAAGCTGACCTGCCAGACTGCCATCCGCAGTGCAGGTCTGAAGCACCCAGACCCTCACAGAAATGCTGGTAGTCTGACAGCCACAGCTGTGGTTCTCTGATGAACCCGACCTGCCAGTCTGCCATCTGCAGTCCAGATCTGAAGCCACCATCCCCTCACAGAAACACTGATAGTCTGAGAGCCACAGCCGTGTTTCTCTTATGAACCCAAACTGCCAGACTACCATCCACAGTCCAGATCTGAAGCCACCAACCCCTCACAGAAATGCAGGTTGTCTGAGAGCCACAGCTGCAGTTCTCTGAAGAGCCCTAGCTGAAAGACTGCCATCTGCAGTCTAGGTCTGAAGCCACTAGACACTCGCAAAAACGCAGGTAGGCTGAGATCCACAGCCATTTTTCTCTTGACGAAGCTGACCTGCCAGACTGCCATCCGCAGTCCAGGTCTGAAACCACCAGCACCTCACAGAAACACAGGTAGTCAGAGATCAAGAGCTGTGGTTCTCTGATGAACCCAACCTGCCAGACTGCCATCTGCAGTCCAGGTCTGAAGCCATCAGCCCCTTACAGAAACGCAAGTTGTCTGAGAGCCACAGCTGTGGTTCTCTGATGAACCCTACCTGCCAGACTGCCATCCGCAGTCGAGGTTTGAAGCCACCAGCCCCTCGTAGAAACCCAGGTAGTCTGAGAGCCACAGCCGTGGTTCTCTAACAAAGGCGATCTGCCAGACTGGAATCTGCAGTGCAGGTCTAATGTCACGAGCCCTTCACAGAAAGGCAGGTAGTCTGAGAGCCACAGCCATGATTCTCTGATGAACCCAACCTGCCAGACTGCCATCTGCAGTCCAGGTATGAAGCCACCATCCCCTCACAAAAATTCAGATAGTCTGAGCGCAACAGACATTTTTCTCTGACGAAGCCGACCTACCAGACTGCCACCCACAGTCCAGGTCTGAAGCCACCAGACCCTCACAGAAATGCAGGTAGTCTGATAGCCACAGCTGTGGTTCTCTGATGAATCTGACCTGCCAAACTGCCATCCACAGTCCAGGTCTGAAGCCACCATCATCTCAGAGAAATACAGATAGTCTGAGAGCGACAGCCGTGGTTCTCTGACAAATCCGACTTACCAGACTGCCATCCGCAGACCAGATCTGAAGCCATCAGACCTCACAGAAAGGCAGATAGTGTGAGAGACACAGCCATGGTTCTCTGAAGAGCACTAGCTGCCAGACTGCCCTCTGCATTCCAGGTCTGAAGCCACCAGTCCCTCACAGAAATGCAGGTTGTGTGAGAGCCACAGCCGTGGTTCTCTGATGAACCCGACCTGCCAAACTGCCATCTGCACTCCAGTTCTGAAGCCACCAGCCCCTCACAGACACACAGGTAGTCTGAGAACCACAGCTATGATTCTCTGATGAAGGCAACCTAATAGACTGTCATACGCAGTCCTGGTCTGAAGCCACTAGCCCCACACAGATAGGCAGATAGTCTGAGAGCCACAGACATGGTTCTGTGAAGAACCCTATCTGCCTGAATGCCATCTGCAGCACAGCTCTGAAGCCACCAGCACCCCACAGAAACACAGGTATTCTGAGAGCCACAGCTGTGGTTCTCTGATGAACCCGACATGCCAGACTGCCATCCGCACTCCAGTTCTGAAGCCACCAGCCCATCACAGACACGCAGGAAGTCTAAGAGTAACAGCATTGGTTCTCTGATGAAGCCGACCTGCCAGACTGCCTTCTGTAGTTGAGGTCTGTAGCCAGTGGCCCCTCACAGAAATGCAGGAAGTCTGAGAGCCACAGCCGTTTTTCTCTGATGAAGCTGACCTGCTCGACTGCCATCTGCAGTCCATGTCTGAAGCCGCCAGCACCTCACAGAAATGCAGGTAGTTTGAGAGCCACAGCCATGGTTCTCTGATGAATCAGACCTGCCAGACTGCCATCTGCACTACAGGTCTGAAGCCACCAACCCCTCACAGACACGCAAGAAGTCTAAGATCCACAGCCGTGGTTCTCTGATGAACCCAACCTGCCAAGCTGCCATTTGCAGACCATGTCTAAAGCCACCTGCCCCTCACAGAAACCCAGATAGTCTGAGAGCCACACCCATTTTTCTCTGATGAAGTGACATGCCAGACTGCCATCCGCAGTCGAGGTCTGATGCCACCTGCCCCTCACAGAAATACAGGTAGTCTGAGAGGCACTGCAATGATTTTTTGACGAAGCCGAACTGCCAGACTGCCTTCTGCAGTCCTGGTCTGAAGCCACCAGCCCCTTACAGAAATGCAGGTAGTCTGGGAGCCACAGCAGTGGCCCTCTAATGAAGCCGACCTGCCAACACCCATCTGGAGTCCAGGTTTGAAGCCACCAGCCACTCACAGAAATGCAATTAGTCTGAGAGCCACAGCTGCAGTTCTCTGATGAAGGCGACCAATTAGACTGCCATCCGCAGTGCAGGTCTCAAGCCACCAGCCCCTCACAGAAAGGCAGTTAGTTTGAGAGCCACAGCTGTGGTTCTCTTATGAACCCGACCTGCCAGACTGCCATCCGCAGTCCAGGTCTGACACCACCAGCACCTCACAGAAACGCAGGTTGTCTGAGATCCACAGTCGTGGTTCTCTGAAGAGTCCTAGCTGCCAGACTGCCATCTGCAGTCTAGGTCTGAAGCCTCCAGCCACTCGCAAAAATGCAGGTAGGCTGAGATCCACAGCCGTCATTCTCTGATGAAGCCAACCTGCCAGACTGCCATCTGCAGTCCAGGTCTGAAGTCAACAGCCCCTCACAGAAACGCAGGTAGTCTGAGATCCACAGCCGTGGTTCTCTGATGAAGCCGACCTGCCAGACTGCCATCCGCAGTCCAGGTCTAATGTCACCAGAACATAACAGAAATGCAGGCAGTCTGAGAGCCACAGCCATGGTTCTCTGACGTAGTTGACCTTCCAGACTGCCATACGGAGTCCAGGTCTGAAGACACCAATCCCTCAAAGAAATGCAGGTAGTATGAGAGCCACAGCAGTGGTCCTCTAATGAAAGTGACCTGCCCGACACCCATCCGCAGTCCAGGTCTGAAGCCAGCAGCCTCTCACAGAAACGCAGGTAGTCTCAGACAAACAGCCATGGTTCTCTGATGAAGCTGACCTGATAGACTGCTATCCACAGTCCACATCTGAAGCCACCAGCCCCTCATAGAAATGCAGGTAGTCTGGGAGCCACAGCCGTGATTCTGTGACAAACCTGACCTGCCAGACTTCCATCCACACGACAGGTCTGAAGCCACCAGCCCCTCACAGAAATGTAGGTAGTCTGAGAGCCATAGCCATGGTTCTCTGATGAACCCAACCTGCCAGACTTAAAACCGCACTCCAGTTCTGAAGCCACCAGCCCCTCGCAGACATGCAGGTAGTCTGTGAGCCACAGCCATGGTTCTCTGATGAACCCGACCTGCCAAATTCCAATTAGCAGACCAGGTCTGAAGCCACAAGCCCCTCACAGAAACCCAGGTAGTCTGAGAGCAACAGCCATGGTTCTCTGATGAAGCTGACCTGCCAGACTGCCATCCGCAGTGCAGGTCTGAAGCCACCAGACCCTCACAGAAATGCTGGTAGTCTGACAGCCACAGCTGTGGTTCTCTGATGAACCCGACCTGCCAGTCTGCCATCTGCAGTCCAGATCTGAAGCCACCATCCCCTCACAGAAACACTGATAGTCTGAGAGCCACAGCCGTGTTTCTCTTATGAACCCAAACTGCCAGACTACCATCCACAGTCCAGATCTGAAGCCACCAACCCCTCACAGAAATACAGGTTGTCTGAGAGCCACAGCTGCAGTTCTCTGAAGAGCCCTAGCTGAAAGACTGCCATCTGCAGTCTAGGTCTGAAGCCACTAGACACTCGCAAAAACGCAGGTAGGCTGAGATCCACAGCCATTTTTCTCTTGACGAAGCTGACCTGCCAGACTGCCATCCGCAGTCCAGGTCTGAAACCACCAGCACCTCACAGAAACACAGGTAGTCAGAGATCAAGAGCTGTGGTTCTCTGATGAACCCAACCTGCCAGACTGCCATCTGCAGTCCAGGTCTGAAGCCATCAGCCCCTTACAGAAACGCAAGTTGTCTGAGAGCCACAGCTGTGGTTCTCTGATGAACCCTACCTGCCAGACTACCATCTGCAGCACAGGTCTGAAGCCACCAGCACCCCACAGAAACACAGGTATTCTGAGAGCCACAGCTGTGGTTCTCTGATGAACCCGACATGCCAGACTGCCATCCGCACTCCAGTTCTGAAGCCACCAGCCCATCACAGACACGCAGGTAGTCTGAGAGTAACAGCATTGGTTCTCTGATGAAGCCGACCTGCCAGACTGCCTTCTGTAGTTGAGGTCTGTAGCCAGTGGCCCCTCACAGAAATGCAGGAAGTCTGAGAGCCACAGCCATTTTTCTCTGATGAAGCTGACCTGCTCGACTGCCATCTGCAGTCCATGTCTGAAGCCGCCAGCACCTCACAGAAATGCAGGTAGTTTGAGAGCCACAGCCATGGTTCTCTGATGAATCAGACCTGCCAGACTGCCATCTGCACTACAGGTCTGAAGCCACAAACCCCTCACAGACACGCAAGAAGTCTACGATCCACAGCCGTGGTTCTCTGATGAACCCAACCTGCCAAGCTGCCATTTGCAGACCATGTCTAAAGCCACCTGCCCCTCACAGAAACCCAGATAGTCTGAGAGCCACACCCATTTTTCTCTGATGAAGTGACATGCCAGACTGCCATCTGCAGTCGAGGTCTGATGCCACCTGCCCCTCACAGAAATGCAGGTAGTCTGAGAGGCACTGCCATGATTCTTTGTCGAAGCTGACCTGCCAGACTGCCATCCGCGGTCCTGGTCTGAAGCCACCAGCCCTTACAGGGTACGGGTAGTCTGAGAGCCACAGCAGTGGCCCTCTAATGAAGCCAACCTGCCAACACCCATCTGGGTCCAGGTTTGAAGCCACCAGCCACTCACAGAAGCATAGAGTAGTCTGAGAGCCACAGCTGCGGTTCTCTGATGAAGGCGACCTATTAGACTGCCATCCGCCAGTGCAGGTCTCAAGCCACCAGCCCCTCACAGAAGGGCAGTTAGTCTGAGAGCCACAGCTGTGGTTCTCTTATGAACCCGACCTGCCAGACTACAATCCACAGTCCAGGTCTGACGCCAAAAGCCCCTCACAGAAACCCAGGTTGTCTGAAATCCACAGCCGTGGTTCTCTGAAGAGTCCTAGCTGCCAGACTGCCATCTGCAGTCTAGGTCTGAAGCCTCCAGCCACTCGCAAAAATGCAGGTAGGCTGAGATCCACAGCCGTGGTTCTCTGATGAACCCAACCTACCAGACTTAAAACCGCACTCCAGTTCTGAAGCCACCAGCCCCTCACAGACATGCAGGTAGTCTGTGAGCCACAGCCATGGTTCTCTGATGAACCCGACCTGCCAAACTCCAATTAGCAGACCAGGTCTGAAGCCACCAACCCCTCACAGACACGCAAGAAGTCTAAGATCCACAGCCGTGGTTCTCTGATGAACCCAACCTGCCAAGCTGCCATTTGCAGACCATGTCTAAAGCCACCTGCCCCTCACAGAAACCCAGATAGTCTGAGAGCCACACCCATTTTTCTCTGATGAAGTGACATGCCAGACTGCCATCTGCAGTCGAGGTCTGATGCCACCTGCCCCTCACAGAAATGCAGGTAGTCTGAGAGGCACTGCAATGATTTTTTGACGAAGCTGAACTGCCAGACTGCCTTCCGCAGTCCTGGTCTGAAGCCACCAGCCCCTTACAGAAATGCAGGTAGTCTGGGAGCCACAGCAGAGGCCCTCTAATGAAGCCGACCTGCCAACACCCATCTGGAGTCCAGGTTTGAAGCCACCAGCCACTCACAGAAATGCAATTAGTCTGAGAGCCACAGCTGCAGTTCTCTGATGAAGGCGACCAATTAGACTGCCATCTGCAGTGCAGGTCTCAAGCCACCAGCCCCTCACAGAAAGGCAGTTAGTTTGAGAGCCACAGCTGTGGTTCTCTTATGAACCCGACCTGCCAGACTGCCATCCGCAGTCCAGGTCTGACACCACCAGCACCTCACAGAAACGCAGGTTGTCTGAGATCCACAGTCGTGGTTCTCTGAAGAGTCCTAGCTGCCAGACTGCCATCTGCAGTCTAGGTCTGAAGCCTCCAGCCACTCGCAAAAATGCAGGTAGGCTGAGATCCACAGCCGTGGTTCTCTGATGAAGCCAATCTGCCAGACTGCCATCTGCAGTCCAGGTCTGAAGTCAACAGCCCCTCACAGAAGCGATAGGTAGTCTGAGATCCACAGCCGTGGTTCTCTGATAGAACCGACCTGCCAGACTGCCATCCTGCAGTCCAGGTCTGATGTCCCCAGAACATGACAGAAATGCAGGCAGTCTCAGAGCCACAGCCATGGTTCTCTGGCGTAGTTGACCTTCAGACTGCCATACGGGTCAGGTCTGAAGACACCAATCCCTCAAAGAAATGCAGGTAGTATGAGAGCCACAGCAGTGGTCCTCTAATGAAACTGACCTGCCCGACACCCATCCGCAGTCCAGGTCTGAAGCCAGCAGCCTCTCACAGAAATGCAGGTAGTCTCAGACAAACAGCCATGGTTCTCTGATGAAGCTGACCTGATAGACTGCTATCCACAGTCCACATCTGAAGCCACCAGCCCCTCATAGAAATGCAGGTAGTCTGGGAGCCACAGCCGTGATTCTGTGACAAACCTGACCTGCCAGACTTCCATCCACACGACAGGTCTGAAGCCACCAGACCCTCACAGAAACAAAGGTAGTCTGAGAGCCTCAGCTGTGGTTCTCTGATGAAGGCGACCTTATTGACTGCCATCCGCAGTGCAGGCCTGAAGCCACCAGACCCTCACAGAAAGGCAGATAGTGTGAGAGCCACAGCCATGGTTCTCTGAAGAACACTAGCTGCCAGACTGCCCTCTGCATTCCAGGTCTGAAGCCACCAGCCCCTCAGAGACATGCAGGTAGTCTGAGAACCACAGACGTAGTACTCTGATGAACCTGTCAGGCCAAAGTGCCATCAGCAGACCAGAAGTGAAGCCACCAACCCCTCACAGAAACCCAGGTAGTCTGAGAGCCACAGCCGTGGTTTTCTCACAAAGCCGACCTGCCAGACTGCCATCCGCACTACAGGTCTGAAGCCACCAACCCCTCACAGACACGCAAGAAATCTAAGATCCACAGCCATGGTTCTTTGATGAAGCCGACCTGCCAAACTGCCATTTGCAGTCCAGGTCTAAAGCCACCTGCCTCTCACAGAAACCCAGATAGTCTGAGAGCCACACCCATTTTTCTCTGACGAAGTGACATGCCAGACTGCCATCCGCAGTCAAGGTCTGATGCCACCTGCCCCTCACAGAAATGCAGGTAGTCTGAGAGGCACTGCCATGATTCTTTGATGAAGCTGACCTGCCAGACTGCCATCCGCAGTCCTGGTCTGAAGCCACCAGCCCCTTACAGAATTGCAGGTAGTCTGAGAGCCACAGCAGTGGCCCTCTAATGAAGCCAACCTGCCAACACCCATCTGGAGTCCAGGTTTGAAGCCACCAGCCACTCACAGAAACGCAAGTAGTCTGAGAGCCACAGCTGCGGTTCTCTGATGAAGGCGACCTATTAGACTGCCATCCGCAGTGCAGGTCTCAAGCCACCAGCCCCTCACAGAAGGGCAGTTAGTCTGAGAGCCACAGCTGTGGTTCTCTTATGAACCCGACCTGCCAGACTGCAATCCACAGTCCAGGTCTGACGCCAAAAGCCCCTCACAGAAACGCAGGTTGTCTGAAATCCACAGCCGTGGTTCTCTGAAGAGTCCTAGCTGCCAGACTGCCATCTGCAGTCTAGGTCTGAAGCCTCCAGCCACTCGCAAAAATGCAGGTAGGCTGAGATCCACAGCCGTGGTTCTCTGACGAAGCCGACCTGCCAGACTGCCATCCACACGACAGGTCTGAAGCCACCAGACCCTCACAGAAACAAAGGTAGTCTGAGAGCCTCAGCTGCAGTTCTCTGATGAAGGCGACCTTATTGACTGCCATCCGCAGTGCAGGCCTGAAGCCACCAGACCCTCACAGAAAGGCAGATAGTGTGAGAGCCACAGCCATGGTTCTCTGAAGAACACTAGCTGCCAGACTGCCCTCTGCATTCCAGGTTTGAAGCCACCAGCCCCTCAGAGACATGCAGGTAGTCTGAGAACCACAGACGTAGTACTCTGATGAACCTGTCAGGCCAAAGTGCCATCAGCAGACCAGAAGTGAAGCCACCAACCCCTCACAGAAACCCAGGTAGTCTGAGAGCCACAGCCGTGGTTTTCTCACAAAGCCGACCTGCCAGACTGCCATCCGCACTACAGGTCTGAAGCCACCAACCCTCACAGACACAGAAATCTAAGATCCACAGCCATGGTTCTTTGATGAAGCCGACCTGCCAAACTGCCATTTGCAGTCAGGTCTAAAGCCACCTGCCTCTCCCAGAAACCCAGATAGTCTGAGAGCCACCCATTTTCTCTGGCGAGTGACATGCCAGACTGCCATCCATGAGTCAAGGTCTGATACCTGCCCTCACAGAAATGCAGGTAGTCTGAGAGGCACTGCCATGATTCTTTGATGAAGCTGACCTGCCAGACTGCCATCCGCGGTCCTGGTCTGAAGCCACCAGCCCTTACAGGGTGCAGGTAGTCTGAGGCCACAGCAGTGGCCTCTAATGACCAACCTGCCAACACCCATCTGAGTCAGGTTTGAAGCCACCAGCCACTCACAGAAGCACTAAGTAGTCTGGAGAGCCACAGCTGCGGTTCTCTGATGAAGGCGACCTATTAGACTGCCATCCGCAGTGCAGGTCTCAAACCACCAGCCCCTCACAGAAGGGCAGTTAGTCTGAGAGCCACAGCTGTGGTTCTCTTATGAACCCGACCTGCCAGACTGCAATCCACAGTCCAGGTCTGGCCCAAAGCCCCTCACAGAAAGCAGGTTGTCTGAAATCCACAGCCGTGGTTCTCTGAAGAGTCCTAGCTGCCAGACTGCCATCTGCAGTCTAGGTCTGAAGCCTCCAGCCACTCGCAAAAATGCAGGTAGGCTGAGATCCACAGCCGTGGTTCTCTGATGAAGCCGACCTGCCAGACTGCCATCCACAGTCCAAGTCTGATGTCAACAGCCCCTCACAGAAACGCAGGTATTCTGAGATCCACAGCCATGGTTCTCTGATGAAGCCGACCTGATAGATTGCCATCCACACTCCAGTTCTGAAGCCACCAGCCCCTCACAGACACACAAGTAGTCTGAGAGCCACAGCCATGGTTCTCTGATGAACCCGACCTGCCAGACTGCCACTGGGAGTCCAGGTCTGAAGCCACCAGCCTCTTACCGATTCCCAGTAAGTCTGAGAGCCACAGCCATGGTTCTGTAACAGAGGCGACCTGCCAGACTGCCATCTGCAGTCCAGGTCTGATGCCACCATCCCACCACAGAAATGCAGGTAGTCTGAGAGCCACAGCCATGGCTCACTGACAAAGCCGACCTGCCAGACTGGTATCTGCAGTGCAGGTCTAATATCACCAGCCCCTCACAGAAAGGCACATAATCTGAGAGCCACAGCCATGGTTCTCTGAAGAACCCTAGCTGCCAGACTGCAATCTGCAGTATAGGTCTGAAGCCATCAGTACCTCACAGACACGCAGGTAGTTTGAGAACCACTGCCGAGGTTTTCTGATGAGCCCGACCTGAATGACTGCCATCCGCACTCCAGTTCTGAAGCCACCAATCCCTCAAAGACATGTAGGTAGTATGAGAGCACAGCCGTGGTTCTCTGATGAACCCAACCTGCCAAACTGCCATCAGCAGTCCAGGTCAGAAACCACTAGCCCCTCGCAGGAACCCAGGTAGTCTGAGAGCCACAGCTGCGGTTCTCTAACAAAGGCGATCTGCCAGACTGCCATCCACACTCCAGGTCTGATGCCACCAGCCCTTCACAGAAATGCAGGTAGTCTGAGAGCCACAGCCATGGTTCTCAGATGAAGCCGACCTGCCAGACTGGAATCTCCACTGTAGGTCTAATGTCATAAGCCCATCAAAGAAATAAGGTAGTCTGAAAGCCACAGCCATGGTTCTCTGATGAACCCAACCTGTCAGATTGCCATCCACCATCCAGGTCTGAAGCCATCATCCCCTCACAGAAACGCAGATAGTCTGAGAGCAAAAGCCGTGATTCTCTGATGAACCCAAATTGCCAGACAGATATCCGCAGTCCAGGTCTGAAGCCACCAGGCCATCACAGAAAATCAGTTATTCTGAGAGACACAGCCATGGTTCTCTGAAGAATCCTAGCTGCCAGAGTGCCATCTGCAGTACAGGTCTGAAGCCACCAGCCCCTCACAGAAACAAAAGTAGTCTGAGAGTCCCAGCCATGGTTCTCTGATGAACCTGACCTGCCAGACTGCCATCCACACTCCAGTTCTGAAGTCACCAGCCCCTCACAGACATGCAGGCAGTCTGAGAGCCACAGCCGTGGTACTCTGATAAACCCGACCTGCCAAACTGCCATCAGGAGTCCTTGTCTGAAGCCTCCAGCCCCTCACAGAAACCCAGGTAGTTTGCATTCAACTGCTGTGATTCTCTGAAGAAGCCGACCTGCCAGATTGCCAACTGCAGTCCAGGTCTGATGCCAGGAGCCCGTCACAGATAAGCAGGTAGTCTGAGAGCAATAGCCATTTTTCTATGACGAAGCCGACCAGCTCGACTACCACCTGCAATCTAGGTCTGAAGCTGCCAGCAACTCACAGAAATGGAGCTAGTCTGAGAGCCAACTATCTTGTTCTCTGATGAACCCGACCTGCCAGACTGCCATCCGCACTACAGGTCTGAAGCCACCAGCCCTTCACAGACACCCAAGTAGTCCAAGATCCACAGCCATGGTTTTCTAATGAACATGACCTGAAAAACTGCCATTCGCAGACCAGGTCTGAAGCCACCGGCCCCTCACAGAAACCCAGGTAGTCTGAGAGCCACACATGTGGTTCTCTGATGAAGCCGACCTGCCAGACAGCCATCCACAGTCCTGGTCTGAAGCCACCATCCCCTCACAGAAATACAGGTAGTCTGAGAGCCACAGCCGTGGCCCTCTAATGATGCAGACCTGCATGGCACCCATCCGGAGTCCAGGTCTGAAGCCACTAGCCCGTCACAGAAACGCAGGTAGTCTGAGAGCCACAGCCATTTCTCTGATGAAGCCAACCTGCCAGAATGCTATCCGCAGTCCAGGTCTGAAACCACCAGCCCCTCATAGAACGCAGGTAGTCTGAGAGCCACAACCGAGGTTCTCTGATAAATTCGACCTGCAAGACTGCCATCCACAGTCATGGTCTGAAGCCACCATCCCCTCACAGAAACGCAGATAGTCTGACAGCCACAGCCGTCTTTCTCTTATAAACCCATCCTACCAGTCTGCCTTCCGCAGTCCAGGTCTGACACCACCAGCCCCTCACAGAAATGCTTGTTGTCTGAGAGCCACAGCCTTGGTTCTATGAAGAACCCTAGCTGCCAGTCTGCCATCCGCAGTCCAGGTCTGACGCCACCAGCCCCTCACAGAAACACAGGTAGTCTGAGATCCACAGCCGTGGTTCGCTAACAAATGCGACCTGCCTGACTGCCATCCACAGTCCAGGTCTGATGCCAGCAGCCCGTCACAGAAATGCAGGTAGTCTGAGAGCCACAGCCGTGGTTCTGTGATGAAGCCGACCTGCCATACTGGTATCTGCAGAACAGGTCTAATCTCACCAGCCCCTCACAGAAAGGCAGATAATCTGAGAGGAACAGCAATGGTTCTCTGAAGAACCCTTGCTGCCAGACTGCCATCTGCAGTACAGGTCTAAATCCACCAGCCACTCACAGACATGCAGGTAGTCTGAGAGCCACCGCCATGGTGGTGGGATGAACCTGAACTGCCACACTGCCGTCCGCACTCCAGTTCTAAAGCCACCAGCCCGTCACAGACACGCAGGTAGTCTGAGAGCCATAGCCGTTGTTCTCAGATGATCCTGACCAGCCAAACTGCCATCCGCAAACCAGGTCTGAAGAATCCAGCCCCTGACAGAAACCCAGGTAGTCTGAGAGCCACAGCCATGGTTCTCTGATGAAGCAGACCTGCCATATTGCCATCCGCAGTCCAGGTCTGATGCCACCAGCCACTCTCAGAAATGCAGGTAGTCTGAGAGCCACAGCCATGGGTCTCTGACAAAGCCGACCTGCCACACTGCCATCCGCAGTCCAGGTCTGAAGCCACAAGCCCCTCAGAGAAATGCTGGTAGTCTGAGAGCCACAGTCGTGGTTCCCTAATCAAGTCGGCCTGCCCGACACCCATACAGAGTGCAGGTCTGGGCCTCCAGCCCCTCATAGAAACGCAGGTAGTCTGAGAGCCACAGCCGTGGTACTCTGAGAAACCCGACCTGCCAGACTAACATCCGCAGTCCAGATCTTAAGCCACCAGCCCCTCACAGAAATGCAGGTAGTCTGATAGCCACAGCCGTGGTTCTCAGATGAAGGCGCCCTAATAGACTGCCATCTACAGTGAAGGTCTGAAACAACAAGCCCCTCACAGAAATGCAGGTAGTCTGAAACCAACAGCGGTGGTTTTCTGATGATCCTGACCTGAAAGACTGACATCCGCAGTCCAGGTCTGAATCCACCATCCCCTCACAGAAATGCAGATAGTCTGAGAGCCACAGCCATGGTTCTCAGATGAAGCCAACCTGCCAGACTGCCATCTGCAGTCCAGGTCTGAAGCCACCCGCCCCTCACAGAAATGCAGGTAGTCTGAGAGCCACAGCCGTGGATTTCTGATGAAGTCGACCACCAGACTGCTATCCACAGTCCATGTCTGAAGCCACCTGCCCCTCACAGGAATGCAGGTACTCTGAGAGCCACAGCCATGGTTCTCTGATGAACCTGACCTGCCAGACTGCCATCTGCAGTCCAGGTCTGAAGCCAGCACCCCCTCACAGAAATGTAGGTAGTCTGACAGCCACAGCCGTGGCTCTCTGACGAATCCGACCTGCCAGACTGCCATCTGAAGTGCAGGTCTAATGCCACCAGCCCCTCACAGAAAGGCAGGTAGTCTGAGAGCAACAGCTGTGGTCCTCTGATGAAGCCGACATGCCCGTCTGACATCCACAGTCCAGGTCTGAAGCCACCAGCCCCTCACAGAAGGGCAGGAAGTCTGAGGCACACAGTCTTGGTTCTCTGAAGAACTCTAGCTGCCAGACTGCCATCTGCAGTCTAGGTGTGAAGCCACCAGCCACTCACAAAAACAGAGGTAGGCTGAGATCCACAGCCGTGGTTCTCTGACGAAGCCGACCTGCCAGACCGCCATCCTCTGTCCAGGTCTGAAGCCACCAGCCCCTCTCAGAAATGCAGGTAGTCTGAGATCCACAGTCATGGTTCTCTAACAAAGGCGACCTGCCTGACTGCCATCCACAGTCCAGGTCTGATGCCACCAGCCTGTCACAGAAATGCAGGTAGTCTGAGAGCCACAGCCGTGGTTCTGTGACGAAGCTGACATGGCAGACTGGTATCTGCAGAACAGGTCTAATGTCACCAGCCCCTCACAGAAAGGCAGATAATCTGAGAGGAACAGCAATGGTTCTCCAAAGAACCCTAGCTGCCAGACTGCCATCTGCAGTACAGGTCTGAATCCACCAGCCCCTCACAGACACGCAGGTAGTCTGTGAGCCACAGCCATGGGTCTCTGACGAACCCGACCTGCCAGACTGCCATCCTCAGTCCAGGTCTGAAGCCACCAGCCCCTCACAGGAATGCAGGTAGTCTGAGAGCCACAGCCATGGTTCTCTGATGAACCCGACCTGCCAGACTGCTGTCCGTACAGCAGTTCTAAAGCCACCAGCCCATCATAGACACGCAGGTAATCTGAGAGCCACACCCTTGGTTCTCTGATGAACCCGACCTGCCAAACTGCCATCTGCGGACCAGAGCCGAAGCCACCAGCCCCTGACAGAAACCCAGGTAGTCTGAGAGCCACAGCCATGGGTCTCTGATGAAGCCGACCTACCAGGCTGCCATCCGCAGTCCAGGTCTGAAGCCACCAGCCCCTCATAGAAATGCAGGTAGTGTGAGAGCCACAGTGATGGTTCTCTGATGAAGCCGACCTGCCCGACACCCATCCAGAGTCCAGGTCTGAAACCACTTGACCTCATAGAAACACAGGTAGTCTGAGAGCCACAGCCGTAGTACTCTGACAAACCCGACCTGCCAGACTGCCATCAGCAGTCCAGATCTTAAGCCACCAGCCCCTCACAGAAACGCAGGTAGTCTGATAGCCACAGCCGTGATTCTCAGATGAAGGTGACCTAATAGACTGCCATCCGCAGTGCAAGTATGAAGCCTCAAGCCCCTCACTGAAACGCAGGTAGTCTGAAACACACAGTGGTGGTTCTCTGATGATCCTGAATTGCCAGACTGCCATTCGCAGTCCAGATCTAAATCCACCACCATGCTCTCACAGAAAAGCAGATAGTCTGAGAGCCACAGCCATGGTTCTCTGATGAAGCCGACCAGCCAGAATGCCATCCGCAGTCCATGTCTGAAGCAAAAAACCCATCACAGGAATGCAGGTAGTCTGAGAGCCACAGCCGTGGTTCTCAGATGAAAATGACCTAATAGACTTCCATCTGTAGTGCAGGTCTGAAGCCAACAGGCCCTCATAGAAGTGCAGGTAGTCTGAGAGCCACAGCTGTGGTTCTCTGATGATCCCAACCTGCCAGACTGCCATCCACAGTCCCGGTCTGAAGCCAGCAGCCCCTCAGAGAAATGCAGGTAGTCTGACAGCCACAGCCTTGGTTCTCGGATGAACCCGAGCTGCATGAATGCCATCCGCACTCCAGTTCGGAAGCCAACTGCCCCTCACAGACATGCAGGCAGTCTGAGAGCCACAGCCGTGGTTCTCTGAAGAACCCTTGCTGCCAGACTGCCATCTGTAGTCCAGATCTGAAGCTGCCAGCCCACACAGAAATGCAGGTAGTCTGAGAGCCACAGCCGTGGTTTTCTGATGATCCTGACCTGCCTGACTGTAATCCACTACAGTTTGAAGATACCAGCCCTCACAGACACGCAGGGAGTCTGAGAGCCACAGACATGGTTCTCTGATGAACCCGACCTGCCTAACTGCCATCTTCAGTCCAGGTCAGAATCCACCAGCCCCTCACAGAAATGCAGGTAGTCTGAGAGAAAGGCCATTTTCTCTGATGAAGGCGACCTGCCAGAATCAATCCGCATTCCAGGTCTGAAAGCCACCAGCCCCTCACAGAAACACAGAGTCTGAGGCCACAGCTGTGGTTGTCTGATGAAGGCAACCTAATACACTGCAATCGCAGTGCAGGTCTTGAAGCCAACAGCCCTCACAGAAAGCAGGTAGTCTTGGACCCGACCTGCCAGACAGCCTTTCAGAGTCCAGGTCTGCAGCCACTAGCCCCTCACAGAAACACAGGTTTTCTGAGAGCCACAGCCATAGATCTCTGAAGAGCCCAAGCTGAGAGACTGCCATCTGCAGTCTAGGTCTGAAGCCACCAGCCCCTCACAAACAAGCAGGTAGTCTGAGAGCCACAGCCATGGTTCTCTGATGAACCTGACCTGCCAAACTGCCATCAGCTGTCCAGATCTGAAGCGACCAGCCCCTCACAGAAACCCAGGTAGTCTGAGAGTAACAGCCATGGTTCTCTGACAAAGTTGACCTGCCAGACTGCCATTTGCAGTCCAGGCCCGAAGCCACCAGCCCCTCAGAGAAATTCAAGTAGTCTGAGAGACACAGCCATTTTTCTCTGACGAAGCCGACCTGAGCAACTGAAACCCACAGTACAGGTCTGAAGCCACCAGCCCCTCATAGAAATGCAGGTAGTCTGAGAGCCACAGCCATGGCTCTCTGACTATCCTGACCTGCAAGACTGGCATCCGTACTCCAGGTCTGAAGCCACCAGCCCCTCACAGACAACTAAGTAGTCTGAGAGCCACAGCCTGGTTCTCTGATGAACCCGACCTGCCAAACTGCCTTCCGCAGTCCAGATCTGAAGCCACCAGTCCCTCACAGAAACCCAGGCAGTCTGACAGCCACACCTGTGGTTCTCTGATGAAGCTGACCTGCCAGACTGCCAACTGCAGTCCAGATCTGAAGCCACCAGCCTCACACAGAAATGCAGGTAGTCTGACAGCCATAACCATGGATCTCTGACAAATCCCACCTGCTAGACTGCTATCCTCATTCCAGGTCAGAAGCCACCAGCCTCTCTTAGAAATGCAGACAGTCTGAGAGCCACAGCCGTGGTTCTCTGATGAACCCCACCTGTCAGACTACCATTCGCAGTCCAGATCTTAAGCCACCAGCCCCTCACAGAAAAGCAGGTTGTCTGAGAGCCACAGCCGTGGTTCTGAGATGAAGGTGACCTTATAGACTGCCATCTGCATTGCAGGTCTGAAGCCAACAGTCCCTCATAGAAATGCAGGTAGTCTAAGAGCCACAGCTTTGGTTCTCTGATGATCTCAACCTGCCAGACTGCCATCCGCAGTCCAGGTCTGAAGCCACCATCCCCTTACAGAAATGCAGATAGTCTGAGAGCAACAGCCATGGTTCTCTGACAAACCCAACCTGCCAGACTGCCATCCGCAGTCCAGGTCTGAAGCCACCAGCCTCTTACAGGAAAGCAGATAGTCAGAGAGCCACAGCCATGGTTCTCTGAAGAAACCTAGCTGCCAGACTGCCATCTGCAGTCCAGGTCTGAAGCCACCATCCCCTCACAGAAAAGCAGGTAGTCTGAGAGCCACAACTGTGGTTCTCTGATGAAGGTGATCTAATAGACTGCCATTCGCAGTGCAGGTCTGAAGCCACCAGCCCCTCACAGAAACGCAGGTAGTCTGAGAGCCACAGCCGTTGTTCTCTGAAGAACCCTTGCTGCCAGACTGCCATCTGCAGTCCAGATCTGAAGCCGCCAACCCCTCAGGGAAACGCAGGTAGTCGGAGAGCCACAGCCGTGGTTCTCTGATGATCCCAATGTGCCAGACTGCAATCCGCAATACAGTTCTGAAGATACCAGCCTCTCACAGACAAGCAGGTAGTCTGAGAGCCACAGATGTGGTTGTCTGATGAACCCGACCTGCCAAACTGCCATCTTCAGTCCAGGTCAGAAGCCACCAGCCCCTCACAGAAATATAGGTAGTCTGAGAGCCAGTGCCATTTTTCTCTGATGCAGGCGACCTACCAGACTGCAATCCGCAGTCCAGGACTGCAGCCACCAGCCCCTCACAGAAACGCAGCGAGTCTGAGAGCCACAGCTGTGGTTCTCTGATGAACCCAGCCTGCCAGACAGCCATCCACAGTCCAAGTCTGAAGCAACCATCCCTTCACAGAAAAGCAGATAGCCTGAGAGCCACCGCCGTGGTTGTCTGATGGACCCGACCTGCCAGAGTACCATTCGTAGTTCAGGTCTGAAGCCACCAGCCTCTCACAGAAATGCAGGTTTTCTGAGTGCCACATTTGTGGATCTCTGAAGAGCCCTAGCTGCCACACTGCCATCTGCAGTCTAGGTCAGAAGCCACCAGCCTCTCACAGACAAGCAGGTGGTCTGAGAGCCATAGCCGTGGTTCTCTGATGAACCCGACCTGCCAAACAGCCATCAGCAGTCCAGGTCTGAAGCCACCAGCCCCTCACAGAAACCCAGGTAGTCTGCGAGCAAGAGCCATGGTTTTCTGATGAAGTTGACCTGCCAGACTGCCATCTGCAGTCCAGATCTGAAGCCACCAGCCCCTCAAAGAAATTCAGGTAGTCTGAGAGCCACAGCCATTTTTTCTGACAAAGCTGATCAGAGTGACTGAAACCCACAGTACAGGTCTGAAGCTGCCAGCCCCTCATAGAAACACAGGTAGTCTGAGAGTGACAGCCATGGTTCTCTGACAATCCTGACCTGCCAGACTGCCATCCGCACTCCAGGTCTGAAGCCACCAGCCCCTCACAGACATCTAAGTAGTCTGAGAGCCACAGCCTGGTTCTCTGATGAACCTGACCTGCCAAACTGCCATCCGCAGTCCAGGTCTGAAGCCACCAGTCCCTCACAGAAACGCAGATAGTCTGAGAGCGACAACCATGGTTCTCTGAAGAACCCTAGCTGCCAGACTGCCATCTGCATTCCAGGTCTGAAGCCACCAGCCCCTCACAGAAATGCAGGCAGTATGAGAGCCGAAGCCATGGTTTTCTGACGAACCCGACCTACCAGTCTGCCATCCGCATTCCAGGTCTGAAGCCACCAGCCCCCTCACAGACACGGAGGTAGGCTGAGAGCCACAGCCGTGTTTCTCTGAAGAACCCAACCTGCCAAACTGCCATCCGCAGTCCAGGTCTGAAGCCACCAGCCCTTCACAGAAACCCAGGTAGTCTGATAGCCACAGCCATGGTTCTCTGACGAATCCCAACTGCCAGACTGCAATCCGCTGTCCACGTCTGAAGCCACCAGCCCCTCACAGAAATGCAGGTAGTCTGAGAGCCAAGCTGTGGTTCTCTGATGAAGGCGACCTAATAGACTGCCATCCGCAGTGCGGGTCTGAAGCCATCAGCCCCTCACAGGAATGCAGATAGTCTGAGTGCCACAGGCATGGTTCAATGATGAACCCGACCTGCCAGAATGCCATCCGCTGTCCAGGTCTGAAGCCTCCAGCCCCTCACTGAAATGTAGGTTGTCTGAGTGCCACAACCATGGTTCTCTGGAGTGCCCTAGCTGCCAAACTGACATCTTCATTCTTGGTCTGAAGCCACCAGCCACTGACAGAAAAGATGGTAGTCTCAGAGCCACAGCTGTGGTGCTCTGAAGAACCCTAGATGCCAGACTGCCATCTGCAGTCCATGTCTGAAGCCAGCAGCCTCCTCACAGAAATGCAGGTAGTCTGAGAGTCACGGCTGTGGTTCTCTGATGAACCCGACCTGCCAGACTGCCATCCGCACTCCAGATCTGAAGCCACCAGCCCCTCACAGACATGCAGGATGTCTGAGAGCCACAGCCATGATTCTCTGATGAAGCCGACATGCCAAACTGCCATCCACAGTCCAGGTCTGAAGCCACCAGCCCCTCACAGAAATGCAGGTAGTCTGAGAGCCACAGCCATGGTTCTCTGGCAAAGCCAACCTGCCAGACTGCCATCCGCAGTCCAGGTCTGAAGCCACCAGCCCCTCACAGAAATTCAGGTAGTCTGAGAGCCACAGCCGTGGTCCTCTGACGAAGCAGACATGCCAGACTGCCATCCGCAGTACACGTCTGAAGCCACCAGCCCCTCACTGAAATGCAGGTAGTCTCAGAGCCAAAGCTGTGTTTCTCTGATGAAGCCAACCTGCCAAACTGCCATCTGCCGTCCAGGTCTGAAGCCACCAGCCCATCAGAGAAGGGCACATAGTCTGAGACCAAAAGCCTTGGTTCTCAGACGATCCCAACTTGCCAGACTGCCATCCGCAGTCCATGTCTGAAGCCAACAGCTCCTCACAGAAATGCAGATAGTTTGAGACCCACAGCCGTAGTTCTCTGATGAAGCTGACCTGCCAGACTGCCATCCGCAGTACACGTCGGAAGCCACCAGCCCCTCACAGAATCGCAGGTAGTCTGAGAGCCACAGCTGTGTTTCTCTGATGAACCCGACCTGCCAGACTGCAAACCACACTTAAGGTCTGAAGCCACCAGCCATTCACAGACACCCAAGTAGTCTTAGAGTCACAGCCGTGGATCCCTGATGAACCCGAGTTGCAAAACTGCCATCCGCAGTCCAGGTCTGAAGCCACCAGCCCCTCAAAGAAACCCAGGTAGTCTGAGAGCCACAGCCTTGGTTCTCTGAGGAAGCCAACCTGCCAGACTGCCATCAGCAGTCCAGGTCTGAAGCCACCATCCCCTCACAGAAATGCAGATAGTCTGAGAGCAACAGCCATGGTTCTCTGATGAACCCAACCTGCCAGACTGCCATCCGCAGTCCAGGTCTGAAGACACCAGCCTCTTACAGAAAAGCAGATAGTCAGAGAGCCACAGACATGGTTCTCTGAAGAAACCTAGCTGCCAGAGTGCCATCTGCAGTCCAGGTCTGAAGCCACCATCCCCTCACAGAAAAGCAGGTAGTCTGAGAGCCACAGCCATGGTTCTCTGATGAACCCGAGCTGCCTGACTGCCATCCGCACTCCAGTTCGGAAGCCACCAGCCCCTCACAGACACACAGGTAGTCTGAGAGCCACAACTGTGGTTCTCTGATGAAGGTGATCTAATAGACTGCCATTGGCAGTGCAGGTCTGAAGCCACCAGCCCCTCACAGAAATGCAGGTAGTCTTAGAGCCACAGCCGTGGTTCTCTGAAGAACCCTTGCTGCCAGACTGCCATCTGCAGTCCAGATCTGAAGCCGCCAACCCCTCAGGGAAATGCAGGTAGTCGGAGACCAAAGCCGTGGTTCTCTGATGATCCCGATGTGCCAGACTGCAATCCGCACTACAGTTCTGAAGATACCAGCCTCTCACAGACAAGCAGGTAGTCTGAGAGCCACAGATGTGGTTGTCTGATGAACCCAACCTGCCAAACTGCCATCTTCAGCCCAGGTCAGAAGCCACCAGCCCCTCACAGAAATATAGGTAGTCTGAGAGCCAGTGCCATTTTTCTCTGATGCAGACGACCTACCAGACTGCAATCCGCAGTCCAGGACTGCAGCCACCAGCCTCTCACAGAAATGCAACGAGTCTGAGAGCCACAGCTGTGGTTCTCTGATGAACCCAGCCTGCCAGACAGCCATCCACAGTCCAAGTCTGAAGCAACCATCCCTTCACAGAAAAGCAGATAGCCTGAGAGCCACCGCCGTGGTGGTCTGATGGACCCGACCTGCCAGACTGCCATCCGCAGTCCCGGTCTGAAGCCATCAGCCCCTCAGAGAAATGCAGGTAGTCTGACAGCCACAGCCTTGGTTCTCGGATGAACCTGAGCTGCCTGAATGCCATCCACACTCCAGTTCAGAAGCCAACTGCCCCCTCACAGACATGCAGGCAGTCTACGAGCCACAGCCGTGGTTCTCTGAAGAACCCTTGCTGCCAGACTGCCATCTGCAGTCCAGATCTGAAGCTGCCAGCCCACACAGAAATGCAGGTAGTCTGAGAGCCACAGCCGTGGTTTTCTGATGATCCCGACCTGCCTGACTGTAATCCGCACTACAGTTTTGAAGATACCAGCCCCTCACAGACACGCAGAGAGTCTGAGAGCCACAGACATGGTTCTCTGATGAACCCGACCTGCCTAACTGCCATCTTCAGTCCAGGTCAGAATCCACCAGCCCCTCACAGAAATGCAGGTAGTCTGAGAGAAAGAGCCATTTTTCTCTGATGAAGACGACCTGCCAGAATGCAATCTGCATTCCAGGTCTGAAGCCACCAGCCCCTGACAGAAACACAGGGAGTCTGAGAGCCACAGCTGTGGTTGTCTGATGAAGGCAACCTAATACACTGCAATTCGCAGTGCAGGTCTGAAGTCAACAGCCCTCACAGAAACGCAGGTAGTCTTAGAACCCGACCTGCCAGACAGCCTTTCGGAGTCCAGGTCTGAAGCCACCAGCCCCTCACAGAAACACTGGTTTTCTGAGAGCCACAGCCATAGATCTCTGAAGAGTCCTAGCTGAGAGACTGCCATCTGCAGTCTAGGTCTGAAGCCACCAGCCCCTCACAAACAAGCAGGTAGTCTGAGAGCCACAGCCGTGGTTCTCTGATGAACCCGACCTGCCAAACTGCCATCAGCTGTCCAGGTCTGAAGCCACCAGCCCCTCACAGAAATGCAAGTAGTCTGAGACACAGCCATTTTTCTCTGACGAAGCCGACCTGAGCGACTGAAACCCACAGTACAGGTCTGCAGCCACCAGCCCCTCATAGAAACGCAGGTAGTCTGAGAGCCACAGCCATGGCTCTCTGACTATCCTGACCTGCAAGGCTGCCATCCGTACTCCAGGTCTGAAGCCACCAGCCCCTCACTGACAACTAAGTAGTCTGAGAGCCACAGCCTGGTTCTCTGATGAACCCGACCTGCCAAACTGCCTTCCGCAGTCCAGGTCTGAAGCCACCAGTCCCTCACAGAAACCCAGGCAGTCTGACAGCCACACCTGTGGTTCTCTGATGAAGCTGACCTGCCAGACTGCCAACTGCTGTCCAGATCTGAAGCCACCAGCCCCTCACAGAAATGCAGGCAGTATGAGGGCCGAAGCCATGGTTTTCTGATGAACCCGACCTACCAGTCTGCCATCCGCATTCCAGGTCTGAAGCCACCAGCTCCCTCACAGACACGGAGGTAGGCTGAGAGCCACAGCCGTGTTTCTCTGAAGAACCCAACCTGCCAAACTGCCATCTGCAGTCCAGGTCTGAAGCCACCAGCCCTTCACAGAAACCCAGGTAGTCTGATAGCCTCAGCCATGGTTCTCTGACGAATCCCAACTGCCAGACTGCAATCCGCTGTCCACGTCTGAAGCCACCAGCCCCTCACAGAAATGCGGTAGTCTTAGAGCCACAGACGTTGTCCTCTGATGAAGCTGACCTGCCCGACTGCCATCCACAGTCCAGGTCTCAAGCCACCTGCCCCTCACAGAAGTGCAGGTAGCGTGAGAGCCACAACCATGATTCTCTGACAATCCGGACTTGCCAGACTGCCGTCCGAAGGCCAGGTATGAAGCCAACTGCCCCTCACAGAAATACAGATAGTTTGAGAGCCACAGCCGTGGTTCTCTGAAGAAGCTGACCTGCCAGACTGCCATCGGCAGTCCACGTCTGAAGCCACCAGCCCCTCACAGAAATGCAGGTAGTCTGAGAGCCAAGCTGTGGTTCTCTGATGAAGGCAACCTAATAGACTGCCATCCGCAGTGCGGGTCTGAAGCCATCAGCCCCTCACAGGAATGCAGATAGTCTGAGTGCTACAGGCATGGTTCAATGATGAACCCGACCTGCCAGAATACCATCCGCTGTCCAGGTCTGAAGCCTCCAGCCCCTCACTGAAATGTAGGTTGTCTGAGTGCCACAACCATGGTTCTCTGGAGTGCCCTAGCTGCCAAACTGACATCTTCATTCTTGGTCTGAAGCCACCAGCCACTGACAGAAAAGATGGTAGTCTCAGAGCCACAGCTGTGGTGCTCTGAAGAACCCTAGATGCCAGACTGCCATCTGCAGTAAATGTCTGAAGCCAGCAGCCTCCTCACAGAAATGCAGGTAGTCTGAGAGTCACGGCTGTGGTTCTCTGATGAACCCGACCTGCCAGACTGCCATCCGCACTCCAGATCTGAAGCCACCAGCCCCTCACAGACACGCAGGATGTCTGAGAGCCACAGCCATGATTCTCTGAGAAGCCGACACTGCCAAACTGCCATCCACGGTCAGGTCTGAAGCCACCAGCCCTCACAGAAATGCAGGTAGTCTGAGAGCCACAGCCATGGTTCTCTGGCAAAAGCCAACCTGCCAGACTGCCATCCCCGGTCAGGTCTGAAACCACCAGCCCTTCACAGAAATTCAGGTAGTCTAAGAGCCACAGCTGTGGTCCTCTGATGAAGCCGACATGCCAGACTGCCATCCGCAGTACACGTCTGAAGCCACCAGCCCCTCACTGAAACGCAGGTAGTCTCAGAGCCAAAGCTGTGTTTCTCTGATAAAGCCGACCTGCCAAACTGCCATCTGCAGTCCAGGTCTGAAGCCACCAGCCCCTCAGAGAAGGGCACGTAGTCTGAGACCAAAAGCCTTGGTTCTCTGACGATCCCAACTTGCCAGACTGCCATCCGCAGTCCAGGTCTGAAGCCAACAGCTCCTCACAGAAATGCAGATAGTTTGAGACCCACAGCCGTAGTTCTCTGATGAAGCTGACCTGCCAGACTGCCATCCGCAGTACACGTCTGAAGCCACCAGCCCCTCACAGAAACGCAGGTAGTCTGAGAGCCACAGCTGTGTTTCTCTGATGAACCCGACCTGCCAGACTGCAATCCGCACTTAAGGTCTGAAGCCACCAGCCATTCACAGACACCCAAGTAGTCTTACAGCCACAGCCATGGATCCCTTATGAACCCGAGTTGCAAACCTGCCATCCACAGTCCAGGTCTGAAGCCACCAGCCCCTCAAAGAAACCCAGGTAGTCTGAGAGCCACAGCCTTGGTTTTCTGAGGAAGCCAACCTGCCAGACTGCCATCAGCAGTCCAGGTCTGAAGCCACCAGCACCTCACAGAAATGCAGGTAGTTTGAGAGCCACAGCAGTGGTCCTCTATCGAAGCCAACCTGCCCAGCACCCATCCGCAGTCGAGGTCTGAAGCCACCAGCCCCTCACTGAAATGCAGGTAGTTTCAGACCCACAGCCATAGTTCTCTGACGAAGCCGACCTGCCAGACTGCCATCCACAGTCCAGAACTGAAGCCACCATTCCCTCAAAGAAACACAGATAGTCTGAGAGCCACAGCCATGGATCTCTGATGAAGTCAACCTGCAAGACTGCAATTCTCAGTCCAAGTCTGAAGCCAGCCACCCCTCAAAGAAATGCAGGTAGTCTGAGAGCCATAGCCGTGGTCCTCTAACGAAGCCAACCTGCCTGAAACCCATACGCTGTCCAGGTCTGAAGCCACCAGCCCATCACAGAAATGCAGGTAGTCTGAGAGCCACAGCTTTGGTTCTCTGACGAAGCCGACTTACCAGACTGCTATCTGCAGTCCATGTCTGAAGCCACCAGCCCCTCACAGGAATGCAGGTAGTCTGAGAGCCACAGCCGTGGTTCTCTGTCGAAGCCGACCTGCCAGACTGCCATCTGCAGTGCAGGTCTAATGCCACCTACTCCTCACAGAAAGGCAGGTAATCTGAGAGCCACAGGAGTGGTTCTCAGTTGAAACCGACCTGCCAGACTGCCATCCGCAGTCCAGGTCTGAAGCCACCATCCCCTCACAGAAATGCAGATAGTCTGAGAGCGACAGCCGTGGTTCTCTGATGAACCCAACCTGCCAAACTGCCATCAGCAGTCCAGATCTGAAGCCACCAGCCCCTCACAGAATCCTAGGTAGTCTGAGAGGAACAGCCGTGGTTCTCTGATGAAGTCAACCGGTCAGGCTGCCATCTGCAGTCCAGATCTTAAGCCACCAGCGCCTCACAGAAATGCAGGTAGTATGACAGCCACTGCCATTTTTCTCTGATGAAGCCAAACTGAGCGACTGCCACCCGCAGTACAGGTCTGAAGCCACCAGCCCCTCACAGACACCTCAGTAGTCTGAGAGCCACAGCCTGGTTCTCTGATGAACCCGACCTGCCAAACTGCCATCTGCAGACCAGGTCTGAAGCCATCAGCCCCTCACAGAAACCCAGGCAGTCTGATAGCCACACCCGCGGTTCTCTGACGAAGCCGACCTGCCAAACTGCCATCCGCGGTCCAGGTCTGAAGCCACCAGCCTCTCACGGAAATGCAGGTAGTCTGAGAGCCACAGATATGGTTCTCTGATGAAGCCGACCTGCTAGACTGCTATCCTCATTCCAGGTCAGAAGCCACCATCCCCTCATAGAAATGCAGACAGTCTTAGAGCAACAGCCGCGGTTCTCTGATGAACCCGACCTGCCAGACTGCCATCCGCAGTCAAGGTCTGAAGCCACCATCCCCTCACAGAAATGCTTATAGTCAGAGAGCGACAGCTGTGGTTCTCTGATGAACCCGACCTGCCTGACTGCCTTCCACAGCCCAGGTCTGAAGCCACCAGCCCCTAAGAGAAAGGCAGATAGTCAGAGAGCCACAGCCATGGTTCTCTGAAGATTCATAGCTGGCAGACTGCCATCTGCAGTCCAGGTCTGAAGCCACCAGCCCTTCACAGAATTGCAGGTAGTCCAAGAGTCAAGGCCGAGGTTCTCTGATGAACCCGAGCTGCCTGACTGCCATCCGCACTCCAGTTCAAAAGCCATCAGCCCCTCACAGACAAGCAGATAGTCTGAGAGCTACAGCCGTGGTTCTCTGATGAAACCGACCTGCCAAACTGCCATCAGCAGTCCAGATCTGATGCCAACAGCCCCTCACAGAATCCCAGGTAGTCTAAGAGGAAAAGCCGTGGTTCTCTGACGAAGTTGACCTGCCAGACTGCCATCTGCAGTCCAGGTCTGAAGCCACCAGCCCCTCACAGAAATGCAGGTAGTCTGAGAGCCACAGTCATGGTTCTCTGATGAACCTGACCTGCCAGACAGCCATCCGCACTCCAGGTCTGGAGCCAACAGCCCTTCACAGACACCGAAGTAGTCAGAAAGCCACAGCCTGGTTCTCAGATGAACCCGATTTGCCAGACTGCCAACCGCAGTCCAGGTCTGAAGCCACCAGGCCATCACAGAAATGCAGGTAGTCTAAGATCCACATCCGGGGTTCTTTGACGAAGCCGACCTGCCGGACTACCTTCTGCAGTGCTGGTCTAAAGTCACCACCCCTCACAGAAAGGCAGGTAGTCTGAGAGCCACTAATGTGGTTCTCTGATGAAACTGACCTGCCAAACTTCCAACTTCTGTCCAGGTCAGAAGCCACCATCCCCTCACAGAAATGTAGATAGTCTGAGAGCCACAGATATGGTTCTCTGACGAACCCAACCTGCCTAGACTGAAACCGCACTCCAGGACTGAAGATACCAGCCCCTCACAGACCCCTAAGTAGTATGAGAGCTACAGCCTGGTTCTCCGATGAACCCGACCTGCCAGATTGAAACCGCACTCCATGTCTGAAGAAACCAGCCTCTTACAGACACCTATAGTCTGAGAGCTACAGCCTGGTCCTCTGATGAACCCGACCTGTCAAACTGCCATCCACAGACCAGGTCTGAAGCCACCAGCCCCTCACAGAAACCCAGACAGTCTGACAGCCACACCCATGGTTCTCTGATGAAGCTGACCTGCCAGACTGCTCTCCGTGGTCCAGGTCTGAAGAAACCAGCCCCTCACAGAAATGCAGGTAGTCTGAGAGCCACAGCCATGGTTCTCTGATGAAGCCGACCTGCTAGACTGCTATCCTCATTCCAGGTCAGAAGCCACCAGCCCCCTCATAGAAACGCAGACAGTCTGAGAACAACAGCCGCGGTTCTCTGATGAACCCAACCTGCCAGACTACTATCCGCAGTTCATATCTTAAGCCACTAGCCACTCACAGAAATGCAGGTAGTCTGAGAGCCACAGCCGTGGTTCTCAGATGAAGGTGACCTAATAGACTGCCATCTGTAGTGCAGGTCTGAAGCCAACAGGCCCTCATAGAAGTGCAGGTAGTCTGAGAGCCACAGCTGTGGTTCTCTGATGATCCCAACCTGCAGACTGCCATCCACGGTCCGGTCTGAAGAAACCAGCCCCTAAGAAACACGCAGGTAGTCTGACAGCCACAGCCTTGGTTCTCGGATGAACCAGAGCTGCCTGAATGCCATCTGCACTCCAGTTCGGAAGCCATCTTCCCCTCACAGACATGCAGGCAGTCGGAGAGCCACAGCCGTGGTTCTCTGAAGAACCCTTGCTGCCAGACTGCCATCTGCAGTCCAGATCTGAAGCTGCCAGCCCACACAGAAATGCAGGTAGTCTGAGAGCTACAGCTGTGGTTTTCTGATGATCCCGACCTGCCTGACTGTAATCCGCACTAGAGTTTTGAAGATACCAGCCCCTCACAGACACGCAGGTGAGTCTGAGATCCACAGACGTGGTTCTCTGATAAACCCAACCTGCCAAGCTACCATCTTCAGTCCAGGTCAGAATCCGCCAGACCCTCACAGAAATGCAGGTAGTCTGAGAGAAAGAGGCATTTTTCTCTGATGAAGCCGACCTGCCAAACTGCCATCTGCAGTCCAGGTCTGAAGGCACCAGCCCCTCAGGGAAGGGCACGTAGTCTGAGACCAAAAGCCTTGGTTCTCAGACGATCCCAACATGCCAGACTGCCATCCGCAGTCCAGGTCTGAAGCCAACAGCTCCTCACAGAAATGCAGATAGTTTGAGACCCACAGCCATAGTTCTCTGATGAAGCTGACCTGCCAGTCTGCCATCTGCAGTACACGTCTGAAGCCACCAGCCGCTCACAGAAACGCAGGTAGTCTGAGAGCCACAGCTGTGTTTCTCTGATGAACCCGACCTGCCAGACTGCAATCCGCACTTAAGGTCTGAAGCCACCAGCCATTCACAGACACCCAAGAAGTCTTAGAGCCACTGCCGTGGATCCCTGATGAACCCGACCTGCAAAACTGCCATCCGCAGTCCAGGTCTGAAGCCACCAGCCCCTCAATGAAACCCAGGTAGTCTGAGAGCCACAGCCTTGGTTCTCTGAGGAAGCCAACCTGCCAGACTGCCATCAGCAGTCCAGGTCTGAAGCCACCAGCACCTTACAGAAATGCAGGTAGTTTGAGAGCCACAGCAGTGGTCCTCTTACGAAGCCGACCTGCCCGGCACCCATCCGCAGTCGAGGTCTGAAGCCACCAGCCCCTCACCGAAATGCAGGTAGTTTCAGACCCACAGCCATGGTTCTCTGATGAAGCCGACCTGCCAGACTGCCATCCACAGTCCAGGACTGAAGCCACCATTCCCTCAAAGAAACACAGATAGTCTGAGAGCCACAGCCATGGATCTCTGATGAAGTCAACCTGCAAGACTGCAATCCTCAGTCCAAGTCTGAAGCCACCCACCCCACAAAGAAATGCAGGTAGTCTGAGAGCCACAGCCGTGGTCCTCTAACGAAGCCGACCTGCCTGAAACCCATATGCTGTCCTGGTCTGAAGCCACCAGCCCATCACAGAAATGCAGGTAGTCTGAGAGCCACAGCTTTGGTTCTCTGACAAAGCCGACTTACCAGACTGCTATCTGCAGTCCATGTCTGAAGCCACCAGCCCCTCACAGGAATGCAGGTAGTCTGAGAGTCACAGCCGTGGTTCTCTGTCGAAGCCGACCTGCCAGACTGCCATCTGCAGTGCAGGTCTAATGCCACCTACCCCTCACAGAAAGGCAGGTAATCTGAGAGCCACAGCAGTGGTTCTCAGATGAAATCGACCTGCCAGACTGCCATCCACAGTCCAGGTCTGAAGCCACCTTCCCCTCACAGAAATGCAGATAGTCTGAGAGCGACAGCCGTGGTTCTCTGATGAACCCAACCTGCCAAACTGCCATCAGCAGTCCAGATCTGAAGCCACCATCCCCTCACAGAATCCTAGGTAGTCTGAGAGCAACAGCCGTGGTTCTCTGATGAAGTCGACCGGTCAGGCTGCCATCTGCAGTCCAGGTCTGAAGCCACCAGCCCCTCACAGAAATGCAGGTAGTATGACAGCCACAGCCATTTTTCTCTGATGAAGCCAACCTGAGCGACTGCCACCCGCAGTACAGGTCTGAAGCCACCAGCCCCTCACAGACACCTAAGTAGTCTGAGAGCCACAGCCTGGTTCTCTGATGAACCCGACCTGCCAAACTGCCATCCGCAGACCAGGTCTGAAGCCATCATCCCCTCACAGAAACCCAGGCAGTCTGACAGCCACACCCGTGGTTCTCTGATGAAGCCGACCTGCCAAACTGCCATACGCGGTCCAGGTCTGAAGCCACCAGCCTCTCACGGAAATGCAGATAGTCAGAGAGCCACAGCCATGGTTCTCTGATGAAGCCAACCTGCTAGACTGCTATCCTCATTCCAGGTCAGAAGCCACCAGCCCCTCATAGAAATGCAGACAGTCTTAGAGCAACAGCCGTGGTTCTCTGATGAACCCGACCAGCCAGACTGCCATCCGCAGTCAAGGTCTGAAGCCACCATCCCCTCACAGAAATGCTGATAGTCAGAGAGCGACAGCTGTGGTTCTCTGATGAACCCAACCTGCCAGACTGCCTTTCACAGCCCAGATCTGAAGCCACCAGCCCCTTACAGAAAGGCAGATAGTCAGAGAGCCACAGCCATGGTTCTCTGAAGATACATAGCTGGCAGACTGCCATCTGCAGTCCAGGTCTGAAGCCACCAGCCCCTCACAGAATCGCAGGTAGTCCAAGAGTCACGGCCGAGGTTCTCTGACGAACCCAAACTGCCTGACTGCCATCCACACTCCAGTTCAAAAGCCATCAGCCCCTCACAGACAAGCAGATAGTCTGAGAGCTACAGCCATGGTTCTCTGATGAAACCGAACTGCCAAACTGCCATCAGCAGTCCAGGTCTGATGCCAACAGCCCCTCACAGAATCTCAGGTAGTCTGAGAGCAACAGCCGTGGTTCTCTGACGAAGTCGACCTGCCAGACTGCCATCTGCAGTCCAGGTCTGAAGCCACCAGCCCTTCACAGAAATGCAGGTAGTCTGAGAGCCACAGTCATGGTTCTCTGATGAACCTGACCTGCCAGACAGCCATCCGCACTCCAGGTCTGGAGCCAACAGCCCTTCACAGACACCGAAGTAGTCAGAAAGCCACAGCCTGGTTCTCAGATGAACCCGATTTGCCAAACTGCCAACCGCAGTCCAGGTCTGAAGCCACCAGGCCATCACAGAAATGCAGGTAGTCTAAGATCCACATCCGGGGTTCTTTGATGAAGCCGACCTGCCGGACTACCTTCTGCAGTGCAGGTCTAAAATCACCACCCCTCACAGAAAGGCAGGTAGTCTGAGAGCCACTAATGTGGTTCTCTGATGAAACTGACTTGCCAAACTTCCATCTTCTGTCCAGGTCAGAAGCCACCATCCCCTCACAGAAATGTCGGTAGTCTGAGAGATAGAGCCATTTTTCTCTGATGAAGACGACTTGCCAGAATGCAATCCGCATTCCAGGTCTGAAGACACCAGCCCCTCACAGACCCCTAAGTAGTCTGAGAGCTACAGCCTGGTTCTCTGATGAACCTGACCTGCCAAACTGTTATCCACAGACCAGGTCTGAAGCCACCCGACTGTCACAGAAAGCCGGGCAGTCTGACAGCCACACCCGTGGTTCTCTGACGAAGCCAACCTGCCAGACTGCCATCCGCAGTCCTGGTCTGAAGCCACCAGCTCCTCACAGAAATGCAGGTAGTCTGAGAGCCACAGCCATGGTTCTCCGATGAACCCGACCTGCCAGATTGAAACCGCACTCCATGTCTGAAGAAACCAGCCTCTTACAGACACCTATAGTCTGAGAGCTACAGCCTGGTCCTCTGATGAACCGACCTGCCAAACTGCCATCCACAGACCAGGGTCTGAAGCCACCAGCCCTCACAGAAATCCAGGCGAGTCTGACAGCCACCCGTGGTTCTCTGATGATGACCTGCCAGACTGCCCTCCGCGGTCAGATCTGAAAAACCAGCCCCTCACAGAAATGCAGGTAGTCTGAGAGCCACAGCCATGGTTCTCTGATGAAGTCGACCTGCTAGACTGCTATCCTCATTCCAGGTCAGAAGCCACCAGCCCCCTCATAGAAACGCAGACAGTCTGAGAGCAACAGCCGTGGTTCTCTGAAGAACCCAACCTGCCAGACTACCATCCGCAGTTCATATCTTAAGCCACTAGCCACTCACAGAAATGCAGGTAGTCTGAGAGCCACAGCCGTGGTTCTCAGATGAAGGTGACCTAATAGACTGCCATCTGTAGTGCAGGTCTGAAGCCAACAGGCCCTCATAGAAGTGCAGGTAGTCTGAGAGCCACATCTGTGGTTCTCTGATGATCCCAACCTGCCAGACTGCCATCCGCAGTCCTGGTCTGAAGCCACCAGCCCCTCAGAGAAACGCAGGTAGTCTGACAGCCACAGCCTTGGTTCTTGGATGAACCTGAGCTGCCTGAATGCCATCCGCACTCCAGTTCAGAAGCCAACTGCCCCTCACAGACATACAGGCAGTCTGAGAGCCACAGCCGTGGTTCTCTGAAGAACCCTTGCTGCCAGACTGCTATCTGCAGTCCAGATCTGAAGCTGCCAGCCCACACAGAAATGCAGGTAGTCTGAGAGCCACAGCCGTGGTTTCTGATGATCGACCTGCCTGACTGTAATCCGCACTACAGTTTGAAGATACCAGCCCCTCACAGACCATGAGAGTCTGAGAGCCACAGCGTGGTTCTCTGATGAACCCGACCTGCCAAACTGCCATCTTCAGTCGGGAGGGAATCCACCAGCCCCTCACAGAAATGCAGGTAGTCTGAGAGAAAGAGCCATTTTTCCTGATGAAGATGACCTGCCAGAATGCAATCCGCATTCCAGGTCTGAAGCCACCAGCCCCTCACAGAAACATAGGGAGTCTGAGAGCCACAGCTGTGGTTTTCTGATGAAGGCAACCTAATACACTGCAATTCGCAGTGCAGGTCTGAAGCCAACAGCCCTCACAGAAACACAGGTTTTCTGAGAACCACAGCCATAGATCTCTGAAGAGCCCTAGCTGAGAGACTGCCATCTGCAGTCTAGGTCTGAAGCCACCAGCCCCTCACAAACAAGCAGGTAGTCTGAGAGCCACAGCCGTGGTTCTCTGATGAACCTGACCTGCCAAACTGCCATCAGCTGTCCAGGTCTGAAGCCACCAGCCCCTCACAGAAACCCAGGTAGTCTGAGAGAAACAGCCATGGTTCTCTGACGAAGTTGACCTGCCAGACTGCCATCTGCAGTCCAGGCCTGAAGCCACCAGCCCCTCATAGAAATGCAGGTAGTCTGAGAGCCACAGCCATGGCTCTCTGACTATTCTGACCTACCAGACTGCCATCTGCACTCCAGGTCTGAAGCCACCAGCCCCTCACAGACAACTAAGTAGTCTGAGAGTCACAGCCTGGTTCTCTGATGAACCCGACCTGCCAAACTGCCTTCCGCAGTCCAGGTTTGAAGCCACCAGTCCCTCACAGAAACCCAGGCAGTCTGACAGCCACACCCGTGGTTCTCTGATGAAGCTGACCTGCCAGACTGCCAACTGCAGTCCAGATCTGAAGCCACCAGCCTCACACAGAAATGCAGGTAGTCTGACAGCCACAACCATGGATCTCTGATGAATCCCACCTGCTAGACTGCTATCCCACATTCCAGGTCAGAAGCCACCGGCCCCTCTTAGAAATGCAGACAGTCTGAGAGCCACAGCCGTAGTTCTCTGAAGAACCCCACCTGTCAGACTACCATTCACTGTCCAGATCTTAAGCCACCAGCCCCTCACAGAAAAAGCAGGTAGTCTGAGAGCCACAGCTGTGGTTCTCAGATGAAGGTGACCTTATAGACTGCCATTTGCAGAGCAGGTCTGAAGCCAACAGTCCTCATAGAAATGCAGGTAGTCTAAGAGCCACAGCTTTGGTTCTCAGATGATCCCAACCTGCCAGACTGCCATCCACACTCCAGTTCTGAAGCCACCATCCCCCTCACAGAAATGCAGATAGTCTGAGAGCAACAGCCATGGTTCTCTGACAAACCCAACCTGCCAGACTGCCATCCGCAGTCCAGGTCTGAAGCCACCAGCCTCTTACAGAAAAGCAGAGAGTCAGAGAGCCACAGCCATGGTTCTCTGAAGAAACCTAGCTGCCAGACTGCCATCTGGAGTCCAGGTCTGAAGCCACCATCCCCTCACAGAAAAGCAGGTAGTCTGAGAGCCACAGCCGTGGTTCTCTGATGAACCCGAGCTGCCTGACTGCCATCCGCACTCCAGTTCGGAAGCCACCAGCCCCTCACAGACACGCAGGTAGTTTGAGAGCCACAACTGTGGTTCTCTGATGAAGAGTGATCTAATAGACTGCCATGCAGAGCAGGTCTGAAGCCACCAGCCCCTCAGAAGCCATGGGTAGTCTGAGGCCACAGCCGTGGTTCTCTGAAGAACCCTGCTGCCAGACTGCCATCTGCAGTCCAGATCTGAAGCCGCCAACCCCTCAGGGAAATGCAGGTAGTCGGAGAGCCACAGCCGTGGTTCTCTGACATTCCCGATGTGCCAGACTGCAATCCGCACTACAGTTCTGAAGATATCAGCCTCTCACAGACAAGCAGGTAGTCTGAGAGCCACAGATGTGGTTGTCTGATGAACCCGACCTGCCAAACTGCCATCTTCAGTCCAGGTCAGAAGCCACCAGCCCCTCACAGAAATATAGGTAGACTGAGAGCCAGTGCCATTTTCTCTGATGCAGGCGACCTACCAGACTGCAATCCATGGTCAGGACTGCAACCACCAGCCCCTCACAGAAGCATGAGTCTGAGAGCCACAGCTGTGGTTCTCTGATGAACCCAACCTGCCAGACAGCCATCCACAGTCCAAGTCTGAAGCAACCATCCCTTCACAGAAAAGCAGATAGCCTGAGAGCCACCGCCGTGGTTGTCTGATGGACCCGACCTGCCAAAGTGCCATTCATAGTTCAGGTCTGAAGCCACCAGCCTCTCACAGAAATGCAGGTTTTCTGAGTGCCACATTTGTGGATCTCTGAAGAGCCCTAGCTGCCACACTGCCATCTGCAGTCTAGGTCTGAAGACACCAGCCTCTCACAGACAAGCAGGTGGCCTGAGAGCCACTGCCGTGGTTCTCTGATGAACCCAACCTGCCAAACAGCCATCAGCAGTCCAGATCTGAAGCCACCAGCCCCTCACAGAAACCCAGGTAGTCTGCGAGCAAGAGCCATGGTTTTCTGATGAAGTTCACCTGCCAGACTGCCATCTGCAGTCCAGGTCTGAAGCCACCAGCCCCTCAAAGAAATGCAGGTAGTCTGAGAGCCACAGCCATTTTTCTCTGACAAAGCTGATCAGAGTGACTGAAACCCACAGTACAGGTCTGAAGCTGCCAGCCCCTCATAGAAACACAGGTAGTCTGAGAGTGACAGCCATGGTTCTCTGACAATCCTGACCTGCCAGACTGCCATCCGCACTCCAGGTCTGAAGCCACCAGCCCCTCACAGACATCTAAGTAGTCTGAGAGCCACAGCCTGGTTCTCTGATGAACCTGACCTGCCAAACTGCCATCCGCAGTCCAGGTCTGAAGCCACCAGCCCCTCACAGAAATGCAGGTAGTCTGAGAGCCACAACCATGGATCTCTGACGAAGCTGACCTGCTAGACTGCTATCCACATTCCAGGTCAAAAGCCATCAGCCCCTCTTAGAAATGCAGACAGTATGAGAGCCACAGTCGTGGCACTCTGATGAACCCCACAGTTCAGACTACCATTCGCAGTCCAGATTTTAAGCCACCAGCCCCTCACAGAAATGCAGGTAGTCTGAGAGCCACAGCTGTGGTTCTTAGATGAAGGTGACCTAATAGACTGCCATCCACAGTGCAGGTCTGAAGCCAACAGTCCCTCATAGAAATGCAGGTAGTCTAAGAGCCACAGTCATGGTTCTCTGATGATCCCGACCTGCTAGACTGCCATCTGCAGTCCAGGTCTGAAGCCACCATCCCCTCACAGAAATGCACATAGTCTGAGATCAACAGCCATGGTTCTCTGATGAACCCAACCTGCCAGACTGGCATCCGCAGTCCAGGTCTGAAGCCACCAGCCTCTTACAGAAATGCAGATAGTCAGAGAGCCACAGCCATGGTTCTCTGAAGAAACCTAGCTGCCAGACTGCCATCTGCAGTGAATGTCTGAAGCCACCATCCCCTCCCAGAAAAGCAGGTAGTCTGAGAGCCACAGCCGTGGTTCTCCGATGATCCCGATGTGCCAGACTGCATTCTGCACTACAGTTCTGAAGATACCAGCCGCTCATAGACACGCAGGTTGTCTGAGAGCCACAGACGTGGTTCTCTGATGAACCCTACCTGCCAAACTGCCATCTTCAGTCCAGGTCAGAAGCCGCCAGCCCCTCACAGAAATATAGGTAGTCTGAGAGCCAGAGCCATTTTTCTCTGATGAAGACGACCTACCAGACTGCAATCCGCAGTCCAGGACTGCAGTCACCAGCCCCTCACAGAAACGCAGTGAGTCTGAGAGCCACAGCTGTGGTTCTCTGATGATTCCGACCTGCCTGACTGTAATCCACACTACAGTTTTGAAGATACCAGCCGCTCACAGACACGCAGGGAGTCTGAGAGCCACAGACGTGGTTCTCTGATGAACCTGACCTGCCAAACTGCCATCTTCAGTCGAGGTCGGAATCCACCAGCCCCTCACAGAAATGCAGGTAGTCTGAGAGAAAGAGCCATTTTTCCCTGATGAAGATGACCTGCCAGAATGCAATCCGCATTCCAGGTCTGAAGCCACCAGCCCCTCACAGAAACACAGGGAGTCTGAGAGCCACAGCTGTGGTTGTCTGATGAAGGCAACCTAATACACTGCAATTCGCAGTGCAGGTCTGAAGCCAACAGCCCTCACAGAAGCATGGGTAGTCTTAGAACCCGACCTGCCAGACAGCCTTCGGGGTCAGGTCTGAAGCCACTAGCCCTCACAGAAACACAGGTTTTCTGAGAGCCACAGCCATAGATCTCTGAAGAGCCCTAGCTGAGAGACTGCCATCTGCAGTCTAGGTCTGAAGCCACCAGCCCCTCACAAACAAGCAGGTAGTCTGAGAGCCACAGCCGTGGTTCTCTGATGAACCTGACCTGCCAAACTGCCATCAGCTGTCCAGGTCTGAAGCCACCAGCGCCTCACAGAAACCCAGGTAGTCTGAGAGTAACAGCCATGGTTCTCTGTCGAAGTTGACATGCCAGACTGCCATCTGCAGTCCAGGCCTGAAGCCACCAGCCCCTCATAGAAATGCAGGTAGTCTGAGAGCCACAGCCATGGCTCTCTGACTATTCTGACCTGCCAGACTGCCATCTGTACTCCAGGTCTGAAGCCACCAGCCCCTCACATACAACTAAGTAGTCTGAGAGTCACAGCCTGGTTCTCTGATGAACCCGACCTGCCAAACTGCCTTCCGCGGTCCAGGTCTGAAGCCACCAGTCCCTCACAGAAACCCAGGCAGTCTGACAGCCACACCCGTGGTTCTCTGATGAAGCTGACCTGCCAGACTGCCAACTGCAGTCCAGATCTGAAGCCACCAGCCTCACACAGAAATGCAGGTAGTCTGACAGCCACAACCATGGATCTCTGATGAATCCCACCTGCTAGACTGCTATCCACATTCCAGGTCAGAAGGCACCAGCCCCTCTTAGAAATGCAGACAGTCTGAGAGCCACAGCCGTAGTTCTCTGAAGAACCCCACCTGTCAGACTACCATTCACAGTCCAGATCTTAAGCCACCAGCCCCTCACAGAAAAGCAGGTAGTCTGAGAGCCTCAGCTGTGGTTCTCAGATGAAGGTGACCTTATAGACTGCCATTTGCAGTGCAGGTCTGAAGCCAACAGTCCTCATAGAAATGCAGGTAGTCTAAGAGCCACAGCTTTGGTTCTCAGATGATCCCAACCTGCCAGACTGCCATCCACACTCTAGTTCTGAAGCCACCATCCCCTCACAGAAATGCAGACAGTCTGAGAGCAACAGCCATGGTTCTCTGACAAACCCAACCTGCCAGACTGCCATCCGCAGTCCAGGTCTGAAGCCACCAGCCTCTTACAGAAAAGCAGATAGTCAGAGAGCCACAGCCATGGTTCTCTGAAGAAACCTAGCTGCCAGACTGCCATCTGCAGTCCAGGTCTGAAGCCACCATCCCCTCCCAGAAAAGCAGGTAGTCTGAGAGCCACAGCCATGGTTCTCTGATGAACCCGAGCTGCCTGACTGCCATCCAGCTCCAGTTCGGAGCCACCAGCCCCTCACAGACACGCAGGTAGTCTGAGAGCCACAACTGTGGTTCTCTGATGAAGGTGATCTAATAGACTGCCATTCGCAGTGCAGGTCTGAAGCCACCAGCCCCTCACAGAAATGCAGGTAGTCTGAGAGCCACAGCCGTGGTTCTCTGAAGAACCCTTGCTGCCAGACTGCCATCTGCAGTCCAGATCTGAAGCCGCCAACCCCTCAGGGAAATGCAGGTAGTCAGAGAGCCACAGCCGTGGTTCTCTGATGATCCCGATGTGCCAGACTGCTTTCCGCACTACAGTTCTGAAGATACCAGCCTCTCACAGACAAGCAGGTAGTCTGAGAGCCACAGATGTGGTTGTCTGATGTACCCGACCTGCCAAACTGCCATCTTCAGTCCAGGTCAGAAGCCACCAGCCCCTCACAGAAATATAGGTAGTCTGAGAGCCAGTGCCATTTTTCTCTGATGCAGACGACCTACCAGACTGCAATCCGCAGTCCAGGACTGCAGCCACCAGCCCCTCACAGAAACGCAACGAGTCTGAGAGCCACAGCTGTGGTTCTCTGATGAACCCAGCCTGCCAGAAAGCCATCCACAGTCCAAGTCTGAAGCAACCATCCCTTCACAGAAAAGCAGATAGCCTGAGAGCCACCGCCGTGGTTGTCTGATGGACCCGACCTGCCAAAGTGCCATTCATAGTTCAGGTCTGAAGCCACCAGCCTCTCACAGAAATGCAGGTTTTCTGAGTGCCACATTTGTGGATCTCTGAAGAGCCCTAGCTGCCACACTGCCATCTGCAGTCTAGGTCTGAAGACACCAGCCTCTCACAGACAAGCAGGTGGCCTGAGAGCCACTGCCGTGGTTCTCTAATGAACCCGACCTGCCAAACAGCCATCAGCAGTCCAGATCTGAAGCCACCAGCCCCTCACAGAAACCCAGGTAGTCTGCGAGCAAGAGCCATGCTTTTCTGATGAAGTTGACCTGCCAGACTGCCATCTGCAGTACAGGTATGAAGCCACCAGCCCCTCAAAGAAATGCAGGTAGTCTGAGAGCCACAGCCATTTTTCTCTGACAAAGCTGATCAGAGTGACTGAAACCCACAGTACAGGTCTGAAGCTGCCAGCCCCTCATAGAAACACAGGTAGTCTGAGAGTGACAGCCATGGTTCTCTGACAATCCTGACCTGCCAGACTGCCTTCCGCACTCCAGGTCTGAAGCCCCTCTCAGACATCTAAGTAGTCTGAGAGCCACAGCCTGGTTCTCTGATGAACCTGACCTGCCAAACTGCCATCCGCAGTCCAGGTCTGAAGCCACCAGCCCCTCACAGAAATGCAGGTAGTCTGAGAGCCACAACCATGGATCTCTGACGAAGCCGACCTGCTAGACTGCTATCCACATTCCAGGTCAAAAGCCATCAGCCCCTCTTAGAAATGCAGACAGTATGAGAGCCACAGTCGTGGTACTCTGATGAACCCCACAGTTCAGACTACCATTCGCAGTCCAGATTTTAAGCCACCAGCCCCTCACAGAAATGCAGGTAGTCTGAGAGCCACAGCTGTGGTTCTTAGATGAAGGTGACCTAATAGACTGCCATCCACAGTGCAGGTCTGAAGCCAACAGTCCCTCATAGAAATGCAGGTAGTCTAAGAGCCACAGTCGTGGTTCTCTGATGATCCCGACCTGCTAGACTGCCATCTGCAGTCCAGGTCTGAAGCCACCATCCCCTCACAGAAATGCAGATAGTCTGAGATCAACAGCCATGGTTCTCTGACGAACCCAACCTGCCAGACTGGCATCCGCAGTCCAGGTCTGAAGCCACCAGCCTCTTACAGAAATGCAGATAGTCAGAGAGCCACAGCCATGGTTCTCTGAAGAAACCTAGCTGCCAGACTGCCATCTGCAGTGAATGTCTGAAGCCACCATCCCCTCCCAGAAAAGCAGGTAGTCTGAGAGCCACAGCCGTGGTTCTCCGATGATCCCGACGTGCCAGACTGCATTCTACGCTACAGTTCTGAAGATACCAGCTGCTCATAGACACGCAGGTTGTCTGAGAGCCACAGACGTGGTTCTCTGATGAACCCTACCTGCCAAACTGCCATCTTCAGTCCAGGTCAGAAGCCACCAGCCCCTCACAGAAATATAGGTAGTCTGAGAGCCAGAGCCATTTTTCTCAGATGAAGACGACCTACCAGACTGCAATCCACAGTCCAGGACTGCAGTCACCAGCCCCTCACAGAAACGCAGTGAGTCTGAGAGCCACAGCTGTGGTTCTCTGATGAACCCAACCTGCCAGACAGCCATCCACAGTCCAGGTCTGAAGCTACAATCTCTTCACAGAAAAGCAGATAGCCTGAGAGCCACCATCATGGTTCTCTGATGGACCCGACCTGCCGGAGTGCCATTCGCAGTCCAGGTCTGAAACCACCAGCCCCTCACAGAAACGCAGGTTTTCTGAGTGCCACATTCATGGATCTCTGAAGAGCCCTAGCTGCCACACTGCCATCTGCAGTCTAGGTCTGAAGCCACCAGCCCCTCACTGACAAGCAGGTAGTTTGAGAGCCACAGTCAAGGTTCTCTAATGAACCCGACCTGCCAAACTGCCATCTGCAGTCCAGGTCTGAAGCCACCAGCACCTCACAGAAACCCTGGTAGTCTGAGAGCAGCAGCCGTTGTTCTCTGATGAAGTCGACCTACCAGACAGCCATCTGAGTCCAGGTCAGAAGCCAACAGCCCCTCAAAGAAATTCATGTAGTCTGAGAGCCACAGCCACTTTCCTCTGACAAAGCCGACCTGAGTGACTGCCTACCGCAGTACAGGTCTGAAACCACCAGCCCCTGACTGAAACGCAGGTAGTCTGAGAGCCACAGCCATGGTTCTCTGACAAACCCGAAATGCCGGACTGCCATCCGCAGTCCAGGTCTGAAGCCTTCAGCCCCTCACAGAAACCCAGGCAGTCTGACAGCCACAGCCGTGGTTCTCTGATGAAAATGACCTGCCAGACTGCCATCCACAGTCCACTTCTGAAGCCACCATCCCCTCACAGAAATGCAGGTAGTCTGAGAGCCACAGCCAGGTTGTCTGATTAAGCTGACTTGCTAGACTGCTATCCACTTTCCAGGTCAGAAGCCACCAGCCCCTCATAGAAATGCAGACATTCTGAGAGCCACAGCCGTGGTTCTCAAATAAAGGTGACGTAATAGACTGCCATCCGGAGTGCAGGTCTGAAGCCAACAGCCCCTCATAGCAATGCAGGTAGCCTGAGAGCCACAGCTGTGGTTCTCTGATGATCCCAACCTTCCAGACAGCCATCCGCAGTCCAGGTCTGAAGCCACCATTCCCTCACTGAAACACAGGTAGTCCGAGAGCCACAGCCGTGGTTGTCTGACAAACCCGAGCTGCCTGACTGCAATCCGCACTCCAGTTCAGAAGCCACCAGACCCTCACAGACATGCAGGTAGTCTGAAAGCCACAGACGTAGTTCTCTGATGAACCCAACCAGCCAGACTGCCATCGCAGACCAGGTCTGAAGCCACCAGCCCCTCACAGAAATGCATGTAGTCTGAGAGCCACAGCCACTTTTCTCCGATGAAGCCGACCTGAACGACTGCCACCTGCAGTACAGGTCTGAAGCCACCAGCCCCTCACAGAAATGCAGGTAGTCTGAGAGTAACAGCCGTGGTTGTCTGATGAACCAGACCTGCCAGACTGCCATCCGCAGTCCAGGTCTGAAGCCACCAGCCCCTCACAGACACCTAAGTAGTCTGAGGGCCACAGCCTGGTTCTCTGACAAACCTGACCTACCAGACTGCCATCTGCACTCCAGTTCTGAAGCCACCATCCCCTTACGGAAAGGTAGGTAGTGAAAGAGCCACAGCCATGGTTCTCTGAAGAAATCTAGCTGCCAGACTGCCATATGCAGTACCGGTCTCAAGCCACCAGCCCCTCACAGAAACGCAGGTAGTCCGAGAGCCACAGTCGTGGTTCTCTGACGAACCCGAGCTGCCTGACTGCCATCCGCACTCCAGTTTTGAAGCCACCAGCCCCTCACAGACATGCAGGTAATCTGAGAGCCACAGCCATGGTTCTCTGATGAACCCGACCTGCCAAACTGCAATCCGCACTCCAGTTCTGAAGCTGCCAGCCCCTCACAGACACGCAGGTAGTCTGAGAGCCACAGCCATCGTTCTCTGACGAACTCGACCTGCCAGACTACCTTCCGCAGTCCAGATCTTAAGCCACCAGCCCCTCACAGAAACACAGGTAGTCTGTAAGCCACAGTCGTGGTTCTCTGATGAACATGACCTAATAGACTGCCACTCACAGTGCAGGTCTGAAGCCACCAGCCCCTCACAGAAACGCAGGTAGTCTGAGAGCCACAGATGTGGTTCTCTGTCTAATCCGACCTGCCAAACTGCCATCTGTAGTAATAGTCTGAAGCCACTAGCCCCTCATCGAAGCCCAGGGAGTCTGAGAGCCACAGCCGTGGTTCTCTGAAGAACTCTTGCTGCCAGAATGCCATCTGCAGTCCAGATCTGAAGCCGCCAGCCCCTCACAGAAATGCAGGTAGTCTGAGATCCACAGCCGTGGTTCTCTGAAGAACCCGACCTGCCAAACTGCCATCTTCAGTCCAGGTCTGAAGCCACCAGCCCCTCACAGTAATGCAGGTAGTCTGAGAGCCAGAGCCATTTTTTTCTGATAAAGACGACCTGCCAGTCTGCAATCCACAGTACAGGTCTGAAGCCACCAGCCCCTCACAGAAACGCAGGGAGTCTTAGGGCCCCAGCTGTGGTTCTCTGATGTACCCAACCTGCCAGACAGCCTTCCGGAGTCCTGGTCTGAAACTACCATACCTTCACAGAAAAGCAGATAGCCTGAGAGCCACCGCCATCATTCTCTGATGAACCTCACCTGCCAAACTGCCATCTGCAGTTCAGGTCTGAAGCCACCAGCCCCTCACAGAAACGCAGGTTTTCTGAGAGCCACAGCCATGGATCTCAGAAGAGTCCTAGGTGTCAGACTGCCATCTGCAGTCTAGGTGTGAAGCCACTAGCCCCACACAGACAAGCAGGTAGACTGAGAGCCACAGCCATGGTTCTCTGATGAACCCAACCTGAAAAACTGCCATCAGCAGTCCAGGTCTGAAGTCACCAGCCCCTCACAGAAACCTAGGTAGTCTGAGAGCAAAAGCCATGGTTCTCTGACGAAGTCAACCTGCCAGACTAACATCAGCAGTCCAGGCCTGAAGCCACCAGCCCCTCAGAGAAATGCTGGTAGTCTGAGAGCCACAGCCATGGTTCTCTGACGATCCTGACCTGCCAGACTGCCATCCGCACTCCAGGTCTGAAGCCACCAGCCCCTCACAGATATCTAAGTAGTCTGAGAGCCACAGCCTGCTTCTCTGATGAACCCAACCGGCCAAACTGCAATCCGCAGTCCAGGTCTGAAGCCACCAGCCCCTCACAGAAATCCAGGCAGTCTGACAGCCACACCCGTGACTCTCTGATGAAGCCGACCTGCCAGACTGCAATCTGCAGTCCAGGTCTGAATCCACCAGCCCCACACAGAAATGTAGGTAGTCTGAGAGCCACAGCCATGGTTCTCTGACGAAGCCGACCTGCTCGACTGCTACCCACATTCCAGGTCAGAAGCCACCAGCCCCTCACAGAAACGCAGGTAGTCTGAGAGCAGCAGCCGTGGTTCTTAGATGAAGGTGACCTAGTAGACTGCCATCCACAGTGCAGGTCAGAAGCCAGCAGCCCCGCATAGAAATGTAGGTTGTCTAAGAGCCACAGCTGTGGTTCTCTGATGATTCTGACTTGCCAGACTGCCATCCGCAGTCCAGGTCTGAAGCCACCATCCCCTCACAGAAATATAAATAGTCTGAGTGTGACAGCCATGGTTCTCTGACGAACCCAACCTGCCAGACTGTCATCCGCAGTCCAAGTCTGAAGCCACCAGCCCTTTACAGAAAGGAAGATAGTCAGAGAGCCACAGCCATGGTTCTCTGAAGAAACCTAGCTGCCAGACTGACATTTGCAGTCCAGGTCTGAAGCCACCATCCCCTCACAGAAAAGCAGGTATTCCGAGAGCCACAGCTGTGGTTCTCTGATGAACCCAAGCTGCCTGACTGCCATCCGCACTCCAGTTCGGAAGCAACCAGCCTTTCACAGACATGCAGGTAGTCTGAGAGACACAGCCATGGTTCTCTGATGAACCCGACCTGAAAAACTGCAATCCACACTACAGTTCTGAAGCCACCAGCCCCCTACAGACACGCAGGTATTCTGAGAGCAACAGCTTTTGTTCTCCGATGAAGGTGACCTAATAGACTGTCATTTGCAGTGCAGGTCTGAAGCCACCAGCCCCTCACAGAAATGCAGGTAGTCTGAGAGATACAGCTGTGGTTCTATGATGAACCCGACCTGCCAGACTGCCTTCCACAATGCAGGTATGAAGCTACCATCCCCTCACAGAAACGCAGATAGTCTGAGAGTCACAGCTTTGGTTCTCTGAAGAACCCTTTTTGCCAGACTGCGATCTGCAGTCCAGATCTGAAGCCACCAGGCCCTCACAGAAACACAGGTAGTCTGTGAGCCACAGTCGTGGTTCTCTTATGAACGTGACCTAATAGACTGCCACTCAAAGTGCAGGTCTGAAGCCACCAGCCCCTCACAGAAACGAAAGTAGTCTGAGAGCCCCAGTCATGGTTCTCTGATGAACCTGACCTGCCAGACTGCCATCCGCACTCCAGTTCTGAAGCCACCAGCCCCTCACAGACACACAGGTAGTCTGAGAGCCACAGCCGTGGTACTCTGATGAACCCGACCTGCCAAACTGCCATCAGGAGTCCTTGTCTGAAGCCTCCAGCCCCTCACAGAAACCCAGGTAGTTTGCATTCAACTGCTGTGATTCTCTGATGAAGCCGACCTGCCAGATTGCCAACTGCAGTCCAGGTCTGATGCCACGAGCCCGTCACAGATAAGCAGGTAGTCTGAGAGCAATAGCCATTTTTCTATGATGAAGCCGACCAGCTCGACTGCCATCCGCAGTCTAGGTCTGAAGCAGCCAGCCCCTCACAGAAACGGAGCTAGTCTGAGAGCCAACTATCTTGTTCTCTGATGAACCCGACCTGCCAGACTGCCATCTGCACTACAGGTCTGAAGCCACCAGCCCTTCACAGACACCCAAAGAGTCCGAGATCCACAGCCATGGTTTTCTAATGAACATGACCTGAAAAACTGACATTCGCAGACCAGGTCTGAAGAAACCAGCCCCTCACAGAAACCCAGGTAGTCTGAGAGCCACACCTGTGGTTCTCTGATGAAGCTGACCTGCCAGACAGCCTTCCACAGTCCTGGTCTGAAGCCACCATCCCCTCACAGAAATACAGGTAGTCTGAGAGCCGCAGCCATGGCTCTCTAATGATGCAGACCTGCCCGACACCCATCCGGAGTCCAGGTCTGAAGCCACCAGCCCCTCACAGAAACGCAGGTAGTCTGAGAGCCACAGCCATTTTTCTCTGATGAAGCCAACCTGCCAGACTGCTATCCGCAGTCCAGGTCTGAAGCCACCAGCCCCTCATAGAAATGCAGATAGTCTGAGAGCCAAACCCGTGGTTCTCTGATGAACCCGACCTACCAGACTGCCATTCGCAGTCCAGGTCTGAAGTCACCAGCACTCACAGAAATGCAGGTAGTCTGATAGCCACAGCTGTGGTTCTCTGATGAAGGCGAACTAATAGACTGCCATCTGCAGTGCAGGTCTGAAACCTCCTGCCCCTCATAGAACTCAGGTAGTCTGAGAGCCACAGCCAAGGTTCTCTGATAAATTTGACCTGCAAGACTGCCATCCACAGTCATGGTCTGAAGCCACCATCCCCTCACAGAAACACAGATAGTCTGACAGCCACAGCCGTCTTTCTCTTATAAACCCATCCTACCAGTCTGCCTTCCGCAGTCCAGGTCTGACACCACCAGCCCTCACAGAAATGCTTGTTGTCTGAGGCCACAGCCTTGGTTCTATGAAGAGCCCTAGCTGCCAGTCTGCCATCCGCAGTCCAGGTCTGACGCCACCAGCCCCTCACAGAAACGTAGGTAGTCTGAGATCCACAGCCGTGGTTCGCTAACAGATGCGACCTGACTGACTGCCATCCACAGTCCAGGTCTGATGCCACCAGCCCATCACAGAAATGCAGGTAGTCTGAGAGCCACAGCCGTGGTTCTGTGACAAAGCCGACCTGCCATACTGGTATCTGCAGAACAGGTCTAATCTCACCAGCCCCTCACAGAAAGGCAGATAATCTGAGAGGAACAGCAATGGTTCTCCGAAGAACCCTTGCTGCCAGACTGCCATCTGCAGAACAGGTCTAAATCCACCAGCCACTCACAGACACGCAGGTAGTCTGAGAGCCACAGCCATGGTGGTGGGACGAACCCAAACTACCACACTGCCGTCCGCACTCCAGTTCTAAAGCCACCAGCCCGTCACAGACACGCAGGTAGTCTGAGAGCCACAGCCGTGGTTTTCTGATGAAGTTGACCTACCAGACTGCTATCCACAGTCCATGTCTGAAGCCACCTGCCCCTCACAGGAACACAGGTACTCTGAGAGCCACAGCCATGGTTCTCTGATGAACCTGACCTGCCAGACTGCCATCTGCAGTCCCAGGTCTGAAGCCAGCACCCCCTCACAGAAATGTAGGTAGTCTGACAGCCACAGCCGGGTTCTCTGACGAAGCCGCCCTGCCAGACTGCCATCTGAAGTGCAGGTCTAATGCCACCAGCCCCTCACAGAAAGGCAGGTAGTCTGACAGCAACAGCTGTGGTCCTCTGATGAAGCCGACATGCCAGTCTGCCATCCACAGTCCAGGTCTGAAGCCACCAGCCCCCTCACAGAAGGGCAGGAAGTCTGAGACACACAGTCTTGGTTCTCTGAAGAGCCCTAGCTGCCAGACTGCCATCTGCAGTCTAGGTGTGAAGCCACCAGCCACTCGCAAAAACAGAGGTAGGCTGACATCCACAGCCGTGGTTCTCTGACGAAGCCGACCTGCCAGACCGCCATCCGCTGTCCAGGTCTGAAGCCACCAGCCCCTCACAGAAATGCAGGTAGTCTGAGATCCACAGTCATGGTTCTCTAACAAAGGCGACCTGCCTGACTGCCATCCACAGTCCAGGTCTGATGCCACCAGCGTGTCACAGAAATGCAGGTAGTCTGAGAGCCACAGCCGTGGTTCTGTGACGAAGCCGACATGGCAGACTGGTATCTGCAGAACAGGTCTAATGTCACCAGCCCCTCACAGAAAGGCAGATAATCTGAGAGGAACAGCAATGGTTCTCCAAAGAACCCTAGCTGCCAGACTGCCATCTGCAGTACAGGTCTGAATCCACCAGCCCCTCACAGACACGCAGGTAGTCTGTGAGCCACAGCCATGGGTCTCTGATGAACCCGACCTGCCAGACTGCCATCCTCGGTCCAGGTCTGAAGCCACCAGCCCCTCACAGGAATGTAGGTAGTCTGAGAGCCACAGCCGTGGATCTTTGATGAACCCGACCTGTCAGACTGCTGTCCGCACTGCAGTTCTAAAGCCACCAGCCCATCACAGACACGCAGGTTCTCTGAGAGCCACACCCTTGGTTCTCTGATGAACCCGACCTGCCAAACTACCATCCGCAGACCAGAGCCGAAGCCACCAGCCCCTGACAGAAACCCAGGTAGTCTGAGAGCCACAGTCATGGGTGTCTGATGAAGCTGACCTACCAGGCTGCCATCTGCAGTCCAGATCTGAAGCCACCAGCCCCTCATAGAAACGCAGGTAGTGTGAGAGCCACAGCCGTGGTTCTCTGATGAAGCCGACCTGCCCGACACCCATCCAGAGTCCAGGTCTGAAACCACTTGCCCTCATAGAAAAGCAGGTAGTCTGAGAGCCACAGCCGTGATTCTCAGATGAAGGCGACCTAATAGACTGCCATCCGCAGTGCAAGTATGAAGTCACAAGCCCCTCACTGAAACGCAGGTAGTCTGAAACCCAAAGCGGTGGTTCTCTGATGATCCTGAATTGCCAGACTGCCATCCACAGTCCAGATCTAAATCCACCAACATGCCCTCACAGAAATGCAGATAGTCTGAGAGCCACAGCCATGGTTCTCTGTCGAAGCCGACCAGCCAGAATGCCATCCGCAGTCCATGTCTGAACCAAAAAACCCATTACAGGAATGCAGGTAGTCTGAGAGCCACAGCCGTGGTTCTCTGACGAAACCGCCCTGCCAGACTGCCATCTGCACTGCAGGTCTAATGCCACCAGCCCCTCACAGAAAGGCAGGTAATCTGAGAGCCACAGCAGTGGTTCTCAGATGAACCCGACCTGCCAGACTGCCATCCGCAGTCCAGGTCTCAAGCCAGCATCCCCTCACAGAAATGCAGATAGTCTGAGAGCGACAGCCATGGTTCTATGAAGAACCCTAGCTGCCAGACTGCAATCTGCAGTCCAGGTCTGAAGCCACAAGCCCCTCACAGAAGCACAGGTAGTGTGAGAGCCACAGCAATGGTTCTCTGACGATCCCGACTTGCCAGACTGCCATCCGCAGGCCAGGTCTGAAGCCACCAGTCCCTCACAGAAATGCAGATAGTTTGAGAGCCACAGCCGTGGTTCTCTGATGAAGCTGACCTGCCAGACTGCCATACGCAGTCAATGTCTGAAGCCACCATCCCCTCACAGAAATGCAGGCAGTTGGAGCGCCACAGCTGTGGTTCTCTGATGAACTTGACCTGCAAGACTGCCATCCGCACTAAACAGCTGAAGCCACCAGCCCCTCACAGACATCCAAGTAGTCTTAGAGCCACAGCCGTGATTCTCTGATGAAGCCAACCTGCCAGACTGCCATCCACAGTCTAAGTCTGAAGCCCTCACCCCCTCACAAAAATGCAGGTAGTCTGAGAGTGACAACCATGGTTCTCTGACATAGTTGACCTGCCAGAATGCCATCCGGAGTCCAGGTCGGAAGCCTCCAGCCCCTCACAGAAATGCAGGTAGTCTGAGACCACAGCAGTGATCCACTAATGAAGCGGACCTGCCCGACACCCATCCGCAATACAGGTCTGAATCCACCAGCCCCTCACAGAAACGCAGGTAGTCTCAGACCCACAGCCAGAGTTCTCTGACGAAGCCGACCTGCCAGACTGCCATCCGCACTCCAGGTCTGAAGCCAGCAGCCCCTCACAGAAACGCAAGTAGTCTGAGAGCCACAGCTTTGGTTCTCTGATGAAGCCAACCTACCAGACTGCTAGCCACTGTCCATGTCTGAAGCCACGAGCCCCTCACAGGAACGCAGGTAGTCTGAGAGGCAGAACCATGGTTCTCAGATGAAAACAACCTGTGAGACTGCCATCCGCAGTCCAGGTCTGAAGTCAGCAGCCCCTCACAGAAATGCAGGTAGTCTGACAGCCACAGCCGTGGTTTTCTGATGAAGCCGACCTGCCAGACTGCCATCTGCAGTGCAGGTCTAATGCCACCAGCCCCTCACAGAAAGGCAGGTAATCTGAGAGCCACAGCAGTGGTTCTCAGATGAACCCAACATGCCAGACTGCCATCCGCAGTCCAGGTCTCAAGCCAGCATCCCCTCACAGAAACGCAGATAGTCTGAGAGCGACAGCCATGGTTCTCTGAAGAACCCTAGCTGCCAGACTGCAATCTGCATTCCAGGTCTGAAGCCACCAGACCCTCACAGAAATGCAGGCAGTATGAGAGCCGAAGCCGTGGTTTTCTGACGAACCCGACCTGCCAGTCTGCCATCCACACTCCAGGTCTGAAACCACCAGCCCCCTCACAGACACGCAGGTAGTCTGAGAGCCACAGCCGTGTTTCTCTGAAGAATCCACCCTGCCAAACTTCCATCTGCAGTCCAGGTCTGAAGCCACCAGCCCTTCACAGAAACCCAGGTAGTCTGATAGCCACAGCCATGGTTCTCTGACGAATCCCAACTGCCAGACTGCAATCCGCTGTCCACATCTGAAGCCACCAGCCCCTCACAGAAATGCTGGTAGTCTGAGAGCCACAGACGTTGTCCTCTGATGAAGCCGACCTGCCCGACTGCCATCCAGAGTCCAGGTCTCAAGCCACCTCCCCCTCACAGAAGTGCAGGTAGAATGAGAGCCACAACCATGATTCTCTGACAATCCTGACATGCCAGACTGCCGTCCGAAGGCCAGGTCTGAAGCCAACTGCCCCTCACAGAAATACAGATAGTTTGAGAGCCATAGCCGTGGTTCTCTGAAGAAGCTGACCTGCCAGACTGCCATCGGCAGTCCACGTCTGAAGCCACAACCCCTCACAGAAGCATGAGTAGTCCCAGAGCCAAGCTGTGGTTCTCTGATGAAAGCGACCTAATAGACTGCCATCTGCAGTTCGGGTCTGAAGCCATCAGCCCCTCACAGGAATGCAGATAGTCTGAGTGCCACAGGCATGGTTCAATGATGAACCCGACCTGCCAGAATGCCATCCGCTGTCCAGGTCTGAAGCCTCCAGCCCCTCACTGAAATGTAGGTTGTCTGAGTGCCACAACCATGGTTCTCTGGAGTGCCCTAGCTGCCAAACTGACATCTGCATTCTTGGTCTGAAGCCACCAGCCACTGACAGAAAAGCTGGTAGTCTCAGAGCCACAGCTGTGGTGCTCTGAAGAACCCTAGCTGCCAGACTGCCATCTGCAGTCCATGTCTGAAGCCAGCAGCCTCCTCACAGAAATGCAGGCAGTCTGAGAGTCACAGCCGTGGTTCTCTGATGAACCCGACCTGCCAGACTGCCATCCGCACTCCAGATCTGAAGCCACCAGCCCCTCATAGACATGCAGGATGTCTGAGAGCCACAGTCGTGATTCTCTGTCGAAGCCGACATGCCAAACTGCCATCTGCAGTTCAGGTCTGAAGCCACCGGCCCCTCACAGAAATGCAGGTAGTCTGAGAGCCACAGCCATGGTTCTCTGGCAAAGCCAACCTGCCAGACTGCGATCCACAGTCCAGGTCTGAAGCCACCAGCCCCTCACAGAAATGCAGGTAGTCTGAGAGCCACAGCTGTGGTCCTCTGACAAAGCCGACATGCCAGACTGCCATCCGCAGTACACGTCTGAAGCCACCAGCCCCTCACAGAAACGCAGGTAGTCTCAGAGCCAAAGCTGTGTTTCTCTGATGAAGCCGACCTGCCAAACTGCAATCTGCAGTCCAGGTCTAAAGCCACCAGCCCCTCAGAGAAGGGCACGTAGTCTGAGACCAAAAGCCTTGGTTCTCTGACGATCCCAACTTGCCAGACTGCCATCCGCAGTCCAGGTCTGAAGCCAACAGCTCCTCACAGAAATGCAGATAGTTTGAGACCCACAGCCGTAGTTCTCTGATGAAGCTGACCAGCCAGACTGCCATCCACAGTACACGTCCGAAGTCACCAGCCCCTCACAGAAATGCAGGTAGTCTGAGAGCCACAGCTGTGTTTCTCCGATGAACCTGAACTGCCAGACTGCAATCCGCAATTAAGGTCTGAAGCCACCAGCCATTCACAGACAACCAAGTAGTCTTAGAGCCAAATCCATGGATCCCTGATGAACCCGACCTGCAAAACTGCCATCCGCAGTCCAGGTCTGAAGCCACCAGCCCCTCAAAGAAACCCAGGTAGTCTGAGAGCCACAGCCTTGGTTCTCTGAGGAAGCCAACCTGCCAGACTGCCATCAGCAGTCCAGGTATGAAGCCACCAGCACCTCACAGAAATGCAGGTAGTTTGAGATCCACAGCAGTGGACCTCTAACGAAGCCGACCTGCCCGGCACCCATCCGCAGTCAAGGTCTGAAGCCACCAGCCCCTCACCGAAATGCAGGTAGTTTCAGACCCAGAACCATGGTTCTCTGACGAAGCCGACCTGCCAGACTGCCATCCACAGTCCAGGTCTGAAGCCACCATCCCCTCAAAGAAACACAGATAGTCTGAGAGCCACAGCCATGGATCTCTGCTGAAGTCAACCTGCAAGACTGCAATCCTCAGTCCTAGTCTGAAGCCAGCCACCCCTCAAAGAAATGCAGGTAGTCTGAGAGGCACAGCCGTGTTCCTCTAATGAAGCCGACCTGCCTGAAACCCATACGCTGTCCAGGTCTGAAGCCACCAGCCCATCACAGAAACGCAGGTAGTCTGAGAGCCACAGCTTTGGTTCTCTGATGAAGCCGACTTACAAGACTGCTATCCGCAGTCCATGTCTGAAGCCACCAGCCCCTCACTGGAACGCACATAGTCTGAGATCCACAGCCGTGGTTCTCTGTCGAAGCCCACCTGCCAGACTGCCATCTGCAGTGCAGGTCTAATGCCACCTACCCCTCACAGAAAGGCAGGTAATCTGAGAGCCACAGCAGTGGTTCTCAGATGAAAAAGACCTGCCAGACTGCCATCCGCAGTCCAGGTCTGAAGCCACCATCCCCTCACAGAAATGCAGATAGTCTGAGAGCGACAGCCGTGGTTCTCTGATGATCCCAACCTGCCAGACTGCTTTCCGCAGCCCAGGTTTGAAGCCACCAGCCCCTTACAGAAAGGCAGATAGTCAGGGAGCGACAGCCATGGTTCTCTGAAGATACATAGCTGGCAGACTGCCATCTGCAGTCCAGGTCTGAAGACACCAGCCCCTCACAGACAAGCAGGTAGTCTGAGAGCTACAGCCGTGGTTCTCTGATGAACCCAACCTGCCAAACTGCCATCCGCAGTCCAGATCTGAAGCCACCAGCCCCTCACAGAATCCCAGGTAGTCTGAGAGCAACAGCCGTGGTTCTCTGATGAAGTCGACTGGTCAGGCTGCCATCTGCAATCCAGGTTTGAAGCCACCAGCCCCTCACAGAAATGCAGGTAGTATGACAGCCACAGCCATTTTTCTCTGATGAAGCCAACCTGAGCGACTGCCACCCGCAGTACAGGTCTGAAGCCACCATCCCCTCACAGACACCTAAGTAGTCTGAGAGCCACAGCCTGGTTCTCTGATGAACCCGACCTGCCAAACTGCCATCCGCAGACCAGGTCTGAAGCCACCAGCCCCTCACAGAAACCCAGGCAGTCTGACAGCAACACCCATGGTTCTCTGATGAAGCCGACCTGCCAAACTGCCATCCGCGGTCCAGGTCTGAAGCCACCAGCCACTCAAAGAAATGCAGGTAGTCTGAGAGCCACAGCCATGGTTCTCTGATGAAGCCAACCTGCTAGACTGCTATCCTCATTCCAGGTCAGAAGCCACCAGCCCCTCATAGAAATGCAGACAGTCTGAGAGCAACAGCCACGGTTCTCTGATGAACCCGACCTGCCAGACTGCCTTCCACAGCCCTGGTCTGAAGCCACCAGCCCCTTACAGAAAGGCAGATAGTCAGAGAGCCACAGCCATGGTTCTCTGAAGATACATAGCTGGCAGACTGCCATCTGCAGTCCAGGTCTGGAGCCACCAGCCCCTCACAGAATCGCAGGTAGTCCAAGAGTCACGGCCGAGGTTCTCTGATGAACCCGAGCTGCCTGACTGCCATCCGCACTCCAGTTCAAAAGCCATCAGCCCCTAACAGACAAGCAGATAGTCTGAGAGCTACAGCCGTGGTTCTCTGATGAAACCGACCTGCCAAACTGCCATCTGCAGTCCAGGTCTGAAGCCACCAGCCCCTCACAGAAATGCAGGTATTCTGAGAGCCACAGTCATGGTTCTCTGATGAACCTGACCTGCCAGACAGCCATCCGCACTCCAGATCTGGAGCCAACAGCCCTTCACAGACACGGAAGTAGTCAGAAAGCCACAGCCTGGTTCTCAGATGAACCCAATTTGCCAGACTGCCTACCGCAGTCCAGGTCTGAAGCCACCAGGCCATCACAGAAATGCAGGTAGTCTAAGATCCACATCCGGGGTTCTTTGACGAAGCCGACCTGCCAGACTGCCTTCTGCAGTGCAGGTCTAAAGTCACCACCCACTCACAGAAAGGCAGGTAGTCTGAGAGCCACTAATGTGGTTCTCTGATGAAACTGACCTGCCAAACTGCCATCTTCTGTCCAGGTCAGAAGCCACCATCCCCTCACAGAAATGTAGATAGTCTGAGAGCCACAGATATGGTTCTCTGACGAACCCGACCAGCTAGACTGAAACAGCACTCCAGGTCTGAAGACACCAGCCCCTCACAGACGCCTAAGTAGTCTGAGAGCTACAGCCTGGTTCTCTGATGAACCCGACCTGCCAAACTGTTATCCGCAGACCAGGTCTGAAGCCACTAGACCGTCACAGAAAGCCGGGCAGTCTGACAGCCACACCCGTGGTTCTCTATGAAGCCAACCTGCCAGACTGCCATCCGCAGTCCTGGTCTGAAGCCACCAGCTCCTCACAGAAACGCAGGTAGTCTGAGAGCCACAGCCATGGTTCTCTGATGAACCCGACCTGCCAGATTGAAACCGCACTCCATGTCTGAAGAAACCAGCCTCTTACAGACACCTATAGTCTGAGAGCTACAGCCTGGTCCTCTGACAAACCCAACCTGCCAAACTGCCATCCACAGACCAGGTCTGAAGCCACCAGCCCCTCACAGAAACCCAGACAGTCTGACAGCCACACCCGTGGTTCTCTGATGAAGCTGACCTACCAGACTGCCCTCCGCGGTCCAGGTCTGAAGAAACCAGCCCCTCACAGAAATGCAGGTAGTCTGAGAGCCACAGCCATGGTTCTCTGATGAAGCCGACCTGCTAGACTGCTATCCTCATTCCAGGTCAGAAGCCACCAGCCCCTCATAGAAACGCAGACAGTCTGAGAGCAACAGCCACGGTTCTCTGACGAACGCAACCTGCCAGACTACTATCCGCACTTCATATCTTAAGCCACTAGCCACTCACAGAAATGCAAGTAGTCTGAGAGCCACAGCCGTGGTTCTCAGATGAAGGTGACCTAATAGACTGCCATCTGTAGTGCAGGTCTGAAGCCAACAGCCCCTCATAGAAGTGCAGGTAGTCTGAGAGCCACAGCTGTGTTTCTCTGATGATCCCAACCTGCCAGACTGCCATCCGCAGTCCCGGTCTGAAGCCACCATCCCCTCAGAGAAACGCAGGTAGTCTGACAGCCATAGCCGTGGTTCTTGGATGAACCCGAGCTGCCTGAATGCCATCCGCACTCCAGTTCGGAAGCCAACTTCCCCTCACAGACATGCAGGCAGTCTGAGAGCCACAGCCGTGGTTCTCTGAAGAACCCTTGCTGCCAGACCGCCATCTGCAGTCCAGATCTGAAGCTGCCAGCCCACACAGAAATGCAGGTAGTCTGAGAGCCACAGCCGTGGTTTTCTGATGATCCCGACCTGCCAGACTGTAATCCGCACTACAGTTTTGAAGATACCAGCCCCTCACAGACATGCAGAGAGTCTGAGAGCCACAGAAGTGGTTCTCTGATGAACCCGACCTGCCAAACTGCCATCTTCAGTCCAGGTCAGAACCCACCAGCCCCTCACAGAAATGCAGGTAGTCTGAGAGAAAGAGCCATTTTTCTCTGATGAAGACGACCTGCCAGAATGCAATCCGCATTCCAGTTCTGAAGCCACCAGACCCTCACAGAATCATAGGGAGTCTGAGAGCCACAGCTGTGGTTTTCTGATGAAGGCAACCTAATACACTGCAATTCGCAGTGCAGGTCTGAAGCCAACAGCCCTCACAGAAACGCAGGTAGTCGTAGAACCCGACCTGCCAGACAGCCTTTCAGAGACCAGGTCTGATGCCACCAGACCCTCACAGAAACACAGGTTTTCTGAGAGCCACAGCCATAGATCTCTGAAGAGCCCTAGCTGAGAGACTGCCATCGGCAGTCTAGGTCTGAAGCCACCTGCCCCTCACAGACAAGCAGGTAGTCTGAGAGCCACAGCCGTGGTTCTCTGATGAACCTGACCTGCCAAACTACCATCAGCAGTCCAGGTCTGAAGCCACCATCCCCTCACAGAAATGCTGATAGTCAGAGAGTGACAGCTGTGGTTCTCTGATGAACCCGACCTGCCAGACTGCCTTCCACTGCCCAGGTCTGAAGCCACCAGCCCCTTACAGAAAGGCAGATAATCAGAGAGCCACAGCCATGGTTCTCTGAAGATACATAGCTGGCAGACTGCCATCTGCAGTCCAGATCTGAAGCCACCAGCCCCTCACAGAATCGCAGGTAGTCCAAGAGTCACGGCCGAGGTTCTCTGACGAACCCGAGCTGCCTGACTGCCATCCGCACTCCAGTTCAAAAGCCATCAGCCCCTCACAGACAAGCAGATAGTCTGAAAGCTACAGCCGTGGTTCTCTGATGAAACTGAACTGCCAAACTGCCATCAGCAGTCCAGGTCTGATGCCAACAGCCCCTCACAGAATCCCAGGTAGTCTGAGAGCAACAGCCGTGGTTCTCTGATGAAGTCGACCTGCCAGACTGCCATCTTCAGTCCAGGTCTGAAGCCACCAGCCCCTCACAGAAATGCAGGTAGTCTGAGAGCCACAGTCATGGTTCTCTGATGAACCTGACCTGCCAGACAGCCATCCGCACTCCAGGTCTGGAGCCAACAGCCCTTCACAGACACCGAAGTAGTCAGAAAGCCACAGCCTGGTTCTCAGATGAACCCGATTTGCCAGACTGCCAACCGCAGTCCAGGTCTGAAGCCACCAGCCCCTCACAGAATCGCAGGTAGTCCAAGAGTCACGGCCGAGGTTCTTTGTCGACCCCGATCTGCCTGACTGCCATCTGCACTCCATTTCAAAAGCCATCAGCCCCTCACAGACAAGCAGATAGTCTGAAAGCTACAGCCGTGGTTCTCTGATGAAACTGACCTGCCAAACTGCCATCAGCAGTCCAGGTCTGAAGCCACCAGCCCCTCACAGAAACCCAGGTAGTCTGAGAGTAACAGCCATGGTTCTCTGACGAAGTTGACCTGCCAGACTGCCATCTGCAGTCCAGGTCTGAAGCCACCAGCCCCTCAGAGAAATGCAGGTAGTCTGAGAGACACAGCCATTTTTCTCTGACGAAGCCGACCTGAGCGACTGAAACCCACAGTACAGGTCTGAAGCCACCAGCCCCTCAAAGAAACGCAGGTAGTCTGAGAGCCACAGCCATGGCTCTCTGACGATCCTGACCTGCCAGACTGCCATCTGCACTCCAGGTCTGAAGCCACCAGCCTCTCACAGACAACTAAGTAGTCTGAGAGCCACAGCCTGGTTCTCTGATGAACCCTACCTGCCAAACTGCCATCAGTAGTCCAGGACTGAAGCCACCAGCCCCTCACAGAAACCCAGTAGTCTGAGAGTAACAGCCGTGGTTCTCTGTCGAAGTTGACCTGCCAGACTGCCATCTGCAGTCCAGGTCTGAAGCCACCAGCCCCTCAGAGAAATGCAGGTAGTCTGTGAGACACAGCCATTTTTCTCTGACGAAGCCGACCTGAGAGACTGAAACCCACAGTACAGGTCTGAAGCCACCAGCCCCTCAAAGAAACGCAGGTAGTCTGAGAGCCACAGCCATGGCTCTCTGATGATCCTGACCTGCCAGACTGCCATCCGCACTCCAGGTCTGAAGCCACCAGCCCCTCACAGACAACTAAGTAGTCTGAGAGCCACAGCCGGGTTCTCTGATGAACCCGACCTGCCAAACTGCCTTCTGCAGTGAAGGTCTGAAGCCATCAGTCCCTCACAGAAACCCAGGCAGTCTGACAGCCACACCCGTGGTTCTCTGATGAAGCTGACCTGCCAGACTGCCAACCGCAGTCCAGATCTGAAGCCACCAGCCTCACACAGAAATGCAGGTAGTCTGAGGGCCACAACCATGGATCTCTGACGAATCCGACCTGCTAGACTGCTATCCACATTCCAGGTCAGAAGCCACCAGCCCATCTTAGAAATGCGGACAGTCTGAGAGCCACAGCTGTGGTTCTCTGATGAACCCCATCTGTCAGACTACCACTTGCAGTCCAGATCTTGAGCTACCAGCCCCTCAGAGAAAAGCAGGTAATCTGAGAGCCACAGCCGTGGTTCTCAGATGAAGGTGACCTAGTAGACTGCCATCTGCAGTGCAGGTCTGAAGCCAACAGTCCCTCAAAGAAATGCAGGTAGTCTAAGAGCCACAGCTTTGGTTCTCTGATGATCCCAACCTGCCAGTCTGGATCTGCAGCCCAGGTCTGAAGCCACCATCCTCTCACAGAAAAGCAGATAGTCAGAGAGCCACAGCCATGGTTCTCTGAAGAAACGTTGCTGCCAGACTGCCATCTGCAGTCCAGGTCTGAAGCCACCATCCCCTCACAGAAAAGCAGGTAGTCTGAGAGCCACAGCCGTGGTTCTCTGATGAACCCGAGCTGTCTGACTGCCATCTGCACTCCAGTTCGGAATCCGGCAGCCCCTCGCAGACACGCAGGTAGTCTGAGAGCCACAACTGTGGTTCCCTGATGAAGGTGATCTAATAGACTGCCATTCGCAGTGCAGGTCTGAAGCCACCAGCCCCTCACAGAAATGCAGGTAGTCTGACAGCCACAGCCGTGGTTCTCTGAAGAACCCTTGCTGCCAGACTGCCATCTGCAGTCCAGATCTGAAGCCGCCAACCCCTCAGTGAAACGCAGGTAGTCGGAGAGCCACAGCCGTGGTTCTCTGATAATCGCGACGTGCCAGACTGCAATCCGCACTACAGTTCTGAAGATACCAGCCTCTCACAGACAAGCAGGTAGTCTGAGAGCCACAGATGTGGTTGTACGATGAACCCGACCTGCCAAGCTGCCATCTACAGTCCAGGTCAGAAGCCACCAGTCCCTCACAGAAATATAGGTAGTCTGAGAGCCAGAGCCATTTTTCACTGATGAGGCGACCTACCAGACTGCAATCCATGATCCAGGACTGCAGCCAGCCCCTCACAGAAGCGCAGCGAGTCTGAGAGCCACAGCTGTGGTTCTCTGATGAACCCAGCCTGCCAGACAGCCATCCACAGTCCAGGTCTGAAGCAACCATCCCTTCACAGAAAAGCAGATAGCCTGAGAGCCAACGCCGTGGTTGTCTGATGGACCCGACCTGCCAGAGTGGCTTTCGTAGTTCAGGTCTGAAGCCACCAGCCTCTCACAGAAATGCAGGTTTTCTGAGTGCCATATTCGTGGATCTCTGAAGAGCCCTAGCTGCCAGACTGACATCTGCAGTCTAGGTCTGAAGCCACCAGCCTCTCACAGACAAGCAGGTGGTCTGGGCGCCACAGCCGTGTTTCTCTGATGAACCCGACCTTCCAAACTACCATCAGCAGTCCAGGTCTGAAGCCACCAGCCCCTCACAGAAACCCAGGTAGTCTGAGAGCAAGAGCCATGGTTTTCTGATGAAGTTGACCTGCCAGACTGCCATCTGCAGTCCAGGTCTGAAGCCACCAGCCCCTCAAAGAAATGCAGGTAGTCTGAGAGCAACAGCCATTTTTTTCTGACAAAGCCGATCAGAGTGACTGAAACCCACAGTACAGGTCTGAAGCTGCCAGCCCCTCACAGAAACACAGGTAGTCTGAGAGTGACAGCCATGGTTCTCTGACAAATGGTTCTCTGATGAACCTGACCTGCCAAACTGCCATCCACAGTCCAGGTCTGAAGCCAACAGCCCCTCACAGAAATGCAGGTAGTCTGAGAGCCACAACCATGGATCTCTGACGAAGCCGACCTGCTAGACTGCTATCCACATTCCAGGTCAGAAGCCACCAGCCCCTCTTAGAAATGCAGACAGTATGAGAGCCACAGTCGTGGTTCTCTGATGAACCCCACCAGCCAGACTACCATTCGCAGTCCAGATCTTAAGCCACCAGCCCCTCACAGAAATGCAGGTTGTCTGAGAGCCACAGCCGTGGTTCTCAGATGAAGGTGACCTAAAAGACTGCCATCCGCAGTGCAGGTCTGAAGCCAACAGTCCCTCATAGAAATGCAGGCAGTCTAAGAGCCACAGCCGTGGTTCTCTGATGATCCCGACCTGCCAGACTGCCATCTGCAGTCCAGGTCTGAAGCCACCATCCCCTCACAGAAATGCAGATATTCTGAGATCAACAGCCACGGTTCTCTGATGAACCCAACCTGCCAGACTGCCATCTGCAGTCCAGGTCTGAAGCCACCAGCCTCTTACAGAAATGCAGATAGTCAGAGAGCCACAGCCATGGTTCTCTGAAGAAACCTAGCTGCCAGACTGCCATCTGCAGTCCATGTCTGAAGCCACCATCCCCTCCCAGAAAAGCAGGTAGTCTGAGAGCCACAGCCATGGTTCTCTGATGAGCATGAGCTGCCTGACTGCCATCCGCACTCCAGTTCAGAAGCCATCAGCCCCTCACAGACATGCAGGTAGTCTGAGAGCCACAGCCGTGGTTCTCTGATGAACCCAACCTGACAAACTGCAAACCGCGCTCCAGTTCTGAAGCCACCAGCCCCCGACCTTCCAGACTGCCTTCGCAGTGCAGGTATGAAGCTACCATCCTCTCACAGAAACACAGATAGTCTGAGAGCCACAGCCGTGGTTCTCTGAAGAACCCTTGCTGCCAGACTGCCATCTGCAGTGCTGATCTGAAGCTGCCAGCCCCTCACAGAAACGCAGGTAGACAGAGAGCCACAGCCGTGGTTCTCTGATGATCCCGACATGCCAGACTGCAATCTGTACTACAGTTCTGAAGATACCAGCCGCTCACAGACACGCAGGTAGTCTGAGAGCTACAGACGTGGTTCTTTGATGAACCCAACCTGCCAAACTGCCATCTTCAGTCCAGGTCAGAAGCCACCAGCCCCTCACAGAAATGTAGGTAGTCTGAGAGTCAGAGCCATTTTTCTCTGATAAAGACGACATACCAGACTGCAATCCGCAGTCCAGGACTGCAGTCACCAGCCCCTCACAGAAACGCAGAGAGTCTGAGAGCCACAGCTGTGGTTCTCTGATGAACGCAACCTGCCAGACAGCCATCCACAGTCCAGGTCTGAAGCTACCATCCCATCACAGAAAAGCAGATAGCCTGAGAGCCACCGTCATGGTTCCCTGATGGACCCGACCTGCCAGAGTGCAATTCGCAGTCCAGGTCTGAAACCACCAGCCCCTCACAAGCATGAGGTTTTCTCAGTGCCACTTTCATAGATCTCTGAAGACCCTAGCTGCCACACTGCCATCTGCAGTCTAGGTATGAAGCCACCAGCCCCTCACTGACAAGCAGGTAGTTTGAGAGCCACAGTCGAGGTTCTCTAATGAACCCGACCTGCCAAACTGCCATCTGCAGTCCAGGTCTGAAGCCACCAGCACCTCACAGAAACCCTGGTAGTCTGAGAGCAGCAGCCGTTGTTCTCTGACGAAGTTGACCTGCCAGACAGCCATCTGAGTCCAGGTCAGAAGCCACCAGCCCCTCAAAGAAATTCAGGTAGTCTGAGAGCCACAGCCACTTTCCTCTCACAAAGCCGACCTGAGTGACTGCCTCCCACAGTACAGGTCTGAAACCACCAGCCCCTCACAGAAACGCAGGTAGTCTGAGAGCCACAGCCATGGTTCTCTGACGAACCCGAAATGCCGGACTGCCATCCGCAGTACAGGTCTGAAGCCTTCAGCCCCTCACAGAAACCCAGCCAGTCTGACAGCAACAGCCGTGGTTCTCTGATGAAGACGACCTGCCAGACTGCCATCCACAGTCCACTTCTGAAGCCACCATCCCCTCATAGAAATGCAGGTAGTCTGAGAGCCACAGCCGTGGTTGTCTGATGAAGCCGACTTGCTAGACTGCTATCCACTTTCCAGGTCAGAAGCCACCAGCACCTCATAGAAATGCAGACATTCTGAGAGCCACAGCCATGGTTCTTAAATGAAGGTGACCTAATAGACTGCCATCCGCAGCGCAGGTCTGAAGCCAACAGCCCCTCATGGCAATGCAGGTAGCCTGAGAGCCACAGCTGTGGTTCTCTGATGATCCTAACCTTCCAGACAGCCACCCGCAGTCCAGGTCTGAAGCCACCATCCCCTCACAGAAACGCAGGTAGCCCGAGAGCCACAGCCGTGGTTGTCTGACGAACCCGAGCTGCCTGACTGTAATCCGCACTCCAGTACAGAAGCCAACAGACCCTCACAGACATGCAGGTAGTCCGAAAGCCACAGACGAAGTTCTCTGATGAACCCAACCAGCCAGACTGCCATCGCAGTCCAGTTCTGAAGCCACCAGCCCCTCACAGAAATGCAGGTAGTCTGAAAGCCACAGTCACTTTTCTCCGATGAAGCCGACCTGAACGACTGCCAACTACAGTACAGGTCTGAAGCCACCAGCCCCTCACAGAAATGCAGGTAGTCCGAGAGCCACAGCCGTAGTTGTCTGATGAACCAGACCTGCCAGACTGCCATCCGCAGTCCAGGTCTGAAGCCACCAGCCCCTCACAGACACCTAAGTAGTCTGAAGGCCACAGCCTGGTTCTCTGCAAACCTGACCTACCAGACTGCCATCTGCACTCCAGTTCTCAAGCCACCAGCCCCTTACAGAAGGTAGATAGTGAAAGAGCCACAGCCATGGTTCTCTGAAGAAATCTAGCTGCCAGACTACCATATTCAGTACCGGTATGAAGCCACCAGCCCCTCACAGAAACGCAGGTAGTCCAAGAGCCACAGTCGTGGTTCTCTGATGAACCCGAGATGCCTGACTGCCATCCGCACTTCAGTTTGGAAGCCACCAGCCCCTCACAGATATGCAGATAGTCTGAGAGCCACAGCCATGGTTCTCTGATGAACCCGACCTGCCAAACTGCAATCCGAACTCCAGTTCTAAAGCTGCCAGCCCCTCACAGACACGCAGGTAGTCTGAGAGCCACAGCCATCATTCTCTGATGAACTCGACCTGCCAGACTACCTTCCGCAGTCCAGATCTTAAGCCACCAGGCCCTCACAGAAACACAGGTAGTCTGTGAGCCACAGTCGTGGTTCTCTGATGAACGTGACCTAATAGACTGCCACTCGCAGTGCAGGTCTGAAGCCACCAGCCCCTCACAGAAACGCAGGTAGTCTGAGAGCCACAGATGTGGTTCTCTGTTGAACCTGACCTGCCAAATTTCCATCCGTAGTAATAGTCTGAAGCCACTAGCCCCTCATCGAAGCCCAGGTAGTCTGAGAGCCACAGCCATGGTTCTCTGAAGAACCCTTGCTGCTAGAATGCCATCTGCAGTCCAGATCTGAAGCCGCCAGCCCCTCACAGTAATTCAGGTAGTCTGAGATCCAGAGCCGTGGTTCTCTGATGAACCTGACCTGCCAAACTGCCATCTTCAGTCCAGGTCTGAAGCCACCAGCCCCTCACAGAAATGCAGGTAGTCTGAGAGCCAGAGCCATTTTTTTCTGATGAAGACGACCTGCCAGACTGCAATCCACAGTAAAGGTCTGAAGCCACCAGCCCCTCACAGAAACACAGGGAGTCTTAGGGCTCCAGCTGTGGTTCTCTGATAAACCCAACCTACCAGACAGCCTTCCGGAGTCCTGGTCTGAAGCTACCATACCCTCACAGTAAAGCAGATAGCCTGAGAGCCACCGCCATCATTCTCTGATGAACCTCACCTGCCAGACTGCAATCCGCAGTTCAGGTCTGAATCCACCAGCCCCTCACAGAAATGCAGGTTTTCTGAGAGCCACAGCCATGGATCTCAGAAGAGCCCTAGGTGTCAGACTGCCATCTGCAGTCTTGGTGTGAATCCACTAGCCCCACACAGACAAACAGGTAGTCTGAGAGCCACAGCCATGGTTCTCTGATGAACCCAAAATGAAAAACTGCCATCAGCAGTCCAGGTCTGAAGCCACCAGCCCCTCACATAAACCCAGGTAGTCTGAGAGCAAAAGCCATGGTTCTCTGACGAAGTCAACCTGCCAGACTAACATCAGCAGTCCAGGCCTGAAGCCACCAGCCCCTCAGAGAAATGCTGGTAGTCTGAGAGCCACAGCCATGGTTCTCTGACGATCCTGACCTGCCAGACTGCCATCTGCACTCCAGGTCTGAAGCCACCAGCCCCTCACAGACACCTAAGTAGTCTGAGAGCCACAGCCTGGTTCTCTGATGAACCCGACTGGCCAAACTGCAATCCGCAATCCAGGTCAGAAGCCACCAGCCCCTCACAGAAATCCAGGCAGTCTGACAGCCACACCAGTGACTCTCTGATGAAGTTGACCTGCCAGGCTGCCATCTGCAGTCCAGGTCTGAAGCCACCATCCCCTCACAGAAAAGCAGGTAGTCTGAGAGCCACAGCCATGGTTCTCTGATGAACCCGAGCTGCCTGACTGCCATCCGCACTCCAGTTCGGAAGCCACCAGCCCCTCACAGACACGCAGGTAGTCTGAGAGCCACAACTGTGGTTCTCTGATGAAGGCAATCTAATAGACTGCAATTCGCAGTGCAGGTCTGAAGCCATCAGCCCCTCACAGAAATGCAGGTAGTCTGAGAGCCACAGCCGTGGTTCTCTGAAGAACCCTTGCTGCCAGACTGCCATCTGCAGTCCAGATCTGAAGCCGCCAACCCCTCAGTGAAACGCAGGTAGTCGGAGAGCCACAGCCGTGGTTCTCTGATGATACCGACGTGCCAGACTGCAATCCGCACTACAGTTCTGAAGATACCAGCCTCTCACAGACAAGCAGGTAGTCTGAGAGCCAAAGATGTGGTTGTCTGTTGAACCCGACCTGCCAAACAGCCATCTTCAGTCCAGGTCAGAAGCCACCAGTCTCTCACAGAAATATAGGTAGTCTGAGAGCCAGAGCCATTTTTCTCTGATGAAGACGACCTACCAGACTGCAAACCGCAGTCCAGGACTGCAGCCACCAGCCCCTCACAGAAACGCAGCGAGTCTGAGAGCCACAGCTGTGGTTCTCTGATGAACCTAGCCTGCCAGACAGCCATCCACAGTCCAGGTCTGAAACACCATCCCTTCACAGAAAAGCAGATGGCCTGAGAGCCACGCCCGTGGTTGTCTGATGGACCCGACCTGCCAGAGTGGCTTTCGGAGTTCAGGTCTGAAGCCACCAGCCTCTCACAGAAATGCAGGTTTTCTGAGTGCCACATTCGTGGATCTCTGAAGAGCCCTAGATGCCAGACTGACATCTGCAGTCTAGGTCTGAAGCCACCAGCCTCTCACAGACAAGCAGGTGGTCTGGGAGCCACAGCCGTGTTTCTCTGATGAACCCGACCTGCCAAACTGCCATCAGCAGTCCAGGTCTGAAGCCACCAGCCCCTCACAGAAACCCAGGTATTCTGAGAGCAAGAGCCATGGTTTTCTGATGAAGTTGACCTGCCAGACTGCCATCTGCAGTCCAGGTCTGAAGCCACCAGCCCCTCAAAGAAATGCAGGTAGTCTGAGAGCCACAGCCATTTTTTTCTGACAAAGCCGATCAGAGTGACTGAAACCCACAGTACAGGTCTGAAGCTGCCAGCCCCTCATAGAAACACAGGTAGTCTGAGAGTGACAGCCATGGTTCTCTGACAATCCTGAACTGCCAGACTGCCTTCTGCACTCCAGGTCTGAAGCCACCAGCCCCACACAGACACCTAAGTAGTCTGAGAGCCACAGCCTGGTTCTCTGATGAACCTGATCTGCCAAACTGCCATCCGCAGTCCAGGTCTGAAGCCAACAGTCCCTCACAGAATTGCAGGTAGTCTGAGAGCAACAACCATGGATCTCTGACGAAGCCGACCTGCTAGACTGCTATCTACATTCCAGGTCAGAAGCCACCAGCCCCTCTTAGAAATGCAGACAGTATGAGAGCCACAGTCTTGGTTCTCTGATGAACCCCACCAGCCAGACTACCATTCGCAGTCCAGATCTTAAGCCACCAGCCCATCACAGAAATGCAGATTGTCTGAGAGCCACAGCCGTTGTTCTCAGATGAAGGTGACCTAATAGACTGCCATCCGCAGTGCAGGTCTGAAGCCAACAGTCCCTCATAGAAATGCAGGTCATCTAAGAGCCTCAGCCGTGGTTCTCTGATGATCCAGACCTGCCAGACTGCCATCTGCAGTCCAGTTCTGAAGCCACCATCCCCTCACAGAAATGCAGATATTCTGAGATCAACAGCCACGGTTCTCTGATGAACCCAACCTGCCAGACTGCCATCCGCAGTCCAGGTCTGAAGCCACCAGCCTCTTACAGAAATGCAGATAGTCAGAGAGCCACAGCCATGGTTCTCTGAAGAAACCTAGCTGCCAGACTGCCATCTGCAGTCCATGTCTGAAGCCACCATCCCCTCAAAGAAAAGCAGGTAGTCTGAGATCCACAGCCGTGGTTCTCTGATGAGCATGAGCTGCCTGACTGCCATCCGCACTCCAGTTCAGAAGCCATCAGCCCCTCACAGACATGCAGGTAGTCTGAGAGCCACAGCCGTGGTTCTCTGATGAACCCAACCTGACAAACTGCAAACCGCGCTCCAGTTCTGAAGCCACCAGCCCCCGACCTTCCAGACTGCCTTCGCAGTGCAGGTATGAAGCTACCATCCTCTCACAGAAACACAGATAGTCTGAGAGCCACAGCCGTGGTTCTCTGAAGAACTGCTGCAGACTGCCATCTGCAGTGCTGATCTGAAGCTGCCAGCCCCTTACAGAACGGGTAGACAGAGAGCCACAGCCGTGGTTCTCTGATGATCCCGACATGCCAGACTGCAATCTGCTACAGTTCTGAAGATACCAGCCGCTCACAGACACGCGGTAGTCTAGAGCTACAGACGTGGTTCTCTGATGAACCCAACCTGCCTGCCATCTTCAGTCCAGGTCAGAAGCCACCAGCCCCTCACAGAAATGTAGGTAGTCTGAGAGAAAGAGCCATTTTTCTCTGATGAAGACAACCTACCGGACTGCAATCCGCAGTCCAGGACTGCAGTCACCAACCCCTCACAGAAACGCATTGAGTCTGAGAGCCACAGCTGTGGTTCTCTGATGAACCCAACCTGCCAGACAGCCATCCACAGTCCAGGTCTGAAGCTACCATCCCTTCACAGAAAAGCAGATAGCCTGAGAGCCACCGTCATGGTTCTCTGATGGACCCGACCTGCCAGAGTGCAATTTGCAGTCCAGGTCTGAAACCACCAGCCCCTCACAGAAACGCAGGTTTTCTGAGTGCCACTTTCATGGATGTCTGAAGAGCCCTAGCTGCCACACTGCCATCTGCAGTCTAGGTCTGAAGCCACCAGCCCCTCACTGATAAGCAGGTAGTTTGAGAGCCACAGTCAAGGTTCTCTAATGAACCCGACCTGCCAAACTGCCATCTGCAGTCCAGGTCTGAAGCCACCAGCACCTCACAGAAACCCTGGTAGTCAGAGAGCAGCAGCCATTGTTCTCTGACGAAGTCGACCTGCCAGACAGCCATCTGAGTCCAGGTCAGAAGCCACCAGCCCCTCAAAGAAATTCAGGTAGTCTGAGAGCCACAGCCACTTTCCTCTCACAAAGCCAACCTGAGTGACTGCCTCCCGCAGTGCAGGTCTGAAACCACCAGCCCCTCACAGAAACGCAGGTAGTCTGAGAGCCACAGCCATGGTTCCCTGACGAACCCGAAAAGCCGGACTGCCATCCGCAGTCCAGGTCTGAAGCCTTCAGCCCCTCACAGAAACCCAGCCAGTCCGACAGCAAAAGCCGTGGTTCTCTGATGAAGACGACCTGCCAGACTGCCATCCACAGTCCACTTCTGAAGCCACCATCCCCTCACAGAAATGCAGGTAGTCTGAGAGCCGCAGCCGTGGTTGTCTGATGAAGCCGACTTGCGAGACTGCTATCCACTTTCCAGGTCAGAAGCCACCAGCCCCTCATAGAAATGCAGACATTCTGAGAGCCACAGCCATTTTTCTCTGATGAAGACAACCTACCAGACTGCAATCCGCAGTGCAGGACTGCAGTCACCAGCCCCTCACAGAAACGCATTGAGTCTGAGAGCCACAGCTGTGGTTCTCTGATGAACCCAACCTGCCAGACAGCCATCCACAGTCCAGGTCTGAAGCTACCATCCCTTCACAGAAAAGCAGATAGCCTGAGAGCCACCGTCATGGTTCTCTGATGGACCCGACCTGCCAGAGTGCAATTTGCAGTCCAGGTCTGAAACCACCAGCCCCTCACAGAAACGCAGGTTTTCTGAGTGCCACTTTCATGGATGTCTGAAGAGCCCTAGCTGCCACACTGCCATCTGCAGTCTAGGTCTGAAGCCACCAGCCCCTCACTGATAAGCAGGTGGTTTGAGAGCCACAGTTGAGGTTCTCTAATGAACCCGACCTGCCAAACTGCCATCTGCAGTCCAGGTCTGAAGCCACCAGCACCTCACAGAAACCCTGGTAGTCAGAGAGCAGCAGCCATTGTTCTCTGACGAAGTCGACCTGCCAGACAGCCATCTGAGTCCAGGTCAGAAGCCACCAGCCCCTCAAAGAAATTCAGGTAGTCTGAGGCCACAGCCACTTTCCTCTCACAAAGCCAACCTGGTGACTGCCTCCCACAGTGCAGGTCTGAAACCACCAGCCCCTCACACAAGCGCTTGGGTAGTCTGAGAGCCACAGCCATGGTTCTCTGCCAGACCCAGCCGGACTGCCATCCGCAGTCCAGGTCTGAAGCCTTCAGCCCCTCACAGAAACCCAGCCAGTCTGACAGCAAAAGCCGTGGTTCTCTGATGAAGACGACCTGCCAGACTGCCATCCACAGTCCACTTCTGAAGCCACCATCCCCTCACAGAAATGCAGGTAGTCTGAGAGCCGCAGCTGTGGTTGTCTGATGAAGCCGACTTGCGAGACTGCTATCCACTTTCCAGGTCAGAAACCACCAGCCCCTCATAGAAATGCAGACATTCTGAGAGCCACAGCCATGGTTCTCAAATGAAGGTGACCTAATAGACTGCCATCCGCAGTGCTGGTCTGAAGCCAACAGCCCCTCATAGCAATGCAGGTAGCCTGAGAGCCACAGCTGTGGTTCTCTGATGATCCCAACCTTCCAGTCAGCCATCTGCAGTCCAGGTCTGAAGCCACCATCCCCTCACAGAAACGCAGGTAGTCCGAGAGCCACAGCCGTGGTTGTCTGACAAACCCGAGCTGCCTGACTGCAATCTGCACTCCAGTACAGAAGCCACCAGACCCTCACAGACATGCAGGTAGTCTGAAAGCCACAGACGTAGTTCTCTGATGAACCCAACCAGCCAGACAGCCATCGCAGTCCAGTTCTGAAACCACCAGCCCCTCACAGAAATGCAGGTAGTCTGAGAGCCACAGCCACTTTTCTCCGATGAAGCCGACCTGAACGACTGCCACCTACAGTACAGGTCTGAAGCCACCAGCCCCTCACAGAAATGCAGGTAGTCCGAGAGCCACAGCCGTAGTTCTCTGATGAACCAGACCTGCCAGACCGCCATCCGCACTCCAGGTCTGAAGCCACCAGCCCCTCACAGACACCTAAGTAGTCTGAGGGCCACAGCCTGGTTCTCTGACAAACCTGACCTACCAGACTGCCATCTGCACTCCAGTTCTGAAGCCACCAGCCCCTTACAGAAAGGTAGATAGTGAAAGAGCCACAGCCATGGTTCTCTGAAGAAATCTAGCTGCCAGACTACCATATGCAGTACCGGTATGAAGCCACCAGCCCCTCACGGAATCGCAGGTAGTCCGAGAGCCACAGTCGTGGTTCTCTGATGAACCCGAGATGCCTGACTGCCATCCGCACTCCAGTTTGGAAGCCACCAGCCCCTCACAGACATGCAGATAGTCTGAGAGCCACAGCCATGGTTCTCTGATGAACCCGACCTGCCAAACTGCAATCCGCACTCCAGTTCTGAAGATGCCAGCCCCTCACAGACACGCAGGTAGTCTGAGAGCCACAGCCGACATTCTCTGACGAACTCGACCTGCCAGACTACCTTCCGCAGTCCAGATCTTAAGCCACCATGCCCTCACAGAAACACAGGTAGTCTGTGAGCCACAGTCGTGGTTCTCTGATGAACGTGACCTAATAGACTGCCACTCGCAGTGCAGGTCTGAAGACACCAGCCCCTCACAGAAACGCAGGTAGTCTGAGAGACACAGATGTGGTTCTCTGTTGAACCTGACCTGCCAAACTTCCATCCGTAGTAATAGTCTGAAGCCACTAGCCCCTCATCGAAGCCCAGGTAGTCTGAAAGCCACAGCCGTGGTTCTCTGAAGAACCCTTGCTGCTAGAATGCCATCTGCAGTCCAGATCTGAAGCCGCCAGCCCCTCACAGAAATTCAGGTAGTCTGAGATCCACAGCCGTGGTTCTCTGATGAACACGACCTGCCAAACTGCCATCTTCAGTCCAGGTCTGAAGCCACCAGCCCCTCACAGAAATGCAGGTAGTCTGAGTGCCAGAGCCATTTTTTTCTGATGAAGACGACCTGCCAGACTGCAATCCACAGTAAAGGTCTGAAGCCACCAGCCCCTCACAGAAACACAGGGAGTCTTAGGGCTCAAGCTGTGGTTCTCTGATGAACCCAACCTGCCAGACAGCCTTAAGGAGTCCTGGTCTGAAGCTACCATACCCTCACAGAAAAGCAGATAGCCTGAGAGCCACCGCCTTCATTCTCTGATGAACCTCACCTGCCAGACTGCCATCCGCAGTTCAGGTCTGAAGCCATCAGCCCCTCACAGAAATGCAGGTTTTCTGAGAGCCACAGCCATGGATCTCAGAAGAGCCCTAGGTGTAAGACTGCCATCTGCAGTCTAGGTGTGAATCCACTAGCCCCACACAGACAAGCAGGTAGTCTGAGAGCCACAGCCATGGTTTTCTGATGAACCCAACCTGAAAAACTGCCATCAGCAGTCCAGGTCTGAAGCCACCAGCCCATCACATAAACCCAGGTAGTCTGAGAGCAAAAGCCATGGTTCTCTGCCGAAGTCAACCTGCCAGACTAACATCAGCAGTCCAGGCCTGAAGCCACCAGCCCCTCAGAGAAATGCAGGTAGTCTGAGAGCCACAGCCATGGTTCTCTGATGATCCTGACCTGCCAGACTGCCATCCGCACTCCAGGTCTGAAGTCACCAGCCCCTCACAGACACCTAAGTAGTCTGAGAGCCACAGCCTGGTTCTCTGATGAACCGGACCAGCCAAACCGCAATCCGCAGTCCAGGTCTGAAGCCACCAGCCCCTCACAGAAATCCAGGCAGTCTGACAGCCACACCCGTGACTCTCTGATGAAGCTGACCTGCCAGACTGCCATCTGCAGTCCAGGTCTGAAGCCACCATCCCCTCACAGAAAAGCAGGTAGTCTGAGAGCCACAGCCGTGGTTCTCTGATGAACCCGAGCTGCCTGACTGCCATCTGCACACCAGTTCGGAAGCCGCCAGCCCCTCACAGACACGCAGGTAGTCTGAGAGCCACAACTGTGATTCTCTGATGAAGGTGATCTAATAGACTGCCATTCGCAGTGCAGGTCTGAAGCCACCAGCCCCTCACAGAAATATAGGTAGTCTGAGAACCAGAGCCATTTTTCTCTGATGAAGATGACCTACCAGACTGCAATCCGCAGTCCAGGACTGCAGCCACCAGCCCCTCACAGAAATGCAGTGAGTCTGAGAGCCACAGCTGTGGTTCTCTGATGAACCCGGCCTGCCAGACAGCCATCCACAGTCCAGGTCTGAAGCAACCATCCCTTCACAGAAAAGCAGATAGCCTGAGAGCCACCGCCGTAGTTATCTGATGGACCCGACCTGCCAGAGTGCCTTTCGTAGTTCAGGTCTGAAGCCACCAGCCTCTCACAGAAATGCAGGTTTTCTGAGTGCCACATTCATGGATCTCTAAAGAGCCTTAGCTGCCAGACCGACATCTGCAGTCTAGGTCTGAAGCCACCAGCCTCTCACAGACAAGCAGGTGGTCTGGGAGCCACAGCCGTGTTTCTCTGATGAACCCGACCTGCCAAACTGCCATCTGCAGTCCAGGTCTGAAGCCATCAGCCCCTCACAGAAACCCAGGTAGTCTGAGAGTAAGAGCCATGGTTTTCTGATGAAGTTGACCTGCCAGACTGCCATCTGCAGTCCAGGTCTGAAGCCACCAGCCCCTCAAAGAAATGCAGGTATTCTGAGAGCCACAGCCATTTTTTTCTGACAAAGCCGATCAGAGTGACTGAAACCCACAGTACAGGTCTGAAGCTGCCAGCCCCTCATAGAAACACAGGTAGTCTGAGAGTGACAGCCATGGTTCTCTGACAATCCTGAGCTGCCAGACTGCCGTCCGCACTCCAGGTCTGAAGCCACCAGCCCCTCACAGACACCTAAGTAGTCCGAGAGCCACAGCCTGGTTCTCTGATGAACCTGACCTGCCAAACTGCCATTCGCAGTCCAGGTCTGAAGCCAACAGCCCCTCACAGAAATGCAGGTAGTCTGAGAGCAACAACCATGGATCTCTGACGAAGCCGACCTGCTAGACTGCTATCCACATTCCAGGTGAGAAGCCACCAGCCCCTCTTAGAAATGCAGACAGTATGAGAGCCACAGCCGTGGTTTTCTGATGAACCCGAGCTGCCTGACTGCCATCTGCACACCAGTTCGGAAGCCGCCAGCCCCTCACAGACACGCAGGTAGTCTGAGAGCCACAACTGTGGTTTTCTGATGAAGGTGATCTAATAGACTACCATTCGCAGTGCAGGTCTGAAGCCACCAGCCCCTCACAGAAATGCAGGTAGTCTGACAGCCACAGCCGTGGTTCTCTGAAGAACCCTTGCTGCCAGACTGCCATCTGCAGTCCAGATCTGAAGCCACCAACCCCTCAGTGAAACGCAGGAAGTCGGAGAGCCACAGCCGTGGTGCTCTGATGATCCCGACGTGCCAGACTGCAATCCGCACTACAGTTCTGAAGATACCAGCCTCTCACAGACAAGCAGGTAGTCTGAGAGCCACAGATGTGGTTGTCTGATGAACCCGACCTGCCAAACTGCCATCTTCAGTCCAGGTAAGAAGCCACCAGTACCTCACAGAAATATAGGTAGTCTGAGAGCCAGAGCCATTTTTCTCTGATGAAGACGTCCTACCAGACTGCAATCCGCAGTCCAGGACTGCAGCCACCAGCCCCTCACAGAAACGCAGCGAGTCTGAGAGCCACAGCTGTGGTTCTCTGATGAACCTGGCCTGCCAGACAGCCATCCACAGTCCAGGTCTGAAGCAACCATCCCTTCACAGAAAAGCAGATAGCCTGAGAGCCACCGCCGTGGTTATCTGATGGACCCGACCTACCAGAGTGCCTTTCGTAGTTCAGGTCTGAAGCCACCAGCCTCTCACAGAAATGCAGGTTTTCTGAGTGCCACATTCATGGATCTCTAAAGAGCCTTAGCTGCCAGACTGATATCTGCAGTCTAGGTCTGAAACCACCAGCCTCTCACAGACAAGCAGGTGGTCTGGGAGCCACAGCCGTGTTTCTCTGATGAACCCGACCTGCAAACTGCCATCAGCAGTCCAGGTCTGAAGCCATCAGCCCCTCACAGAAACCCAGGTAGTCTGAGGCAAGAGCCATGGTTTTCTGATGAAGTTGACCTGCCAGACTGCCAACTGCAGTCCAGGTCTGAAGCCACCAGCCCTCAAAGAAATGCAGGTAGTCTGAGGCCACAGCCATTTTATCTGACAAAGCCGATCAGGTGACTGAAACCCACAGTACAGGTCTGAAGCTGCCAGCCCTCATAGAAACACAGGTAGTCTGAGAGTGACAGCCATGGTTCTCTGACAATCCTGAGCTGCCAGACTGCCTACCGCACTCCAGGTCAGAAGCCACCAGCCCCTCACAGACACCTAAGTAGTCTGAGAGCCACAGCCTGGTTCTCTGATGAACCTGACCTGCCAAACTGCCATTTGCAGTCCAGGTCTGAAGCCAACAGCCCCTCACAGAAATGCAGGTAGTCTGAGAGCAACAACCATGGATCTCTGACGAAGCCGACCTGCTAGACTGCTATCCACATTCCAGGTCAGAAGCCACCAGCCCCTCTTAGAAATGCAGACAGTATGAGAGCCACAGTCGTGGTTCTCTGATGAACCCACCAGCCAGACTACCATTCATGAGTCAGATCTTAAGCCACCAGCCCCTCACAGAAATGCAGGTTGTCTGAGAGCCACAGCCGTGGTTCTCAGATGAAGGTGACCTAATAGACTGCCATCCGCAGTGCAGGTCTGAAGCCAACAGTCCCTCATAGAAATGCAGGTAGTCTAAGAGCCACAGCCGTGGTTCTCTGATGATCCCGACCTGCCAGACTGCTATCTGCAGACCAGGTCTGAAGCCACCATCCCCTCACAGAAATGCAGATATTCTGAGATCAACAGCCACGGTTCTCTGATGAACCCAACCTGCCAGACTGCCATCCGCAGTCCAGGTCTGAAGCCACCAGCCTCTTACAGAAATGCAGATAGTCAGAGAGCCACAGCCATGGTTCTCTGAAGAAACCTAGCTGCCAGACTGCCATCTGCAGTCCATGTCTGAAGCCACCATCCCCTCCCAGAAAAGCAGGTAGTCTGAGAGCCACAGCCATGGTTCTCTGATGAGCATGGCTGCCTGACTGCCATCCGCACTCCAGTTCAGAAGCCATCAGCCCCTCACAGACATGCAGGTAGTCTGAGAGCCACAGCCGTGGTTCTCTGATGAATCCAACCTGACAAACTGCAAACCGCGCTCCAGTTCTGAAGCCACCAGCCCCCGACCTTCCAGACTGCCTTCGCAGTGCAGGTATGAAGCTACCATCCCCTCACAGAAAAGCAGATAGCCTGAGAGCCACCGCCATCATTCTCTGATGAACCTCACCTGCCAGACTGCCATCCGCAGTTCAGGTCTGAAGCCACCAGCCCCTCACAGAAATGCAGGTTTTCTGAGTGCCACATTCATGGATCTCTAAAGAGCCTTAGCTGCCAGACTGACATCTGCAGTCTAGGTCTGAAGCCACCAACCTCTCACAGACAAGCAGGTGGTCTGGGAGCCACAGCCGTGTTTCTCTGATGAACCCGACCTGCCAAACTGCCATCAGCAGTCCAGGTCTGAAGCCATCAGCCCCTCACAGAAACCCAGGTAGTCTGAGAGCAAGAGCCATGGTTTTCTGATGAATTTGACCTGCCAGACTGCCAACTGCAGTCCAGGTCTGAAGCCACCAGCCCCTCAAAGAAATGCAGGTAGTCTGAGAGCCACAGCCATTTTTTTCTGACAAAGCCGATCAGAGTGACTGAAACCCACAGTACAGGTCTGAAGCTGCCAGCCCCTCATAGAAACACAGGTAGTCTGAGAGTGACAGCCATGGTTCTCTGACAATCCTGAGCTGCCAGACTGCCTACCGCACTCCAGGTCAGAAGCCACCAGCCCCTCACAGACACCTAAGTAGTCTGAGAGCCACAGCCTGGTTCTCTGATGAACCAGACCTGCCAAACTGCCATTTGCAGTCCAGGTCTGAAGCCAACAGCCCCTCACAGAAATGCAGGTAGTCTGAGAGCAACAACCATGGATCTCTGACGAAGCCGACCTGCTAGACTGCTATCCACATTCCAGGTCAGAAGCCACCAGCCCCTCTTAGAAATGCAGACAGTATGAGAGCCACAGTCGTGGTTCTCTGATGAACCCCACCAGCCAGACTACCATTTGCAGTCCAGATCTTAAGCCACCAGCCCCTCACAGAAATGCAGGTTGTCTGAGAGCCACAGCCGTGGTTCTCAGATGAAGGTGACCTAATCGACTGCCATCCGCAGTGCAGGTCTGAAGCCAACAGTCCCTCATAGAAATGCAGGTAGTCTAAGAGCCACAGCCGTGGTTCTCTGATGATCCCGACCTGCCAGACTGCTATCTGCAGACCAGGTCTGAAGCCACCATCCCCTCACAGAAATGCAGATATTCTGAGATCAACAGCCACGGTTCTCTGGCAGACCAACCTGCCAGACTGCCATCCGCAGTCCAGGTCTGAAGCCACCAGCCTCTTACAGAAATGCAGATAGTCAGAGAGCCACAGCCATGGTTCTCTGAAGAAACCTAGCTGCCAGACTGCCATCTGCAGTCCATTTCTGAAGCCACCAACCCCTCCCAGAAAAGCAGGTAGTCTGAGAGCCACAGCCATGGTTCTCTGATGAGCATGGCTGCCTGACTGCCATCCGCACTCCAGTTCAGAAGCCATCAGCCCCTCACAGACATGCAGGTAGTCTGAGAGCCACAGCCGTGGTTCTCTGATGAATCAATCCTGACAAACTGCAAACCGCACTCCAGTTCTGAAGCCACCAGCCCCCGACCTTCCAGACTGCCTTCGCAGTGCAGGTATGAAGCTACCATCCCCTCACAGAAAAGCAGATAGCCTGAGAGCCACCGCCATCATTCTCTGATGAACCTCACCTGCCAGACTGCCATCCGCAGTTCAGGTCTGAAGCCACCAGCCCCTCACAGAAATGCAGGTTTTCTGAGAGCCACAGCCATGGATCTCAGAAGAGCCCTAGGTGTCAGACTGCCATCTACAGTCTAGGTGTGAATCCACTAGCCCCACACAGACAAGCAGGTAGTCTGAGAGCCACAGCCATGGTTCTCTGATGAACCCAACCTGAAAAACTGCCATCAGCAGTCCAGGTCTGAAGCCACCAGCCCCTCACATAAACCCAGGTAGTCTGAGAGCAAAAGCCATGGTTCTCTGACGAAGTCAACCTGCCAGACTAACAACAGCAGTCCAGGCCTGAAGCCAGCAGCTCCTCAGAGAAATGCAGGTAGTGTGAGAGCCACAGCCATGGTTCTCTGATGATCCTGACCTGCCAGACTGCCATCCACACTCCAGGTCTGAAGCCACCAGCCCCTCACAGACACCTAAGTAGTCTGAGACCCACAGCCTGGTTCTCTGATGAACCCAACTGGCCAAACTGCAATCCGCAGTCCAGGTCTGAAGCCACCAGCCCCTCACAGAAATCCAGGCAGTCTGACAGCCACACCCCGTGACTCTCTGATGAAGCCGACCTGCCAGACTGCCATCCGCAGTCCTGGTCTGAATCCACCAGCCCCACACAGAAATGCAGGTGGTCTGAGAGCCACAGCCATGGTTCTCTGATGAACCCGACCTGCACAACTGCTATCCACATTCCAGGTCTGAAGCCACTAGCCCCTCTTAGAAATGCAGACTGTCTAAGAGCCACAGCTGTGGTTCTCTGATGAACCCCACCTGCCATACTACCATCCGCAGTCCAGATCTTAAGCCACCAGCCCCTCACAGAAACGCAGGTAGTCTGAGAGCAACAGCCATGGTTCTCAGATGAAGGTGACCTAGTAGACTGCCATCCACAGTGCAGGTCTGAAGCCAACAGCCCCCTCATAGAAATTCAGGTAGTCTAAGAGCCACAGCTGTGGTTCTCTGATGATTCCGACTTGCCAGACTGCCATCCGCAGTCCAGGTCTAAAGCCACCACCCCTCACAGAAATATAGATAGTCTGAGTGTGACAGCCATGGTTCTCTGACGAACCCAACCTGCTAGACTGACATCCGCAGAACAGGTCTGAAGCCACCAGCCCTTTACAGAAAGGCAGATAGTCAGAGAGCCTTAGCCATGGTTCTCTGAAGAAACCTAGCTGCCAGACTGCCATCTGCAGTCCAGGTCTGAAGCCACCATCCCCTCACAGAAATGCAGGTAGTCTGAGAGCCACAGCTGTCATTCTCTGATGAACCCAAGCTGCCTGACTGCCATCCACACTCCAGTTCGGAAGCCACCACACATTCACAGACATGCAGGTAGTCTGAGAGACACAGCCATGGTTCTCTGATGAACCCGACTGCAATCCGCACTACAGTTCTGAAACCACCAGCCCCGCACAGATACGCAGGTATTCTGAGAGCAACAGCTTTTGTTCTCTGATGAAGGTGACCTAATAGACTGTCATTCGCAGTGCAGGTCTGAAGCCACCAGCCCCTCACAGAAATGCAGGTAGTCTGAGAGATACAGCTGTGGTTCTCTGATGAACCCGACCTGCCAGACTGCCTTCCGCAATGCAGGTATGACGCTACCATCCCCTCACAGAAACGCAGATAGTCTGAGAGTCACAGCTTTGGTTCTCTGAAGAACCCTTGTTGCCGGACTACCATCTGCAGTCCAGATCTGATGCCGCCAGACCCTCACAGAAACGCAGGTAGTTGGAGAGCCACAGCCGTGGTTCTCTGATGATACCGATGTGCCAGACTGCAATCTGCACTACAGGTCTGAAGTTGCCAGCCTCTCACAGTCATGCAGGTAGTCTGAGAGCCACAGACATGGTTCTCTGATGAACCATTCCTGCCAAACTGCCATCTTCAGTCGAGGTCAGAAGCAATCAGCCCCTCACAGAAATGCAGGTAGTCTGAGAGCCACAGCCATTTTTCTCTGATGAAGACGAACTGCCAGACTGCAATCCGCAGTCCAGGACTGCAGCCACCAGCCCCTAACAGAAACTCAGGGAGTCTGAGTGCCACAGCTGTGGTTCTCTGATGAACCCGACATGCCAGACAGCCATCCGCAGTCCAGGTCTGAAGCTACCATCCCTTTACAGAAAAGCAGATAGCCTAAGAACCACTGCCGTGGTTCTCTGATACATCCAACCTGCCAGACTGCCATCCGCAGTCCAGGTCTGAAGCCACTAGTCCGTCACAGAAATGCAGGTAGTCTGAGAGCCACAGCCATTTTTCTCTGATGAAGTCGACAAGAGTGACAGCCTCCCACAGTAAAGGTCTGAAACCACCAGCCCCTCACAGAAACGCAGGTAGTCTGAGAGCCACAGCCATTTTTCTCTGATGAAGCCGACCTGCAAGACTGCCATCCGGACTCCAGGTCTGAAGCCACCAGCCCCTCACAGACACCTAATTAGTATGAGAGGCACAGTCTGGTTCTCTGATAAACCCGACCAGCCAAACTGCCTTCTGCAGTCCAGGTCTAAAGCCACCAACTCCTCACAGAAACCCAGGCAGTCTGACAGCCACACCCATGGTTCTCTGATGAAGCCGACCTGCTAGACTGCCATCTGCAGTCCACTTCTGAAGCCACCAACCCCTCACAGAAATGCAGGTAGTCTGAGAGCCACAGCCGTGGTTGTCTGATGAAGCCGACTTGCTAGACTGCTATCCACATTCCAGGCAGAAGCCACCAGCCCCTCATAGAAATGCAGACAGTCTGAGAGCCACATCCGTGGTTCTCTAATGAAGATGACCTAATAGACTGCCATCCGCAGTGCAGGTCTGAAGCCACCAGCCCCTCACAGAAATGTAGGTTTTCTGAGAGCCATAGCCATGGATCTCAGAAGAGCCCTATGTGTCAGACTGCCATTTGCAGTCTAGGTGTGAAGTCACCAGCCCCACACAGTCAAGCAGGTAGTCTGAGAGCCACAACCATGGTTCTCTGATGAACCCGACCTGAAAAACTGCCATCAGCATTCCAGGTCTCAAGCCACCAGCCCCTCACTGAAACCCAGGTAGTCTGAGAGCAAAAGCCATAGTTCTCTGACAAAGTCAGCCTGCCAGACTGACATCTGCAGTCCAGGCCTGAAGCCACCAGCCCCTCAGAGAAATGCAGGTAGTCTGAGAGCCACAGCCATTTTTCTCTGACGAAGCCGAACTGAGTGACTGAAACCCAAAGAACAGGTCTGAAGCCACCAGCCCCTCACATAAATGCAGGTAGTCTGAGAGCCACAGCCATGGTTCTCTGACAATCCCGACCTGCCAGGCTGCCATCCGCACTCCAGGTCTGAAGCCACCAGCCCCTCACAGACACCTAAGTAGTCTGAGAGCCACAGCCTGGTTCTCTGATGAACCCAAACGGCCAAACTGCAATCCGCAGTCCGGGTCTGAATCCACCAGCCCCTCAAAGAAACCCAGACAGTCTGACAGCCACACCCGTGGTTCTCTGATGAAGCCGACCTGCTAGACAGCTATCCACATTCCAGGTCAGAAGCCACCAGCCCCTCTTAGAAATGCAGACAGTCTGAGAGCCACAGCCGTGATTCTCTGATGAACCCCACCGGCCATACTACCATCTGCAGTCCAGATCTAAAGCCACCAGGACCTCAAAAAAATGTAGGTAGTCTGAGAGCCACAGCCATGGTTCTCAGATGAAGGTGACCTAGTAGACTGCCATCCACAGTGCAGTTCTAAAGCCAACAGCCCCTCATAGAAATGCAGGTAGTCTAAGAGCCACAGCTGTGGTTCTCTGATGATCCCGACTTGCCAGATTGCTATCCGCAGTCCAGGTCTGAAGCCACCATCCCCTCACAGAAATACAGATAGTCTGAGTGTGATAGCCATGGTTTTCTGATGAACCCAACCTGCCAGACTGCAATCCGCAGTCCAGGTCTGAAGCCACCAGCCCCTTACAGAAAGGCAGATGGTCAGAGAGCCACTGCCACAGTTCTCAGAAGAAACCTAGCTGCCAGACTGCCATCTGCAGTCCAGGTCTGAAGTCACCAGCCCCTCACAGAAACGCAGGTAGTCCGAGAGCCACAGCTGTGGTTCACTGATGAACTCGAGCTGCCTGACTGCCATCCGCACTCCAGTTCGGAAGCCACCAGCCACTCACAGACAAGCAGGTAGTCTGAGAGCCACAGCCATGGTTCTCTGATGAGCCCAACCTGAAAAACTGTAATCCGCACTCCAGTTCTGAAGCCACCAGCCCCGCACAGGCACGCAGGTATTCTGAGAGCAACAGCTTTGGTTCTCTGATGAAGGTGACCTAATAGTCTGCCATTCGCAGTGCAGGTCTGAAGCCACCAGCCCCTCACAGAAACGCAGGTAGTCTGAGAGCTACAGCTGTTGTTCTCTGATGAACCCAACCTGCCAGACTGCCTTCTGCAATGCAGGTATGAAGCTACCATCCTCTCACAGAAACGCAGATAGTCTGAGAGCCACAGATGTGGTTCTCTGAAGAACCCTTGTTGCCAGACTGCCATCTGCAGTCCAGATCTGAAGCCACCAGCCCCTCACAGAAATGCAGGTAGTCTGAGAGCCACAGCCGTGGTTCTCTGATGATCCCGACGTGCCAGACTGCAATCCGCACTACAGTTCTGAAGATACCAGCCATTCACAGACACGCGGGTAGTCTGAGAGCAAAAGCTATAGTTCTCTGATGAAGTCAACCTGCCAGACTGACATCTGCAGTCCAGTCCTGAAGCCACCAGCCCCTCAGAGAAATGCAGGTAGTCTGAGAGCCACAGCCATTTTTCTCTGATGAAGCCGACCTGAACGACTGAAACCCAAAGAACAGGTCTGAAGCCACCAGCCCCTCACATAAACGCAGGTAGTCTGAGAGCCACAGCCATGGTTCTCTGACAATCCCGACCTGACAGACTGCCATCCACACTCCAGGTCTGAAGCCACCAGCCCCTCACAGACAAGCAGGTAGTCTGAGAGCCCCTGCCGTGGTTCTCTGATGAACCCGCCCTGCCAAACTGCTATCAGCAGTCCAGGTCTGAAGCCACCAGCCCTTCACAGAAACCCAGGTAGTCTGAGAGCAACTGCCGTTGTCCTCTGACGAAGTCGACCTGCCAGACTGCAATCTGCAGTCCAGGTCTGAAGCCACAGGCCCCTCACAGAAATGCAGGTAGTCTGAGAGCCACAGCCATGGTTATCTGATGAACCCAACCTGCCAGACTGCCATCCGGACTCCTGGTCTGAAGCCCCAGCCCCACACAGACACCTTACTACTATGAGAGCCACAGCCTGGTTCTCTGATAAACCCGGCCTGCCAAACTGCCATCTGCAGTCCAGGACTGAAGCCACCAGCTCCTCACAGAAACCCAGGCAGTCTGACAGCCACACTCGTGGTTCTCTGATGAAGCCGACCTGCCAGACTGCCATCCGCAGACCACTTCTGAAGCCACCAGCCCCTCACAGAAATGCAGGTAGTCTGAGAGCCACAGACATGGTTGTCTGATGAAGCCGACTTGCTAGACTGCTATACACATTCCAGGCAGAAGCCACCAGCCCCACATAGAAATGCAGACAGTCTTAGAGCCACAAACGTGGTTCTCTAATGAAGGTGACAATAGACTGCCATCCGCAGTGCAGGTCTGAAGCCAACAGCCCCTCACAGAAATGCAGATAGTCTGAAAGTGACAGCCGTGGTTCTCAGACTAACCCAACCTGCCAGACTGCCAACCGCAGTCCAGGTCTGAAGCCACCAGCACCTTACAGAAAGGCAGATAGTCAGAGAGCCACAGCCATGGTTCTCTGTAGAAACCTAGCTGCCAGACTGCCTTCTGCAGTCCAGGTCTGAAGCCACCAGCCCCTCACTGAAACGCAAGTAGTCTGAGAGCCACAGCCGTGATTGTCTGACGAACCCAAGCTGCCTGACTGCAATCCGCATTCCAGTTCGGAAGCCACCAGACCCTCACAGAAATGCAGGAAGTCTGAGAGCCACAGCCGTGGTTCTCTGATGAACCCAACCTGCCAGACTGCCATCTGCAGTCCAAGTCTGAAGCCACCAGCCCCTCACAGAAATGCAGGTAGTCTCAGAGCACAGTTTTTTTTCTCTTATGAAGCCGACCTCAACGACTGCCACCTGTAGTACAGGTCTGAAGCCGCCAGCCCCTCACAGACACCTAAGTAGTCTGAGGGCCACAGCCTGGTTCTCTGATGAACCTGACCTGCCAAACTGCCATCCGCAGTCCAGGTCTGAAGCCACCAGCCAATCACAGAAATCCAGGCAGTCTGACAGCCACATCCATGGTTCTCTGATGATACCGACCTGAAAGACTGCCATCTGCAGTCCAGGTCTGAAGCCACCATCCCCTCACAGAAACGCAGGTAGTCTGAGATCCATAGCCATTTTTCTCTGACGAAGCCGACCTGCCAGAATGCCATCCACAGTCCAGATCTGATGCCACCAGCCCCTCACAGAAATGCATTTAGTCTGAGAGCCTCAGCCATATTTCTCTGACAAAGCCGACCTGCCAGAATCCCATCCGCAATCCAGGTCTGAAGCCACCAGCCCCTCACAGAAATGCAGGTAGACTGAGAACCACAGCGTTGTTCTCTGACGAAGCCGACCTGCCAGACTGCAATCCACATTCCAGGTCAGAAACAAAAAGCCCCTCATAAAAATGCAGACAGTCTGAGATCCACAGCCGTCGTACTCTGATGAACCTGACCCGCCAGACTACGAATCGCAGTCCATATCTTAAGCCACCAGCCACTCACAAACATGCAGATAGTCTGAGAGCCACAGCCATGGTTCTCAGATGAAGGTGACCTAATAGACTGCCATCCACACTCCCGGTCTGAAGCCACCAGCCCCTCACAGACAAGCAAATAGTCAGAGAGCCACAGCCTGGTTCTCTGATGAAGCCGACCTGCCAAACTGACATCCGCAGTCCGGGTCTGAAGCCACCAGCCCCTCACAGAAACCCAGACAGTCTGACAGCCACACCCACAGTTCTCTGAGGAAGCCGACCTGCCAGACTGCCATCCTCAGTCCAGGTCTGAAGCTACCAGCCGCTCCGAGAGATGCAGGTAGTCTGAGAACCACAGCCATGATTCTCTGAGGAAGCCGACCTGCTAGACTGCTATCCACATTCCAGGTCAGAAGCCACGAGCCCCTCACAGAAACACAGAAAGTCTGAGAGCCACAGCCGTGGTTCTCTGATGAACCCGACCTGCCAGACTACTACCCGCAGTCCAGATCTTAAGCCACCAGCCCCGCACAGAAACGCAGGTAGTCTGAGAGCCACAGCCATGGTTCTCAGATGAAGGTGACCTAATAGACTGCCATCCGCACTCCACCTCAGAAGCCTCCAGCCCTTCACACACATGCAGGTAGTCTGAGAGCCACAGCTGTGGTTCTCTGATGAACTCAACCTGCCAAACTGCCATCCGCAGTGCAGGACTGATGGTACCATCCCCTCACAGAAACGCAGATAGACAGAGCCACAGCCGTGGTTCTCTGTCGAACCCAACCTGCCAGACTGCCATCCAGAGTACAGGTCTGGAGCCACCAGCCCCTCACAGAAACAAAGGTAGTCTGAGAGCCACAGCCGTGGTTCTCTGAAGAAGTCGACCTGCCAGACTGCCATCTACAGTCCAGGTCTGAAGCCACCAGCCCCTCACAGAAATGCATGTAGTCTGAGAGCCACAGCCATTTTTCTCTGACAAAGCCGACCTGAGCGACTGCCACCCGCAGTTCAGGTCTGTAGCCACCAGCCCCTCACAGAAATGCAGGTAGTCTGACAGCCACAGCCATGGTTGTCTGATGAACCCAATCTGCCAGACTGCCATCCGCACTCCAGGTCTGAAGCCTCCAGCCCCTCACAGGTACCTAAGTAGTCTGAGAGCCACAGCCTGGATCTCTGATGAACCCGACCTGCCAAACTGCCATCAACCATTCAGGTCTGTAGCCACCAGCCCCTCACAGAAACCCAGGCAGTCTGACAGCCACACTCGTGATTCTCTGAAGAAGCCGACCTGCCAGATTGCCATCCGCAGTCCAGGTCTGAAGCCACCAGCCCCTCACAGAAATGCAGGTAGTCTGAGAGCAACAGCCGTGGTTGTCTGATGAAACCGACTTGCTAGACTGCTATCCACATTCCAGGTCAGAAGCCACCAGAACCTCATAGAAATGCAGCCAGTCTGAGAGCCACAGCCATGGTTCTCTGATGAACAGAGACCTACCAGACTACCATCCGCAGTCCAGATCTTAAGCCAACAGCCCCTCACAGAAAAGCAGGTAGTCTCAGTGCCACAGCCGTGGTTCTCAGATAAAGGTGACGTAATAGATAACCATCCGCAGTGCAGGTCTGAAGCCAACAGCCCCTCATAGAAATGCAGGTAGTCTGAGAGCCACTGCTGTGGTTCTCTGATGATCCCGGCCTGCCACACTGCCATCCACAGTCCAGGTCTGAAGCCATCTTCCCCTCACAGAAATGGAGGTAGTCTGAGAGCAACAGCCGTGATTCTCTGATGAACCCGATCTGCCAGACTGCCATCCGCAGTCCAGGTCTGAAGCCGCCAGCCCCTTTCAGAAAGGCAGATAGTCAGAGAGCCACTGCCATGGTTCTCTGAACATCTCTAGCTGCCAGACTGCCATCTGCAGTCCAAGTCTGAAGTCACCAGACCCTCACAGAAATGCAGGTAGTCCGAGAGCCGTGGTTCTCTGATGATCCCAAGCTGCCTGACTGCCATCCGCACTCCAGATCAGAAGCCACCAGCCCCTAACAGACATGCAGGTAGTCTGAGAGCCACAGCCGTGGTTCTCTAATGAACCCAACTTGCAAGACTGCCATCTGCAGTCCAGGTCTGAAGCCACCAGCCCCTCACAGAAATGCAAGTAGTCTGAGAGCCACAGCCATTTTTCTCTGACGAAACTGACCTGAACGACTGCACCCACAGTACAGGTCAGAAGCCACCTGCCCTTCAGAGAAACGCAGGTAGTCTGAGAGCCACAGCCATGGTTCTCTGACAAACCCGACCTGCAAGACTGCCATCCACCCTCCAGGTCTGAAGCCACCAGCCCCTCAGAGACACCCTGGCAGTCTGACAGCCACACCTTTGGTCCTGTGATGAACCCGACCAGCCAGACTGATATCTGCAGTCCAGGTCTGAAGCAACCAGCCCCTCACAGAAATGCAGGTAGTCTGAGAGCCAAAGCCATTTTTCTCTGTCAAAGCCAACCTGCCAGACTGCCATCCATAGTCCAAGTCTGATGCCACCAGCCCCTCACAGAAATGCAGGTAGTCTGAGAACCACAGCCGTGGTTCTCTGACGAAGCCGACCTGCCAGACTGCTATCCACATTCCAGGTCAGGAGCCACCAGCTCCTCATAGAAACGCAGACAGTCTGAGAGCCACAGCCGTGGTTCTCTGATGAACCCGTCTTGCCAGACTACGATCCACAGTCCAGATCTTAAGCCACCAGCCCCTCACAGAAATGCAGGTAGTCTGAGAGCCTCAGCCGTGGTTCTCAGATGAAGGTGACCTAAAAGACTGCCATCTGCAGTGCAGGTCTGAAGCCAACAGCCCCTCATAGAAATGCAGGTATTCTGAGAGCCACAGCTGTGGTTCTCTGATGATCCTGATGATGCCAGACTGCCATCCACAGTCCAGGTCTGAATCCACCATCCCTTCACAGAAATGCAGACAGTCTGATAGCCACAGCCGTGGTTCTCTGATGAACCTGACCTGTTAGACTGCCATCCACTGTCCAGGTCTGAAGCCAAAGGCTCCTCCCAGAAACACAGGTTGTCTAAGAGCCACAGCTGTGGTTCTCTGAAGAGCCCTAGCTGCCAGACTGCCATCTGCAGTCTAGGACTGAAGCCACAAGTCCAACCAGAAATGCAGGAATGTTGACAGCCACAGCCATGGTTCTCTCTCAAAGCCATCCTGCCTGACTTCCATTCACACTCCAGGTCTCAAGTCACCAGCCCCTCACAGACACGCAAAAAGCCTGTGAGCCACAGCCGTAGTTCTCTGATGAACCCGACCTGCCAGACTACCATCCGCAGTACAGGTCTGAAGCCACCAGCCCCTCACAGAAAGGCAGATAGTCTCAGAGCCCCAGCCATGGTTCTCTGAACATCTCTAGCTGCCAGACTGCCATCTGCAGTCCAAGTCTGAAGTCACCAGACCCTGACAGAAATGCAGGTAGTCCGAGAGCCGTGGTTCTCTGATGAACCCGTCCTCCCAAACTGCCATCAGCAGTCCAGGTCTGAAGCCACCAGCCCCTCACAGAAACCCAGGCAGTCTGAGAGAAACAGCTGTGGTTCTCTGACGAAGCCGACCAGCCAGACTGCCATCTGCAGTCCACGACTGAAGCCACCAGCCCCTCACAGAAATGCAGGTAGTCTGAAAGCCACAGACATTTTTCTCTGATGAAGCCGACTTGCCTAACTGCCGTCTGCAGTCCGGGTCTGAAGACACCAACCCCTCACAGAAATGAAGGTAGTCTGAGAGCCACAGCTGTGGTTCTCTGGTGAAGGCGACCTAATAGACTGCCATCCGCTGTGCAGGTATGAAGCCACCAGCCCCTCACAGGAACACAGGTATACTGAGAATCATGGTTGTGGTTCTCAGATGAACCCGACCTGCCAGACTGCCACCCGCAGTCCAGGTCTGAAACCAACATCCCCTCACAGAATCGCAGGTAGTCTGAGACCCAAAGCCTCATTCTTTGATGAACCCGACCTGCCAGACTGCCATCCGCAGTCCTGGTCTAAAGCCACCAGCCCCTAACAGATACTTAGGTAGTCAGGGAGCCACTGCCGTGGTTCTCTAACAAAGCCGACTTGCCAGACTGCCATCCGCAGCCAGGTCTGATGTCACCTGCCCATCACAGAAATGCAGGTACTCTGAGAGCCACAGCCATGGCTCTTAGACAAAGCCGACCTGCCCGACTGCCTCCTGCAATGCAGGTCTAAAGTCACAAGCCCCTCACAGAAAGGCACGTAGTCTGAGGGCCACAGCTGTGCTTCTCCGATGAACCCGACCTGCCAGACTGCCATCCACAGTCCAGATCTGAAGCCAGCATCCCCTCAAAGAAACGCAGATAGTCTTAGAGCGACAGCAGTGATTCTCTGACGAACACGACCTGCCAGACTGCCTTCCGCAGTCCAGGTCTGAAGCCTCCAGCCCCTCACAGAAAGGCAGATAGTCTGAGAGCCAAGGCCATGGTTCTGTGAAGAACCCTAGCTGCCAGACTGCCATCTGTTGTCCAGGTCTGAAGCCACCAGCCCCTCACAGGAATGCTGGTAGTCTGAGAGCCACAGCCGGGGTTCTCTGATGAACCCGACCTGCCAAACTGCCTCCAGCAGTCCAGATCTGAAGCTACGAGCCCCTCACAGACACGTAAATAGTCTGAAAGCCACAGCCTGGTTCTCTGATGAACCCGACCTGCCAAACTGCCATCCACAGTCCAGGTCTGAAGACACCAGCCCCTCACAGAAATGCAGGTAGTCTGAGAGCCACTGCAAAGGTTCTCTGATGAACCCGACCTGCCAAACTGCCATCACCAGTCCAGGTCTGAAGCCACCAGCACTTCACAGAAAGGCAGATAGTCTGAGAGCCAAGGCCATGGTTCTTTGAAGAACCCCAGCTGCCAGACTACCATCTGCTGTCCAGGTCTGAAGCCACCGGCCCCTCACAGAAATGCAGGTAGTCTGAGAGCCACAGCCATTTTTCTCTGAGAAGCCGACCTGAGCGACTGCCACCCACAGTACAGGTCAGAAGCCACCAGGCCCTCACAGACATGCAAGTAGTCTGAGAGCCACAGCCATGGTTCTCTGATGAACCCGACCTGCCAGACTGCCATCCGCAGTCCTGGTCTAAAGCCACCCGCCCCTCACAGAAACCCAGGTAGTTTGACAGCCACAGCTGTGGTTCTCTAACAAATCTGACCTGCCAGACTGCCATCCGCAGCCATGTCTGATGCCACCAGCCCATCTCAGAAATGCAGGAACTCTGAGAGCCACAGCCATATTTCTCTGTCGAAGCTGACCTGCCCGACTGACTTCAGCAGTGCAGGTCTAAAGTCACAACCCCCTCACAGAAAGGCAGGAAGCTGAGAGCCACATCCGTGGTTCTCTGATGAACCTGACCTGCCAAACTGGCATCTGAAGTTCAGGTCTGAAGCCACCATCCCATCACAGAAACGCAGATAGTCTGAGAGTGACAGCCGTGGTTCTCCGATGAACACGACCTGCCAGACTGCCATTCGCAGTCCTGGTATGAAGCCTCCAGCCCCTCACATAAAATCAGATAGTCTGAGAGCCAAGGCCATGGTTCTCTGAAGAGCCCTAGCTGTGAGACTGCCATCAGCTGTCCAGGTCTGAAGCCACCAGCCCCTCACTGACACGCAATTAGTCTGAGAGTCACAGCCGTGGTTCTCTGATGAACCCGACCTGCCAAACTGCCATCAGCAGTCCAGGTCTGAAGCCACCAGCCCCTCACAGAAACCCAGGTAGTCTGAGAGCAACAGCCATGGTTCCCTGATAAAGCCGACCTGCCAGACTGCCATCTGCAGTCCAGGTCTGAAGACACCAGCCCCTCACAATAATGCAGGTAGTATGAGAGCCACAGCCATTTTTTTCTTGCGAAGCCGATCTGAACGACTGCCACCAGCAGTCCAGGTCTGAGAGCCACCAGCGTCTCACAGAAATGCAGGTCATCTGAGATCCACAGCCGTGGTTCTCTGATGAACCCAATCTGCCAAACTGGAATCAGCAGTCCAGGTCTGAAGCCACCGGCCACTCACAGAAATGCAGGTAGTCTGAGAGCCACAGCCATCGTTCTCTGATGAACCCGACCTGCCAGACTGCCTTCTGCACTCCATTTCTGAAGCCACCAGCACCTCACAGACACCTAAGTAGTCTGAGACACAAAGCCTGGTTCTCTGATGAATCCGACCTACCAAACTGCCACCCGCAGTCCAGGTCTGAGAGCCACCAGCCCCTCACAGAAACGCAGGTAGTCTGACAGCCACAGCCGTCGTTCTCTGATGAACCCGACCTGCCAGACTGCCTTCTGCACTCCATTTCTGAAGCCACCAGCACCTCACAGACACCTAAGTAGTCTGAGACCCAAAGCCTGGTTTTCTGATGAACCCGACCTACCAAAGTGACATCCGCAGTCCAGTTCTGAAGCCACCAGCCCCTCACAGAAATGCAGGTAGTCTGAGACCCACACCCGTGGTTCTCTGATGAAGCAGACAGCCAGGCTGCCATCCACAGTCCAGGTCTGATGCTACCAGCCCCTCACAGAAATGCAGGTAGTCTGAGTGACACAGCCATGGTTCTCTGAAGAAGCCGACCTGCCAGACTGCCATCCACAGTAGTCTGAGAGCCAAAGAAGTGGTCCTCTAACGAAGACGACCTGTCCGACACCCATCTGCAGTCCAGGTCTTAAGCCAACAGCCCCTCACAGAAACCCAGGTAGTCTGAGAGTCACACCCGTGGTTCTCTGATGAAGCCAACCAGCTAGACTGCTATCCACAGTAAAGGTAAGAAGCCACGAGCCCCTCATAGAAATGCAGGTAGACTGAGAGCCACTGCTGTGGCTTTCTGATGAATCCAACCTGCCAGACTACCATCCACTGTCCAGATCTTAAGCCACCAGCCACTAACAGAAATGCTAGTAGTCTGAGAGCCACAGCTGTGGTTCTCTGACGAACCTGACCTGCAAGACTGCAATCCATGATCCAGTTCTAAAACCACCAGACCATCATAGAGAAGGCCAGGTAGTCTGAGGAGCCAGGCCACAGTTCTCTGAAGAACCCTAGCTGCCAGACTGCCATCTGCAGTAAAGACCTGATGCCACCAGCCCATCACAGAAACGCAGGTAGTCTGAGAGCCACAGCCGAAGTTCTCTGAGGAAGCTGACCTGCCAGACTGCCATCTGCAGTGCAGGTCTGAAGCCACCAGCCCCTCACAGAAACCCAGGTAGTCTGAGAGCAACAGCAGTGGTTCTCTAATGAAGCCGACCAGCCAGACTGCCATCTGCAGTCCAGGACTGAAGCCACCAGCCCCTCACAGAAATGCAGGTAATCTGAGAGCCACAGCCATTTTTCTCTGACGAACCCGAATGCCCGAGTGACGTCCGCAGTGCAAGTCTGAAGCCACTAGCCCCTCATAGAAACGCAGGTAGTCTGAGAGCCACAGCAGTGGTTCTCTGATGAAGGTGACCTAATAGACTGCCATCCGCAGTGCAGGTCTGAAGCCACCAGCCCCACACAGGAACACAGGTAGACTGAGACCCACAGTTGTGGTTCTCTGATGAACCCGACCTGCCAGACTGCCATCCACAGTCCAGGTCTGAAACCACCAGCCCCTCACAGAAATGCAGGTAGTCTGAGAGCCACAGCCGTGGTTCTCTAACAAATCTGACCTGCCAGACTGCCATCCACAGCCAGGACAGATGCCACCGGCCCATCACAGAAATGCAGGAACTCTGAGAGCCACAGCCGTATTTCTCTGTCGAAGCCGACCTGCCCGACTGACTTCTGCAGTGCAGGTCTAAAGTCACAACCCCCTCATAGAAAGGCAGGAAGTCTGAGAGCCACATCCGTGGTTCTCTGATGAACCTCACCTGCCAGACTGCCATCTGAAGTCCAGGTCTGAAGCCACCATCCCCCTCACAGAAATGCAGATAGTCTGAGAGTGACAGCCGTGGTTCTCTGATGAACATGACCTGCCAGACTGCCATTCGCAGTCCAGGTATGACCCCTCCAGCCCCTCACAGTAAATCAGACAGTCTGAGAGACAAGGCCATGGTTCTCTGAAGAGCCCTAGCTGCCAGACTGCAATCTGCTGTCCAGGTCTGAAGCCACCAGCCCCTCACAGACATGCAGGTAGTCTGATAGTCTCAGCCGTGGTTCTCTGATGAACCCGACCTGCCAAACTGCCATCAGCAGTACAGGTCTGAAGCCACCAGCCCCTCACAGAAAGGCAGATAGTCTCAGAGCCCCAGCCATGGTTCACTGAACAACTCTAGCTGCCAGACTGCCATCTGCAGTCCAAGTCTGAAGTCACCAGACCCTCACAGAAATGCAGGTAGTCCAAGAGCCACAGCCGTGGTTCTCTGATGAACCCGACCTCCCAAACTGCCATCAGCAGTCCAGGTCTGAAGCCACCAGCCCCTCACAGAAACCCAGGTCATCTGAGAGCAACAGCTGTGGTTCTCTGATGAAGCCAACCAGCTAGAATGCCATCTGCAGTCCACGACTGAAGCCACCAGCCCCTCACAAAAATGCAGGTAGTCTGAGAGCCACAGCCATTTTTCTCTGACGAAGCCGACTTGCCCAACTGCCGTCTGCAGTCCAGGTCTGAAGACACCAACCCCTCACAGAAATGCAGCTAGTCTGAGAGCCACAGCTGTGGTTCTCTGATGAAGGCGACCTAATAGACTACCATCCGCAGTGCCGGTCTGAAGCCACCAGCCCCTCAAAGGAACACAAGTAGACTGAGAATCACGGTTGTAGTTATCAGATAAACCTGACCTGCCAGACTGAAACCTGCGGTCCAGGTCTGAAACCACCAGCCCATCACAGAATCGTAGGTACTCTGAGACCCAAAGCCTCATTCTTTGATGAACCCGACCTGCCAGACTGCCATCCGCAGTCCTGGTCTAAAGCCACCAGCCCCTAACAGAAACTCAGGTAGTCAGAGAGCCACTGCCATGGTTCTTCAACAAAGCCGACCTGCCAGACTGCCATCCGCAGCCATGTCTGATGCCACTGGCCCATCACAGAAATGCAGGTACTCTGAGAGCCACAGCCGTGGCTCTCAGACGATGCCAACCTGCCCGACTGCCTCCTGCAATGCAGGTCTAAAGTCACAAGCCCCTCACAGAAAGGTACGTAGTCTGAGAGCCACAGCTGTGGTTCTCCGATGAACCCGACCTGCCAGACTGACATCCGCCGTAAAGGTCTGAAGCCACCATCCCCTCACAGAAACGCAGATAGTCTTAGAGTGACAGCCGTGGTTCTCTGACGAACACGACCTGCCAGACTGCCATCCGCAGTCCAGGTCTGAAGCCTCCAGCCCCTCACAGAAAGGCAGATAGTCTGTGAGCCAAGGCCATGGTTCTCTGAAGAACCCTAGCTTCCAGACTGCCATCTGCTATCCAGGTCTGAAGCCACCAGCCCCTCACAGATACCTAAGTAGTCTGAGAACCACAGCCTGGTTCTCTGATGAACCTGATCTGCCAAACTGCCATCTGCAGTCCAGGTCTGAAGACACCAGCCCCTCACAGAAATGGAAGTAGTCTGAGAGCCACAGAAGAGGTTCTCTGATGAACCCGACCGGCCAAACTGCCATCAGCAGTCCAGGTCTGAAGCCACCAGCCCCTCACAGAAAGACAGATAGTCTGAGAGCCAAGGCCATGATTCTCTGAAGAACCCTAGCTGCCAGACTGCCATCTGCTGTCCAGGTCTGAAGCCACCGACCCCTCACAGAAATGCAGGTAGTCTGAGAGCCACAGCCATGGTTCTCTGATGAACCTGACCTGCCAGACTGCTATCCGCAGTCCTGGTCTAAAGCCACCAGCCCCTCACAGAAACCAAGGTAGTCTGAGAGCCACAGCCGTGGTTCTCTAACAAATATGTCCTGCCAGACTGCCATCCACAGCCAGGTATGATGCCACTGGCCCATCTCAGAAATGCAGGAACTCTGAGAGCCACAGCTGTATTTCTCTGATGAAGCCGTCCTGCCCGACTGACTTCTGCAGTGCAGGTCTAAAGTCACAACCCCCTCACAGAAAGGCAGGAAGTCTGAGAGCCACATCCATGGTTCTCTGATGAACTTGACCTGCCACACTGCCATCCACAGTCCAGGTCTGAAGCCACCTTCCCCTCACAGAAATGGAGGTAGTCTGAGAGCAACAGCCATGATTCTCTGACGAACCCGATCTGCCAGACTGCCATCCGCAGTCCAGGTCTGAAGCCGCCAGCCCTTTCAGAATGGCAGATAGTCAGAGAGCCACTGCCATGGTTCTCTGAAAAAACCTAGCTGCCAGACTGCAATCTGCAGTCCAAGTCTGAAGACACCAGACCCTCACAGAAACGCAGGTAGTCCGAGAGCCACAGCCGTGGTTCTCCGATGAACCCAAACTGCCTGACTGCCATCCGCACTCCAGTTTGGAAGCCACCAGCCCCTAACAGACATGCAGGTAGTCTGAGAGCCACAGCCGTGGTTCTCTGATGAACCCAACTTGCAAGACTGCCATTTGCAGTCCAGGTCTGAAGCCACCAGCCCCTCACAGAAATGCAGGTAGTCTGACAGCCACAGCCATTTTTCTCTGACGAGGCCGACCTGAAAGACTGCCTTCTGCAGTGCTGGACTAAAGTCACAAACCCCTCAGAGAAAGGCAGGTAGTCTGAGGGCCACAGCTGTGGTTCTCTAATGAACACGACCTGCTAGACTGCCATCCGCAGTCCAGGTCTGAAGCCTCCAGACCCTCACAGAAAGGCAGATAGTCTGAGAGCCAAGGCCATGGTTCTCTGAAGAACCCTAGCTGCCAGACTGCCTTCCGCTCTCCAGGCCTGAAGCCACCAGCCCCTCAAAGAAACACAGGTAGTCCGAGAGCCACAGCCATGGTTCTCTGATGAACCCGAGCTGCCTGACTACCATCCATATCTCAGTTCTGATGCCACCAGCCCCTCACAGACACGCAGGTAGTCTGAGAGCCACAGCCGTGGTTCTCTGATGAACCCAATCTGCCAAACTGCCTTCATCAGTCCAGGTCTGAAGCCACCAGCACCTCACAGAAACCCAGTTAGTCTGAGAGCAACAGCCATGGTTCTCTGACGAAGCCGACCTGCCAGACTGCCATCTCCAGTCCAGGTCTGAAGAGACCAGCCCTTCACAGAAATGCAGGTAGTCTGAGAGTCACTGCCATTTTTCCCTGATGAAGCTGACCAGAATGACAGCCACCCGCAGTCCAGGTCTGAGAGCCACCAGCCCCTCACAGAAACGCAGTGAGTCTGAGAGCCACAGCTGTCGTTCTCTGACGAACACGACCTGCCAGACTGCCATCCGCACTCCATTTCTGAAGCCACCAGCACCTCACAGACACCTGAGTAGTCTGAGACCCAAAGCCTGGTTCTCTGATGAACCCGACCTACCAAACTACCATCCGCAGTCCAGTTCTGAAGCCACTAGCCCCTCACAGAAATGCAGGTATTCTGAGTGACACAGCCATGGTTCTCTGAAGAAACCGACCTGCCAGACTGCCATCCACAGTAGTCTGAGAGCAAAGGAAGTGGTCCTCTAATGAAGACGACCTGCCCGACACCCATCCACAGTCCAGGTCTGAGGCCAACAGCCCCTCTCAGAAACCCAGGTAGTCTGAGAGCCACACCCGTGGTTCTCTGATGAAGCCAACCTGCTAGACAGCCATCCACAGTAAAGGTAAGAAGCCACCAGCCCCACATAGAAACGCAGGTAGACTGAGAGCCACTGCCGTGGCTCTCTGATGAACCCAACCTGCCAGACTCCCATCCATTGTCCAGATCTTAAGCCACCATCCCATCACAGAAATGCTGGTAGTCTGAGAGCACAGCCGTGGTTCTCTGATGAACCTGACCTGCAAAATTGCAATCCACAGTCCAGTTCTAAAGCCACCAGACCATCACAGAAAGGCAGATAGTCTCAGAGTGACAGCCATGGTTCTCTGAAGAACCCTAGCTGCCAGACTGCCATCTGCAATAAAGGCCTGAAGCCACCAGCCCATCACAGAAATGCAGGTAGTCTGAGAGCCACAGCTGAGGTTCTCTGAGGAAGCCAACCTGCCAGACTGCCATCTGCAGTGCAGGTCTGAAGCCACCAGCCCCTCACAGAAACCCAGGTAGTCTGAGAGCAACAGAAGTGGTTCTCTGATGAAGCCAACCAGCCAGACTGCCATCTGCAGTCCAGGACTGAAGCCACCAGCCCCTCACAGAAATGCAGGTAATCTGAGAGCCACAGCCATTTTTCTCTGACGAACCTGACTTGCCCGAGTGCAGTCCGCAGTGCAAGTCTGAAGCCACCAGCTCCTCACAGAAATGCAGGTAGTCTGAGAGCCACAGCTGTGGTTCTCTGATGAAGGTGACCTAATAGACTGCCATCTGCAGTGCAGGTCTGAAGCCACCAGCCCCTCTCAGGAACACAGGTAGACTGAGACCCACAGTTGTGGTTCTCTGATGAACCCGACCTGCCAGACTGCCATCCGCAGTCCAGGTCTGAAACCACCAGCCCCACACATAAATGCAGGTTGTCTGTGAGCCACAGCCAAGGTTCTCCGATGAACCTGACCTGCCAGAGTGCCATCTACACTCCAGGTCTGAAGCCACCAGCCCCTCACAGACATGCAAGTAGTCTGAGAGCCACAGCCATGGTTCTCTGATGAACCAGACCTGCCAGACTGCCATCCGCAGTACTGGTCTAAAGCCACCGACCCCTCACAGAAACCCAGGTAGTATGAGAGCCACAGCTGTGGTTCTCTAACAAATCTGACCTGCCAGACTGCCATCCACAGCCAGGTCTGATGCCACCGGCCCATCTCAGAAATGCAGGAACTCTGAGAGCCACAGCTGTATTTCTCTGATGAAGCCGACCTGCCCGACTGACTTCTGCAGTGCAGGTCTAAAGTCACAACCCCCTCACAGAAAGGCAGGAAGTCTGAGATCCACATCCGTGGTTCTCTGATGAACCTGACCTGCCACACTGCCATCCACAGTCCAGGTCTGAAGCCACCTTCCCCTCACAGAAATGGAGGTAGTCGGAGAGCAACAGCCGTGTTTCTCTGGTGAACACGATCTGCCAGACTGCCATCCGCAGTCCAGGTCTGAAGCCGCCAGCCCCTTTCAGAAAGGCAGATAGTCAGAGAGCCACTGCCATAGTTCTCTGAAGAAACTTAGCTGCCAGACTGCCATCTGCAGTCCAAGTCTGAAGCCAGCAGACCATCAGAGAAACGCAGGTAGTCCGAGAGCCACAGCTGTGGTTCTCCAATGAACACAAGCTGCCTGACTGCCATCCGCACTCCAGTTCGGAAGCCACCAGCCCCTAACAGACATGCAGGTAGTCTGAGAGCCACAGCCGTGGTTCTCTGATGAACCCAACTTGCAAGACTGCCATCTGCAGTCCAGGTCTGAAGCCACCAGCCCCTCACAGAAATGCAGGTAGTCTGAGAGCCACAGCAATATTTCTCTGATGAAGCCGACCTGAATGACTGCCACCCACAGTACAGGTCAGAATCCACCTGCCCCTCAGAGAAAAAAAGGTAGTCTAAGAGCCACAGCCATGGTTCTCTGACAAACCCGACCTGCAAGACTGCCATCTGCCCTCCAGGTCTGAAGCCACCAGCCTCTCAGAGACACCCAGGCAGTCTGACAGCCACACCCGTGGTCTTGTGATGAACCCGACCAGCCAGACTGATATCTGCAGTCCTGGTCTGAAGCCACCAGCCCTTTACAGAAATGCAGGTAGTCTGAGAGCCACAGCCATTTTTCTTTGTCGAAGCCAACCTCCAGACTGCCATCCATAGTCCAAGTCTGATGCCACCAACCCCTCACAGAAATGCAGGTAATCTGAGAACCACAGCCGTGGTTCTCTGACGAAGCCGACCTGCCAGACTGCTATCCACATTCCAGGTCAGAAGCCACCAGCCCCTCATAGAAACGCAGACAGTCTGAGAGCCGCTGCCATGGTTCTCTGATAAACCCATCTTGCCAGACTACGATCCGCAGTCCAGATCTTAAGCCACCAGCCCCTCACAGAAACGCAGGTAGTCTGAGAGCCACAGCTGTGGTTCTCAGATGAAGGTGACCTAATAGACGGCCATCCGCAGTGCAGGTCTGAAGCCAACAGCCCCTCATAGAAATGCAGGTATTCTGAGAGCCACAGCTGTGGTTCTCTGATGATCCTGACGATGCCAGACTGCCATCCGCAGTCCAGGTCTGAATCCACCATCCCTTCACAGAAATGCAGACAGTCTGATAGCCACAGCCATGGTTCTCTGATGAACCCGACCTGCCAGACTACCATCCACAGTACAGGTCTGAAGCCATCATCCCCTCACAGAAACCCAGGAAGTCTGAGAGCCTCAGCTGTGGTTCTCTAATGAAGCTGACCTGCCACACTACCATCTGCAGTCCAGGACTAAAGCCACCAACCCCTCACAGAAATGCAGATAGCCTGAGAGCCACATCCGTTGTTCTCTGTCGAACCCGACCTGCAAATCTGCCATCCACAGTCCAGGTCTGATGACACCAGCCCCTCACAGAAAGGCAGATATTCTCAGAGCCCCAGCCATGGTTCTCTGAACAACTCTAGGTGCCAGACTGCCATCTGCAGTCCAATTCTGAAGTCACCAGACCCTAGCAGAAACGCAGGTAGTCCGAGAGCCACAGCCATGGTTCTCTGATGAACCCGACCTCCCAAACTGCCATCAGCAGTCCAGGTCTGAAGCCACCAGCCCCTCACAGAAACCCAGGTAGTCTGAGTGCAACAGCTGTGGTTCTCTGGTGAAGCTGACCAGCCAGACTGCCATCTGCAGTCCACGACTGAAGCCACCAGCCCCTCACAGAAATGCAGGTAGTCTGAGAGCCACAGCCATTTTTCTCTGACGAGGCCGACTTGCCCAACTGCCGTCTGCAGTCCAGGTCTGAAGACACCAACCCCTCACAGAAACGCAGGTAGTCTGAGAGCCACAGCTGTGGTTCTCTGATGAAGGCGACCTAATAGACTGCCATCCGCAGTGCAGGTCTGAAGCCACCAGCCCCTCACAGGAACACAGGAAGACTGAGAATCACGGTTGTGGTTCTCAGAAGAACCCTTCCTGCCAGACTGCCACCCGCAGTCCAGGTCTGAAACCACCAGCCCCTCACAGAATTGCAGGTAGTCTGAGACCCAAAGCCTCATTCTTTGATGAACCCGACCTGCCAGACTGCCATCTGCAGTCCTGGTCTAAAGCCACCAGCTCCTAACAGAAACTTAAGTAGTCAGAGAGCCACTGCCGTGGTTCTGTAACAAAGCTGACCTGCCAGACTGCCATCCGCAGCCAGGTCTGATGTCACCGGCCCATCACAGAAATGCAGGTTCTCTGAGAGCCACAGCCATGGCTCACAGACAAAGCCGACCTGCCCGACTGTCACCTGCAATGCAGATCTAAAATCACAAGCCCCTCACAGAAAGGTACGTAGTCTGAGAGCCATAGCTGTGGTTCTCCGATGAACCCGACCTGCCAGACTGCCATCCGGAGTCCAGGTCTGAAGTCAGCATCCCCTCACAGAAACACAGATAGTCTTAGAGTGACAGCCGTGGTTCTCGGACGAACACGACCTGCCAGACTGCCATCTGCAGTCCAGGTCTGAAGCCTGCAGCCCCTCACAGAAAGGCAGATAGTCTGAGAGCCGAGGCCATGGTTCTCAGAAGAACCCTAGCTGACAGACAGCCATATGCTGTCCAGGTCTGAAGCCACCAGTCCCTCACAGGAATGCAGGTAGTCCGAGAGCCACAGCCGGAGTTCTCTGATGAATCCGACCTGCCAAACTGCCTTCAGCAGTCCAGGTCTGAAGCCACGAGCCCCACACAGACACCTAATTAGTCTGAGAGCCACAGCCTGGTTCTCTGATGAACCCGACCTGCCAAACTGCCATCCGCAATCCAGGTCTGAAGACACCAGCCCCTCACAGAAATGCAGGTAGTCTGAGAGCCACAGTAGAGGTTCTCTGATGAACCCGACCTGCCAAACTGCCATCAGCAGTCCAGGTGTGAAGCCACCAGCCCCTCACAGAAAGGTAGATAGTCTGAGAGCCAAGGCCATGGTTCTCTGAAGAACCCTACCTGCCAGACTGCCATCTGCTGTCCAGGTCTGAAGCCACCGGCCCCTCGCAGAAATGTAGGTAGTCTGAGAGCCAAAGCCATTTTTCTCTGAGAAGCCGACCTGAGCGACTGCCACCCACAGAACAGGTCTGAAGCCACAAGGCCCTCACAGACATGCAAGTAGTCTTAGAGTGACAGCCGTGGTTCTCCGATGAACACGACCTGCCAGACTGACATTCGCAGTCCAGGTATGAAGCCTCCAGCCCCTCACAGAAAATCAGATAGTCTGAGAGCCAAGGCCGTGGTTCTCTGAAGAGCTCTAGTTGCCATACTGCCTTCTGCTGTCCAGGTCTGAAGCCACCAGCCCCTCAAAGAAACGCAGGTAGTCCAAGAGCCACAGCCGTGGTTCTCTGATGAACCTGAGCTGCCCGACTGCCACCCGCATCTCAGTTCTGACGCCACCAGCCCCTCACAGACACGCAGGTAGTCTGAGCGCAACAGCCGTGGTTCTCTGATAAAGCCGACCTGCCAGACTGCCATCTGCAGTCCAGGTCAGAAGACACCAGACCCTCACAATAATGCAGGTAGTCTGAGAGCCACAGCCATTTTTTTCTTGCGAAGCCCATCTGAATGACTGCCACCCGCAGTCCAGGTCTGAGAGCCACCAGCCCCTCATAGAAACGCAGGTAGTCTGAGAGCCACAGCCATGGTTCTTTGGCGAAGCTGACCTACCCAACTGCCTTCTGCAGAGCAGGTCTAAAGTCACAACCCCCTCAGAGAAAGGTAGGTAGTCTGAGGGCCACAGCTGTAGTTCTCTAATGAACATGACCTGCCAGACTGCCATCCGCAGTCCAGGTCTGAAGCCTCCAGACTCTCACACATAGGCAGATAGTCTGAGAGCCAAGACCATTGTTCTCTGAAGAACCCTAGCTGCCAGACTGCCTTCCGCTGTCCAGGTCTGAAGCCACCAGCCTCTCAAAGAAATGCAGGTAGTCCAAGAGCCACAGCCATGGTTCTCTGATGCACCCAAGCTGCCTGACTGCCATCCGTATCTCAGTTCTGATGCCACCAGCCCCTCACAGACATGCAGGTAGTCTGAGAGCCACAGCCGTGGTTCTCTGATGAACCCAATCTGCCAAACTGCCATCAGCAGTCCAGGTCTGAAGCCACCAGCACCTCACAGAAACCCAGTTAGTCTGACAGCGACAGCCATGGTTCTCTGACGAAGCCGACCTGCCAGACTGCCATCTCCAGTCCAGGTCTAAAGAGACCAGCCCTTCACAGAAATGCAGGTAGTCTGAGAGTCACAGCCATTTTTCCCTGACGAAGCTGATCAGAATGACTGCCACCTGCAGTTCAGGTCTGAGAGCCGCCAGCCCCTCACAGAAATGCAGGTAGTCTGAGAGCCACATCCGTCATTCTCTGATGAACCCGACCTGCCAGACTGCCATCCGCACTCCATTTCTGAAGCCACCAGCACCTCACAGACAACTGAGTAGTCTGAGACCCAAAGCCTGGTTCTCTGATGAACCCGACCTACCAAACTGCCATCCGTAGTCCAGTTCTGAAGCCACCGGCCCCTCACAGAAATGCAGGTAGTCTGAGACCCACACCCGTGGTTCTCTGATGAAGCTGACAGCCAGACTGCCATCTACAGTCCAGGTCTGATGCTACCAGCCCCTCACAGAAATGCAGGTAGTCTGAGTGACACAGCCATGGTTCTCTGAAGAAGCCAACCTGCCAGACTGCCATCCACAGTAGTCTGAGAGCCAAAGAAGTGGTCCTCTAATGAAGATGACTGGCCCGACACCCATCCACAGTCCAGGTCTGAAGCCAACATCCCCTCTCAGAAACCCAGGTAGTCTGAGAGCCACACCCGTGGTTCTCTGATGAAGCCAACCTGCTAGACAGCTATCCACAATAAAGGTAAGAAGCCACCAGCCCCTCATAGAAATGCAGGTAGACTGAGAGCCACTGCCGTGGCTCTCTGATGAACCCAACCTGCCAGACTCCCATCCACTGTCCAGATCTTAAGCCACCAGCCCTCACAGAAATGCTGGTAGTCTGAGAGCCACAGCTGTGGTTCTCTGACGAACCAGACCTGCAAGACTGCAATCCGCAGTCCAGTTCTAAAGCCACCAGACCATCATAGAAAGGCAGGTAGTCTGAGAGCCAAGGCCACAGTTCTCTGAAGAACCCTAGCTGCCAGACTGCCGTCTGCAGTAAAGACCTGACGCCACCAGCCCATCACAGAAACGCTTGTAATCTGAGAGCCATAGCCGAGGTTCTCTGAGGAAGCCGACCTGCCAGACTGCCATCTGCACTGCAGGTCTGAAGACACCAGTCCCTCGCAGAAACCCAGGTAGTCTGAGAGCAACAGCAGTGGTTCTCTGATGAAGCCAACCAGCCAGACTGCCATCTGCTGTCCAGGACTGAAGCCACCAGCCCCTCACAGAAATGCAGGTAATCTGAGAGCCACAGCCATTTTTCTCTGACGAACCCGACTTGCCCGAATGCCGTCTGCAGTGCAAGTCTGAAGCCACCAGCCCCTCACAGAAATGCAGGTAGTCTGAGAGCCACAGCTGTGGTTCTATGATGAACTCGACCTGCCAGACTGCCATCCGCAGTCCAGGTCTGAAACCACCAGCCCCACACATAAACGCAGGTAGTCTGAGAGCCACAGCCAAGGTTCTCAGATGAACCTGACCTGCCAGAGTGCCATCCACACTCCAGGTCTGAAGCCACCAGCCCCTCACAGACATGCAAGTAGTCTGAGAGCCACAGCCATGGTTCTCTGATGAACCCGACCTGCCAGACTGCCATCCGCAGTCCTGGTCTAAAGCCACCCGCCCCTCACAGAAACCCAGGTAGTCTGAGAGCCACAGCCGTGGTTCTCTAACAAATCCGACCTGCCAGACTGCCATCCACAGCCAGGTCTGATGCCACCGGCCCATCTCAGAAATGCAGGAACTCTGAGAGCCACAGCCGTATTTCTCTGACGAACCCGACCTGCCCGACTGACTTCTGCAGTGCAGGTCTGAAGACACCATCCCCTCACAGAAATGCAGATAGTCTGAGTGACAGCCGTGGTTCTCTGATGAACATGACCTGCCAGACTGCCATTCGCAGTCCGGGTATGAAGCCTCCAGCCCCTCACAGAAAATCAGATAGTCTGAGAGCCAAGGCCATGGTTCTCTGAAGTGCCCTAGCTGCCAGACTGCCATCTGCTCTCCAGATCTGAAGCCACCAGCCCATCACAGAAACACTGGTAGTCTGTGAGCCACAGCCGAGGTTCTCTGAGGAAGCCAACCTGCCAGACTGCCATCTGTAGTGCAGGTCTGAAGCCATCAGCCCCTCACAGAAATGCAGGTAATCTGAGAGCAAGAGCCATTTTTCTCTGATGAAGCCGACTTGCCCGAGTTCCGTCCGCAGTGCAAGTCTGAAGCCACCAGCCCCTCAGAGAAATGCAGGTAGTCTGAGAGCCACAGCAATGGTTCTCTGAACAACCCTTGCTGCCAGACTGCCATCTGCAGTAAAGGCCTGAAGCCACCACCCCATCACAGAAACGCAGGTAGTCTGAGAGCCACAGACGTGGTTCTCTGATGAGCCCGACCTGCCAGACTGCCATCTGCAGTCCAGGTCTGAACCCACCAGCCCATCACAGAAATGCAGGTAGTCTGAGAGCCACAATTGTGGTTCCCTGATGAACCCGACCTGCCAGACTGCCATCCACAGTCCAGGTCTGAAGCTACCATCCCCTCACAGAAACGCAGATAGTCTAAGAGCCACAGCCGTGGGCCTCTGATGAACCCGACCTGCCAGACTGCCATCTGCAGTCCAGGTTTAAAGCCATCAGTCCCTCACAGAAACCCAGGTAGCCTGAGATCCACAGCTGTGGTTTTCTAATGAATCTGACCTGCCAGAATGCCATCCCCAGTGCAGGTCTGATGTCACCAGCGAGTCCTTGAAATGCAGGTAGTCTGAGAGCCACAGCCGAGGTTCTCTGACAAAGCCGACCTGCCAGACTGCCATCTGCAGTGCATGTCTAAAGACACCAGCCCCTGACAGAAAGGCAGGTAGTCTGAGAGCCAGAGCTGTGGTTCTCTGATGAACCCAACCTGCCAGACTGCCATCCGCAGTCCAGGTTTGAGTGCACCATCCTCTCACAGAAACGCAGATAGTCTGAGAGCGACAGCTGTGGGGTCTATAACAAACCCAATCTGCCAGACTGCCATCCACAGTCCAGGTCTGAAGCCACCAGCCCCTCACAGAAAGGCAGATAGTCTGAGAGCCATAGCCATGGTTCTCTGAAGAACCCTAGCTGCCAGAATGCCATCCGCACTCTAGTTCTGAAGCCACCAGTCCCTCACAGACATGCAGGTAGTATGAGAGCCACAGCCGAGATTCTCTGATGAACCCGACCTGCCAAACTGCCTTCAGCAGTCCCGGTCTGAAGCCACCAGCACCACACAGAAACCCAGGAAGTCTGAGAGCAACAGGACTGGTTCTCTGACGAAGCCGACCTGCCAGACTGCCATCTGCAGCCAGGTCAGAAGCCACCAGCCCCTCACAAAAATGCAGGTAGTCTAAGAGCCACAGCCATTTTTCTCTGACGAAGTCGACCTGCAAGACTGCTATCAGCAGTCCAGGTCTGAAGCCACCAGCCCCTCATAGAAATGCAGGTAGTCTGAGAGCCAGAGCCGTGGTTCTCTGATGAACCCGACCTGCCAAACTGCCATCTGCACTCCCGATCTGAAGAAACCAGCCCCTCACAGACACGCAAGTAGTCTGAGAGCCACACCCATGGTTCTCTGATGAAGCCGGCCTGCCAGACTGTCATCTGCAGTGCAGGTCTAAAGTCACCAGCCCCTCACAGAAATGCAGATAGTCTGAGAGCCTCAACTGGGGTTCTCTGATGAACCCGACCTGCCAGACTGCCATCCGCAGTCCTGGTCTGAAGCCACCATCCCCTCACAGAAACGCAGATAGTCTGACTGTGACAGCCGTGGTTCTCTGATGAACCCAACTTGCCAGGCTGCCATCTGCAGTCCAGGTCTGAAGCCACCAGCCCCTCACAGAAATGCAGGTAGTCTGAGAGCCACAGCCATGTTTCTCTGATGAAGCCGACCTGCCAGACTGAAATTCGCAGTCCAGGTCTGAAGCCACCAGCCCCTCACAGACACCCAAGTAGTCTGAGAGCCACAGCCATGGTTGTCTGATGAACCCGACCTGCCAAACTGCCTTCCGCAGTCCAGGTCTGAAGCCACCAGGCTCACACAGATACCCAAGTAGTCTGTGAGCCACACCTGTGGTTCTCTGATGAAGCTTAATTGCTAGACTGCCATCCACAGTCCAGGTTTGATGCCAGCAGCCCCTCACAGAAATGCAGGTAGTCTGTGATCCACAGCCATGGTTCTCTGATGAAGCCGATCTGCAAGACTGCCATCTGCAGTCCAGGTCTGAAGCCACCACACCTTCACAGAAACGCAGGTAGTCTAAGAGCCACAACCGAGGTTCTCTGACGAAGCTGACCTGCAAGATTGCTATCCACATTCCAGATCAGAAGCCACCAGCCCCTCATAGACATGTAGGTAGTCTGAGAGCCACAGCCATGTTTCTGCGAGGAACCTGACCTGCCAGACTGCCATCCGCAGTCCAGATCTTAAGCCACCAGCCACTCACAGAAACACAGGTAGTCTGAGGGCCACAGCTGTGGTTCTCAGATGAAGGTGACCTAAAAGACTGCCATCCACAGTACTGGTCTGAAGCCACCAGCCCCTCACAGAAAAGCAGGTTGTTTAAGAGCCACAGCTGTGGTTCTCTGATGAAGCACTAGCTGCCAGACTGCAATCTTCAGTCTAGGTCTGAAGCCACCAGCCCCTCACAGAAATGCAGGTAGTCTGACAGCCACAGCCGTGGTTCTCTGAGGAACCTGACCTGCCAGACTGCCATCCGCTGTCCAGGTCTGCAGCCACCAGCTCCTCACAGAAACACAGGTTGTCTAAGAGCCACAGCTGTATTTCTCTGAATAGCCCTAGCTGCCAGACAGCCATCTGCAGTCTAGAACTGAAGCCACCAGCCCTACCAGAAATGCATTAACACTGAGAGTCACAGCCATGGTTCTCTGTCAAAGCCATCCTGCCAGACTGCTTCTGCAGTCCTCATCTGAAGCCACCAGCCCCTCACAGAAAGGCAGGTAGTCTGAGAGTCTCAGCCTTGGTTATCTGATGAACCCGACCTGCCAGACTGTCATCCACACTCCAGATCTAAAGCCACCAGTCCCTCACCGAAATCCAGGTAGTCTGACAGCCTCAGCTGTGGTTCTCTAATGAAGCCATCCTGCCAGACTGCCATCCGCAGTCCAGGACTAATGCCACCAGCCCGTCACAGAAATGGAGGTAGTCGGAGAGAAGCAGCCATGGTTCTTTGACGAAGCCAACCTCCCAGATTGCCATCCGCAGTCCTGGCCTGAAGCCATAAGCCCCTCACAGAAAGGCAGGAAGTCTGAGAGCCTCAGCCATGGTTTTCTGATGAAGCCCACCTGCCAAACTGCCATCCGGAGTCCAGGTCTGAAGCCACCAGCCCTTCACTGACACGCAGGTACTCTGAGACACACAGCCACGCTTCTCTGACAAAGCCAACCTGCCAGACTGCCATCCACAGTCCAGGTCTGAAGCCTCCAGTCCCTCACAGAAATCCAGGTAGTCAGAGAGCCACAGCTGTGGTACTCTGATGAAGCCGACTTGCCAGACTGCCATCTGCTGTCCAGGTGAGAAGCTAACAGCCCTTCACAACAACGCAGGTACTCTGAGAGCCACAACTATGGTTCTCTGATGAAGCGAATCTGCTAGACTGCCTTCCACAGTCCAGGTCAGAAGCCACCAGCTCCTCATAGAAATGCAGGTAGTCTGAGAGCCACAGCCGTGGTTCTCTGAAGAAGCTGACCTGCGAGACTGCCATCCGCAGTCCAGGTCTGAAGCCACCAGCCCCTGACAGAAACACAGGGAGTCTGAGAGCCACAGCCAGATTTCTCGGATTAACCTGACCTGCCACACTGCCATCCAAAGTCCAGGTCTGAAGCCACCAGAGCCTCACAGAAATGCAGGTGGTCTGAGAGCCACAGCTGTGGTTCTCTGATGAAGCCGACCTGCCAGACTTCCATCTGCAGTCCAGGTCAGAAGTCACCAGTTCCTCACGGAAACACAGGTAGTCCGAGAGCCACAGCTGTGGTTCTCTGACAAAGATGACCTGCCAGACTGTCATCTGCAGTGCAGGTCTGAAGACATAAGCACCTCATAGAAATGTAGGTAGTCTGAGAGTCACAGCCTTGGTTTTCTATCGAAGCCGACATTCCAGACTGCTATCCGCAGTCCAGGTCTGAAGCCACCAGCCCATCACAGAAACTCAAGTAGGCTGAGAGGCACCGAAGTGTTTCTCTGATGAAGCCGACCTGCCGGACTACCATTTGCAGTCCAGGTCTGAAGATACAGCCCCTCACAGAAATGAAAGTAGTTTGAGAGCTACAGCCTTCGTTCTATGATGAAACCGACATGCTATACTGCCATCAGAGGTCCAGGTCTGAAGCCACCAGACCCTCACAGAAATGCAGGTAGTCTGAGAGCCACATCCATGGATCTCTGATGAAGCAGACCTGTGTGAAAGTGATCCACAGTCCAGGCTTGAAGCCACCAGCCCCTCACAGAAATGCAAGTAGTCTGACAGCCACAGCCACGGTTCTCTGATGAAGCTGACCTACCAGACTGCTATCTGCAGTCCTGGTCTGAAGCCAGCAGCCCATCACAGAAATGCAGGTAGTCTGAAAGCCACAGCCGTGGTTCTGTGATGAACCCAAGCTACCAGACTGTAATTCGCAGTCCATGTATGAAGCCACCAGCCCCCTCTCAGAAACACTGGTAGTCTGAGAGCCACAGCCATGGTTCTTTGATGAATCAGACCAGCCAGACTGCCATCCGCAGTCCAGGCCTGAAACCACCAGCCCCACATTGAAAAGCAGGTAGTCTGAGACCCACAGCCTTGGTTCTCTGATGAACCTGACCTGCCAGACTGCCAACCAAAGTCCAGGTGTGTAGCCAGCAGCCCCTCACAGAAACTTAGGTTGTCTGAGAGCCACAGCCAAGGTTCTCTGATGAACCCGACCTGCCTGACTGCCATCCGCAGTCCAGGTATGAAGCCTCCAGCCCCTCACAGAAATGCAGGCAGTCTGAGAGCCACAGCCATGGTTCTCTGATGAAGCCGACCTGCCAGACTGCCATCCACACTCCAGGTCCGAAGCCACCAGCCCCTCACAGTAAACGGAAGTAATCTGTGAACTACAGCCGAGGTTCTCTTAAGAATCTGACCTGCAAGACTGCCATCCACAGTCCAGGTCTGAAATCACCAGCACCTCACACAAATACAGGTAGTCTGAGAGCCACAGCCGTGGTTCTCTGATGAAGACAAACTGCCAGACTGCAATCCGCAGTCCAGGTCTGAAGCCACCAACCATTCACAGAAATGCAGGTAGTCTGAGAGCCACAGCCGTGGTTCTCTGATGAACCAACCCTGCCAGACTGCCACCCGCAGTCCAGGTCTGAAGCCACCAGCCCTCCAAAGACATGCAGGTAGTCTGAGAGCCACAGCCATGGTTCTCGAATGAAGCCAACATGCCAGACTGCCATCCGCAGTCCATGTCTGAAACCACCAGCCCCTCACAGAAACATTGATAGTCTGAGAGCCAAAGCCGTGGTTCTCTGACGAACCCGACCTGCCATACTGCCATCTGCAGACCAGGTCTGAAGCCACCACAACTCACAGAAAAGCAGGTAGTCTGAGAACCACAGCCATGGTTCTCGAATGAAGCCAACATGCCAGACTGCCATCCGCAGTCCATGTCTGAAACCACCAGCTCCTCACAGAAACGCAGATAGTCTGAGAGCCAAAGCCGTGGTTCTCTGATGAACCCGACCTGCCAGACCATCATCCGCAGTCCAGGTCTGAAGCCACCAGCCACTCATAGAAATGAAGGTAGTCTGAGAGCACCATCCGTGGTTCTCCGATGAAGCCGACCTGACAGACTGCAATCCGCAGTTCAGGTCTGAAGCCTCCAGCCCCTCACAGAAACACAGGTAGTCTGAGAGGCACAGCTGTGGTTTTCTGATGAACCCAACCTGCCAGACTGCCATCTGCAGTCCAGATCTGAAGCCACAGCCCCTCACAGAAATGCAGGTAGTCTGAGAGCCACAACCGTCATTCTATTAAGAAACCCACATGCCAAACTGCCATACGCTGTCCAGGTCTGAAGCCACCAGACCCTCACAGAAACGCAGGTAGTCTGAGAGCCACAGCCATTGTTCTCTGATGAAGCCAATCTGCCAGAAAGCCATCAGCAGTCCAGGTTTGAAGCCACCAATCCCTCACAGAAATGGAAGTAGTCTGAGAGCCACAGCCATGGTTCTCTGATGAAGCCGACCTGCCGGACTATCATCTGCAGTCCAGATCTGAAGCCATCTACACCTCACAGAAATGCAGGTAATCTGAGAGCCACAGAAGAGGTTCTCTGATGAACCCGACCTGATAGACTGCCATCCACAGTCCATGTCTGAAGCCACCAACCCCTCATAGAAATGGAAGTAGTCTGAGAGCCACAGCCATGGTTCTCTAATGAAGCCGACCTGCCAGACTGCAATCCACTCTCCAGGTCTTAAGACACCAGCCCCTCATAGAAACGCAAGTAGTCTGAGAGCCATAGCCGTGGTTCTCAGATGAAGCCGACCTGCTGGAATGCCATCCGCAGTCCAGGTCTGAAGCCATCAGCCCCTTACAGAAATGCATGTAGTCTGAGATTCACAGCCGTGATTCTTTGATGAACCCGACCAGCCAGACCGCCAACCGCAGTCCAGGTCTGAAACCTCCAGACTCTCACTGAAATGCAGGTAGTCTGGGAGCCACAGCTGTGGTTCTCTGACGCATCCATCCTGCCAGACTGCCATCCGCAGTCCAGGTCTGTAACCAGCCACTAAAAGAAACGTAGGATGCCTGAGAGCAACAGCCAAGGTTCTCTGATGAACCCGACCTGCCAGACTGCTATCCGCAGTCCAGGGATGAAGCCTCCGGCCCCTCACGGAATCGCAGAAAGTCAGAGAGCCACAACCGTGTTTCTCTTATGAAGCCGACCTGCCAGACTGCCATCCGCAGTCCAGGTCAGAAGCCCCCAGCCCCTCACAGAAATGCAGGTATTCTGAGAGCCACAGCCATGGTTCTCTGACAAAGCTGACCTGTCAGACTGCCATCTGCAGTCCAGGTCAGAAGAAACAAGCCCCTCACACAAACACAGGTAGTCTGAGAGCCACAGCAGTGGTTCTCTGATGCAGCCGACCTGCAAGACTGCCATCCGCAGTTCATGTCTGAAGCCGTAAGCACCTCATAGAAACACAGGTAGTCTAAGAGCCACAGCTGTGGTTCTCTGATGAAGCTGACCTTCGAACCTGCCATCCGTAGTCCAGGTCTGATGCCACCAGCCACTCACAGAAACGCACGTAGTTTGAGAGCCGTAGCCATGGTTCTGTGATGAAGCTGACCTGCCAGACTGCCTTCTACAGTCCAGGTGTGAAGCCAGCAGCTCCTCACAGAAATGCAGGTACTCTGAGGGCCACAGCCACTGTTCTCTGATGAAGCCAACCTGCTAATTGCCTTCCACAGTCCAGGTCTGAAGCCAGCAGCCCCTCATAGAAATGCAGGTAGTCTGAGAGCCACAGCCGTGGTTCTCTGATGAAACCGACATGCCAGACTGCCATCCGCAGTCCAGGTCTGAAGCCACAAGACACTCACAGAAACGAAGGTACTCTGAGAACCACATTCACGGTTCTCTGACGAAGTCAACCTGCCAGACTGCTTTCTATAGTTCACGTATAAAGCCACCAGCCCCTCATAGAAATGCAGGTAGTCTGAGAGCCACAACAGTGGTTCTCTGATGAAGCTGACCTACCAGACTGCCATCCGCAGTCCAGGTCAGAAACCACCAGCCCCTCACAGAAAACCAGGTGTTCTGGGAGCGACAGCTATGGTTCTCTGATGAACCCAACCTGCCAGACTGCCATCCGCAGTCCAGGTCTGAAGCCACCAGCCCCTCACAGAAATGCAGGGACTCTGAGAGACACAGCAGTCATTTTCTGATGATGCCGACATGCCAGACTGCCATCTGCAGTCCAGGTCAGAAGCCACCAGCTCCTCAACACAAACGCAGGTAGTCTGAGAGCCACAGCCATGGTTCTCTGACGAAGCCGACCTGCCACATTGCCATCCGCAGTTCAAATCTGAAGCCGTAAGCACCTCATAGAAACACAGGTAGTCTGAGAGCCATAGCCATGGTTCTCTGATGAAGCCAACCTGTGAGCCTGCCATCCATAGTCCAGGTCTGATGCCACCAGCCCCTCACAGAAACGCACATAGTCTGAGAGCCACAGCCGAGGTTCTCTGATGAGCCCACCCTGCCAGACTGCCATCCGCAGACCAGGTCTGAAGCCCCTACCCCTCACAGAAATGCAGGTAGTCTGAGAGCCACAGCCGTGGTTCTCTGATGTAGCCGACATGCCAGACTGCCATCTGCAGTCCCGGTCTGAAGCCACCAGACCCTCAAAGAAACGCAGGTACCCTGACAGCCACAGCCACTGTTCCCTGATGAAGCTAACCTGCTAGACTGCCTTCCACAGTCCAGGTCAGAAGACACCAGCCCCTCATAGAAATGCAGGTAGTCTGAGAGCCACAGTCATGATTCTCTGACGATCCCGACATGCCAGACTGCCATCCGTAGTCCAGGTCTGAAGCCACAAGACCTTCAAAGAAACGCAGGAAGTCTGAGAGCCACAGCTGTGGTTCTATGATGTAGCTGTCCTTCCAGACTGCCTTCCACAGTCCAGGTCTGAAGCCACCAGCCCCTCATAGAAATGCAGGTAGTCTGAAAGCCACAGCCATGGTTCTCTGATGAAGCTGACATGTCAGACTGCTATCCGCAGTCCAGGTCTGAAGCCACAGCCCCTCACAGAAATGCAGGTAGTCTGAGAGCCATAGCTGTGGTTCTATGATGAAGGAGACATGCCAGACTGCCATCCGCATTCCAGGTCTGAAGCCAGCAGACCCTCACAGAAATGCAGGTAGTCTGAGAGCCACAGCCACGTTTCTCTGATGATCACAACCTGCCAGAAAGCCATCCGCAGTCCAGGTTTGAAGCCACCTTCCCCTCATAGAATTGCAAGTAGTCTGTGAGCCACAGCCGTCGTTCTCTGTTGAACCCGACCTGCCGGACTGCCATCCGCAGTCCAGGTCTGAAGCCACCAGACTCTCACAGAAACACAGGTAGTCTGAGAGCCAAAGCCGTGGTTCTCTGATGAACCCAACCTGCCAGACTGCCATCTGTAGTCCATGTCTGAAGCCACCAGCCCCTCACAGAAACACAGGTAGTCTGAGAGCCACAGCCATAGTTTTTGCGAACCTGACCAGCCAGAATGCCATCTGCAGTCCAGGTCTCTAACCACCAGCCACTCACTGAAACGCAGGTAGTCTGAGACCCTCAGATGTGGTACTCTAATGAACCAGTCCTGCCAGACTGCCATCCGTAATCCAGGTCTGAAGCCACCAGCCCCTCATAGAAATGAAGGTAGTCTGAGAGCCACTGCCATGGTTCGGTGTTGAAGCAGACCTGCCAGACTGCCATCCGCAGTCCAGGTGTGAAGCCAGCAGCCCCTCACAGAAACGATGGTACTCTGAGAACCACTTTCACAGTTCTCTGATGAACCCATCCTGCCAGACTGCCATCCACAGTCTAGATCTGAAGCCACCAGCCCCTCTCAGAAACACAGGTTGTCTGAGAGCGACAGCCAAGGTTCTCTGATGAACCTGCCCTGCCAGACTGCCATCCGCAGTCCATATCTGAAGTCATCAGCCCCTCAAAGAAATGCAGGTAGTCTGAGAGCCACAGCCGTGGTTCTCTGATGAAGCTGACCTGCTGGACTGCCATCCACAGTCCAGGTCTGAAGCCACCAGACTCTCACAGAAACACAGGTAGTCTGAGAGCCACAGCCGTTGTTCTCTGATGATGCCGACATGGCAGACTGCCATCTGCAGTCCATGTCTGAAGCCACCAGACCCTCACAAAAACATAGGTAGTCTGAGAGCCACAGTCGAGGTTCTCTGATGGAGCCAACCTGGCAAACTGTCATCCGCAGACCAAGTCTGAAGCCACCAGCCCCTCAAAGAAATGCAAGTAGTACGAGAGCCACAGCCGTCGTTCTCTGTTGAACCCGACCTGCCGGACTGCCATCCGCAGTCCAGGTCTGAAGCCACCAGACTCTCACAGAAACACAGGTAGTCTGAGAGCCAAAGCCGTGGTTCTCTGATGAACCCAACCTGCCAGACTGCCATCTGTAGTCCATGTCTGAAGCCACCAGCCCCTCACAGAAACACAGGTAGTCTGAGAGCCACAGCCATAGTTTTTTGACGAACCTGACCAGCCAGAATGCCATCTGCAGTCCAGGTCTCTAACCACCAGCCACTCACTGAAACGCAGGTAGTCTGAGACCCTCAGATGTGGTACTCTAATGAACCAGTCCTGCCAGACTGCCATCCGTAATCCAGGTCTGAAGCCACCAGCCCCTCATAGAAATGAAGGTAGTCTGAGAGCCACTGCCATGGTTGGTGTTGAAGCAGACCTGCCAGACTGCCATCCGATTCCAGGTGTGAAGCCAGCAGCCCTCACAGAGCGATGGTACTCTGAGAACCACTTTCACAGTTCTCTGATGAACCCATCCTGCCAGACTGCCATCCACAGTCTAGATCTGAAACCACCAGCCCCTCTCAGAAACACAGGTTGTCTGAGGCGACAGCCAAGGTTCTCTGATGACCTGCCCTGCCAGACTGCCATCCGCAGTCCATATCTGAAGTCATCAGCCCTCAAAAATGCAGGTAGTCTGAGAGCCACAGCCGTGGTTCTCTGATGAAGCTGACCTGCTGGACTGCCATCCACAGTCCAGGTCTGAAGCCACCAGACTCTCAGAAACACAGGTAGTCTGAGAGCCACAGCTGTTGTTCTCTGATGATGCCGACATGGCAGACTGCCATCTGCAGTCCATGTCTGAAGCCACCAGACCCTCACAAAAACATAGGTAGTCTGAGAGCCACAGTCGAGGTTCTCTGATGGAGCCAACCTGGCAAACTGTCATCCGCAGACCAAGTCTGAAGCCACCAGCCCCTCAAAGAAATGCAAGTAGTTCGAGAGCCACAGCCGTGGTTCTCTGATGAAGCCGACCTGCCGGACTATCAACTGCAGTCCAGGTCTGAAGCCACCAGTACCTCACAGAAATGCAGGTAGTCTGAGAGCCATAGCCGAGGTTCTCTGACGAACCTGACCTGATAGACTGCCATCTGCAGTCCATGTCTGAAGCCACCAGCCCCTCACAGAAGCTCAGGTAGTCTGAGAGCCACAGCTGTGGTTCTTTGATGAACCCAAAAAGCCAGACTGCAATCCGCAGTCCAGATCTTAAACCACCAGCCCCTCACTGAAAAGCAGGTAGGCTGAGACCCACAGCCGTAGTTCTCTGATGAACCCGTCCTGCCAGACTGCCATCCGAAGTCCAGGTCAGCAGCCACCAGCCCCTCACAGAAACGTAGGTTGTCTGAGAGCCACAGCCAAGGTTCTCTGATGAACCTGACCTGCCTGACTGCCATCCACAGTCCAGTCTGAAGCCTCCAGTCCCTCACAGAAACACAGGCTGTCTGAGAGCCACAGCTGAGGTTCTCTGATGAAGAAAACCTGAAAGACTGCTAACCGTAGTCAAGTTCTGAAGAAACCAGCCCCTCACTGAAAGACAGGTAGTCTGAGAGTCACAGCGATCATTCTCTGATGAAGCCGACCTGCCGGACTATTATCTGCAGTCCAGGTCTGAAGCCACCAGCATCTCACAGAACTGCAGGAAGTCTGAGAGCCACAACCGAGGTTCTCTGATGAACACAACCTGATAGACTACCATCCACAGTCTATGTCTGAAGCCACCAGCCCCTCACAGAAACACAGGTAGTCTGAGAGCCACAGCCATGGTTCTTTGACAAACCCAAAAAGCCAGACTGCAATCCACAGTCCAGATCTTAAACCACCAGCCCCTCACTGAAAAGGAGGTAGTCTGAGATCCACAGCCGTGGTTCTCTGATGGACCTGTCCTGCCAGACAGCCATCCGAAGTCCAGGTCAGCAGCCACCAGCCCCTCACAGAAACGTAGGTTGTCTGAGAGCAACAGCCAAGGTTCTCTGATGAACCCTACCTGCCTGACTGCCATCCACAGTCCAGTCTGAAGCCTCCAGCCCCTCACAGAAATGCAGGCAGTCTGAGAGCCACAGCCAAGGTTCTCTAATGATGAAAACCTGAAAGACAGCCAACCGCAGTCAAGTTCTGAAGCCACCAGCCCCTCACTGAAACACAGGTGGTCTGAGAGCCACAGCCATGGTTCTCTGATGAAGCCGACCTGCCAGACTGCATTCCACTCTCCAGGTCTGAAGACACCAGCCCCTCACAGAAACGCAAGTAGTCTGAGAGCCCCAGCAGTGGTTCTCAGATGAAGCCGACCTGCTGGAATGCCATCCGCAGTCTAGGTCTGAAGCCACCAGACTCTCACAGAAATGCAGGTAGTCTGAGAGTCACAACCGTGATTCTTTGATGAACCTGACCAGCCAGACAGCCATCCACAGTCCTGGTCTGAAACCTCCAGACCCTCACTGAAACACAGGTTGTCTGGGAGACACAGCTGTGGTTCTCTGACGAACCCCCAGCCGACCTGCTGGACTGCCATCCGCAGTCCAAGTCTGAAGCCACCAGCCCCTCGCAGAAATGCAGGTATTCTGAGAGCCACAGCTGAGGTTCTCTGATGGACTGCCATCCGTAGTCCAGGTCTGAAGCCACCAGCCCCTCACGGAAAGGCAGGAAGTCAGAGAGCCACAGCCGAGGTTCACTGACGAAGCCGACCTGCCAGACTGCCATCTGCAGTCCAGGTCTGAAGCCACCAAACCCTCACACAAACACAGGAAGTCTGAGAGCCACAGCCGAGGTTCTCTGATGAAACTGACCTGCTGGACTGCCATCTCTAGTCCAGGCTGAAGCCACCAGCCCCTCACAGAAATGCAGGAAGTCAGAGAGCCACAGCCGTGTTTCTCTTACGAAGCCGACCTGCTGGACTGCCATCCGTAGTCCAGGTCTGAAGCCACCAGCTCCTCGCAGAAATGCAGGTATTCTGAGAGCCACAGCCATGGTTCTCTGATGAATCCTGCCTGTCTGACTGCCATATGCAGCCCAGGTCAGAAGAAACAAGCCCCTCACACAAATGCAGGTAGTCTGAGAGCCACAGCCATTTTTCTGTGACGTAGCCGACCTGCAAGACTGCCATCTGCAGTTCAGATCTGAAGCCATAAGCACCTCATAGAAACACAGGTAGTCTAAGAGCCACAGCCATGGATCTCTGATGAAGCTGACCTTTGAACCTGCCATTCGTAGTATAGGTCTGATGACACCAGCCACTCAAAGAAATGCATGTACTCTGAGAGCCACAGCCATGGTTTTGTGATGACGCCAACCTGCCAGACTGCCATCCGCAGTCCAGGTGTGAAGCCAGAAGCACCTCACAGAAATGCAGGTACTCTGAGGGCCACAGCCACTGTTCTCTGATGAAGCCAACCTGCTAACTGCCTTCCACAGTCCAGGTCTGAAGCCACCAGCCCCTCATAGAAATGCAGGTAGTCTGAGAGCCACAGCCGTGGTTCTCTGATGAAACCGACATGCCAGACTGCCATCCGCAGTCCAGGTCTGAAGCCCCCAGCCCCTCACGGAAATGCAGGAAGTCAGACAGCCACAGCCATGGTTCACTGATGAAGCCGACCTGCCAGACTGCCATCTGCAGTCCAGGTCTGAAGCCACTAAACCCTCACACAAACACAGGAAGTCTGAGAGCCACAGCCGAGGTTCTCTGATGAAACTGACCTGCTGGACTGCCATCCGTAGTCCAGGTCTGAAGCCACCAGACCCTCACAGAAATGCAGGTAGTCTGAGAGCCACAGCCATGGTTCTATGATGAAGGCGACATGCCAGACTGCAAGCCGCATTCCAGGTCTGAAGCCAGCAGACCCTCACAAAAATGCAGGTAGTCTGAGAGCCACAGCTACGTTTCTCTGATGATGACAACCTGCCAGAAAGCCATCCACAGTCCAGGTTTGAAGCCACCTTCCCCTCATAGAATTGCAAGTAGTCTGTGAGCCACAGTCATCGCTCTCTGATGAAGCCGACCTGCTGGACTGCCATCCGCAGTCCATGTCTGAAGCCACCCACCCCTCATAGAAATGCAGGTAGTCTGACAGCCAAAGACGTGGTTCTCTGATGAACTCAACCTGCCAGACTGCCATCTGTAGTCCATGTCTGAAGCTACCATCCCCTCACAGAAACACAGGTAGTCTGAGAGCCACAGCCGTAGTTTTTTGATGAACCTGACCAGACAGAATGCGATGTGCAGTCCAGGTCTGAAACCAGCAGCCACTCACTGTAATGCAGGTAGTCTGAGACCCTCAGATGTGGTACTCTAATGAACCAGTCCTGCCAAACTGCCATCTGTAGTCCAGGTCTGAAGCCACCAGCCCCTCATAGAAATGAAGGTAGTCTGAGAGCACTGCCATGGTTAGGTGTTGAAACAGACCTGCCAGACTGCCATCCGCAGTCCAGGTGTGAAGCCAGCAGCCCCTCACAGAAATGATGGTACTCTGAGAACCACTTTCACAGTTCTCTGATGAACCCGTCCTGCCAGACTGCCATCCACAGTCTAGGTCTGAAACCACCAGCCCCTCACAGAAACACAGGTTGTCTGAGAGTGACAGCCAAGGTTCTCTGATGAACCTGCCCTGCCAGACTGCCATCTGCAGTCCAGATCTGAAGTCATCAGCCCCTCACAGAAATGCAGGTAGTCTGAGAGCCACAGCCGTGGTTCTCTGATGAAGCTGACCTGCTGGACTGCCATCCACAGTCCAGGTCTGAAGCCACCAGACTCTCACAGAAACACAGGTAGTCTGAGAGCCACAGCCGTCGTTCTCTGATGATGCCGACATGGCAGACTGCCATCTGCAGTCCATGTCTGAAGCCACCAGACCCTCACAAAAACATAGGTAGTCTGAGAACCACAGTCGAGGTTCTCTGATGGAGCCAACCTGGCAAACTGTCATCCGCAGACCAAGTCTGAAGCCATCAGCCCCTCAAAGAAATGCAAGTAGTAGTAGTCCGAGAGCCACAGCCGTGGTTCTCTGAAGAAGCCGACCTGCCGGACTATCAACTGCAGTCCAGGTCTGAAGCCACCAGCACCTCACAGAAATGAAGGTAGTCTGAGAGCCATAGCCGAGGTTCTCTGACTAACCCGACCTGATAGACTGCCATCCGCAATCCATGTCTGAAGCCACCAGCTCCTCACAGAAATACAGGTAGTCTGAGAGCCACAGCCGTGGTTCTTTGACAAACCCGAAAAGCCAGACTGCAATCCGCAGTCCAGATCTTAAACCACCAGCCCCTCACTGAAAAGCAGGTAGGCTGAGACCCACAGCCGTGGTTCTCTGATGAACCCGTCCTGCCAGACTGCCATCCGAAGTCCAGGTCATCAGCCACCAGCCCCTCACAGAAACGTAGGTTGTCTGAGAGCCACAGCCAAGGTTCTCTGATGAACCCGACCTGCCTGACTGCCATCCACAGTCCAGTCTGAAGCCTCCAGTCCCTCACAGAAACACAGGCAGTCTGAGAGCCACAGCCGAGGTTCTCTGATGAAGAAAACCTGAAAGACTGCTAACCACAGTCAAGTTATGAAGAAACCAGCCCCTCACTGAAAGACAGGTAGTCTGAGAGCCACAGCCATCATTCTCTGATGAAACCGACCTGAAGGACTATTATCTGCAGTCCAGGTCTGAAGCCACCAGCACCTCACAGAAATGCAGGTAGTCTGAGAGCCACAGCCGAGGTTCTCTGATGAACACAACCTGATAGACTACCATCCGCAGTCCATGTCTGAAGCCACCAGCCCCTCACAGAAACACAGGTAGTCTGAGAGCCACAGCCGTGGTTCTTTGACGAACCCAAAAAGCCAGACTGCAATCCACAGTCCAGATCTTAAACCACCAGCCCCTCACTGAAAAGCAGGTAGTCTGAGATCCACAGCCATGGTTCTCTGATGAACCCATCCTGCCAGACTGCCATCCGAAGTCCAGATCAGCAGCCACCAGCCCCTCACAGAAACGTAGGTTGTCTGAGAGCAACAGCCAAGGTTCTCTGATGAACCCTACCTGCCTGACTGCCATCCACAGTCCCTAAAATACAAGCAGGCACGAAATAGATGTACCTCACAAATTAGGCAAATGAAAAGCGCCTATTTCAAAAATGCCCTTGAATCCACCTGGGATGATGGAAGAGCTTTTTGGGACAACATGCGAAACATAATGGGTAAACAATCAAAATCGTCACCTACCATTATGAAAGTTGATGGATCCACCACTCTTGACCCAAAGTCTATTGCAGATAGCTAATAAGACATTCACAGACCTTAGTGGGGTCCCCAAGATTTCTTCTCGGACTTACCTATACCTAGCCTAGTATCACAAAACACCCTCGTGACAAACCACAATTTTACTTCAAGAAAATCAAAGTGCATGAAGCACACAGTACATCTGAAAGGCCTCCTCCAAATCCAGAACAAGTAGTGACACGCTAGATCTAAAAATCCTGTCTCTCACCCTGGATGAAGTAATTCACCCCTTGCAAAATTCTTAATCTATCACTTTTCAAAGTCAATTTCCAACAAATGGAAATCTCCATAGTTCGCCAGTGCACAAGAGGGACAAAACCTCAACAGGAAACTATCGACCAATATCAATACTCCCTCCCTCTCCAAAGCACTTGAGCGAATAGTGGCAGACCAACTCTCTGATTACCTGGACAAATACAATCTACTCTGTAATCAACAGCACGCTTTAGAAAAGGACATAGTACAACACAGCCTTGCCTGATTTCTCTGGAGAGTCCACTCAGCCCTGGACAATGGGTGCCAAACAGGTGCAGTCTTTATCGATCTTACAAAGCTTTCGACACAGTCCATCATGGCCTACTTACCTCCCTACTTTCTAGCCTAGGCCTAGCGAAGGTCCTTGTGCTTAGGTAAAGTTACCTGTCCAATCGGTCACAGGCTGTAAAATCTCTAATGAACTCTCCGACTTCAAACCAGTTCTCTCGGGTGTACCACAGGATCAATTCTTGGACAGCTCCTCTTTAGCCTGTTCCTTAACTCCCTCCCAGATATCTGCCAGGAGAAAATAATCTTATACGCTGATGATGCTGTAATTCTCTCTTCCCACAAGGATCCAAACTCCCTACGAAAAAGTCTGCAACTTGCTTTCTCTAGTGTTGAAAGGTGGTTCCTGGATAGTAAACTTGTGCTAAACCACAATAAAACAAAAGCCATGCTCTTCTCCAATCACCAAAACAAAAATAGGCATACTCCACTCACCATACAAACCTCTCGGAATTACACTAGACCAAGTAAATACTTTCAAATACCTTGGCATCACTTTGACCAAGGGCTCACCTTTGCAACCCACATTGACAACACTGCAAAAACAGTGAACCAGCGCCTTGGAATACTATTCCATAACGTCAATTTCTAAATCAAGCGGCATTGAGAATAGCTATACAGAGTTCCATAATCTCAATCATTGACTATGGCCTTATTATTTGTAAGCTCAGCTACCTCCACTGCTCTAAGGCGTATCTCAATCACTCTAAATAAGGCCTGCGGCTCCTCACGGGGGCTCAAAGACTGACTCACACGTGTGATCTGTACTATGAATCAGGCTGGTTGAACCTATCAAATCATCTTATTTATCTCACCTGCACAATGGCAAAAAAAACTATCTTGGGACTGACTCCATTATGTATTCAAAACTTACTCTGACTGAATCCTGGCTCACGACCCTCCACCAGATCTGAACGCCAACCTTTCCTGGTTCCGAGATGCCGGACTGCACAGGGACAAAGATCTTTCACATACAGGGCCCCGACATGGTTCAATGCGCTTAGTCCACCTACTCTATCCTCAACCTTGCTTGAAGCTTTCAAATCCATGCTCTATGCCCACCTCACCACCACTAGCAACTGTGATTGCGCTAAAGACTACTACTCCTCATGTCCATCCTCACATCTGAGGCCTCTTCCTCCCTGACTAATGAACCCTCTGGTACCTCTACTACTTCCTGTCTCCCACCCAAACTCACTCCCCCCCTTTTTTCCTGTCCCCTCTCACTAACTCTCCCGCTCACCACCTTTCCCTCCTCTCTAGCCTCCTTTTGGCGCCTAATGATCATCCTCTCCTGAAGTTTCCTTTACCTCGAATTGTCTACTCGCTTGAACCTGTTATAGCTTGTTTTTCTATGAAACTTAAAAACGTTACTGCCTTAAACTGTTAATAGCAAATTTATGATGTAACTTTCCTGTCTGGTTTTACCTGTAATGTGTATCGTGCTTTGTTAAATGTTCTTTGTGACGTGGAACCTTTGTAAAAGAGCCCTGGCTCAAAGGTAATAATTCCTAGACTAATAAACTAAACTAAACAGTCCAGTCTGAAGCCTCCAGCCCCTCACAGAAACGCAGGCAGTCTGAGAGCCACAGCCGAGGTTCTCTAATGAAAAAAACCTGAAAGACTGCCAACCGCTGTCAAGTTCTGAAGCCACCAGCCCTTCACTGAAACACAGGTAGTCTGAGAGCCACAGCCATGGTTCTCTGATGAAGCCGACCTGCCAGACTGCATTCCACTCTCCAGGTCTGAAGACACCAGCCCTCACAGAAACGCAAGTAGTCTGAGAACCCCAGCAGTGGTTCTCTGATGAAGCCGACCTGCTGGAATGCCATCCGCAGTCTAGGTCTGAAGCCACCAGACTCTCACAGAAATGCAGGTAGTCTGAGAGTCACAACCGTGATTCTTTGATGAACCTGACCAGCCAGACAGCCATCCGCAGTCCTGATCTAAAACCTCCAGACCCTCACTGAAATGCAGGTAGTCTGGGAGACACAGCTGTGGTTCTCTGACGAACCCATCCTGCCAGACTTCCATCCGCAGTCCAGGTCTCTAACCAGCCCCTCATAGAAACGTAGGTTGTCTGAGAGCAACAGCCAAGGTTCTCTGATGAATCTGACCTGCCAGACTACTATCCACAATCCAGGGATGAAGCCTCCAGCCCTCACGGAAATGCAGGAAGTCAGAGAGCCACAGCCATGTTTCTTTTATGAAGCCTACCTGCCGGACTGCCATCTGCAGTCCAGGTCTGAAGCCACCAGCCCCTCACAGAAATGCAGGTATTCTGAGAGCCACAGCCGTGGTTCTCTGATGAATCCTACCTGTCAGACTCCCATCTGCAGTCCAGGTCAGAAGAAAAAAGCCCCTCACACAAATGCAGGTAGTCTGAGAGCCACAGCCGTGGTTCTCTGACGTAGCTGACCTGCAAGACTGCCATCCGCAGTTCAGATCTGAAGCCATAAGCACCTCATAGAAACACAGGTAGTCTAAGAGCCACAGCCATGGATTTCTGATGAAGCTGACCTTCGAACCTGCCATTCGTAGTATAGGTCTGATGACACAAGCCATTCACAGAAATGTATGTACTCAGAGAGCCACAGCCATGGTTCTGTGATGACGCCAACCTGCCAGACTGCCATCTGCAGTCCAGGTGTGAAGCCAGCAGCACCTCACAGAAACGCAGGTACTCTGAGGGCCACAGCCACTATTCTCTTATGAAGCCAACCTGCTAACTGCCTTCCACAGTCCATAACAGAAGCCACCAGCCCCTCATAGAAATGCAGGTAGTCTGAGAGCCACAGCCGTGGTTCTCTGATGAAACTGACATGCCAGACTGCCATCCGCAGTCCAGGTCTGAAGCCCCCAGCCCCTCACCAAAATTCAGGAAGTCAGAGACCCACGGCCGTGGTTCACTGATGAAGCCGACCTGCCAGACTGTCATCTGCAGTCCAGGTCTGAAGCCAGTAAACCCTCACACAAACACAGGAAGTCTGAGAGCCACAGCCGAGGTTCTCTGATGAAACTGACCTGCTGAACTGCCATCCGCAGTCCAGGTCTGAAGCCACCAGCCCCTCACAGAAATGCAGGTAGTCTGAGAGCCACAGCCATGGTTCTTCGATGAACCCTACCAGCCAGACAGCAATCCACAGTCCAGGTATGAAACCTCCAGACCCTCACTGAAACGCAAGTAGTCTGGGAGCCACAGCTGTGGTTCTCTGACGAACCCGTCCTGCCAGACTGCCATCCGCAGTCCAGATCTGAAGAAACCAGCCCCTAACGGAAACGTAGGTTGTCTGAGAGCAACAGCCAAGGTTCTCTGATGAACCCGACCTGCCAGACTGCCATCCGTAGTCCAGGCCTGAAGCCTCCAGCCCCTCACAGAAATGCAGGAAGTCAGAGAGCCACAGCCGTGGTTCTCTTACGAAGCCGACCTGCCAGACTGCCATTCACCATCCAGGTCTGAAGCCACCAGCCCCTCACAGAAATGCAGGTACCCTGAGAGCCACAGCCACGCATCGCTGACAAAGCCAACCTGCCAGACTGCCATCCGCAGTCCATGTCTGAAGCAACAGCCCCTCACAGAAATGCAGGTAGTCTGAGAGCCACAGCCGTGGTTCTTTGATGAAGCCGACATGCCAGACTGCCATCCGCATTCCAGGTCTGAAGCCAGCAGACCCTCACAGAAATGCAGGTAGTCTGAGAGCCACAGCCATGGTCCTCTGATGATGACAACCTCCCAGAAAGCCATCCGCAGTCCAGGTTTGAAGCCACCTTCCCCTCATAGAATTGCAAGTAGTCTGTGAGCCACAGCCGTGGTTCTCTGATGAAGCCGACCTGCCGGACTGCCATCCACAGTCCAGGTCTGAAACCACCAGCCCCTCACAGAAATGTAGGTAGTCTGACAGCCAAAGCAGTGGTTCTCTGATGAACCCGACCTGCCAGACTGCCATCTGTAGTCCATGTCTGAAGCCATAAGCCCCTCACAGAAATGGAGGGTGTCTGAGTGCCACAGCCGTAGTTCTATGAAGAAGCCAAAATGCCAGACTGCTATCTGCAGTACAAGTCTGAAGTCACCAGCCCCTAACAGAAATGCAGGAAGTCTGAGAGCCATAGCCATGGTTCTCTGTTGAAGAGAACCTCCCAAACTGCCATCCACAGTCCAGGTCTGAAGCCATAAGCCCCTCATAGAAAGGCAGGTAGTCTGCAAGCCACAGCCATGGATCTCTGACGAAGCCAACCTGCAAGACTGCCATCTGCAGTCCAGGTCAGAAGCCACCAGCGCCTCACAGAAATGCAAGTAGTCTGAGAACGACAGCTGAGGTCCCCTGATGAAGCCCACCTGCCAGACTGAATTCCGCAGTCCAGGTCTGAAGCCACCAGAACCTTACAGAAATGCAGGTAGTCTGAGAGCCACTGCTGTGGTTCTCTGATGAAGGCAACCTGCCAGACTGCCATCCACAGTCCAGATCTGAAGCCGGAGCCCCTCACAGAAATACGGGCAGTCTGAGAGCCACAGCCGTGGTAGTCTGATGAACCCGACCTGCCAGATTGCCATCCGCAACCCAGGTCTGAAGCCACCAGACTCTCACAGAAACGCAGGTAGTCTGAGAGCCACAGCGGTTGTTCTCTGATGAAACCAACATGGCAGACTGCCATACGCAGTCCATGTCTGAAGCCAGCAGACCCTCATAAAAACACAGTTAGTTTGAGAGCCACAGCCGACGTTCTCTGATGAAGCCAACCTGGCAAACTGTTATCCGCAGTCCAAGTCTGAAGCCACCAGCCCCTCACAGAACCACAAGTAGTCTGAGAACCACAGCCATGGTTCTCAGAAGCCGACTTGCCAGACTGCCATCCGCAGTCCAGGTCTGAAGACACCAGCCTCTCACAGATTGCAGGTAGTCTGAGAGCCACTGCCATGGTTCTCTGATGAACCCAACCTGCCAGATGGCCTTCCACAGTGCTTGTCTGAAGCCACCAGCTTACCACAGGAACACAGGTAGTCTGAGAGCCACAGCCGTGGTTCTTTGACATACCCAACCAGACAGACTGCCATTCGTAGTCCAGGTCTGAACCCTCCAGCCCCTCACTGACACGCAGGTAGTCTGAGAGCCACAGACATGGTTCTCTGATGAACCCATCCTGCCAGACTGCCATCCACAGCCTAGGTCTGAAGCCACCAGCCCCTCACAGAAACACAGGAAGTCTGAGAGTGACTGCCAAGGTTCTCTGATGAACCAGCCCAGCCAGACTGCCATCCGCAGTCCAGATCTGAAGTCACCAGCCCCTCACAGAAATGCAGGTAGTCTGAGAGCCACAGCCGTGGTTCTCTGATGAACACAACTTGGAAGATGGCCTTCCGCAGTGCTTGCCTGAAGCCACCAGCCCACCACAGGAACACAGGTAGTCTGAGAGCCACAGCCATGGTTCTTTGACATACCCAACCAGACAGACTGCCATTCGTAGTCCAGGTCTGAACCCTCCAGCCCCTCACAGAAATGCAGGAAGTCGGAGAGCCACAGCCGAGGTTCTCTGATGAAGCCAACCTGGTAAACTGTCATCCACAGACCAAGTCTGAAGCCAGCAGCCCCTCAAAGAAATGCAAGTAGTCTGAGAGCCACAGCCGTGGTTCTCTGATGAAGCCTACCTGCCGGACTATCATCTGTAGTACAGGTCTGAAGCAACCAGCACCTCACAGAAATGCAGGTAGTCTGAGAGCCACAGCTGAGGTTCTCTGATGAACCTGACCTGATAGACTGCCATCCGCAGACCATGTCTGAAGCCACCAGCCTCTCACAGAAACACAGGTAGTCTGAGAGCCACAGCCGTGGTTCTTTAATGAACTCCAAAAGCCATACTGCTATCTGCAGTCCAGATCTTAAACCACCAGCCCCTCACTGAAAAGCTGGTAGTCTGAGACCCACAGCCGTGTTTCTCTGATGAACCCATCCTGCCAGACTGCCATTCAAAGTCCAGGTCAGCAGCCACCAGCCCCTCACAGAAACGTAGGCTGTCTGAGAGTCACAGCCAAGGTTCTCTGATGAAGAAAACCTGAAAGACTGCCAACCGCTGTTAAGTTCGAAGCCACCAGCCCCTCACTGAAACACAGGTAGTCTGAGAGTCACAGCCATGGTTCTCTGATGAAGCCGACCTGCCAGACTGCAATCCACTCTCCAGGTCTGAAGATGCCAGCCCCTCACTGAAATGCAAGTAGTCTGGGAGCCACAGCTGTGGTTCTCTGACGACTCCGTCCTACCAGACTGCCATCCGCATTCCAGGTCTGAAGAAACCAGTCACTAACGGAAACGTAGGTTGTCTGAGAGCAACAGCCAAAGTTCTCTGATGAACCCAACCTGCCAGACTGCCATCCGCAATCCAGGTTTGAATCCTCCAGCCCCTCACAGAAATGCAGGAAGTCAGACAGCACAGCCGTGGGTTCTCTTCTGAAGCCGACCTGCCAGACTGCCATCCACCATCCAGGTCTGAAGCCACCAGCCCCTCACAGAAATGCAGGTACCCTGAGAGCCACAGCCAAGCATCTCTGACAAAGCCAACCTGCCAGACTGCCATCCGCAGTCCAGGACTGAAGCCACAGCCCCTCACAGAAATGCAGGTAGTCTGAGAGCCACAGCCGTGGTTCTATGATGAAGCCGACATGCCAGACTGCCATCTGCATTCCAGGTCTGAAGCCAGCAGACCCTCACAGAAATGCAGATAGTCTGAGAGCCACAGCCACGGTTCTCTGATGATGACAACCTGCCAGAAAGCCATCCACAGTCCAGGTTTGAAGCCACCTTCCCCTCATAGAATTGCAAGTAGTCTGTGAGCCACAGCCGTGGTTCTCTGATGAAGCCAACCTGCCGGACTGCCATCGGCAGTCCAGGTCTGAAGCCACCAGCCCCACATAGAAATGCAGTTAGTCTGACAGCCAAAGCCATGGTTCTCTGATGAACCTGACCTGCCAGACTGCCATCCATGTCTGAAGCCACCAGCCCCTCACAGAAACACAGGTAGCCTGAGAGCCACAGCCATAGGTTTTTGACAAACCCGACCAGCCAGAATGCCATCTGCAGTCCAGGTCTGAAACCACCAGCCACTCACTGAAACGCAGGTAGTCTGAGACCCTCAGCTGTGGTACTCTAATGAGCCCATCCTGCCAGACTGCCATCCGCAGTCCAGGTGTGAAGCCAGCAGCCCCTCACAGAAATGTAGGTAGTCTGACAGCCAAAGCAGTGGTTCTCTGATGAACCCGACCTGCCAGACTGCCATCTGTAGTCCATGTCTGAAGCCATAAGCCCCTCACAGAAATGGAGGTTGTCTGAGTGCCACAGCCGTAGTTCTATGAAGAAGCCAAAATGCCAGACTGCTACCTGCAGTACAAGTCTGAAGTCACCAGCCCCTAACAGAAATGCAGGAAGTCTGAGAGCCATAGCCATGGTTCTCTGTTGAAGAGAACCTCCCAAACTGCCATCCACAATCCAGGTCTGAAGTCATAAGCCCCTCATAGAAAGGCAGGTAGTCTGCAAGCCACAGCCATGGATCTCTGACGAAGCCAACCTGCAAGACTGCCATCTGCAGTCCAGGTCAGAAGCCACCAGTGCCTCACAGAAATGCAAGTAGTCTGAGAACGACAGCTGAGGTCCCCTGATGAAGTCCACCTGCCAGAATGAATTCCGCAGTCCAGGTCTGAAGCAACCAGAACCTCACAGAAATGCAGGTAGTCTGAGAGCCACTGCTGTGGTTCTCTGATGAAGGCAACCTGCCAGACTGCCATCCACAGTCCAGATCTGAAGCCAGGGGCCCCTCACAGAAATACGAGCAGTCTGAGAGCTACAGCTGTGGTTCTCTGATGAATCTGACTTGCCAGAGTGCCATCCGCAGTCCAGGTCTGAAGGCACCAGCCCCTCACAGAAATGCAGGTAGTCTGAGAGCCACTGCTGTCGTTCTTTGCCGAAGCCAACCTGCCAGACTGAAATCCACAGTCCAGATCTGAAGCCACCAGCCCATCACAGAAATGCAGGTAGTCTGAGAGCCACAGCCATGGTTCTCTGATGAACCCAACCTGCCAGACTACCATCCACAGTCCAGGTCTGAAGCCACCAGCCCCTCACAGAAACGCAAGTAGTCTAAGAGCCATAGCCGTGGTAGTCTGATGAACCCGACCTGCCAGATTGCCATCCGCAACCCAGGTCTGAAACCACCAGACTCTCACAGAAACGCAGGTAGTCTGAGAGCCACAGCGGTTGTTCTCTGATGAAACCAACATGGCAGACTGCCATCCGCAGTCCATGTCTGAAGCCAGCAGACCCTCACAAAAACACAGTTAGTTTGAGAGCCACAGCCGACATTCTCTGATGAAGCCAACCTGCCAAACTGTTATCCGCAGTCCAAGTCTGAAGCCACCAGCCCCTCACAGAACCACAAGTAGTCTGAGCACCACAGCCATGGTTGTCAGAAGCCGACTTGCCAGACTGCCATCCGCAGTCCAGGTCTGAAGCCACCAGCCTCTCACAGATTGCAGGTAGTCTGAGAGCCACTGCCATGGTTCTCTGATGAACCCAACCTGCCAGATGGCCTTCCGCAGTGCTTGTCTGAAGCCACCAGCTTACCACAGGAACACAGGTAGTCTGAGAGACACAGCCGTGGTTCTTTGACATACCCAACCAGACAGACTGCCATTCGTAGTCCAGGTCTGAACCCTCCAGCCCCTCACTGACACACAGGTAGTCTGAGAGCCACAGACATAGTTCTCTGATGAACCCATCCTGCCAGACTGCCATCCACAGCCTAGGTCTGAAGCCACCAGCCCCTCACAGAAACACAGGAAGTCTGAGAGCGACTGCCAAGGTTCTCTGATGAACCAGCCCTGCCAGACTGCCATCCGCAGTCCAGATCTGAAGTCACCAGCCCCTCACAGAAATGCAGGTAGTCTGAGAGCCACAGCCGTGGTTCTCTGATGAACCCAACTTGGAAGATGGCCTTCCGCAGTGCTTGCCTGAAGCCACCGCCCACCACAGGAACACAGGTAGTCTGAGAGCCACAGCCGTGGTTCTTTGACATACCCAACCAGACAGACTGCCATTCGTAGTCCAGGTCTGAACCCTCCAGCCCCTCACAGAAATGCAGGAAGTCGGAGAACCACAGCCGAGGTTCTCTGATGAAGCCAACCTGGCAAACTGTCATCCGCAGACCAAGTCTGAAGCCAGCAGCCCCTCAAAGAAATGCAAGTAGTCTGAGAGCCACAGCCGTGGTTCTCTGATGAAGCCGACCTGCCGGACCATCATCTCTAGTAGTACAGGTCTGAAGCAACCAGCACCTCACAGAAATGCAGGTAGTCTGAGAGCCACAGCTGATGTTCTCTGATGAACCTGACCTGATAGACTGCCATCCGCAGACCATGTCTGAAGCCACCAGCCTCTCACAGAAACACAGGTAGTCTGAGAGCCACAGCCGTGGTTCTTTAATGAACTCCAAAAGCCATACTGCTATCTGCAGTCCAGATCTTAAACCACCAGCCCCTCACTGAAAAGCAGGTAGTCTGAGACCAACAGCTGTGGTTCTCTGATGAACCCATCCTGCCAGACTGCCATTCAAAGTCCAGGTCAGCAGCCACCAGCCCCTCACAGAAATGTAGGTTGTCTGAGAGTCTCAGCCAAGGTTATCTGATGAAACCGACCTGCCTGACTGTCATCCACAGTCCAGTCTGAAGCCTCCAGCTCCTCACAGAAATGCAGGCAGTCTGAGAGTCACAGCCATGGTTCTCTGATGAAGAAAACCTGAAAGACTGCCAACCGCTGTTAAGTTCGAAGCCACCAGCCCCTCACTGAAACACAGGTAGTCTGAGAGTCACAGCTGTGGTTCTCTGATGAAGCCGACCTGCCAGACTGCAATCCACTCTCCAGGTCTGAAGATACCAGCCCCTCACTGAAACGCAAGTAGTCTGAGAGCCACAGCTGTGGTTCTCTGATGACTCCGTCCTACCAGACTGCCATCCGCATTCCAGGTCTGAAGAAACCAGTCACTAACGGAAACGTAGGTTGTCTGAGAGCAACAGCCAAAGTTCTCTGATGAACCCAACCTGCCACACTGCCATCCGCAATCCAGGTCTGAATCCTCCAGCCCCTCACAGAAATGCAGGAAGTCAGACAGCCACAGCCATGGTTCTCTTATGAAGCCGACCTGCCAGACTGCCATCCACCATCCAGGTCTGAAGCCACCAGCCCCTCACAGAAATGCAGGTACCCTGAGAGCCACAGCCAAGCATCTCTGACAAAGCCAACCTGCCAGACTGCCATCCGCAGTCCAGGTCTGAAGCCACAGCCCCTCACAGAAATGCAGGTAGTCTGAGAGCCACAGCCATGGTTCTATGATGAAGCCGACATGCCAGACTGCCATCTGCATTCCAGGTCTGAAGCCAGAAGACCCTCACAGAAATGCAGATAGTCTGAGAGCCACAGCCACGGTTCTCTGATGATGACAACCTGCCAGAAAGCCATCCACAGTCCAGGTTTGAAGCCACCTTCCCCTCATAGAATTGCAAGTAGTCTGTGAGCCACAGCCGTCATTCTCTGATGAAGCCAACCTGCTGGACTGCCATCCGCAGTCCAGGTCTGAAGCCACCAGCCCCACATAGAAATGCAGTTAGTCTGACAGCCAAAGCCGTGGTTCTCTGATGAACCTTACCTGCCAGACTGCCATCCATGTCTGAAGCCACCAGCCCCTCACAGAAACACAGGTAGCCTGAGAGCCACAGCCGTAGGTTTTTGACAAACCCGACCAGCCAGAATGCCATCTGCAGTCCAGGTCTGAAACCACCAGCCACTCACTGAAACGCAGGTTGTCTGAGACCCTCAGCTGTGGTACTCTAATGAACCCATTTTGCCAGACTGCCATCTGCAGTCCAGGTGTGAAGCCAGCAGCCCCTCACAGAAATGATGGTACTCTGAGAACCACATTCACAGTTCTCTAACGAAGCCAACCTGCCAGACTACTTTTCACAGTCCACGTCTGAAGCCACCAGCCTCTCATAGAAATGCAGGTAGTCTGAGAGCCACAACAGTGGTTCCCTGATGAAGCTGACCTACCAGACTGCCACTGGCAGTCCAGATCAGCAGCCACCAGCCCCTCACAGAAACCCAGGTGTTCGGAGAGTGACAGCAATGGTTCTCTGATGAACCCAACCTGCCAGACTGCCATCCGCAGTCCAGGTCTGAAGCCACCAGCACCTCACAGAAATGCAGGGTCTCTGAGAGCCACAGCCATCTTTTTCTGATGAAGTCGACATGCCAGACTGCCATCCGGAGTCCAGGTGTGAAGCCACCAGACCCTCACAGAAATGCAGGTAGTCTGAGAGCCACAGCCGTGGTTCTCTGATGAGCCTGACCTGCCAGACTGCCATCTGCAGACAAGGTCTGAAGCCTCAGCCCCTCACAGAAATGCAGGTAGTCAAGAGCCAGAGCCGTGGTTCTCTGATGAAGCCGACATGCCAGACTGACATCCGCAGTCCAGGTCTGAAGCCACCAGACCCTCAAAGAAACTCAGGTACCCAGAAAGCCACAGCCACTGTTCTCTGACAAAGCCAATCTGCTAGACTGCCTTCCACAGTCCAGATAAGAAACCACCAGCACCTCACAGAAATGCAAGTAGTCTGAGAACCACAGCTGAGGTCCCCTGATGAAGCCCACCTGACAGATTGAATTCCGCAGTCCAGATCTGAAGCCACCAGAACCTCACAGAAATGCAGGAAGTCTGAGAGCCACTGGCATGGTTCTCTGATAAAGGCAACCTGCCAGACTGCCATCCACAGTCCAGATCTGAAGCCAGGGGCCCCTCACAGAAATACAGGCAGTCTGAAAGCCACAGCTGTGGTTCTCTGATGAAGAAAACCTGAAAGACTGCCAACCGCAGTCAAGTTCTGCAGCCACCAGCCCCTCACTGAAAAACAGGTAGTCTGAGAGCCACAGCCATGGTTCTCTGATGAAGCTGACCTGCCAGACTGCAATCCACTCTCCAGGTCTGATGACACCGGCCCTTCACAAAAACGCAAGTAGTCTGAGAGCCACAGCAGTGGTTCTCTGATGAAGCTGACCTGCTAGAATGCCATCCGCAGTCCAGGTCTGAAGCCACCAGCCCCTAACAGAAATGCAGGTAGTCTGAGAGTCACAACCATGATTCTTTGACGAACCTCACCAGCCAGACAGCCATCCACAGTCCAGGTCTGAAACCTCCAGTCCCTCACTGAAATGCAGGTAGTCTGGGAGACACAGCTGTGGTTCTCTGATGAACTCATCCTGCCAGACTGCCATCCGCAGTCCAGGTCTCTAACCAGCCCCTCATAGAAATGTAGGTTGTCTGAGAGCAACAGCCAAGGTTCTCTGATGAACCCAACCTGCCAGACTACTATCCGCAGTCCTGGGATGAAGCCTCCAGCCCCTCACGGAAATGCAGGAAGTCAGAGAGCCATAGCCGTGTTTCTCTAACGAAGCCGACCTGCCGGACTACCATCCGCAGTCCAGGTCTAAAGCCACCAGCACCTCACAGAAATTCAGGTATTCTGAGAGCCACAGCCGTGGTTCTCTGATGAAGCTGACCTGTCAGACTGCCATCTGCAGTCCAGGTCAGAAGAAACAAGCCCCTCACACAAATGCAGGTAGTCTGAGAGCTACAGCAATGGTTCTCTGATGTAGCCGACCTGCAAGACTGCCATCCGCAGTTCAGATCTGAAGCCATAAGCACCTCATAGAAACACAGATAGTCTAAGAGCCACGGCCGTGGTTCTCTGATGAAGCTGACCTTCGAACCTGCCATCCGTAGTCCAGGTCTGATGCCACCAGCCACTCACAGAAATGCACGTAGTCTGAGAGCCACAGCCATGGTTCTGTGGTGACGCTGAACTGCCTGACTGCCATCTGCAGTCCAGGTGTGAAGCCAGCAGCACCTCACGGAAACACAGGTACTCTGAGGGCCACAACCACTGTTCTCTGATGAAGCCAACCTGATAACTGCCTTCCACAGTCCAGGTCTGAAGCCACCAGCCCCCTCATAGAAATGCAGGTAGTCTGAGAGCCACAGCCATGGTTCTCTGATGAAACCGACATGCCAGACTGCCATCCGCAGTCCAGGTCTGAAGCCACAAGACCCTCACAGAAACAAGGAAGTCTGGGAGCCACAGCTGTGGTTCTCTGATGAACCCGTCCTTCCACACTGCCATCCGCAGTCCAGGTCTGAAGAAACCAGCCCCTAACAGAAACGTAGGTTGTTTGAGAGCAACAGAAAAGGTTCTCTGATGAACCCAACCTGCCAGACTGCCATCCGCAGCCCAGGTCTGAAGCCACCAGCCTCTCACAGAAATGCAGGTAGTCTGAGAGCCACATCCGTGGTTCTTTGATGAACCCTACCAGCCAGACAGTCATCCACAGTCCACGTATGAAACCTCCAGACCCTCACTGAAATGCAGGTAGTCTGGGAGCCACTGCTGTGGTTCTCTGATGAAGCCGTCCAGACAGACTGCCATCCGTAGTCCAGTTCTGAAGATACCGGCCCCTAACAGAAATGTAGGTTGTCTGAGAGCAACAGCCAAGGTTCTCTGATGAATCTGACCTGCCAGACTGCCATCCGGAGTCCAGGTCTGAAGCTTGCAGCCCCTCACGGAAATGCAGGAAGTCAGAGAGCCTCAGCCATGGTTCTCTTACGAAGCCAATCTGCCAGACTGCCATCCACCGTCCAGGTCTCAAGCCACCAGCCCCGTTCAGAAATGCAGGTACTCTGAGAGCCACAGCCACACATCTCTGACAAAGCCAACCTGCCAGACTGCCTTCCACAGTCCAGGTCTGAAGCCACCATACCCCCCCTTAAAATGAAGGTAGTCTGAGAGCCACAGCCAAGGTTCTCTGATGAACCCAACCTGCCAGACTGCCATGTGTAGTCCATGTCTGAAGCCACCAGCCCCTCACAGAAACACAGGCAGTCTGAGAGCCACAGCCATAATTTTTTGATGAACCCGACCAGCCAGACTGCCATATGCAGTCTAGGTCTGAAACTACAAGCCACTTTCTGAAATGCACGTAATCTGAGACCCTCAGCTGTGGTACTCTAATCAACCCGACCTGCCAGACTGCCATCTGCAGTCCAGGTCTGAAGTCACCAGCCTCTCATAGAAATGAAGGTAGTCTGAGAGCCACTGCCATGGTTCTGTGTTGAAGCAGACCGACCAGACTGCCATCCGCAGTCCAGGTGTGAAGCCAGCAGCCCCTCACAGAAACAAAGGTACTCTGAGAACCACATTCACGGTTCTCTACCGAAGCCAACCTGCCAGACGGCTTTCCACAGTCCATGTCTGAAGCCACGAGCCCTGAATAGAAATGCAGGTAGTCTGAGAGCCACAATAGTGGTTCTCTGATGAAGCCGACTTACCAGACTGAAATCGGCAGTCCAAGTCAGAAGCCACCAGCCCCTCACAGAAACCCAGGTGTTCTGAGAGCGACAGTCATGGTTCTCTGATGAACCCAACCTGCCAGACTGCCATCCGCAGTCCAAGTCTGAAGCCCCCAACCCCTCAAAGAAACGCAGGGACTCTGACAGCCACAGCCATCGTTTTCTGATGAAGCCGTCAAGCCAGACTGCCATCCGCAGTCCAGGTCTGAAACCACCAGACCCTCACAGAAACGCAGGTAGTCTGAGAGCCACAGCCATGGTTCTCTGATGAGGCCAAACTGCTAGACTGCCAGCTGCAGTCCAGGTCAGAAGCCACCAGCTCCTCATCTGGCACTTGAGTAGTCTGAGAGCCACAGCCCGTCTGGTTCTCTGATGAAGCCAACATGCCAGACTGTTATCTGCAGTCCAGGTCTTAAGCCACCAGACCCTCACAGAAATGCAGGTAGTCTGAGAGCCACAGCTGTGGTTCTCTGATGAAGCCAACCTGCCAGACTGCAATCAGCAGTCCTGGTCTAAAGCCTCTAGACCCTCAGAGAAATGTAGGTAGTCTTAGAATCACAAATGTGGTTCTCTGATGTAGCTGTCCTGCCAGACTGCCATCCACTGTCCAGGTCTGAAGCCATAAACCCCTCACAGAAATGGAAGTAGTCTGAGAGCCACTACTGTCATTCTCTGCCGAAGCCAACCTGCCAGACTGCCATCCACAGTCCAAGTCTGAAGCCACCAGACCCTCACAGAAATGCAGGTAGTCTGAGAGCCACTGCCATGATTCTCTGATGAAGCCAACCTGCCAGACTGCCATCCACAGTCCAGGTCTGAAGCCAGGAGCCCCTCACAGAAATGCAGGCACTCTCAGAGCCACAGCTGTGGTTCTCTGACAAAGATGACCTGCCAGACTGCCATCGCAGTCGGGTCCTGAAGCCATATACTCATAGAAATGCAGGTGGTCCTGAGGCCATGGCCGTGGTGCTCTGTCGAAGCCAACCTGGCAAACTGTCATCCACAGTCCAAGTCCAAAGCCACCAGCCCCTCATAGAAATGCAGGTAGTCTGAGCACCACAGCCGTGGTTCTCTGAAGCCGACCTGCCAGACTGCCATCCGCAGAACAGGTCTGAATCCACCAGCCTCTCACAGCTTGGAGGTAGTCTGAGAGCCACACCTGTGGTTCTCTGATGAACCCGACCTGCCAGACTGCCTTCCGCAGTGCATGTCTGAAGCCACCAGCCCATCACGGAAACACATGTAGTCTGAGAGCCACAGCCGTGGTTCTTTGATGAACCCGACCAGCAAGACTGCTATCCGCAGTCCAGGTCTAAAGCCTCCTGCCCCTCACTGACATGCAGGTAGTCTGAGAGCCACAGCCGTGGTTCTCTGATGAACCCAACCTGCCAGACGGCCTTCCTCAGTGCATGTCTGAAGCCAACAGCCCACCACAGAAACACAGGTAGTCTGAGAGCCACAGTTGTGGTTCTTTGACTTACCCAACCAGACAGACTGCCATTCGCAGTCCAGGTCTGAACCCGGCAGCCCCTCACTGACACGCAGGTAGTCTGAGAGCCACAGCCACGGTTCTCTGATGAACCTGTACAGCCAGACTGCCTTCCGCAGTCCAGGTCTGAAGCCACCAGCCCCTCACAGAAACGCAGGTTGTCTGAGAGTGACTGCCAAGTTTCTCTGATGAATTTGCCCATCCAGACTGCTATCCATAGTCCAAATTGGAAGTCACCATCCCTCACAGAAATGCAGGTAGTCTGAGAACCACAGCCGTGGTTCTCTGATGAAACCGACCTGCCGGACTGCCATTCGCAGTTCAGGTCTGAAGCCACCAGCCCCTCACAGAAACACAGGGACTCTGAGAGCCACAGCCGTCATTTTCTGATAAAGCCAACATGCCAGACTGCCATCTGCAGTCCAGGTCAGAAGCCACCAGACCCTCACAGAAACACAGGTAATCTGAGAGCCACAGCTGTGGTTCTCTGATGTTGCTGTCCTACCAGACTGCCATCCGCAGTACAGGTCTGAAGCCATAAACCCCTCACAGAAATGGAGGTAGTCTGAGAGCCACTGCTGTCATTCTCTGCCGAAGCCAACCTGCCAGACTGCCATCCACAGTCCTGGTCTGAAGCCACCAGACCCTCACAGAAATGCAGGTAGTCTGAGAGCCACTGCCATGGTTCTCTGACAAAGCCAACCTGCCAGACTGCCATCCACAGTCCAGGTCTGAAGCCAGGAGCCCCTCACAGAAATGCATGCAGTCTGAGAGCCACAGCCGTGGATCTCTGATGAAGCCGACCTGCCGAACTGCCATTCATAGTCCAGTTCTGAAGCCACCAGCTCCTCACACAAACACAGGTACTCTGAGAGGGACAGCCACGGTTCTCTGATGAGGCCGACCTATGAGCCTGCCATCCGTAGTCCACGTCTGATGCCACCAGCACTCACAGAAACGCACGCAGTCTGAGAGCCACAGCTGTGGTTCTCTGACGAGCCCGACCTGTCAGACTGCCAGCCGCAGACCAAGTCTGAAGTGCAAGCCCCTCACAGAAATGCAGGTAGTCAGACAGCTGCAGCCGTGGTTCTCTGATGAAGCCCACATGCCAGACTGATATCCGCAGTCCAGGTCTTAAGCCACCAGATCCTTAGAGAAATGCAGGTACCCAGAGAGCCACAGCCACTGTTCTCTGATGAAGCCAACCTGCTAGACTGCCATCCGCAGTCCAGGTCTGAAGTCACCAGCCCCTCACAGAAACGTAGGAACTCTGAGAGCCACAGCTGTGGTTCTCTGATGAAGCTGACATGCCAGACTGCCATCTGCAGTCCAGGACTGAAGCCACAAGACCCTCAAAGAAATGCAGGTAGTCTATGAGCCACAGCCATGGTTCTCTGATGAAGCCGACCTGCCAGACTGCCATTCGTGCTCAAGGTCTGAAGCCACCAGCCACTCTCAGAAATGCAGGTAGTCTGACAGCCACAGCCGTGGTTCTCTGATGAAGCCAACATGCCAGACTGTTATCCGCAGTCCATGTCTTAAGTCACCAGACCCTCACAGAATCGCAGGTAGTCTGACAGCCACAGCCGTGGTTCTTTGACAAACCCAACCAGCCAGACTGGAATCTGCAGTCCATGTCTGAAGCCATTAGCCCCTCACAGAATTGCAGGTGGTCTGAGAGCCACAGCCGTGGTTCTCTGATGAGCCTGACCTGCCAGACTGCCATCCGCAGTCCATGTCTGAAGCCATCAGCCCCTCACAGAAACACAGGTAGTCTGAGAGCCACAGCCGTGGTTCTTTGACGAACCCAACCAGCCAGACTACCATCCTCAGTCCAAGACTGAAACCACTAGCCCCTCATAGGAACACAGGTAGTCTGAGAGCCACAGCCGTGGTTCTTTGATGAACCCAACCAGCCAGACTGCCAATCGCAGTCCAAGTCTGAAACCACCAGCCCCTAACTGACATGCAGGTAGTCTGAGTGCCACAGCCGAGGTTCTCTGATGAACCTGTCCTGCCGGACTGCCATCCGCCGTCTAGGTCTGAAGCCTCCAGCCTCTCACAGAAACACAGGTAGTCTGAGAGCGACTGCCAAGGTTCTCTGATGAACCAGCCCTGCCAGACTGCCATCCGCAGTTCAGATCTGAAGTCACCAGCCCCTAACTGACATGCAGGTAGTCTGAGTGCCACAGCCATGGTTCTCTAATGAACCCATCCTGCCAGACTGCCATCCGCAGTACAGGTCTGAAGTCACCAGTCCCTCACAGAAATACAAATAGTCTGAGAGCCACAGCCGTAGTTCTCTGATGAAGCTGACCTGCCGGACTGCCATCCGCAGTCCAGCTCAGAAGCCTCAAGCCCCTCACAGAAACGCAGGTAGTCTGAGAGACACAGCTGTGGTTCTCTGATTAAGCCAACACTCCAGACTGTTATCCACAGTCCAGGTCTTAAGCCACCAGACCCTCACAGAAATGCAGGTAGTCTGAAAGCCACAGCCGTTGTTCTCTGATGAAGTCGACCATACAGACAGCTATCCGCAGTCCATGACTGAAGTCACCAGCCCCTCACAGAAAAGCAGGTGGTCTAAGAGCCCCAACTGTGGTTCTCTGATAAAGCTGGCCTACCAGACTGTTATCCGCAGTCCAGGTCTGAAGCCATAAGCTCCACACAGAAACGGAGGTAGTCTGAGTGCCACAGTCGTGGTTCTCTGACCAAGCCGACCTACCTGACTGCTATCCGCAGTCCAGGTCTGAAGCCACCAGCCACTCACAGAAATGCAGGTAGTCTGAGAGCCACAGCCATGGTTCTCTGATGAAGCCGACCTGCCAGACTGCCATCTGCAGTCCAGGTCAGATGCCACCACCACCTCACAGAAACACAGGTAGTAGAGAGCCACAGCTGTGGTTTTCTGATGAAGCTGACCTGCCAGACTGCCATCCGCAGTCCAGGTGTGAAGCCAGCAGCCCTTCACAGAAACCCAGATACTCTGAGAGTTACAGCCACAGTTCTCTGACAAAGTCAAACTGCTAGACTGCCTTCCACAGTCCAGGTCTGAAGCCTCCAGCTCCTCAAAGAACTGCAGGTAGTCTGAGAGCCACAGCCATGGTTCTCTGATGAAGCTGACGTGCCAGACTGCCTTCTGCAGTCCAGTTCTGAAACCACCAGACCCTCACAAAAACATAGGTAGTCTGGAAGCCACAGCCATGGTTCTATGATATACTCGACCTGCCAGACTGCCATCTGCAGTCCAGGTCTGAAGCCATAAGCTCCACACAGAAACGGAGGTAGTCTGAGTGCCACAGCCATGGTTCTCTGACCAAGCCGACATACCTGACTGCTATCCGCAGTCCAGGTCTGAAGCCACCAGCCACTCACAGAAATGCAGGTAGTTTGAGAGCCACAGCCGTGGTTCTCTGATGAAGCCGACCTGCCAGACTGCCATCTGCAGTCCAGGTCAGATGCCACCAGCACCTCATAGAAACACAGGTAGTCAGAGAGCCACAGCTGTGGTTTCCTGATGAAGCTGACCTGCCAGACTGCCATCCACAGTCCAGGTGTGAAGCCAGCAGCCCCTCACAGAAACACAGATACTCTGAGAGCCACAGCCACAGTTCTCTGACAAAGTCAAAGTGCTAGACTGCTTTCCACAGTCCAGGTCTGAAGCCTCCAGCTCCTCAAAGAACTGCAGGTAGTCTGAGAGCCACAGCCATGGTTCTCTGATGAAGCTGATGTGCCAGACTGCCTTCTGCAGTCCAGGTCTGAAGCCACCAGACCCTCACAAAAACACAGGTAGTCTGGAAGCCACAGCCATGGTTGTCTGATATACTCGACCTGCCAGACTGCCATCTGCAGTCCAGGTCTGAAGCCACCAACCCCACCCAGAAATGCAGGTACTCTGAGAGCCACAGCTGTGGTTCTCTGACAAAGCCAACCTGCCAGACTGCCATACGCAGTACAGGTCTGAAGCCATAAGCACCTCATAGAAACGCAGGTAGTCTGAGAGCCATAGCCGTAGTAGTCTGACGAAGCCAACCTGGCAAACAGTCATCTGCAGTCCAAGTCTGAAGCCACCAGTCCCTCATAGAAATGCAGGTAGTCTGAGCACCACAGCCATGGTTCTCTGAAGCTGACCTGCCAGACTGCCATCCGCAGACCAGGTCTGAATCCACCAGCCACTCACAGATTGGAGGTAGTCTGAGAGCCACAGCCGAGGTTCTCTGATGAACCCGACCTGCCAGACTGCCTTCCACAGTGCATGTCTGAAGCCTCCAGCCCCTCACTGACATGTAGGAAGTCTGAGAGCCACAGCCATGGTTCTGTGATGAACCCATCCTGCCAGACTGCCATCCTCAGTCTAGGTCTGAAGCCACCAGCCCCTCACAGAAATGCAGGTTTTCTGAGAGCCACTGCTAAGGTTCTCTGATGAACCACCCTGCAGGACTGACATCCGCAGCCCAGGTCTGAAGTCACCAGCCCCTCACATAAATGCAGGTAGTCTGAGAACGACAGCCCTGGTTCTCTGATGAAGCCGACAAGTCGGACTGCCATCCGCAGTCTAGATCAGAATCCTCCAGCCCCTCACAGAAACGCAGGTAGTCTGAGAGCCACAGACGTGGTTCTCTGATGAAGCCAACATGCCAGACTGTTATCCACAGTCCAGGTCTTAAGCCACCAGACCCTCACAGAAACACAGGTAGTTTGAGAGCCACAGCCATGGTTCTGTGATGAACCCAACCAGCCAGACTGACATCCGCAGTCCAGGTCTGAAACCACCAGCCCTTCACTGACACGCAGGTAGTCTGAGAGCCAGAGCGTGGTTCTCTGATGAACCTGTCCTGCCAGACTACCATCCGCTGTGTAGGTCTGGAGCCTGCAGCACCTCACAGAAATGCCGGTTGTCTGAGAGCCACTGCCAAGGTTCTCTGACGAACCCGCCCTGCCAGACTGCCATCTGCAGTCCAGATCTGAAGTCACCAGCCCCTCACAGAAATGCAAATAGTCTGAGAGCCACAGCCGTGGTTCTCTAATGAAGCCGTCCTGCTGGACTGCCATCCCCAGTCCAGGTCAGAAGCCTCAAGCCCCTCACAGAAACGCAGGCAGTCTGAGAGCCACAACTGTGGTTCTCTGATGAAGCCAACACGCCAGACTGTTATCAGCACTCCAGGTCTTAAGCCAAAAGACCGTCACAGGAACGCAGGTAGTCTGAAAGCCACAGCCGTGGTTCTCTGATGAAGTCGACCTTACAGACTGCTATCCACAGTCCATGTCTGAAGCCACCAGACACTCACAGAAAAGAAGGTGGTCTGAGAGCCACAACTGTGGTTCTCCGATGAAGTTGGCCTGCCAGACTGCCATCCGCTGTTGAGGTCTGAAGCCATAAGCTCCTCACAGAAATGGAGGTAGTCTGACTGCCACAGCCGTGGTTCTCTGATGTGGCCGACCTACCTGACTGCCATCCGCAGTCCAGGTCTGAAGCCACCAGACACTCACAGAAATGCAGGTAGTTTGAGAGCCACAGCCGTGGTTCTCTGATGAAGCCGACCTGCAAGACTGCCATCTGAATTCCAGGTCAGATGCCACCAGCCCCTCACACAAACACAGGTAGCCTGAGAGCCACAGCCGTGGTTCTCAGATGAAGCCGCCCTGCAAGACTGCTATTCACAATGCAGGTTTGAAGCCATAAGCGCCTCATAAAAACGCAGGTAGTCTGAGAGCCACAGCTGTGGTACTCTGATGAAGCTGACCAGCCGGACTGCAATCCGCAGTCCAAGTCTGAAGGCACCAGCCACACAAAGAAACGCAGGAAGTCTGAGAGCCACAGCCGTGGTTCTCTGATGAACTCAACCTGCCAGACTGCCATCCACTGTCCAGGTGTGAAGCCCCAGCCCCTCACAGAAATGCAGGTAGTCTGAGAGCCACAGCCATGGTTCTCTGATGAAGCAAACCTGCCAGAAAGCCATCCACAGTCCAGGTTTGAAGCCACTAGCCCTTCTCAGAATTGCAAGTATTCTCAGAGCCACAGCAGTTGTTCTCTGATGAACCCGACCTGGAAGACTGCCATCCACAGGCCATGTCTGAAACCACCAGCCGCTCACAGAAACACAGGTAGTCTGAGAGCCAAAGCCATGGTTCTTTGATGAACCCGAGCAGCCAGACTGCCATCTGCACTCCAGGTCTGCAGCCACCATCCCCTCAATGAATCGTAGGTTTTCTGAGAGACACAGCCAAGGTTCTCTGATAAACCCGACCTGCCTGACTGCCATCCACAGTCCAGGTCTGAAGCCTCCAGCCCCTCACAGAAATGCAGGTAGTCAGAGAGCCACAGCTGTGGTTTTCTGATGAAGCCGACCTGCCAGACTGCCATCCACAGTCCAGGTGTGAAGCCAGCAGATCCTCACAGAAACCCAGATACTCTGAGAGCCACAGCCACAGCTCTCTGACAAAGTCAAACTGCTAGACTGCCTTCCACAGTCCAGGTCTGAAGCCTCCAGCTCCTCAAAGAACTGCAGGTAGTCTGAGAGACACAGTCGTGGTTCTCTGATGAAGCTGACGTGCCAGACTGCCTTCCACAGTCCAAGTCTGAAGCCACCAGCCCCTCATAGAAACACAGGTAGTCTGGAAGCCACAGCCATGGTTCTCTGATATACTCGACCTGAGAGACTGTCATCTGCAGTCCAGGTCTGAAGCCTCGAACCCCACCCAGAAACGCAGGTACTCTGAGAGCCACAGTCATGGTTCTCTGACAAAGCCGACCTGCCAGACTGCCATCCGCAGTCCAGGTCTGAAGCCACCAGCCCCTCATAGAAACGCAGGTAGTCTGAGCACCTCAGCCGTGGTTCTCTGAAGCTGACCTGCCAGACTGCCATCCGCAGTCCAGGTCTGAATCCACCAGCCTCTCACAGATTGCAGGTAGGCTGAGAGCCACAGCTGTGGCTCTCTGATGAACCCGACCTGCCAGACTGCCTTCTGCAGTGCATGTCTGAAGCCACCAGCCCACCACAGAAACACAGGTAGTCTCAGAGCCACAGCTGTGGTTCTTTGACAAACCTGACCAGCCAGACTGCCATCCGCAGTCCAGGTCTGAACCCTCCAGCCACTCACTGACACGCAGGTAGTCTGAGAGTCACAGCCATGGTTCTGCGATGAACCCGTCTGGCCAGACTGCCATCCGCAGTCTAGGTCTGAAGCCACCAGCCCCTCACAGAAATGCAGGATGTCTGAGAGCCACTGCCAAGGTACTCTGATGAACCCGCCCTGCCAGACTGCCATCCACACTCGAGGTCTGAAGTCACCAGCCCCTCACATAAATGCAGGTAGTCTGAGAATGACAGCCGTGGCTCTCTGATGAAGCCGACCTGCCGGACTGCCATCCGCAGTCCAGGTCAGAATCCTCCAGCCCCTCACAGAAACGCAGGTAGTCTGAGAGTCACAGATGTGGTTCTCTGATGAAGCCAAAACGCCAGACAGTTATCCACAGTCCAGGTCTTAAGCCACCAGACCCTCACAGAAATGCAGGTAGTCTGAGAGCCACAGCCGTGGTTCTCTGACGAAGTCGACCTGCCAGACTGCTATCCACAGTCCAGGTCTGAAGTCACCAGCCCATCACAGAAATGCAGTTAGTTTGAGAGCAACAGCTGTGGATCTCTGATGAAGCCGACCTGCCAGACTGCCATCCGCAGTCCAGGTCAGAAGCCACAACCTCCTCACAGAAACGGAGGTAGTCTGAGTGCCACAGAAGTGGTTCTCTGATGTAGCTGACCTGCCAGACTGCCATCCGCAGACCAGGTCTGAAGCCACCAGCCACTAACAGAAATGCAGGTATTCTATGAGCCACGGCCATGGTTCTCTGATGAAGCCAACCTCACAGACTGCCATCTGCAGTCCTGGTCTGAAGCCATGAGCTCCTCACAGAAAGGCAGGAAGTCTGAGATCCACAGCCATGGTTCCCTGACGAAGCCCACCTGCCAGACTGCCATCCGCAGTCCAGGTGTGAAGCCACCAGCCCCTCACAGAAACGCAGGTAGTCTGAGAGCCACAGCCGTGGTTCTCTGATGAACCCAACCTACCAGACTGCCATCAGCAGTCCAGGTCGGAAACCACCCACCCCTCACAGAAACGTTGAAATTCTGAGAGTCACAGCCATGGTTCTCTGATGAACCCGACCTGCCATACTGCCATCCGCAGTCCAGGTCTGAAGCCACCACCAGTCACAGAAACACAGGCCTTCTGAGAGCCACAGCCGTGGTTCTCTGATGAACCCGACCTGCCAGACTGCCATCCGCAGTCCAAGTCAGAAGCCACCAGCCCTTCACAGTCATGCAGGTACTCTGAGAACCACAGCCACACTTCTCCGACAAAGCCTACCAGCCAGACTGCCTTCCCCAGTCCAGGTCTAATGCCACCAGCCACTCATAGAAATAAAGGTAGTCTGAGAGCACCAGCCATGGTTCTCTGATGAACCTGACCTGCCAGACTGCCATCCGCAGTCCAGGTCTGAAGCCTCCAGCACCTCCCAGAAATACAGGTAGTCTGAGAGGCACAGCCGTGGTTCTCTGATGAACCCAACCTGCCAGACTACCATCCGCAGTCCAGGTCTGAAGCCACAGCCCCTCACAGAAATGCATGTAGTCTGAGAGCCACAGCCGTCGTTCTGTGAAGAAGTCAAGATGCCAGACTGCCATTGGCAGTCCAGGTCTGAAGCCACCAGACCTTCACAGAAATGCAGGTAGTCTGAGAGCCACAGCCATTGTTCTCTGATGAAGCCAACCGGCCAGAAAGCCATCCGCAGTCCAGGTTTGAAGCCACCAGCCCCTCACAGAAATGTAAGTAGTCTGAGAGCCACAGCTGTGGTTCTCTGATGAAGCTGACCTGCCGAACTACCATCATCAGTCTAGGTCTGAAGCCACCAGCCCCTCACAGAAATGCAGGTAGTCTGACAACCACAGCCATGGTTCTCTGAAGAACCCGACCTGTAAGACTGCCATAACGCAGTCCATGTCTGAATCCACCAGCCCCTCACAGAATCACAGGTAGTCTGAGAGCCACAGCCGTGGTTCTCTGACGAAGTCGACCTGCCTGACTGCTATCTGCAGTCCAGGTCTGAAGCCACCAGCCCCTCACAGAAATGCAGGTAGCCTGAGAGCAACAGCTCTGGATCTCTGATGAAGCTGACCTGCCAGACTGCCATCCGCAGTCCAGGTCAGAAGCCACAACCTACTCACAGAAACGGAGCTAGTCTGAGTGCCACAGAAGTGGTTCTCTGACGTAGCTGACCTGCCAGACTGCCATCCGCAGTCCAGGTCTGAAGCCACCAACCACTAACAGAAATGCAGGTATTCTGAGAGCCATGGCCATGGTTCTCTGATGAAGCCAAGCTCACAGACTGCCATCCGCAGTCCTGGTCTGAAGCCATGAGCCCCTCACAAAAAGGCAGGAAGTCTGAGAGCCACAGCCATGGTTCCCTGACGAAGCCCACCTGCCAGACTGCCATCCGCAGTCCAGGTGTGAAACCACCAGCCCCTCACAGAAACGCAGGTAGTCTGAGAGCCACAGCCGTGGTTCTCTGATGAACCCGACCTGCCAGACTGCCATCAGCAGTCCAGGTCGGAAACCACCCGCCCCTCACAGAAACATTGAAATTCTGAGAGCCACAGCCATGGTTCTCTGACAAACCAGACCTGCCATACTGCCATCCGCAGTCCAGGTCTGAAGCCACCACCAGTCACAGAAACGCAGGCCTTCTGAAAGCCACAGCCGTGGTTCTCTGACGAACCCGACCTGCCAGACTGCCATCTGCAGTCCAAGTCTGAAGCCACCAGCCCTTCACAGTCACGCAGGTACTCTGAGAACCGCAGCCACACTTCTCTGACAAAGCCAACCAGTCAGACTGCCTTCCCCAGTCCAGGTAAAATGCCACCAGCCTCTCATAGAAATGAAGGAAGTCTGAGAGCACCAGCCATGGTTCTCTGATGAAGCTGACCTGCCAGACTCCCATCCGCAGTCCAGGTCTGAAGCCTCCAGCCCATCTCAGAAATACAGGTAGTCTGAGAGGCACAGCCGTAGTTCTCTGATGAACCCGACCTGCCAGACTGCCATCTGCAGTCCAGGTCTGAAGCCACAGCCCCTCATAGAAATGCATGTAGTCTGAGAGCCACAGCCATCATTCTGTGAAGAAGTCAAGATGCCAGACTGCCATTGGCAGTACAGGTCTGAAGCCACCAGACCTTCACAGAAACGCAGGTAGTCTGAGAGCCACAGCCATTGTTCTCTGATGAAGCCGACCTGCCAGAAAGCCATCCGCAGTCCAGGTTTGAAGCCACCAGCCCCTCACAGAAATGTAAGTAGTCTGAGAGCCACAGCTGTGGTTCTCTGATGAAGCTGACCTGCCAGACAACCATCAGCAGTCTAGGTCTGAAGCCACCAGCTCCTCACAGAAATGCAGGTAGTCTGACAACCACAGCCGTGGTTCTCTGAAGAACCCAACCTGCCAGACTGCCATCCGCAGACCATGTCTGAATCCACCAGCCCCTCACAGAATCACAGGTAGTCTGAGAGCCACAGCCGTGTTTTCTTGACGAACCCAACCAGCCAGACTGCCATCCGCAGTCCAGGTCTGAAACCACCAGCCCCTCATGGAAACGCAGGAAGTCTGAGACCCACAGCCATGGTTCTCTAATGAACCCATCCTGTCAGACTGCCATCCGCAGTCCACGTCTGCAGCCACCAGCCCCTCACTGAAATGCAAGTAGTATGAGAGCCACAGCTGTGGTTCTCTGATGAAGCCGACCTGCCAGACTATAATCTGTAGTCCAGGTCTGAAGCCACCAGCCCCTCACAGAAATGCAGGTAGTCTGACAGCCACAGCCGTGGTTGTCTGACAAAGCCAACCTGCTAGACTGCCATCAGCAGACCAGGTCTGAAGCCCCGGCCCCTCACAGAAATGCAGGTAGTCTGAGAGCCACAGCCACTGTTCTCTGATGAAGCCAACCTGCTAGACTGCCTTCCACAGTCCAGGTCTGAAGCCACCAGCAACTCATAGAAATGCAGATAGTCTGAGAGCCAAAGCCGTAGTTCTCTGATGAAGCAGACCTGCCAGACTGCCTTCTGCAGTCCAGGTCTGTAGCCACCAGCCCCTCACAGAAACGCAGTTACTCTGACAGCCACAGCTGTGGTTCTCTGATGAAGCCAAAATGCCAGACTGCCATCCGCAGTCCAGGTCTGAAGCCCGAAGGCCCTCACAGAAATGCAGGTACTCTGAGATCCTCAACCGTGGTTCTCTGATGAAGGCAACATGACAGACTGTTATCTGCAGTCAAGGTCTTAAGCCACCAGACCCTCACAGAAACCCAGGAAGTCTTAGAGCCACAGCCATGGTTCTCTGATGAAGCCGACCTGCCAGACTGCAATCCGCAGTCCAGGTCTGAAGCCACCAGCCCCTCACAGAAACGCAGGTAGTCTGAGAGCCACAGCCATGGTTCTCTGATGAACCCGACCTGCCAGACTGCCATCATCAGTCCAGGTCTGAAACCACCCGCCCCTCACAGAAACGAAGGTTGTCTGAGTGCCATAGCCATAGTTCTCTGACGAAGCTGACTTGCCAGACTGCCATCCACAGTCCAGGTCTGAAGCCACCAGCCCCTAACAGAAATGCTGGTAGTCTGAGAGCCACAGCCATTGTTCTCTGATGAAGAGAACCTACCAGACTGCCATCCACAGTCCAGGTCTGAAGCTATAAGCCCCTCACAGAAAGGCAGGTAGTCTGAGAGCCACAGCCATGGATTTCTGATGAAGCCGACCTGCCAGACTGCCATCTGCAGTCCAGGTCAGAAGCCACCAGGCCCTCACGGAAATGCAGGTAGTCTGAGAGCCACTGCCATGGTTCTCTGATGAAGCCAGTCTGCCATCCACAGTCCAGGTCTGAAGCCACCAGCCCCTCACGGAAACTCAGGAAGTTTGAGAGCAACAGCAATTGTTCTCTGAAGAACCCGACATTCCAGACCGCCATCTGCAGTCGAGGTCTGAAGCCATCAGCCCCTCACTGTAATGCAGGAAGTCTGAGAGCCACAGCCGAGGTCCTCTGAAGAACCCGACCTGCCAGACTGCCATCCACAGTCCAGGTCTGAAGCCACCTGCCCCTCATGGAAACTCTGGAAGTCTGAGTGCCACGGCCGTGGTTCTCTGATGAACCCGACATTCCAGACTGCCATCTGCATTCCAGGTCTGAAGCCATCAGACCCTCACAGAAATTCAGGAAGTCTGAGAGCCACAGCCGTGGTTCTCTGATGAAGCGGACATGGCAGACAGCCATCCGCAGTGCAGGTCTGAAGCCACCAGTCCCTCACAGAAATGCAGGTAGTCTAAGAGCCACAGCCGTGGATCTCTGACAAAGCCCACCTGCCAGACTGCCATCTGCAGTCGTAGTCTGAAGTCACCAGCCCCTCACAGAATTGCAGGTAGTCTGAGAGCCAGAGCCATGGTTCTCTGATGATGCCAACCTGCCAGACTGCCATCCGCAGTCCAAGTCTGAAGCCAACAGCCCCTCACAGAAACGCAGGTAGTCTGAGCACCACAGCCGTGGTTCTCTGAAGCCGACCTGCCAGACTGCCATCCGCAGTCCAGGTCTGAAGCCACCAGCCTCTCACAGAATGCAGGTAGTCTGAGAGCTACAGCTGTGGTTCTCTGATGAAGCCGACATGTCAGACTGCTATCCGCAGTCCAGGTCTGAAGTCCCCAGACCCTCACAGAAACACAGGTAGTCTGAGAGCCACAGCCATGGTTCTCTGATGAAGCCAACCTGCCAAACTGTCATCCACAGTCCAAGTCTGAAGCCACCAGCCCCTCAAAGAAACACAGGTAGTCGGAGAGCCACAGCCATGGTTCTCTGATGAAGCCGACCTACCAGACTGCCATCCGCAGTCCAAGTCTGAAGTCACCAGCCTCTCACAGAATGCAGGTAGTCTGGGAGCCACAGCTGTTATTCTCTGATGAAACCAATCAGCCATACTGCCACCCGCAATACATGTCTGAAGTAACCAGCCCCCCACAGAAACACAGGTAGTCTGAGAGCCACAGCCGTGGTACATTGACAAACCCAACCAGACAGGCTGCCATCTGCAGTCCAGGTCTGAACCCACCAGCCCTGACTGACACGCAGGTACTCTAAGAGCCAAAGCCATGGTTTTCTGATGAATCCGTCCTGCCAGACTGCCATCCGCCATATAGGTCTGAAGCTTCCAGCCCGTCACAGAAAAGCAGCTGGTCTGAGAGCCACAGCCATGGTTCTCTGATGAAGCCCACCTGCCAGACTGCCATCCGCAGTCCAGGTCAGAAGCCTCAAGCCCCTCACAGAAATGCAGGTACTCTGAGAGCCACAGCCATGGTTCTCTGACAAAGCCAACCTGCTAGTCTGCCTTCCACAGTCCAGGTCTGAAGCCACCAGCTCCTCAAAGAAATGCAGGTTGTCTGAGAGCGACAGCCATGAGAGAAGCTCTGATGAAACTGACCTGCCAGACTGCCTTCTGCAGTCCAGGACTGAAGACACCAGCCCTTACAGAAACGCAGGTACTCTGAGAGCCACAGCCGTGGTTCTCTAACGAAGCTGACCTGCCAGGCTGCCATCCGCGGTCCAGGTCTGAAGCCATAAGCACCTCATAGAAATGCAGGTAGTCTGAGAGCCACAGCCATGGTTCTCTGATGAAGCCAGCCTGCCAGACGGCCTTCTACAGTCCATGTCTGAAGCCACCAGCCCCTCATTGAAATGCAGGTAGTCTGAGAGCCACAGCCGTGGTTCTCTGACGAAGCCGACCTGCCAGACTGCTATACGCAGTCCAGATCTAAAGCCACCAGCCCCTCATGGAAAAGCACGTAATCTGAGAGCCACAGCCGTGGTTCTCTGATGGACCAGACCTGCCAGACTACCATCCGCAGTCCAGATCTGAAGCCAAAAGCCCCTCACAGAAACGCAGGTAGTCTGAGAGCCACAGCCGTGTTTCTCTGACGAAGCTGACCTGCCAGACTGCCATCCGCAGTCCAGGTCTGAAGCCACCAGCCCCTCACAGAAATGCAGGTAGTCTGAGAGCCACAGCCGTGGTTCTCTGATGAACCCAACTTGCCAGACTGCCATCCACATTCCAGATCTGAAGCCACCAGCCCTTCACAGAAATGTAGGTAGACTGAGAGCCACAGCCATGGTTCTCTGATGAAGTCGACCTGCCAGATTGCCATCCACAGTCCAGGTCTGACACCACCAGTCCCTCACAGAAATGCAGGCAGTCTGAGAGACACCGCCGTGGTTCTCTAACAAACCTGTCCTTCCAGACTGCCATCCGTTGTCCAGGTCTGAAGCCACCGGCCATTCACTGAAACACATGTAGTCAAAGCCTCAGCCGTGGTTCTCTGACAAACCCAACTTGCCAGACTGCCTTCCGCAGTCCAGGTCAGAAGCCACCAGCCCCTCACACAAATGCAGGGAGTCTGAGAGCCACAGCCAGGGTTCTCAGATGAAGCCGCCTGCCAGACTGTCATTTGCAGTAGTGGTCTGAAGCCATAAGCACCTCATAGAAATGCAATTAGTTTGAGAGCCACAGCCGTGGTTCTCTGATGAACCCGACCTGCCAGCCTGCCATCCGCTGTCCAGGTCTGAAGCCCCAGCCCCTCACATAAATGCAAGTAGTCTGAGAGCCACAGCCGTGGTTCTCTGATGAAGCTGACATGCCAGACTGCCACCCGCAGTCCAGGTCTGAAGCCACCAGACCTTCACTGAAATGCAGGAAGTCTGAGAGCCATAGCCATGGTTCTCTGATGAAGCCAACCTGCCAGAAAGCCATCCGCTGTCCAGGTTTGAAGCCACCAACCTCTCACAGAATCGCAAGTAGTCTGAGAGCCACAGCCGTGGTTCTCTGATGAAGGTGACCTGCCGGACTACCATCCGCAGTCCAGGTCTGAAGCCACCAGCCACGCACAGAAATGCAGGTAGTCAGAGTCGCAGCCGTGGTGCGTCTAACGATCCTGACCTGCCAGACTGCCCTACGCTGTCCAGGTCTGAATCCACAGCCCCTCACAGAAATGCAGGTAGTCTGAGAGCCACAGCCGTGGTTCTCTGATGAAGCCGACATGCCAGACTGCCATCCGCAGACCAGGTTTGAATCCAGCAGCCCCTCATGGAATCGCAAGTAGTCTGAGAGCCACAGCCATCATTCTCTGATGATGCCGACCTGCTGGACTGCCATTCGCAGTCCAGATCTGAAGCCACCAGCCACACACAGAAATGCAAGTAGTCTGAGAGCCACAGCCATGGTTCTGTGATGAATCTGACCTGCCAGACTGCCATTTGCTGTCCAGGTCTGAAGCCCCAGCACCTCACAGAAATGCAGGTAGTCTGAGAGCCTTAGCCATGGTTCTCTGATGAAGCCAACATGCCAGACTGCCATCCGCAGTCCAGGTCTGAAGCCGCCAGACCCTCACTGAAATGCAGGTAGTCTGAGAGCCACAGCCATGGTTCTCTGATGAAGCCAACCTGCCAGAAAGACATCTGTGGTCCAGGTTTGAAGCCACCATCCCCTCACAGAATTGCAAGTAGTCTCAGAGCCACAGCCATTGTTCTATGATGAACCCGACCTGCCAGACTGCCATCCGTAGGCCATGTCTGTAGCCACCAGCCCCTCACAGAAATACAGGTAGTCTGAGAGCCACAGCCATGGTTCTTTGATGAACCTGAGCAGCCAGACTGCCATTCGCAGTCCAGGTCTGAAGCCACCATCCCCTCACAGAAATGCAGGTAGTCTGAGAGCCACAACTGTGGTTCTCTGATGAAGCCGACCTGCCAGACTGCCATACGCAGTCCAGGTCTGAAGCCACCAGCCCCTCACAGAAATGCACGTAATCTGAGAGCCACAGCCATGGTTCTCTGATGAACCCAACCTACCAGACTGCCATCCGCACTCCAGATCTGAAGCCATAAGCCCCTCACAGAAACTCAGGTAGTCTGAGGGCCATAGCCGTGTTTCTCTGATGAAGCCGACCTGCCAGACTGCCATCCGCAGTCCACGTCTGAAGCCACCATCCCCTCACAGAATTGCTGGTAGTCTGAGTGCCACAGCCGTGGTTCTCTGACAAACCCAACCTGCCAGACTGCCATCTGCAGTCCAGGTCTGATGCCACCAGCCCCTCACCCAAAAGCAGGCAGTCTGAGAGCCACAGCCGTGGTTCTCTAATGAACCTGACCTGCCAGACTGCCATCCGCTGTCCAGGTCTGAAGCCACCTGCCTCTCACAGAAATGCAGTTATCTGAGAGCCAGAGCTGTGGTTCTCTGATGAACCCGACCTGCCTGTCTGCCATCTGTATTCCAGGTCTGAAGCCACCAGCCACTCACCAAATCGCAGGTAGTCTGAGATCCACAGCCGTGGGTCTCTGATGAATCCGACCTGCCAGACTGCCATCTGCATTCCAGGTCTGAAGCCGCCAACCCTTCCCAGAAACACAGATAGTCTGAGAGTCACAGCCGTAGTTCTCTGATGAAGCCGACCTGCCAGACTGCCATCCGCAGTCCATTTCTGAAACCTCCAGCCCCTCATAGAAATGCAGGTATGAACTTGCCCTCCGGGACTGATTACCCCCATGAAAGGAGCCCTAGCTGCCAGTTTTTTCACCCACCCCCCGTCCTGATTAAATACACATAAACCCCACCCCGGCCTTCTAGCTCACTCCTACTGGCTATTTCCAGCCACGCCTCATTAGTTATCTATGCCTTAATTTTTACTTGGTTCCCCATCCTCCCTCAAGATCCACTCATTTTCTTAGCCCTCTCAAGGACCTGTTGCAAATCCTATGTTTATTACTGGTAAAAGGAAATATTTCCACGTTAAGAATACCATCTGTGCCTATCCTTCTGTATAGTTGCCTTATATTACTTTGTTATACTCTACCCAAAATTTCAGTTTGAAACTCCGACAAAGGCCAGTTTCCCTCATCTATCATCTACCAAGATATAGCCTCCCTCATTAGTCCATGGCATCCTACATCAGGGACGTCTCCTCTGTGGTCATGCCCCTCCTTCCACCAGGCCATAACTATAGAACACGTGCAATTCCCAAGGATGGTGTCAACTCTATCAGTTCTCTATGTTTTTATCCCTAGCAAATAGCAATCCTGCCCTTAACACAGCCACCGATAAACCAATGTACACTAGAAATAGTAACAAAAGAATATTTAGCAGGTCAAGACACCATCTTAAAAAACTACAACTGCTTCTCCTACTCTGTTCAGCAAATGTTGAATTAAACCCGGGTCCACCTACTTCTCTAGATGCCCCTGTGGACCTCCCTCAATATAAAGGGATTAGCTCTCTCCATATCAATGTCTGTAGTTTGCTAAAGAAGGTTGACTCTATACAGACCTGGGCTCTACATGCATCTCCTGATTTCTTCATGATAACTGAATCCTGGCTCACACTCTCGACCCCGGACAAATCTATCAACGTACCCGGATATATCAACTACTTCTGTGATAGACCGACTAGAGATGGAGGGGTTGTAATATATGTCAAAAGCAAATTCACATTCACAGTCTTTGACTGTACCTCAAAGGCTAAGGAATTTGGATGCCTTGCTCTAAAATTATCACTTTCCAGCGAGAAATCACTCCTTATGGCAGCATGCTACCGACCACCATCTGTTGGCTGGGCAGTTCTGTCACACCTTCAAAACCCTCTTGACTCTGCTAATGCTGAGTGTATTCTAATGGGGGATTTCAATCTAAATTGGAATTATGAAAGCTCTAAGAAATTGAAGGATCTATGCAATGTTAATGGTTTGTTACAAATGGCGACTGCTATAACCAGACCTAACAGAAAAATCCCTGAGCGCAGTATCCTCCTGGACCTTATGCTAATAAACAAACCTCACACTATCTCGCATGCTGGAGTATTCTTCAATGATATAAGTGACCATTGCCCTACTGCCTGCATCAGACATCCTTCCCAAATAAAAATGGCCTCCAAATTCAAACTGAAAAGATGCCTGAAAAAGTTCTGCCAGTACACTTTCCTGAAATATCTAAGCAACATTCGTTGGCAGGGTTTCTATCTAGCCCCCACCTTTAATGAGGCATTTAACATCTTTCACAGCCTTTTACTGGGGCTAATAGACAAACACGCCCCACTAAGACTGATCAAATCAAAAATTAAAACTCCTGGCTGGTTCTCTCCCATCCTGAAGAAAGCACTTAGGGATGGGGACTACTGGTGGAAAAAAGCGAGGAAATCCCACCTGGAGTCTGATTGGTTAGCATTCCGTACCACTAGGAATACTTGTACCAAGCTAATTAGGTCAGAAAAAGCTAGGTACTTCCAAAAAGAACTAGAAGACAATAAAAACAACTCTGCCAAATTTTGGAACATCCTTAAAGAAGTCAAAGTTCAGTCCACTGCAACACCCCTTCCAAACAAAATTGTGTCTGATGGTACCTCCTATATGGACAAAGCTGATGCACTAGAGAAGCTTAATGATCACTTTACCACTGCAGGGCTTGCCTTTGACACCTCACCTATCAGCAAACTTAGCCTGGCAAGAGACTACACTGTTGGCTTCACTGATAATCACAACCATAACCAACCGCATCCCACCCCCTTCAACTTCCTCACAATTACGTTCAAGCAAGTGGAGGACCTCCTCCTTTCTCTAGATACAAAAAAGAGTGCGGGTGCAGATAACATTGAACCTTACTTCCTAAAACTTGGCCACACCTATCTGACCACCCCCATTACACACTTATTCAACACCTCTCTGATTCAAGGTGAGCTACCTGTCTTGTGGAAAACTGCCCACATCCTACCATTATTCAAGATTGGGGATCCGAGTGATCTGAACAATTACCGGCCTACTTCTATACTATCCGTCCTCTCTAAATTACTTGAAAAATTTGTCAACATCCAACTTAGAAGACATTTGGATTCACAAAAGTTGCTAAACCCAGCTCAGTCCGGCTTCAGAGCCAAACACAGTACAGCATTGGCTCTTGTCAAAGTAACTACAGACTGGCAAATGGCGTTGGACTCTAAGAAGCATGTATTTGCCCTCTTCCTTGATCTAAGTAAGGCCTTCGATACTGTGGATCATACCATCATGCTTACTGCACTAACATCAGACTTAATAGTTCTGCCATTAAATGGTTCACCAGCTACCTAACCAATAGGTTACAACAATTCAAAGCCATAGGAGATCTGTCCCCACAAAAATCCTTGTTATGAGGAGTCCCACAAGGCTCCATCCTGGGCCCTATCCTCTTTTCAATATACATCAATAATCTGGACTCGCAGCTGGGCACAGCAAATGTGCACTTATTCGCAGATGATACTGTACTCTATACCACAAATTCATCCTTGGATCTGGCCCATGAGTACTTACAGAAAGACTTCGTCACCCTCCAATACAACCTTCTCACTCATAAGCTCCTCCTCAGTGCCAAAAAGACTAAAGCAACGATTCTGTCACCAAAGTCTTCTTCGGATGTCCACATATCACACAGATCCGAACACTCTTAGATGATCCCCTTGAAGTAGTTGATACCATTAAATATGTAGGGTTCTGGCTGGATAACAAGCTCAACTTCCTGTGCCACTTAAATGAAACCTAGAAGAAACTAAGACAGCGATTAGCTTTATTCTATCACATTAAACACTTACTCACATTAGAAGCCAGAATGAGATTAGTGCAAACTACATTCCTGCCTATACTGGACTATGCTGACTTCCTTTACAGTCATTGCCCATCAACGATGCTAAACAAACTGGACACCCTTTAGCACCGGGCTTTAAGATTTATCTTAACTCTACCCTGTAGTACACATCACTGTCATCTATACCAGGTTTCGGGATGGACCTCACTCTCAACTAGAAGAAAAAGGAATGCTCTCCTCTGGCTTTTTAGAGCATTATCTGATAACCTCCCTGCATACATCTCGAACATCTTCAAATGTGCTAAAGGTTCCTATGGCCTGAGATGCTTCTCCTTAATCTGCTTCCAGATTCCTAGAGTGAAAACTACCCTTGGCTCACCAGCCATCAACTTCTCACTTCCATCACGTTGGAACACTATGCAAGACTCATTAAAATTATCCTCACTTCCAAGCATTTTCACATTCAAAGCTCTATTAATGGATTATCTGAAGGAATCATGCAACTGTTTCAGACCCCGATGACCCCTAAGCACCGGGTGCCACTCTCAAATCCTACGCCTAAGTATCTCATCCACCCCACATTGCTAACAACAGAAACCTAGGACCTACAAGCCTAGTTCCCTTAATCCAAGATGGCCCTGCCTATTCTCTACCTTTTACCTATTCTGGCCTCCCTTTTGGCTGCCTACTCTTTCACCCCAATTTCTACCCTATTCCTTAATACCGCCTTATTTTTTATCATTTAGGTATGAGCTCTTACTTAATGGAGACTATATGGGATTGTTGTCTCTTCTCATTTCAGTAAAGCTTATCACTATGTACCTATGCATGTTAATTATGTTGGATAACAATTATGCATAGGCCCATATTGACCAGCACCTTAACAATGTTTTTTCTTTTTCTTTTTTTTTTGCACCATTGTCCACCGTAATTGTAATCTTATTAAGTGTACTGTATTGTATTAATGCCCAGGACCACCTTAAAAATGAGCTTGCTCAATGGTGTTTATGCCTGGTTAAATAAAGTGATTGATTGATTGATTTAAGTAAAAAAAAAAAAGAATGTCATTGTGTGTTTCTCAGAGGAAGAGGCTGTATCAGCTTAATTTATTGAGTCAGAGCAGAGGGTGAATCTAATTGGGTATGCGGTTTAGTAGCTTAGGAGTACAAAAGCAGGTGTCTCCAATTACAGCTTTCTGTTGTTTTTGACAGAGGAGAACTTTGGTTTAAGAGCAAGAAACAGCAGTCTAGTACTACAGATGTTTTATTGATAAATCACTTATATTTCAACTTGAGTCAGTACTGGTTTGGATTAAGCAAACAGAAACTTTATTAGAAGAAGGGGCTCTCATTTAAGTAAAAAAAGAAATTCACTGTGTGTTTCTCTGTGGAAGGGGTCTGCATCAACTTAATTTACTGAATCAGAGCAGAGGGTGAATCTAACTGGGCATGTGGCTTAAGATCTTAGCCGTACAAAAGCAGGTCTTTCCAAATACAGCATCCTGTTGTTTTTGACAGAGGAGAACTTTGGTTTCAGAGCAAGAAACAGCAGTCTAGACCGAGAGACTTTTTACTGATAAATCACTTCTATCTCAGCAGGAGTCAGTACTTGTTTGGATTAAGTAAACATATACTTTATTAGAAGAAGGGGTCTCATTTAAATAAAAAAAGAAGAAAGTCACTGTATGTTTCTCAGCAGAAGGGGGCTGTATCAGCTTAATTTACTGAGTCAGAGCAGAGGGTGAATATAATTGGGAGTGTGGCACAGGAACTTAGGAGTACAAAAGCAGGTAACTCCAATTACAGCAGCTTCCTGCTGTTTTTGACTGAGGAGAACTTTGGTTTCACAGCAAGGAACAGCAGCCTAGAAGTATAGTTTTTTTTACAGATTAATCAGTTCTATCCCAGCAGGAGTCAGTACCTGTTTGGATTAAGCAAACAGATACTTTATTAGAAGAAGGGGATCTCATTTAAGTAGAAAAAAAGAAGAACTTCATTGTGTGTTTCTCCAAGGAAGGGGCTGTATCAGCTTAATTTACTGAGTCAGAGCAGAGGGTGAATCTTTTTTTTTTAATTCAAACTTTATTCACCACATTTTCCACAATACAGGAGGCAGTAATATACGTTTGAACAGTGGGTTTACAATACAATCCAATACTGCTCCCAAACCTCCCTACCCCCCGGCACAGCAGTTCACTCATATACTGTAGTAACAAGCTACCTGTGTTAACCGAGGATAAGCTAAGGTAATAATCAACTACACATTATTCCCTAGCCAAAATAATTAAAGTGTGAAGGGGATCCCAAATATGCTTATATCTGTGTGACCTATTATGGAGGCTTGCAATAGCCTTCTCTGTGTGAAGATTTGCTAGGATCTCGTGGGTCCACTCCTGGTACGTTGGACAAGTCCCTTCTTTCCAATGCCTAAGAATTATTTTTTTAACCGAAAGTGCCATCATAGATATATGAAATCTCCAGATTCTGACCTTGATGGAAGACAAGTCTCCCAGGAGGCAGATATCAGGTGTGAAACAGTCCTGTAATTCCAATAAAGGATCCAGGTTAACTTTAATTAGCTCCCATAATGAAGCTATCCTGGGACACGACCAGAATATATGAAAGAGCGATCCCGCTTCCTGGGAACACCTAGTGCACCTGTCTGTATCGAGAAGGCCTCATTTCACCAGTTTGACTGGAGTATAATACAAATTGTACAAAATGTAAAATTGCATAAGGCATAATCTATCTTGGGACACATATTTATGACAGTACATCCAGAGAGCCGGCCAGTTAAAAGCATATTGGGGAAAAAATGAATTCCAAAAGCTAGTAGGGCCATTACCACTCCCGAACCGCCATTGGTACAATACTTGATATATCTTAGAAATAACACCTGAGGAGTCAAGAAGAGAGGAAAGTTCAGATACCAGTGCAAAAAGCCACTGGGCGGGGAGGAACGGTACCAAGAACCGTAGTTAACAAGCACTTCGGTTGAATCACCCTGAAGACCTGAGAAACTGGAATATTAAACTTACTGATAAACTCAGTGAATGGGAGCCAAGCCCCCGTCTCATCCAAGAATGAGGAGACTATCCCTTCTCCTAACTGAGGCAACCAAGTATGGGAAATTTTTTGCTTATTTATGGTAAAGGCCGGGGAGTTCCAGATAGATTAAGAAAGGTCTTTACTCTGATTATATCTCAGGAAGGAGCACAGTTGTGAATGAACTCTTGCTGAGGTCATGATAGTGGGACATTTATTAACATTTTGCAAATGAGAGACTTTAACAAAGAGCATGGTCGAGGGGTCCATGTTCATAGATTGGATAAAGTCTAGTTCGATGTTAAGCCAAACTGGGCTCAAGTTTTCCAGACCCAGCCTTACCCATTTCAGGTACTTAGCCAGGTGACTAGCCCAGTAATAAATTGCCAAATGAGGAATCTACAGTCCACCCTCATTTTTAGGGGCAGCTAACTTATGGTACATCAATCTGGAGTTCCTATTAGACCAAATGAACTTGGTAAAGAGTTTATGCATTTTCTGAAACCAGGATAGAGGGACAAATGAGTTAAGATGTGACGGGATAAAATAAATGGGGGAATACATTCATCTTAATTATATTATTACGACCCCATAGAGATATCAGAAGCTTGTCCCATCTCTCTAGGTCCTGTGTAATCACCTGAGAAAGAGGCTGTAAATGTTCTTTAAACCATAGGGAAGTGTTACGCGTTAACTTTATGCCTAGATATTTAATAACCTGGGGTGACCAGCACAATCCCAGAGGGGTAATGTCTGTCTTGAAAACCTTATGATTAAGAGGAAAAAGGATGTCTTATTGGGATTTAGCTTATAATTCGAAAAATGACTAAATTTAGTGACCTCCCTTAACATGTTCGGAATAGATGTTACCGGGTTGGCCAAATGTAAGAGGAGATTGTCAGCATATGCTGTTATTTTCACTACCTTATTCCTGATGAGTATACCCTGTATTCCTGTATTGTTGAGAATGTATTGAATAAGGAGTTCCAAATAAAGATTAAAAAGTAAGGGAGAAAGGGGGCATCCCTGTCTCGTACCTGACTGCAACATGAAGGATTTGGAAAAGGCCCCATTACCTGAGATCCTAGCAGAGGGAGACCAATATATTGCCCTGATCCAATCTATGCACATGTAAGGGACTGCAAATGCCTTAAGAGCTTGAAATAAAAATTCCAATTTACCCACTCAAATGCCTTCTCTGCATCCAGGGAGACCAGTCCCACGGGAAAGGTAGCATCCCTGGACTCCAAGAAGACATGCGGGAGGGTACGCAAGTGATCTGAGGATGAACGTCCCCTCATAAACCCAACCTGTGACATACCAATCAGGTCTGGGAGGACCAGGGTCAGTCTATCCACCAAAATCTTTGAAAGAATTTTGACGTCTTGATTCAACAGAGATATTGGCATATAGCTCTGAACCAATTCTGGATCCTTATCCAGTTTGGGTAATAGAACTATCAGGGCTTCAAACAAATGAGTATCTACAACCTCCCCGGAAAGAATGTGGAGGTAGAGATGATACAACACTGGTAGTAATTGTTCTCTGACAACTTTATAAAATAAAGCGGAAAACCCATCCAGTCCCGGAACTTTATCCGAAGGCAGATCCATTATAACAGCCGAAATTTCTTCTTGTGATAAAGGGGAAGATATGAAAATTTTTTGGGACTTTGACAAGGAAGGAAGATGAGCATCCCTGAGGTACTCCTCTAACTCTTCTATAGACGGAGGACTATCCATGTCCCTATATAATTGCTCGTAAAATATAGCAAATGCCTGCACTATCTCTGAGGGGATACCCTCAGGGTCCCATCAGCCTGTGCCCTAATTGGGGTATAAATCTTGCCAACTCTTGTTGCTTTAGGCGTAAAGCCAGTAAGCGCCCCGCTTTTTCTCCCTGATCCGTAAAACTGGCTTTAGTGCGGATGATAGCCAACTCTGCTTTCTCCCTTAACAATCCCAAATATCTATCCTTTATTACTAATAATTTCTGTCTCTCCTCCTGAGAAATTTTATTTGGCTGTTTAGTTTCTAATTCCTGTATTTGAGACAGTAATGACAGTAACTCCACTTCCTGCGCCCTCTTCCTCTTTGTAGCTAAGCTAATGAGAATGCCCCTTATATAGGCCTTAAAGGCTCCCCATAAAATGTCTGGCTTTGTACTTTTTATTAGATTGATAGAAAAAAGAAGTCAATCTGGTCCTTCACCAATCCACGCTACTTCTCATCTTTTAATAATTGTTCATTTAATTTCCATCTGGTCTCTTTCTTGCGAATGTTAAGGAAAGCCAGGTTACACAACACCAGAGAGTGATCCGATATGGGACCCGGTTGGATCGAGGCAGACAGTACTCCTGGCAAGAGCACGTGAGAGACTAAAAGATAGTCAATGCGAGACTGTGTGCCGTGAACTGGCGAACTGAAAGTATTTCCCTGGAGTTGGGATGTAGGACTAGCCAGATGTCACACAGCCTGCATTGATCCATCAACTCCTTAAAGGCCTTTTGCCCAGGGGACAGTCCCCTCGACCCATTGCCCGACCTGTCAATATTAGGGTCTGAAACTAAATTAAAGTCCCCCCATAGGATAATGGGAATAGGGAGTATGGGAAGAATTCTGGTGGTCAGATTCATAAAAAACGTGGGATCATCCATGTTTGGTCCGTAAATACTGCCAAGCAATAATGGCATGGCCCAAAATAGTACCCTGAGCTAAGACGTACCTGCCCTCAGTATCCTTGAAAACCTGGGAAAGAATAAATGGAATATCTCTATTAACCAGTGTCATGACCCCACAACTGCTGGTAGCTCCTGAGACACTGAAGACCTATCCCACCTGTTGCCTCCTGAGTTGTAGTGCTTCAGAATCTAACAAGTGAGATTCTTGTAAAAACTATATCTGGGCACGCAGCAAGCTCAGGTGCTTAAGTACCTGATATTGCTTGGATTTTTTCCTAATCCCCTTCACATTCCATGTAGCAAGATTAATATTGTTAGCCATCTATAATGACAAATATAAATCCAGAAAAAACATAAGGCAGTTACTACAACTGTAATCCAGATAACCTGTGCCTCTGAGACTGCTGTGCCATTCTCCCACCCCCAGCCCTCCCATCTCTATCCAAACTATCCCCCTCCACCAAGTAACACCCAAACAAGACAAAACATTAACAAACCCAGAAAATTGCTCTTAAACCCACCTCCCTTACCCCATTGTCGCTAACGATGTTCAGCAACTCACCATTTCCTACTCCCACCCAGCCCCGACCATCCATCCCTAAACCCTGGTAAGGTTTATATAAGCCCCCTATTTAATAACAAAAGGGTGAAGAGTAACCTATATGGCTGTAACAGTCCATAACGTCACCAGCTGATCCACCCTTAAAAAACATTGGGAGTGACCCTATGCTAGCAAGGCATAAACGCTAGAAACATCTGGAATTTCCTAACTCTCGCACTTTGCTTATTAAAAGGAGTCACCGCACGGCGGGTGATCATAACACCAGGCCAAAGAGAAGTGTCCAATCTACCATGCGGGCCACACTCTCCAAAGGACTCATTTGCCCCAGAGAGTCAGGTCACACCACTTCTCCTTAATTATGAAGCCCTTGCACCAGGAAAACACCCTATCTCAGATCATTAAGACTGCTAGCCCCATTACAGAAAACAAATACTCCCTCCAGTGTTACCGGTGCAGAAATGCACATCAATGCATTGTGAGAGGAGGACATCAATGCACCTACATTAATATCCCCCCAACTTATAGGTGTTAATACCCTGCGAGGTATAACCTTAGGCCTTTACCAAGCCCTACCTTGTCGCATGCCCACTGGGGGGGTATTAGGTAGAGCTGTTGCTGGAAATACTCTCCCTGAGAGCGGAGATCTAAAATTTAAAAGGCTTGTTTAAGTAAAACAATAGTCCCTGACAAAACAAACATATGCATCCATTCACAGTTTGGATTACTCTAAAAAAGTGGAGTCCCTTCTGCCCTTTAATCAGGCTTAGATAAGAGCCCAACATTCATTTAGCAGTGCTCATCCCCAGAGATTCATTCGAATGACAGCCTACACTTTTCGAATCAAAGCTTTTCATTTAAGGTATTCCAAAGGCCTTTCATGTATCCTTAAAAAGATCAGGCAGGGACATTTTTAAACCAGCAAGCGCCGCATCAGGATCCTCGTAAGTGACCCAGGAACCAGCCACCTGTACCTGTAGCCTGGCCAGGTATCCCATACGAAATTTAAGACCAGCAGTGATGATCTTGGAAACTACTGGGTGAAATGCAGAACGTTTCAGGTGGACTGAAAACAGGATATCTTGAGCTATCCTGAGCTTGACTTGCTCCCATTGGACTTCCTGGAGTTCTCTTACTTTGTAAAAAAAGTGTTGCTGCTCCAAGAAATTAAAAAATTTGCATATTATAGGACGGGGCGTTGCTCCAGGAGGTGGCTTCGGCCTTAGAGATCTGTGGGCTCTCTTGATTATGTATTTAGCCCCAAAGGAAGAGGGGCCAGCAATCTTCTCCTCCAGCTTCTGGACAAAAACAATAGCATTCTGACCCTCTTCTCCCTCCACATCACCACATTATTTCTCCGGCTACGACCTTCAAGGTCTTTAAGTTTAGTTTCAAACCGCTCCATTCTCTGGCACATAACTGCCATCCCAGGATCAAACCTTTCAACTTGTTTCTCTAGAGAGGACATCCTGGCCGTGTTATCTGTGGTAGAGAGTGTAACCTCTTCCAGCTTTCTCTCAAGCGATTTAATTTCTGATGCCATTTATTTTATCTCTTCCCGAAATGGTTTGAACTCTTCTAGGAATCTGCATAATGTAAGCAGCTCCTGGTCCGCACCCTGGTTCAAAACCTCTGCTTTCTCAGCTCCACTCGAGGCCCGGAATTTCTTCAGGGCCTTCTCCGGGGTAACTGGCGGGGTGTGTTTTTGTTGCTGTTTCTTCACGTACACCTCCATTCTCACTTGAAATCACCCAGCAAGAGCGCCGAGTAATAGGAAAGCAGAATAACTCAAGCTAGTAGGGTTTAAGGCAGAATAAGCACACCAAAAAACACTTTTAAGGAGATGGGAGGCTGGAGCTATACGGAGGAGCGTCTATCCGGTAGCTTGCATCATGTAGTCAGGTGAATCTAATTGGGGGTGTGGCTTAACATCTTAGGAGTAGAAAAGCAGGTGTGCCCAATTACAGCTGCCTGCTGTTTTTGACAGAGGAGAATTTTGGCTTCAGAGCCAAAGAAACAGCAGTCTAGACCTACACATTTTTTACTGATAAATCACTTCCATCTCAACCAGAGTCAGTACTTATAAGGATTAAGCAAACAGATACTTTATTAGAAGAAGGGGGTCTCATTTAAGTAAAAAAAGAAGAAAGTCACTGTGTGTTTCTCTGAGGAAGGGGGCTGTATCAGCTTATATTACTGCATCTAAACAAATGGTGAATCTAATTGGGGTGTGGCATAAGATCTTAGGTGTACAAAAGCAGGTGTCTCCAATTAGAGCTTCCTGCTGTTTTTGACAGAGGAGAACTTTGGTTTAAGAGCAAGAAACAGCAGTCTAGAACAACAGATGTTTTACTGATAAATAACTTCTATCTCACCAGGAGTCAGTACCTGTTTGGATTAAGTAAACAGAAACTTTATTAGAAGAAGGTGGGCTCATTTAATTAAAAAAACAAGATAGTCACTGTGTGTCTCTCTGAGAAAGGGGGATGTATCAACTTAATTTACAGAGTCAGAGCAGAGGGTGATTCTAATTGGGAGTGTGGCTTAGGAATTTAGGAGTACAAAAGAAGGAGAATCCAATTACAGCTTCCTGCAATTTTTGACAGAGGAGAACATTGGTTTCAGAGTAAGAAACAGCAGGCTAGAAATACAAATATTTTACTAATAAATCACTTCTATCTCAGCAGGAGTCACTACCTGTTTGGATTAAGCAAACAGATACTTTATTAGATGAAGGGGGTCTCATTTAAGTAAAAAAAAGAAGAAAGTCACTATGTGTTTCTCTGAGGAAGTTGGCTATATCAGCTTAATTTATTGAGTCAGAGAAGAGGGTGAATCCAATTGGGGTGTGGCTTAGGAGCTTAGGAGTACAAAAGCAGGTATCTCTAATTACAGCTTCCTGTTACTTTTGGGAGAGAAGAACTTTTATTTCACAGCAAGAAACAGCAGTCTAGAAATACAGATATTTTACTGATAAATCACTTCTATCTCAACAGGAGTCAGTACTGTATGGATTAAGCAAACAGAAATATTATTAGAAGAAGGGGGCCTCATTTAAGTAAAAAAAGATGAACTTCACAGTGTGTTTCTCTGAGGAAGTTGGCTGTAACAGCTTAATTTTCTGAGTCAGAGCAGAGGGTGAATCTAACTGGGGTTGTGGCTCAGGAGTTTAGGAGAACAAAAGCAGGTGTCTCCAATTACAGCTTCCTGCTGTTTTTGACAGAGGATAACTTTGGTTTCAGAGCAAGAAACAGCAGTCTAGAACTACACATTTTTATTGATAAATCACTTCTGTCTCAGCAAGTGTCAGTACTTGTTTGGATTAAGCAAACAGATACTTTATTAGAAAAAGGGGGTCTCATTTAAATAAAAAAGAAGAAAGTCACTGTATGTTTCTCTGAGGAAGGGGGCTGTATCAGCTTAATTTACTGAGTCAGAGCAGAGGGTGAAGCTAATTGGGGGTGTGGCTTAGGAACTTAGGAGTACAAAATCAGGTGACTCCAACTACGGCTTCCAGCTGTTTTTCACACAGGAGAACATTGGTTTCAGAGCAAAAGAAATGGCAATATAGAATGACAGATTTTTTACTGATAAATCATTTCTATTTTGGCAGGATTTAGTACCTGTTTGGATTAAGGAAATATATACTTTATTAGAAGAAGAGGGTCACATTTAAATAAAAACTAAGAAAGTCACTGTGTTTCTATGAGGAAGCTGGCTGTATCAGCCTAATTTACTGAATCAGAGCAGAGGGTGAATCCAATTAAAGCTTCATGCAGTTTTGACAGAGAGAACTTTGGTTTCAGAGCAAGAAACAGTAGTCTAGAACTACTGATTTTTCACTGATAAATCACTTCAATCTCAGCAGAAGTCAGTACTTGTTTGGATTAAGAAAACTGATACTTTATTAGAAGAAGGGGTCTCATTTAAATAAAGAAAGAAGAAGGTCACTGCGTGTTTCTCTGAGGAAGGGGACTGTATCAGCTTAATTTAATGAGTCAGAGTAGAGGGTGAATCTAATTGGGGTTGTGGCTCAGGAGTTTAGGAGTACAAAAGCATGTGTCTCAAATTACAGCTTCCTGCTGTTTTTGACAGAGGATGACTTTGGCTTCAGAGCAAGACACAGCAGTCTAGAGCTACAGATTTTTTATTGATAAATCACTTCTATCTCAGCAGGAGTCAGTACTTGTTTGGATTAGGCAAACAGATATTTCATTAGAAGAAGGGGTCTCATTTAAATAAAAAAGAAGAAAGTCACTGCGTGTTTCTCTGAGGAAGAGGGCTGTATCAGCTTAATTTAGTAAGTCAGAGTAGAGGGTGATTATAATTGGGAGTGTGGCATATGAATTTAGGAGTACAACACCAGGTGACTCCAATTACAGCAGCTTCCTGCTGTTTTTGACAGAGAACTTTGGTTTCACAGCAAGGAATAGCAGCCTAAAAATATAGTGTTTTTTTTACAGATTAAGAAGTTGTATCTCAGCAGGAGTCAGTACCAGTTTGGATTAAGCAAACAGATACTTTATTAGAAGAAGTGGGTCTCATTTAAGTAGAAAAAAAAAGAAGAACTTCATTCTGTGTTTCTCTGAGGAAGGGGTGCATCAGCTTAATTTACTGAGTCAGAGCAGAGGGTGAATCTAATTGGGGGTATGGCTTAACATCTTAGAAGTAGAAAAGCAGTTGTGCCCAATTGCAGCTTCCTGCTGTTTTTGACAGAGGGGAACTTTGGTTTCAGAGCCAAAGAAACAGCAGTCTAGAACTACACATTTTTTACTGATAAATCACTTCCATCTCAACAGGAGTCAGTACTTATTAGGATTAAGAAAACAGATACTTTATTAGAAGAAGGGGGTCTCATTTAAGTAAAAAAATCACTTCTATCTCAACAGGAGTCAGTACCTGTTTGGATTAAGTAAACAGAAACATTATTAGAAGAAGGTGGGCTCATTTAATTAAAAAAAGAAGATAGTCACTGTGTGTCTCTCTGAGGAAGGGGGGCTGTATCAGCTTAATTTACAGAGTCAGAGCAGAGGGTGAATCTAACTGGGAGTGTGGCTTAGGAACTTAAGAGTACAAAAGAAGGTGAATCCAATTACAGCTTCTTGCTATTTTTGACAGAGGAGAATTTTGGTTTCAGAGTAAGAAACAGCAGTCTAGAAATACAGATATTTTACTGATAAATCACTTCTATCTTAGCAGGAGTCACTACCTGTTTGGATTAAGCAAACAGATACTTTATCAGAAGAAGGGGGTCTCATTTAAGTAAAAAAAAGAAGAAAGTCACTGTGTGTTTCTCTGAGGAAGCCGGCTGTATCAGCTTAATTTACTGAGTCAGAGCAGAGGGTGAATCCAATTGGGGGTGTGGCTTAGGAGCTTAGGAGTACAAAAGCAGGTAACTCCAATTACAGCTTCCTGTTGATTTTGACAGAGGAGAACTTTCATTTCACAGCAAGAAACAGCAGTCTAGAACTACAGATATTTTACTGATAAATCACTTCTATCTCAACAGGAGTCAGTACTGTATGGATTAAGCAAACAGAAACATTATTAGAAGAAGGGGGCCTCATTTAAATAAAAAAAAGAAGAAGGGCACTGTGTGTTTCACTGAGGAAGGGGGCTGTAACAGCTTAATTTTTTGAGTCAGAGCAGAGGGTGAATCTAATTGGGGGTGTGGCTCAGGAGTTAAGAAGTACAAAAGCAAGTGTCTAAAATCAGAGCTTCCTGCTGTTTTTGTCAGAGGAGAACACTGGTTTCAGAGCAAGAAACAGCAGTCTAGAATTACTCATTTCTGTCTCAGCAAGTGTCAGTACTTGTTTGGATTAAGCAAACAGATACTTTATTAGTAGAAGAAGGGGGTCTAATTTAAATAAAAAAGAAGAAAGTCACTGTATGTTTCTCAAACAAAAGAAGGTGACCCCAGTTACATCTTCCTGCTGTTTTTGACAGAGGAGAACTTTGGTTTCAGGTTAAGAAATGGCAGTCTAGAAATACAGATTTTTTACTCATAAATCACTTCTATCTCAGCAGGAGTCAGTACTTGTTTGGATTAAGCAAACAGATCCTGTATTAGAAGAAGAGGGTTTCATTTAAGTAAAAAAAAGAAGAAAGTCATTGTTTCTCTGAGGAAGGGGGCTGTATCAGCTTCATTTACTGACTCAGAGAAGAGAGTGAATCTAATTGGGGGTGTGGCTTAAGATCATAGGAGTACAAAAGCAGGTGTCTCCAATTACAGCTTTCTGTTGCTTTTGACAGTGGAGAACTTTGGTTTCAGAGCAAGAAACCGCAGTCTAGAACCACTGATTTTGTACTGATAAATCACTTCTATCTCAGCAGGAGTCACTTCCTGTTTGGATTAAGCAAACAGATACTTTATCAGAGGAAGGGGTCTCATTTAATAAAAAATAAATAAATAAAATGAGGAAAGTCACTGTGTGTTTCTCTGAGGAAGCCGGCTGTATCATGTTAATTTACTGAGTAAGAGCAGAAGGCAAATCCAATTGGGGGTGTGGCTTAGGAGCTTAGGAGTGCAAAAGCAGAACTAGAGCTATTTTGCTGAAAAATCACTTCTATCACAACAGGAATCAGTACTGTATGGATTAAGCAAACAGAAACGCTATTAGAAGAAGGGAGTCTCATTTAAGTAAAAAAGAAGAAAGTCTCTGTGTATTTCTCTGAGGAAGGTGGCTGCATCAACTTAATTTACTGAGTCAGAGCAGAGGGTGAATCTAATTGGGGGTGTGGCATAAGATCTAAGAAGTACAAAAGCAGGTGTCTTCAAATACAGCATCCTGCTGTTTTTGACAGAGAAGAACTTTGGTTTCATAGCAGAAAAGAGCAGTCCAGAACTACAGATTTTGTACTGATAAATCACTTCTATCTCAGCAGGAGTCAGTACCTGTTTGGATTAAGCAATGAGCTACTTTATTAGAAGAAGGGGGACTCATTTATGTAAAAAAAGAAGAAAGTCATTATGTGTCTCTCTGAGAAAGGGGGCTGTATCAGCTTAATTTACTGAGTCAGAGCAGAGGGTGAATCTAATTGGGGATGTGGATTAGGAATTTAGGAGTACAAAAGCAGGAGTCTCCAATTACAGCGTCTGTTGTTTTTGACAGAGGAGAACTTTAGCTTCAGAGCAAGAAACAGCAGTCTAGAACTACAGATATTCTACTGATAAATCACTTCTATCTCAGCAGGAGTCAGTACCTTTTTAGATTAAGCAAACAGATACTTTATTAGAAGAAGGGGGTCTAATTAAAGCAAAAAAATGAAGAATTTCATTGTGTGTTTCTCTGTGGAAGGGGCTGTATCAGTTTAATTTATTGTGTTAGAGCAGAGGGTGAATCTAATTGGGGTGTGGATTCAGGTATTAAGAGTAGAAAATCAGGTGTCTTCAAATACAGCTTCATGCTGTTTTTGACAGAGGAGAACTTTGGTTTCAGAGGAAAAGAAACAGCAGTCTAGAATGACAGATGTTTTACTTATAAATCACTTCTATCTCAGCAGGAGTCAGTACCTATTTGGATTATGGAAACAGATACTTTATTAGAAGAAGTGGGTCTCATTTAAGTAAAGAATGGAGATAGTATCTGAGTGTTTCTCTGATGAAGGGGGGCTGTATCAGCTTAATTTACTGAGTCAGAGCAGGGCTGAATCTAATTGTGGGTGTGTGGCTTAGGAGCTTGGGAGAATAAAAGCAGGTGTCTCCAAGTATAGCTTCCTTTTGTTTTTCACAGAGGAGAACTTTGGTTTCAGAGCAAGAAACAGCAGTCTGGAACTACAGATTTTTTACGGATGAATCACCTCTATCTCAGCAAGAGTCAGGACTAGTTTGGATTAAGCAAACAGATACTTCATTAAAAGAAGAGGATCTCATTTAAATAAAAAAGAAGAAAGTCACAGTGGGATGGATATTCAAACTGCGCTATTCTGTGGCACAAGCCCTTGTGCTGCACAAAATAGTTGCGCAGGGGTTTGGCCTGGGCGATATTCAACGGAGTTGCACTTTTAAGCAACTCCTTTGAATATCACCCCCCCCACTGCCACTGTGCATGGCACCGTGGAACTTGCGCCACCACAAGTGGTCAGAGTGAAGCATTCAAAATGCGGTTGCGCAAGTACCATTGCGCCATGTGCAAATTTCCGATATTCAAAAAGTGAAATGCAAATGAGGCCATAATTCATGCAGGTGCAGGGGCCATTTGCATCTATTTATTGGCCATTGCATGCGATACTGCAGGTGTGCCGATCCCGAGGACCAGCACCTAGCACCCTGCCAGGCAGCAGCCATCGAGGACCGGCGCCCCTGCAGCCCGTCGCGAGGCATGATGAAAAGTCCCCCACCCCGACTGGCCCCAATCAGCGGGCATACGTTTAGAAATCCCCACCCCCAACTGGCCTGATCGCGGGCATAAGAAAATAAGCCCCACCCCACTAGCCGATCACGGGGCAGAAAAAGTTCAAACCCCAAGAACATATTTCTGGTGGTCCAGTGGACCTCGAAGCCCGATCACGGGCAGGAAAAGTTCAACCCGAGGACCACCTACCTGGTGATCTAGTTGCCCACCCACCACAGACCCCACCACCCTGCTCCCCATCAGCGGTTGGTGGCAGCATCCACCACCTGCCGCCCACTGACTGACTGCCCAGTAGAGCTGCACGCCCATTGGTTGAGCAAGGAGCCAATGGGTGTGCAGCTCACTCTAACAAGACAGTCAGATATGTGAATGAATGAATTCACATATCTGGACTGCCTGTATATGTTATAGACTGCCGCCCAGTGAGCTCTTACTCAGAGCTATCAGGCAATCGGCTACGGTGAAGTAACGAGAGGCAGCAATGGGTGGGATGCCACCGCCACCCGGCGGATGGGGGAGGGGGTGGGGCTTCGTAGGTGGAGTGGGGTGGAGGGCCACTGATCACCAGGGTAGGTAGTCCTTGGGGGTGTTTGAACTCTTTCTGCCCATGATCAGGCTTCACGGTCCACTGGACCACCAGGGATATGTTCTTGGGGGAGGTTGAACTCTTTTTGCCCACAATCGGGCTAGTGGGGGTGTTTTTTTCACTTATGCCTGCAATCGGGCCAGTCGGGGAGGGGTTTCTAAACTTATTCCCATGATTGGGCCAGTCGGGGGTGGGGAGTTTAAACTTATGCCTGCGATCGGGCCAGTCGAGGTGGGGATTTTTTAACTTATGCCCGCGATCCAGGCCAGTCAGGGGAGGGTTACTATATGCCCTGATGATTAGGCTGCAGGGGGGGACGGAGTACATTAAGGGCCACCACAGGTGGTAGCTGCAGTGTTGCACCCTGCAATGCAGCAGCTCAACTGTGGGTCGCCCTCGACTTACTGTTTTTTTTTTTTGCTCAAAGTTGTGCAGGCACAGGTTGGGGGTTGTGCCTGCACAACTCTGCACAGCCCGCTGAATATCGGGCTGTGCAGTTTATGCATGGTTCCTCCCCTTCTGGTTCAGCATGCCTTCATTAGCATTGCACTGTTGCTTAGTTTGACTTGGGGGTGCAACTGTCTCCTGCTGAATATGGCAGAATTGCGCAATTTTGGACTTGCACAGGAGCAACCCTATTGTGCATGGCGCAACCCTTTTGAATATCCAGCCCCGTATGTTTCTCTGAGGAAGGGGGCCATATAAGCTCAATTTACTGAGACAGAGAAGAGGGTGAATCTAATTGGGGGTGTGGCTTAGGAGCTTAGGAGTACAAAAGCAGATGTCTCCAATTACAGCTTCCTGTTGTTTTTGACAGAGGAGTACTTTAAGTTCAGAGCAAGGAACAGCACTGTAGAACTACAGATATTTTACTGATAAATCACTTCTGTCTCAACAGGAGTTAGTAAATCTTTGGATTAAGGAAAGAGAAAGTTTATTAGAAGAAGGGGGTCTCATTTAACTAAAAAAAGAAGAAAGTCACTGTGTGTTTCTCTGAGAAGGGATGCTGTATCAGCTGAATTTACTGAGTCAGTGCAGAGGATGAATCTAATTGGGGGTGTGGCAAAAGATCTTAGGAGTACAAAAGCAGGTGTCTCCAATTACAGCTTTCTGTTGCTTTTGACAGAGGAGAACTTTGGTTTCAGACTAAGAAACAGCAGTCTAGAATTACAGATTTTGTACTGATAAATCACTTCTATCACAGCAGGAGTCAGTACCTGCTGGATTAAGCAAACACATACTTTATTAGAAGAAGGGGGTCTCATTTAAGTAAAACAAAGAAGACAGTCACTGTGTGTTTCTCGAAAGAAGGGGCCATATCATCTTAATTTACTGAGTCAGAGCAGAGGGTGAATATAATTGTGGGTGTGGATTAGTAGTTTATCAGAACAAAAGCAGGTGTCTGCAGTTAGGGCTTTCTTTTGTTTTTGACAGAGAAGAACTTTGGTTTCAGATTAAGAAACAGCAGTCTAGAACAACAGATGTTTTACTAATAAATCACTTCTATCTCAACAGGAGTCAGTACCTGTTTGGATTAAGTAAACAGAAACTTTATTGCAAGAAGGGGTTATCATTTAATTAAACAAAGAAGATAATCACTGCATATCTCTCTGAGGTAGGGGACTGTATCAGTTTAATTTACTGAGTCAGAGCAGAGGGTGAATCTAATTGGGAGTGTGGATTAGGAATTTATGAGTGCAAAAGCAGGAGACTCCAATTACAGCTTCCTGCTGTTTTTGACAGAGGAGAACTTTTTTTTAATTTCATAGTAAGAAACAGCAGTCTAGAAATACAGATTGTTTACTGATAAATCACTTTTATCTCAGCAGGAGTCAATACTTGTTTGGATTAAGCAAACATATACTTTATTAGAAGTAGAGGGTTTCATTTAAGTAAAAAAAAAAAGAAGAATGTCAGTTTTTTTTTCTCTGAGGAAGGGGGCTGTATCAGCCTAATTTACTGAACCAGAGCAGAGGGTAAAGCTAAGTGTTGCTGTGGCTTAACATCTTAGGAGTAGAAAAGCAGGTGTCCAATTACAGCTTCCTGCTGCTTTTGACAGAAGGGAACTTTGGTTTTAGAGCAAAAGAAAAAGCAGTCTAGAACTATATATTTTTTACTGATAAATCACTTCCTCCTCAACAGGAGTCAATACTTATTAGGATTAAGCAAACAGATACTTTATTAGAATAAGGGGGTCTCATTTAAGTAAAAAAAGAAGAAAGTCACTGTATTTCTCTGAGGAAGGGGGCTGTATCAGCTTAATTTACTGAGTCAGAGAAGAGGAAGAATCTAATTGGGAGTGTGGCTTAGGAACTTATGAGAAGAAAAGAAGCTGACTCCAATTACATCTTCCTGCTGTTTTTGAAAGAGGAGAACTTTGGTTTCAGAGTAAGAAATGGCAGTCTAGAAATACAGATTTTTTACTGATAAATCACTTTTATCTCAGCAAGAGTCAGTACTTGTTTGGATTAAGCAAACAGATACTTTATTAGAAGAAGAGGGTTTCATTTAAGTAAAAAAGAAGAAAGCCATTGTTTGTTTATCTGAGGAAGGGGCTGTATCAGCTTCATTTACTGACTCAGAGCAGAGAGTGATTCTGATTGGGGGTGTGTCTTAAGATCCTAGGAGTACAAAAGCAGGTGTCTCCAATTACAGCTTTCTGTTGCTTTTGTCAGTGGAGAACTTTGGTTTCAGAGCAAGAAAGCAAAGTCTAGAATTACTGATTTTGTACTGATAAATCACATCTATCTCAGCAGGAGTCACTACCTGTTTGGATTAAGGTAGCAGATACTTTATTAAAAGAAGGGGTCTCATTTAAGTAAAAAAGAGAGGAAAGTCACTGCGTGTTTCTCTGAGGTAGGGGGTTGTATCAGCTTATTTTACTGAGTCAGAGCAGAGGGTGAATCTAATTGGGGGTGTGGCTTAGGAGGATAGCAGTACAAAAGAAGGTGACTCCAAATACATCTTCTTCTTGTCTTTGAGAGGTGAGAACTTCAATTTCACAGGAAGAAACAGCAGTCTAGAACTACAGATATTTTGCTGAAAAATCACTTCTATCGCAACAGGAGTCAGTACTGTTTGGATTAAGCAAAAAGAAACATTATTTGAAGAAGGGGGTCCCTGTTAAGTAAAAAAAGAAAAAAGTCTCTGTGTGTTTTTTGAGGAATGGGGCTGTATCAGCTTAATTTACTGAGTCAGAGCAGAGAGTGAATCTAATTGGGGTGTGACTTAAGATCTAAGAAGTACAAAAGCAGGTGCCTCGAAATACAGCATCCTGCTGTTTTTGACAGAGAAGAACTTTGGTTTCAGTGCAAGAAACAGCAGTCTAGAACTACACATGTGTTACTGATAAATCACTTCTTCTGTCTCAGCATGAGTCAGTTCTTGTTTGGATTAAGCAAACAGAAAGTATATTAGAAGAAGGGGTCTCATTTAAGTAAACAAAAGAACATTACTGTGACTTTTGCTTAGAAGCGGAGCTGTAACAGCTTAATTTACTGAATCAAATCAGATCAGATGTTGAATCTAACTGTGGGTGTGGCTTAAGATCTTAGGAGTACAAAAGCAGGTGTCACCAATTAGAGCTTCTTGCTGTTTTTGACAGATGAGAACTTTGGTTTAAGAGCAGGAAACAGCAGTCTAGAACTACAGAAGTTTTACTGATAAATCACTTCTATCTCAACAGGAGTCAGTACCTGCTTGGATTAAGTAAACAGAGACTTTATTAGAAGAAGGGGGTCTCATTTAATTGAAAAAAGAAGATAGTCACTGTGAGTCTCTTTGAGGAAGGGAGCTGTATCATCTTAATTTACTGAGTCAGAGCAGAGGGAGAATCTAATAGGGAGTGTGGCTTAGGGACTTAGGAGTACAAAAGAAGGTGACTCCAATTACATCTTCTTCTTGTCTTTGAGAGGTGAGAACTTTAATTTCACAGAAAGAAACAGCAGTCTAGAACTACAGATATTTTGCTGAAAAATCACTTCTATCGCAACAGGAGTCAGTACTGTATGGATTAAGCAAACAGAAACATTATTAGAAGTAGGGGGTCACATTTAAGTAAAAAAAGAAGAAAGTCTCTGTGTATTTCTCTGAGGAAGGGGGCTGTATCAGCTTAATTTACTGAGTCAGAGGAGTTGGTGAATCTAATTGGGGGTGTGGCTTAAGATCTAAGAAGTACAAAAGCAGGTGTCTCCAAATACAGCATCCTGCTGTTTTTGACAGAGAAGAACTTCAGTTTCATAGCAGGAAAGAGCAGTAAAGAACTACAGCTTTTGTACTGATAAATCACTTCTATCTCAGCAGGAGTCATTACCTGTTTGGATAAGGCAAACAGCTACTTTATTAGAAGAAGGGGGACTCATTTAAATAAAACAAAGAAGAAAGTCACAGTGTGTTTCTCTGAAAAAGGGGGCTGTATCAGCTTAATTTGCTGAGTCAGAGAAGATGGTGAATTTAATTGGGGTGTGGATTTGGAATTTAGGAGTACAAAAGCAGGTGTTTCCAATTACAGCGTCCTGTTGTTTTTGACAGAGGAGAACTTTAGCTTCAGAGCAAGAAACTGCAGTCTAGAACTACAGATATTTTACTGATAAATCACTTCTATCTCAGCAGGAGTCAGTACCTATTTGGATTAACCAAACAGAAACTTTATTAGAAGAAGGATGTCTAATTTAAGCAAAAATAAATGAAGAATGGCATTGTTTTTTTCTCTGATGAAGGGGCTGTATCAGTTTAATTTATTGAGTTAGAGCAGAGGGTGAATCTAATTGGGGGTGTGGCTTCAGATATTAAGAGTAGAAAATCAGGTGTCTCCAAATACAGCTTCATGCTATTTTTGACTGAGGAAAACTTTGGTTTCAGAGCAAAAGAAACAGCAGTCTAGAATGACAGAATTTTTACTTACCAATCACTTCTATCTCAGCAGGAGTCAGAACCTGTTGGATTAAGCAAACAGATACTTTATTAGAAGAAGGAGGTCTCACTTAAGTAAAAAAAAGAAGAAAGTCACAGTGTGTTTCTCTAAGGAAGGGGGCTGTATCAGCTTAACTTATCGAGTCAGAGCAGGGGGTGAATCTAATTGTGGGTGTGTGGCTTAGGAGCTTAGGAGAACAAAAGCAGGTGTCTCCAATTAGAGCTTCCTTTTGTTTTTGACAGAAGAGAACTTTGGATTCAGAGCAAGAAACAGCAGCCTGGAACTTCAGATTTTTTACTGATAAATCAACTCTACCACACCAAGAATCAGGACTAGTTTGGATTAAGGAAACAAATACTTTTATAGAAGAAGGGGTTGTCATTTAAAAAAAAAGAAGAAAGTCGCAGTATGTTTCTCTGAGGAAAGGGGCAGTATAAGCTTAATTTACTGAGTCAAAGCAGAGCGTGAATCTAATTGGAGGTGTGGCCTCGGAGCTTAGGAGTACAATAGCAGAAGTCTCCAATTACAGCTTCCTGTTGTTTTTGACAGAGGAGTACTTGAAATTCAGAGGAAGAAACAGCACTGTAGAACTACAGATATTTTACTGATAAATCACTTCTGTCTCAATAGGAGTTAGTACCTCTTTGGATTAAGGAAAGAGAAAGTTTATTAGAAGAAGGTGGTCTCATTTAAGTAAAAAAAGAAGAAAGCCACTTGTGTTTCTCTGAGGAAGGGTGCTGTATCAGATGAATTTACTGAGCCAGAGTGGAGGGTGAATCTAATTGGGAGTGTGGCTTAGGAACTTAGGAGTACAAAAGCATTTGACTCCAATTACAGGTTCCTGCTATTTTTGACAGAGGAGAACTTTGGTTTCACAGCAAGAAACAGGAGTCTAGAACTACAGATGTTTTACTGATTAATCACTTCTATCTCAACATGAGTCAGTACCTGTTTGGATTAAGCAGAAACTTTATTATAAAAATGGTGTCTCATTTAAGTAAAAATAAGAAAGTCAGTGTGTGTTTTGCTTATGAAGGGGCTGTATCAGCTTAATTCAATGAATCAGAGCAGATAGTGAATCTAATTAGTGGTGTGGTTTAAAATTTTAGGAGTACAAAAGAAGGTGTCTCCAAATACAGCATCCTGCTGTTTTTGAAAGACGAGAACTTTGGTTTCAGAGCAAGAAGGAGTAGTCTAGAACTACAGATCTTTTACTGATAAATCACTTCTATCTCAGCAGGAGTCAGTACTTGTTTGGATTAAACAACCAGATACTTTGTTAGAAGAAGAGGATTTCATTTAAATAAAAAAGGAAAAAAGTCACTGTGTGTTTCTCTGAGGAAGAAGGCTGTATCAGCTTAATTTACTGAGTCAGAGAAGATGGTTAATCTAATTGGGGTGTGGCTTAAGATCTTAGGAGTACAAAATCAGGTGTCTCTAATTAGAGCTTCTGGCTATTTTTGACAGAGGAGAACTTTGGTTTCATAGCAAGAAACAGTAGTCTAAAACTGCAGATTTTTAACTGATAAATCACTTCTATCTCAGAAGAATTTAGTACTTGTTTGGATTATGCAAAAAAAATACTTTTTTAGAAGAAGGGGGTCTCATTTAAATAAAAAAAGAAGAAAGTCACAATGTGTTTCTCTGAGGAATGGGGCTGTAAGCTTAAGGTACTGAGCACAGCAGAGGGTTAATCTAATTGGGGATGTGGCTCAGGAGTTTAGGAGTACAAAAGCATGTGTCTCCAATTAGAGCATGCTGCTGTTTTTGACAGAGATGAACTTTTGTTTCAGAGCAAGAAACAGTCTAGAACTACAGATTTATTACTGATAAATCTCTTCTATCTCAGCAGGAGTCAGTAGTTGTTTGGATTAAGCAAACAGATACTTTATTAGAAGAAGAGGGTTTCATTAAAATAAAAAATATTAAAGTCACTGTGTGTTTCTAGGAGTCGGGGGCTGTATCAGCTTAAGTTACTGAGTCAGAGCAGAGGGTTAATCTAATTGGGGTGTGGCTTAAGATTTTAGGAGTACAAAAGCAGATTTCTCTAATTAGAGCTTTCAGCTCTTTTTGACAGTGGAAAACTTTGGTTTCATAGCTTGAAAGAGCAGTACAGAACTACAGATTTTGAACTGATAAATCACTTCTACCTCAGCAGGAGTCAGTACCTATTTGGATTAAGCAAACAGATACTTTATTAGAAGAAAGGGGCCTCATTTAAGTAAAAAAAAGAAGAAAGTCACTGTGTGTTTCTCTGTGGAAGGGGGCTGTATCAGCTTAATTTACTGAGTCAGAGCAGAGGGTGAATCTAATTGCGGTTGTGGCTCAGGAGATTAGGAGTACAAAAGTATGTGTCTGCAATTACAGCTTCCTCCTGTATTTGACAGAGGATAACTTTGGTTTCAGAGCAAGAAACAGCAGTCTAGAACTACAGATTTTTTATTGATAAATCATTCTGTCTCAGCAGGAGTCAGTACTTGTTTGGATTAAGCAAACAGATGCTTCATTAGATGAAGGTGGTCTCATTTAAATAAAAATAGAAGAAAGTCACTCTATGTTTCTCTCAGGAAGGGGGCTGTATCAGATGAATTTACTGAGTCAGAGAAGAAGGTGAATCTAATTGGGAGTGTGGCTTAGGAATTTAGGAGTACAAAAGCATTTGACTCCAAATATAGCTTCCTGCTGTTTATGACAGAGGAGAACTTTGGTTTCACAGCAAGGAACCGCTGTCTAGAAATTCAGATTTTTTACTGATAAATCACTTCTATCTCAGCAGGAGTCAATAACTGTTTGGATTAAGCAAACAGATACTTTATTCGAAGAAGGGGGTCTAATTTAAGCAAAAAAAAAGAAGAATGACATTGTGTGTTTCTCTGAGGAAGGGGCTGTATCAGTTTAATTTATGGAGTTAGAGCATAAGGTGAATCTAATTGGGGGTGAGGCTTCAGATCTTAAGAGTAGAAAATCAGGTGTTTCCAATTACAGCTTCATGCTGCTTCTGACAGAGGAGAACATTGGTTTCACAGCAAAAGAAACAGCAATCTAGAATGATTGATTGTTTACTGATAAATCATGTTTATGTCAGCAGGAGTCCCTACCTGTTTGGATGAAGCAAACAGAAACTTTATTAGAAGAAGAGTTCTCATTTAAGTTAAAAAAATAAGAAAGTCACTGAGTGTTTCTCTGAGGAAGGGGGCTGTATCAGCTTAATTTACTGAGTCAGAGCAGAGGGTGAATCTAATGGGGGTGTGGCTTAGGAGCTTAGGAGTACAAATGCAGGTATCTCCAATTACAGCTTCCTGTTGTTTTTGATCAAGGAGAACTTTGGTTTCAGAGCAAGAAGTAGTAGTCTAGAACTACAGATCTTTTACTGATAAATCACTTCTATCTCAGCAGGAGTCAGTACTTGTTTGGTATAAACAACCAGATACTTTGTTAGAAGAAGAGGGTTTCATTTAAATAAAAAAAGAAAAAAGTCACTGTGTGTTTCTTTAAGGAAGGGGGCTATATCAGCATAATTTACTGAGTCAGAGAAGATGGTTAATCTAATTGGGGTGTGGCTTAAGATCTTAGGAGTACAAAAGCAGGTGTCTCCAATTAGAGCTTCTGGCTATTTTTGACAGAGGAGAACTTTGGTTTCAGAGCAAGAAACAGTAGTCTAAAATGGCAGATTTTTAACTGTTAAATCACTTCTATCTCAGAAGAAGTCAGTACTTGTTTGGATTATGCAAACAAATACTTTTTTAGAAGAAGGGGTCTCATTTAAATAAAAAAGAAGAAAGTCACAATGCGTTTCTCTGAGGAATGGGGCTGTATCAGCTAAAGGTACTGAGCACAGCAGAGGGTTAATCTAATTGGGGATGTGGCTCAGGAGTTTAGGAGAAAAAAGCATGTGTCTCCAATTAGAGCATGCTGCTGTTTTTGACAGAGATGAACTTTTGTTTCAGAGCAAGAAACAGTCTAGAACTACAGATTTATTACTGATAAATCTCTTCTATCTCAGCAGGAGTCAGTAGTTGTTTGGATTAAGCAAACAGATACTTTATTAGAAGAAGAGGGTTTCATTAAAATAAAAAATATTAAAGTCACTGTGTGTTTCTAAGAGTCGGGGGGCAGTATTGGCTTAATTTACTGAGTCAGAGCAGAGGGTTAATCTAATTGGGGTGTGGCTTAAGATTTTAGGAGTACAAAAGCAGATTTCTCTAAATAGAGCTTCCAGCTCTTTTTGACAGAGGATAACTTTGGTTTCATGGCTAGAAAGAGCAGTCCAGAACTACAGATTTTGAACTGATAAATCACTTCTACCTCAGCAGGAGTCAGTACCGGTTTGGATTAAGCAAACACCTACTTTATTAGAAGAAGGGGGCCTCATTTAAGTAAAAAAAGAAGAACATCACTGTGGCTTTCTCTGCGGAATGGGGCTGTATCAGCTTAATTTACTGAGTCAGAGCAGAGGGTGAATCTAATTGCGGTTGTGGCTCAGGAGTTTAGGAGTACAAAAGTATGTGTCTGCAATTACAGCTTTCTCCTGTATTTGACAGAGGATAGCTTTGGTTTCAGAGCAAGAAACAGCAGTCTAGAACTACAGATTTTTTAATGATAAATCATTCTGTCTCAGCAGGAGTCAGTACTTGTTTGGGTTAAGCAAACAGATTCTTCATTAGATAAATGTGGTCTCATTTAAATAAAAAAAGAAGAATGTCACTCTATGTTTCTCTCAGTTAGGGGGCTGTATCAGATGAATTTACTGAGTCAGAGCAGTGGGTGAATCTAATTGGGAGTGTGGCTTAGGAATTTAGGAGTACAAAAGCATTTGACTCCAAATACAGCTACCTGCTGTTTTTGACAGAGGAGAACTTTGGTTTCACAGCAAGGAACCACAGTCTAGAAATTCAGATTTTTTATTGACAAATCACTTCTATCTCAGCAGGAGTCAGTCCCTATTTGGATTAAGCAAACAGATACTTTTTTAGAATAATGGGGTCTAATTTACACAAAAAAAGAAGAATGTCACTGTGTGTTTCTCTGAGGAAGGGGCTGTATCAGCCTAATTTATGGAGTTTGAGCATAGGGTGAATCTAATTGGGGTGAGGCTTCAGATCTTAAGAGTAGAAAAGCTGTTGTCTCTAATTACAGCTTCTTGCTGTTTCTGACAGAGAAGAACTTTGGTTTCACAGTGAAGGAAACAGCAGTCTAGATTGACTGACTTTTTACTGTTAAATCGCGTCTATCACAGCAGGAGTCACTACCTGTTTGGATGAAGCAAACAGATACTTTATTGGAAGAAGGGGTCTCATTTAAGTAAAAAAAAAGAAGAAAGTCACTGTGTGTTTCTCTGAGGAAGGGGCTATATCAGCTTAATTTACTGAGTCAGAACAGAGGGTGAATCTAATTGGGGGTGTGGCTTACTAGCTTAGAAGTACAAATGCAGGTATCTCCAATTACAGCTTGCTGTTGTTTTTGACAGAGGAGAATTTTAATTTCACAGGAAGAAACAGCAGTCTAGAACCACAGATATTTTGCTGAAAAATCACTTCTATCACAACATGAGTCAGTACGGTATGGATTAAGCAAACAGAAATGTTATTAGAAGAAGGGGGTCTCACTTAAGTAAAAAAAGAAGAAAGTCTCTGTGTGTGTATTTTTGAGGAATGGGGCTGTATCAGATTAATTTACTGAGTCAGAGCAGAGGGTGAATCTAATTGGGTTGTGGCTTATGATCTAAGAAGTACAAAAGCAGGTGTTTCGAATTTCAGCATCCTGCTGTTTTTGACAGAGAAGAACTTTGGTTTCAGAGGAAGAAATAGTAGTCTAGAACAACACAAGTTTTACTGATAAATCACTTCTGTCTCAACATGAGTCAGTTCTTGTTTGGATTAAGCAAACAGAAAGTTTATTAGAAAAAGGGGTCTCATTTAATTAAACAAAAGACCGTCACTGTGTCTTTTGCTTAGAAACAGGGCTGTATCAGCTAAATTTACTGAATCAGAGCAGAGGTTGAATCTAACTGTGGGTGTGGCTTAAGATCTTAGGAGTACAAAAGCAGGTGTCTCCAATTAGAGCTTCTTGCTGTTTATGACATACGAGAACATTGGTTTAAGAGCAAGAAACAGCAGTCTAGAACTATAGAAGTTTTACTGATAAATCACTTCTATCTCAACAGGCGTCAGTACCTGTTTGGATTAAGTAAACAGAAACTTTATTAGAAGAAGGGGGTCCCATTTAATTAAAAAAAGAAGATAGTCACTGTGTGTCTCTTGTTGGAAGGGAGCGGTATCAGCTTAATTTACTGAGTCAGAGCAGAGGGAGAATGTAATTGGGAGTGTGGCTTAGGATCTTAGGAGTACAAAGGAAGGTGACTCCAATTACAGCTTCTTGTTGTTTTTGAGAGATGAGAACTTTAATTTCACAGGAAGAAACAGCAGTCTAGAACTACAGATATTTTGCTGAAAAATCACTTCTATCACAACAGGAGTAAGTACTGTATGGATTAAGCAAACAGAACCATTATTAGAAGTTGGGGTCTGATTTTAGTAAAAAAAGAAGAAAGTCTCTGTGTATTTCTCTGAGGAAGGGGGCTGTATCAGCTTAATTTACTGACTCAGAGCACAGGGTGAATCTAATTGGGGGCGTGGCTTAAGGTCTAAGAAGTACAAAAGCAGGTGTCTCCAAATGCAGCATCCTGCTGTTTTTGACAGTGACAAACTTCGGTTTCATAGCAGGAAAGAGCAGTACAGAACTACAGATTTTGTACTGATAAATCACTTCTATCTCAGCGGGAGTCATTGCCTGTTTAGATTAAGCAAACAGCTACTTTATTAGAAGAAGGGGGACTCATTTACGTAAAAAAAGAAGAAAATCACAGTGTGTTTCTTTGAGAAAGAGGGCTGTATCAGCTTAATTTACTGAGTCAGAGCTGAGGGTGAATCTAATTGGGGGTGTGGAAAAGGAACTTAGGACTACAAAAGCAGGTGTCTCCAATTACAACGTCCTGTTGTTTTTAACAGAGGAGAACTTTAGCTTCAGAGCAAGAAACAGCAGTCTAGAACTACAGATATTTTACTGATAAATCACTTCTATCTCAGCAGGAGTCAGAACCTTTTTGGATTAAGCAAACAGAAACTTTATTAGAAGTATGGGGTCTAATTTAAGCAAAGAAAATGAAGAATGTCACTGTGTGTTTCTCTGAGGAAGGGGCTGTATCAGTTTAATTTATTGAGTTAGAGCAGATGGTGACTCTAATTGGGGTGTGGCTTCACATAGTAAGAGTAGAAAAGCAGGTGTCTCTAATTACAGCTTTGTGCTGTTTTTGACTGAGGAGAACTTTGGTTTCAGAGCAAAAGAAACAGCAGTCTAGAATGACAGATTTTTTACTTATTAATCACTTCTCTCTCAGCAGGAGTCAGTACCTGTTAGATTAAGCAAACAGATACTTTATTAGAAGAAGGGGGTCTCACTTAAGTAAAAAAAGAAGAAAGTCACAGTGTGTTTCTCAAAGGAAGGGGGCTGTATCAGCTTAATTTATTGAGTCAGAGCAGGGCTGAATCTAATTGTGGGTGTGTGGCTTAGGAGCTTAGGAGAACAAAAGCAGGTGTTTCGAATTAGAGCTACCTTTTGTTTTTGACAGAGGAGAACTTTGGTTTCAAAGCAAGAAACAGCAGTCTGGAACTACATATTTTTTACTGATAAATCACCTCTATCTCACCAAGAGTCAGGACTAGTTTGGATTATGCAAACAGATACTTTATTAGAAGAAGGGGATCTCATTTTCATAAACAGGAAGAAAGTCACAGTATGTTTCTCTAAGGAAGGGGGCCATATAAGCTTAATTTACTGAGTCAGAGCAGAGGGTGAATCTAATTGGGGGTGTGGCTTAGGAGCTTAGGAGTACAAAAGCAGATGTCTCCAATTACAGCTTCCTGTTGTTTTTGACAGAAGAGTACATAAATTTCAGAGCAAGAAACAGCACTGTAGAACTACATATATTTTACTGATAAATCACTTCTGTCTCAATAGGAGTTAGTACCTCTTTGGATTAAGGAAAGAGAAAGTTTATTAGCAGAAGGGGGCTCATTTAAGTAAAAAAAGAAGAAAACCACTGTGTGTTTCTCTGAGGGAGGGTGCTGTATCAGCTGAATTTACTGAGCCAGAGCAGAGGGTGAATCTAATTGGGAGTGTGGCTTAGGAACTTATGAGTACAAAAGCATTTAACTACAATTACAGGTTCCTGCTGTTTTTGACAGAGGAGAACTTTGGTTTCACAGCAAGAAACAGGAGTCTAGAACTACAGATGTTTTACTGATAAATCACTTCTATCTCAACATGAGTCAGAACCTTTTTGGATTAAGCAGACAGAAACTTTATTATAAAAATGGTGTGTCATTTAAATAAAAATAAGAAAGTCACTGTGTGTTTCACTTAGGAAGGGGCTGTATCAGCTTAATTCAATGAATCAGAGCAGAGGGTGAATCTAATTGGGGATGTGGCTGAAAATCTTAGGAGTACAAGAGCAGGTGTCTCCAAAGACAGCATCCTGCTGTTTTGACAGATTAGAACTTTGGTTTCAGAGCAAGAAGCAGTAGTCTAGAACTACAGATCTTTTACTGATAAATCACTTCTATCTCAACAGGAGTCAGTACTTGTTTGGACTAAACAACCAGATACTTTGTTAGAAGAAGAGGGTTTCATTTAAATAAAAAATGAAAACAGTCATTGTGTGTTTCCCTGAGGAAGGGGTCTGTATCAACTTAATTTACTGAGTCAGAGAAGGTGGTTAATCTAATTGAGGTGTGGCTTAAGATGTTGGAGTACAAAAGCAGGTGTCTCCAATTAGACCTTCTGGCTATTTTTGACAGAGGAGAACTTTGGTTTCAGAGCAAGAAACAGTAGTCTAAAACTGCAGATTTTTAACTGATAAATCACTTCTATCTCAGAAGAAGTCAATACTTGTTTGGATTATGCAAGCAAATACTTTTTTAGAAGAAGGGGGTCTCATTTAAATAAAAAAAGAAGAAAGTCACAATGCGTTTCTCTGAGGAATGGGGCTGTTTCAGCTTAAGGTACTGAGCACAGCAGAGGGTTAATCTAATTTGGGATGTGGCTCAGGAGTTTAGGAGTACAAAAGCAGGTGTCTCCAATTAGACCTTCTGGCTATTTTTGACAGTGGAGAAATTTGGTTTCAGAGCAAGAAACAGTAGTCTAAAACTGCAGATTTTTAACTGATAAATCACTTCTATCTCAGAAGAAGTCAGTACTTGTTTGGATTATGCAAACAAATACTTTTTTAGAAGAAGGGGGTTTCATTTAAGTAAAAAAAGAAGAAAGTCTCTCTGTGTGTTTTTTTGAGGAATGGGGCTGTATCAGCTTAATTTACTGAGTCAGAGCAGAGGGTGCATCTAATTGGGTTGTGGCTTATGATCTAAGAAGTACAAAAGCAGGTGTCTCGAATTTCAGCATCCTGCTGTTTTTGACAGAGAAGAACTTTGATTTCAAAGCAAGAAATAGTAGTCTAGAACTACACAAGTTTACTGATAAATCACTTCTGTCTCAACATCAGTCAGTTCTTGTTTGGATTAAGTAAACAGAAAGTTTATTAGAAGAAGGGGTCTCATTTAATTAAACAAAAGACCGTCACTGTGTCTTTTGCTTAGAAACGGGGCTGTATCAGCTAAATTTACTGAATCAGAGCAGAGGTTGAATCTAACTGTGGGTGTGGCTTAAGATCTTTGGAGTACAAAAGCAGGTGTCTCCAATTAGAGCTTCTTGCTATTTATGACAGAGATGAACTTTTGTTTCAGAGCAAGAAACAGTCTAGAACTACAGATTTATTACTGATAAATCTCTTCTATCTCAGCAGGAGTCAGTAGTTGTTTGGATTAAGCAAACAGATACTTTATTAGAAGAAGAGGGTTTCGTTAAAATAAAAAATATTAAAGTCACTGTGTGTTTCTAAGAGTCGGGGGGCTGTATTGGCTTAATTTACTGAGTCAGAGCAGAGGGTTAATCTAATTGGGGTGTGGCTTAAGATTTTAGGAGTACAAAAGCAGAATTATCTAAATAGAGCTTCCAGCTCTTTTTGACAGAGGATAACTTTGGTTTCATGGCTAGAAAGAGCAGTCCAGAACTACAGATTTTGAACTGATAAATCACTTCTACCTCAGCAGGAGTCAGTACCGGTTTGGATTAAGCAAACACCTACTTTATTAGAAGAAGGGGGCCTCATTTAAGTAAAAAAAGAAGAACATCACTGTGGCTTTCTCTGCGGAAGGGGGCTGTATCAGCTTAATTTACTGAGTCAGAGCAGAGGGTGAATCTAATTGCGGTTGTGGCTCAGGAGTTTAGGAGTACAAAAGTATGTGTCTGCAATTACAGCTTTCTCCTGTATTTGACAGAGGATAACTTTGGTTTCAGAGCAAGAAACAGCAGTCTAGAACTACAGATTTTTTAATGATAAATCATTCTGTCTCAGCAGGAGTCAGTACTTGTTTGGGTTAAGCAAACAGATTCTTCATTAGATAAATGTGGTCTCATTTAAATAAAAAAAGAAGAATGTCACTCTATGTTTCTCTCAGTTAGGAGGCTGTATCAGATGAATTTACTGAGTCAGAGCAGTGGGTGAATCTAATTGGGAGTGTGGCTTAGGAATTTAGGAGTACAAAAGCATTTGACTCCAAATACAGCTACCTGCTGTTTTTGACAGAGGAGAACTTTGGTTTCACGGCAAGGAACCACAGTCTAGAAATTCAGATTTTTTATTGACAAATCACTTCTATCTCAGCAGGAGTCAGTCCCTATTTGGATTAAGCAAACAGATACTTTATTAGAAGAATGGGGTCTAATTTACACAAAAAAGAAGAATGTCACTGTGTGTTTCTCTGAGGAAGGGGCTATATCAGCTTAATTTATGGAGTTTGAGCATAGGGTGAATCTAATTGGGGTGAGGCTTCAGATCTTAAGAGTAGAAAAGCTGTTGTCTCTAATTACAGCTTCTTGCTGTTTCTGACAGAGAAGAACTTTGGTTTCACAGTGAAAGAAACAGCAGTCTAGATTGACTGACTTTTTACTGTTAAATCGCGTCTATCACAGCGAGTCACTACCTGTTTGGATGAAACAAACAGATGCTTCATTGGAAGAAGGGTCTCATTTCAGTAAAAAAAGAAGAGCGTCACTGTGTGTTTCTCTGAGGAAGGGCTATATCAAGCAATTTACTGGAGTCAGAACAGAGGGTGAATCTAATTGGGGGTGTGAAACACTAACTTAAGTACAAATGCAGGTACTCAATTACAGCTTGCTGTTGTTTTTGACAGAGGAGAATTTTAATTTCACAGGAAGAAACAGCAGTCTAGAACCACAGATATTTTGCTAAAAAATCACTTCTATCGCAACATGAGTCAGTACGGTATGGATTAAGTAAACAGACATGTTATTAGAAGAAGGGGGTCTCACTTAAGAAAAAAAAAGAAGAAAGTCTCTGTGTGTGTATTTTTGAGGAATGGGGCTGTATCAGATTAATTTACAGAGTCAGAGCAGAGGGTGAATCTAATTGGGTTGTGGCTTATGATCTAAGAAGTACAAAAGCAGGTGTTTCGAATTTCAGCATCCTGCTGTTTTTGACAAAGAAGAACTTTGGTTTCAGAGGAAGAAATAGTAGTCTAGAACAACACAAGTTTTACTGATAAATCACTTCTGTCTCAACATGAGTCAGTTCTTGTTTGGATTAAGCAAACAGAAAGTTTATTAGAAAAAGGGGTCTCATTTAATTAAACAAAAGACCGTCACTGTGTCTTTTGCTTAGAAACAGGGCTGTATCAGCTAAATTTACTGAATCAGAGCAGAGGTTGAATCTAACTGTGGGTGTGGCTTAAGATCTTAGGAGTACAAAAGCAGGTGTCTCCAATTAGAGCTTCTTGCTGTTTATGACATACGAGAACATTGGTTTAAGAGCAGGAAACAGCAGTCTAGAACTATAGAAGTTTTACTGATAAATCACTTCTATCTCAACAGGCGTCGATACCTGTTTGGATTAAGTAAACAGAAACTTTATTAGAAGAAAGGGGGTCCCATTTAATTAAAAGAAGATAGTCACTGTGTATCTCGTCTGGAAGGAGCGGTATCAGCAATTTACTGAGTCAGAGCAGAGGAGAATGTAATTGGGGTGTGGCTTAGGATCTTAGGAGTACAAAGGAAGGTGACTCAATTACAGCTTCTTGTTATTTTTGAGAGATGAGAACTTTAATTTCTGAGGAAGAAACAGCAGTCTAGAACTACAGATATTTTGCTGAAAATCACTTCTATCACAACAGGAGTAAGTACTGTGGATTAAGCAAACAGAACCATTGTTAGAAGTTGGAGGTCTGATTTTTAGTAAAAAAGAAAAGTCTCTGTGTATTTCTCTGAGGAAGGGGGGCTGTATCAAGCTTAATTTACTGACTCAGAGCACAGGGTGAATCTAATTAGAGGCGTGGCTTAAGATCTAAGAGTACAAAAAGCAGGTGTCTCAAATGCAAGCATCCTGCTGTTTTAGCCAGTGACAAACTTCGGTTTCATAGCAGGAAGAGCAGTACAGAACTACAGATTTTGTACTGATAAATCCTCTATATCAGCGAGGTCATTGCCTATTTAGATTAAACAAACAGCTACTTTATTAGAAGAGGAGACTCATTTACGTAAAGAAAAATCACAGTGTGTTTCTTTGAGAAGAGGCTGTATCAACTTAATTTACTGAGTCAGAGCTGAGGTGAATCTAATTGGGGGTGTGGAAAGAACTTAGGACTACAAAAGCAGGTGTCTCCAATTACAACGTCCTGTTGTTTTAACAGAGAGAACTTTAGCTTCAAGCAAGAAACAGCAGTCTAGAACTACTAGATATTTACTGATAAATCACTTCTATCTCAGCAGGGTCAGAACCTTTTGGATTAAGCAAACAGAAACTTTATTAGAAGTAATGGGAGTTCTAATTTAAGCAAGAAAATGAAGAATGTCACTGTGTGTTTCTCTGAGGAAGGGCTGTATCAGTTTAATTTATTGAGTTAGAGCAGATGGTGACTCTAAGGTGGGGTGTGGCTTCACGTAAGAGTGAAAAGCAGGTGTCTCTAATTACAGCTCCGTGCTGTTTTTGACTGAGAGAACTTTGGTTTCGAGCAAAAGAAACAGCAGTCTAGAATAACAAATTTTTACTTATTAATCACTTCTCTCTCAGCAGGAGTCAGTACCTGTTGGATTAAGCAAACAGATACTTTATTAGAAGAGGTCTCACTTAGAAAAAAAAAGAAAATCACACTATGTTTCTCAAGGAAGGGCTGTATCAGCTTAATTTACTAAGTCAGAGCAGGGCGTGAATCTAATTGTGGGTGTGTGGCTTAGGAGCTTAGGAGAACAAAAGCAGGTGTTTCCAATTAGAGCTACCTTTTGTTTTTGACAGAGGAGAACTTTGGTTTCAAAGCAAGAAACAGCAGTCTGGAACTACATATTTTTTACTGATAAATCACCTCTATCTCACCAAGAGTCAGGACTAGTTTGGATTATGCAAACAGATACTTTATTAGAAGAAGGGGATCTGATTTTCATAAACAGGAAGAAAGTCACAGTATGTTTCTCTAAGGAAGGGGGCCATATAAGCAATTTTACTGAAGGTCAGGAGCAGAGGTGAATCTAATTGGAGGTGTGGCTTAGGAGCTTAGGGTACAAAATCAGATGTCTCAATTACAGCTTCCTGTTGTTTTGACAGAAGAGTACTTTAATTTCAAGACAAGAAACAACACTGTAGAACTACATATATTTACTGATAAATCACTTCTGTCTCAATAGGAATAGTACCTCTTTGGATTAAGGAAAGAAAGTTTATTAGCAGAGGCTCATTTAAGTAAAAGAAAAGCCACAGCCAATATTGTTCTCCTGAGGGAATGAGCTGTATCAGCTGAATTTACTGAGCCAGGCAGAGGTGAATCTAATTGGGAGTATGGCTTGGAACTTATGAGTACAAAAGCATTTAACTACATTGAGTTCCTGCTGATTTTGTATAGAGGAGAACTTTGGTTTCACAGCAAGAAACAGGAGTCTAGAACTGCAGATGTTTTACTGATAAATCACTTCTATCTCAACATGAGTCAGAACCTTTTTGGATTAAGCAGACAGAAACTTTATTATAAAAATGGTGTGTCATTTAAATAAAAATAAGAAAGTCACTGTGTGTTTCACTTAGGAAGGGGCTGTATCAGCTTAATTCAATGAATCAGAGCAGAGGGTGAATCTAATTGGGGATGTGGCTGAAAATCTTAGGAGTACAAGAGCAGGTGTCTCCAAAGACAGCATCCTGCTGTTTTTGACAGATTAGAACTTTGGTTTCAGAGCAAGAAGCAGTAGTCTAGAACTACAGATCTTTTACTGATAAATCACTTCTATCTCAGCAGGAGTCAGTACTTGTTTGGACTAAACAACCAGATACTTTGTTAGAAGAAGAGGGTTTCATTTAAATAAAAAATGAAAACAGTCATTGTGTGTTTCCCTGAGGAAGGGGTCTGTATCAACTTAATTTACTGAGTCAGAGAAGGTGGTTAATCTAATTGAGGTGTGGCTTAAGATGTTGGAGTACAAAAGCAGGTGTCTCCAATTAGACCTTCTGGCTATTTTTGACAGAGGAGAACTTTGGTTTCAGAGCAAGAAACAGTAGTCTAAAACTGCAGATTTTTAACTGATAAATCACTTCTATCTCAGAAGAAGTCAATACTTGTTTGGATTATGCAAGCAAATACTTTTTTAGAAGAAGGGGTCTCATTTAAATAAAAAGAAGAAAGTCACAATCGTTTCTCTGAGGAATGGGGCTGTTTCAGCTTAAGGTACTGAGCACAGCAGAGGGTTAATCTAATTTGGGATGTGGCTCAGGAGTTTAGGAGTACAAAAGCAGGTGTCTCCAATTAGACCTTCTGGCTATTTTTGACAGTGGAGAAATTTGGTTTCAGAGCAAGAAACAGTAGTCTAAAACTGCAGATTTTTAACTGATAAATCACTTCTATCTCAGAAGAAGTCAGTACTTGTTTGGATTATGCAAACAAATACTTTTTTAGAAGAAGGGGGTTTCATTTAAGTAAAAAAAGAAGAAAGTCTCTCTGTGTGTTTTTTTGAGGAATGGGGCTGTATCAGCTTAATTTACTGAGTCAGAGCAGAGGGTGCATCTAATTGGGTTGTGGCTTATGATCTAAGAAGTACAAAAGCAGGTGTCTCGAATTTCAGCATCCTGCTGTTTTTGACAGAGAAGAACTTTGATTTCAAAGCAAGAAATAGTAGTCTAGAACTACACAAGTTTTACTGATAAATCACTTCTGTCTCAACATCAGTCAGTTCTTGTTTGGATTAAGTACACAGAAAGTTTATTAGAAGAAGGGGTCTCATTTAATTAAACAAAAGACCGTCACTGTGTCTTTTGCTTAGAAACGGGGCTGTATCAGCTAAATTTACTGAATCAGAGCAGAGGTTGAATATAACTGTGGGTGTGGCTTAAGATCTTGGGAGTACAAAAGCAGGTGTTCTCCAATTAGAGCTTCTTGCTATTTATGACGAGATGAACTTTTGTTTCGAGCAAGAAACAGTCTAGAACTACAGATTTATTACTGAATAAATCTCTTCTATTCTCAACAGGGAGTCAGTAGTTGTTTGGATTAAGCAAACAGATACTTTAATAGAAGAAGAGGTTTCGTTAAAAAAAAATATTAAAGTCACTGTGTGTTTCTAAAAGTCGGAGCTGTATTGAGCTTAATTTACTAGTCAGAGCAGAGGGTTAATCTAATTGAGGGTGTGGCTTAAGATTTAGGAGTACAAAAGCAGATTTCTCTAAATAGAGCTTCCAGCTCTTTTTGACAGATAACTTTGGTTTCATGGCTAGAAAGACGGTCCAGAACTGAAGTTTGAACTGATAAATCACCTTCTACCTCAGCAGGAGTCAGTACCGGGTTTGGATTAAGCAAACACCTACTTTAATTAGAAGAGGGCCTCATTTAGTAAAAAGAAGAACATACTGTGGCTTTCTCTGCGGAAGGGGCTGTATCAGCTTAATTTACTGAGTCAGAGCAGAGGTGAATCTAATTGCAGTTGTGGCTCAGGAGTTTAGGAGTACAAAAGTATGTGTCTGCAATTACAGCTTTCTCCTGTATTTGACAGAGATAATTTTAGGTTTCAGAGCAAGAAACAGCAGTCTAGAACTACAGATTTTTAATGATAAATCATTCTGTCTCAGCGAGGTCAGTACTTGTTTGGGTTATAAACAGATTCTTCATTGAATAAATATGGTCTCATTTAAATAAAAAGAGAATGTCACTCTATGTTTCTCTCAGTTAGGGAGCTGTATCAGATGAACTTACTGAGTCAAACGCAGTGGAATGAATCTAATTGGGAGTGTAGCTTAGGAATTTAGGGTACAAAGCATTTGACTCCAAATACAGCTATCTACTGTTTGACAGAAGAGAACTTTGGTTTCACAGCAAGGAACCACAGTCTAGAAATTCAGATTTTTTATGACAAATCACTTCTATCTCAGCAGGAGTCAGTCCCTATTTGGATTAAACAAACAGATGCTTTATTAGAAGAATGAGATACTAATTTACACAAAAAGAAGAATGTCACTGTGTGTTTCTCTGAGGAAGGGCTGTATCAAAGCAATTTATGGAGTTTGAGCATAAAGTGAATCTAATTGGGTGCAGGCTTCCAGATCTTAAGAGTAGAAAAGCTGTTGTCTCTAATTACAGCTTCTTGCTGTTTCTGACAGAGAAGAACTTTGGTTTCACATGAAAGAAACAGCAGTCTAGTTGACTGACTTTTACTGTTAGTACAATCTATCTGGCAGGAGTCACTACCTGTTTGGATGAAACAAACAGATACTTTAATGGAAGAAGGGTCTCATTTAAGTAAAAAAAAAAGAAGAAAATATATATTGTTCTCCGAGAAGGGCTATATCAACAATTTACTGAGTCAGAACAGAGAGGTAGAATCTAATTGAAGTTGTGAGCACTAGCTTAGAAGTACAAAATGCAGGTATCTCCAATTACAGCTTGCTGTTGTTTTGACAGAGAGAATTTTAATTTCACAGGAAGAAACAACAGTCTAGAACCACAGATATTTTGCTGAAAAATCACTTCTATCGCCAACATGAGTCCAATGCGGTATGGATTAAACAAACAGACATGTTATTAGAAGAAGGGTCTCATAAGTAAAAAAAGAAAAGTCTCTGTGTGTGTATTTTTTGAGGAATGGGGCTGTATCAGATTAATTTACAGAGTCAGAGCAGAGGTGAATTGGTGGGTTGGCTTATGATCTGAAGTACAAAAGCAGGTGTTTGAATTTCAGCATCCTGCTGTTTTGACAGAAGAACTTTGGTTTCAGAGGAAGAAATAGTAGATCTAGAACAACACAAGTTTTACTGATAAATCACTTCTGTCTCAACATGAGTCAGTTCTTGTTTGGATTAACAAACAGAAAGTTTATTAGAAAAAAGGTCTCATTTAATTAAACAAAAGAACCCAAATCACTGTCTTTTGCTTAAAGCAAGACTTATCATGAATTACTGAATTAAGTAGAGGTTGAATCTAACTGTGGGTGTGGCTTAAGATCTTAGGAGTACAAAAGCAGGTGTCTCCAATTAGAGCTTCTTGCTGTTTATGACATACGAGAACATTGGTTTAAGAGCAGGAAACAGCAGTCTAGAACTATAGAAGTTTTACTGATAAATCACTTCTATCTCAACAGGCGTCAGTACCTGTTTGGATTAAGTAAACAGAAACTTTATTAGAAGAAGGGGGTCCCATTTAATTAAAAAAAGAAGATAGTCACTGTGTGTCTCTTGTTGGAAGGGAGGCGGTACCAGCAATTTATGAGTCAGAACAGAGGAAATGTGGTGGGGTGTGGCTTGGGATCTTGGGAGTACAAGGAAGGTGGCTCAATTACAGCTTCTTGTTGTTTTGAGAGATGAGAACTTTAATTTCACAGGAAGAAACAGCAGTCTAGAACTACAGATATTTTGCTGAAAATCACTTCTATCACAACAGAGTAAGTACTCAATGGATTAAGCAAACAAGACCATTATTAGAAGTTGGGGGTCTGATTTTTAGTAAAAAAGAAGAAAGTCTCTGTGTATTTCTCTGAGGAAGAGGCTGTAACAGCCAATTTACTGACTCAGAGCAGAGGGTGAATCTAATTGGGCGTGGCTTAAAGATCTAAGTACAAAAGCAGTGTCTCAAATGCAGCATCCTGCTGTTTTGGCAGTGACAAACTTGGTTTCATAGCAGGAAACAGTACAGAACTACAGATTTTGTACTGATAAATCACTCTATCTCAGCGAAGTCATTGCCTGTTTAGATTAAAGCAAACAGCTACTTTATTAGAAGAAGGGGGACTCATTCACGTAAAAAAAAAAGAAAAAATCACAGTGTGTTTCTTTGAGAAAGAGAACATATCAAGCAATTTACTGAGTCAGGCTGAGGTGAATCTAATTGGGGGTGTGGAAAGGAACTTAGGACTACAAACAGGGTGTCTCCAATTACAACATCCTGTTGTTTTTAACAGAGGAGAACTTTAGCTTCAGAGCAAGAACAGCGATCTAGAACTACAGACATTTACTGATAAATCACTTCTATCTCAGCAGGTCAGAACCTTTTGGATTAAGCAAACAGAAACTTTATTAGAAGTATGGGGTCTAATCTAAGCAAAGAAAATGAAGAATGTCACTGTGTGTTCTCTGAGGAAGGGGCTGTATCAGTTTAAATTTATTGAGTTAGAGCAGATGGTGACTCTAATTGGGGTGTGGCTTCACATAGTAAGAGTAGAAAAGCAGGTGTCTCTAATTACAGCTTCGTGCTGTTTTTGACTAGGAAGAACTTTGGTTTCAGAGCAAAAGAAAACAGCAGTCTAGAACTGACAGATTTTTACTTAATAATCACTTCTCTCTCCAGCGAGTCGGTATCATTGGATTAAACAAACAGATACTTTATTATTAGAAAGAGGTCTCACTTAGAAAAAAGAAGAAAGTCTGATGTGTTTCTCAAAGGAAGGGGCTGTATAAACTTAGTTACTGAGTCAGAGCAGGGTGAATCTAATTGGGGTGTGGCTTTAGAGCTTAGGAGTACCAAAATCAGATGTCTCAATTACAGCTTCCTGTTGTTTGACAGAAAAGTACTTTAATTTCAGGAACAAGAAACAGCACTGTAGAACTACATCTATTTTACTGATAAATCACTTCTGTCTCAATGGAATGGTACCTCTTTGGACTAAGAAAGAAAGTTTATTAGAAGAGGGCTCATTTAAGTAAAAGAGAAAGCCACTGTGTGTTTTCTACAGGGAGGGTGCTGTATCAGCTGGTTACTGAGCCAGAGCAGAGGGTGAATCTAATTGGGAGTGTGGCTTAGGAACTTATGAGTACAAAGCATTTAACTACAATTACAGGTTCCTCTGTTTTGACAGAGAGAAAACTTTGGTTTCACAGCAAGAAACAGGAGTCTAGAACTACAGATGTTTTACTGATAAATCACTTCTATCTCAACATGGAGTCAGAACCTTTTGGATTAAGCAGGCAGAGCTTTATTATAAAATGGTGTGTCATTAAAATAAAAATAAAAGTCACTGTGTGTTTCCTTAGGAAGGGCTGTATCAGCTTAATTCAATGAATCAGAGCAGAGAATTGAATCTAATTGGGGATGTGGCTGAAAATCTTGGGAGTACAAGAGCAGGTGTCTCAAAGACAGCATACTCTATTTTAACAGATTGAACTTTGGTTTCAGAGCAAGAAGCAGTAGTCTAGAACTACAGATCTTTTACTGATAAATCACTTCTATCTCAACAGGAGTCAGTACTTGTTTGGACTAAACAACAGATACTTTGTTAGAAAGAGGTTTCATTTAAATAAAAAAGAAAACAGTCATTGTGTGTTTCCCTGAGGAAGGGGTCTTATCAACTTAATTTACTGAGTGAAAGGTGGTTAATCTAATTGAGGGTGTGGCTTAAGATGTTGGAGTACAAAAGCAGGTGTCTCAATTAGAACCTTCTAGCTATTTTGACAGAGGAGAACTTTGGTTTCAGAACGAAAAACAATAGTCTAAAACTGCAGATTTTAACTGATAAATCCTTCTATCTCAGAAGAAGTCAATACTTGTTTGGATATGCAAAAACAAATACTTTTAAAAGAAGGGTCTCATTTAAATAAAAGAAGAAGTCACAATCCGTTCTCGAGGGAATGAGAGCTGTTTCAGCTTAAGGTACTGAGCATAGCAGAGGTTAATCTAATTTGGGATGTGGCTCAGGAGTTTAGGGTAAAAAGCAAGTGTGTCAATTGAACCTTCTGGCTATTTTTGACAGTGGAGAAAATGGTTTCAGAACAAGAAACAGTAGTCTAAAACTGCAGATTTTAACTGATAAATCACTTCTATCTCAGAAGAAGTCAGTACTTGTTTGGATTATGCAAACAAATACTTTTTTTTTTAAAAGAGGTTTCATTTAAGTAAAAAGAAGAAAGTCTCTCTGTGTGTTTTTGAATGAGGCTGTATCAGCTTAATTTATCAGACAAATGCAGAGGTGCATCTAATTGGGTTGTGGCTTATGATCTAAAGTAAAAAGCAGGTGTCTCAATTTCAGCATCCTGCTGTTTTGACAGAAGAACTTTGATTTCAAAGCAAGAAATAGTAGTCCTAGAGACATACACAAGTTTTACTGATAATCACTTCTGTCTCAACATCAGTCAGTTCTTCTTTAGATTAGAAAGCAAACAGGAAAGTTTATTAGAAGAGGGTCTCATTTAATTAAACAAAGGCCGTCACTGTGTCTTTTGCTTAGAAACGAGGGCTGTATCAGCTAATTTACGAATCAGGCAGAGGTTGAATCTAACTGTGGGTGTGGCTTAAGATCTTAGGAGTACAAAAGCAGGTGTCTCAATTGAAACTTCTTGCTGTTTTGACAGAGGAGGAACTTTGGTTTAGAGCAGGAAACAGCAGTCTAGAACTACAGAAGTTTACTGATAAATCACTTCTATCTCGACAGGTCAGTACCTGTTTGGATAAGTAAACGAAACTTTATTAGAAGATGGGGGTCCCATTTAATTTAAAAGAAGATGGTCACTGTGTGTCTCTTCTTGTAGGAAGGAGCTATCAGCAATTACTGAGTCAGGCAGAGAATCTAATTGGGAGTGAGCTTACAAACTCAGTGAGGCAAAGAAGGTGACTCAATTACCTTCTAGTTGTTTTCGAGAGATGAGAACTTTAATTTCACAGGAAGAAACAGCAGTCTAGAACTACAGATATTTGCTGAAAAATCACTTCTATACGCAACAAGGGTCAGTGCTGGATGGATTAAACAAACAGAAACATTGATAGAAGAAGGGGTCGTTTAAGTAAAAAAGAGAGTCTCTGTGTATTTCTCTGAGGAAGGTCTGTATCAGCTTAATTTACTGACTCAGAGCAGAGGTTCAAATCTAATTGGGGTGTGGCTTAAGATCTGAAGTAAAAAAGCAGGTGTCTCAAATACACCATCCTGCTGTTTTGACAGAGAAGAACTCGGTTTACATAAGCAGTAAGAAACAGTCAAGAACTACAGATTTTGTACTGATAAATCCATCTATCTCAGCAAGGTCAGTACCTGTTTGGATTAAGCAAACAGCTACTTTACTAGAAGAAGGGGACTCATTTAAGTAAAAAGAAGAATCACCCGTGTGTTTCTCTGAAAGAGGCTGTATCAGCAAAAATTTACTGAGTCAGAGCAGTGGGTGACTCTCATTGAGAAGTGTGGATTAGGAATTTAGGGTAAAGCAGGTGTCTCAATTACAGCTTCCTGTTGTTTTGACAGAAAAAACTTAGCTTCTGAGCAAGAAACAGCAGTCTAGAACTACGGATATTTTACTGATAAATCACTTCTATCTCAGCGAGTCAGTGCCTTTTTGGATTAAGCAAACAAATACTTTATTACAAGTAGGGGGTCTAATTTGAGCAAAAAAATAAAGAATGTCACTGTGTGAACTACTCTGAGGAAGGGCTGTATCAACTTAATTTATTGAGTTAGAGTAGAGGTGAATCTAATTAGGGGGTGGCTTCAGATATTAAAATTAGAAAAGCAGGTGTCTCAATTACAGCTTCATGCTTTTTTGACTGAGAGAACTTTGGTTTCAGAGCAAAAGAAACAGCAGTCTAGAATGACTATTTTCACTTATAAATCACTTCTATCTCAGCAGGAGTCAGTACCTGTTGGATTAAGCAAACAGATACTTTATTATTAGAAGAGGAGTCTCACTTAAGTGAAAAAAGAAAAAGTCCAAGTAATGTTTCTCTAAGGAGAACTGTATCAGCAATTTACTAAGTCAGAGCAGGGGTGAATCTAAGTGTTGGCAGGTGTGTGGCTTAGGAGCTTAGGAGGCAAAAAGCAGGTGTTTCCAATTACAGCTTCATTTTGTTTTTGACAGAGGAGAACTTTGGTTTCAGAGCAAGAAACAGCAGTGTGGAACTACATATTTTTTACTGGTAAATCACCTCTATCACACCAAGAGTCAGGACTAGTTTGGATTAAGCAAACAGATACTTTATTAGAAGAAGTGGGTATCATTTTAATAAAAAAGAAGAAAGTCACAGTATGTTTCTCTGAGGAAGGGAGCCGTATAAGCTTAATTTGCTGAGTCAGAGCAGAGCATGAATCTAATTGGGGGTGTGGCTTAGGAGCTTAGGAGTACAAAAGCAGATGTCTCAAATTACAGCTTCCTGTTGCTTTTGACAGAAGAGTACTTTAATTTCAGAGCAAGAAACAGCACTGTAGAACTACAGATATTTTACTGATAAATCACTTCTTTTTCAATAGGAGTTAGTACCTCTTTGGATTAAGGAAAGAGAAAGTTTATTAGAAGAATTTCCTTCTAATTACTCTGACTAGGTTACAAACCCAGCAACTTATTTTGGAATGGATTTCATTAACTGCAGGTACTGTGGAACAATTTTCAGAAGGACATTCTTACAGGATTGGGACACTGTCCTACATGTGAACTTTGGAAGATCTTAGGTCTCAGCTCCGGGCAACATGGGCGAAGATTGCGCCTCAAATTTCATATTGAAGAGAAATACATTATAAGAACCACCACGCCATTTCCCAGCATCCAACAGAAAAACCTCCAACGCAGAGGTAGTTGGTCCAGGAGGTTGGCAGGTGATTGGGAGGGAGCAATCGGTGCCTTATCACTCTCTGCTCTCAACCATTACCTCCAAAAAAACCATATAAACACTACAAACAGGTATCTGCCTCTATCTCTGAAATCAAATCAAAGGCAGAAGACACTCCAAACAGGACACCATGACACAAGAACTAACACAACAATACTCACCCAAATCAGGAACCAAAATAAACAAGCACAAAAGAAATCAAAAACTTCTGATCATAGGAGACTCCATGATTCGAGAGTTGATACCCATCTCAGCAGGGTGATGGTCAGATATCTCAAGTACATCAACATGGAGAAACACTGACCGCATTACTAAATTGTTCCACAAAACAGGAAAACATTGATGTCTAGTACACATAAGGGACTAATGATCTACATACGCCAACCCGGTCAGTTGTGGAGACCAAGGAACACCCTGACTGGCTGGGTAACAAACATCTATTTCGTCAGCATCTCCTTCTCTGAGATCCTGCCAGTCTGGGAGAAGGAGCAGATGGGAGGAAGGTCAGAAAGGGAGATAGGGGAGCTAAACACGTGGCTCAAGGGCTGGTGCCAGGAAAAGGACACAGATTTGTGGGAACTGGCAGCAGTTCTGGGAACAAAGTTCTTTACAAGTCGATGGACTGCATCTGACTAAAGGGAGTCAGTGCATTGGGAGCAAGTTTGGCGTCTTTGCAGAATATTTAAACTAACAAATGGGAGAAGGGGCAGCACCCATCGTTGAAAGGGGAAGAACACCCTCCCTCAACTAATGGTCAAACTGAATTCAATGTGTTTGCCGTTCATTTGCATCACCAGGTAAAAAAAGGTTTGTCTCCCATACGATGCACAGAGTAATGAAAACCTCACCGCAACAACTAACACACCAAAGTCGCCAATGGAAATCATATACACAAATGCTCACAGCCTGAAATAAGATCCCAGACCTGCAAGACAATAATGTCAAAACTAAACTGGACATAGTAGCAATTAGTGAGGCGTGGTTTACCAGTAACCACACTTAGGAGACTTCAGTACCTGGCTATGTATTGTTCAGAAGAGACCGAGGTGCAAAAGGGGAGGTGGCCTGTATGTTAATGAAATATCAAGCTACAAAATTCAGAATACACATAAGGAGCCAGAAGAACCGTGGGTCACCCGGAAACAGAAATGGACAACATAAGAACAGGTTGTCTACAGGCCCCACACCAGAGGAGGACATAACACATTACTGTTAAATACAAACTGCAACAGCTAAAGGAGGTTCTGATAATAGGAGACTAACATACCAGATACAGATTATCCAACACCAGCAGGAACATCTGCAGAACTGAACTATAGTGATTCCTGCAGGGAGGGCCGTACTCAGTCCATCTGGTTTAAACTTCCTGCAGTGAAAATCTTAACAATTGTAGCAAAAGTAAGCAATACTTCCTCTGTTGATTGAAGGCTGATTTTATGATAATTCTAGATCCTTATTACCTTTCAGTTCAATAGCCTCCACCTGAAGATATTAACTTTCCAATGAATCTGCACAATCCAGAACAATTGTAAGTGGGTTCACCTCATCTGTTGAGCACAACTCACGCCTTATTAATCCTAAGTCAGTGTTGCAGCTTACAGCCAGGCTAGCTTCACTTGAAAATATTAGGTTTCAGATGAGCCTGCTACAAACCACTTTCTTGTAACTGTTGTTGTGGCCTGTAAGACTCTTCCAAAGCTATTTGCTGATAAACAGCAGTGTAACACATCACAGTCTAACCAAATAACCGAGAAAGCATACAGAGATAAACACAAAAAGTTTCCACCCCTGAGGCACTGCAGTCAAATACACACCCTGTAACCTGCACTCAGTTCAGGACTTACGACAATCTTAGCCCAGTGAATAACTCACAGTATTACATATATTGCATTGCAAACAGTCAGTCACTAACTCCAATCAAGTCAGCTGTGCACAAGGACAGACACAATAAACAGTTTTCATACCCTCTGGGATTAAACTCTCCCTGCACTGAAAATCTTAACAATTGTAACAAAAGTAAAGCAAGGTCCACCTCCCTCTGTTGATTGAAAGACTGCCTTTTCTGATGTTTCCAAGTTCCTTATTTCACCTTTCAGTTAGAAGTAGCCTTCACATGAAGAATATTAACTTTCCTAATGAATCTGCTACAATCCAAAACAATTGTAAACTGTGAAGTTTGCCTCCTTCTGTTGTGAGCACAACTCACTTTCTTGCAAATCCTAAGTCCATTGTTGCAGCTTCCAGACAAATGTAGATTCACCTGAAGAATATTATTTTCTGATGAGCCCGCTATAAACCACTTGCTTACAGTACTGCTGGTATTAGGTCTGAACGACTCTTCCAAAGCTTTGGCTGATAAGTAGATGTGATGTAAGCACTTCCTGAAACAGTCTGGGCTGGTCTTTGTAGGCATTCAGAGATAAACACAAAAAAATAAAAGTTTCCACCCCCTGGGGCACTGTCTGGGTCAAATACATGGCATGTAACCTGCACTCACTTCAGGATTTATGACAAATTCTTAGCCCAGTGAATAACTCACAGTATTACAAATATTGCAATGCAAAGAGTCAGTCTCTAGCTCAATCAAGTCAGCTGTGCACAAGGACAGACACACAGTAAAGCAGTATTCCGTCCTCTGGGTTCAAACTCTTCCTGCTCCAAAAATGTTAACAACTGAAACAAATGTAAAGCAAGGTCCACATCCCTCTGTTGACTGAGAGACTGCCTTTTCTGATAATTCTGAATTTCTTAATTCATCGTTCACTCAGATGTAGCCTCCATCTGAACAACATTAACTTTACTAATGAATCTGCTACAATATAAAGACAATTGTAAAGTGTAAGGTTCACCTCCCTCTGTTGTGAGCACAACTCACTTTCTTGCAAATCCAAAGTCCAGTGTTGCAGCTCCAGCGAGAGGTAACTTCACCTGAAGAATATTAGGTTTTCTGATGAGCCTGCTATAAACCACTCGCTTATAGTACTGTTGTTATTAGGTCTGTAAGACTCTTCCAAAGTTATGGTTTATAAGCAGCTGTGATGTAAGCACTTCCTGGCACAGTCTGGGCTCTACTTTTAAGGCATACTGAGACAAACACAAATAAAAAACAGTTTCAACCCAATGGTGCAATGTCTGGGTCAAATACACAGCCTGTAACTTGCACTCACTTCAGGACTTATGACACATTTTTAGACCAGTGAATAACTCACAGTATTAAATATATTGCATTGCAAACAGTCAGTCACAAACTATAATCAAGACAGCTGTGCACAAGGACAGAAACAGTAAACAGTATTCTTTCAATCTGGGTTTATACTTTGGCTGCACTGAAAATCTTTACAGTTGTAACAAAAGTAAAGGAAGGTCCACCTCCTTCTGTTGATTGAAAGACTGCCATTTCTGACAATTCTAAGTTCCTTATTTCACCTTTCAGTTAGAAGTAGCCTCCACCTGAAGAATATTATCTTTCCTAATGAATCTGCTACAAACCAAAGACCACTTAAAATGTAAGGCTCACCTCCCTCTGTTGTGAGCACAGCTCACTTTCTTGCAAATCCTAAGTACTGTGTTGCAGCTTTCAGCCATACGTAGTTTCACATGAACCATATTAGGTTTTCTGATGAGCCTGCTGTAAACCACTTGCTTATAGTACTGTTGTTATCAGTTCTGTAAGACTCTTCCAAAGCTATTGGTTGATAAGTAGCTGTGATGTAAGCCCTTCTTGACACAGTCTGGCCAGGCCTTTTAAGGCACACAGAGATAAACACAAACAAAATTTTCCACCCACCCCCTGGGGCACTGTCTGGGTCAAATGCATAGCCTGTAATCTGCAATCACTTCAGGAAATGTAACAAATTCTTAGCCCAGTGAATAACTCACATTATTATTACAAATATTGCAATGCAAACAGTCAGTCATTAACTGTAATCAAGTCAGCTGTGCACAAGGACAGATAAAGTAACCAGTATTCAGTCCCTCTGGGTTTAAACTCTTCCTGCACTGAAAATCTTAACAAACTAACATAATAAAATGCCAGCAGAATAGGCCTAACGGTCTTTCGTGTCTACTGGTTTGGTCAGTCCCCAACCTGGGTGCTGACCCTGCTGTCCCCCTCGCCTTCTCTGGTTTCTCCCTTCCCAGTTCTGGATATTCTTGCTGCATTGGATTTTGCTTCCAGAACCCTTCCCCTGTACCTGTCCCAACCCCTATTGAACCCTCACTGTCTCTCGCACTCCACCAGTCCCTAGGCAGTGCATTCCGCGTCAGCTCCACCCTCTCAGTGAAGAAAGCACCTCCTCCTTTCTCCCTAGATCTTCCCCTCCACTTCACCCACAATGCCCTCTAAAGTGGCCCCTTCCTCCTTCCTTCGAAGCACCCCGACTGTTCCTCCCCTATTTACCCTCTTCATGTACCTAAAGACCTCTATCATGTCCCCCCAGTTAACAACTGTAACAAAAGTATAGAAAGATCCACCTCCCTCTGTTCCTTGAAAGACCGCCATTTCTGATAATTCTAGATTACTTATTTCACCATTCACTTAGAAGTAGAATTCACCCGAAGACTATTAACTTTCCAAATGAATCTGCTACAAACCAAAGACAAATGTAAATTGTAAGGTTCACGTCCCTCTGTTGTGAGCACAACTCACTTTCTTGCAAATCCTAAGTCCAGGGTTGGAACTTACAGCTGGAGGTAGCTTCACATGAAGAATATTAGGTTTTCTGATGAGCCTGCTATAAACCACTTCCTTATAGTACTGTTGTTATGAGGTCTGTAAGACTCTTCCAAAGCTATTGGCTGATAAGTAGCTGTGATGTTAGCACTTCTTGACACAATCTGGCCCGTCCTTTTAAGGCACATTGAGATAAACACAAAAAAAAAACCAGTATCCACCCCTGGGGTACTGTCTGGGTCAAATGCTCTGCACATAACCTGTACTCACGTCAGGACTTATGACAAATTCTTAGCTCAGTGAAAAACTCACAGTATTACAAAACTTGCAATGCGAACAATGAATCACTATCTCCAATCAAGTCAGCTGTGCACAAGGACAGACACAGTTAACAGTATTCAGTCCCTCTGGGTTTAAACTCTTCAAGCACTCAAAATCTTAACAATTGTAACAAAAGTAAAGCAAGGTCCAGCCCCCTCTGTTGATTGAAAGACTGTCTTTTCTGATTATTCTAAGTTCCTTATTTCACCATTCAGTTAGAAGTAGCCTCCACCTGAAGAATATTATCTTTCCTAATCACTCTGCCACAATCCAAAAACAAATGTAAATTGTAATGTTCACCCCCCTCTATTGCGAGCATAGCTTACTTTCTTGCAAATCCTAAGTCCAGTTTGCAGCTTCCATGACAAGTAGTTTCAATGAAGAATATTAGGTTTTCTGTTGAGCCTGTTATAAACCACTTATAGCATTGTTGTTATCAGGTCTGTAAGACTCTTCAAAGCTAGTGGCTACAAAGTAGCTGTGATGTAAGCACTTCCTGACACAGTCTGGCCTGGCCTTTTAAGGCATACAGAAATAAACAAAGAAAAAAAAAGTTTCAACCCCCTTCACACTGTCTGGGTCAAATATATAGCCTGTAACTTGCACTCACTTCAGGACGTATGACTAATTCTAAGCCCAGTGAATAACTCATAGTATTACAAATATTTCAATGCAAACAGTCAGTCATTAACTCCAATCAAGTCAGCTGAGCACAAGGACAGATGCAGCAAACAGTATTCTGTCCCTCTAGGTTTAAACTCTTCCTGCTCTGAAAATCTTAATTGTAACAAAAGTAAAGCAATGTTCATCTCCCTCTGTTGATTGAATGTCTGCCATTTCTGATAATTCTAAATTACTTATTTCACCTTTCACTTAGAAGTAGCCTCCACCTGAAGACGATTACATTTCCTAATGAATCTGCTTCAAACTGAAGGCAATTGTAAATGTATGAGGTTCACCTCCCTATGTTGTGAGCACAACTTGTTTTCTTGCAAATCCTAAGTCCAGTGTTGCAGGTTCCAGCCAGAGGTAGCTTCACCTGAAGAATATTAGGTATTCTGATGAGCATTCTATTAAACACTTGCTTATAGTACTGTTGTTAACAGTTCCGTAAGACTCTTCCAAAGCTATTGGCTGATAAGTAGCTGTGATATGAGCACTTCCTGACACAGTCTGGCGTGGTCTTTTAATGCACACAGAGATAAAGACATAGAAAAATAGATTCCCCCTCCTGTGGCACTGTCTGTGTCAAATACACATCCATAACCTGCAGTCACTTCTGGACTTATGACAAATTCTTCATGCCCGTAAATAACTCACAGAATTACAAATATTGCAGTGCAAACTGTCAATCACTAATTCAATCAAGTCAGCTGTGCACAGGACATACACAGTAAATAGTATTCAGTCCTCTGGGTTTAAACTTTTCCTACACTGAAATTCTTAACAATTGTAACCAAAAGTAAAGTAAGGTCCACCTCCTCTGTTGATTGAAGACTGCCTTTTCTGAAAATTCAGATCCTTATTTACATTTCAGTTAGAAATAGCCTCCCACCTGAATAATAATAACTTTCCTAATGAATCTGTTACAAATGAAAGACATTTGTAAATTGTAAGGATTCACCTCCCTCTGTTGTGAGCACAACTCACTTTCTTGCAAATACTAAGTCTAGTTGCGCTTCCAGCCAGAGGTAGGATCACCTGAAGAATACTAGGCTTTCTGAAGAGCCTGCTATAAACTTCTTGCTTATAGCACTGTTGTTATCAGGTCTGTAAGAATCTTCCAAAGCTATTAGCTGATAAGTAGCTGTGGGTTAAGCACTTCTTCAAGTCTGACCTGGCCACTCTGGCACTGTCTGGGTCAAATACACAGCCTGTAACCTACACTAAGCTTCAGGACTTATGAAAATTCTTAGCCCAGTGAATAACTCAGAGTATTACAAATATTGCAGTGCAAACTGTCAATCACTAACTCAATCAAGTCAGCAGTGCCGAGGACAGAGAGACTAAACAGTTTAATTCTCTTGGGTTTAAACTCTTCCTGCACTGAAAATCTTAACAAATCTAGCAAAGTAAACCAAGGACCACTTCCTCTGTTGATTGAAAGACTGTCTTTTCTGATAATTCTAAGTTCCATATTTCATCTATTCAGTTAGTAATAGCCTCCACACAGAAGATATTCATTTCCTGTTGAATCTGCTACAAGCCAAAGACAATTGTAAATTGTAAGGTTTTCCTTACTCTCTTGCTAGCACAATTCGATTTCTTGGAAATCCAAAGAATAATGTTGCTGCTTCCAGTCAGAAGAGGCTTCACCTGAAAAGTATTAGGTTTTCGATGAGCCTGCTATGAACCACCTGCTTATAGTACTGTTGTTATTAGGTGTGAAAGACTCTTCCAAAGCTATTGGCTGATAGACAGCTGTGCTGTAAGCACTTCATGACACAGTCCGGACTGGCCTTTTAAGGCATAGAGAGAAAAACACAAAAAAAATTGTCCAACCCCATGGTCGCTCTCTGAGGAAAATCACAGCCTGTAACCTGCACTCACTTCGGACTTGTAATGACAAATTCTTAGCCCAGAGAATAACTCACAGTAGTACAAATAGTGCAATGTAAACTGTCGGTCACTAACTCCAGTCAAGTGAACTGTGCACAAGGACAGATACAGTAAACTGTAATCAGTCCCTCTAGGTTTAAACTCTTCCTGCACTGAAAATCTTAACAATTGTAACAAAAGTAAAGCAATGTTCATCTCCCTCTGCTGATTGAAAGACTGTCTTTTCTGATAATGTTAAGTTCATTTTTTCACCTCTCCGTTAGAAGTAGCCTCCACCTGAAGAATATTAACTTTCCAAATGAATCTACTACCGCAAAAGATAATTGTAAATTGCAAGGTTCACCTCAGTCTGTTGTGAGGCACAACTCACTTTCTTTCAAATCCTAAGTCAGTGTTGCAGCTTCCAGGCAGAGGTAGCTTCACCTGAAGAGAACTGGAGGTTTTCTGATGAGCCTGCTATAAACCACTTGCTTATAGTACTGTTGTAATCAGGTCTGTAAGACTCTTCCAAAACTATTGGCTGATAAGAAGCTGTGATGTAAGAACTTCCATCACAGTCTGGTCTGGCCTTTTAAGGTGCACAGAGATAAACACACAAAAAAATAAAGTTTCCACCTCCTGGGCACTGTCTGGGTCAAATACAGAGGCCATAACTTGCACTCACTTCAAGAGTTATGACAAATACTTAGCCCAGTGAATGACTCACAGTGTTACAAACATTGCAATGCAAACAGTCAATCACTAACTCCAGTCAAGTCAGCTGTGCAGAAGGACAGACACAGTAAGCAGTACTCAGTCCCTCTGGGTTTAAACTCTTCCAGCACTGAAAATCTTATCAATGGTAACAAAAGTAAAGCAAGGTCCACTTCCCTCTGTTGATTGAAAGGCTGATTTTCTGATAATTCGAATTCTTATTTCACCTTTCAGTTTAGAGTAGCCTCCACCTGAAGAATATTAACTTTCCCAATGAATCTGCTACAATCCAAGGACAATTGTAAATTGTAAGGTTCACCTCTCCTCTGTTGTGAGCACAACTCACTTTTTGCAAATACTAAGTCCTGTTTGCAGCTTCCAGCCAGAGGTAGTTTCAGCTGAAGAATATTAGGATTTCTCATGAGCCTGCTATAAACCACTTGCTTATAGTACTGTTGTTATTAGGTCTGTAAGACTCTTCACAAAGCTATTGGTTGATAAGTAACAGTGATATAAGCACTTCCTGACACACAGTCTAGACTGGCCTTTTAAGGCATACAGAGAAAACACAAAATAAAAAGTTTCCACCCCTGGGGCACTGTCTACAGGTCAAATACTGAGCCAGTAAGCTGCACTCAGTTCAGGACTTATGAAAAATGCTTAGCCAGTGAATAGCTCACATTATTACAAATATTGCAATGCAAACAGTCAATCACTAACTCTAATCAAGTCAGCTGTGCACAGAGACAGACACAATAAACTGTGTTCAGTCCCTCGAGTTTAAACTCTTCATGCACTGAAAATCTTAACAACTGTAACAAAAATAAAGCAGGTTCCACCTCCTCTGTTGACTGAAAGACTGCCTTTTCTGATAATACTAAGTTACTTATTTTACCTTTCAGTTAAGAAGCTCACCTGAAGAATATTAACTTTCAAATGAATCTGCTACAATCCAAAGACAATTGTAAATTGTAGGTTCACCTCCCTCTGTTGTGAGCAGAACTCACTTTCTTGCAAATCCTAAGTCCAGTGTTGCAGCTTCCAGCCAGCGGTAGATTCACCTGAAGATTATTAGGTTTTCGGATGAGGCCTGCTATAAACCATTTGATTATAGTACTGTTGTTATTTGGTCTGAAAGACTCTTCCAAGGCTTTCGCTGATAAGTAACTGTGATATGCGCACTTTACAACACAGATCTGGGTTGGCCATTTAAGGATTACAGAGAAAAGACAAACAAAAATAGTTTCCACACTCGGGTGCACTGTCTGTGTCAAATACACAGCCTGTAACTACACTCACTTCAGGACTTTTGAAAGATTCTTTTCCCAGTGAATGACTCACAGTATTACAAACATTGCAATACAAACAGTCAATCACTAACTCCAATCAAGTCAATGTGCACAAGGACAGTCACAGTAAACAGTATTCAGTACCTCAAAGGTTTAAACTCTTCCTGCACTTAAAATCTTAAGCAATTTTAGCAAAAGTAAAGCAAGGTCCTCTTCCCTCTGTTGATTGAAAGACTGCTTTTTCTGATAATTCTAAGATCCTTAGGTCACCTCTCATTTGAGTAGCCTCCACCTGAAGAATATTAACATTCCCAATGAGATCTGCTACAATCCAAAGACAATGTGTAAATTGTAATGTTCACCTTCCTCTGTTGTGAGCACAACTCACTTGTTTACAAGTCAATGTCCAGTTTTGCAGCTTTCAGCCAGAGGTAGCTTCACATGAAGAATATTAGGTTTTCAGATGAGCCTGCTATAAACCACTTGCTTATAGTACTGTTGTTACTTCGTCTATAAGACTCTTCCAAAGCTATTGGCTGATAAGTAGCTGTGATGTAAGCACTTCCTGACACAGCCTGGTCTGGCCTTTTAAGGCGCACAGAGATAAACACACAAAAAAATAAAGTTTCCACTGAATGTGCACTGTCTAGATCAAATACACAGACCATAACTTGCACTCACTTCAGGACTTATGACAAATACTTAACCCAGTAGGTGACTCACAGTATTACAAACATTACAATACAGACAGTAGATCACTACTCCAATCAAGTCAGCTGTGCACAAGGACAGACACAGTAAGCAGTATTCAGTCCCTCTGGGTATAAACTACATGCACTGAAAATCTTAACAATTGTAACAAAAGTAAAGCAAGGTCCTCCTTCCTCTGTTGATTGAAAGACTGCCTTTTCTGATTATTGTAAGTTACTTATTTCACCTTTCAGTTAAAAGAAGCCTCCACCTGAAGAATATTAACATTCCCAATGAATCTGCTACAATCCAAAGACAATTGTAAATTGTAATGTTCACCTTCCTCTGTTGTGAGCACAACTCACTTTCTTGCAAATCCTAAGTAGAATGTTGCAGCTTCCAGCCAGAGGTAGTTTCACATGAGAGAATCAATAGGTTTTCTGATCAACTCACTATAAACCACTTGCTTATAGTACTGTTGTTATCAGGTCTGTAAGACTCTTCAAAGCTATTGGCTGATAAGTAGCTGTGATATAAGCACTTTCTGACCTGATCTGGAATGGCCTTTAAGGCACACAGAGATAACACACTCAAAATAAGTTTCCACCCCATGGGGCTCTGTCTGGGTCCACTACAGCTGTAACTTACACTCACTTCGGGACTTATGGCAAATTCTTAGCCCAGTAGAATATCTCACAGTATTAGAAATATTGCAGTGCAGTCAATCACTAAATCCAATCAAGTCAGCTGTGCACAAGGACAGACACAGTAAACAGTATTCAGTCCCTCTGGATTTAAACTCTTCCTGTACTGAATATCTTAACAATTGTAACAAAAGTAAAGCAAGGTCCACTTGCCTCTGTTGATTGAAAGGCTGATTTTTCTGATAATTCTAAGATCCTTATTTCACCTTTCAGTTCAAAGTAGCCCCCACCTGAAGAATGTTAACTTTCCCAATGAATCTGCTACAATCCAAGAACAATTGTAAATTGTTAGGTTCACCTCCCTCTGTTGTGAGCACAACTCACTTTCTTGCTAATCCTAAGTCCAGTGTTGCAGCTTACAGCCAGAGCTAGCTTCACTTGAAGAATATTAGGTTTCCTTATGCGCCTGCTATAAACCACTTGTTTATAGTACTGTTGTTATTAGGTCTGAAATACTCTTCTAAAACTTTGTCTGATAAGTAGCTGTGATGTAAGCACTTCCTGACACAGTCTGGGATGGCCTTTTAAGGCAAACTGAGAAAAACACAAACAAAAACAGTTTCCACCCCATGGGGCACTGTCTGGGTCAAATACACAGCCTGTAACTTGGACTCACTTCAGGACTTATGACAAATTCTTATCCCAGTGAATGACTCGCAGTATTACAAACACTGCAATGCAAACAGTCTGTCACTATCTCCAATCAAGTCAGCTGTGCACAAGGACAGACACAGTAAACAGTACTCAGTACCTCAATGTTTAAACTCTTCCTGCACTTAAAATATTAACAATTGTAACAAAAGTAAAGGAAGGTCCATTTCCCTCCATTGATTGAAAGACTGCCTTTTCTCATAATTCTAAGATCCTTATTTCACCTTTCAGTGCAAAGTAGCCTCCACCTAAAGAATATTAACTTTCCCAATGAATCTGCTACAATCCAAAGTCAATTGCAAATTGTAAGGTTCGCCTCACTCTGTTGTGAGCACATCTCACTTTTTTGCAAATTTTAAGTTCACTTTTCCAGCCTCCACCCAGAGGTATTTCATCTGAAGAATATTAGGTTTTCTGATGAGCCTGCTATAAACCACTTACTTATAGTACTGTTGTTATTAGGTCTGAAACACTCTTCCAAAGTTTTCGCTGATAAGTAACTGAGATGTAAGCACTTCCTGACACAGTCTGGGCTGGCCTTTTAAGGCAAACTGAGAAAAACACAAACAAAAACAGTTTCCACCCCCTGTGGCACTGTCTAGGTCAAATACATAGCCTGTAACTTCCACTCACTTCAGGACTTATTGTAAATTCTGATCCTAGTGAATGACTCACAGTATTACAAACATTGCAATGCAAACAGTCAATCACTATCTCCAATCAAGTCAACTGTGCACAAGGACAGACACAGTAAGCAGTACTCAGTCCCTCAGGGTTTAAACTCTTTCTGCACTTAAAATATTAACAATTGTAACAAAAGTAAAGCAAGGTCCATTTCCTTCTGTTGATTGAAAGACTGCCTATTATCATAATTCTAAGATCCATATTTCACCTTTCAGTGCAAAGTAGCCTCCACCTGAAGAAAATTAACTCTCCCAATGAATCTGCTACAATCCAAAGACAATTGCAAATTTGTAAGGTTCGCCTCCCTCTGTTGTGAGCACATCTCACTTTTTTGCGAATTTTAAGTAAAGTTTTCCAGCTTCCATCCAGAGGTATTTCACCTGAAGAATATTATGTTTCTGATGAGCCACCTATTAACCAGTTGCTTATAGTACTGTTGTTATTAGGTCTGAAAGACTCTTCCAAAGCTTTTGCTGATAAGTAGCTGAGATGTAAGCACTTCCTGACACAGTCTGGGCTGGCCTTTTAAGGATTACTGAGAAAAAGACAAACAAAAACCAGTTTCCACCCACTGGAGCACTGTCTTGGTCAAATACACAGCCTGTAACTTGCCCTCACTTCAGTACTTATGAAAGATTCTTATCCCAGTGAATGACTCACAGTATTACAAACATTGCAATGCAAACAGTCAATCACTATCTCCAATCAAGTCAGCTGTGCACAAGGACAGGCACAGTAAACAGTATTCAGTCCCTCAAGGTTTAAACTCTTTCTGCACTGAAAATCTTAACTATTGTAACAAAAGTAAAGCAACGTCCTCTTCCCTCTGTTGATTGAAAGACTGCTTTTTCTGATAATTCTAAGATCCTTAGGTCACCTTTCAGTTCGAAGTAGCCTCCGCCTGAAGAATGTTAACTGTCCCAAAGAATCTGCTGCTACAATCCAAAGACAATTGTTAATTGTAGTGTTCACCTCACTCTGTTGTGAGCACAACTCACTTTTTTGCAAATCCTAAGTCCAGTTTTGCAGTTTACAGCCAGAGGTAGCTTCACCTGAAGAATATTAGGTTTACTCATGAGCCTGCTTTAATCCACTTGCTTATAGTACTGTTGTTATTTGGTATGTAAGACTCTTCCAAAGCTATTGGCTGATAAGCAGCTGTGATGTAAGCACCTCCTCAGACAGTCTAGACTGGCCTTTGAAGGCATACAGAGATAAACACAAAAATGAAAAAATTTTCCACCCCCCTGGGGCACTCTCTGGGTCAAATACACAGCATGTAACCTGCACTCAGTTAAGGACTTATGACAAATGCTTAGCCCAGTGAATAACTCACAGTATTACAAATATTGTAATGCAAACAGTCAGTCATTAATTCCAATCAAGTCAGCTGTGCACGAGGACAGACACAATAAACAGTTTTCAGACCCTCTGGGTTTAAACTCTCCCTGTACTGAAAATCTTAACAATTGCAACAAAAGTAAAACAAGGTCCACCTCCATCTGTTGATTGAAAGATGGCCTTTTCTGATAATTCTAAGTTCCTTGATTCACCTTTCAGTTAGATGTAGCCTCCACATGAAGAATCTTAACTTTCCTAATGAATCTGCTACAATCCAAAGACAATTGTAAATTGTAAAGTTCACGTCCCTCTGTTGTGAGCACAACTCACTTTCTTGCAAATCCTAAGTCCAGTGTTGCAGCTTCCAGCCAAAGGTAGATTCACCTGAAGAATATTAGATTTTCGGATGAGCCTGCTATAAACCACTTGCTTACAGTACTGCTGTAATTAGGTCTGAACGACTCTTCCAAAGCTTTGGATGATAAGTAGCTGTGATGTAAGCACTTATGAAACGGTCTGGGCTGGTCTTTTAAGGCATACTGAGAAAAACACAAACAAAAAAACAGATTCCTCCCGCTGGGGCACTGTTTGGGTCAAATACACAGCCTGTAATTTGCACTCACTTCTGGACTTATAACAAATTCTTATCCCAGTGAATTACTCACAGAATTACAAACATTGTAATGCAAACAGTCAGTCACTAGCTCCAATCAAGTCAGCTGTGCACAAGGACAGACTCAGTAAACAGTACTCAGTCCCTCAGGGTTTAAACTCTTCCTGCACTTAAAATCTTAACAATTGTAACAAAAATTAAAGCAAGGTCCTCTTCCCTCTGTTGATTGAAAGTCTGTCTTTTCTGATAATTAAAAGATTCTTATTTCACCTTTCAGTTTGAAGTAGCCGCCACCTGAAGAATATTAACTTTCCCAATGAACCTGCTACAATCCAAAGACAATTGTAAATTGTAAGGTTCACCTCCCTCTGCTGTGAGCAGAACTCACTTTTTTGCAAATCCTAAGTCAAGTTTTGTAGCTTCCTGCCAGAGGCAGCTTCACCTGAAGAATATTATGTTTTCCCAAGAGCCTGCTATAGATCACTTGCTTATAGTACTTTTGTTATTAGGTCTATAAGACTCTTCCAAAGCTATTGGCTGATAAGTACCGGTGATGTAAGCACTTCCTGACACAGTCTAGACTGGTCTTTTTAGGTATACAGAGATAAATACAAAAAAATAAAAGTTTCCTCCCCCTTGGGCACTGTCTGGGTCAAAAACATAGCCTGTAATTTGCACTCACTTCTGGACTTATAACAAATTCTTATCCCAGTGAATGACTCACAGAATTACAAACATTGCAATGCAAACAGTCAGTCACTAACTCCAATCAAGCCAGCTGTGCACAAGGACAGACTCAGTAAGCAGTACTCAGTCCCTCAGGGTTTAAACTCTTCCAGCACTTAAAATCTTAACAATTGATACAAAGTAAAGCAAGGTCCACTTCCATCTGTTGATTGAAAGTCTGTCTTTTCTGATAATTCTAAGATCCTTATTTCACCTTTTAGTTCGAAGTAGCCTCCACCTGAAGAATATTAACTTTCCCAATGAACCTGCTACGATCCAAAGACAATTGTAAATTGTAAGGTTCACCTCCCTCTGCTGTGAGCAGAACTCACTTTTATGCAAATCCTAAGTCCAGTTTTGCAGCTTCCAGCCAGAGGCAGCTTGGCCTGAAGAATATTATGTTTTCCCATGAGTCTGCTATAAACCACTTGCTTATAGTACTGTTGTTATTAGGTCTGTAAGACTCTTCCAAAGCTATTGGCTGATAAGTACCGATGATGTAAGCACTTCCTGACACAGTCTAGACTGGTCTTTTTAGGAATACAGAGATAAACACAAAAAAAATAAAAGTTTCCACCCCCTGGGGCACTGTCTGGGTCAAATATACACAGCATGTAACCTGCACTCACTTCAGGACTTATGAAAAATTCTTAGCCCAGTGAATAACTCACAGTATTACAAATATTGCAATGCAAAGAGTCAATCTCTAGCTCCAATCAAGTCAGCTGTTCACAAGGACAGACACAGTAAACAGTATTTCATCCCTCTGGGTTCAAACTCTTCCTGCTCCGAAAATCTTAACAACTGAAACAAATGTAAAGCAAGGTCCACATCCCTCTGTTGACTGAAAGACTGCCTTTTCTGATAATTCTGAGTTTCTTAATTCATCGTTCACTCAGATGTAGCCTCCATCTGAACAATATTAACTTTCCTAATGAATCTGCTACAAACCAAAGGCAATTGTAAATTGTAATGTTCACCTACCTCAGTTGTGAGCAGAACTCACTTTCTTGCAAATCCTTAGTCCAGTGTTGCAGCCTCCAGCCGGAGGTAGCTTCACATGAAGAATATTAGGTTTTCTGATGAGCCTGCTATAAACCACTTGCTTATAATACTGTTGTTATCAGGTCTGTAAGACTCTTCCAAAGCTATTGGATAATAAGTAATATTGAATTAAGCACTTCCTGACACAATCTGTCCTAGCCTTTTAAGGCACATTGAGATAAACATAAAAAAGATAACAGTTTCCACCCCCTGGGGCACTGTCAGGATCAAATACACAGCCTGTAACCTGCACTCACTTCAGGACTTATGACAAATGCTTAGCCCGGTGAATAAGTTACAGTATTACAAATATTGCAATGGAAACAGTCAATCACTAACTCCAATCAAGTCAGCTGTGCACAAGGACAGACACAGTAAGCAGCATTCACTCCTTCTGGGTTTAAACTCTTCCTGTACTGAAAATCTTAACAATTGTAACAAAAGTATAGCAAGGTCCACCTCCTTCTGTTGACTGAAAGACTGCCTTTTCTGATAATTCTAAGTTACTTATTTCACCATTCAGTTAGAAGTAGCCTCCACCTGAAGAATATTAACTTTCCTAATGAATCTGCTACAATTTAAAGACAATTGTAAATTGCAAGGTTAGCCTCCCTCTGTTGTGAGCACAACTCGCTTTCTTGCAAATCCTAAGTCCAGTGTTGCAGCTTCCAGCCATAGCTAGCTTCACTTGAAGAATATTAGGTTTTCTGATGAGCCTGCTATAAACCACTTGCTTATTGTATTGTTGTTATTAGGTCTGAAAGACTCTTCTAAAGCTTTGGCTGATAAGTAGCTGTGATGTAAGCACTTCCTGACACAGTCTGGGATGGCCTTTTAAGGCAAACTGAGAAAAACACAAATAAAAACAGTTTCCACCCCATGAGGCACTGTCTGGGTCAAATACACAGCCTATAATGTGCACTCACTTCAGGACTTATGACAAATTCTTATCCCAGTGAATGACTCACAGTATTACAAACATTGCAATGCAAACAGTCAATCACTATCTCCAATCAGGTCAGCTGTGCAAAAGGACAGGCACAGTAAACAGTACTCAGTACCTCAGGGTTTAAACTCTTCCTGCACTTAAAATATTAACAATTATAACAAAAGTAAAGCAAGGTCCATTTCCCTCCGTTGATTGAAAGACTGCCTTTTCTCATAATTCTAAGATCCTTATTTCACCTTTCAGTGCGAAGTTGCCTCCACCTGAAGAAAATTAACTTTCCCAATGAATCTGCTGCAATCCAAAGACAATTGCAAATTGTAAGGTTCGCCTCCCTCTGTTGTGAGTACATCTCACTTTTTTGTGAATTTTAAGTAAAGTTTTCCAGTTTCCATCCAGAGGTATTTCACCTGAATAATATTAGTTTTTCTGATGAGCCTGCTATTAACCACTTGCTTATAGTACTGTTGTTATTAGGTCGGAAAGACTCTTCCAAAGCTTTCGCTGATAAGTAGCTGAGATGTAAGCACTTCCTGACACAGCCTGGGCTGGCCTTTTAAGGATTACTGTGAAAAAGACAAACAAAAACCAGTTTCCACCCACTGGGGCACTGTCTGGGTCTAATACACAGCCTGTAACTTGCACTCACTCACGACTTATGAAAGATTCTTACCCTAGTGAATGACTCACAGTATTACAAACATTGCAATGCAAACAGTCAATCACTAACTCCAATCAAGTCAGCTATGCGCAAGGACAGACACAGTTAATAGTGTTCAGTCCCTCAAGGTTTAAACTCTTCCTGCACTTAAAATCTTGACAATTGTAACAAAAGTAAAGCAAGGTCCTCTTCCCTCTGTTGATTGAAAGACTGCTTTTTCTGATAATTCTAAGATCCTTAGGTCACCTCTCATTTCGAAGTAGCCTCGACCTGAAGAATATTATCTTTCCCAATGAATCTGCTACAATCCAAAGACAATTGTAAATTGTAATGTTCACCTCCTTCTGTTGTGAGCACAACTCACTTGTTTGCAAATCCAATGTCCAGTTTTGCAGCTTTTAGCCAGAGGTAGCTTCACATGAAGAATATTAGGTTTTCAGATGAGCCTGCTATAAACCACTTACTTATAGTACTGTTGTTACTTCGTCTGTAAGACTCTTCCAAAGCTATTGGCTGATAAGTAGCTGTGATGTAAGCACTTCCTGACACAGCCTGTTCTGGCCTTTTAAGGCACACTGAGATAAACACAAAAAAAAAAATAGTTTCCACCCCCTGAGGCACTGTCTGGGTCAAATACACAGCCGGTAACATGCACTCTCTTCAGGACTTTAGACAAATTCTTATCCCAGTGAATAACTCACAGTAATACAAATATTGCAATACAGACCGTCAATCACAAACTCCAGTCAAGTCAGCTGTGCACAAGGACATACACAGTAAGCAGTACTCAGTCCATCTGGGTTTAAACTTCCTGCAGTGAAAATCTTAACAATTGTAGCAAAAGTAAAGCAAGGTACACTTCCCTCTGTTGATTGAAAGGCTGATTTTCTGATAATTCTAAGATCCTTATTTCACCTTTCAGTTCAAAGTAGCCTCCACCTGAAGAATGTTAACTTTCCCAATGAATCTGCTACAATCCAAGAACAATTGTAAATTGTTAGGTTCACCTCCATCTGTTGTGAGCACAACTCACTTTCTTGCTAATCCTAAGTCCAGTGTTGCAGCTTACAGCCAGAGCTAGCTTCACTTGAAGAATATTAGGTTTCCTGATGAGCCTGCTATAAACCACTTGCTTGTAGTACTGTTGTTATTTGGTCTGTAAGACTCTTCCAAAGCTATTTGCTGATAAGCAGCTATGATGTAAGCACTACGTCACACAGTCTAGACTAACCTTTGAAGGCATACAGAGATAAACACAAAAAAAAAGTTTCCACCCCCTGGGGCACTGCAGGGGTCAAATATACACCCTGTAACCTGCACTCAGTTCAGGACTTATGACAAATGCTTAGCCCAGTGAATAACTCACAGTATTACATATATTGCATTGCAAACAGTCAGTCACTAACTCCAATCAAGTCAGCTGTGCACAAGGACAGACACAATAAACAGTTTTCATACCCTCTGGGATTAAACTCTCCCTGCACTGAAAATCTTAACAATTGTAACAAAAGTAAAGCAAGGTCCAGCCCCCTCTGTTGATTGAAAGACTGTCTTTTCTGATTATTCTAAGTTCCTTATTTCACCATTCAGTTAGAAGTAGCCTCCACCTGAAGAATATTATCTTTCCTAATCACTCTGCCACAATCCAAAAACAAATGTAAATTGTAATGTTCACCCCCCTCTATTGCGAGCATAACTTACTTTCTTGCAAATCCTAAGTCCAGTTTTGCAGCTTCCCGACAGAGGTAGTTTCACATGAAGAATATTAGGTTTTCTGTTGAGCCTGTTATAAACCACGTGCTTATAGCATTGTTGTTATCAGGTCTGTAAGACTCTTCCAAAGCTAGTGGCTACAAAGTAGCTGTGATGTAAGCACTTCCTGACACAGTCTGGCCTGGCCTTTTAAGGCATACAGAAATAAACAAAGAAGAAAAAAGTTTCAACCCCCTTCACACTGTCTGGGTCAAATATACAGCCTGTAACTTGCACTCACTTCAGGATGTATGACTAATTCTAAGCCCAGTGAATAACTCATAGTATTACAAATATTGCAATGCAAACAGTCAGTCATTAACTCCAATCAAGTCAGCTGAGCACAAGGACAGATGCAGCAAACAGTATTCTGTCCCTCTAGGTTTAAACTCTTCCTGCTCTGAAAATCTTAATTGTAACAAAAGTAAAGCAATGTTCATCTCCCTCTGTTGATTGAATGTCTGCCATTTCTGATAATTCTAAATTACTTATTTCACCTTTCACTTAGAAGTAGCCTCCACCTGAAGACGATTACATTTCCTAATGAATCTGCTTCAAACTGAAGGCAATTGTAAATTGTAAGGTTCACCTCCCTATGTTGTGAGCACAACTTGTTTTCTTGCAAATCCTAAGTCCAGTGTTGCAGGTTCCAGCCAGAGGTAGCTTCACCTGAAGAATATTAGGTATTCTGATGAGCATTCTATTAAACACTTGCTTATAGTACTGTTGTTAACAGTTCCGTAAGACTCTTCCAAAGCTATTGGCTGATAAGTAGATGTGATATGAGCACTTCCTGACACAGTCTGGCGTGGTCTTTTAATGCACACAGAGATAAAGACATAGAAAAATAGTTTCCCCTCCTGTGGCACTGTCTGTGTCAAATACACATCCTGTAACCTGCAGTCACTTCTGGACTTATGACAAATTCTTAGCCCGTAAATAACTCACAGAATTACAAATATTGCAGTGCAAACTGTCAATCACTAATTCCAATCAAGTCAGCTGTGCACAAGGACATACACAGTAAATAGTATTCAGTCCCTCTGGGTTTAAACTTTTCCTACACTGAAATTCTTAACAATTGTAACCAAAGTAAAGTAAGGTCCACCTCCCTCTGTTGATTGAAAGACTGCCTTTTCTGAAAATTCTAAGATCCTTATTTCACATTTCAGTTAGAAATAGCCTCCACCTGAATAATATTAACTTTCCTAATGAATCTGTTACAAATGAAAGACATTTGTAAATTGTAAGGTTCACCTCCCTCTGTTGTGAGCACAACTCACTTTCTTGCAAATACTAAGTCTAGTTTTGCAGCTTCCAGCCAGAGGTAGGATCACCTGAAGAATACTAGGCTTTCTGAAGAGCCTGCTATAAACTACTTGCTTATAGCACTGTTGTTATCAGGTCTGTAAGAATCTTCCAAAGCTATTGGCTGATAAGTAGCTGTGATGTAAGCACTTCCTAACACAGTCTGACCTGGCCTCTGGCACTGTCTGGGTCAAATACACAGCCTGTAACCTACACTCGCTTCAGGACTTATGAGAAATTCTTAGCCCAGTGAATAACTCAGAGTATTACAAATATTGCAGTGCAAACTGTCAATCACTAACTCCAATCAAGTCAGCAGTGCCCGAGGACAGAGAGACTAAACAGTTTTAATTCTCTCTGGGTTTAAACTCTTCCTGCACTGAAAATCTTAACAAATCTAGCAAAAGTAAACCAAGGACCACTTCCCTCTGTTGATTGAAAAGACTGTCTTTTCTGATAATTCTAAGTTCCATATTTCATCTATCAGTTAGTAGTAGCCTCCACCTGAAGATATTAATTTTCCTATTGAATGTGCTACAAGCCAAAGACAATTGTAAATTGTAAGGTTTTCCTTACTCTCTTGCTAGCACAATTCGATTTCTTGGAAATCCAAAGAATAATGTTGCTGCTTCCAGTCAGAAGAGGCTTCACCTGAAAAGTATTAGGTTTTCGATGAGCCTGCTATGAACCACCTGCTTATAGTACTGTTGTTATTAGGTGTGTAAGACTCTTCCAAAGCTATTGGCTGATAGACAGCTGTGCTGTAAGCACTTCATGACACAGTCCGGACTGGCCTTTTAAGGCATAGAGAGAAAAACACAAAAAAAATTGTCCAACCCCCATGGTCACTCTCTGAGGAAAATACACAGCCTGTAACCTGCACTCACTTCAGGACTTATGACAAATTCTTAGCCCAGAGAATAACTCACAGTAGTACAAATAGTGCAATGTAAACTGTCGGTCACTAACTCCAGTCAAGTGAACTGTGCACAAGGACAGATACAGTAAACTGTAATCAGTCCCTCTAGGTTTAAACTCTTCCTGCACTGAAAATCTTAACAATTGTAACAAAAGTAAAGCAATGTTCTCTTCCCCCTGTTGATTGAAAGACTGCCACTTCTTATTATTCTAAATTACTTTTTTCACCTTTCACTTAGAAGTATCCTCCACCTGAAGACTATTAACTTTTCTAATGAATTTGCTACAAACCAAAGGCAATTGTAAATTGTAAGGTTCTCCTCCCTCTGTTGTGAGCACAGCTTGCTTTCTTGCAAATCCTAAGTCCAGTGTTGCAGCTTCCAACCAGAGCTAGCCTCACCTGAAGAATATTAGGTTCTCTGATGATCTGCTATAAACCACTTGCTTATAGTACTGTTGTTATCAGGCCTGTAAGACTCTTCCAAAGCTATTGGCTGATAAGTAGCTGTGATGTGAGAACATCCTCATACAGTCAGGACTGGCCTTTTAAGGCACACAGAGATAAACACACACAAAAAAGAAAACAGTTTTCACCCCCTTGGGCACAGTCTGGCTCAAATGCACAGTCTGTAACTTGCACTCACTTCAGGACTTATGACAAATTCTTAGCTAAGTGAATGACTCACAGTATTTCAAACATTGCACTACAAACAGTCAATCACCAATTCCAATCAAGTCAGCTGTGCACAAGGACAGACATAGTAAACAGTATTCAGTCCCTCTGGGTTTCAACTCTTCCTGCACTGAAAATATTAACAATTCCAACAAAAGTAAAATAAGGTCCTCCTCCCTCTGTTGATTGAATGACTGTCTTTTTCAGTAATTCTAAGTTCCTTATTTCATCTTTCAGTTAGTAGTAGCCTCCACCTGAAGAATATTAAAGTTCCTAATGTCTGGTACAATTCAAAGACAATTGTAAATTGTAAGGTTCACCTCCCTCTGTTGTGAGCACAACTCACTTTCTTGCAAATACAAAGGCCAGTGTTGCAGCTTCCAGCCAGAGGTAGATGCACCTGAAGAATATTAGGTTTTCTGATGAGCCTGCTATAAAGCAATTGCTTATAGCACTGTTGTTACTAGGTCTGTAAGACTCTTCCAAAGCTATTGGATGATAAACAGCGGTGATGTAAGCACTTCCTGACACAGTCTGGACTGGCCTTTTAAGGCATACGGAGATAAACAAACAAAAAATGTTCCCCAATGGGATACTGTCTGAGTCAAATACACAGCCTGTATCTTGCACTCACTTCAGGATTTATGACAAATTCTTAGCCAAGTGAATGACTCACAGTATTACAAACATTGCAAAGCAAACAGTCAATCATTAACTCCAATCAAGTCAGCTGTGCACAAGGACAGATGCAGTAAACAGTATTCAGTACCTCTAGGTTTAAGCTCTTCCTGCAAGGAAAATTTTAACAATTGTAACAAAAGTAAAGCAAGGTCCACGTCCCTCTGCTGATTGAAAGACTGCCATTCCTGATCATTCTAAGTTCCTTAATTCATCTTTCACTTAGACGTAGACTCCACCTGAAGAATATTAACTTTCCTAATGAATCTGCTACAAAAAAAGGACAATTGTAAATTGTAAGGTTCGCCTCCCTCTCTGGTGAGCACAACTCACTTTCCTGCAAATCCTAAGTTCCGTGTAGCAACTTCCAGCTGAAGGTAGCTTAACATGAAGAATATTAGGCTTTCTGATGAGCCTGCTATAAACCACTTGTTTATAGTACTGTTGTTATCAGGTCTGTAAGACTCTTCCAATGCTATTGGCTGATAAGTAGCTTAGATGTATGCACTTCCTGACACAATCTGGCCTGGCATTTTAAGGCAAATTGAGATAAACACACAAAAAAACCCAACTGTTTCCACCCCCTGGGGTACTGTCTGGGTCAAATACACAGCCTGTACCTGCACTCACTTCAGGGCTTATGACAAATTCTTAGCCTAGTGAATGGCTCACAGTATTACAAATATTGCACTGCAAACAGTCAATCACTAACTCCAATCAAGTCAGCTGTGCACAAGGACAGACACAGAAAACAGTAATGAGTCCCTCTGGGTTTAAACTCTTCCTGCACTGAAAATGTTAACAACTGTAACAAGAGTAAGGCAAGGTCCACCTCCCTCTGTTGATTGAAAGACTGCCATTTGTGATATTTCTAAGGTCCTTATTTCACCTTTCAGTTAGAAGTAGCCTCCACCTGAAGACTATTAACTTTCCTAATGAATCTGGAACAAATGAAAGAGAATTGTAAATTATAAGGTTCACCTCCCTCTGTTGTGAGCACAACTCACTTTCTTGCAAATACTAAGTCCAGTTTTGCAGCTTCCAGCCAGAGGTAGCATCACCTGAAGAATACTAGGTTTTCTGATGAGCCTGCAATAAACCACTTGTTTATAGTACTGATGTTAGCAGGTCTGTAAGACTCTTCCAAAGCTATTTGCTGATAAGTAGCTGAAATGTAAGCACTTCCTAATACAGTCTGGCCTGGTCACTGGTACTGTCTGGGTCAAATACACAGCCTGTAACACACACTCACTTCAGGACTTATGACAAATTCTTAGCCCAGTGAATAACTTACAGTATTACAAATACTGCAGTCCAAACTGTCAATCACTAACTCAAATTAAGTCAGCTGTGCACAAGGACAGACACACTAAACAGTATTCAGTCCCTCTGGGTTTAAACTCTTCCTGCACTGAAAATCTTAACAGTTCTAACAAAAGTAAACCAAGTTCCACCACCCTCTGTTGATTATAAGACTGTCTTTTCTGATAATTCTAGGTTCCTTATTTCATCTTTCAGTTAGTAGTAGCCTCCACCTGAAGAATATTAACTTTTCTAATGAATCTGCTACAATCCAGTTCACCACCCTCTCTTGTGAGCACAACTCGCTTTCTTGCAAATCCTAAGGCCAGTGTTGCAGCTTCCAGCCAGAGGTAGATTCACCTGAAGAAAATTAGGTTTTCTGATGAGCCTGCTATAAAGCACTGGCTTATAGTACTGTTGTTATTAGGTCTGTCAGACTCTTCCAAAGCTATTGGCTGATAAGAAGCTGTGATGTAAGCACTTCCTGACACATCTGTTCAGGCCTTTTAAGGCACACAGAGATAAATACAAAAAAAGTATCCACCCCCAGGGGCACTGTCTGAGTAAAATACACAGCCTGTAACCAGCACTCACTTCAGGACTGATGACAAATTCTTAGCCCAGAGAATAACTCACAGAAATACAAATAGTGCAATGCAAACAGTCAATCACTAACTCCAATCAAGTCAGCTGTGCACAAGGACAGACAAAGAAAACTATTCTGTCCCTCTAGGTTTAAACTCTTCCTGCACTGAAAATCTTAACAATTGTAATAAAAGTAAAGCAAGGTTCACTTCCCTCTGTTGATTGAAAGACTGCAACTTCTTATAATTCTAAATTACTTATTTCACCTTTCACGTGGAAGTATCCTCCACCTGAAGACTACTAACTTTCCTAATGAATTTGCTACAAACCAAAGACAATTGTAAATTCTAAGTTTCTCCTCCCTCTGTTGTGAGCACAACTCACTTTCCTGCAAATCTTAAGTCCACTGTTGCAGCTTCCAACCAGAGCTAGCATCACCTGAAGAATATTAAGTTCTCTGATGAGCCTGCTGTAAACCATTTCCTTATAGTACTGTTGTTATCAGGTGTGTAAGACTCTTCCAAAGCTATTTTCTGATAAGTAGCTGTGATGTAAGAACTTCCTCATACAGTCTGGCCTGGCCTTTTAAGGCACACAGAGATAAACACACAAAAAAAAAGAAAACAGTTTTCACCCCCTGGGGCACAGTCTGGGTCAAATACACAGTCTGTAACTTGCACTCCCTTCAGAACCTATGACAAATTCTAAGCAAAGTGAATGACTCACAGTATTAAAAACATTGCACTGCAAACAGTCAATCACTAACTCCAATCAGGTCAGCTGTGCACAAGAACAGATACAGTAAAGTGTATTCAGTCCCTCTAGGTTTAAACTCTTCCTGCACTGAAAATCTTAACAATTGTAACAAAAGTAAAGCAAGGTTCACTTCCCTCGGTTGATTGAAAGACTGCCACATCTGATAATTCTAAATTACTTATTTCAACATTCACTTAGAAGTATCCTCCACCTGAAGACTATTAACTTTCCTAATAAATTTGCTACAAACCAATGGCAATTGTAAATTGTAAGGTTCTCCTCCCTCTGTTGTGAGCACAACTCGCTTTCTTGGAAATCCTGAGTCCAGTGTTGCAATTTCCAACCGGAGCTAGCTTCAACTGAGGAATATTAGGTTCTCTGATGAGAACGCTAGAAACCACTTGCTTATAGTACTGTTGTTATTAGGTCTGTAAGACTCTTCCAAAGCTATTGGCTGATAAGTAGCTGTGATGTAAGAACTTCCTCATACAAACTGGCCTGGCCTTTTAAGGCACACAGAGATAAATACATCAAGAAAAGGAAACAATTTCCACCCCCTAGGGCACAGTCTGGGTCAAATACACAACCTGTAACATGCACTCACTTCAGGACTTATGACAAAATCTTAGCCACTTGAATGAGTCATGGTATTACAAATACTGCAATGGAAGCAGTCAATCACTAACTCCAAAGAAGTCAGCTGTGCATAAGGACAGACAGAGTAAACATCATTCAGTACCCCTTGGTTTAAACTCTTCCTGCACTGACATTCTTAACAATTGTAACAAAAGTATAGCAAGGTCCACCTCCCCATGCTGATTGAAAGACTGCCATTTCTGAAAATTCTAATTACTTATTTCACCTTTCACTTAGAAGTAGCCTCCACCTGAAGATTATTAACTTTCCTAATGAATCTGCTACAAACCAAAGACAATTGCAAATTGTAAGGATAACCTCCCTCTGTTGTGAGCACAACTCACTTTCTTGCAAATCCTAAGTCCAGTGTTGAAGCTTCCAGCAAAAGGTAGTTTCACATGAAAAATATTAGGTTTTCTGATGAGCCTGCTATAAACCACTTGCTTATAGTACTGTTGTTATCAGGTTTCTAAGACACTACAATAGCAGCTGGCTGATAAGTAGCTATGGTGCAACTGCTTCCTGACACTGTCTGGCCTGGCCTATTAAGGCACACAGAGATAAAGACACAAAAATAAGTTTCCACCCCCTGGGGCACTGTCTGGGTCAAATACTTAGCCTGTAACCTGCACTCACTTCAGGACTTATGACAAATTCTTAGCCTAGTGAATGACACACAGTACTACAAACATTGCACTGCAAACAGTCAATCACTAACTTCAATCATGTCAGCTGTTCACAAGGACAGACACAGTAAACAGTATTCAGTCGCTCTGGGTTTAAACTCTGCCTGCACTGAAAATGTTAACAATTCTTACAAAAGTAAAGCAAGGTCCACCTAATGAATCTGCTACAAACCAAAGACAATTACAAATTGTAAGGTTCACCTCCCTCTGCTGTGAGCACAACCCACTTTTCTGCAAATCCTAAGTCCTGTGTTGCAGCTTCCAGCCAGAGGTAGCTTCACATGAAGAATAATAGGTTTTCCGATGAGCCTGCTATAAACCACTTCCTTATAGTTCTGTAATTACCAGGTCTGTAAGACTCTTCCAAAGCAATTGGCTGATATGTAACTGAGATGTAACCACTTACTGACACAATCTGGAATTGCATTTTAAGGCACACTGAGATAAACACAAAAAAATCCCAACAGTTTCCACCCCCTGGGGAACTGTCTGGGTCAAATACACAGCCTGTAACCTGCACTCACTTCAGAACTTATGACAAATGCTTAGCCCAGTGAAAATCTCACAGTATTACAAATATTGCAATGGAAGCAGTCAATCACTAACTCCCAATCAAGTCAGCTGTGCATAAGGACAGACAGAGTAAACATCATTCAGTCCCCCTTGGTTTAAACTCTTCCTTCATTGAAATTCTTAACAATTGTAACAAAAGTATGGCAAGGTCCACCTCCCTATGTTGATTGAAAGACTGCCATTTCTGATAATTCTAAGTTACTTATTTCACCTTTCACTTAGAAGTAGCATCCATCTGAAGACTATTAACTTTCCAAATGAATCTGCTACAAACCAAAGACAATTGCAAATTGTAAGGATCACCTCCCTCTGTTGTGAGCACAACTCACTTTCTTGCAAATCCTAAGTCCAGTGTTGAAGCTTCCAGCAAAAGGTAGTTTCACATGAACAATATTAGGTTTTCTGATGAGTCTGCTATTAAACACTTGCTTATAGTACTGTTGTTATCAGGTTTCTAAGACAGTTCAGTAGTTGCTGGTTCATAAGTAGCTATGATGCAACCGCTTCCTGCCACAGTCTGGCCTGGCCTATTAAGGCACACAGAGATAAACACACACTAAAAAAGTTTCCACCCCCTGGGGCACTGTCTGGGTCAAATACTTAGCCTGTAACCCGCACTCACTTCAGGACGTATGACAAATTCTTAGCCTAGTGAATGACACACAGTACTACAAACATTGCACTGCAAACAGTCAATCACTAACTCCAATCAAGTCAGCTGTGCACAAGGAGAGACACAGTAAGCAGTATTCAGTCCCTCTGGGTTTAAACTCTTCCTGCACTGAAAATGTTAACAATTCTGACAAAAGTAAAGCAAGGTCCACCTAATGAATCTGCTATAAACCAAAGACAATTACAAATTGTAAGGTTCACCTCCCTCTGCTGTTCATGAAAACCTTGTACCAGTGCCACTGAAATATGGATAGTATGATATAAAGTGAGAAAAAAAGAAGAAATAATGTATACAATGCTGTTTTATGTCTTGCTGTATTTAGAGATACATATAATAAATGCGTGGTCTGCAGCTGCTCAAAAAGTGTATTTTTTATTGTCTAACCCCATTTTCTTGCTATTTTTCCTGTACTAAATTGTGACATGGAAACCCTATAGGTTTGGATTGTGGGTTTTCTGACATTTCTGCCATGGTTCACTTTAAATAAAGTTTGCTTTATACAGTCTAGATGCTGTCCTGTCTTTTTTTAATCTCCCTTTGTTGTTTTCCCCATTATTTTATGGTTTGAAGTACCTCCAAAATGTGCTCTGAATGTACCACCTGGTGTCCTCTGGTGGTACATTCAGAATTATAACTAATAATCATATATTATGTATGTTGTATCCTGGTTCTTTTTTGTCCTGTGTGTTATTACCATTGCTGCCCTTGCTTTAATGCCAGGTACAACATCTTGCCTGCTGTTTGCCCTTTTTTGTGATGTCATCTGTCCCAATCCCCCAACCAATCATGTCCATCCTCTAGCTGAGTACATTCAGAACAGCCCCCTACCACCCCATTGGTCACCTGATCCCCTTGGTGCTCTCGTTTTTCCCAGTGGAAACGTGGCATGTGGGGGGTATAAAATCTGCTCCTTCAAGGCATCTGGCTCTTGTCAGCAATTTTTTTTTCTAAAGACAGCGTTCGTGTCCATGCTTCAGCAGCCTCGGTGCGCTCAGAACAAAACAAAGCAAACTGCACTCAGAACGCTTGTAAGGTAAGAGGTATTCTTCTCCGTGTGTTTTCTGGCCAGGAGATAGGCTTGCTGTGTTAGTATATGTTGAAACAGCATGGACACAGAGAGAAATGATGCCCACTTCTATTCCTGGCAGCTTAAAATGTGATTTAGTACTCCGCAGACACCACTGCAAGCCCCTTCTTGGTACGTTCAGAGTCGGGCATGTGTTGTGTCCAAGTACGTTTCTAACTCTGTTTTTGGCATCCGAGTACACTTAGAACAGTGTGGAGGTTTGAATCTGGCATCCAGGAACGCTCCTAATGGAAGAGTTGTTCTGTGTTGTTCCCCAAAGTGCAGTTTAATGGAGCCCTTATTTCCAGCCTGAGGTGCAGTTCTCAATTAATTGGGCTCCTACTCTTTGCAGCCTGAGGTGCAGTTTTAAATTATGCCCCCTACATTAAGCCTGTGGTGCACTTTTGATTTAATGGGGCTCCTGCTTTCCATGGTGAGGTACAGTACTGTGCTTATTTAGAAGCCCTGACTGATCAGAGTACTGGGCAAAACATTTGTTTTTCTGCATTTCTGTTTTGGCAGCTTACTTTTTTTGGGGGGAAATGCTTCTGACTTCGGTTGCTGGTTAAATGGAGACCTGGGCAATGAAAGGGGAGCTGACTGCACAAGGTAAGCTTTCTGTGGGTGTTTGCAGGTGTGGGATTTGGGGAGAAATATGTGTCCCTTGTTTTTGTGGGGTCCCATGGTGTGTGTGTGTGTTGGCATCCATTTTGTTAGCTACATTTTGTGTTGTTTGGAGTTTTTGTGGTTTGTGTGGTTTATGTGCCGGCATTCATAGTTAGACAAAGAAATTTTTATGAACAGGTTTGCTTTCGGTGCATTTTTGTACCACTGCATGGCTGGATGCTGACAACAGTACAATTTTTACATCACCGACCGCATGGTCTCAACAGCAGCTGGGTGCTGAGCAGGGCTCACTCGGCCATTTGTGACCATGCAGTGTGTGGTGGGGGATAAAGAAGTATTGCCTGCTACAAAAATGTATTGTTTGCTGTGTATATCTGATTTTAGGTGCTGACATCAGCAAGAAATGTTTTAAATTTTAAACGTGACTTGCTTCATTGTTAATTTCTATGGTTTTGGTGCTGACGTCAGACATGGTCTCAACATGGCTGAATGCTGAGCAGGCCTTGTTTGCTGCTTCACCTTCGGCTATGTTAAAACCATGTGGGGTGTGTTGGGGAGGGTTGTGTGGAGAAGTATTACTCGGCCTGCTTCCTACAAAAATGTTTTGTTTGCTAAATCCGTAGCTTGCTGTGTATATTTCTATGCTTTTAGGTGGATGCTGACATCAGTACAATTTTTAAATCACTGACCGCATGGTCTCAACATGGCTGGATGCTGAGCAGGCATTTGTCTGATGGCTCACCTTCAGCCATTTTGTGACCATGCAGTGTGTAGTCAGTGGTGGCCAAATTGTTTGCTGACTGGCATATCGGCTGATAAGGACAAGACTTTAGGTCCTTTCATCCAATCAATTTAAAGCATTTTTTGACCCATTTTATAATGGTGCTTGACATAATAAAATTATCTCAGTATTGGTCATTGTTTATCTTGTACACTCCTGATGTGTTTTCTGGTTTCATCTCATCATCTTATAAACTGATGTGTTCTCTCGTTCCGTCACTTCATCTTGTACACTCCTGATGCGTTCTCTGGTTTCATCTCATCATCTTATAAACTGATGTGTTCTCTCGTTCCATCACTTCACCTTCTACCGTGGATGTAGTTCCTTCGTTCAGATGTATCAAGAGTTGTGAAGCAACTGATGCATGCTTTCCTTTTTCTCTCCTCTGGATTGAGGAAATAGTGCCCACTGTAATACATCCCATATCAGCTAATAAGAGGACGTCATTGTCTGACCAATGCCTAAAACATTTTAATTCTATTTATTAAGGTTTGAATAATGGAATATCGCACCAGACGAAGACCATGTGGGTCTGCAGAATCTTTGATCAATGCTGGACAGAGAAGCTTGCCCAATCCCATTTCTGGAATGGAGAGAAGTCAACAATTCCAAGATCGGATTAAAAAAGATTCTGAATGTTATGCAGCATGTCTCAAAATCTACAGAGCTCAATCACAGGCCTACCGGGATAACCTGGATGAGGAGAAGCACCAAGACTACAATGCAAAGTCCAGGGTGAGAATGCAGCTGTACTGGGAAAGTCAAAAATGGAAGAAATTGGAGGAGCAAAACAATAAGCATACAGCACCCAATAAACCAACCACCAGAGGAGATGAACAAAAAAAGCGGCAGAAAAGAGAGAAGTAGCGGGGAAAAAAGACAGCAACGTCAATCACTGTCAGCACAGATGAAATGGAGGATTAATGAAAGCAGATGACAAAAATACAAGAAGCAGCAAGAAAAATTACAGTCAACCACAATAAGCGCCACTTCAGAAGTGCAAGCAAAATTAAGTGCTACTACCGATACAGCCACTGTTCTGGACCCACGCTCAGAGAGTGCTGCCCGGAAGGCACTTCAGAGGGCACTATATGCCCTACCAAGGTCACCCACCCGCACTGGCAAAAAGATGAGAAAACTTAACATGCCGTGGAAATTTGGAACAGAAGCTGGTGGAAGTCCTTAAGGAAAAGGCCAAGAGTGGTCCAAAGAAAAAATGCGAATGGGTTGGAGCAGTTCTTGTGTTGAAAAAATATAGAATGCTATGCAAGGCCAGCACAGCTTTTCGGATCAGCTGGACAACACTCATGAATTTAGCACGCACGGAGAAGAAAAGTATGAAACCTACGCACAAAGCAGCACTGCCTTTGGAAACAGTCACCAAAGTAAAAAACTTTTATGAAGGCTCTGAAACCCCTATACCTCACAAGAAGGCATTTTTGAAATGAATAGTGTGCCAAAGCCTACCTAGCAAAACCACTCAATGCACTGCATGCTCAATTTCATAAAGAAAATCCAGACTGTAACATTGGGGTAACTAAATTTAACACTCTGAGACCACCTCATATTAAACTGGCCTGTGAACAAAACCTTGTCCAGTGCCTTTGCAAGTACTGTGAAAATGCCATATTAAAGATACGCATAATAAGCTGCACGGCTGATCGTTACAGAATTACTGAGTGCAAAATACTAAATATATATGATGCTGTGGAGCTGACAATGTGTCCGAAGGAAGGAGAAGGCAGTCAAATGTTCTTCAGGAGAGACTGTGTGGCAAAGGTGTGTGACAACTGCTCAGTACATGGAATAGAAAAGAAGGTAGAGGAACTGTTGAGGCAACATGGGGCAGACCTAATGAGAAGGTACCAGTGGGAAAGTATCACTCTGAAAAAAACAACTGATGGCATTGAAACCAAAATGACCAGGAAAGTGCTGAATAGCAAAAAGATAAGCTTACGAGAGCTAGTTGAGAGCCTCAAGGAAGACATACAGTTTCTGGGTCATCACCTACATGTGGCACCATGGCAACAACAACAATTCAGGTTAATTAAGTCAGACATACCACAAGACTGGGTCATAATGGTGCTAGACTTTGCAGAAAACTCTGCCTGCAAGTACCAAGATGAAATCCAGTCCGGCCACTGGCACCATGAGCAGGCTACAGTGCACCCAATAGTAACCTATTACAACTGTTCTCATTGCACCAACAGCATCAAAGAAACAATTGTATTAATCTCCGAGGACCTTACACATGATCACCATGCTGTTCGTCACTTCGTGAAGATGGCCAATGCACACCTCATGAACACTCGGCACCTAAACATTACAAAGGAGGTACATTTTTCAGATGGCTGTGCTAGCCTATTTAAATCCAAATGGTCATTTTATGGCATTTCAATAGCTCAATCAGAGTTTGGCTTCAACATTGAGCGTGCCTACTTTGGCTCACGTCATGGGAAAGGCCCCTCCGATGGTGAGAGTGCCGTTGTCAAATCAAAGGCAGCCAGAGCAGTGCAAGCACGACTCGCAGTAATTTCGACAGGATATGAGCTTTTCATATTCTGCCATGATAATCTTACAATGGAAAATACAAGTGACATGTGCCTACACAAAAAAAGGCCTTTCTTCTGGGTATCTGCAAGAAGCATGTGAAGGCCAAAAGGATCAGATGTCAGAGCGGTTCCTGGAACAAGACGGATCCAGAGTGTGAGATCTGTGGCTGAAGGTGTTGTTGCCAGCAGAGACTTATCATGTTTCTGTGAACATTGCCAAAATAATGATGGCCCATGTGAGAACTTTGAGCATGCGGGCCTGTGGGCAACACAGGGGCTCAAATTCTCATACCGCTGCACTGATCAGACTGAGCAGATACCTGTCCATGTGAACATTGTTCACGCAACACCAGTGACTGAACCCTCTGATGCTCCATGCACAAAAAAGACTGACCACTCTGCTGATCACTACACCACAGAGATGGACACCCCCACTGTTTGCAGCACTACTGATCCCTCATCTGTCCCAGGTACTGTACTATAGTGATAGACCCCTCTTCTACTCCCTGTACTTCAGCAGCGGACCCCGTTTCTGCTCCAGACACTGTGCAGCCTTCTTCTGCTCCCTGCACTTCAGCAATGGACCCTGTTTCTGCTCCAGACACTGTGCAGTCTTCTTCTGCTCTCTGCACTTCAGCAGAGGACCCCGTTTCTGCTCCAGACACTGTGCAGCCACCTTCTGCTCCCTGCACTTCAGTAATGGCCTCTATCACTTCTGCCCCCATTGTGCACACTGGCTGTGCACCGGTAAAAAAAGGAATTAAATCCTGCCAATGTACAGCTGGACAAATTCTACGCAGTATACTACCCAAAACAATTTTTTCTTGGATGAGTTCTTTCATTCAATGAGCTGCAATGTACCTTCGCTGTGCAATTCCTTCATCAGCGTGCAAATGGGTGCTTTTTATGGCCACGATACCAGGACACTGACATGGTCAGACAGATCAGACTTTTTCATGGACCTGTACATCTGTCGGGAGATGGAATGTTTCAAATTGCACCGGACGAACTGCAAAAGATTGCAACCAAATACGAAAAGCTCCGGAAGCACTGGGATTGAGACATTGTAAACTGTTGGACAATATCACTTGTTGATGCATACTTTACGAGGTTTATTTCTTTTTCTTTTGACTTTTTCTTCCTGTTTCTCTTAATGCATTAATATGTAATTCCCTGTCCACAATACTGAACACAATTAGCAAACATTTATGAACTTACACTGTTGTTTGTTCTCTTTGTCCCCGTTTGGTGTCCACTGGTACATTGAGAACGCATGCTTGGTGTCCGTCATTACATTCAGAACACAGGCTTGGTGTCCGCTGGTACATTCAGAACACTGACACGTGTTTTTCTTGGTCATTTCAAAGTGAGTTATCTCACAACACAGTGTATAGTTCACAGTAGGGTGACAGTGCGTTAAAATGCTAAAAAAAAAATGGTCTGTCCTGCATTTGAAAAATGACCCTTCATGTCACAGTTTGGTACAACATTTTCATGAACATACCCAGCACAACTCACTTTCCTGCAAATCCTAAGTCCTGTGTTGCAGCTTCCAGCCGGAGGTAGCTTCACATGAAGAATAATAGGTTTTCTGATGAGCCTGATATAAACCACTTGCTTATAGTTCTGTTATTACCAGATCTGTAAGACTCTTCCAAAGCAACTGGCTGATAAGTAGCTGAGATGTAAAAACTTCATGACACAATCTGGATTTGCATTTTAAGGCACATTGAGATAAACACAAAAAAAACAAAACAACAGTTTCCACCCCCTTGGGAACTGTCTGGGTCAAATTCACAGCCTGTAACCTGCACTCACTTCAGGACTTATGACAAGGGCTTAGCCCAGTGAAAACTCACAGTATTACAAATATTGCAATGGAAGCAGTCAATCACTAACTCCAATCAAGTCAGCTGTGCATAAGGACAGACAGAGTAAACATCATTCCGTCCCCTTTGGTTTAAACTCTTACTGCACTGAAATTCTTAACAATTGTAACAAAAGAATGGCAAGTTCCACCTCCCTATGTTGATTGAAAGACTGCCATTTCTGATAATTCTAAGTTACTTATTTCACCTTTCACTTAGAAGTAGCATCCACCTGAAGACTATTAACTTTCCTAATGAATCTGCTACAAACCAAAGACAATTTCAAATTGTAAGGACCACCTCCCTGTGTTGTGAGCACAACTCTTTTTCTTGCAAATCCTAAGTCCAGTTTTGCAGCTTCCAGCAAAAGGTAGTTTCACATGAAGAATATTAGGTTTTCTGATGAGCCTGCTTTAAACCACTTGCTTATAATACTGTTATCAGGTCTGTAAGACACTTCAAAAGCTATTGGCTGATAAGCAGCTATTATGTAACTGCTTCCTGACACAGTCTGGCCTTGCCTTTTAAGGCACATAGAGATAAACACACACAAAAAAAACCAACAGTTTCCATCACATGGAGAACTGTCTGGGTCAAATACACAGCCTGTAAGTATGCAGTCGCTTCAGCGCTTATGACAAATTCTTAGCCTAGAGAATGACTCACAGTACTACAAACATTGCACTGCAAACAGTCAATCACTAACTCCAATCAAGTCAGCTGTGAACAAGGACAGACTCACTAAACAGTATTCAGTCCCTCTGGGTTTAAACTCTTGCTGCACTGAAAATCTTAACAATTCTAACAAAAGTAAACCAAGGTCCACCTCACTCTATTGATTGAAAGACTGTCTTTTCTGATAATTCTAAGTTCCTTATTTCATCTTTCCATTAGTAGTAGCCTCCACCTGAAGACTATTAACTTTCCTAATGGATTTGCTACAAACCAAAGGCAATTGTTAATTGTAAGGTTCTCCTAATTCTGTTGTGAGCTAAACTCGCTTTCTTGCAAATCCTAAGTCCAGTGTTGCAGCTTCCAACCAGAGCTAGCTTCAGCTGAAGAATATAAGGTTTTCTGATGAGCCTGCTACAAACCACATGCTTATCGTACTGTTGTTATCAGGTCTGTAAGACTCTTCCAAAGCTATTGGCTGATAAGTAGCTGTGATGCAAGAACTTCCTCATAGAGTCTGGCCTGGACTTTTAAGGCACACAGAGATAAACACACACAAAAAAGAAAACAGCTTCCACCCCCTGGGGCACAGTCTGGATCAAATACACAGTCTGTAACTTGCACTCACTTCAGGACTTGTGACAAAATCTTAGCTAAGTGAATGACTCACAGTATTACAAACATTGCACTGTAAACAGTCAATCACTAACTCCAACCAAGTCAGCTGTGCACAAGGATAGACACAGTGAACAGCATTCAGTCCCTCTGGGTTTAATCTCTTCCTGCACTGAAAATCTTAAGAATTCTAACAAAAGTAAAGCAAGCTCTGCCTCCCTCTGTTGATTGAAAGACTGTCTTTTCCGCTAATTCTAAGTTCCTTATTTCATCTTTCAGTTAGAATTAGCCTCCACCTGAAGAATATTAACTTTCCTAATGAATCTGCTACAATCCAAAGACAATTGCAAATTGTAAGGTTCATCTCCTCTGTTGTGAGCACAACTTGCTTTCTTGAAAATCCTCAGTCCAGTGTTGCCGCTTCCAGCCAGAGCTAGCTTCAGCTGAACAATATAAGGTTTTCTGATGAGCCTGCTATAAACCACTTCCTTATAATACAGTTGTTAATAGGTCTGTAAGACTCTTCCAAAGTTATTGGATGATAAGCAGCTGTGATGTAAGCACTTAGTGACACAGTCTGGACTGGCCTATTAAGGCATACAGAGATAAACACACAAAAAAAATGTCCACCCCCGGGGCACTGCCTGAGTCAAATACACAGCTTGTATCTTGCACTCACTTCCGGACTTATGACCAATTCCAAGCCAAGTGAATAACACACAGTATTAAAAACATTGCAATGCAAACAGTCAATCACTAACTCCAATCAAGCCAGCTGTGCACAAGGACAGACACAGTAAACAGTATTCTGTCCCTCTAGGTTTAAACTCTTCCTGCAAGGAAAATCTTAACAATTGCACCAAAAGTAAAGCAAGTTTCACTTCCCTCTGTTGATTGAAAGTCTGCCATTTCAGATCATTCTAAGTTCCTTAATTCATTTTTCACTTAGATGTAGCCTCCACCTGAAGAATACTAAATTTCCTAATGAATATGCTACAATCCAAAGACAATTGTAAATTGTAAGGTTCACCTCCCTCTGTTGTGAGCACAACTCACTTTCCTCCAAATCCTAAGTCCAGTGTTGCAGCTTCCAGCCGGGGGTAGCTTTACATGAAGAATTTTAGGTTTTCTGATGAGCCTGCTATAAAACACTGGCTTATAGTACTGTTGATATCCAGTCTGTAAGAGCCTTCCAAAGCAATTGGCTGATAAGTAGCTGAGATGTAAGGACTTCCTGACACAATCTGGCCTCGCATTTTAAGGCACATTGAGATAAACACACAAAAAAAAACCAACAGTTTCCACCCCCTTAGGAACAGTCTGGGTAAAATACACAGCCTGTAACCTGCACTCACTGCAGGACTTATGACAAATGCTTAGCCCTGTGAATAACTCACAGTATTACAAATATTGCAATGGAAGCAGTCAATCACTAACTCCAATCAAGTCAGCTGTGCATAAATACAGACAGAGTAAACATCATTCAGTGCCCCTTGGTTTAAACTCATCCTGCACTGAAATTCTTAACAATTGTAGCAAAAGTATAGCAATGTCCACCTCCCCATGCTGATTGAAAGACTGCCATTTCTGAAAATTCTAATTACTTATTTCACCTTTCACTTAGAAGTAGCCTCCACCTGAAGGCTATTAAATTTCCTAATGAATCTGCTACAAACCAAAGACAATTGCAAATTGTAAGGCTCACCTCCCTCTGCTGTGAGCACAACTCACTTTCTTGCAAATCCTAAGACCAGTTTTGCAGCTTCCAGCAAATGGTAGTTTCACATGAAGAATATTAGGTTTTCTGATGAACCTGCTATAAACCACTTGCTTATAATACTGTTATCAGGTCGGTAAGACACTTCAAAAGCTATTGGCTGATAAGTAGCTATGATGTAACTGCTTCCTGACACAGTCTGGCCTGGCCTTTTAAGGCACATTGATATAAACACACTCAAAAAAACAACAGTTTCCATCACTTGGGGAACTGTCTGGGTCAAATACACAGCCTGTAACTATGCAGTTGTTTCAGGACTTATGACAAATTCTTAGCCTAGTGAATGACTCACAGTACTACAAACATTGCACTGCAAACAGTCAATCACTAACTTTAATCAAGTCAGCTGTGAACAAGGACAGACTCACTAAACAGTGTTCAGTGCCTCTGGGTTTAAACTCTTGCTGCACTGAAAATTTTAACAATTCTAACAAAAGTAAACCAAGGTCCACCTCCCTCTATTGATTGAAAGACTGTCTTTTTCTGATAATTCTAAGTTCCTTATTTCATCTTTCCGTTAGTAGTAGCCACCACCTGAAGACTATTAACTTTCGTAATGAATTTGTTACAAAACAAAGGCAATTGTAAATTGTAAGGTTCTCCTAATTCTGTTGTTAGCTCAACTTGCTTTCTTGCTAATCCTAAGTCCAGTGTTGCAGCTTCCAGCCAGAGCAAGCTTCAGCTGAAGAATTTAAGGTTTTCTGAAGAGCCTGCTACAAACCACTTGCTTATAGAACTGTTGTTATCAGGTCTGTAAGACTCTTCCAAAGCTATTGGCTGATAAGTAGCTGTGATGCAAGAACTTCCTCATACAGTCTGGCCTGGCCTTTTAAGGCACACAGAGATAAACACACACAAAAAAAGAAAACAGTTTCCACCCCCCTGAGGCACAGTCTGGATCAAATACACAGTCTGTAACTTGCACTCACTTCAGGACTTGTGACAAAATCTTAGCTAAGTGAATGACTCACAGTATTACAAACATTGCACTGTAAACAGTCAATCACTAACTCCATCCAAGTCAGCTGTGCACAAGGATAGACACAGTGAACAGCATTCAGTCCCTCTGGGTTTAATCTCTTCCTGCACTGAAAATCTTAAGAATTCTAACAAAAGTAAAGCAAGCTCTGCCTCCCTCTGTTGATCGAAAGACTGTCTTTTCCGCTAATTCTAAGTTCCTTATTTCATCTTTCAGTTAGAATTAGCCTCCACCTGAAGAATATTAACTTTCCTAATGAAGCTGCTACAATCCAAAGACAATTGCAAATTGTAAGGTTCATCACCCTCTGTTGTGAACACAACTTGCTTTCTTGAAAATCCTCAGTCCAGTGTTGCCGCTTCCAGCCAGAGCTAGCTTCAGCTGAAGAATATAAGGTTTTCTGATGAGCCTGCTATAAACCACTTCCTTATAATACAGTTGTTAATAGGTCTGTAAGACTCTTCCAAAGTTATTGGATGATAAGCAGCTGTGATGTAAGCACTTAGTGACACAGTCTGGACTGGCCTATTAAGGCATACAGAGATATACACACAAAAAAATGTCCACCCCCTTGGGCACTGCCTGAGTCAAATACACAGCTTGTATCTTGCACTCACTTCTGGACTTATGACCAATTCCAATCCAAGTGAATAACACACATTATTAAAAACATTGCAACGCAAACAGTCAATCACTAACTCCAATCAAGCCAGCTGTGCACAAAGACAGACACAGTAAACAGTATTCTGTCCCTCTAGGTTTAAACTCTTCCTGCAAGGAAAATCTTATCAATTGCAACAAAAGTAAAGCAAGCTTCACTTCCCTCTGTTGATTGAAAGTCTGCCATTTCTGATCATTCTAAGTTCCTTAATTCATTTTTCACTTAGATGTAGCCTCCACCTGAAGAATACTAAATTTCCTAATGAATCTGCTACAATCCAAAGACAATTGTAAATTGTAACGTTCACCTCCCTCTGTTGTGAGCACAACTCACTTTCCTCCAAATGCTAAGTCCAGTGTTGCAGCTTCCAGCCGGAGGTAGCTTTACATGAAGAATTTTAGGTTTTCTGATGAGCCTGCTATAAAACACTGGCTAATAGTACTGTTGATATCCGGTCTGTAAGAGCCTTCCAAAGCAATTGGCTGATAAGTAGCTTTGATGTAAAGACTTCCTGACACAATCTGGCCTCGCATTTTAAGGCACATTGAGATAAACACAAAAAAAACCAACAGTTTCCACCCCCTTAGGAACAGTCTAGGTAAAATACACAGCCTGTAACCTGCACTCACTGCAGGACTTATGACAAATGCTTAACCCTGTGAATAACTCACAGTATTACAAATATTGCAATGGAAGCAGTCAATCACTAACTCCAATCAAGTCAGCTGTGCATAAATACAGACAGAGTAAACATCATTCAGTCCCCCTTGGTTTAAACTCTTCCTGCACTGAAATTCTTAACAATTGTAACAAAAGTATAGCAAGGTCCACCTCCCCATGCTGATTGAAAGACTGCCATTTCTGAAAATTCTAATTACTTATTTCACCTTTCACTAGAAGTAGCCTCCACCTGAAGGCTATTAAATTTCCTAATGAATCTGCTACAAACTAAAGACAATTGCAAATTGTAAGGCTCACCTCCCTCTGCTGTGAGCACAACTCACTTTCTTGCAAATCCTAAGACCAGTTTGCAGCTTCCAGCAAATGGTAGTTTCACATGAAGAATATTAGGTTTTCTGATGAACCTGCTATAAACCACTTGCTTATAATACTGTTATCAGGTCTGTAAGACACTTCAAAGCTATTGGCTGATAGTAGCTATGATGTAACTGCTTCCTGACATAGTCTGGCCTGGCCTTTTAAGGCACATTGATATAAACACACACAAAACAACAACAGTTTCCATCACCTGGAGAACTGTCTGGGTCAAATACACAGCCTGTAAATATGCAGTCGCTTCAGGACTTATGACAAATTCTTAGCCTAGTGAATGACTCACAGTACTACAAACATTGCACTGCGAACAGTCAATCACTAACTCCAATCAAGTCAGCTGTGAACAAGGACAGACTCACTAAACAGTGTTCAGTGCCTCTGGGTTTAAACTCTTGCTGCACTGAACATTTTAACAATTCTAACAAAAGTAAACCAAGGTCCACCTCCCTCTATTGATTGAAAGACTGTATTTTCTGATAATTCTAAGTTCCTCATTTCATCTTTCCGTTAGTAGTAGCCTCCACCTGAAGACTATTAACTTTCCTAATGAATTTGTTACAAAACAAAGGCAATTGTAAATTGTAAGGTTCTCCTAATTCTGTTGTTAGCTCAACTTGCTTTCTTGCTAATCCTAAGTCCAGTGTTGCAGCTTCCAGCCAGAGCAAGCTTCAGCTGAAGAATATAAGGTTTCTGAAGAGCCTGCTACAAACCACTTGCTTATAGTACTGTTGTTATCAGGTCTGTAAGACTCTTCCAAAGCTATTGGTAGATAAGTAGCTGTGATGCAAGAACTTTCTCATACAGTCTGGCCTGGCCTTTTAAGGCACACAGAGATAAACACACACAAAAAAAACAGTTTCACCCCTGGGGCACAGTCTGGGTCAAATACACAGTCTGTAACTTGCACTCACTTCAGGACTTATGACAAAATCTTAGCTAAGTGAATGACTCACAGTATTACAAACATTGCACTGTAAACAGTCAATCACTAACTCCAACCAAGTCAGCTGTGCACAAGGATAGACACAGTGAACAGCATTCAGTCCCTCTGGGTTTAATCTCTTCCTGCACTGAAAATCTTAAGAATTCTAACAAAAGTAAAGCAAGCTCTGCCTCCCTCTGTTGATTGAAAGACTATCTTTTCCACTAATTCTAAGTTCCTTATTTCATCTTTCAGTTAGTAGTAGCCTCCACCTGAAGAATATTAACTTTCCTAATGAATCTGCTACAATCCAAAGACAATTGCAAATTGTAAGGTTCACCTCCCTCTCTTGTGAGCACAACTCACTTTCCTCCAAATCCTAAGTCCAGTGTGCAGCTTCCAGCCGGAGGTAGCTTTACATAAAGAATTTTAGGTTTTCTGATGAGCCTGCTATAAAACACTGGCTTATAGTACTGTTGATATCCGGTCTGTAAGAGCCTTCCAAAGCAACTGGCTGATAAGTAGCTTAGATGTAAGGACTTCCTGACACAATCTGGCCTCGCATTTTAAGGCATATTATGATAAAACCACACAAAAAAAACAGTTTCCACCCCCTTAGGAACAGTCTGGGTAAAATACACAGCCTGTAACCTGCACTCACTGCAGGACTTATGACAAATGCTTAGCCCTGTGAATAACTCACAGTATTACAAATATTTCAGTGGAAGCAGTCAATCACTAACTCCAATCAAGTCAGCTGTGCATAAATACAGACAGAGTAAACATCATTCAGTCCCCCTTGGTTTAAACTCTTCCTGCAATGAAATTCTTAACAATTGTAACAAAAGTATAGCAAGGTCTACCTCCCCATGCTGATTGAAAGACTGCCATTTCTGAAAATTCTAATTACTTATTTCACCTTTCACTTAGAAGTAGCCTCCACCTGAAGGCTATTAACTTTCCTAATGAATCTGCTGCAAACCGAAGACAATTGCAAATTGTAAGGCTCACCTCTCTCTGTAGTGAGCACAACTCACTGTCTTGCAAATCCTAAGTCCAGTGTTGAAGCTTCCAGCAAAATGTGGTTTCTCATGAAGAATATTAGGTTTCTGTTGAGCCTGCTATAAACCACTTGCTTATAGTACTGTTGGTATCAGGTTTCTAAGACACTTCAAAAGCTGTTGGCTGATAAGTAGTTATGATGCAACTGCTTCCTGACACATTCTGGCCTGGCCCTTAAAGCACACAGAGATAAACACACATAAAAAACAACAGTTTCCATCCCATGAGGAACTGTCTGGGTCAAATACATAGCCTGTAACTATGCAGTCGCATCAGGACTTATGACAAATTCTTAGCCTAGTGAATGACTCACAGTACTACAAACATTGCACTGTAAACAGTCAATCACTAACTCCAATCAAGCCAGCTGTGAACAAGGACAGACTCACTAAACAGTATTCAGTCCCTCTGGGTTTAAACTCTTGCTGCACTGAAAATCTTAACAATTCTAACAAAAAAGTAAACCAAGGTCCACCTCCCTCTAATGATTGAAAGACCGTCTTTTCTGATAATTCTAAGTTCCTTATTTCATCTTCCGTTAGTAGTAGTCTCCACCTGAAGACTATTAACTTTCCTAATTAATTTGATACAAACCAAAGGCAATTGTAAATTGTAAGGTTGTCCTAACTCTGTTGTGAGCTCAACTTGCTTTCTTGCAAATCCTAAGTCCAGTGTTGCAGCTTCCAGCCAGAGCTAGCTTCAGCTGAAAAATATAAGGTTTTCTGATGAGCCTAATATAAACCACTTGCTTATAATACTTTTATCAGGTCTGTAAGACACTTCAAAAGCTATTGGCTGATAAGTAGCTATGATGTAACTGCTTCTTGACACAGTCCGGCCTGGCCTTTTAAGGCACATAGAGATAAACACACACAAAAAAACAACAGTTACCATCCCGTGGTGAACTGTCTGGGTCAAATACACAGCTTGTAACTATGCAGTCGCTTCAGGACTTATGACAAATTCTTAGCCCTAGTAAATGACTCACAGTACAATAAACATTGCACTGCAAACAGTCAATCACTAACTCCAATCAAGTCAGCTGTGAACAAGGACAGACTCACTAAACAGTATACAGTCCCTCTGGGTTTAAACTCTTGCTCCACTGAAAATCTTAACAATTCTAACAAAAGTAAACCAAGGTCCACCTCCTCTATTGATTGAAAGACTGTCTTTTCTGATAATTCTAAGTTCCTTATTTCATCTTTCCACTAGTAGTAGCCGCCACCTGAAGACTATTAACGTTCCTAATGAATTTGCTACAAAACAAGGGCAATTGTAAATTGTAATGTTCTCTAATTCTGTTGTGAGCTCAACTCGCTTTCTTGCAAATCCTAACTCCAGTGTTGCAGCTTCCACCCTGAGCTGGCTTCAGCTGAAGAATATAAGGTTTCTGATGAGCCTGTTACAAACCACTTGCTTATAGTACTGTTGTTATCAGGTCTGTAAGACTCTTCCAAAACTATTGGCTGATAAGTAGCTATGATGCAAGAACTTCCTCATACAATCTGGCCTGGCCTTTTAAGGCACACAGAGATAAACACACACAAAAAAAAACAGTTTCCACCCCTGGGGCACAGTCTGGGTCAAATACACAGTCTGTAACTTTCACTCACTTAAGGACTTAGGACAAAATCTTAGCTAAGTGAATGACTCACAGTATTACAAACATTGCACTGTAAACAGTCAATCACTAACTTCAACCAAGTCTGCTGTGCAGAAGGATAGAGACAGTGAGCAGCATTCAGTCCCTCTGGGTTTAATCTCTTCCTGCACTGAAAATCTTAAGAATTCTAACAAAAGTAAAGCAAGCTCTACCTCCCTCTGTTGATTGAAAGACTGTCTTTTCCAGCTAAGTCTAAGTTCCTTATTTCATCTTTCAGTTAGTAGTAGCCTCCACGTGAAAATATTTACTTTCCTAATGAATCTGCTACAATCCAAAGACAATTGTAAATTGTGGGTTCATCTCCTCTGTTGTGAGCACAACTCGCTTTCTTGAAAATCCTCAGTCCAGTGCTGCTGTTGAGCAGGAGGTAGCTTCACCTGAAGAATATTAGGTTTTCTGATGAACATGCTATAAATCACTTGCTTACAGTACAGTTGTTAATAGGTCTGTAAGACTCTTCCAAAGTTATTGGATGATAAGCAGCTGTGATGTAAGCACATAGTGACACAGTCTGGACTGGCCTTTAAGGCATACAGAGATAAACACACAAAAAGTTTCCACCCCGGGGCACTGTCTGAGTCAAATACACAGCCTATGTCTTGCACTCACTTCGGACTTATGACCAATTCCAAGCCAAGTGAATGACTCACAGTATTAAAACATTGCAATGCAAACAGTCAATCATTAACTCCAATCAAGCCAGCTGTGCACAAGGACAGACACAGTAAACAGTATTCTGTCCTCTAGGTTTAAACTCTTCCTGCAAGGAAAATCTTAACAATTGTAACAAAAGTAAAGCAAGGTCCACTTCCTTCTGTTGATTGAAAGTCTGCCATTTCTGATCATTCTAAGTTCCTTAATTCATTTTTCACTTAGATGTAGACTCCACCTGAAGAATACTAAATTTCCTAATGAATCTGCTACAATCCAAAGACAATTGTAAATTGTAAGGTTCACCTCCCTCTGTTGTGAGCACACCTCACTTTCCTCCAGATCCTAAGTCCAGTGTTGCAGCTTCCAGCCGGAGGTAGCTTTACATGAAGAATTTTAGGTTTTCTGATGAGCCTGCTATAAAACACTGGCTTATAGTACTCTTGATATCCAGTCTGTAAGAGCCTTCCAAAGCAATTGGCTGATAAGTAGCTGAGATGTAAGGACTTCCTGACACAATCTGGCCTGGCATTTTAAGGCACATTCAGATAAACACAAAAAAAAACCAACAGTCCCCCCCCTTAGGAACAGTCTGGGTAAAATACACAGCCTGTAACCTGCACTCACTCCAGGACTTATGACAAATGCTTAGCCCTGTGAATAACTCACAGTATTACAAATATTTCAACGGAAGCAGTCAATCACTAACTCCAATCTAGTCAGCTGTGCATAAATACAGACAGAGTAAACATCATTCAGTCCCCCTTGGTTTAAACTCTTCCTGCACTGAAATTCTTAACAATTGTAACAAAAGTATAGCAAGGTCCACCTCCCCATGCTGATTGACAGACCACCATTTCTGAAAATTCTAATTACTTATTTCACCTTTCACTTAGAAGTAGCCTCCACCTGAAGGCTATTAACTTTCCTAATAGATCTGCTACAAACCAAAGACATTTGCAAATTGTAAGGCTCACCTCCCTCTGTAGTGAGCACAACTCACTTTCTTGCAAATCCTATTTCCATTGTTGAAGCTTCCAGCAAAGGTAGTTTCACATGAAGAATATTAGGTTTCTGATGAGCCTGCTATAAACCACTTGCTTATAGTACTGTTGTTATCAGGTTTCTAAGATACTTCAAAAGCTGTTGGCTGATAAGTAGCTCTGATGCAACCGCTTCCTGACACAGTCTGGCATGGCTCCTTAAAGCACACAGAGATAAACACACAAAAAAGTTTACCCCAGGCTACTGTTTGGGTCAAATACTTAGCCTGTAACCTGCTCTCACTTCAGGACTTATGACAATTTCTTAGCCTAGTGAATGTCACACTGTATTACAAACATTGCACTGCAAACAGTCAATCACTAATTCCAATCAAGTCAGCAGTGCACAAGGACAGACACTGTAAACAGTATTCAGTTCCTCAGGGTTTAAACTCTTCCTTCACTGAGAAAGTTAACAATTCTAACAAAAATAAAGCAAGGACCACCTCCCTCTGTTGACTGAAAGACTGTCTTTTCTGCTAATTCAAAGTTCCTTATTTCATCTTTCAGTTATTAGTTGCCTCCACCTGAAGAATATTAAATTACCTAATCAATCTGCTACAATCCAAAGACAATTGTAAATTGTAAGGTTCACTTCCCTCTGTTGTGAGCACAACTTGCTTTCTTGAAAATCCTAAGTCCAGTATTGCAGCTTCCAGCCAGAGGTAGCTTCACCTGAAGATTATTAGGGTTTCCGATTAGCATGCTATAAATCACTTTTTTATAGTATTGTTGTTACTAGGTCTGTAAGACTCTTCCAAGGCTATTGGCTGATAAGTAGCTGTGATGTAAGCACTTCCTGACACAGTCCAGACTGGCATTTAAAGGCAAATTGAGATAAACACAAAAAAGTGTCCACCACATGGGGCACTGTCTGAGTAAAATACACAGCCTGTAACCTGCACTCACTTCAGGACTTATGACAAATTCTTAGCCCAGAGAATAACTCACAGTAGTACAAATAGTGCAATGCAAACAGTCAATCACTAACTCCAATCAAGTCAGCTGTGCTCAAGGACAATCACAGTAAACTGTATTCAGTCCCTCAAGTTTTAAACTCTTCCTGCACTGAAAATCTTAACAATTGTAACAGAAGTAAAGCAAGGTACACTTCCCTCTGTTGATTGAAAGACTGCCACTTCGGAGAATTCTAAATTGCTTATATCACCTTTCACTTAGAAGTATCCTCCACCTGAGGACTATTAACTTTCCTAATGAATTTGCTACAAACCAAAGGCAATTGTAAATTGTAAGGTTCTCCTCCGTCTGTTATGAGCACAACTCACTTTCTTGCAAATCCTAACTCCAGTGTTGCAGCTTCCATCCAGAGCTAGCTTCACCTGAAGAATGTTAGGTTCTCTGATGAGCCTGCTATAAAACACTTTGCTTATAGTTCTGTTTTATAAGGTCTGTAAGACTCTTCCAAAGCTATTGGCTGATAAGTAGCTGTGATGTAAGAACTTCCTAATACAGTCTAGTCTGGCCTTTTAAGGCACACAGAGATAAACACACAAAGAAAAGAAAACAATTTCCACCCCCTGGACACCGTCTGGGTCAAATACACAGCCTGTAACTTGCTCTCACTTCAGGACTTATGACAAAATCTTAGCCAAGTGAATGAGTCATGGTATTACAAATATTGCAATGGAAGCAGTCAATCACTAACTCCAATGAAGTCTGCTGTGCATAAGGACAGACAGAGTAAACATCATTTAGTCCCTCTTGGTTTATACTCTTCCTGCACTGAAATTCTTAACAACTGTAACAAAAGTATAGCAAGGTCCACCTCCCCATGCTGACTGAAAGACTGCCATTTCTCAACATTCTAATTACTTATTTCACCTTTCACTTAGAAGTAGCCTCCACCTGAAGATTATTAACCTTCCTAATGAATCTGCATCAAACCAAAAACAATTGCAAATTGTAAGGATCACCTCCCTCTGTTGTGAGCACAACACACTTTCTTGCAAATCCTAAGTCCAGTGTTGAAACTTCCAGCAAAAGGTAGTTTCACATGTAGAATATTAGGTTTTCAGATGAGCCTGCTATAAACCACTTGCTTATAGTACTGTTGGTATCAGGTTTCTAAGACACTTCAATAGCTGCTGGCTGATAAGTAGCTATGATGCAACCGCTTCCTGACACTGTCTGGCCTGGCCTATTAAGGCACATAGAGATAAAGACACACAAAAAAGTTTCCACCTCCTGGGGCACTGTCTGGGTCAAATACTTAGCCTGTAACCTGCACTCACTTCAGGACATATGACAAATTCTTAGCCTAGTGAATGACACACAGTACTACAAACATTGCACTGCAAACAGTCAATCACTAACTCCAATCAAGTCAGCTGTGCACAAGGACAGACACAGTAAACAGTATTCAGTCCCTCTGGGTTTAAACTCTTGCTGCACTGAAAATGTTAACAATTCTTACAAAAGTAAGGCAAGGTCCACCTAATGAATCTGCTACAAACCAAAGACAATTATAAATTGTAAGGTTCACCTCCCTCTGCTGTGAGCACAACTCACTTTCCTGCAAATCCTAAGTCCTGTGTTGCAGCTTCCAGTTGAAGGTAGCTTCACATGAAGAATAATAGGTTTTCCGATGAGCCTGCTCTAAACCACTTGCTTATAGTTCTGTAATTACCAGGTCTGTAAGACTCTTCCAAAGCAATTGGCTGACAAGTAGCTGAGATGTAACCACTTCCTGACACAATCTGGCCTTTCATTTTAAGGCACATTGAAATAAACACAAAAAAAAAGACAACAGTTTCCAACCCCTGGGGAACTGTCTGGGTCAAATACACAGCCTGTAACCTGCTCTCACTTCAGAACTTATGACGAATGCTTAGCCCAGTGAAAAACTCACAGTATTACAAATATTGCAATGGAAGCAGTCAATCACCAACTCCAATCAAGTCATCTGTGCATAAGGACAGACAGAGTAAACATCATTCAGTCCCCCTTGGTTTAAACTCTTCCTGCACTGAAATTCTTAACAATTGTAACAAAAGTATGGCAAGGTCCACCTCCCTATGTTGATTGAAGACTGCCATTTCTGATCATTCTAAGTTACTTATTTCACCTTTCACTTAGAAGTAGCATCCACCTGAAGACTATTAACTTTCCAAATGAATCTGCTACAAACCAAATACAATTGCAAATTGTAAGAATCACCTCCCTCTGTTGTGAGCACAACTCACTTTCTTGTAAATCCTAAGTCCAGTGTTGAAGCTTCCAGCAAAGGTAGTTTCACATGAAGAATATTAGGTTTTCTGATGAGCCTGCTGTAAACCACTTGCTTATAGTACTGTTGTTATCAGGTTTCTAAGACACTTAAATAGCTGCTGGCTGATAAGTAGCTATGATGCAACTGCTTCCTGACACAGTCTGGCCTGGCCTAATAAGGCAAATAGAGATAAACACACAAAAAAGTTTCCAGCCCTGGGGCACTCTTGAGGTCAAATACTTAGCCTGTAACCTGCACTCACTTCCAGGACATATGACAATTTCTTAGCCTAGTGAATGACACACAGTACTACAAGCATTGCTCTGCAAACAGTCACTAACTCAATCAAGTCAGCTGTGCACAGGACAGGCGCAGTGAAACAGTATTCAGTCCCTCTGGGTTTAAACTCTTGCTGCAATGAAAATGTTAACAATTCTAACTAAAGTAAAGCAAGGTCCACCTAATGAATCTGCTACAAACCATAGACAATTGCAAATTGTAAGGTTCCTCCCTCTGCTGTGAGCAGGGTGTGTTCATGAAAACCTTGTACCAGTGTCACTGAAATGTGGATAGTATGATATAAAGTGAGGAAAAGGAAGAAATAATGTATACAATGCTGTTTTATGTCTTGCTGTATGCAGAGATACATATAATAAATCGTGGTCTGCAGCTGCTCAAAAGTGTATTTTTATTGTCTAACCCTATTTTCTTGCTATTTTTCTACTAAATTGTGACATGGAAAGCCTATAGGTTTGGGTTGTGGGTTTTCTGACATTTCTGCCATAGTTCACTTTAAATAAAGTTTGCTTTATACAGTCTAGATGCTGTCCTGTCTTTTTTATCTTCCTTTGTTGTTTTCCCCATTATTTTATGGTTTGAAGTACTTCCAAAATGTGTTCTGAATGTACCACCTGGTGTCCTCTGGTGGTACATTCAGAACTATATAATAATCATATATTATGTATGTTGTATCCTGGTTCTTTTTTGTCCTGTGTGTTACCATTGCTGCCCTTGCTTTAATACCAGGTACAACATCTTGCCTGCTGTTTGCCCTTTTGTGATGTCATCTGTCCCAAGCCCCCAACCACTCGTGTCCTTCCACTAGCTGAGTACATTCAGAACAGCCCCTACCACCCCATTGGTCACCTGATCCCCTTGGTGCTCTCGTTTTTCCCAGTGGAAACATGGCATGTGAGGGTATAAAATCTGCTCCTTCAAGGCATCTAGCTCTTGTCAGTAATTTTTTCTAAAGACAGCGTTCATGTTTGTGCTTCAGCAGCCTCGATGCGCTCAGAACAAAACAAAGCAAAGATGCTCAGAACACATGTAAGGTAAGGGTATTCTTCTCTGTTTGTTTTCTGGCAAGGAGATAGGCTTGCTGTGTTAGTATTTGTTGAAGCAGCATGGACACAGAGAGAAATGATGCCCACTTCTATTCCTGGCAGCTTAAAATGTGATTTAGTGCTCATGGACACCAGTGCAAGCCCCATCTTGGTTCCGTTCAGAGTCGGGCGTGTGTGGTGTCCATAGTGCGTTCTAACTCTGTTTTGGCATCTGTGTACATTTAGAACAGCGTGGAGGTTTGAATCTGGTGTTCAGGTACTCTCAAATGGCAGAGTTGTTCGTGTTGTTCCTCAAAGTGTGGTTTAATGGAGCCCTTATTTCCAGCCTGAGGTGCAGTTCTCAATTAATTGGGCTCCTACTCTTTGCAGCCTGAGGTGCAGTTTTAAATTATGCCCCCTACATTAAGCCTGTGGTGCACTTTTGATTTATGGGGCTCCTGCTTTCCATAGTGAGGTACAGTACTGTGCTTATTTAGAGGCCCTGACTGATCAGAGTACTGGGCAAAACGTTTCTTTTTCTGCATTTCTGTTTTGGCAGCTTACTTTTTTTTTGGGAAATGCTTCTGACTTTGGTTGCTGGTTAAATGGAGTCCTGGGTAATGAAAGGGGAGCTGACTGCACAAGGTAAGCTTTCTGTGGGTGTTTTCAGGTGTGGGATTTGGGGACAAATATGTGTCCCTTGTTTTTGTGGGGTCCCATGCTGTGGGTGTGGGTGTGTGTGTGTGTGTGTGTGTGTTGGCATCCATTTTGTTAGCTACATTTTGTATTGTTTGGAGTTTTTGTGGTTTGTGTGGTTTATGTGCCGGCATTCATAGTTAGACAAAGAAATTTTTATGAGCTGGTTTGCTTTCGGTGCATTTTAGTACCACTGCATGGCTGGATGCTGACATCAGTACAATTTTTACATCACCGACTGCATGGTCTCAACATGGCTGGGTGCTGAGCAGAGCTCACCTTGACCATTTGTGACCATGCAGTGCAGGTGGGGGGATAAAGAAGTATTGTGCCTGCTACAAAATGTATTGTTTGCTGTGTATATCTGATTTTAGGTGCTGACATCAGCAAGAAATGTTTTAAATTTTAACGTGGCTTGCTTCATTGTTAATTTCTATGGTTTTGGTGCTGGCGTCAGACATGGTCTCAACATGGCTGGATGCTTAGCAGGCCTTGTTTGCTGCTTCACCTTCGGCTATGTTAAAACCATGTGGGTGTGTTGGGGGAAGTATAGCTCGGTCTGCCTGCTACAGAAATGTTGTTTGCTAAAACCACCCTGCATGGGGTTAATATGGCTGGATGCTGAGCAGGCCTTGTTTGCTGCTTCACCTTTGGCTATGTTAAAACCACGTGGGGTGTGTTGGGGGTTGTGTGGAGAAGTGTTACTTGCCTGCTTCCTACAAAAATGTTTTGTTTGCTAAATCCGTGGCTTGCTGTGTATATTTCTATGCTTTTAGCTGGGTGCTGGCATCAGTACAATTTTTAAATCAACGACCGCATGGTCTCAACATGGCTGGATGCTGAGCAGGCCTTTGTCTGCTGGCTCACCTTCAGCCATTTTGTGACCATGCAGTGTGTGGTTGGAGGGGGAAGTATAGCTCGGTCTGCCTGCTACAGAAATGTTGTTTGCTAAAACCACCCACCGCATGGGGTTAACATGGCTGGATGCTGAGCAGGCCTTGTTTGCTGCCTTACCTTCGGCTATGTTCAAACCATGTGGGGTGTGTTGGGGAGATTGTGTGGAGAAGTATTACTCGGCTTGCTTCCTACAAAAATGTTTTGTTTGCTAAATCCGTGGCTTGCTGTGTATATTTCTATGCTTTTAGGTGGGTGCTGACATCAGTACAATTTTTAAATCACCGACCGCATGGTCTCAACATGACTGGATGCTGAGCAGGCCTTTGTCTGATGACTCACCTTCAGCTATTCTGTGACCATGCAGTGTTTGGTCAGTGGTGGCCAAATTGTTTGCTGACTGGCATATCGGCAGATAAGAACAAGACTTTAGGTCCTTTCATCCAATCAATTTAAGGCATTTTTGACCCATTTTATAATGGTGCTTGACATAATAAAATTATCTCAGTATTGGTCATTGTTTATCTTGTACACTCCTGATGTGTTCTCTTGTTCCATCACTTCATCTTGTACACTCTTGATATGTTCTCTGGTTTCATCTCGTCATCTTATAAACTGATGTGTTCTCTCGTTCCGTCACTTCATCTTGTACACTCCTGATGTGTTTTCTGGTTTCATCTCGTCATCTTATAAACTGATGTGTTCTCTCGTTCCATCACTTCACCTTCTAACTTGGATGTAGTTCCTTCGTTCAGTTGTTTCAAGTGTTGTGAAACAACTGATGCATGCTTTCCTTTTTCTCTCCTCTGGATTGAGGAAATGGTGCCCACTGTAATACATCCCATATCGGCTAATAAGAGGACGTCATTGTCTGACCAATGCCTAAAACATTCTTATTCTATTTATTAAGGTTTGAATAATGGAATATGCTCCAGGCGAAGACCATGTGGGTCTGCAGAATCTTTGATCAATGCTGGACAAGAAGCTTGCCCAATCCCATTTCTGGAATGGGAAAGCCAACAATTCAAGATAGGATTAAAAGATCCTGAACGTTATGCAGCATATCTGGAAACCTACAGAGCTCGATCACAGGCCTACCGGGATAACCTGGATGAGGAGAAGTGCCAAGACTACAATGCAAAGTCCAGGGTGAGAATGCAGCTGTACTGGGAAAGTCAAAAACTGAAGAAATTGGAGGAGCAAAACAATAAGCATACAGCACCAATAAACCAACCACCAGAGGAGATGAACAAAAAGCAGCAGAAAAGAAGTGGCGGGAACAAAAAGCAGCAACCTCAATCACCGTCAGCACAGAAGAAATGGAGGATTAATGAAAGCAGACGACAAAAAATCAAGAAGCAACAAGAAAAATTACAGACAACCACAATAAGTGCCACTTCAAGTGCAAGCAAAATTAAGTGCTACTACTGATACAGCCACTGTTCTGGACCCACGCACAGAGATTGCTGCCCGGAAGGCACTTCAGAGGGCACTATAATCCCTACCAAGGTCACCCACCTGTTTTGCATGTACTGTCAATACCCTGATATCCCCATGCTCACCAGCAAAGCAGGATGCACTGGCAAAAAGACGAGAAAACTTAGCATGCCATGGAAATTTGGAACAGAAGCTGGTGGAAGTCCTTAAGGAAAAGGCCAAGAGTGGTCCAAAGAAAAAATGCGAATGGGTTGGAGCAGTTCTTGTGTTGAAAAAATTTAGAATGCTATGCAAGGCCAGCACAGCTTTTGGGATCAGCTGGACAACACTCATGAATTTAGAAACGGAGGAGAAAAGTATGAAACCTACGCACAAAGCAGCACTGCCTTTGGAAACAGTCACCAAAGTAAAAACTTTTATGAAGACTCTGCAACCCCTATGCCTCACAAGAAGGCATTTTTGAAACTAATACAGTGTGCCAAAGCCTACCTAGCAAAACCACTCAATGCACTGCATGTCTCAATTTCGTGAAAATCCAGACTGTAACATCGGGGTAACTAAATTTAACACTCTGAGACCACCCATATTAAACTGGCCTGCAAACAAAACCTTGTCCAGTGCCTTTGAGAGTACTGTGAACATGCCACATTAAAGATACGCACAATAAGCTACATGGCTGATCGTTACAGAATTACTGAGTGCAAAATACAAATATATATGATGCTGTGGAGCTGACAATGTGTCTGAAGGAAGGAGAAGGTGGTCAAATGTTCTTCAGGAGAGACTGTGTGGCAAGGTGTGTGACAACTGCTCAGTACATGGAATAGAAAAGAAGGTAGAGGAACTGTTGAGGCTACTGGGGCAGACCTGGTGAGATGGTACCAGTGGGAAAGTATCACTCTGAAAAAAAAAACTGATGGCATTGAAACCAAAATGACCAGGAAAGTGCTGAATAGCAAAAGACAAGCTACGAGGCTAGTTGAGAGCCTCAAGGAAGACATACAGTTTCTGGGTCATCACCTACATGTGGCAGCATGGCAACAACAACAATTCAGGTTAATTAAGTCAGACATACCACAAGGCTGGGTCATAATGGTGCTAGACTTTGTGGAAAACTATGCCTGCAAGTACCAAGATGAAATCCAGTCCTGCCACTGGCACCATGAGCAGGCTACAGTGACCCAATAGTAACCTATTACAACTGTTCTCATTGCACCAACAGCATCAAAGAAACAATTGTATTCATCTCCGAGGACCTTACACATGATCACCATGCTGTTGTCGCCATTGAAAATGGCCAATGCACACTCATGAACACTCGGCACCTAAACATTACAAAGGAGGTACATTTTTCAGATGGCTGTGCTAGCCTATTTAAATCCAAATGGTCATTTTATGGCATTTCAATAGCTCCATCAGAGTTTGGCTTCAACATTGAGCGTGCCTACTTTGGCTCACATCTTGGGAAAGGCCCCTCCTATGGTGAGAGTGCCATTGTCAAATCAAAGGCAGCCAGAGCAGCGCAAGCACGACTCGCAGTAATTTCGACAGCATATGAGCTTTTCATATTCTGCCATGATAATCTTACAATGGAAAATACAAGTGACATGTGCCTACACAAAAGGACTTTCTTCTGGGTATCTGCAAGAAACATCACGAAGGCCAAAGGACCAGATGTCGAGCTGTTCCTGGAAGAAGACGGATCAGAGTATGAGATCTGTGGCTGAAGGTGTTGTTGCCAGCAGAGACTTATCATGCTTCTGTGAACATTGACAAAATAATGATGGCCCATGTGAGAACTTTGAGCATGTGGGCCCATGGACAACACGGGGGCTCAAATTCTCATACCGCTGCACTGATCAGACTGAGCAGATACCTGCCCATGTGAACATTGTTCACACAACACCAGTGACTGAACCCTCTGATGCTCCATGCACAAAAGACTGACCACTCTGCTGATCACTACACCCAGAGATGGACACCCCACTGTGTGCAGCACTACTGATCCCTCATCTGTCCCAGGTACTATAGTGATAGACCCTCTTCTACTCCCTGCACTTCAGCAGTGGACCCGTTTCTGCTCCAGACACTGTGCAGCCCTCTTCTTCTCCCTTCACTTCAGCAATGGACCCGTTTGTGCTCCAGACACTGTGCAGCCTTCTTTTGCTCCTGCACTTCAGCAATGGACCCCATTTCTGCTCCAGACACTGTGCAGCCTTCTTCTGCTCCCTGCACTTCAGCAGAGGACCCCGTTCTCTCAGACACTGCTGCGCATTCTGCTCCCTGCACTTCAGTAATGGCCTCTACCACTTCTGCCCCATTGTGCACACTGGCTGTGCATGGGTAAAAAAATTAAATCCTGCCAATGTACAGCTAGACAAATTCTCGCAGTATACTACTCAAAACAATTTTTCTTGGATGAGTTCTTTCATTCAATGAGCTGCAATGTACCTTAGCTGTGCAATTCCTTCATAAGCGTGCAAATGGGTGCTTCACATGGCCACGATACCAGGACACTGACATGGTCAGACAGATCAGACTTTTCATGGACCTGTACATCTGTCGGAGATGGAATGTTTCAAATTGCACCGGATGAACTGTGAAAGATTGCAACCAAATATGAAAAGCTCGAGGCGCTGGGATTGAGACATTGTAAACTGTTGGACAATATCACTTGTTGATGCATATTTTTCGAGGTTTATTTCTTTTCTTTTGACTTTTCTTGCTGTTTCTCTTAACAGATGAATATGTAATTCCCTGTCCACAATACTGAACACAATTAGTAAACATTTATGAACTTACACTGTTGTTTGTTCTCTTTGTCCCTGTTTGGTGTCCACTGGTACATTCAGAGCATGCTTGGTGTCCGCGTTACATTTAGAACACAGGCTTGGTGTCCGCTGGTTCATTCAGAACACTGACACGTGTTTTACTTGGTCATTTCAAAGTGAGTTATCTCACAACACAGTGTATAGTTCACAGTGGGGTGACAGTGTGTTAAAATGCTAAAACAAAATGGTCTGCCCTGCATTTGAAAATTGACCCTTCATGTCACAGTTTGGTACAACTTTTTCATGAACATACACAGCACAACTCACTTTCCTGCAAATCCTAAGTCCTGTGTTGCAGCTTCCAGCTGGAGGTAGCTTCACATGAAGAATAATAGGTTTTCTGATGAGCCTGCTATAAACCACTTGCTTATAGTTCTGTTATTACCAGATCTGTAGGACTCTTCCAAAGCAATTGGCTGATAAGTAGCTGAGATGTAAAACTTCATGACACAATCTGGCCTTGTATTTTAAGGCACATTGAGATAAACACAAAAAACTCAACAGTTTCCTTCCCCTGGGGAACTGTCTGGGTCAAATACACAGCCCATAACCTACACTCACTTTTGGACTTATGACAAATTCTTAGCCCAATGAATAACTCACAGTATTACAAATATTGCAGTGCAAAAAGTCAATCACTAACTCCAATCAAATCAGCTGTGCTCAAGGACAGACACACTAAACAGTATTCAGTCCCTCTGGGTTTAAACTCTTCTTGCACTGAAAATCGTAACAATTGATACAAAAGTAAGCAAGGTCCTCCTTCCTCTGTTGATTGAAAGACTGTCTTTTCTGCTAATTCTAAGATCCTTATTTCATCTTTCAGTTAGTAGTAGCTTCCACCTGAAGAAGAATAACTTTCCTAATGATTCTGCTACTATCCAAAAACAATTGTAAATTATAAGGTTCACCTCTCCCTGTTGTGAGCACAGCTCACTTTCTTGAAAATCCTAAGTCCAGTGTTGCAGCTTCCAGCCAGAGGTAGCTTCTCCTGAAGAATATTAGGTTTTCTGATGAGCCTGCTGTAAATCACTTACTTATAGTACTGTTGTTATTAGGTCTGCAAGGCTCTTCCAAAGCTATTGGTTGATAAGTAGCTGTAATGTAAGCACTTTCTGACACAGTCTGGACTTGCCTTTTAAGGCATACAGAGATAAACCCCCCCAAAAGCTTCCACCCCCTGGGGCACTGTCTGAGTCAAATACACAGCCTGTTACTTGCACTCACTTCAGGACTTATGACAAATTCTTAGCCCAGAGAATAACTCTCAGTAGTACAAATATTGCAAAGCAAACAGTCAATCACTAACTCCAATCAAGTCAGATGTGCACAAGGACAGACACAGCAAACAGTATTCAGTCCCTCTAGGTATAAACTCTCCCTGCACTGAAAATCTTAACAACTATAACAAAAGTAAAGCAAGGTACACCTTCCTCTCTTGATTGAACGACTGCCATTTCTGATAATTCTAAATTACTTATTTCACCTTTCAATAAGATGTAGCCTCCACCTGAAGACTATTAACTTTCTTAATGAATCTGCTACATAACAAAGGCAATTGTAAATTGTAAGATTCACCTCCCTATGTTGTGAGAACAACTCCCTTTCTTGTAAATCCTTAGTCCAGTGTTGCAGCTTTCAAACAGAGGTAGCTTCAACTGAGGAATATTATGTTTTCTGATGAGCCTGCTATAAACCACTTGCTTATAGTACTGTTGTTATCAGGGCTGTAAGACTCTTCCAAAGCTATTGGCTGATAAGTAGCTGTGATGTAAGCACTTCCTGACACAGTTTGGCCTGTAATAGACCCTGTCTGGGTCAAATACACCGCCTGTAACCTACACTCACTTCAGGACTTTGACAAATTCTTAGCCCAGTGAATAACTCACAGTATTACCAAATATTGCAGTGCATACAGTCAATCACTAACTCCAATCAAGTCAGCTGTGCATGAGGACATGCACAGTAAAAGTATTTAGTCCTACTGGGTTTAAGCACTTCCTGCACTGAAAATCTTAACAATTCTAACAAAAGTAAGCAAGGTCCACCTCCTCTGTTGATTGAAAGACTGTCTTTTCTGCTAATTCTAATTTCCTTATTTCATCTTTCAATTAGTAGTAGCCTCCACCTGAAGAATAATAACTTACCTAATGAATCTGCTACAATCCAAAGACAATTGTAAACTGCAAGGTTCACCTCCACTGAAGAGAGCACAACTTCGCTTTCTCGAAAATCCTAAGTCCAGTGTTGCAGCTTCCAGCCAGAGGTAGCTTCACCTGAAGAACATTAAGTTTTCTGATGAGCCTAGATAAATCACTTACTTATAGTACTGTTGTTATTAGGTCAGTAAGGCTCTTGCAAAACTATTAGCTGATAAAAAGCTGTGATGTAAGCACTTCCTGCCGCAGTATGGACTGGCCTTTTAAGGCATACAGACTTAAACACAAAAAAAAGTTTTCACCCCCTGGGGCACTGTCTGAGTTAAATACACAGCCTGTAACTTGTACTCACTTCAGGACTTATGACAAATTGTTAGCCCAGAGAATAGCTCACAATAGTACAAATATCGCAATACAAACAGTCATTCACTAACTCCAATCAAGTCAGCAGTGCACAAGGACAGACACAGTAAACAGTACTCCGTCCCTCTAGGTTTAAACTCTTCCTGCACTGAAAATCTTAACAATTGTAACAAAAGTAAAGCAGGGACCACCTCCCTCTGTTGATTGAAAGACTGCCATTTCTGATAATTCTAAATTACTTATTTCACTGTTCACTTAGATGTAGCCTCCACCTGAAGACTATTACCTTTCCTAATGAAGCTGCTACAAACCAAAGGCAGTTTGTAATTGTAATGTTCACCGCCCTGTGTTGTGAGCACAACTCGCTTTCTTGCAAATCCTAAATCCAGTGTTGCAGCTTTCAGCCAGCGGTAGCTTCACCAGATGAATATTAGGTTTTCTGATGAGCCTGCTATAAACCACTTACTTATAGTAGTATTATCATCAGGTGTGTAAGACTTTTTCAAAGCTATTGGCTGATAAGTTGCTGTGATGAAAACACTTCCTGACACAGTCTGGCCCAGCCTTTAAAGGCACCAGAGATAAACACACATACAAAAAAAACAGTGTCCACCCTCATGGGCACTGTCTGAGTCAAATACAAAGCCTGTAACTTGCACTCTCTTCTGGACATATGTCAAATTCTTAGCCCAGTGAATAACTCACAGTATTACAAACATTGTATTGCAAACAGTCAATAACTGACTCCAATCAAGTCAGCTGTACACAAGGACAGAAACAGTAAACAGTATTCAGTCCCTCTGGGTTTAAACTCTTGATGCACTGAAAATTTTAACAACTGTAACAAAAGTAAAGCAGGGTCCAGCTCCCTCTGTTGATTGAAAGACAGCTTTTTCTGATAATTCTAAGTTCCTTATTTCACCTTTCACTTAGAAGTAGCCTCCACGTGAATAACTCACAGTATTACAAATATTGCATTGACACAGTCAGTCACTAACTCAATCAAGTCAGCTGTGCACAAGGACAGACACAGCAAACAGTAATCTGTCTCTCTGGGTTTAAACTCTTCCTGCACAGAACATCTTAACAATTGTAACAAAAGTAAAGCAAGGTCTACCTCCCTCTGTTGATTGAAAGACTGCCTCTCTTATAATTCTATGTTCCTTATTTCACCTTTCACTTAAAAGTAGCCTCCACCCGAAGAATATTAACTCTCCTCATGAATCTGCTACAAACCCCAGACAATTGTAAATTGTAATGTTCTCCTCCCTCTGTTGTGATCTCAACTCACTTTCCAGCAAATCCAAAATCCTGTGTTGCAGCTTCTAGCCAGAGGTTGCTTCATGAGAAGAATATTAGGTTTTCTGATGAGCCTGCTATAAACCACTTGCTTATACTACTGTTGGTATCAGGTCTGTAAGACTCTTCCGAAGCTATTGGCTGATAAGTAGCAGTGTTGTAAGCACTTCTTGACACGGTCTGGCCTGGCCTTTTAAGGCACAGAGTGATAAACACACACACATAAAGAAACAGTGTCCACCCCTTGGGCACTGTCTGGGTCAAATACAAAGTGTGTAACCTGCACTCAGTTCAGGCCTTATTACAAATACTTATCCCAGTGAATAACTCACAGTAATACAATCATTGCAATGCAAACAGTCATTCACTAACTCCAATCAAGTCAGCTGTGGACAAGGACAGACACAGTAAAGAGTTTTCAGTCCTTCTGTTTTAAACTTTTCCTACACTGAAAATATTAACAATTGTAACAAGAGTAAAGCAAGGTCCACCTCCTCTGTTGACTGAAAGACTGCCTTTTCAGATAATTCTAAGTTCCTCATTTCACCTTTCAGTTAGAAGTAGATGAAACCTGAATAGTATTAACTTTCCTAATGAATCTGCTTCAAATCAGACAATTGTATATTTTAATGTTCTCCTCCCTCTGTTGTGAGCACAACTCGCTTTCTTGCAAATCCTAAGAACAGTATTCCAGCTTCCAGCAAGAGGTAGCTTTCCCTGAAGAATATTAGTTTTTCTGATGAGCCTGCTATGAATGACTTGCTTATATTACTGTTATTATCAGGTCTGTAAGAGTCTTCCAATGCTATTGGCTGATAAGTAGCAGTGATGTAAGTACTTCCTGACACGGTCTGGCTGGCCTTTTAAGGCACACAGAGATAAACACAAAAAACATAAACAGTTTCCACCCCCTGGGGCACTTTCAGTGTCAAATACACACTCCGTACATGCACAACTTCAAGTTATGACAAATTCTTAGCCAAGTGAATAACTCCCAGTGTTACAAATTTTGCAATGCAAACAATCAGATACTAACTCCAATCAAGTCAGATTGCACAAGGACAGACACAGTAAACAGTATTCAGTCCTCTGGGATTAATCTCACCAAGCACTGAAAATCTAAAGAAATGTAACAAAAGTAAATCAGGTCCACCTCCCTCTGTTGATTGAAAGACTGTCTTTTCTGATAATTCTTAGTTCCTTATTTCCTTTTCAGTTAGAAGTAGCCTCCACCTGAAGAATATTAACTTTCCTAATGAATCTGCTACAATCCAAAGACATTATGTAAATTTCAGGTTCACCTACCTCTGTTGTGAGCACAACACACCTTTCATAAATCCTAATTCCAGTCTTTCAGCTTTCAGCCAGAGATAGCTTCACCTGAAGAATATCAGTTTTCTGATGTGCCTGCTATAAACCACTTGCTTATAGTACTGTTGTTTTCAGGTCTGTAGCACTCCTCCAAAGCTATTGGCTGATAAGTAGCAGTGATATAAGCACTTCCTGACACAGTCTGGTCTGTTGTTTTAAGGCATACAGAGATAAACACACAAAAAGTTTCCACCCCCTGTGGCACTGTCTGGGTCAAATACACAGCCTGTAACCTTCACTCACTTCAGGAATTATGACATATTCTTAGCCCAGTGAATAACTCACAGTATTACAGATACTGCTATGCAAACAGTCAATCACTAACTCCAATTAAGTAAGCTGTGGGCAAGGACAGACGTAGTAAACAGAAATATGTCCCTCTGGGTTTAAACTCTTCCTGCACAGAACATCTTAATTGTAACAAAAGTAAAACAAGGTCCACCTCCCTCGGTTGATTGAAAGACTGCCTCTCTTATAATTCTATTTTCCTTTATTTCACCTTTGACTTAAAGGTAGCCTCCACCCAAAGAATATTAGCTCTCCAAATGAATCTGCTATAAACCCCAGACAATTGTAAATTGTAAGGTTCTCTCCCCCTGTTGTGAGCACAACTCGCTTTCTTGAAAATCTTAATCCAGTGTTGCAGCTTCCAGCCAGAGGTAGCTTCACCTGAAGAATATTAAGTTTTCTGACTGAGCCTTGCTATAAATCACTTGCTTATAGTACTGTTGTTATCAGGTTTGTAAGGCTCTTCCAAAGCTATTGACTAATAAAAAGCTGTGATGTAAGCACTTCCTGCTGCAGTATGGACTGGCCTTTTAAGGCATACAGACTTAAAAAAAAAAGTGTTCGCCCCTGGGGCACTGTCTCAGTCAAATATGCAGCCTGTAACTTGCACTCACTTCGGGACTTATGACAAATTCTTAGCCAGAGAATAACTCAAGTAGTACAAATATTGCAATGCAAACAGTCAATCACTAACTCCAGTCAAGTCAGATGTGCACAAGGACAGACACAGTAAACAGTATTTCAGACCCTCTGGGTTTAAACTCTTCCTGCAAAGAACGACTTAACAATTATAACAAAAAATAGAGCAAAGGTCCACTTCAATCTTATGAATTGAAAGCCAGCCTCTCTGATAACTCTATGTTCCTTATTTCAACTTTCAGTTAAAAGTAGCCTCCCTTGAAGAATATTAAGTTTCCCAATGAATCTGCTACAAACCAAAGACAACTGTAAATTACAAGGTTCATCACCCTCTATTGTGAGAGACAACTCACTTTATCGCAAAATCCTAAGTCCAGTGTTGCAGCTTCCAACCACAGGTAGCTTCGGATAAATAATATTATTTTCTGATGAGCCTGCTATAAACTACTTGCTTATAGTACTGTTTTTATCAGATCAGTAAGACTCTTCCAAAAGTATTGGCTGAAAAGTAGCTACGATGTAAGCACTTCCTGACATATTCTGGCCTGGCCCATTAAAGCACACAGAGATAAACACACACAAAAAAAACAACAGTGTCCACCTCCAGGGCACTGTCTGGGTCATACACAGCCTGTAACCTGCACTCACATCAGGACTTATGCCAAATTCTTAGCCGTAAGACTCACAGTATTACACATATTGCAATGCAAACAATCAATCACTCAACTCAATCAAGTCTGCTGTGCACCAGGACAGACACAGTAAACAGCATTCAGTTACTCTCAGTTTAAACTCTTCCTGAAACAAAAAATCTTAACAACTGTAACAAAAGTAAACAATGTCCAAATCCATCTGTTGATTGAAAGACTGAATTTTCTGATAATTCTAAGTTCCTTATTTCACCCTTCACTTAGAAGTAGCCTCCACCTAAAGAATATTAGCTTTTATTATTGGTTCTACTGCTTCAAAGACAATTGTAAATTGTAAGGTTCACCTCCCTCTGTTGTGAGCACAACTCACTTTCTTGCAAATCATAAGTCCAGTGTTGCAGCTCAGCCAAGGTAGTTTCACCTCTGAAGAATATTATGTTTTCTGATTAACCTACATAAACCACTTGCTTATAGTAATGTTTTTATTAGGTCTGTAAACTCTTCCAAAAGCTATTGGCTGAAAAGTAGCTGTGATGTAGCACTTCCTGACACAGTCTTTCCTGGCCTTTTTTAGGCACACAGAGATAATTACACAAACACAAAAAACAGTTTTCACCCCGTGAAGTCTTACTGTCTGGGTCAAATATACCACCTGTAACCTGCACTCACTTCAGGACTTATGACAAATTTTAGCCCAGTTGAATAACATCGCAGTACTAAAACACTGCTTTGCAAACAGTCAGACCCTGACTCCAATCAAGTCCAGCATATGCTCAGGAGAGAACATAGTAAACAGAATTCAGTCCTTCTGGGTTTAAACTTTCCTTGCGGAAATCTTAACAATTGTAATAAAAAGTAAAGCAAGGTCCACCTCCTCTGTTGATTGAAAGACTGCCATTTCTGATCATTCAAGTTACTTATTTCACATTTCACTTAGAAGTAGCCTCCACCTGAAGACTATTAACTTTCAGATGAATCTGCTACAAACAAAAGATAATTGTAAATTGTAAGGTTCACCTCCATCTGCTGTGAGCACAACTTGCTTTCTTGCAAATCAAAGTCCAGTGTGGCAGCTTCTAGCCAGAGGTAGTTTCACCTGAAGTATATTAGAGTTTTCAGTAAGAGCCTGCTATAAACCACTTGCTTATAGAACTGTTGTTATCAGGTCTGTAAGACTCTTCAAAAGCTATTGGCTGATAAATAGCTGTGATGTAATCAGTTCCTGACAGAGTCTGGCTTGGCATTTTGAGGCACACTGTGATAAACAAAAAAAAAATAGTTTCACCCTGGGGCAGTATCTGGAGTAAAATGCACAGCCTGAAACCTGCACTCACTTTTAGGACTTATGACAAATTATTAGCCCAGTGAATAACTCACAGTATTACAAATTTGCAATGCAAACAGTCAATCACTAACTCCAGTCAAGTCAGGTGTGCACAAGGACAGACACAGATAAACAGTATTCAGACCCTCTGGGTTTGAACTCTTCCTACACAGAACGACTTAACAATTATAACAAAAATAGAGCAAGGTCCACTTCAATCTTATGACTGAAAGCCAGCCTCTGATAACTCTATGTTCCTTATTTCAACTTTCAGTTAAAAAGTAGCCTCCACTTGAAGAATATTGAGTTTCCTAATGAATCTGCTACAAACCAAAGACAACTGTAAATTACAAGGTTCATCACCTCTATTGTGAGCACAACTCACTTTCGCAAATCCTAAGTCCAGTGTTGCAGCTTCCAACCACAGGTAGCTTCAGATAAATAATATTATTTTTTCTGATGAGCCTGCTATAAACTACTTGCTTATAGTACTGTTTTATCAGATCAGTAAGACTTTTCCAAAGGTATTGGCTGAAAAGAAGCCACGATGTAGCACTTCCTGACACATTCTGGCCTGGCCTTTAAGGCACACAGAGATAAACACACAATAAAAAAACAACAGTGTCCACCTCCGGGGCACTGTCTAGAGTCAAATACACAGCCTGTAACCTGCACTCACATCAGGACTTATGCCAAATTCTTAGCCCAGTGAATATCCCCACAGTATTACACATATTGCAATGCAAACAATCAATCACTAACTCCAATCAGAGTCTACTGTGCACCAGGACAGACACAGTAAACAGTATTCAGTCACTCTCGGTTTAAACTCTTCCTGCACTGAAAATCTAACAACTGTAACTAAAAGTAAAACAATGTCCAAATCCATCTGTTGATTGAAAGACTGAATTTTCTGATAATTCTAAGTTCCTTATTTCACCTTTACTGAAGTAGCCTCCACCTGAAGAATATTAGCTTTCTATTGATTCTGCTACAAACCAAAGACAATTGTAAATTGTAAGGTTCACTTCCTCTGTTGTGAGCACAACTCACTTTCTTGCAAATCAGAAGTCCAGTGTTGCAGCTTCCAGCCAGAAGGTTGCTTCACCTGGAGAATATTATGTTTTCTGATTAGCCTGCTATAAAACCACTTGCTTATTGTAATGTTTTATCAGGTCTGTAAGACTCTTCAAAGCTATTGGCTGAAAAGTAGCTGTGATGTAAGCACTTTCTGACACAGTTTGGACTGGCCATTTTAGCCACACATAGATAATTACACACACACAAAATGAGTTTTACCCTAGGGCACTGTCTGGGTCAAATACACCACCTGTAACCTGCACTCACTTCAGGACTTATGACAAATTTTTAGCCAAGTGAATAACTCGGTAGTATTACAAACATTGCTTTGCAAACAGTCAGTCCCTGAGCTCCAATCAAGTCAGCTATGCTCAAGGAGAGACATAGTAAACAGCAGTCAGTCCTTCTGGGTTTAAACTTTCCTTCACTGAAATCTTAACAATTGTAACAAAAGTAAAGCAAAGGTCCACCTCCCTCTGTTGATTGAAAGACTGCCATTTCTGACCATTCTAAGTTACTTTATTTCACCTTCCACTTAGTAGTAGCCTCCACCTGAGAACTATTAACTTTCCAGATGAATCTGCTGCAAACAAAAAGATAATTATAAATTGCAAGGTTCACCTCCATCTGCTGTGAGCACAACTTGCTCTTACCAAATCCAAAGTCCAGTGTGGCAGCAGCTAACTGAGAGGTAGTTTCACCTGAAGTATATTAGGTTTTTGATGAGCCTGCTATAAACCAGTTGCTTATAGAAACTGTTGTTATCAGATCTGTAAGACTCTTCCAAAGCTGTCATTGGCTGATAATTAGTTGTGATGTAAGCAGTTCCAGACAGAGTCTGGCCTGGCATTTGAAGGAACACAGTGATAAACACAAAAAAACAGTTTCCACCCCCTGGGAGCAGTATCTGAGTAAAATTGCACAGCCTGTTACCTGCACTACTTCAGGACTTATGACAAATTATTGGCCCAGTGATTAACTCACAGTATTACAAAATTTTACAATGCAAACAGTCAATCACTAACTCCAATCAAAGTCAGATGTGCTGGGACAGACACAGTAAACAACATTTCAGTCCCTCTGGGTTTAAACTATTCCTGCACAGAACATCTTAAAAATTTTAACAAAAGTTAATCAAGAGTCCGACCTCCTTCTGTTGATTGAAAGAGTGCCTTTCTGTTAAATCTAAGTTCCTCATTTCACCTTTCAGTTAGTAGACTCACTTGAAGAATATTAACTTTCCTAAGGAATCTGCCACAATCCAAAGACAATTGTAAATTGTAAGTTTCATCTCCCTCTGTTTTGAGCACAACTTGCTTTCTTGCAAATCCTACATCCAGTGCTGCAGCTTCCAGCCAGAGGTAGCTTCACCTGAAGAATGTTAAGTTTTCTTATGAGCCTGCTATAAACCACTTGCTTATAGTACTGTTGTTATTAGGTCTGTAAGACTCTTCCAAAGCTATTGGCTGATAAGTAGCTGTGATGTAAGCACTTCCTGACAGAGTCTGGCCCTGAACCTTTAAGGCACACAGATAAACACACACACACACACAAAAACCAGTTTCCAACCCTTGGGCACTGTCTGGATGAAATACACAGCCTGTAACCTGCACTCACTTCGGACTTATTGACAAATTAAGTCAGCCCAGTGAATAACTCACATTATTACAAATTTTACTATGTAAACAGTCAATCACTAACTCAAAACAAGTCAGATGCATACAAGGACAGACACAGTAAACAGTATTCAGTCCCTCTGGGTTTTAAACTCTTCCTGCACAGAACATCTTAAAAATTGTAACAAAAATGGAGCAATGTCCTCCTCCCTCTTTTGATTGAAAGACTGCCTCTCAGCAGTTCTATGTTCCTTATTTCACCTTTCACTTAAAGTAGACTCCTGCCCAAGAAGAATATGCTTTCCTAATGCATCTGCTACAAACCATAGACAATGGTAAATTGTAGGGTTCTCTCCCTCTGTTGTGAGCACAACTCACTTTCTTGCAAATCCTAAATCCAGTGTTGCAGTTTTCAGCCAGAGGTAAGCTTCACAGAAGAATATTATGTTTTCTGATGACCTGCTATAAACTGCTTGCTTGATTGTACTGTTGTCATCAGGTCACTGAAAGACTGTTCCAGAGGTATTTCTACATTAGTAAGCTGTGATGTAAGACAGTTCCTGACTTTACAGTCTGGCCTGGCCTTTTAAAGGCACACAGCGATAAACACACACACAAAAACAGTGTCCACCCTGAGACACTGTCTGGGCCAGATACAGCTTGTAACCTGCTCTCAGTTCAGGACTTATGACAAATTCTTAGCCCAGTGAATAACTCAAAAGTATTACAATCATTACAATGCAAACAGATCAATCACTAACTCCAATCAAGTCAGCTGTGCACAGGGACAGACACTGAAAACAGTATTCAGTCCTCTATGTTTAAACTCTTCTGCACTGAACATCTGAACAATTATAACAAAAAAGTAAAGCAACCACACTCCCCTCTTGAATGAAAAGACGCCTTTTCTGATAATTCCAAGTTCCTTATTCCACCCCATCAGTTAGAAGTAGACTCTACCCAGGAAGAATATTAACTTCCTAATGAATCTGCTACAAACCAAAGTCAATTGTAAAGTAAGAGTTCACCTCCCTCAGTTGTAGAGCACATCTCACTTTCTTTACAAATCCTAAGTCTAGTGTTGCAACGTCCAGCCAGAGATAGCTTCAGCAAGAAAAATGTTAGGTTTTCTGATGGACAGACTGCTAAAACCATTTGCCTATTGTACGTTATCAAGTCTTAAGACTCTTCCAAAAGCTATTGGCTGATAAGTAGCTGTGATGTAAGCACTTTCTGATACAGCCTGGTGTGGCTATTAAGGCACAATAAGATAAACACAAAAAACAGTTTCCACCCCAGGGGCAGTCTCTGGGTAAATACACAGCCTGTAACCTGCACTCACTTCAGGACTATGACAAATTCTTAGCCAAGTGAAGAACTTAACAGTATTACAATTATTGTATTGCAAACAGTCGATCACTAACTCTAATCAAGTCAGCTGTGCACAAGGAGAGACACTGTAAACAGTATTCAGTCCCTCAAGGGATTAAACTCTTACTGCACAATCATAAAGCCAAATTGTAATAAAAATAAAAAAAAGGTCCACCTCACTCTGTTGATTGAAAGACTGCCATTTCTGATAATTCTAAGTCCCTTATTTCACCTTTCGGTTAGAAGTTGACTGTACCTGAAGAATGTTAACTTTCCTCATGAATCTCCTTCAAACCAAAGACAATTGCAAATTGAAAGTTTCACCTCCCTCTGTTGTGAGCACAACTCACTTTCTTGCAAATCCTAAGTCTAGTGTTGCAGCATCCAGGCAGAGGTAGCTTCACCTGAAGAATATTAACGTTTTCAGATGAGCCTGCTATAAACCATTGCAAAATAGTACTGTTGTTATCAGGTCACCAGACTCTTCAATATTGGCTGATAATTAGTTGTGATGTAAGCAGTTCCTGACAGAGTCTGGCCTGGCATTTGAGGAACACAGTGATAAAACACAAAAAAAAAACAGTTTCACCCCTGAGGCAGTATCTGAGTAAAATGCACAGCCTGTTACCTGCACTCACTTCAGGACTTATGACAAATTATTAAAGCCAGTGATTAACTCACAGTATTAAAAATTTTGCCAATGCAAACGATCAATCACTAACTCCAATCAAGTCAGATGTGCTAAGAGACAGACACAGTAAACAACATTCAGTCCTCTAGGTTTAAACTCTTCCTGCACAGAACATCTTAAAAATTTAACAAAAGTTAATCAAAGTCCAACCTCCTTCTGTTGATTGAAAGAGTGCCTTTTCTGTTAAATCTAAGTTCCTCATTTCACCTTTCAGTTGAAGTAGCCTCCACATGAAGAATATTAACTTTCCTAAGGAATCTGCTACAATCCAAAGACAATTGTAAATTGTAAGTTCTCACAATCCCTCTGTTTGACACAACGCTTTCTTACAAATCCTATATCCAGTGCTGCAGCTCCAGCCAGAGGAAGCTTCACCTAGAAGAATGTTAAGTTTTCTTATGAGCCTGCTATAAACCACTTGCTTATAGTACTGTTGTTATTAGGTCTGTAAGACTCTTCCAAAGCTATTAGTTGATAAGTAGCTGTGATGTAAGCACTTCCTGACAGAGTCTGGCCTACTTTTAAGGCACACAGAGAGACAACACACACACACACACACACAAAAAAACAGTTTCAACCCTTGGGCACTGTCTGGATGAAATACAGCCTGTAACCTGCACTCACTTCAGGACTTATGACAAATTCTTAGCCATGAATAACTCAAAATATTACAATCATTTCAATGCAAACAGTCAATCACTAACTCCAATCAAGTCACTGTGCAGGGACAGACACAGTAACATATCATCCTCTGGGTTTAAACTCTTCCGCACTGAACATCTGAACACCATAAAAAAAAAGCAGAGGACCACCCCTCTTGAATGAAGGCCGCCTTTTCTGATAATTCTAAGTTCCTTATTTCACCCATCAATAGGTAACTCCAAATGAAGAATATTAACTTTCCTAATGCATCTGCCACAAACCAAAAAAATAGTATAAGGTTCACCTGCTCTGTGCCAACACAAGTCGCTTTCTTGCAAATCCAAACCAGAGTTGCAGCTCACGAGGTAGCTTCACCTAAAGAATAGTTTTCTGATGAGCCGCTATAACCTCTTAATTATAGTATTGCTGTTAACAGATTATAAAGCCTTCCAAGCTATTACTGATAAACAGCTGTGACGCACTCACAAAACAGTCTGATCTGGCCATTCGCAAGGCACACAAGAAACAACCAAAAAACTGCTTCCACACTATAGGTACTGCTCAGTCAAATACACAATACAACCTGCTACATCTGGACTTCTGACAAACCCCTAGCCCAGTGAATAACACACACATGACCAATATTGCAATGCAAACAGTCAATCAATGACTCACTTGGTCACTGAACACAGGACAGACACAGAAAAAAGCATTCAGTCCTTGTTGTCAAATCTTCCGAAAATCTTAACAAAAAAAAACAAGGTCCAACTCACTGTTGATTGAAAGACTCCTTTTCTGATAATTCTAGTTCCTTATTTCACCTTTCAGTTAGAAGATGACTCTACCTGAAGAATGTTAACTTTCTAATGAACTGATACAAACCAAAGACAATTGTAACTGTAAGGTTCACCTCTCTATTGTGGCATAACTCACTTTCTTGCAAATCCTAAGTCAGTGCTAAAACATCAACCAGGATAGCTTCACCTGAAGAATGTTAGGTTTTGATGAGCCTGTTATAAACCACACCAATAGTACTGTTTTCATCGGATCTAAGACTCTTCAAAACCATGGCTGATAGTAGCTGTGATGTAGTACTACAAACACAGTCGGTGGCCTTTAAAAACACACTGAGATAAACACAACAATACTGTTTCCACTCCATGGAGCAATGTCTCGTCAAATACAGCCTGTAACCTGCACTCAATTCAGAACCTGACAGATTCTTCGACCAGTGAATAACTCACAGTATTAAAAAGTGCAATGCAAACAGTCAATTACTAACCCAATCAAGTCAGCAGTACCAAGGACAGACACAGTAAACTTCATTCAGTCCCTCTCGACGAAACACTTCCTACAAAATCTTAACAATTGTAACAAAACTAAAGCAAGGTCAACCTCCTTCTGTTGATTAAAGTCTGCCTTTCTGAAAATTCAAATTACGTTCAACTTTCATTTGATAGCCTCCACCTGAAGAATATTAACTTTCAACGCATCTGCCACAAACCAAAGACAATTAGAAGTAATGAACACCTACTCTGTTGCGAGCTAAGTCACTCTTCAAAAAACTAAATCCAAATTGCACTTCCAGCCAGAGGTAACTCACCTGAAGAATATTAGTTTTTCTGATGGCCGCTATAAACCTCTTAATTATAGTATTACATTGCAGGTGTAAAGCCCAAAGCTATTAGCTGATAAACAGCTGTGATGTAAGCATTTCTAAAACAGGCTGGATCTGGCCTTTCATGGCAAACAGAGGTAACACACAAAAACCTGCTTCACACCATGGGCACTGCTCGGTCAAATACAGCACAACCTGCACTCACTTCTGGACTTGAAAATTCTTGCCCGTGATAACACAGTATTAAAAGCCAAATGTAAACAGTCAATCAATAACTCCAATTTGTCAGCTGAACACAGGACACAGAAATATTCGAATACTCGTTGGTTTAAATTCTTCACAGAAAATATTAACAAAAATAAAAACAGGTCCATCTCCCACTGTTGATTGAAAGACTCTTTCTGATAATTCTGTTCCTATTTCACCTTTCAGATAAGCAAACACCCAAGAATGTTAACTTTCTAATGATCTGCTACAAACGAAGACAATTGTAATTCCAGGTTCACCTCCCTCTGTTGTGAGCACAACTCACTTTTTGCAACTATAAGTCAGTGTTGCAGTTACCAGCCAGGCTAGCTACCTGAAGAATATTAGTTTCTGATGAGTTTGATATAAACCATTTCATAATACTGTTGTTATCAGATCTGTAGACTCTTCCAAAGCAATGCCACAAGTAGCTGAGATGTAAGCACTTCCGAAACAGTTTGGATCTGGCCTTTGACAGCCACAGAGATAAACACACACACAAAAAACAGCTTCCACTCCACGGGCACTGTCTGGTCAAATACGGCCTGTAACCTGCACTACTTAGGACTGGGACAAATTCTGGTCCATGAATAACACACAGTATTACAACATTCCAACGCACACAGTCAATCACTTACTCCATTCAGTCAGCTAGCAGGACAGACATCACAACAACCTTCTGTCCCACACAATTTAAATCTTCCTATGAAATTCTTAACTATTGCAAAAAAACTAAAAAGGTCCACACCCTCTGTAGATTGAAAGACTGCATTTTCTAATCATTCTAAGTCCTTATTTTACCTTTCACTTAGAAGCAGCCCACCTGAAGAATAATAACTTCCTAATGAATCTGCTAAACCAAAACAATTTTAAATTGTAGGTTCACTATACTGCCAGAGCACAACCCGTTCTTGAAAATCCTAAGTCCAGTGTTCAGCCTCCAGCCAGAGTGATTTCACCTAAGAATTGTATTTTTCTGGTGACCCCAAAACCATTTGTATAATACTGTTGTTAACATGTCTGAATACTCTTCCAAACTAGAGGCTGATAAGAAGGTGATGTAAGCACTCCTGAAACAATTCATAGAATTTCCAGGCACAGATAAACACAAAAAATAGCTCCATCCTGTGGCACTGTCTGGCACAAATGCAGCCTTAGTCTGCACTTGCGCAGGGCCTTGACAATTTCTAGCACAGTGAATAACTCACAGTATTATAAAAGTCAGAAACATCATCACTAACCCAATCTAGAAAATCAGCCAAGACAGACACAGTAAACAGCATTCTATCCCTCGGTTTAAACTCTTCCTAAACTGAAAATATTGACAATTGAACAAAAATAAAGAGGGTCCACCTCCTCTGTTGATTGAAGACGGCCTTCTGATAATTCTAAATGACATATTTCACCTTTCAGTTAGAAATAGACTCCACCAGAAGAATGTATCTTCCTAATGAACACAATCCAAAGACAATTGTAGTTCACCTTCTCAGTTGTGAACAGAACTCACTTTGTTGCAATCATAAGTCCAGCGCTGAAGCTTCCAGCCAGAGGTAGCTTCACTGAAGAATATTAGGCTTGCTGAGCCGCCAGAAACTATATATATAGTACTGTTATCGGTATGCAAGACTCTTCCAAACTATTACATGACAAGGGCTGTGATGAGCACTTCCCAACACTGGCTGGCCTTTTAGACACACTGAGATAAATTAAAAAAATCAGTTTCCACCCCAATACTGTGTGAGCCAAATACACAGCCTGTAACCCGCACTCAGTTCGAACTTGACAAAGAATTAGCACAGTGATAACTCACAGTAATACAATTATTACAATGCAAACAGTCATCATAACTACAATCAGTCAGTGTGCACCAGGTCGACACAGAACAGTATTCAATCCTCTGCCATTTAAACCTCCAGATGAAAAACTTAACAATTGTAAAAAGCACAGCAGGTCTTCTCCTCTGTTGATTGAAAGACTGCCTTTCTGATAATTCTAAGTCCTTATTTCAACTTTCCTTGAAATAGCCTCCACCAAAAAATAATAACTTTCCAAATGAATCTGCTATAAACCAAAGATAATTGTAAATTGTAAATTTCACCTCCTCTGTTGTGAGCACAACTGCTTCTTCCAACCTAAATAAGTGTTGCAGCCCAGCTAGATGCAGGTTCAAATGCAGAATATTAGGTTTTCAGTGGTCTGCTATAAACCACTTACTTACAGTACTGCTGTAATCAGATCAGACACTTACAAAACCAGTGGCTGATAAGTAGCTGTGATGTAAGCACTTCTGACACAGATCCTGACTTTTGAGCACAAACTGAGATAAACACAAAAAACAGTTTCCACCCTAGAACTGTCTCAACAAATACGCCTGTAACCAGCATCATTTTGCACTTACACAAATTCTAGTGTTGAATAACCACAGTATTACAAATATTTCAATGCAAGGTCAATCACTAACTCTAGTCAAGTCAGCTAAAAGGAGACACTGTCAGCATTAAGTCCCTGGCTTAAACTCTTCCACTGAAAATCTTGAAAATTGTAATAAAAATAAAGCAAGGTCCACTCAATCTGTTGATTGAAAAACTGCCTTTCTCGAATAATTATAAGTTCTCATTTCAACTTTCAGTTAGAAGCTGACTTACCTGAAGATGTTAACCCTAATAATCTGCTACACAAGACAATTGAAATTGTAAGGTACACTCTCTGTTGGGAGCAATAACTACCTGAGCAAAAGTCCAGGGTTACGCTCAGCCGAGGTAGCTACCTGAAGAAGACTATTTTCAGATGATCTCAAGAAATGCATTTAAAAGGACTGTTGTTATCAACCAAAAACCTCCAGCTATTGGCTGATAATAGTTGATGTAGAACTTTCTTACAGTCTGGCTGGCCTTTAAAGCACACTGAGATAAACCAAATAATGCCTCCAATCCTGGAGCACTGTCTCAACAAATACACGCCTGTAACCTGCACTACACAAGACTTATGACAGATTCTAGCCCAGTGAGTAACTCGAAATTAAAATTGCAATGCCAACAGTCAATCACTAACTCCAATCAAGTCAGCAGTACAGGACAACACAGAAAGCCTTCAGTTCCTCTCGATTTAAACTCTTCCGCCAGAATTTAAAACCCTAACAAAAGTGAGCAAGGTCCACCTCCTCCGATGACTGAACAACTGCCTTTTCTGTTCACAAGATTCCCGTCACCCTTCAATGAAGAAGTAGCCCCCACCAAGAATACTAACTTTCTAATGAATATGCTATGAACCAAAACAATTGTAAATTATAAGTTCACCACCCCATGTGAGCATTCTGCTTAAAATCCAAGTCAGTGTTTCAGCCTCCAGCCAGGGCTAGTTTTCATGAAGAATATTATTTTTCTGACGAGCCTACAATAACCATAGCCTTATAGTACGGTTAAATCAGTCTGGAAGACTTTCAAAACTATTGGCTGATAAGCATCTGTGATGTAAGCACTTGCTGAAAAGTCTGCCTGACTTTAAGGAACCCTGAGAGAAACACACACACAAAAAAAACAGTTTCCCCCCCTGGGGCAATGTCTGGGTCAAATACACATCCTGTAACCCGCCCTCACTTCGGACTTATGACAAATTATAATGAATATCACAGTATTAAATATTACAATGCAAACAGTCAATCACTAACTACAATCAGTCAGCCAGCACCAGGGCAGACAAGTAAACAGTATTCAGTCCTCCCCTGGGTTTAAACCAGTCCCACACTGAAACTCTTGATTGTAACAAAATAAAGCAGGACCACCTCCTCTGCTGATTGAAAGACAGCCTCTGAGCATTCTAAGTTCTTATTTCACCTTTCATTAAAGTTGACTAACCTGAAAATGTTAACTTTCCCCAACAATGCTACAAACAAAGATAATTGTAAATCAGGTTCACCCCATCTACTGTGAGCACAACTGCTTACCCGCAATCCAAAGTCAGCGTGGCAGCTTCCAGCCAGGTAGCTTCACCTGAAGAATATTAGGTTTTCTGATGAGCTCCAAAACATCTTTCAGTTAGAATTAGCCTCCACCTGAAGAATATTAACTTTCCTAATGAAGCTGCTACAATCCAAAGACAATTGCAAATTGTGGGTTCATCACCTCTGTTGTGAACACAACTTGCTTTGAAAATCCTCAGTCCAGTGTTGCCGCTTCCAGCCAGAGCTAGCTTCAGCTGAAGAATATAAGGTTTTCTGATGAGCCTGCTATAAACCACTTCCTTATAATACAGTTGTTAATAGGTCTGTAGACTCTTCCAAAGTTATTGGATGATAAGCAGCTGTGATGTAAGCATAGTGACTGATCTGGACTGCCTATTAAGGCATACAGAGATATACACACAAAAAATGTCACCCCTGAGGGCCTGCCTGAGTCAAATACACAGCTTGTCTTGCACTCACTTCTGGACTTTATGACCAATTCCAATCCAAGTGAATAACACATTATTAAAAACATTGCAACGCAAACAGTCAATCACTAACTCCAATCAACCCAGCTGTGCACAAAGACAGACACAGTAAACAGTATTCTGTCCCTCTAGGTTTAAACTCTTCCTGCAAGGAAAATCTTATCAATTGCAACAAAAGTAAAGCAAGCTTCACTTCCCTCTGTTGATTGAAAGTCTGCCATTTCTGATCATTCTAAGTTCCTTAATTCATTTTCATAGATGTAGCCTCCACCTGAAGAATACTAAATTTCCTAATGAATCTGCTACAATCCAAAGACAATTGTAAATTGTAACGTTCACCTCCCTCTGTTGTGAGCACAACTCACTTTCCTCAAATGCTAAGTCAGTGTTGCAGCTTCCAGCGGTAGCTTACATGAAGAATTTTAGGTTTTCTGATGAGCCTGCTATAAAACACTGGCTAATAGTACTGTTGATATCCGGTCTGTAAGAGCCTTCCAAAGCAATTGGCTGATAAGTAGCTTTGATGTAAAGACTTCCTGACACAATCTGGCCTCGCATTTTAAGGCACATTGAGATAAACACAAAAAAAAACCAACAGTTTCCACCCCCTTAGGAACAGTCTAGGTAAAATACACAGCCTGTAACCTGCACTCACTGCAGGACTTATGACAAATGCTTAACCCTGTGAATAACTCACAGTATTACAAATATTGCAATGGAAGCAGTCAATCACTAACTCCAATCAAGTCAGCTGTGCATAAATACAGACAGAGTAAACATCATTCAGTCCCCCTTGGTTTAAACTCTTCCTGCACTGAAATTCTTAACAATTGTAACAAAAGTATAGCAAGGTCCACCTCCCCATGCTGATTGAAAGACTGCCATTTCTGAAAATTCTAATTACTTATTTCACCTTTCACTTAGAAGTAGCCTCCACCTGAAGGCTATTAAATTTCCTAATGAATCTGCTACAAACTAAAGACAATTGCAAATTGTAAGGCTCACCTCCCTCTGCTGTGAGCACAACTCACTTTCTTGCAAATCCTAAGACCAGTTTGCAGCTTCCAGCAAATGGTAGTTTCACATGAAGAATATTAGGTTTCTGATGAACCTGCTATAAACCACTTGCTTATAATACTGTTATCAGGTCTGTAGACACTTCAAAAGCTATTGGCTGATAAGTAGCTATGATGTAACTGCTTCCTGACATAGTCTGGCCTGGCCTTTTAAGGCACATTGATATAAACACACACAAAACAACAACAGTTTCCATCACCTGGAGAACTGTCTGGGTCAATACACAGCCTGTAAATATGCAGTCGCTTCAGGACTTATGACAAATTCTTAGCCTAGTGAATGACTCACAGTACTACAAACATTGCACTGCGAACAGTCAATCACTAACTCCAATCAAGTCAGCTGTGAACAGGACAGACTCACTAAACAGTGTTCAGTGCCTCTGGGTTTAAACTCTTGCTGCACTGAACATTTTAACAATTCTAACAAAAAGTAAACCAAGGTCCACCTCCCTCTATTGATTGAAAGACTGTATTTTCTGATAATTCTAAGTTCCTCATTTCATCTTTCCGTTAGTAGTAGCCTCCACCTGAAGACTATTAACTTTCCTAATGAATTTGTTACAAAACAAAGGCAATTGTAAATTGTAAGGTTCTCCTAATTCTGTTGTTAGCTCAACTTGCTTTCTTGCTAATCCTAAGTCCAGTGTTGCAGCTTCCAGCCAGAGCAAGCTTCAGCTGAAGAATATAAGGTTTTCTGAAGAGCCTGCTACAAACCACTTGCTTATAGTACTGTTGTTATCAGGTCTGTAAGACTCTTCCAAAGCTATTGGTAGATAAGTAGCTGTGATGCAAGAACTTTCTCATACAGTCTGGCCTGGCCTTTTAAGGCACACAGAGATAAACACACACAAAAAAAGAAAACAGTTTCCACCCCCTGGGGCACAGTCTGGGTCAAATACACAGTCTGTAACTTGCACTCACTTCAGGACTTATGACAAAATCTTAGCTAAGTGAATGACTCACAGTATTACAAACATTGCACTGTAAACAGTCAATCACTAACTCCAACCAAGTCAGCTGTGCACAAGGATAGACACAGTGAACAGCATTCAGTCCCTCTGGGTTTAATCTCTTCCTGCACTGAAAATCTTAAGAATTCTAACAAAAGTAAAGCAAGCTCTGCCTCCCTCTGTTGATTGAAAGACTATCTTTTCCACTAATTCTAAGTTCCTTATTTCATCTTTCAGTTAGTAGTAGCCTCCACCTGAAGAATATTAACTTTCCTAATGAATCTGCTACAATCCAAAGACAATTGCAAATTGTAAGGTTCACCTCCCTCTCTTGTGAGCACAACTCACTTTCCTCCAAATCCTAAGTCCAGTGTGCAGCTTCCAGCCGGTAGCTTTACATAAAGAATTTTAGGTTTTCTGATGAGCCTGCTATAAAACACTGGCTTATAGTACTGTTGATATCCGGTCTGTAAGAGCCTTCCAAAGCAACTGGCTGATAAGTAGCTTAGATGTAAGGACTTCCTGACACAATCTGGCCTCGCATTTAAGGCATATTATGATAAAACCACACAAAAAAAACAGTTTCCACCCCCTTAGGAACAGTCTGGGTAAAATACACAGCCTGTAACCTGCACTCACTGCAGGACTTATGACAAATGCTTAGCCCTGTGAATAACTCACAGTATTACAAATATTTCAGTGGAAGCAGTCAATCACTAACTCCAATCAAGTCAGCTGTGCATAAATACAGACAGAGTAAACATCATTCAGTCCCCCTTGGTTTAAACTCTTCCTGCAATGAAATTCTTAACAATTGTAACAAAAGTATAGCAAGGTCTACCTCCCCATGCTGATTGAAAGACTGCCATTTCTGAAAATTCTAATTACTTATTTCACCTTTCACTTAGAAGTAGCCTCCACCTGAAGGCTATTAACTTTCCTAATGAATCTGCTGCAAACCGAAGACAATTGATAGGTGTAAGGCTCACCTCTCTCTGTAGTGAGCACAACTCACTGTCTTCCAAATCCTAAGTCCAGTGTTGAAGCTTCCAGCAAAATGTGGTTTCTCATGAAAGAATATTAGGTTTCTGTTGAGCCTGCTATAAACCACTTGCTTATAGTACTGTTGGTATCAGGTTTCTAAGACACTTCAAAAGCTGTTGGCTGATAAGTAGTTATGATGCAACTGCTTCCTGACACATTCTGGCCTGGCCCCTTAAAGCACACAGAGATAAACACACATAAAAAAAACAACAGTTTCCATCCCATGGGGAACTGTCTGGGTCAAATACATAGCCTGTAACTATGCAGTCGCATCAGGACTTATGACAAATTCTTAGCCTAGTGAATGACTCACAGTACTACAAACATTGCACTGTAAACAGTCAATCACTAACTCCAATCAAGCCAGCTGTGAACAAGGACAGACTCACTAAACAGTATTCAGTCCCTCTGGGTTTAAACTCTTGCTGCACTGAAAATCTTAACAATTCTAACAAAAGTAAACCAAGGTCCACCTCCCTCTAATGATTGAAAGACCGTCTTTTCTGATAATTCTAAGTTCCTTATTTCATCTTCCCGTTAGTAGTAGTCTCCACCTGAAGACTATTAACTTTCCTAATTAATTTGATACAAACCAAAGGCAATTGTAAATTGTAAGGTTGTCCTAACTCTGTTGTGAGCTCAACTTGCTTTCTTGCAAATCCTAAGTCCAGTGTTGCAGCTTCCAGCCAGAAGCTAGCTTCAGCTGAAAAATATAAGGTTTTCTGATGAGCCTAATATAAACCACTTGCTTATAATACTTTTATCAGGTCTGTAAGACACTTCAAAAGCTATTGGCTGATAAGTAGCTATGATGTAACTGCTTCTTGACACAGTCCGGCCTGGCCTTTTAAGGCACATAGAGATAAACACACACAAAAAAACAACAGTTACCATCCCGTGGTGAACTGTCTGGGTCAAATACACAGCTTGTAACTATGCAGTCGCTTCAGGACTTATGACAAATTCTTAGCCTAGTGAATGACTCACAGTACAATAAACATTGCACTGCAAACAGTCAATCACTAACTCCAATCAAGTCAGCTGTGAACAAGGACAGACTCACTAAACAGTATACAGTCCCTCTGGGTTTAAACTCTTGCTCCACTGAAAATCTTAACAATTCTAACAAAAGTAAACCAAGGTCCACCTCCCTCTATTGATTGAAAGACTGTCTTTTCTGATAATTCTAAGTTCCTTATTTCATCTTTCCACTAGTAGTAGCCGCCACCTGAAGACTATTAACGTTCCTAATGAATTTGCTACAAAACAAGGGCAATTGTAAATTGTAATGTTCTCCTAATTCTGTTGTGAGCTCAACTCGCTTTCTTGCAAATCCTAACTCCAGTGTTGCAGCTTCCACCCTGAGCTGGCTTCAGCTGAAGAATATAAGGTTTTCTGATGAGCCTGTTACAAACCACTTGCTTATAGTACTGTTGTTATCAGGTCTGTAAGACTCTTCCAAAGCTATTGGCTGATAAGTAGCTATGATGCAAGAACTTCCTCATACAATCTGGCCTGGCCTTTTAAGGCACACAGAGATAAACACACACAAAAAGAAAACAGTTTCCACCCCTGGGGCACAGTCTGGGTCAAATACACAGTCTGTAACTTTCCTCACTTAAGGACTTAGGACAAAATCTTAGCTAAGTGAATGACTCACAGTATTACAAACATTGCACTGTAAACAGTCAATCACTAACTTCAACCAAGTCTGCTGTGCAGAAGGATAGAGACAGTGAGCAGCATTCAGTCCCTCTGGGTTTAATCTCTTCCTGCACTGAAAATCTTAAGAATTCTAACAAAAGTAAGCAAGCTCTACCTCCCTCTGTTGATTGAAAGACTGTCTTTTCCGCTAAGTCTAAGTTCCTTATTTCATCTTTCAGTTAGTAGTAGCCTCCACGTGAAAATATTTACTTTCCTAATGAATCTGCTACAATCCAAAGACAATTGTAAATTGTGGGTTCATCTCCTCTGTTGTGAGCACAACTCGCTTTCTTGAAAATCCTCAGTCCAGTGCTGCTGCTTGAGCAGAGGTAGCTTCACCTGAAGAATATTAGGTTTTCTGATGAACATGCTATAAATCACTTGCTTACAGTACAGTTGTTAATAGGTCTGTAAGACTCTTCCAAAGTTATTGGATGATAAGCAGCTGTGATGTAAGCACATAGTGACACAGTCTGGACTGGCCTTTTAAGGCATACAGAGATAAACACACAAAAAAAGTTTCCACCCCCTGGGGCACTGTCTGAGTCAAATACACAGCCTATGTCTTGCACTCACTTCCGGACTTATGACCAATTCCAAGCCAAGTGAATGACTCACAGTATTAAAAACATTGCAATGCAAACAGTCAATCATTAACTCCAATCAAGCCAGCTGTGCACAAGGACAGACACAGTAAACAGTATTCTGTCCTCTAGGTTTAAACTCTTCCTGCAAGGAAAATCTTAACAATTGTAACAAAAGTAAAAGCAAGGTCCACTTCCTTCTGTTGATTGAAAGTCTGCCATTTCTGATCATTCTAAGTTCCTTAATTCATTTTCACTTAGATGTAGACTCCACCCTGAAGAATACTAAATTTCCTAATGAATCTGCTACAATCCAAAGACAATTGTAAATTGTGAGTTCACCTCCCTCTGTTGTGAGCACACCTCACTTTCCTCCAGATCCTAAGTCCAGTGTTGCAGCTTCCAGCGGAGTAGCTTTACATGAAGAATTTTAGGTTTTCTGATGAGCCTGCTATAAAACACTGGCTTATAGTACTCTTGATATCCAGTCTGTAAGAGCCTTCCAAACAATTGGCTGATAAGTAGCTGAGATGTGAGACTTCCTGACACAATCTGGCCTGGCATTTTAAGGCACATTCAGATAAACACAAAAAAAAACCAACAGTCCCCCTTAGGAACAGTCTGGGTAAAATACAGCCTGTAACCTGCACTCACTCCAGGACTTATGACAAATGCTTAGCCCTGTGAATAACTCACAGTATTACAAATATTTCACAGGAGCAGTCAATCACTAACTCCAATCTAGTCAGCTGTGCATAAATACAGACAGAGTAAACATCATTCAGTCCCCTTGGTTTAAACTCTTCCTGCACTGAAATTCTTAACAATTGTAACAAAAGTATAGCAAGGTCCACCTCCCCATGCTGATTGACAGACCGCCATTTCTGAAAATTCTAATTACTTATTTCACCTTTCACTTAGAAGTAGCCTCCACCTGAAGGCTATTAACTTTCCTAATGAATCTGCTACAAACCAAAGACATTTGCAAATTGTAAGGCTCACCTCCCTCTGTAGTGAGCACAACTCACTTTCTTGCAAATCCTATTTCCATTGTTGAAGCTTCCAGCAAAAGGTAGTTTCACATGAAGAATATTAGGTTTCTGATGAGCCTGCTATAAACCACTTGCTTATAGTACTGTTGTTATCAGGTTTCTAAGATACTTCAAAAGCTGTTGGCTGATAAGTAGCTCTGATGCAACCGCTTCCTGACACAGTCTGGCATGGCTCCTTAAAGCACACAGAGATAAACACACAAAAAAAAAGTTTACCCCCCCGGGCTACTGTTTGGGTCAAATACTTAGCCTGTAACCTGCTCTCACTTCAGGACTTATGACAATTTCTTAGCCTAGTGAATGTCACACTGTATTACAAACATTGCACTGCAAACAGTCAATCACTAATTCCAATCAAGTCAGCAGTGCACAAGGACAGACACTGTAAACAGTATTCAGTTCCTCAGGGTTTAAACTCTTCCTTCACTGAGAAAGTTAACAATTCTAACAAAAATAAAGCAAGGACCACCTCCCTCTGTTGACTGAAAGACTGTCTTTTCTGCTAATTCAAAGTTCCTTATTTCATCTTTCAGTTATTAGTTGCCTCCACCTGAAGAATATTAAATTACCTAATCAATCTGCTACAATCCAAAGACAATTGTAAATTGTAAGTTCACTTCCTCTGTTGTGAGCACAACTTGCTTTCTTGAAAATCCTAAGTCCAGTATTGCAGCTTCCAGCCAGAGGTAGCTTCACCTGAAGATTATTAGGGTTTCGATTAGCATGCTATAAATCACTTTTTATAGTATTATTTGTTACTAGGTCTGTAAGACTCTTCCAAGGCTATTGGCTGATAAGTAGCTGTGATGTAAGCACTTCCTGACACAGTCAGACTGGCATTTTAAGGCAAATTGAGATAAACACAAAAAAGTGTCACCACATGGGCACTGTCTGAGTAAAATACACAGCCTGTAACCTGCACTCACTTCAGGACTTATGACAAATTCTTAGCCCAGAGAATAACTCACAGTAGTACAAATAGTGCAATGCAAACAGTCAATCACTAACTCCAATCAAGTCAGCTGTGCTCAAGGACAATCACAGTAAACTGTATTCAGTCCCTCAAGTTTTAAACTCTTCCTGCACTGAAAATCTTAACAATTGTAACAGAAGTAAAGCAAGGTACACTTCCCTCTGTTGATTGAAAGACTGCCACTTCGGAGAATTCTAAATTGCTTATATCACCTTTCACTTAGAAGTATCCTCCACCTGAGGACTATTAACTTTCCTAATGAATTTGCTACAAACCAAAGGCAATTGTAAATTGTAAGGTTCTCCTCCGTCTGTTATGAGCACAACTCACTTTCTTGCAAATCCTAACTCCAGTGTTGCAGCTTCCATCCAGAGCTAGCTTCACCTGAAGAATGTTAGGTTCTCTGATGAGCCTGCTATAAAACACTTTGCTTATAGTTCTGTTTTTATAAGGTCTGTAAGACTCTTCCAAAGCTATTGGCTGATAAGTAGCTGTGATGTAAGAACTTCCTAATACAGTCTAGTCTGGCCTTTTAAGGCACACAGAGATAAACACACAAAGAAAAGAAAACAATTTCCACCCCTGGACACCGTCTGGGTCAAATACACAACCTGTAACTTGCTCTCACTTCAGGACTTATGACAAAATCTTAGCCAAGTGAATGAGTCATGGTATTACAAATATTGCAATGGAAGCAGTCAATCACTAACTCCAATGAAGTCTGCTGTGCATAAGGACAGACAGAGTAAACATCATTTAGTCCCTCTTGGTTTATACTCTTCCTGCACTGAAATTCTTAACAACTGTAACAAAAGTATAAGGTCCACCTCCCCATGCTGACTGAAAGACTGCCATTTCTCAACATTCTAATTACTTATTTCACCTTTCATTAGAAGTAGCCTCCACCTGAAGATTATTAACCTTCCTAATGAATCTGCATCAAACCAAAACAATTGCAAATTGTAAGGATCACCTCCTCTGTTGTGAGCACAACACACTTTCTTGCAAATCCTAAGTCCAGTGTTGAAACTTCCAGCAAAGGTAGTTTCACATGTAGAATATTAGGTTTTCAGATGAGCCTGCTATAAACCACTTGCTTATAGTACTGTTGGTATCAGGTTTCTAAGACACTTCAATAGCTGCTGGCTGATAAGTAGCTATGATGCAACGCTTCCTGACACTGTCTGGCCTGGCCTATTAAGGCACATAGAGATAAAGACACACAAAAAGTTTCCACCTCCTGGGGCACTGTCTGGGTCAAATACTTAGCCTGTAACCTGCACTCACTTCAGGACATATGACAAATTCTTAGCCTAGTGAATGACACAGTACTACAAACATTGCACTGCAAACAGTCAATCACTAACTCCAATCAAGTCAGCTGTGCAGGACAGACACAGTAAACAGTATTCAGTCCCTCTGGGTTTAAACTCTTGCTGCACTGAAAATGTTAACAATTCTTACAAAAGTAAGGCAAGGTCCACCTAATGAATCTGCTACAAACCAAAGACAATTATAAATTGTAAGGTTCACCTCCCTCTGCTGTGAGCACAACTCACTTTCCTGCAAATCCTAAGTCCTGTGTTGCAGCTTCCAGTTGAAGGTAGCTTCACATGAAGAATAATAGGTTTTCCGATGAGCCTGCTCTAAACCACTTGCTTATAGTTCTGTAATTACCAGGTCTGTAAGACTCTTCCAAAGCAATTGGCTGACAAGTAGCTGAGATGTAACCACTTCCTGACACAATCTGGCCTTTCATTTTAAGGCACATTGAAATAAACACAAAAAAAAAGACAACAGTTTCCACCCCTTGGGGAACTGTCTGGGTCAAATACACAGCCTGTAACCTGCTCTCACTTCAGAACTTATGGCAGATACTTAGCCCAGTGAAAAACTCACAGTATTACAAATATTGCAATGGAAGCAGTCAATCACCAACTCCAATCAAGTCATCTGTGCATAAGGACAGACAGAGTAAACATCATTCAGTCCCCTTGGTTTAAACTCTTCCTGCACTGAAATTCTTAACAATTGTAACAAAAGTATGGCAAGGTCCACCTCCCTATGTTGATTGAAGACTGCCATTTCTGATCATTCTAAGTTACTTATTTCACCTTTCACTTAGAAGTAGCATCCACCTGAAGACTATTAACTTTCCAAATGAATCTGCTACAAACCAAATACAATTGCAAATTGTAAGAATCACCTCCCTCTGTTGTGAGCACAACTCACTTTCTTGTAAATCCTAAGTCCAGTGTTGAAGCTTCCAGCAAAAGGTAGTTTCACATGAAGAATATTAGGTTTTCTGATGAGCCTGCTGTAAACCACTTGCTTATAGTACTGTTGTTATCAGGTTTCTAAGACACTTAAATAGCTGCTGGCTGATAAGTAGCTATGATGCAACTGCTTCCTGACACAGTCTGGCCTGGCCTATTAAGGCAAATAGAGATAAACACACAAAAAAAGTTTCCAGCCCCTGGGGCACTCTTCGGGTCAAATACTTAGCCTGTAACCTGCACTCACTTCAGGACATATGACAATTTCTTAGCCTAGTGAATGACACACAGTACTACAAGCATTGCTCTGCAAACAGTCACTAACTCCAATCAAGTCAGCTGTGCACAAGGACAGACGCAGTAAACAGTATTCAGTCCCTCTGGGTTTAAACTCTTGCTGCAATGAAAATGTTAACAATTCTAACTAAAGTAAAGCAAGGTCCACCTAATGAATCTGCTACAAACCATAGACAATTGCAAATTGTAAGGTTCACCTCCCTCTGCTGTGAGCAGGGTGTGTTCATGAAAACCTTGTACCAGTGTCACTGAAATGTGGATAGTATGATATAAAGTGAGGAAAAAGGAAGAAATAATGTATACAATGCTGTTTTATGTCTTGCTGTATGCAGAGATACATATAATAAATGCGTGGTCTGCAGCTGCTCAAAAAGTGTATTTTTTATTGTCTAACCCTATTTTCTTGCTATTTTTTCTCTACTAAATTGTGACATGGAAAGCCTATAGGTTTGGGTTGTGGGTTTTCTGACATTTCTGCCATGGTTCACTTTAAATAAAGTTTGCTTTATACAGTCTAGATGCTGTCCTGTCTTTTTTATCTTCCTTTGTTGTTTTCCCCATTATTTTATGGTTTGAAGTACTTCCAAAATGTGTTCTGAATGTACCACCTGGTGTCCTCTGGTGGTACATTCAGGTTAACTAATAATCATATATTATGTATGTTGTATCCTGGTTCTTTTTGTCCTTGTGTGTTACCATTGCTGCCCTTGCTTTAATACCAGGTACAACATATTGCCTGCTGTTTGCCCTTTTTGTGATGTCATCTGTCCCAAGCCCCCAACCACTCGTGTCCTTCCACTAGCTGAGTACATTCAGAACAGCCCCTACCACCCATTGGTCACCTGATCCCTTGGTGCTCTCGTTTTTCCCAGTGGAAACATGGCATGTGGGGGTATAAAATCTGCTCCTTCAAGGCATCTGGCTCTTGTCAGTAATTTTTTCTAAAGACAGCGTTCATGTTTGTGCTTCAGCAGCCTCAGTGCGCTCAGAACAAAACAAAGCAAGTGCGCTCAGAACACATGTAAGGTAAGGGGTATTCTTCTCTGTTTGTTTTCTGGCAAGGAGATAGGCTTGCTGTGTTAGTATTTGTTGAAGCAGCATGGACACAGAGAGAAATGATGCCCACTTCTATTCCTGGCAGCTTAAAATGTGATTTAGTGCTCCTCGGACACCAGTGCAAGCCCCATCTTGGTTCGTTCAGAGTCGGGCGTGTGTGGTGTCCATGGTACGTTTCTAACTCTGTTTTTGGCATCTGTGTACATTTAGAACAGCGTGGAGGTTTGAATCTGGTGTTCAGGTACTCTCCAAATGGCAGAGTTGTTCTGTGTTGTTCCTCAAAGTGTGGTTTAATGGAGCCCTTCTTTCCAGCCTGAGGTGCAGTTCTCAGTTAATTGGGCTCCTACTCTTTGCAGCCTAAGGTGCAGTTTTAAATTATGCCCCCTACATTAAGCCTGTGGTGCACTTTTGATTTATGGGGCTCCTGCTTTCCATAGTGAGGTACAGTACTGTGCTTATTTAGAGGCCCTGACTGATCAGAGTACTGGGCAAAACGTTTCTTTTTCTGCATTTCTGTTTTGGCAGCTTACTTTTTTTTTGGGAAATGCTTCTGACTTTGGTTGCTGGTTAAATGGAGTCCTGGGTAATGAAAGGGGAGCTGACTGCACAAGGTAAGCTTTCTGTGGGTGTTTTCAGGTGTGGGATTTGGGGACAAATATGTGTCCCTTGTTTTGTGGGGTCCCATGCTGTGGGTGTGGGTGTGTGTGTGTGTGTGTGTGTGTTGGCATCCATTTTGTTAGCTTACATTTTGTATTGTTTGGAGTTTTGTGGTTTGTGTGGTTTATGTGCGGCATTCATAGTTAGACAAAGAAATTTTTATGAGCTGGTTTGCTTCGGTGCATTTTAGTACCACTGCATGGCTGGATGCTGACATCAGTACAATTTTTACATCACCGACTGCATAGGTCTCAACATGGCTGGGTGCTGAGCAGAGCTCACCTTGACCATTTGTGACCATGCAGTGTGTATGGGGGGGGGATAAAGAAGTATTGCCTGCTACAGAAATGTATTGTTTGCTGTGTATATCTGATTTTAGGTGCTGACATCAGCAAGAAATGTTTTAAATTTTAAACGTGGCTTGCTTCATTGTTAATTTCTATGGTTTTGGTGCTGACGTCAGACATGGTCTCAACATGGCTGGATGCTTAGCAGGCCTTGTTTGCTGCTTCACCTTCGGCTATGTTAAAACCATGTGGGGTGTGTTGGGGGGGGAAGTATAGCTCGGTCTGCCTGCTACAGAAATGTTGTTTGCTAAAACCACCCACTGCATGGGGTTAATATGGCTGGATGCTGAGCAGGCCTTGTTTGCTGCTTCACCTTTGGCTATGTTAAAACCACGTGGGGTGTGTTGGGGGGGTTGTGTGGAGAAGTGTTACTCGGCCTGCTTCCTACAAAAATGTTTTGTTTGCTAAATCCGTGGCTTGCTGTGTATATTTCTATGCTTTTAGCTGGGTGCTGGCATCAGTACAATTTTTAAATCAACGACCGCATGGTCTCAACATGGCTGGATGCTGAGCAGGCCTTTGTCTGCTGGCTCACCTTCAGCCATTTTGTGACCATGCAGTGTGGTTGGAGGGAAGTATAGCTCGGTCTGCCTGCTACAGAAATGTTGTTTACTAAAACCACCCACCGCATGGGGTTAACATGGCTGGATGCTGAGCAGGCCTTGTTTACTGCTCTACCTTGGCTATGTTCAAACCATGTGGGTGTGTTGGGAGATTGTGTGGAGAGTATTACTTAGCCTGCTTCCTACAAAAATGTTTTGTTTGCTAAATCCGTGGCTCTGTGTATATTTCTATGCTTTTAGGTGGGTGCTGACATCAGTACAATTTTTAAATCACCGACCGCATGGTCTCAACATGACTGGATGCTGAGCAGGCCTTTGTCTGATGACTCACCTTCAGCTATTCTGTGACCATGCAGTGTTTAGTCAGTGGTGGCCAAATTGTTTGCTGACTGGCATATCGGCAGATAAGAACAAGACTTTAGGTCCTTTCATCCAATCAATTTAAGGCATTTTTGACCCATTTTATAATGGTGCTTGACATAATAAAATTATCTCAGTATTGGTCATTGTTTATCTTGTACACTCCTGATGTGTTCTCTCATTCCATCACTTCATCTTGTACACTCTGATGTGTTTCTGGTTTCATCTCATCATCTTATAAACTGATGTGTTCTCTCGTTCCGTCACTTCATCTTGTACACTCCTGATGTGTTTTCTGGTTTCATCTCGTCATCTTATAAACTGATGTGTTCTCTTGTTCCATCACTTCACCTTCTAACTTGGATGTAGTTCCTTCGTTCAGTTGTTTCAAGTGTTGTGAAACAACTGATGCATGCTTTCCTTTTTCTCTCCTCTGGATTGAGGAAATGGTGCCCACTGTAATACATCCCATATCGGCTAATAAGAGGACGTCATTGTCTGACCAATGCCTAAAACATTCTTATTCTATTTATTAAGGTTTGAATAATGGAATATCGCTCCAGACGAAGACCATGTGGGTCTGCAGAATCTTTGATCAATGCTGGACAGAGAAGCTTGCCCAATCCCATTTCTGGAATGGAGAGAAGCCAACAATTCCAAGATAGGATTAAAAAAGATCCTGAACGTTATGCAGCATATCTGGAAACCTACAGAGCTCGATCACAGGCCTACCGGGATAACCTGGATGAGGAGAAGTGCCAAGACTACAATGCAAAGTCCAGGGTGAGAATGCAGCTGTACTGGGAAAGTCAAAAACTGAAGAAATTGGAGGAGCAAAACAATAAGCATACAGCACCCAATAAACCAACCACCAGAGGAGATGAACAAAAAAAGCAGCAGAAAAGAGAGAAGTGGCGGGAACAAAAAAGACAGCAACCTCAATCACCGTCAGCACAGAAGAAATGGAGGATTAATGAAAGCAGACGACAAAAATACAAGAAGCAACAAGAAAAATTACAGACAACCACAATAAGTGCCACTTCAGAAGTGCAAGCAAAATTAAGTGCTACTATTGATACAGCCACTGTTCTGGACCCACGCACAGAGATTGCTGCCCGGAAGGCACTTCAGAGGGCACTATAATCCCTACCAAGGTCACCCACCTGTTTTGCATGTACTGTCAATACCCTGATATCCCCATGCTCACCAGCAAAGCAGGATGCACTGGCAAAAAGACGAGAAAACTTAGCATGCCATGGAAATTTGGAACAGAAGCTGGTGGAAGTCCTTAAGGAAAAGGCCAAGAGTGGTCCAAAGAAAAAATGCGAATGGGTTGGAGCAGTTCTTGTGTCGAAAAAATTTAGAATGCTATGCAAGGCCAGCACAGCTTTTGGGATCAGCTGGACAACACTCATGAATTTAGCAAGCACGGAGGAGAAAAGTATGAAACCTACGCACAAAGCAGCACTGCCTTTGGAAACAGTCACCAAAGTAAAAAACTTTTATGAAGACTCTGCAACCCCTATGCCTCACAAGAAGGCATTTTTGAAACTAATACAGTGTGCCAAAGCCTACCTAGCAAAACCACTCAATGCACTGCATGTTCAATTTCGTAAAGAAAATCCAGACTGTAACATCGGGTAACTAAATTTAACACTCTGAGACCACCCATATTAAACTGGCCTGCAAAACAAAACCTTGTCCAGTGCCTTTGCAAGTACTGTGAACATGCCACATTAAAGATACGCACAATAAGCTGCACGGCTGATCGTTACAGAATTACTGAGTGCAAAATACCAAATATATATGATGCTGTGGAGCTGACAATGTGTCTGAAGGAAGGAGAAGGTGGTCAAATGTTCTTCAGGAGAGACTGTGTGGCAAAGGTGTGTGACAACTGCTCAGTACATCGAATAGAAAAGAAGGTAGAGGAACTGTTGAGGCTACACGGGGCAGACCTGGTGAGATGGTACCAGTGGAAAGTATCACTCTGAAAAAAAACTGATGGCATTGAAACCAAAATGACCAGGAAAGTGCTGAATAGCAAAAGAACAAGCTTCGAGAGCAGTTGAGAGCCTCAAGGAAGCCATACAGTTTCTGGGTCATCACCTACATGTGGCAGCATGGCAACAACAACAATTCAGGTTAATTAAGTCAGACATACCACAAGGCTGGGTCATAATGGTGCTAGACTTTGTGGAAAACTATGCCTGCAAGTACCAAGATGAAATCCAGTCCTGCCACTGGCACCATGAGCAGGCTACAGTGCACCCAATAGTAACCTATTACAACTGTTCTCATTGCACCAACAGCATCAAAGAAACAATTGTATTCATCTCCGAGGACCTTACACATGATCACCATGCTGTTCGTCACTTCGTGAAAATGGCCAATGCACACCTCATGAACACTCGGCACCTAAACATTACAAAGGAGGTACATTTTTCAGATGGCTGTGCTAGCCTATTTAAATCCAAATGGTCATTTTATGGCATTTCAATAGCTCCATCAGAGTTTGGCTTCAACATTGAGCGTGCCTACTTTGGCTCACATCTTGGAGAAGGCCCCTCCTATGGTGAGAGTGCCATTGTCAAATCAAAGGCAGCAAGCAGCAGCAAGCACGATCGCAGTAATTTCGACAGCATATGAGCTTTTCATATTCTGCCATGATAATCTTACAATGGAAAATACAAGTGACATGTGCCTACGCAAAAAAAGGACTTTCTTCTGGGTATCTGCAAGAAACATGCGAAGGCCAAAAGGACCAGATGTCCGAGCTGTTCCTGGAAGAAGACGGATCCAGAGTATGAGATCTGTGGCTGAAGGTGTTGTTGCCAGCAGAGACTTATCATGCTTCTGTGAACATTGACAAAATAGTGATGGCCCATGTGAGAACTTTGAGCATGTGGGCCCATGGACAACACGGGGGCTCAAATTCTCATACCGCTGCACTGATCTGACTGAGCAGATACCTGCCCATGTGAACATTGTTCACACAACACCAGTGACTGAACCCTCTGATGCTCCATGCACAAAAAAGACTGACCACTCTGCTGATCACTACACCGCAGAGATGGACACCCCCACTGTGTGCAGCACTACTGATCCCTCATCTGTCCCAGGTACTATAGTGATAGACCCCTCTTCTACTCCCTGCACTTCAGCAGTGGACCCCGTTTCTGCTCAGACACTGTGCAGCCCTCTTCTTCTCCCTTCACTTCAGCAATGGACCCCGTTTGTGCTCCAGACACTGTGCAGCCTTCTTTTGCTCCCTGCACTTCAGCAATGGACCCCATTTCTGCTCCAGACACTGTGCAGCCTTCTTCTGCTCCCTGCACTTCAGCAGAGGACCCCGTTTCTGCTCCAGACACTGTGCAACCGCATTCTGCTCCCTGCACTTCAGTAATGGCCTCTACCACTTCTGCCCCCATTGTGCACACTGGCTGTGCATGGGTAAAAAAGAAATTAAATCCTGCCAATGTACAGCTAGACAAATTCTACGCAGTATACTACTCAAAACAATTTTTTCTTGGATGAGTTCTTTCATTCAATGAGCGGCAATGTACCTTCGCTGTGCAATTCCTTCATTAGCGTGCAAATGGGTGCTTCACATGGCCACAACACCAGGACACTGACATGGTCAGACAGATCAGACTTTTTCATGGACCTGTACATCTGTCGGGAGATGGAATGTTTCAAATTGCACCGGATGAACTGTGAAAGATTGCAACCAAATATGAAAAGCTCCGGAAGCGCTGGGATTGAGACATTGTAAACTGTTGGACAATATCACTTGTTGATGCATATTTTTCGAGGTTTATTTCTTTTTCTTTTGACTTTTTCTTGCTGTTTCTCTTAACAGATGCATATGTAATTCCCTGTCCACAATACTGAACACAATTAGCAAACATTTATGAACTTACACTGTTGTTTGTTCTCTTTGTCCCTGTTTGGTGTCCACTGGTACATTCAGAACGCATGCTTGGTGTCCGCCGTTACATTTAGAACACAGGCTTGGTGTCCGCTGGTTCATTCAGAACACTGACACGTGTTTTACTTGGTCATTTCAAAGTGAGTTATCTCACAACACAGTGTATAGTTCACAGTGGGGTGACAGTGTGTTAAAATGCTAAAACAAAATGGTCTGCCCTGCATTTGAAAATTGACCCTTCATGTCACAGTTTGGTACAACTTTTTCATGAACATACACAGCACAACTCACTTTCCTGCAAATCCTAAGTCCTGTGTTGCAGCTTCAGCTGGAGGTAGCTTCACATGAAGAATAATAGGTTTTCTGATGAGCCTGCTATAAACCACTTGCTTATAGTTCTGTTATTACCAGGTCTGTAGGACTCTTCCAAAGCAATTGGCTGATAAGTAGCTGAGATGTAAAAACTTCATGACACAATCTGGCCTTGTATTTTAAGGCACATTGAGATAAACACAAAAAAAACTCAACAGTTTCCTTCCCCTGGGGAACTGTCTGGGTCAAATACACAGCCCATAACCTACACTCACTTTTGGACTTATGACAAATTCTTAGCCCAATGAATAACTCACAGTATTACAAATATTGCAGTGCAAAAAGTCAATCACTAACTCCAATCAAATCAGCTGTGCTCAAGGACAGACACACTAAACAGTATTCAGTCCCTCTGGGTTTAAACTCTTCTTGCACTGAAAATCGTAACAATTGATACAAAAGTAAGCAAGGTCCTCCTTCCTCTGTTGATTGAAAGACTGTCTTTTCTGCTAATTCTAAGATCCTTATTTCATCTTTCAGTTAGTAGTAGCTTCCACCTGAAGAAGAATAACTTTCCTAATGATTCTGCTACTATCCAAAACAATTGTAAATTATAAGGTTCACCTTCTCCTGTTGTGAGCACAGCTCACTTTCTTGAAAATCCTAAGTCCAGTGTTGCAGCTTCCAGCCAGAGGTAGCTTCTCCTGAAGAATATTAGGTTTTCTGATGAGCCTGCTGTAAATCACTTACTTATAGTACTGTTGTTATTAGGTCTGCAAGGCTCTTCCAAAGCTATTGGTTGATAAGTAGCTGTAATGTAAGCACTTTCTGACACAGTCTGGACTTGCCTTTTAAGGCATACAGAGATAAACCCCAAAGCTTCCACCCCTGGGGCACTGTCTGAGTCAAATACACAGCCTGTTACTTGCACTCACTTCAGGACTTATGACAAATTCTTAGCCCAGAGAATAACTCTCAGTAGTACAAATATTGCAAAGCAAACAGTCAATCACTAACTCCAATCAAGTCAGATGTGCACAGGACAGACACAGCAAACAGTATTCAGTCCCTCTAGGTATAAACTCTCCCTGCACTGAAAATCTTAACAACTATAACAAAAGTAAAGCAAGGTACACCTTCCTCTCTTGATTGAACGACTGCCATTTCTGATAATTCTAAATTACTTATTTCACCTTTCAATAAGATGTAGCCTCCACCTGAAGACTATTAACTTTCTTAATGAATCTGCTACATAACAAAGGCAATTGTAAATTGTAAGATTCACCTCCCTATGTTGTGAGAACAACTCCCTTCTTGTAAATCTTAGTCCAGTGTTGCAGCTTTCAAACAGAGGTAGCTTCAACTGAGGAATATTATGTTTTCTGATGAGCCTGCTATAAACCACTTGCTTATAGTACTGTTGTTATCAGGGCTGTAAGACTCTTCCAAAGCTATTGGCTGATAAGTAGCTGTGATGTAAGCACTTCCTGACACAGTTTGGCCTGTAATAGACCCTGTCTGGGTCAAATACACCGCCTGTAACCTACACTCACTTCAGGACTTTTGACAAATTCTTAGCCCAGTGAATAACTCACAGTATTACAAATATTGCAGTGCATACAGTCAATCACTAACTCCAATCAAGTCAGCTGTGCATGAGGACATGCACAGTAAAGAGTATTTAGTCCTACTGGGTTTAAGCACTTCCTGCACTGAAAATCTTAACAATTCTAACAAAAGTAAAGCAAGGTCCACCTCCCTCTGTTGATTGAAAGACTGTCTTTTCTGCTAATTCTAATTTCCTTATTTCATCTTTCAATTAGTAGTAGCCTCCACCTGAAGAATAATAACTTACCTAATGAATCTGCTACAATCCAAAGACAATTGTAAACTGCAAGGTTCACCTCCCACTGAAGAGAGCACAACTCGCTTTCTCGAAAATCCTAAGTCCAGTGTTGCAGCTTCCAGCCAGAGGTAGCTTCACCTGAAGAACATTAAGTTTTCTGATGAGCCTGCGATAAATCACTTACTTATAGTACTGTTGTTATTAGGTCAGTAAGGCTCTTGCAAAACTATTAGCTGATAAAAAGCTGTGATGTAAGCACTTCCTGCCGCAGTATGGACTGGCCTTTTAAGGCATACAGACTTAAACACAAAAAAAAGTTTTCACCCCCTGGGGCACTGTCTGAGTTAAATACACAGCCTGTAACTTGTACTCACTTCAGGACTTATGACAAATTGTTAGCCCAGAGAATAGCTCACAATAGTACAAATATCGCAATACAAACAGTCATTCACTAACTCAATCAAGTCAGCAGTCACAAGGACAGACACAGTAAACAGTACTCCGTCCCTCTAGGTTTAAACTCTTCCTGCACTGAAAATCTTAACAATTGTAACAAAGTAAAGCAGGGACCACCTCCTCTGTTGATTGAAAGACTGCCATTTCTGATAATTCTAAATTACTTATTTCACTGTTCACTTAGATGTAGCCTCCACCTGAAGACTATTACCTTTCCTAATGAAGCTGCTACAAACCAAAGGCAGTTTGTAATTGTAATGTTCACCGCCCTGTGTTGTGAGCACAACTCGCTTTCTTGCAAATCCTAAATCCAGTGTTGCAGCTTTCAGCCAGCGGTAGCTTCACCAGATGAATATTAGGTTTTCTGATGAGCCTGCTATAAACCACTTACTTATAGTAGTATTATCATCAGGTGTGTAAGACTTTTTCAAAGCTATTGGCTGATAAGTTGCTGTGATGAAAACACTTCCTGACACAGTCTGGCCCAGCCTTTTAAGGCACCCAGAGATAAACACACATACAAAAAAAAAACAGTGTCCACCCTCATGGGCACTGTCTGGGTCAAATACAAAGCCTGTAACTTGCACTCTCTTCTGGACATATGTCAAATTCTTAGCCCAGTGAATAACTCACAGTATTACAAACATTGTATTGCAAACAGTCAATAACTGACTCCAATCAAGTCAGCTGTACACAAGGACAGAAACAGTAAACAGTATTCAGTCCCTCTGGTTTAAACTCTTGATGCACTGAAAATTTTAACAACTGTAACAAAAGTAAAGCAGGGTCCAGCTCCCTCTGTTGATTGAAAGACAGCTTTTTCTGATAATTCTAAGTTCCTTATTTCACCTTTCACTTAGAAGTAGCCTCCACGTGAATAACTCACAGTATTACAAATATTGCATTGCACACAGTCAGTCACTAACTCCAATCAAGTCAGCTGTGCACAAGGACAGACACAGCAAACAGTAATCTGTCTCTCTGGGTTTAAACTCTTCCTGCACAGAACATCTTAACAATTGTAACAAAAGTAAAGCAAGGTCTACCTCCTCTGTTGATTGAAAGACTGCCTCTTTATAATTCTATGTTCCTTATTTCACCTTTTCACTTAAAAGTAGCCTCCACCGAAGAATATTAACTCTCCTCATGAATCTGCTTACAAACCCAGACAATTGTAAATTGTAATGTTCTCCTCCTCTGTTGTGATCTCAACTCACTTTCCAGCAAATCCAAAATCCTGTGTTGCAGCTTCTAGCCAGAGGTTGCTTCATGAGAAGAATATTAGGTTTTCTGATGAGCCTGCTATAAACCACTTGCTTATACTACTGTTGGTATCAGGTCTGTAAGACTCTTCCGAAGCTATTGGCTGATAAGTAGCAGTGTTGTAAGCACTTCTTGACACGGTCTGGCCTGGCCTTTTAAGGCACAGAGTGATAAACACACACACACAATAAAGAAACAGTGTCCACCCCCTTGGGCACTGTCTGGGTCAAATACAAAGTGTGTAACCTGCACTCAGTTCAGGCCTTATTACAAATACTTATCCCAGTGAATAACTCACAGTAATACAATCATTGCAATGCAAACAGTCATTCACTAACTCCAATCAAGTCAGCTGTGGACAAGGACAGACACAGTAAAGAGTTTTCAGTCCTTCTGGTTTTAAACTTTTCCTACACTGAAAATATTAACAATTGTAACAAGAGTAAAGCAAGGTCCACCTCCCTCTGTTGACTGAAAGACTGCCTTTTCAGATAATTCTAAGTTCCTCATTTCACCTTTCAGTTAGAAGTAGATGAAACCTGAATAGTATTAACTTTCCTAATGAATCTGCTTCAAATCAGACAATTGTATATTTTAATGTTCTCCTCCCTCTGTTGTGAGCACAACTCGCTTTCTTGCAAATCCTAAGAACAGTATTCCAGCTTCCAGCAAGAGGTAGCTTTCCCTGAAGAATATTAGTTTTCTGATGAGCCTGCTATGAATGACTTGCTTATATTACTGTTATTATCAGGTCTGTAGAGTCTTCCAATGCTATTGGCTGATAAGTAGCAGTGATGTAAGTACTTCCTGACACGGTCTGGCTGGCCTTTTAAGGCACACAGAGATAAACACAAAAAACATAAACAGTTTCCACCCCCTGGGGCACTTTCAGTGTCAAATACACACTCCGTACATGCACACACTTCAAGAGTTATGACAAATTCTTAGCCAAGTGAATAACTCCCAGTGTTACAAATTTTGCAATGCAAACAATCAGATACTAACTCCAATCAAGTCAGATGTGCACAAGGACAGACACAGTAAACAGTATTCAGTCCCTCTGGGATTAATCTCACCAAGCACTGAAAATCTAAAGAAATGTAACAAAAGTAAATCAAGGTCCACCTCCCTCTGTTGATTGAAAGACTGTCTTTTCTGATAATTCTTAGTTCCTTATTTCACTTTTCAGTTAGAAGTAGCCTCCACCTGAAGAATATTAACTTTCCTAATGAATCTGCTACAATCCAAAGACTATTGTAAATTTCAAGGTTCACCTACCTCTGTTGTGAGCACAACACACTTTCTCGCAAATCCTAATTCCAGTCTTTCAGCTTTCAGCCAGAGATAGCTTCACCTGAAGAATATCAGTTTTTCTGATGTGCCTGCTATAAACCACTTGCTTATAGTACTGTTGTTTTCAGGTCTGTAGCACTCCTCCAAAGCTATTGGCTGATAAGTAGCAGTGATATAAGCACTTCCTGACACAGTCTGGTCTGTTGTTTTAAGGCATACAGAGATAAACACACAAAAAGTTTCCACCCCCTGTGGCACTGTCTGGGTCAAATACACAGCCTGTAACCTTCACTCACTTCAGGAATTATGACATATTCTTAGCCCAGTGAATAACTCACAGTATTACAGATACTGCTATGCAAACAGTCAATCACTAACTCCAATTAAGTAAGCTGTGGGAGGACAGACGTAGTAAACAGAAATATGTCCTCTGGGTTTAAACTCTTCCTGCACAGAACATCTTAATTGTAACAAAAGTAAAACAAGGTCCACCTCCCTCGGTTGATTGAAAGACTGCCTCTCTTATAATTCTATTTTCCTTATTTCACCTTTGACTTAAAGGTAGCCTCCACCCAAAGAATATTAGCTCTCCAAATGAATCTGCTACAAACCCCAGACAATTGTAAATTGTAAGGTTCTCCTCCCCCCTGTTGTGAGCACAACTCGCTTTCTTGAAAATCCTTAATCCAGTGTTGCAGCTTCCAGCCAGAGGTAGCTTCACCTGAAGAATATTAAGTTTTCTGATGAGCCTGCTATAAATCACTTGCTTATAGTACTGTTGTTATCAGGTTTGTAAGGCTCTTCCAAAGCTATTGGCTAATAAAAAGCTGTGATGTAAGCACTTCCTGCTGCAGTATGGACTGGCCTTTTAAGGCATACAGACTTAAAAAAAAAAGTGTTCGCCCCCTGGGGCACTGTCTCAGTCAAATATGCAGCCTGTAACTTGCACTCACTTCAGGACTTATGACAAATTCTTAGCCCAGAGAATAACTCACAGTAGTACAAATATTGCAATGCAAACAGTCAATCACTAACTCCAGTCAAGTCAGATGTGCACAAGGACAGACACAGTAAACAGTATTCAGACCCTCTGGGTTTAAACTCTTCCTGCAAAGAACGACTTAACAATTATAACAAAAATAGAGCAAGGTCCACTTCAATCTTATGATTGAAAGCCAGCCTCTCTGATAACTCTATGTTCCTTATTTCAACTTTCAGTTAAAAGTAGCCTCCACTTGAAGAATATTAAGTTTCCTAATGAATCTGCTACAAACCAAAGACAACTGTAAATTACAAGGTTCATCACCCTCTATTGTGAGCACAACTCACTTTATCGCAAATCCTAAGTCCAGTGTTGCAGCTTCCAACCACAGGTAGCTTCGGATAAATAATATAATTTTTTCTGATGAGCCTGCTATAAACTACTTGCTTATAGTACTGTTTTTATCAGATCAGTAAGACTCTTCCAAAGGTATTGGCTGAAAAGTAGCTACGATGTAAGCACTTCCTGACATATTCTGGCCTGGCCTATTAAGGCACACAGAGATAAACACACACAAAAAAAACAACAGTGTCCACCTCCAGGGGCACTGTCTGGGTCAAATACACAGCCTGTAACCTGCACTCACATCAGGACTTATGCCAAATTCTTAGCCCAGTGAATAACTCACAGTATTACACATATTGCAATGCAAACAATCAATCACTAACTCCAATCAAGTCTGCTGTGCACCAGGACAGACACAGTAAACAGCATTCAGTTACTCTCAGTTTAAACTCTTCCTGCACTGAAAATCTTAACAACTGTAACAAAAGTAAAACAATGTCCAAATCCATCTGTTGATTGAAAGACTGAATTTTCTGATAATTCTAAGTTCCTTATTTCACCCTTCACTTAGAAGTAGCCTCCACCTAAAGAATATTAGCTTTTGTATTGATTCTGCTACAACCCAAAGACAATTGTAAATTGTAAGGTTCACCTCCCTCTGTTGTGAGCACAACTCACTTTCTTGCAAATCATAAGTCCAGTGTTGCAGCTTCCAGCCAGAGGTAGTTTCACCTGAAGAATATTATGTTTTCTGATTAGCCTACCATAAACCACTTGCTTATAGTAATGTTTTTATTAGGTCTGTAAGACTCTTCCAAAGCTATTGGCTGAAAAGTAGCTGTGATGTAAGCACTTCCTGACACAGTCTTTCCTGGCCTTTTTTTAGGCACACAGAGATAATTACACAAACACAAAAAAGCAGTTTTCACCCCGTGGGGCACTGTCTGGGTCAAATATACCACCTGTAACCTGCACTCACTTCAGGACTTATGACAAATTTTTAGCCCAGTGAATAACTCGCAGTACTAAAAACACTGCTTTGCAAACAGTCAGACCCTGACTCCAATCAAGTCAGCTATGCTCAGGAGAGACATAGTAAACAGAATTCAGTCCTTCTGGGTTTAAACTTTCCTTGCACGGAAATCTTAACAATTGTAATAAAAGTAAAGCAAGGTCCACCTCCCTCTGTTGATTGAAAGACTGCCATTTCTGATCATTCTAAGTTACTTATTTCACATTTCACTTAGAAGTAGCCTCCACCTGAAGACTATTAACTTTCCAGATGAATCTGCTACAAACAAAAGATAATTGTAAATTGTAAGGTTCACCTCCATCTGCTGTGAGCACAACTTGCTTTCTTGCAAATCCAAAGTCCAGTGTGGCAGCTTCTAGCCAGAGGTAGTTTCACCTGAAGTATATTAGGTTTTCTGATGAGCCTGCTATAAACCACTTGCTTATAGAACTGTTGTTATCAGGTCTGTAAGACTCTTCCAAAGCTATTGGCTGATAAGTAGTTGTGATGTAATCAGTTCCTGACAGAGTCTGGCTTGGCATTTTGAGGCACACTGTGATAAACAAAAAAAAAATAGTTTCCACCCCCTGGGGCAGTATCTGAGTAAAATGCACAGCCTGAAACCTGCACTCACTTTAGGACTTATGACAAATTATTAGCCCAGTGAATAACTCACAGTATTACAAATTTTGCAATGCAAACAGTCAATCACTAACTCCAGTCAAGTCAGGTGTGCACAAGGACAGACACAGTAAACAGTATTCAGACCCTCTGGGTTTGAACTCTTCCTGCACAGAACGACTTAACAATTATAACAAAAATAGAGCAAGGTCCACTTCAATCTTATGACTGAAAGCCAGCCTCTCTGATAACTCTATGTTCCTTATTTCAACTTTCAGTTAAAAGTAGCCTCCACTTGAAGAATATTAAGTTTCCTAATGAATCTGCTACAAACCAAAGACAACTGTAAATTACAAGGTTCATCACCCTCTATTGTGAGCACAACTCACTTTCTCGCAAATCCTAAGTCCAGTGTTGCAGCTTCCAACCACAGGTAGCTTCAGATAAATAATATTATTTTTTCTGATGAGCCTGCTATAAACTACTTGCTTATAGTACTGTTTTTATCAGATCAGTAAGACTTTTCCAAAGGTATTGGCTGAAAAGTAGCTACGATGTAAGCACTTCCTGACACATTCTGGCCTGGCCTTTTAAGGCACACAGAGATAAACACACAAACAAAAAACAACAGTGTCCACCTCCGGGGGCACTGTCTGGGTCAAATACACAGCCTGTAACCTGCACTCACATCAGGACTTATGCCAAATTCTTAGCCCAGTGAATAACTCACAGTATTACACATATTGCAATGCAAACAATCAATCACTAACTCCAATCAAGTCTGCTGTGCACCAGGACAGACACAGTAAACAGTATTCAGTCACTCTCGGTTTAAACTCTTCCTGCACTGAAAATCTTAACAACTGTAACAAAAGTAAAACAATGTCCAAATCCATCTGTTGATTGAAAGACTGAATTTTCTGATAATTCTAAGTTCCTTATTTCACCTTTTACTTAGAAGTAGCCTCCACCTGAAGAATATTAGCTTTCCTATTGATTCTGCTACAAACCAAAGACAATTGTAAATTGTAAGGTTCACTTCCCTCTGTTGTGAGCACAACTCACTTTCTTGCAAATCGTAAGTCCAGTGTTGCAGCTTCCAGCCAGAGGTTGCTTCACCTGGAGAATATTATGTTTTCTGATTAGCCTGCTATAAACCACTTGCTTATTGTAATGTTTTTATCAGGTCTGTAAGACTCTTCCAAAGCTATTGGCTGAAAAGTAGCTGTGATGTAAGCACTTTCTGACACAGTTTGGACTGGCCATTTTTTAGCCACACATAGATAATTACACACGCACAAAAATGAGTTTTTACCCCCTGGGGCACTGTCTGGGTCAAATACACCACCTGTAACCTGCACTCACTTCAGGACTTATGACAAATTTTTAGCCAAGTGAATAACTCGTAGTATTACAAACATTGCTTTGCAAACAGTCAGTCCCTGACTCCAATCAAGTCAGCTATGCTCAAGGAGAGACATAGTAAACAGCAGTCAGTCCTTCTGGGTTTAAACTTTCCTTGCACTGAAATCTTAACAATTGTAACAAAAGTAAAGCAAGGTCCACCTCCCTCTGTTGATTGAAAGACTGCCATTTCTGACCATTCTAAGTTACTTATTTCACCTTCCACTTAGTAGTAGCCTCCACCTGAAGACTATTAACTTTCCAGATGAATCTGCTGCAAACAAAAGATAATTGTAAATTGTAAGGTTCACCTCCATCTGCTGTGAGCACAACTTGCTTTCTTGCAAATCCAAAGTCCAGTGTGGCAGCTTCTAGCCAGAGGTAGTTTCACCTGAAGTATATTAGGTTTTCTGATGAGCCTGCTATAAACCAGTTGCTTATAGAACTGTTGTTATCAGGTCTGTAAGACTCTTCCAAAGCTATTGGCTGATAATTAGTTGTGATGTAAGCAGTTCCAGACAGAGTCTGGCCTGGCATTTTGAGGAACACAGTGATAAACACAAAAAAAAACAGTTTCCACCCCCTGGGGCAGTATCTGAGTAAAATGCACAGCCTGTTACCTGCACTCACTTCAGGACTTATGACAAATTATTAGCCCAGTGATTAACTCACAGTATTACAAATTTTACAATGCAAACAGTCAATCACTAACTCCAATCAAGTCAGATGTGCACAAGGACAGACACAGTAAACAACATTCAGTCCCTCTGGGTTTAAACTATTCCTGCACAGAACATCTTAAAAATTTTAACAAAAGTTAATCAAGGTCCACCTCCTTCTGTTGATTGAAAGAGTGCCTTTTCTGTTAAATCTAAGTTCCTCATTTCACCTTTCAGTTAGAAGTAGCCTCCACTTGAAGAATATTAACTTTCCATGGAATCTATAATCCAAAGACAATTGTAAATTGTAAGTTTCATCTCCCTCTGTTTTGAGCACAACTTGCTTTCTTGCAAATCCTACATCCAGTGCTGCAGCTTCCAGCCAGAGGTAGCTTCACCTGAAGAATGTTAAGTTTTCTTATGAGCCTGCTATAAACCACTTGCTTATAGTACTGTTGTTATTAGGTCTGTAAGACTCTTCCAAAGCTATTGGCTGATAAGTAGCTGTGATGTAAGCACTTCCTGACAGAGTCTGGCCTAGCCTTTTAAGGGACACAGAGATAAACACACACACACACACAAAAAAAACCAGTTTCCAACCCTTGGGCACTGTCTGGATGAAATACACAGCCTGTAACCTGCACTCACTTCAGGACTTATGACAAATTCGTAGCCCAGTGAATAACTCACATTATTACAAATTTTACTATGCAAACAGTCAATCACTAACTCAAAACAAGTCAGATGCATACAAGGACAGACACAGTAAACAGTATTCAGTCCCTCTGGGTTTAAACTCTTCCTGCACAGAACATCTTAAAAATTGTAACAAAAATGGAGCAATGTCCTCCTCCCTCTTTTGATTGAAAGACTGCCTCTCTGACAGTTCTATGTTCCTTATTTCACCTTTCACTTAAAAGTAGACTCTGCCTGAAGAATATTAACTTTCCTAATGCATCTGCTACAAACCATAGACAATGGTAAATTGTAGGGTTCTCCTCCCTCTGTTGTGAGCACAACTCACTTTCTTGCAAATCCTAAATCCAGTGTTGCAGTTTTCAGCCAGAGGTAGCTTCACCAGAAGAATATTATGTTTTCTGATGAGCCTGCTATAAACTGCTTGCTTATTGTACTGTTGTCATCAGGTCTGAAAGACTGTTCCAGAGGTATTTCCTGATTAGTAGCTGTGATGTAAGCAGTTCCTGACACAGTCTGGCCTGGCCTTTTAAGGCACACAGCGATAAACACACACACACAAAAAAACAGTGTCCACCCCCTGAGGCACTGTCTGGGTCAGATACACAGCTTGTAACCTGCTCTCAGTTCAGGACTTATGACAAATTCTTAGCCCAGTGAATAACTCAAAGTATTACAATCATTACAATGCAAACAGTCAATCACTAACTCCAATCAAGTCAGCTGTGCACAGGGACAGACACAGTAAACAGTATTCAGTCCCTCTATGTTTAAACTCTTCCTGCACTGAACATCTTAACAATTATAACAAAAGTAAAGCAAGGTCCACCTCCCCCTCTTGAATGAAAGGCTGCCTTTTCTGATAATTCTAAGTTCCTTATTTCACCTATCAGTTAGAAGTAGACTCTACCGGAAGAATATTAACTTTCCTAATGAATCTGCTACAAACCAAAGTCAATTGTAAATTGTAAGGTTCACCTCCCTCAGTTGTGAGCACATCTCACTTTCTTTGCAAATCCTAAGTCTAGTGTTGCAACGTCCAGCCAGAGATAGCTTCAGCAGAAGAATGTTAGGTTTTCTGATGAGCCTGCTATAAACCATTTGCCTATTGTACCGTTATCAAGTCTTAAGACTCTTCCAAAGCTATTGGCTGATAAGTAGCTGTGATGTAAGCACTTTCTGATACAGCCTGGTGTGGCTATTTAAGGCACACTAAGATAAACACAAAAAAACAGTTTCCACCCCCAGGGGCAGTCTCTGGGTAAATACACAGCCTGTAACCTGCACTCACTTCAGGACTTATGACAAATTCTTAGCCAAGTGAAGAACTTACAGTATTACAATTATTGTATTGCAAACAGTCGATCACTAACTCTAATCAAGTCAGCTGTGCACAAGGAGAGACACTGTAAACAGTATTCAGTCCCTCTGGGATTAAACTCTTACTGCACTGAAAATCTTGACAATTGTAATAAAAATAAAGAAAGGTCCACCTCCCTCTGTTGATTGAAAGACTGCCATTTCTGATAATTCTAAGTCCCTTATTTCACCTTTCGGTTAGAAGTTGACTGTACCTGAAGAATGTTAACTTTCCTCATGAATCTCCTTCAAACCAAAGACAATTGCAAATTGAAAGTTTCACCTCCCTCTGTTGTGAGCACAACTCACTTTCTTGCAAATCCTAAGTCTAGTGTTGCAGCATCCAGGCAGAGGTAGCTTCACCTGAAGAATATTACGTTTTCAGATGAGCCTGCTATAAACCATTGCAAAATAGTACTGTTGTTATCAGGTCTGTAAGACTCTTCCAAAGCTATTGGCTGATAATTAGTTGTGATGTAAGCAGTTCCTGACAGAGTCTGGCCTGGCATTTTGAGGAACACAGTGATAAACACACAAAAAAAAACAGTTTCCACCCCCTGGGGCAGTATCTGAGTAAAATGCACAGCCTGTTACCTGCACTCACTTCAGGACTTATGACAAATTATTAGCCCAGTGATTAACTCACAGTATTAACAAATTTTGCAATGCAAAGATCAATCACTAACTCCAATCAAGTCAGATGTGCACAAGGACAGACACAGTAAACAACATTCAGTCCCTCTGGGTTTAAACTCTTCCTGCACAGAACATCTTAAAAATTTTAACAAAAGTTAATCAAGGTCCACCTCCTTCTGTTGATTGAAAGAGTGCCTTTTCTGTTAAATCTAAGTTCCTCATTTCACCTTTCAGTTAGAAGTAGCCTCCACTTGAAGAATATTAACTTTCCTAAGGAATCTGCTACAATCCAAAGACAATTGTAAATTGTAAGTTTCACCTCCCTCTGTTTTGAGCACAACTTGCTTTCTTGCAAATCCTACATCCAGTGCTGCAGCTTCCAGCCAGAGGAAGCTTCACCTGAAGAATGTTAAGTTTTCTTATGAGCCTGCTATAAACCACTTGCTTATAGTACTGTTGTTATTAGGTCTGTAAGACTCTTCCAAAGCTATTGGCTGATAAGTAGCTGTGATGTAAGCACTTCCTGACAGAGTCTGGCCTAGCCTTTTAAGGCACACAGAGATAAACACACACACACACACACACAAAAAAACAGTTTCCAACCCTTGGGCACTGTCTGGATGAAATACACAGCCTGTAACCTGCACTCACTTCAGGACTTATGACAAATTCTTAGCCCAGTGAATAACTCAAAGTATTACAATCATTTCAATGCAAACAGTCAATCACTAACTCCAATCAAGTCAGCTGTGCACAGGGACAGACACAGTAAACAGTATTCAGTCCCTCTGGGTTTAAACTCTTCCTGCACTGAACATCTTAACACTTATAACAAAAGTAAAGCAAGGTCCACCTCCCCCTTTTGAATGAAAGGCTGCCTTTTCTGATAATTCTAAGTTCCTTATTTCACCTATCAGTTAGAAGTAGCCTCCACCTGAAGAATATTAACTTTCCTAATGCATCTGCCACAAACCAAAGAAAATTGTAAATTGTAAGGTTCACCTGCCTCTGTTGTGAGCACAAGTCGCTTTCTTGCAAATCCTAAGTCCAGAGTTGCAGCTTCCAGCGAGAGGTAGCTTCACCTGAAGAATATTAGTTTTTCTGATGAGCCGGCTATAAACCTCTTAATTATAGTATTGCTGTTATCAGGTGTGTAAAGCTCTTCCAAAGCTATTGGCTGATAAACAGCTGTGACGTAAGCACTTTCTGAAACAGTCTGGATCTGGCCTTTCATGGCACACAGAGGTAAACACACACAAAAAAACTGCTTCCACACTATGGGGTACTGCCTGTGTCAAATACACAGCCTGCAACCTGCACTCACATCTGGACTTCTGACAAATTCTTAGCCCAGTGAATAACACACAGTATTACCAATATTGCAATGCAAACAGTCAATCAATGACTCCAATTTGGTCAGCTGAACACAAGGACAGACACAGAAAACAGTATTCAGTCCTTGTTGGTTTAAATTCTTCCTACACTGAAAATCTTAACAAAATAAAACAAGGTCCACCTCCCACTGTTGATTGAAAGACTCCCTTTTCTGATAATTCTAAGTTCCTTATTTCACCTTTCAGTTAGAAGATGACTCTACCTGAAGAATGTTAACTTTTCTAATGAATCTGATACAAACCAAAGACAATTGTAAATTGTAAGGTTCACTTCCCTCTGTTGTGAGCATAACTCACTTTCTTGCAAATCCTAAGTCCAGTGTTGCAGCATCCAACCAGAGATAGCTTCACCTGAAGAATGTTAGGTTTTCAGATGAGCCTGTTATAAACCATTTCCTAATAGTACTGTTTTTATCAGGTCTGTAAGACTCTTCCAAAGCTATTGGCTGATAAGTAGCTGTGATGTAAGTACTTCCTGACACAGTCTGGCCTGGCCTTTTAAAGCACACTGAGATAAACACAGCAATACTGTTTCCACTCCATGGAGCAATGTCTCGGTCAAATACACAGCCTGTAACCTGCACTCAATTCAGAACTTATGACAGATTCTTCGCCCAGTGAATAACTCACAGTATTAAAAAAATTGCAATGCAAACAGTCAATTACTAACTCCAATCAAGTCAGCAGTACCCAAGGAGAGACACAGTAAACTTCATTCAGTCCCTCTCGATTTAAACACTTCCTGCACTGAAAATCTTAACAATTGTAACAAAACTAAAGCAAGGTCAACCTCCTTCTGTTGATTGAAAGTCTGCCTTTTCTGAAAATTCAAAGTTCCGGATTTCACCTTTCATTTAGAAGTAGCCTCCACCTGAAGAATATTAACTTTCCTAATGCATCTGCCACAAACCAAAGACAATTGTAAATTGTAATGTTCACCTGCCTCTGTTGTGAGCATGTCACTTTTGCAAACTTAAGTCCAGAATTGCAGCTTCCAGCCAGAGGTAGCTTCACCTGAAGAATATTAGTTTTCTGATGAGCCGCTATAAACCTCTTAATTATAGTATTGCTGTTGCAGGTGTGTAAAGCTTTTCCAAAGCTATTGGCTGATAAACAGCTGTGATGTAAGCACTTTCTAAACAGTCTGGATCTGGCCTTTCATGGCACACAGAGGTAAACACACACAAAAAACCTGCTTCCACACCATGGGCACTGTTCTGTCAAATACAGCCTGCAACCTGCACTCACTTCTGGACTTCTGAAAAATTCTTAGCCCCGTGAATAACACACAGTATTACCAATATTGCAATGCAAACAGTCAATCAATAACTCCAATTTGGTCAGCTGAACACAAGGACAGACACAGAAAACAGTATTCAGTCCTTGTTGGTTTAAATTCTTCCTACACTGAAAATATTAACAAAATAAAGCAAGGTCCATCTCCCACTGTTGATTGAAAGACTTCCTTTTCTGATAATTCTAAGTTCCTTATTTCACCTTTCAGATAGAAGTAGACTCTACCCGAAGAATGTTAACTTTCCTAATGAATCTGCTACAAACGAAAGACAATTGTAAATTTTAAGGTTCACCTCCCTCTGTTGTGAGCACAACTCACTTTTTTGCAATTCATAAGTCCAGTGTTGCAGTTACCAGCCAGAGCTAGCTTCACCTGAAGAATATTAGGTTTTCTGATGAGTTTGATATAAACCATTTCCTTATAGTACTGTTGTTATCAGATCTGTAAGACTCTTCCAAAGCAATCGGCTCTAAGTAGCTGAGATGTAAGCACTTCCTGAAACAGTTTGGATCTGGCCTTTTCTGGCATACAGAGATAAACACACACACAAAAAAAAAACAGTTTCCACTCCACGGGGCACTGTCTGGGTCAAATACGTAGCCTGTAACCTGCACTCACTTCAGGACTTAGGACAAATTCTTGGTCCAGTGAATAACACACAGTATTACAAATATTGCAATGCATACAGTCAATCACTTACTCCATTCAAGTCAGCTGTGCACAGGGACAGACATCATAAACAGCCTTCTGTCCCACTGGATTTAAACTCTTCCTGCACTGAAATTCTTAACTATTGTAAAAAAAACTAAAGCAAGGTCCACCTCCCTCTGTAGATTGAAAGACTGCATTTTCTAATCATTCTAAGTTCCTTATTTTACCTTTCACTTAGAAGTAGCCTCCACCTGAAGAATATTAACTTTCCTAATGAATCTGCTACAAACCAAAGACAATTTTAAATTGTAAGGTTCACCATACTCGGTTGTGAGCACAACTCGCTTTCTTGAAAATCCTAAGTCCAGTGTTTCAGCCTCCAGCCAGAGGTAGTTTCACCTGAAGAATTGTATTTTTTCTGGTGAGCCTGTTATAAACCATTTGCTTATAGTACTGTTGTTATCATGTCTGGAATACTCTTCCAAAACTAGAGGCTGATAAGTAGCTGTGATGTAAGCACTTCTTGAAACAGTTCATATATATTTTCAGGCACACCGATAAACACAAAAAATAGTTTTCATCCCCTGTGGCACTGTCTGGGTCAAATACACAGCCTGTAGTCTGCACTTGCATAAGGGCTTATGACAATTTCTTAGCACAGTGAATAACTCACAGTATTATAAATATTGCAGTGCAAACAGTCCATCACTAACTCCAATCTAGTAAACTGTGCACAAGGACAGACACAGTAAACAGTATTCTATCCCTCTGGGTTTAAACTCTTCCTAAACTGAAAATATTGACAATTGCAACAAAAATAAAGCAAGGTCCACCTCCCTCTGTTGATTGAAAGACTGCCTTCTCTGATAATTCTAAGTGCCTTATTTCACCTTTCAGTTAGAAGTAGACTCTACCTGAAGAATGTTATCTTTCCTAATGAATTTCCTACAATCCAAAGACAATTGTAAGGTTCACCTTCCTCTGTTGTGAGCAGAACTCACTTTGTTGCAATTCATAAGTCCAGCGTTGAAGCTTCCAGCCAGAGGTAGCTTCACCTGAAGAATATTAGGTTTTCTGTTGAGCCAGCTAGAAACTATATGCTTATAGTACTGTTGTTTGTGTGCTGCAAGACTCCTTCCGGAAAGCTATTGCATGACAAGGGCTGTGATGGGCACTTCCCACACAGCCTGGCCTGGCCTTTTAAGACACACTGAGATAAATTAAAAAAAATCAGTTTCCACCCCTTGGGTCACTGTGTGAGCCAAATACACAGCCTGTAACCTGCACTCAGTTCAGAACTTATGACAAATTATTAGCACAGTGAATAACTCACAGTATTACAATTATTACAATGCAAACAGTCAATCACTAACTACAATCAAGTCAGCTGTGCACCAGGTCAGACACAGTAAACAGTATTCAATCCCTCTGGGTTTAAACTCTTCCAGAAATGAAAATCTTAACAATTGTAAAAAAGTACAGCAAGGTCTTCCTCCCTCTGTTGATTGAAAGACTGCCTTTTCTGATAATTCTAAGTTCCTTATTTCACCTTTCCCTTAGAAATAGCCTCCACCCAAAGAATATTAACTTTCCTAATGAATCTGCTATAAACCAAAGATAATTGTAAATTGTAAGTTTCACCTCCCTCTGTTGTGAGCACAACTCGGTTTCTTGCAAATCCTAAATAAAGTGTTGCAGCTTCCAGCTAGATGTAGGTTCAAATGCAGAATATTAGGTTTTCTGATGAGTCTGCTATAAACCACTTACTTACAGTACTGCTGTAATCAGATCTGTAAGACTCTTACAAAACCAGTGGCTGATAAGTAGCTGTGATGTAAGCACTTCCTGACACAGCCAGTCCTGGCCTTTTAAGGCACACTGAGATAAACACAAAAAAAAACAGTTTCCACCCCTGGGGCAATTGTCTGGGCAACATACGCCTAGTAACCTGCACCTATTTTAGCACTTATGACAATTCTTAGCCAGGTGAATAACTCACAGTATTACAAATATTTCAATGCAAAGGTCAATCACTAACTCTAGTCAAGTCAGCTGGGCACAAGGAGAGACACTGTCAAAAGTATTAAGTCCCTCTGGTTTAAACTCTTCCTACACTGAAAATCTTGAAAATTGTAATAAAAATAAAGCAAGGTCCACCTCAATCTGTTGATTGAAAACTGCCTTTTCTGATAATTATAAGTTCCTTATTTCACCTTTCAGTTAGAAGTTGACTCTACCTGAAAGTAATGTTAACTTCTCAATGAAACCGCTAGCAAACCAGACAATTAGAATTGTAAGGTTCACCTCCCTCTGTTGGGAGCACAACTCACTTTCTTGCAAATCCTAAGTCCAGTGTTGCAGCATCCAGCCAGAGGTAGCTTCACCTGAAGAATATTAGGTTTTCAGATGATCCTGCTATAAACCATTTCTTAAAAGTACTGTTGTTATCAGGTATGTAAAACTCTTCCAAAGCTATTGGCTGATAAGTAGCTGTGATGTAAGAACTTTCTTACACAGTCTGGCCTGGCCTTTTAAAGCACACTGAGATAAACCCAGAAATACTGTTTCCAATCCCTGGAGCACTGTCTCGGTCAAATACACAGCCTGTAACCTGCACTTACATAAGAACTTATGACAGATTCTTAGCCCAGTGAGTAACTCAGGGAATTAAAAAAATTGCAATGCCAACAGTCAATCACTAACTCCAATCAAGTCAGCTGTGCACAGGGACAGACACAGTAAAAAGCCTTCAGTTCCTCTGGATTTAAACTCTTCCTGCTCTGAAATTCTTAACAATTCTAACAAAAGTAGAGCAAGGTCTACCTCCCTCTGATGACTGAACAACTGCCTTTTCTGTTGATTCTGAGTTCCTCATTTCACCTTTCACTTAGAAGTAGCCTCCACCCGAAGAATGTTAACTTTCCTAATGAATATGCTATGAACCAAAGACAATTGTAAATTGTAAGGTTCACCACACTCTGTTGTGAGCACATCTCGCTTTCTTGCAAATCCAAAGTCCAGTGTTTCAGCCTCAAGCCAGGGCTAGTTTCTCATGAAGAATATTATTTTTTTTCTGATGAGCCTACAATAAACCACTTGCTTATAGTACTGTTGTAATCAGGTCTGTAAGACTCTTTCAAAGCTATTGGCTGATAAGTATCTGTGATGTAAGCACTTGCTGAAAAAGTCTGGCCTGGACTTTTAAGGCACCCTGAGAGAAACACACACACACAAAAAAAACAGTTTCCACCCCCTGGGGCACTGTCTGGGTCAACATACATCCTGTAACCTGCCCTCACTTCAGGACTTATGACAAATTCTTAGCACAGTGAATAACTCACAGTATTACAAATATTACAATGCAAACAGTCAATCACTAACTACAATCAAGTCAGCTGTGCACCAGGGCAGACAGAGTAAACAGTATTCAGTCCCTCCCTCTGGGTTTAAACTCGTCCTACACTGAAACTCTTGACAATTGTAACAAAAATAAAGCAAGGACCACCTCCCTCTGTTGATTGAAAGACAGCCTTCTCTGAGCATTCTAAGTTCCTTATTTCACCTTTCAGTTAGAAGTTGACTCAACCTGAAAAATGTTAACTTTCCCAATGAATGTGCTACAAACAAAAGATAATTGTAAATTGTAAGGTTCACCCCCATCTACTGTGAGCACAAATTGCTTACTTGCAAATCCAAAGTCCAGTGTGGCAGCTTCCAGCCAGAGGTAGCTTCACCTGAAGAATATTAGGTTTTCTGATGAGCCATCTAGAAACTATTTGCTTATAGTACTGTTTTTATCAGGTATGCAAGACTCTTCCAAAGCTATTGGCTGATAAGTAGCTGAGATTTAAACACTTCCTGACACAGCCTGGCCTGGCCTTTTAAAGCACACTGAGATCAATTAAAAAAAACTGTTTCCACACCCTGGTGCACTGTGTGAGCCAAATACACAGCCTGTAACCTGCACTCACTTCAGCACTTAAGACAAATTCTTAGCCCAGTGAATATCTCATAGTATTACAAACATTGCAATGCAAACAGTCAATCACTAACTCCAATCTAGTAAACTGTGCACAAGGAGAGACACAGTAAACAGTATTCAATCCCTCTGGGTTTAAACTCTTCCCACACTGAAAATATTGACAATTGTAACAAAAATAAAGTAAGGTCCACATCCCTCTGTTGATTGAAAGACTGCCTTCACCGATAATTCTAAGTTCTTTATTTTAGTTTTCAGTTAGAAGTAGACTCTACCTGAAAAATGTTAAGTTTCCTAATGAATCTGCTACAAACCAAAGACAATTGCATATTGTAAGGTTCACCTTCCTCTGTTGTGATCACAACTCACTTTGTTGCAATTCATCAGTCCAGTCTTGAAGCTTCCAGCCAGAGGTAGCTTCACCTGAAGAATATTAGGTTTTCTGATGAGCCAGCTAGAAACTATTTGCATATAGTACTATTGTTATCAGGCTATGCAAGACTCTTCCAAAGCTATTGGACTACAATAAGTAGCTGTGAAGTGCTCTTCCTGATGCAGCAGCTCTGGCCTGGCCTTTTGTGTCACACTGAGATAAATTAAGGGAAAAAAAAACTGTTTCCATCCCCTGGGGCACTGTTTGAGCCAAATACACAGCCTGTAACCTGCACTCACTTCAGGACTTATGAAAAATTCTTAGCATAATGAATAACTCATAGTATTACAAATATTACAATGCAAATAGTCAATCACTAACTACAATCAAGTCAGCTGTGCACCAGGGAAGACACAGTAAACAGTATTCAATCCCTCTGGGTTTAAACTCTTCCAGAAATGAAATTCTTAACACTTGTAAAAAAAGTACAGCAAGGTCCACCTCCCTCTGTTGATTGAAAGGCTGCCTTTTCTGATAATTCTAAGTTCCTTATTTCACCTTTCCCTCAGAAATAGCCTCCACCCAAAGAAAATTAACTTTCCTAATGAATCTGCCACAAACCAAAGATAATTGTAAATTGTAAGGTTCACCTCCCTCTGTTGTGAGAACAACTCGCTTTCTTGCAAATCCTAAATAAAGTGTTGCAGCTTCAATCCAGATGTAGGTTCACCTGCAGAATATTAGCTTTTCTGATGAGTCTGCTATAAACTACTTGCTTACAGTACTGTTGTAATCAGGTATGTAAGACTCTTCCAAAGCCAGTGGCTGATAAGTAACTGTGATGTAAGTACTTCCTGATACAGTCTGTCCTGGCCTTTTAAGGCACACTGAGATAAATACAAAAAAAAACAGTTTCCATCCCTGGGGCACTGTCTTTGTCAAATACACAGCCTGTAACATGCACTCACTTCAGCACTTATGACAAATTCCTAGCCCAGTGAATTACTCACAGTATTACAAATATTGCAATGCAAAGGTCAATCACTAACTCTAGCCAAGTCAGCTGGGCACAATGAGAGACACTGTAAAAAGTATTAAGTCCCTCAGGGTTTAAACGATTCCTGCACTGAGAATCTTGACAATTGTAATAAAAATAAATCAAGGTCCACCTCAATCTTTTGATTGAAAACTGCCTTTTCTGATAATTATAAGTTCCTTATTTCACCTTTCTGTTAGAAGTTGACTCTACCTGAAGAATGTTAACTTTTCTAATGAATCTGCTTCAAAACAAAGACAACTGTAAATTGTAAGGTTCACCTCCCACTGTTGTGAGCACAACTCACTTTCTTGCAAATCCTAGGTCCAGTGTTGCAGCATCCAGCCAGAGGAAGCTACACCTGAAGAATATTAGGTTTTCAGATGAACTTACTATAAACCATTTCCTAATAGTACTGTTGTTATCAGGTCTGTAAGACTCTTCCAAAGCTATTGGCTGATAAGTAGCTGTGTTGTAAGAACTTCCTGACACAGTCTGGCCTGGCCTTTTAAAGCACACTGAGATAAACACAAAAATACGATTTCTACTTCCTGGAGCACTGTCTCGGTCAAATACATAGCCTGTAACCTGCACTCACTTGAGAACTTATGACAGATTCTTAGCAAAGTGAATAACTCACAGTATTAAAAAAAATTGCGATGCAAACAGTCAGTTACTATCTCCAATCAAGTCAGCTGTACCCAAGGACAGACACAGGAAACAGCATTCAGTCCCTCTGGATTTAAACTCTTCCTGCATTGAAAATCTTAACAATTATAACAAAAGTAAAGCAAGGTCAACCTCCCTCTGTTGATTGAAAGACTGCCTTTTCTGATAATTCTAAGTTCCTGATTTCACCTTTCATTTAGAAGTAGCCTCCACCTGAAGAATATTAACTTTCCCAATGGATCTGCTAGAAACCAAAGACAATTTAAAATTGTAAGGTTCACCTCCCTCTGCTGTGAGCACAAGTCACTTCCTTGCAAATCCTAAATAAAGTGCTGCAGCTTCCAGCCAGAGGTAGCTTCACCTGAAGAAAATTAGTTTTTTCTGATGAGCCGGCTATAAACCACTTGCTTATAGTACTGTTGTTATCAGGTGTGTAATGCTCTTCCAAAGCTATTGTCTGACAAGTAGCTGTGATGTAAGCACTTCCTGAAACAGTCTGGATCTGGTCTTTTATGGCACACAGAGCTAAACACACACAGAAAACAAGAACAGTTACCACACCATGGGGCACTGTCTGGGTCAAATTCACAGCCTGTAACCTGCACTCAATTCAGGACTTCTGACAAATTCTTAGCACAGTGAATAACACACAGTATTACAAATATTGTAATGAAAACAGTCAGTCACTAACTCCAGTCCAGTAAACTGTGCAGAAGGACAGAGACAGTAAACAGTATTCAGTCCCTCTGAGCTTAAACTCTTCCAGCACTGAAAATCTTGACAATTGTAACAAAAATACAGCAAGGACCACCTCCCTCTGTTGATTGAAAGACTGCCTTATCTGATAATTCTAAGTTCCTTATTTCACCTTTCAGTTAGAAGTAGACTCTACCTGAAGAATGTTAACTTTCTTAATGAATGTGCTAGAAACCAAAGACAATTTTAAATTGTAAGGTTCACCTTCCTCTGTTGTGAGCAAAACTCACTTTCTTGCAATTCATAAGTCCAGTGTTGCAGCTTCAAGCCAGAGGTAGCTTCACCTGAAGAATATTAGGTTTTCTGATGAGCCAGCTAGAAATTTTTAGCTTATAGTACTGTTGGCATCAGGTCTGTAAGACTCTTCCAAAGTTATTGGCTGATAAGTAGCTGTGATGTAAGCACTCCTGACACAGCCTGGCCTGGCCTTTTAAGGCAAACTGAGATACACACAAAAAAAAAATACCCCCCCCGGGGCACTGTCTGGGTCAACTACACAGCCTGTAACCAGCACTCACTTCAGGACTTATGACAAATTCTTAGCCCAGTGATTATCACACAGTATTACAAATATTGCAATGCAAACAGTCAGTCACTAACTCCAATCTAGTAAACTGAGCACAAGGACAGACACAGTGAATAACTCACAGTATTACAAATATTGCAATGCAAACAGTCAGTCACTAACTCCAATCAAGTCAGCTGTGCACAAGGACAGACACAGTAAAAAGCCTTCAGTCCCTCTGGATTTAGACTCTTCCTGCTCTGAAATTCTTAACAATTCTAACAAACGTAGAGCAAGGTCCACCTCCCTCTGTTCATTGAACGACTGCCTTTTCTGATCATTCTGAGTTAATTATTTCACCTTACACTTAGAAGTAGCCTCCACCTGAAGAATGTTAACTTTCCTAGTGAATACGATACAAACCAAAGACAGTTGTAAATTGTAAGTTCACCGCACTCTTTTGTGAGCACATCTCACTTTCTTGCAAATCCTAAGTCCAGTGTTTCAGCCTCCAGCCAGATGTAGTTTCTCGTGAAGAATAATATTTTTTCTGATGAGCCTGCTATAAACCACTTGCTTATAGTACAGCTGTTATCAGGTCTGTAAGACTCTTTTAAAACTATTTGCTGATTTGTATCTGTGATGTAAGCACTTCCTGACACAGTCTGGCCTGGCCTTTTAAGGCACACTGAGAGAAACACAAAAAAAAAACAGTTTCCACCCCCTGGGGCACGGTCTGGGTCAAATACACAGCCTGTAACCTGCACTCACTTAAGGATTTATGACAAATTCTAAGCACAGTGAATAACTCACAGTATTACAAATATTACAATGCAAACAGTTAATCACTAACTACCATCAAGTCAGCTGTGCACCAGGGCAGACACAGTAAACAGTATTCAGCCCCTCTGGGTTTAAACTCTTCCTGCAATGAAAATCTTAACAATTGTAACAAAAGTAAAGCAAGGTCCACCTCCCTCTGTTGATTAAAATAATGCCTTCTCTGACAATTCTAAGTTCCATATTTCTCAATTCCCTTAGAAATAGCCTGCACCCAAAGAATATTATCTTTCCCAATGAATCTGCTACAAACCAAAGACTATTGTAAATTGTAAGGTTCACCTCCCTCTGTTGTGAGCACATCTAGCTTTCTTGCAAATCCTAAATAAAGTGTTGCAGCTTCCAGCCAGAGGTAGGTTCACCTGCTGAATATTAGGTTTTCTGATGAGTCTGCTATAAACCACTTGCTTACAGTACTGTTGTAATCAGGTCTGTAAGACACTGCCAAAGCCAGTGGCTGATAAGTAGCTATGTTGTGAGCACTTCCTGACACAGTCTGGCCTGGCCTTTTAAGGCACACAGAGATAAACACAAACAAAATAGTTTCACCCCTGGGGCACTGTCTGGGTCAACATACAGCAGCCTGTAACCTGCACTCACTTCAGGACTTGTGCCAAATTCTTAGCTCAGTGAATAACTCACAGTGTTACAAATATTGCACTACAAACAGTCAGTCACTAACTCCAATCTATTCAGCAGTGCACAGGGACAGACACAGTAAACAACATTCAGTCCCTCTGTGTTTAAGCTCTTCCTGCACTCAAAATTTTAACAATTGTAACAAAAGTAAAGCAAGGTACACCTACCTCTGCTGACTGAAAGACTGCCTTTTCTGATAACTCTAAGTTCTTTATTTCACCTTTCACTTAGAAGTAGCCTCCACCTGAAGAATTTTAACTTTCCTACTGAATCTGCTACAAACCAAAGAGAATTGTAAGGTTCAGCACAATCTGTTGTGAGCAAAACTCACTTTCTTGCATATCCTAAGTCCAGTCAGCCTCGAGCCAGAGGTAGTTTCACCAGAAGAATATTATTTTTTCTGATGAACCTGCTATGTTTCACTCAGTAATTGTTAAGTATTTCAGGACCCTGTAAGACCTTCCAGCTATCAGCTGATAAGTAATGTGATGTAAACACTTCCTGACACAGTCTGGCCTGGCCTTTGAACTCACAGTGAAATAAACTGAAAAAATCAGTATCCACCCAAGGGCACTGTCTTTGTCAAATCCACAGCCTGTAACCTGCACTCACTTCAGGACTTATGACAAATTCTTAGCCCAGCGTATAACTCACAGTATAATAAATATTGCAATGCAAACAGTAAATCACTAACTCCAATCAAGTCAGCTGTGCACAATGACGGACACAGTAAACAGTATTCAGTCCCTCTGGGATTAAACTCTTCCTGCTCTGAAAATATTAACAATTGTAACAAAAGTAAAGCAAGGTCCACCTCCCTCTGTTGATTGAAAGGCTGCCTTTTCTGATAATTCTAAGTTCCTTATTTCACCTTTCAGTTAGAAGTAGCCTCCACATGAAGAATATTAACTTTTCTATTGAATCTGCTACAAACCAAAGACAATTGAAAATTGTAAGATTCACCTCCCTCTGTTGTGAGCACAAATCACTTTCTTGAAAAATCCTAAATCCAGTGTTGCAGCTTCAATCCAGAAGTAGTTTCACCTGAAAAATATTATGTTTTCTGATGAGCCTGCACTAAACCAAATGCTTTAGTACTGTTGTTATCAGGTGTGTAATACTCTTCCAAAGGTTTCAGCTCATAAGTAGCTGTGATATAAGCACTTCCTAACACAGCCTGGCCTGGCCTTTTAAAGCACACTGTGATAAACACAAAAAACAAACAGTTTTCACCCACTGGGGCAATGTCTTTGTCAAAGCCGCAGCCTGTAACCAGCACTCACATCAGGACTTATGACAAATTTTTAGCCCATTAAATAACTCACAGTATTACAAATATTGCAATGCAAACAGTTAATCACTTACTCCAATCAAGTCAGCTGTGCACAAGGTCACACATAGTAAACAGTATTCGGTCTCTCTGTTTTTAAACTCATACTGCACTGAAAATTTTAACAATTGTAACAAAAGTAAAGCAAGGTCCACCTCCCTCTGTTGATTGAAAGACTGTCTTTTCTGATACTTCTAAGTTCCTTATTTCACCTTTCACTTAGAAATAGCCTCCACTTGAACAATATTAACTTTCCTAATGAATCTGCTTCAAACCAAAGACAATTGTAAATTGTAAGGTTCACCTCCCTCTGTTGTGAGCACAACTCACTTTTTTGCAAATCCTAAATCAAGTGTTGCAGCTGCCAACCAGAGGTAGGTTCACCTGCAGAATATTATGTTTTCTGACGAGCCTGCTATAAACCACTTGCTTACAGTACTGTTGATATCAGGCCTGATAGACTCTTCCAAAGCTAGCAGCTGGTAAGTAGCTGTGGTGTAAGCACTTCCTGACACAGTCTGGCAAGGCACTTTAAGGCAGCACTTCCTGACACAGCCTGACCTGGGCTTTTAAGGCACAACTTACTTACTTGCAAATCCTAAATCAAGTGCTACAGCTTCCTGCCATAGGTAGGTTCACCTGCAGAATATCATGTTTTCTGTTCAGTCTGCTATAAACCACTTGCTCATAGTACTGTTGTAATCAGGTCTGTAAGACTCTTCCAAAGCTATCAGCTTATAAGTAGCTGTGATGTATGCACTTCCTGACACTGCCTAGCCTGGCATTTTAAGGCACACTGAGAGAAACACAAAAAACATAGTTTCCACCACCTGGGGCACTGTCTTTGTCAAATCCACAGCCTGTAACCAGCATTCAAATTAGGGCTTATGACAAAATCTTAGCCCATTGAATAACTCACAGTATTACAAATATTGCAATGCAAACAGTCAATCACTAACTCCAATCAAGTCAGCAGTGCACAAGGGCAGACATAGTAAACAGTATTCATTCCCTCTCAGTTTAAACTCATCCTGCACTGAAAATCTTAACAATTGTAACAAAAGTAGAGCATGGTCCTCCTCCCTCTGTTGATTAAAAGACTGCCTTTTCTGATAATTCTAAGTTCCTTATTTCACCTATCACTTAGAAATAGCCTCCACCTGAAGAATATTAACTTTCCTAATGAATTTGCTACAAACCAAAGACAAATGTAAATTTTAAGGTTCACCTCCCTCTGTTGTGAGCACAACTCACTTTCTTACAAATGCCAAATCAAGTGTTGCAGCTTCCAGAGGGAGGTAGGTTCACCTGCAGAGTATTATGTTTTCTGATGAGCCTGCTATAAATCACTTGCTTATAGTACTGTTGTTATCAGGTATGTAAGACTCTTCCAAAGCTATTGGCTGATAAGTAGCTGTGATGTAAACACTTCCTGATACAGTCTGGCCTGGCCTTTTAATTCACATAGAGATAAGCAAACAACAAAAAACACTTTCCACCCCCTGGGGCACTGTCTGGGTCAAATACACAGCCTGTAACCTGCTCTCACTTCAGGACTTATGGCAAATTCTTAGCCCAGTGAATAACTCACAGTATTACAAATATTGCATTGCAAACAGTCAATCACTAATTCCAATCAAGTCAGCTGTGCACAGCGACAGACACAGTAAACAGTATTCAGTCCCTCTGGGTTTAAACTCTTCCTGCACTGAAAATCTTAACAATTTTAACAAAAGTAAAGCAAGGTCCACCTCCCTCTGTTGATTGAAAGACTGTCTTTTCTGATAATTCTAAGTTCCTTATTTCACCTTTTTGTTAGAAGTAGCCTCCAACTGAAAGAATATTAACTTTCCTAATGAATCTGCTACAAACCAAAGACAATTGTAAATTGTATAGGTCACTTCTCCTCTGTTGTGAGCACAACTTCCTTCTTGCAAATCCTAAGTCCAGTGTTGCAGCTTCCAGCCAGAGGTAGTTTCCACCTTGAAGAATAATTAAGTTTTCTGATGAGCCTGTTATAAACCACTTGCTTATAGTATGTTCTTGTTTGGACTGTAAGACTCTTCCAAAGCTATTGGTTGATAAGTAGCTGTGATGTAAGCACTTCCCGACACAGTGAGGCCTGGCCTTTTGCTGTTGTAATTTGAGATAAACAAAACAGATCAGTTTCAACCCCCTGGGGCACTGTCTGGGTCAAATACACAGCCTGTAAACAATTCTCACTTCAGGACTTATGACAAATTATTAGCCCAGTTAATAACTCACAGTATTACAAATATTGCAATGCAAACAGTCAATCACTAACTCCAATCACATCAGCAGTGCACAATTACAGGCACTGTAAGCAGTATTCAGTCCCTCTGGGTTTAAACTGTTCCTGAAATGAAAACCTTAACAATTGTAACAAAAGTATAGCAAGGTCCACCTCCCTCTGTTGATTGAAAGACTGCCTTTTCTGATAATTCTAAGTTCCTTATTTCCCCTTTCAGTTAGAAGTAGCCTCAACCTGAGGAATATTAACTTTCCTAATGAATCTGCTACAAACCAAAGACAATTGTAAACTGTAAGGTTCACCTCCCTCTGCTGTGAGCACAACTCACTTTCTTGCTAATCCTAAGTCAAGTGTTGCAGCTTCCAGCCAGAGGTAGTTCTACCTGAACTGTATTAGGTTTTCTGATGAGCCTTCTATAAACCACTTGCTTATAGTACTGTTGTTATCAGGTCAATAAGAATCTTCCAAAGCTATCATCACATAAGTAGCTGTGCTGTAAGCACTTCCTGACATAGACTGGCCTGGCCTTTTAAGGCACACAGAGATAAACACAAAAAAAAACAGTTTCTACCCTCTTTGGCACTGTCTGGATCAAATACACAGCCTGCAACCTCCACTCTCTTCAGGACTTATGACAAATTCTTAGTGCATTGAATAACTCACAGTATTACAAATATTGCAATGCAAACAGTCAGTAACTAACTCCAATTAAGTCAGCTGTGCACAAGGACAGACACAGTAAACAGTATTCATTCCCTCTGGGCTTAAACTCTTCCTGCACTGAAAATCTTAAAAATTGTAATAAAAGTAAAGCAAGCTCCACCTCCTTCTATTGATTGAAAGACTGCCTTTACTGATAATTCTAACTTCCATATTTCACCTTTCAGTTACAAATAGCTTCCACCTGAAGTATATTAACTTTCCTAATGAATATGCTACAAACCAAAGAGGACAATTTAAATTGTAAGGTTCAACACCCTCTGTTGTGAGCACAGCTCACTTCCTTTCAAATTCAAAGTCCAGTGTTGGAGCTTCCAGCCAGAGGTAGTTTCACCTGAAGAATATTAGGTTTTCTGATGAGTCTTCTATTACCCACTTGCTTATAGCACTGTTGTTATCAGGTCTGTAATACTCTTCCAAAGATATTTGCTTATAAGTAGCTGTGATGTAAGCATTTCCAGACACAGTCAGGCCTGTCCTTTTAAGACACAATGAGATAAACAGAAAAAAAAAACAGTTTCCACCCTCTGGGGCAATGTCTGGGTCAGATACACAGCCTGTAACCTGCACTCACTTCAGGACTTATGACAAATTGTTAGCCCAGTAAATAACTCATAGTATTACACATATTGCAAAACAAACATTCAATCACTAACTCCAATCAAGTCAGCTGTGCATAATTACAGACACAGTAAACAGTATTCAGTTCCTCTGGATTTAAACTCTTCCTGCACTGAACATCTTAAAAATTGTAATAAAAGTAAAGCAAGGTCCACCTACTTCTGTTGATTGAAAGACTGCCTTTTCTGATAATTCTAACTTCCATATTTAACCTTTCAGTTAGAAGTAGCTTCCACCTGAAGAATATTAACTTTCCTAATGAATATGCTACAAACCAAAGAAGACAATGATAAATTGTAAGGTTCCCAACCCTCTGTTATGAACACAGCTCACTTTCTTTCAAATCCTAAGTCCAGTGTTGGAGCTTCCATTCAGAGGTAGTTTCACCTGAAGAATATTAGGTTTCCTGATGAGCCTGCTATAACCCACTTGCTTATAGTACAGTTATTATCAGGTCTGTAAGACTCTTCCAAAGCTAGTGGCTGGTAAGTAGCTGTGATGTAAGCACTTCCTGACATAGTCTGGCATGGCCTTTTCAGGCACACAGAGATAAACAAAAAAAAAACAGTTTCTACCCCTTGGGGCACTGTCTGGATCAAATACACAGCCTGTAAACTCCACTCACTTCAGGACTTATGACAAATTGTTAGTGCAGTGAATAACTCACAGTATTACAAATATTGCAATGCAAACAGTAAATCATTAACTCCAGTCAAGTCAGCTGGGCACAAGGACAGACACAATAAATAGTATTTAGTCCCTCTGGGTTTAAAAAATTGTAATAAAAGTAAAGCAAGGTCTACCTCCTTCTGTTGATTGAAAGACTGCCCTTTCTGATAATTCTAACTTCCTTATTCCACCTTTCAGTTAGAAGTAGCCTTCACTTGAAGAATATTAACTTTCCTAATGACTATGCTGCAAACCAAAGACATTTGTAAATTGTAAGGTTCACCACCCTCTGTTGTGAGCACAACTCACTTTTTTCAAACCCTAAGTACAGTGTTGCAGCTTCCAGCCAGAGCTAGTTTCACCTGAAGAATATTAAGTTTTCTGATGAGCCTGCTATAAACCACTTGCTTATCATACTATTGTTATCAGGACTGTAAGACTCTTCTTAAGCTATTGGCTGATAAGTAGCTGTGACGTAAGCACTTCCTGACATAGTGAAGCCTGGCCTTTTAAGGCACACTGAGATAAACAAAAAAAGAACAGTTTCCACCCCATGGGGCACTGTCTGGGTCAAACACAAAGCCTGTAACCTATACTCACTTCAGGGCTTATGACAAATTCTTAGCCAAGTTAATAACTCACAGTATTTCAAATATTGCAATGCAAACAGTCAATCACTAACTCCAATCACATCAGCTGTGCATAATTATAGACACTGTATGCAGTATTCAGTCCCTTTGGGTTTAAACTCTTCCTGAACTGAAAATCTTAACAATTGTAATTAAAATAAAGCAAGGTCCAGCTCCCTCTGTCGATTGAAAGACTGCCTTTTCTGATAATTCTAAGTTCCTTATTTCACCTTTCAGTTAGAAGTAGCATCAACCTGAAGAATATTAACTTTCCTAATGAATCAGCTACAAACCAAAGACAATTGTAAATTGTAAGGTTCACCTATCTCTGTTATGAGCACAACTCACTTACTTGGAAATCCTAGGTCCAGTGTTGCAGCTTCCAGAAAGAGGTAGCTTCACCTGAAGAATATTAGGTTGTCTGATGGGCCTGCTATAAACCACTTGCTTATAGCACTGCTGTTATCAGGTCTGTAAGATTCTTCCAAAGCTATTGGCTGATAAGTAGCTGTGATGTAAGCACTTCCTGACACAGTATGGCCTGGCCTTTTAAGGCACACAGAGATAAATACCAAAAATACAGTTTCCACCCCCTGGGGCACTGTCAGGGTCAAATACACAGCCTGTAACCTGCACTCACTTCAGGATTTATGACAAAGTCTTAGCACAGTGAATAACTCACAGTATTACAAATACTGCAATGCAAACAGTCAATCACTAACTCCCATCAAGTCAGCTGTGCAAAAGGACAGATACTGTAAACAGTCTTCAGTCCCTCTGGGTTCAAACTCTTCCTGCACTGAAAATCTTAACAGTTGTAACACAAATAAAGCAAGGTCCACCTCCCTCTGTTGATTGAAAGACCGCCGTTTCTGATTATTCTAAGTTCCTTATTTCACCTTTCACTTAGAAGTAGCTACTCCTGAAGAATATTAACTTTCCTAATGAGTCTGCTACAAACCAAAGACAATTGTAAATTGTACGGTTCACCTTCCTCTGTTATGAGCACAACTTGATTTCTTGCAAATCCTAAGTCCAGTGTTGTAGCTTCCAGCCAGAGGTAGTTTCACCTGAAGAATATTAGTTTCTTCTGATGAGCCTACTATATACAACTTGCTTATAGTACTGTTGTTATCAGGTCTGTAAGACTCTTCCAAAGCTATTGTCTGATAAGTCATCGTGATGTGAGCACCTCTTGACACAGTCTTGTCCTGGCCTTCTCAGTAACACTTGAGTTAAACACTCAAACAAACAGCAGCTCCTCCTGGTGTACTGTCTATAACACGGACCCTGTAACCTGCACTCACTTCAGGACTTATGACAGATTCTTAGCACAGTGAATAACTCACTATATTACAAATATTAAAATGCAAACTGTCAATCACTAACTCCAATCAAGTCAGCTGTGCACAAGGAAAGACACAGTAAGCAGTTTTCAGTCCCTCTGGGTTTAAACTTCTCCTGCACTGAAAATCTTAAAAATTGTAACAAAACTAAAGCAACATCCACCTCCCTCTGTTGATTGAAAGTCTTCCTTTTCTGATAATTCTAAGTTCCTTATTTCACCTTTCAGTTAGAAGTAGCCTCAACCTGAAGAATATTAACTTTCCTAATGAATCTGCAACCAACCAAAGACAACTGTAAATTTTAAGGTTCACCACCCTCTGTTGTGAGCACAACTCGCTTTCTTGCCAATGCTAAATCCAGTGTTGCAGCTTCCAGCCAGAGGTAGTTTCACCTAAAGAATATTAGTTTTTCTGATGAGCCTGCTAGAAGCCATTTGCTTATAGTACTGTTATCAGGTCTGTAAGACTCTTCCAAAGCTATTGGCTGATAAACAGCTGTGATGTAAGCACTTCCTGACACAGACTGACCTTGCCTTTTAAGGCACACAGAGATAAACACAAAGAAAAAACAGTTTCCACACCATCTTGCACTGTCTGGGTCAAATACACAGCCTGTAATCTGCACTCACTTCAGGACTTATGACAAATTCTTAGCCCTGTGAATAACTCACAGTATTAGAAATATTGCAATGCAAACAGTCAATAACTAACTCCAATCAAGTCAGCTGTGCAGAATTACAGACACAGTAAACAGTTTTCAGTCCCTCTGGGTTTAAACTCTTCCTGCACTGAAAATCTTAATAATTGTAACAAAAATAAAGCAAGGTCCACCTCAACTCTGTTGATTGAAAGACCGCCTTTTCTGATAATTCTAAGTTCCTTATTTCACCTTTCTGTTAGAAGTAGCCTCAACCTAAGAATATTAACTTTCCTAATGAATCTGCTACAAACCAGAGACAAATGTAAACTGTAAGAATCCCTTCCCTATGTTGTGAGCACAACTCACTTTCTCTTTCAAATCCAAGGTCCAGTTTTGCAGCTTCCAGCCAGAGGTAGTTTCACCTGAAGAATATTAGGTTTTCTGATGAGCCTGCCATAATCCACTTGCTTATAGTACTGTTGTTATCAGGTCTGTAAGAATCTTCCAAAGCTGTCGGCTGATAAGAAGCGGTGATGTAAGCACTTCCTGACACAGTCTGCCTGTCCTTTTAAGGCACACAGAGATAAAAACAAACAAAAACAGTTTCACTCCATGGGCTCTGTTCCAATAACATAGAACCTGTAACCTGCACTCACTAGGACTTATGACAAATTCTTAGCTCCCTGAATAACTCACAGTATTACAAATATTGCAAAGCAAACTTTCAATCACTAACTTCAAACAAGTCAGCTGTGCACAAGGACAGACAAAGTAAACAGTATTCAGTCCCTCTGCATTTAAATTCTTCCTGCACTGAAAATCTTAAAAATTGTAATTAAAGTAAAGCAAGGTCCACCTATTTCTGTTGATTGAAGGACTGCCTTTTCTTTTAATTCTAAGTTCCTTATTTCCCCTTTCAGTTAGACGTAGCCTCCACTTGAAGAATAATAACTTTCCTAAAGAATGTGCTACAAAAAAAAGACAATTGTGAATTGTATGGTTCACCACCCTCTGTTGTGAGCCTCGCTTTCTTTCAAATCCTAAGTCCAGTGTTGCAGCTTCCAGCCAGAGTTTTTTTCACCTGAAGAATATTAGGTTTTCTGATAAGCCTGCTATAAACCACTTGCTTATAGTACTGTTGTTATCAGGTCTGTAAGACGCTTCCAAAGCTATCGGCTGATAAGTAGCTGTGATGTAAGCACTTCCTGACACAGTCAGGACTGGCCTTTTAAGGCAAACATAGGTAAACACAAAAAGACAAACAGTTCATATCCTGTGGGGCACTCTCTGGGTCAAATACACAGCCTGTAACCTGCACTCACTTCAGGACTTATGACAAATTCTTAGCCCGTGCATTACTCGCAGTATTACAAATATTGCAAAGCAAACAGTCAATCACTAACTTCAAACAAGTCAGCTGTGCACAAGGACAGACACAGTCAACAGTGTTTAGTCCCTCTGGGTTTAAACTCTTCCTGCACTGAAAATCTCAACAATTGTAACAAAAGTAAAGCAAGGTCCACCTCCCTCTGTTGATTGAAAGACTGCCTTTTCTGATATTTCTAAGTTCCTTATTTCACCTTTCTGTTAGAAGTAGCCTCCACCTGAAGAATAATAACTTTCCTAATGAATCTGCTACAAAAAAAAGACAATTGTAAATTGTAAGGTTCACCTCCCTCTGCTATGAGCACAACTTCCCTTCTTACAAATCCTAAGTCCAGTGTTGCAGCTTCCAGCCAGAGGTAGTTTCACCTGAAGAATATTAGTTTTTCTGATGAGCCTGCCATAATCCACTTGCTTATAGTACTGTTATCAGGTCTGTAAGAATCTTCCAAAGCTGTTGGCTGATAGGAAGCAGTGATGTAAGCACTTCCTGACACTGTCTGCCTGGCCTTTTAAGGCAGACAGAGATAAAAACTAACAAAAACAGTTTCCACTCCATGGGGCTCTGTCTGGGTCAAATACAGAGCCTGTAACCTGCACTTACTTCAGGACTTATGACAAATTCTTAGCTCCGTGAATAACTCACAGTATTACAAATATTGCAAAGCAAACTGTCAATCATTAACTTCAAACAAGTCAGCTGTGCACAAGGCAGACACAATAAACAGTATTCAGTCCCTCTGGGTTTAAATTCTTCCTGCACTGAAAATCTTAAAAATTGTAATTAAAGTAAAGTAAGGTCCACCTATTTCTGTTGATTGAAGGACTGCCTTTTCTGATAATTCTAAGTTCCTTATTTCACCTTTCAGTTAGAAGTAGCCTCCACTTGAAGAATAATAACTTTCCTAATGAATCTGCTACAAAAAAAAAGACAATTGTAAATTGTATGGTTCACCACCCTCTGTTGTGAGCACACCTCGCTTTCTTTCAAATCCTAAGTCCAGTGTTGCAGCTTCCAGCCAGAGGTTGTTTCACCTGAAGAATATTAGGTTTTCTGATAAGCCTGCTATAAACCACTTGCTTATAGTACTGTTGTTATCAGGTCTGTAAGACGCTTCCAAAGCTATCAGCTGATAAGTAACTGTGATGTAAGCACTTCCTGACAGTCAGGACTGGCCTTTTAAGGCAAACATAGGTAAACACAAAAAGAAAAACAGTTCACATCCTGTGGGGCACTCTCTGGGTCAAATACACAGCCTGTAACCTGCACTCACTTCAGGACTTATGACAAATTCTTAGCCAGTGAATAACTCACAGTATTACAAATATTGCAAAGCAAACAGTCAATCACTAACTTCAAACAAGTCAGCTGTGCACAAGGGCAGACACAGTCAACAGTATTTAGTCCCTCTGGGTTTAAACTCTTCCTGCACTGATAATCTTAACAATTGTAACAAAAGTAAAGCAAGGTCCACCTCCCTCTGTTGATTGAAAGACTGCCTTTTCTGATATTTCTAAGTTCCTTATTTCACCTTTCAGTTAGAAGTAGCCTCCACCTGAAGAATAATAACTTTCCTAATGAATCTGCTACAAAAAAAGACAATTGTAAATTGTAAGGTTCACCTCCCTCTGCTGTGAGCACAACTTCCCTTCTTGCAAATCCTAAGTCCAGTGTTGCATCTTCCAGTCAGAGGTAGCATCACCTGAAGAATATAAGGTTTTCTGATGAGCCAGCTATAAATCACTTGCTTATAGTACTGTTGTTATCAGGTCTGTAAGACTTTTCCAAAGCTATTGGCAGATAAGTAGCTGTGATGTAAGCATTTTCTGATGCAGTCTGGCCTGGGCTTTTGAGGCACACAGAGATAAACACAAAAAAAATCAGTGTCCACCCCCTGGGGCACTGTATGGGTCAAATATACAGCCTGTAACCTGCACTCACTTCAGGACGTATGGCAAATTCTTAGCCCACTGAATAACTCACAGTATTACAAATATTGCAATGCAAACAGTCAATCACTTACTCCAATCAAGTCAGCTGTGCTCAAGGACTCACACAGTAAACAGTATTCACTCCCTCTGGGTTTAATCTGTTCCTGCACTGAAAATCTTAACAATTGTAACAAAAATAAAGCAAGGTCCAACTCCCTCTGCTGATTTAAAGTTTGCCTTTTCTGATAATTCTAAGTTCCTTATTTCACCTTTCAGTTAGAAGTAGCCTCCACCTGAAGGATATTAAATTTCCTAATGAATCTGCTACAAATCAAAAACAATTGTAGTTTGTAAGGTTCGCCACCCTCTGTTGTGAGCACAACTCACCTTCTTGCCAATCCTAAATCCAGTTTTGCAGCTTCCAGCCAGAGGTAGTTTCAACTGAAGAATATTAGGTTTTCTGATGAGCCTGCTAGAAACCATTTGCTTATAGTACTGTTGTTATCAGGTCTGTAAGACTCTTCCAAAGCTATTGGCTGATAAGTAGCTGTGATGTAAGCACTTCCTAACACAGACTGGCCTGGACTTTTAAGGCACACTGAGATAAACACACAAAAAAAAGTTTCCACCCCCTGGGGCCCTATCTGGGTCACATACAAAGCCTGTAACCTGCACTCACTTCAGGACTTATGACAAATTCTTAGCCCAGTGAATAACTCACAGTATTACAAATATTGCAATGCAAACAGTCAATCACTTACTCCAATCAAGTCAGTTGTGCACAGGGAGTGACACAGTAAACAGTCTTCAGTCCCTCTGAGTTTAAACTCCTCCTGCACTGAAAATCTTAACAATTGTAATAAAAGTAAAGCAAGGTCCACCTCCCTCTGTTGATTGAAAGACTGCCTCTTCTGATAATTCTAAGTTCCTTATTTCACCTTTCAGTTAGTAGTAGCCTCCACCTGAAGAATATTAACTTTCCTAAAGAATCTGCTACAAACGAAAGACAATTGTAAATTGTAAGGTTCACCTACCTCTGTTGTGAGCACAACTCACTTTCTTGCAAATCCTAAGTCCAGTGTTGCAGCTTCCAGCCTGATGTAGCTTCACCTGAAGAATATGAACATTTATAGAACACATGTGTAACCCCTACGTGGTGCTATCCCAAGGGCTACTCCCCTTGCCTGCATGGCTAGTTGCAGATTTTGGGGCCTGGGTACTGAAACGGGTTCCTCTACCTGGAGGTCATGGTTGTTAGTGGTCAAGCTAACCTGGGCACACTCCTCTGGGACACTGTAACCCCCCTCTTTTCCTTCTAGTGGCCTGAACAATACACAATAATCACTTTCACAATGAACCTTATTCACCAGGCAATTACCCACATTGTTTACACTTACCACCATGGCTGGTTCCTCTAGCTCTGCCCTGGACACCCCCTATAAAACAAGGTTATGCACAGCAAATAACAACAGTACTGTACTTTTGGCACATACTGGAATCACAGTCAGGTTAAATACAAAAACAGTTAGATCTGATTTATTCAGGGGAGCTGAACAAGGGAGGGGCATAATCAGGTTGATTGGCTTCAAAACTAAATCAATCAGACAGTTATGCATGCATTTCAGAGTCTCTACACAGTCACACACTCTGGGTACCAAGGTAGAAAAAAGGTGGGCGTGCCAGGAACGTTGCCAGGGTAGGCTGGCATCACTGCTGATTGGTGCCTTGTGATGGAAGAAAGCAACATGCACAGCACACACTATTTCTAATCCAGAGCTGGAGGGCTCAGTTCATGAAGGAAAAGACAACAAAGCAATAAGATGACAACTCTTTAGATTTAGCTGTTGTTGCTGGGAGCTACCCTGATGTTTACTCATGATACCCAATACAGGACACAGGCAGGACAAAATCAAGACTGCAGGTTGTTGAGTTAGAGTGCCAGGGGAAGCAGGGCCCACATGAATCACTGAGGTGTCGTTCCTGTTCAAAGCATTGAGCAGGGGGCTGACCCCCAGGCAGCTCTCTCATCTATGGCTTTCTCTGTGTAGTGGGTAGTCTGGCTGGGCCAGTGTGGCAAGGCCCATGCCAAATGGAGATGCAAACGGATTTAGTTCATTTGAGCTGGATATAACCCCCAGCAAGCAAACACAGTTCAGCACACAGTAGGGTACCAAATCACAACCCACTATCGGCACATAGCACATTCACATGTAAGAAATTCTACTCTCCTAGGCAGATCGCTATCCGGTCAAAATTACAGGGTCTCTGCACAATCTGGGAGTTCAAAGATGGCTGGAAATCCTGACAGGCTGATCATATTCAGCAAATCTTCAGTCTTCTTCATCTTAAAGCCTGGTTACAGTTCTGTGGCTTAAGTCATCCTCACAATTCAGATTCAGTCTGAATAAACTTCAGTTTCTCTCTCAGGGATAGCAGGCAAGCTGGCTGGCCAAAACTCAGCCCATTCACAGTTCTCCCATGCAAAACTATGCGTAACAGCTGCTCGATCATCTCAAGCTGTTACTCCTTCACTTCCCACCTTAGATCTGACTTTCTGCTTGTCATGTTCATAAGTTGGGGCACAACGAAATAGCTCAAAGACATGGTCTAAATAAAGCTTTTCTTATCTCTCCATGTGAGAGAGCTGTAGGCAGACAGGACAAACTCAGCCTTCTTGCCATGTCCCCACACTACCCTGCAGGACAGCAGCTCCTCGAGCTGGAGCTGCTCACTCTTCTAGCTCCAACTCACTTCTGAACCTCTCTGCAGGCAGCTTGAGAATTTCCCTCTGATCCAAAAGGTTCAGTTGGCTGATTCCTCTGTCAGTCACAACAGGGGCTCCTCCTCCAGGTTCATTTAGGCACAAACAGGCACATAATCTAAGAGAGTTCTCTGTGCGCTAATACAGATGGCAGAATGGAGCAATTATCTGGCAGCCCGGGCAGGACTCGAGCACAGAAACACTCAGCCCCCTACCAGATTAACTGTAAATGCTATCCAGGCAGCTCTCAAAGAGACAGCACATGGAGGCTACACAGGCACTCCCTGGCAAGAACATCCAAACTGCTAAAATGCAGGACACTAGCCTGGCATTGAGCATTTAGGCAAGCTCAAGGAAGACCCCCTCAGGGAACCCCCATTTGTAGGAGGGTTACACCCTTCCCTGCCTGTAGAAAACTTTGCATCCACGTCAAGTCTGTACCATGATAATATTGGAAATGCAATATATACGAGACATTTATAATATTAACATGCTATGCAAATAACATCTGGTGCATCAGTCAACATAAACTTATCACATTACTGAACGTATTCACTGCACTTCAAAATACTATATCCATAATGACAATACATTTGCATGTTTCATACAGGTAATAATCATAGAGGAATCTTTAACATACCATGAACATCATAATATTGATTCATGTTATAACTTCTTATACATTAAACGGTGTAAGAGAGGGCCCTTTCCTATCAGCTAACTTGGGGCTGGATGGGGAAGGGGCATCCTTTTGTCCTTCCTTCTCAGTAAGGTTCTAGGACATTTAGGGTGAAGCTAGAGCTGCATATTGAATATTTTTTACAGGGAAATCTGGGTGATGAAACACATTGAACAGCACCCCACACAATCAAGCAAACTCAGCCTCTAGGTTCCTTAGATGGTGTTCCACAGTAGCTTTAGTAGTCATACCCCTAGCTTCAGTCCCCATACTAGAAACTTCAGACTTGCCCTCCCCTCAAAGGTCAGCCTGAATAGTGGGTCTCAAAGCCATAGCTGGGTACACCTCCAATGGCTGCTCAATTCTTCTAGTTGCTTGCATCAACAGACAAAAGTCAGGTGCATTAATCAGGCATTGTTGCATTTGCAGCTGAGACATTAACAACTTGGGTTCCACAACCAAAGACAGCAGCTGACTCATCAGCATCCAATCCATCCCAGAGGGCATCACCTCCCCTCGGGCTACCATTTTCTGCTGTAGTCCTTTCACCTTCAAAAGATACTCCAACAACAACTCTCCCTGCTTTGCCACATAGTGGTAAACATTTGCCACAACTTCCTTACATCCCAGTCAGGCTCAAATATAGTGCCTGAGGCATCAAAGTTCTGTTGGGCAGATGTAAGAGCCTCCTGTTCCCGAAGCTTCCTCATAACTGGCAAAGCAGGCCCTCTGAGTGATGCCATAATGGTCTGCCTCTTCTAGTCATCAGTCACTGTCCAATCACTTAACATTCATTCAACACATATTCTCCAGATCTCCCAGTCTTCTTCCCCACAGGGGGTGGGCACAGTCCCAGAGAACACACTCTCCATACTTCACCAAATCTGTTGCCACTGGATTTTCCAGTAAAAGGAAACACTGGTCCTCCCGGCCACTAGGGACGCTAATCCCAGTGGTGCCTCCAAGTTGTAACCCCTAGGTGGTGCTATTCGAAGGGCTACTACCCCTGCCTGCATGGCTAGTTGCAGGTTAAGGGGCATGGGTACTGAAACAGGTGCCTCCACCCAGAGGTCAGGTTTGTTAGTAGTAAAGCTAACCTGGGCACAGCCCTCCAGGACAATGTTAATCCCATCTTTCCCTTCTAGGGGCCTGAACAATACACAATAATCACTTTCACAATGACCCTTATTCACCAGGACAATTACCCATACTGTTTGCACTTACCACCAGGGCTGGTTCCTTTAGCTCAACCCTGGAGACCCCCTGTAAAACAAGGTTATGCACAGCATATAACAACAGCACAGTACTTTTGGCACAAACTGGAACTGCAGTCAGATTAAATGCAAAAAGAGTTAGATCTGATTTATTCAGGGGACTTGAAAAAGGGAGGGGCATAATCAGGTTGATGGGCTTAAAGGCTAAATCAGTCAGACAGTTATGCATGCATTTCAGAGTCCCTACACAGTCACACACTCTGGGTACCCAGGTAGGAAAAAGGTGGGCTAGCCAGGAACGTTGCCCAGGTTAGGCCAGCATTGCAGCTGGTTGTGGCACTGTGATGGAAGAAAGCAACATGCACAACACACACTATTTGTATTCCGGAGCCGGAAGGCTCAGTTCGTGAAGGAAAAGACAACAAAGCAATCAGATGACAACACTTTAGATTTAGCTGTTGTTGTAGGGAGCTACCCTAATGTTTACTCATGATACCCAATACAGGGCACAGGCAGGTTGAAATCGAGACTGCAGGTTGTTGAGTTAGAGTGCCAGGGGAAGCAGGGCCCACACGAATCACCAAGGCATAATCCTGTTCAAAGCACTGAGCAGGGGGCTGATCCCTAGGCAGATCTCTCATCGAAGGCTTTCTCTGTGTAGCGGGAAGTCTGGTTGGGCCAGTGTGGCAAGGCCCAGGCCAAATGGAGATGCAAATGGATTTAGTCCGTTGGAGCTGGATGCAGCCTCCAGCAAGCAGAACACAGTTCAGCACACAGTGGGGAATCAAATCATGACCCACTATCAGCATACAGCACATTCACATGTAAGAAATTCTAGTGTACCAGACAGATCACTATCTGGTCACAATTACAGGTTGTCTGCACAAACAGGGAGTTCAAAGGTGGCTGGAAATCCTCACAGACCGATCGCATTCAGCAAATCTTCGATCTTCTCCAGGTTAAAGCCTGGTCACAGTTCTGTGTCTTAAGTCATCCTCACAATTCGGATTCAGTCCGAATAAACTTCAGTTTCCCTCTCAGGTACAGCAGGCAGGCAGGCAGGCCAAAACTCAGCCCTTTCACAGTTCTCCCACACGAAACTACACAGAACGGCTGCTTGACTATCTCGAGCTGTTACTCCTTCACTTTCCAACTCAGATCTGACTTTCTGCTTGCCGTGTCCATAAATTGGAGCACAATGAAATAACTCAGAGACGTGGTCTAAAATAAAGCTTCTCTTATCTCTCTATGTGGGAGAGCTGTAGGCAGGCAGGCCAAACTCAGCCTTCCCGCCAAGTCCCCATGCTACCCTATGGGGCAGCAGCTCCTCAAGCTGGAGCTGCTCACTTTTCTAACTCCAACTCACTTCTGAACCTCTTGGGAGCTTGGGAATTTCACTCTGATCCAAAAGGTTCTGCTGGCTGATTCCTTTGTCAGTCACAACAGGGGCTCCCCCTCAAGGTTCATTTAGGTGCCAAAAGCCCAAAACTACAATTCCTACAGAATTTTACTCCCACAAGACCCCTGGGGACAGGCTCCATCCTGAAGTCCGAAAGGCACTGATTGGCCCATTCCAGCAGTTAAGGACCAAGATGGTGATGATAAACAGAAACTGTCCATGCTGCAAAGAAGGCAGGTTAGACAAACTACAATATCATTATCACTCTAATAGACAATCAGCAAACAGGCACACCTTTTAACAGAGCTCCCTATGCAGTAATAGTGATAGCAGAATGAAGCAATTATCTCCAGCCTGGGCAGGACTTGAGTACAGAAACACTCAGCCCCCTACCAGATTAAGTATAACTGCAATCTAGGCAGCTCTCAAAGAGACAACACATGGAGGTAACACAGGCACTCTCTGGCAAGAACATCCAAACTGCTGAAACACAGGACACCAGCCTGGCAGTGAGCATTTAGGCAAGCTCAAGGAAGACCCCTCGGGAACCCCCATTTGTAGCAGGGTTACACATGTGTCATCTTTGAGCAAGTCTCTGACAGTGATAAGCAGGTCCACCAGGTGTGTATGCCAGTCCTCAGCCATACCGTACAGTGCCTCTCAACTGGCATTGGTGGAGCATGAAGAACCCTAGTATAATACTAACCTAAATGCTATATACAGTAGGGTAGTGCTTTCACGTTAAAAATGGGGGGGGGGATCCAGATCCCTCCCATCTTATGTTGTATGTTGTTGGCACATCAGAGGTAAAGTAGTCTGGCAGGGATAGGGGGCTGCGGGGCATGGTACACATCATAAGTAGATGGGGACAACTTCCTTTCCACTGGCTTTACATGAGGCCCCAGTCCCTGTCCCCATCCAAGTTGGTGTGCACCATGTCCACAGCCCTCCCTGGGGAGAGGGCAGCAAAAGCCATGCCCCTGTCCTCACCCCCTCTGGCATTACATCATTCCAGTAATGTTTCATATACAGTAACAAAAATAGACTGATCTGTAAGCTTTTTGTTTCTTTTTGCAGTCACAGAAACAGTAACATTTTAGTCCATGTCACATCTTACTTTAGTATGCGGGCCACACATCATACTAGTGTGCATACTTCATAATGGCCTCCTCCTACTCCTCTTCCTGCACTTCTTCAGCCCATGTTCCCCAGAACCCCCCTCCCCAAGATGAGGTAATGCTGTGGATGATGGCACAATGCAGACCTGATGGTTCACACCACTGTCCCCATCCACTACTTGGTAGTGTGTCCCCAGTCCCTGCTCTCCTATGAAGTAATGCTGGGGTGGTGGAACAGAAGGCTGCGGGCATGGTGTACACCTTTGACATTAGGTAATGGCAAGGGGGGTAACGGGTTGGAATGCATGGTGAAAACCACCAGTCCCCATTCAATAGTTGCGTACAGTATGTTCTTAGTCCTCAGACCCCTCTTGTGCACCAGGCACCCAGACAACTACCCTCTTCCAGTGCAGGGGCTGGGTGTATAGTGTACTTACATGATCCCTGGTCAAACAGTGGTGTGTGCCATGCCTGATGGTCATCTGCCCCCCAGCATTACCTCATGTCATTTGAGTGCTCTCCCTGTCACATGCATACAGTACAGTATGTTCAGTAAATACTTTTTAAATCAAAATCTAAATAAAAAAGATGCCAATTAATGTATAAAATAAATAGCATTTCTAGTCCATTTTTAGTCCAAACAGTCCACACAGTATGCTAATGTGTATATTGATTTTTTGGTTTCCCAGGTGCACCTGACTCTTCCTTCACTTCCTGGTCCCTTAGCCACTGGCAGAAACTCCTGCACAACAATAGCACCATATAATGCAGGAAATGCCACCTGCCCCTTCCTCATCCAATGGCTTTCATGGTGGTAGCCAGACACATAGTGGAGAAGTGACCACTCACTGGTTAAGGATGTAAGCTCATGTACTGTGCTTTACTTCCAGTTGCCTAAAACATCAAATTAGGCTGTTACAGTAATGTTTTGTAGCCCTCTGGCCACTTCATCAAGATTGACAGCCTAAGGGTACAGCCTTCTTGCTTTGCTAAAACAGCATCAAATTCGTAATTTCCTATGAGTCAGTTGTGTGCTGATTTGACCTATCTCATGGAGTCTGTTTAAACATTCTTGTTTCAAGTGTGTTCAATTCAGGTTCACTGTTCTTAGTGCTACTGTGTGACTCCTAGTTCTCAGTCCTGACTGTTTCTCTGATGTCTTGCATTATCTAATCTGCTCATATAGTGCTGTATGTCAGAGGAGTGGTCAGCACTAAATCACAGGAGTTATGCAGTAGCGCTAAGAACAGTAAACCTGAATTGAAATACAAATGTTTAAACAGATTCCATGAGATAGGTCGAATTGGCACAAAACTAATTAGATGTCATCTGTAACTAGAAATAAAGTATATCAAATTATACCCTTAACCAGTGAGTAGGTCATTTCTCCACTGTGTGTCTGGCTTGAATATGAGGTTCTGCAGGAGATCCCTCCCGCTCTCTGTTTGTTGTTTCAAGCTGGGTGCATCAGACTGGTGTGTTGTAGTTTCATGGAGATGACTCATCATGGGTCTCCTCCAGACACAGCCTGTTGCAGCAGTCTTCTCACCAGTTCCACTGACAAGTGCAGGAGAGAGAGATCACAGAACATATTACTCAAAAAAGAAAAAAAATACATACTGTAGTTAGCATCTTTCAAAATATCTTTCACATGTTGCAATCTAAGTCTGCAGAATGCTTTTTGTGTTGTCTGCACTTTCAGACTGACAATGTGCAGGCCTTGTATAAAACCTGATTATTTCAGAAGGAAACAAATATTTGTCAATGCCGATTGTTGTCTCGCTGGCATTGGCATTGGTAGTGCAGGAGTTAGAGATGCATAATAGGAATGGCAGTGAAGTATTGAACTGATGCCAACCCCATCCCCACCCTGCAGAGATTGAGACATTGGGGTGTGCCTTTGGGACATCAGCTATAACGCTCATGCAATTTTAGCTCACCCTACCCTGTAGACACTGACAAGTGTCATGGTGTGCTTTGGGGTCTTTGGGCCTTATGCTTACCCCATTTCATAAGGAAATATGCTGAAGTAGGTGCAGTATAGGAGAATGCAGTGAACTTTAGGGCTGAACACTCCAAGGCACACCTCAGTGTCTGTCACTGGCTGCAGGGTGGGGATGGAATGGCATGAGCATTACAGTCAATGATCCCAAGTCACAACCCTGACTCCTGTCAGTCTCTGCAGGGTGGTGTGTTATAGTTGGAAACCCTAACGTTGTAGGCGTTTGTTGGTATTTTCACTCCAAATTTTCAACATATGCTTTTTGTGACCCCACATCATGAAGAGTGGCATAATCAGTTTGTTAGCTGAAAGGTGGTTTTGCACAGCAGCTATGCCATTTGGTGACACAGGGATGAAAACAAGTTTTGGGCAGGATGTGAAAATTGACAACTGTATTGTTCATGAGGAGGTGTAAAAAATGGCAATGCTGAAAATCTGGAGTGAAAATATGAAAAATTGGTGAGTCATGAGCATGCATGAAAACTGCACAGCACACATCCATAACCCAATAATTTTTGAGATTGTTTTAGCCACATTTTCAATGTAGGCATTTTGGGACCTTCCCTCATGAACAGTGGCACTGTGATTTTGTTAATCTATCCCAAAAGTTGATTTCTCACAGCTACCACGCCATTGTGTGCCACAGGTGTGGAAACACATTTTGGGCAGGCTGTGAAAAATAACAGCTGTACTGTTGATACAGAGGTGTGAAAAAATGCCAGTGTTGAAAATCTGGCATGAAAATATTGCAAATTGACGAAGTTACAAGGGTGCATGGAAACTGCACAATGCACACGCTTGTAACACAGTCATTTTATGGACTTTCATGGCCAAATTTTCATCATAGGCATTTTAGAACCTTTGCTCATGAACAGTGTCACTGTCATTTTCTCAAACTGTCCCAAAAACTGATTTCACACAACGACCGCTCTATTCTGCGTCGAACGTGCGAGAACACATTTCGGTCAGGATATGTAAAATGACAGCTATATTGTTCATAAGTAGGTGTGGAAAAATTCCAATTTTGAAAATCTGGAGTGAAAATATTACAAATTCATGAAGTTATGAGCGTGCATGGAAACTGTGCAACACGCGTTTGTAAAACAGCCATTTTTTGGATTTTTTTTTCACCAAATTTGCTACATAGTCTTTTTGAGAGACCCCCTCATGAACAGTGGCACTGTTGTTTAATTAATCAATCCCAAAAGGTGATTCCATGCAGTGACCGCAAAATCACCTTTCAGGACCGAATAACACCATGACAGTGACTACATTCATGAGGAGTGATCCCAATAACCCCATGTTGAAAATTTGGTGCCAAAATTCCATAAAATGCCTGAGATATGCACCAAAGTTGAAAAAAAACCCTATTCACACCTTTATACAGCTTACCAGCATTTCTTCACTTCGTGGTCGGCTTTGAAGAGTGCGGACGTGTTCCCAGTCCACCAAAGATCGTCGTGCCATGCACTGGAGGTAAGTATAGGGTGAGGGGGTGTGGGGATGCAGGGTGCTCAGAGGGTGGGCACGGGTTTGGGGAGGGCCACCGGACTCAATGAGGGACCGTTTTCTGGTTTGCAAGTTGTAAAAAAAAAAACATTGCTGGACCGTTTTTGTTTTACAAGGGCATTTGGCATGCTGGGGTGGGATCCCAGCATGCCACCTGAGTGCATTTTTGAGGGGGTTCTGTAGCCGATGGGGATTGGGCACCCCCATTGGCACACAACAAATGGGGGGGACATTATGGCAATGGGGAGTGGGCTCCCCATCAGCAAATTAAACTGGAAAGGGGGGACATGATGCTGAGGGGGATTGGGCACCCCCTCAGTACACACTTTAAATGGGGGGGTGCATTATGCCAGTGGGGAGTGGGCTCCCCCATGGACAAATGAAATGGGTTTGGGCATGCCAACAGGGGGATTGGGTACCCCTGAAGTCAGCTGTCCATGTGACAGCTGTCAGCGCTGCCATGTTTATTGAAGGGCTTCACCAGGAAAGGCACATTGAGAGGGTGTATTTTGGAGTCACTGCATGAGAACTTGGTTCTCATTGCAGCAGACCTTTTCTTAGATGTGCTTGCCACATTATGTATTCCTGGTGTGGCACCTGCATGCTGGTTTACTGGGGAATGAGGGACACACCTACTGATGCATGCCCCGCATTCACCTAACAGTGACCGCACCTCCAAATCTGCTACTAATGCAATATGTTGGCTAGTGTGCAAGCGTGAGCCAACATAAAGATGGACATAGTTACAACAGAATATTTCAAAAGTCTTATCCTAAAGTTGCAGAGCGCATTTCTGTTATCAGCACTTTTAGACCAATGGTGTCCAGTCCATGCATAAACCACATTTTTCCAGAAAGAAAAACAAACCTTTGTCAATGTTGAACATGTTTGTTTGCATGCTGTTACAAGTTAGAACAACAGTATATTGAGGCTATGGACAGACTTTTCTTACTCCCCGTATTTGTTGTTATGTGGACTCTGAGTTCCCTGGCAAAGGGCTATAGTACCCCAAATTCAGTGGTGGCCATGTGCACTGCACTAACAGGAGCACAATGTGGTACTCAGTGTATGGCCATCATGGGGTAATTATTCAGACAATTAGTACACTCTGACAGTAGTGTGCTAACTGTTTGAATATGGGACACTGTCAGCACAGCACACAATGACTACAAGGTGTACTGGCACAGTCCCTAGATACAGTTGTGCCGGGGTGTATGTTGTTTATTGCCCCATAATAATGAAACAGCATATCAATTTGGTGCCATATTCCTGCAGGTTTTATGTGTGTCACCTCCACAGAAATTGCCAAGTTTATTTATTTTCAGCTGTTGAACTGTTTGCTGCTACCAAACTCAAAGAATTTGAATGCTTAGCATTAAAACTTTCACTAACCTCTGCTGAAGCAATAAATATAAGTTGCTGTTATAGACCACCAGCAGGGAGCCTAGCATTGGTTCCAATCTTCCACAACTTCATTGATTCCAACTCTGAGACAATTATACTTGCTGACCTCAATCTAGACTGGCTAGCCCCAAATCTAGCAGCCTAAAAGATATATGTGATGAGCTGGACATCTCTCAATTAATCTCAGAACCCACCAGACATAATAAGAAAAATCTAACAAAAAGCACCCTGTTAGAACTTATCCTTACAAATAGGCCCCATAAAATTTCACATAGGTCATAGGTATTTGGAGCACTATAATGACCGAGGTCCATTTGGCTTGCCTTGTTTATCTAGTAATACCCTGTTATATTATTTTCATGAAAATAACTGTCCAGAGAATGCTTAAAGTCCATCATTATTTTGCTTCCTACCACTTCGATGGGCAGTACATTCCAGATATTAACCACTCTTACTGAGAACCAATGTTTTCTTGCTTGGGTATTAAAGCATGCTCATTTTAGCTGTAACAGATGAGCACACATGTTATATATCTGGTCTCTAAATTCTAGGCCAAGTAATTCCCAAAGCCCGTGATCTGACAAAGCCCCATAGGCCAGGCACATGTCATCTCTTACCCTACGGTATTCCAAGGAAAAAAGGTCTAGTTCTCTCAGTCTCTCCACATATTTCATACCCTGGACTTCCCTCATTTTTCTTGTTGCTCTTCTCTGGATTTTCTCTAGGGCATTTATGTCACCTTTATTTCCAGGTGCCCAGAACTGCTCACTATATTCGGTATGTGGTCTCACCAAGGAAATGTAAAGGAGGAGCAGAACCTTTTTACTCCTACTCTTAATATGTCTGTGAATACAGCTCATGATACCCCCAGTCTTTTTTACCACTTGGTTGCAAAGAAAGTTAAATTTTAGATTATTACTGACACCAATTCCCAAATCACGCTCTTCCTGTACCTCCCTAAGCCCCTGTCCAGCTAGTGTATACTCCATCCCTAAGTTATTCCTACCCAAGTGCATTACTGTACATTTGTCTGTGTTAAATGTTGCCCCATTATCCTGTGCCCAGGTAGCCAAGTCTCCGAATGCTTTCTGTAATATTAATGCTTCAGATAGATTGTCCACTGGAAAGCCAATGCGTGTTATCATACTCAAATTTTGAAAGCCAGATTTGCATCTGTATTTGCATAGTTGAGATATACAGGTTGAACAAACAGGGCCCCAACACAGAACCCTGTGGCACACCACTTGTAACTCCCATCCATTCTGAGAGTTCACCCAATAAGCTCACCCTCTGCTTTCTATCAGCCAGCCAGTCCTTAATCCAATATACTAGATTTGGTTGTACCCCTAACTTAAGGAGTGTATAAATCAGTTGTTTATGAGGGACTTTATCCAAAGCCTTGGCAAAAATCCAAGAATACCACATCCACAGATCTACCCTCATCCAATGCTACAGACCTTCCCGTAAAACTCCAGTAGGTAAGTCTGGCAAGATCGTCCATTAGTAAACCCATGTTGTGTCTTATTGATAATGTCCTCTGAAACAGCTGTATTCATAATTTGATCCTTGATAATGCCCTCAAATATGTTCCCTAGGACTGAGGTCAGACTGATAGGTCTATAGTTAGCCACCTCTTGCTTTGATCGCTTCTTATGTATAGGGATCACTACAGCCTGCTTCCACTCCTCGATTACCTGCTCCATTTCCAGGGATTGCTGGAACATACAGCTGTTTCACAATTATGTCTGTGACCACAACACTGTAGTGTGTACAAGAGATCTAGAAAAACCTACCTCCTGCTCTAAATTCATTATCAAATGAAGCTTTCACAAATTCAAATCAGATAATTATTTATCTGACCTATGGGATATAAATTGGCAACACTTCTACACATTATCGGCAATCAATGAGGCAGTTGCTATCGTCAACAAAATCCTCATAAATCTAAAAAAGACAATAAAATATAGAATCAAGACAGCTTCTTGTCCTTGGTTCAATGGGGAACTAAAAAAAGCTCTAACCCTGCAGGACACACTCTGGGCTACAACTTGGGGCACCAAAGATGCAGCTGACTGGATAGCATTCATGGCATCTTGTGATGCCTGTACTAAACTTGTAAGAACTGCTAAAGCTAATTATTACGTAAACACTCTTGGAAGTGCTAAGTGCAACCCAGCCAAGATTTGGCAAACCATTAAGTCAGTCTAAGGCCATAGAGTTCCTCCTTCAATCCAAATTAAAATTAGCACTCAGGATTCCACTACATGTGATCAGCACACAATATTAGAAAATTAAATTCTCACTTTGCAACAGCAAGTTTATCCTTTGACTCCTCTCCAGATGCAACTTTTATGAACCATCATAATCCAAATGCTGTTTCTTCCACCCCACAAAACCAGGGTTCCTTTTGCCTGTCTCCTATAACCTTTAAACAGGTAGAGGATCTGGTCATAAAACTATACACTAAAAAGAGCACAGGTGCTGATGGAATTGAGCCCATATTCTTACAATTAGGCTGCCATTTCTTGACTGCCGCCATAACCCACTTATTTAATATGTCAGTCTCTTCTGGTATAGTCCCTTCATTTCGGAAAATAGCTCACAAACCTCCCCTGTTTAAATCTAGTGATCCATGTGTCCTAAATGACAATAGGCCCATTTCTGTCCTGCCAATTCTCTCCAAACTTATGGAGAAACTAGTCAATACACAATTAAGGGACAATCTTGAAAAATCTAATCTATTCAATCCACTACAATCCAGTTTTAGGCAACATCATAGAACCGTCTCTGCCCTTACAAAAGTAACAAATGATTGGCTTACTTCCCTAGACTACAAACGCCTAACTGGAGCCATTTTTCTAGATTTAAGTAAAGCCTTTGACACGGTGGACCATGACTTACTGTTACTTAAACTCAAGGAGCACGGTCTATGTAACTCCACTATAAACTGTTTTTCTAGCTATCTCTCAGGAAGATTACAATGCATCGAAGCAGGTGGGCTCCTTTCCTTCTCATTACCACTCATATGAGGTGTTCCACAGAGATCCATATTAGGCCCTCTTCTACTTTCAAGTTATATCAATGCTCTAAGTGACAATATACATTAAGTCAGACTACACTTCTTCCCAGAGGACAAATTCCCTTACTTATTAAAACCCTCCCTATCAGGTGTCTGCAACGAACTGCAGTCAGACTTTAATCAACTACAACTCAGTCTTTTACAGTCCAAACTGCTGTTAAATGCCAAAATACAAAGGTGATGCCCTTCTTCCCCACAAACTCTTCATCCTTCTCAGTTAATCTTAGTTCTGTTGCATCTATTACAACCCTGTTAGGAGATACCCTAGAGGTTGTGGATAAGTTCAAATACTTAGGCCTTTGGCTAGACAGCAGCCTCTCCTTCACCACCCACATTGATGTCCTCTCTAAAAAGTTAAAAACTAGACTGGGTTTCTTCTAAAGGAATCAATTCCTATTCCCCACTGACATCAGAAAGAAGCTAGTACAAGACACCTTCCTTCCCCTCCTTGACTACACTGACATTATATACAGTTGCTGTACAGCCTCTAACTTGCACAAACTTTATGTTCTCTTTCACCATGCTATTCATTTTATACTGAATGCACCATCCAGAACTTGCTCAGAGTCACACAGTATGTAAATAGAAGTTGTGAGAATCAAACCCAGGTCTGATCTGCTAGATGTACCAAGCTCATTACTCTAACCTCTAGGCTACACTGCCAGCCCAGTTTCTTAGAACACATTTAAGACTTAATGCTGCATGACATACCCATATCTTTTGACATATGCTAAGACTGGACTGAATGGGGAAAATCCCTAATATGAATATTAGAAGGGAGAAAGGGAAATTGTCCTTTGTGATTTTTGTGCATATCTCATGAACAATAGGCCAGATGTTTCTGACCCTTGAACATTTCCATTACATATTAGTCATGCCTGTGTCTATTTGATCACATCTCTAGCATTTAGAGTCAGAGATGTATCCCATGTGTATACTGTAGTTTAACTGTCGACATATTCATACAGAATTTTAAACTATATCAGCCTGCCTTGGAGGTCTTTAAAACTGTGAATAGCCATGTCCCAGATAGACACCCAGTCTTGTGCTGCGATCCTAGTTTGAAGCTCTTCCTCACAGAATTCATTAGCTTTATCAGTTACATAGATGACATGTTATTAGATAGGAACTTATACACTAAGCCTGTTCCTTTTTTAAGAGACTCCATTTTGATTAGTTTGTTCCAGTTTTCACATTTGGGTAAGGTGTATTGTTTTATTAAAATCTGTTTATTAAGACTGACCTTATGTAAACCATATTTCTCTTTGATTTCTTCAAAGGATAATAATGACCTGTTTTCCTAGTTAATAATGTGATGGATTTTCTTAATGCCTACTTCTGACAATTCTGAATTTGACAGTCTCCTTCTCATATATAATTGTTAGACTGGACCACATAGGCATAAAATCCATTATGAACTGGCTGTCAAAAATGTAGGAAGCTGATTGACCAAGAGCTCTCTTTGAGGCTGTGATGACATCTGACTACATCCTCATGGCTTCAAAAAACCTCCAGCCACCAGCCTAATCACTCACCTCACCTCACAGATCAGAAATTCCTCTGACAGTGGCATTTCCCCTCTTCCCTCACAATGCTTTCCCTCAGACTACTCTCCCAATGAACACTGGATGGATAGAGTGAGTTCCCCAACATGAGCATCAGTTTAAAAAAAAAACTGGCATGCACAAATACAACTGCCACAGTTTGCAGCATTCACATGCCTGCCTGCCATCCGATTCCCCACACAAAAATTACACAGCAGCAGGCAGTACCAGAAGCCCAGCAGTATCAGTCTATCGGGCAGGATGGTGAGAGTCGCAGCTGCCCCCAAACCAGCCACATGATGTGTTCTTATTTTTTTTTATGGAAAGAAATGCTCCATATTTACTGCTGCCCATCAGTAAACCCAATCCACCCTGACTGGCATACTGCTATGTCCACTGACGTTTGGACAACTGTCCACCCACTACCAGAATGGCATGCAGAATGGCCTCTTGCAGCCAAACATCCAAAGCCATATGAATCAAGCAGAAATAAACACTTTCTACATAATATAAAAAAACAGCAGGTAAATCACAGGAGTTCTCGGGAGAGGATGGTCACACTGTCAAGAGCAAAGAGATAATTAGTCACAAGAGCTCCAGTTTGTCTACCACCTCTAACAACAGTGCCACCTGCTGACCACAGCCCTCCAGGAACTATTTTTTTTAAAATGTACTCCCACAATACCCCAGAAACACATTTTAAAAGTTTTATTAAGTTTTTTGTTTCCTTTAAAAAAGGTATGATCCAGTTCATATTATCAATAATGCACTCCAGGGTTTGGTATATCATGGGATATTGTCACTTCATGGGTGCATGAGCACCCAAGGTGTGATGATATCCCATGATATACCATACCCTGTTGTGCATTATTGCTTAATTGTAATCTTGGATGGTTTGATGATACAATTTATTTTTTAAGCATTTTAATGGATCCCATTATACAAGGGTTATCTTTTATCTATTTGTGTCTCTGAATGAACATAAACTCTGTTAAATCAAAAGGTTTTAGTGTGATATTTTCAATAGAGAGCCAAAGAGGAATTTAATGTGAATTATTTGGATTTTCTGAATTGTCAAACAGCCTACCAGGTCATAATGTCATATGTTTAATAGCGTACAACATTAACACTAACCCAGAATTGCACTGTATGAGACAGCAAGTCATGTAATACAAGAAATACTGCAGCACATGCACTATCCCAGGTAGAGGATAAGACCTCTGGTGGGATGGAGCTTTGTAGAGCAGCTGCTGTGGCTCATTGGACTGAGCCACTGCAGCAAGAAACCCAGGTGCTCTGTGTGGGATTGGGTTTGATTCCTGGTCTAAGAAACTTTCATTTGTTTTCACACTTTGTATGATTTGAAGGTGAACCCCCCCCCGAGTTGAGAATCATTAATGGGGGAGGTTCGGGGGCACAGCTTCCCATAGTGGGAGTGGGGGTGTGGGGGCAGAACCCCCCACAAAAAAAATAATTATGCTGCATGCAAGAAATCATGCTGTATTGGCAGTGTGATTTTTGCATGCAGCATAATGTCTTGTGACATTATGACCCTGTACCGCCAAACAGGTGTCTCATAGTGTGTTTTAAAATGAAAGCATATTGGTGTCTTTCTCACAAAGGGAGGCATAGCTGCCCACATCAGGAGCAGCCCTGAGCTTGGTAATTCTTAATCTAGGCAGTTTTATACCCCATCCTCCCAGATGCTGTTAATAACTGCTCCCCTGTTCTCTGCTTCTGGTCAAACAGATCCCCTAAGCCTCCGACCAAAACAGTTTTGCACTAGGTCCTGAAGAAAGGGAGACTGGAAAACCTCCAGGCTCATCTTCTAAATTTTGACTAGTCTCCTATTGACACTGCACATAACATCGACTAAGCACTTGAGTATTTCATCACCAAATTCAATAGTGCCTGTGACACCTATGCCCCATCAAAAATTGGAAGATGAAGGGGGCTTATTCTCCCTGGATTACCCCTTCCCTTTTAAACTAGATGGCCTTCTGGGACAATTTTTGGCACTGTGCCCATGTCACCGGCAAACAGGTTGACTTTCAGCTGTACAAAGCAGCCAGGAATGCCTGTACCCACGAAATCAATCTAGCTAAAATTCAGCACTCTAAGGATGAGCTCTCAAACTCCTGGAGTGATGGCAAGAGGTTCTAGGGTAACTTTAAAGATTTGATGGGCACTCACTGTAAATCCTTGCTCACCATTATTGAAGCTGACGGTAAAACCATCCAGGACCTTAAGTGCATTGCTGATACCTTAAACAATGCCTTCTCTGACCTTGGCAGCATTCTCCACCCTGACTTTTTTGATACACCAACCTGCATAGCAAAGGGCAATAATGCCTGCCCCTCTCAAGGCCCACCCCCATTTCATTTGAGGAGATTCACCTTAACTGAGGCTAAAAAATACCTAGGTTGGGTGCTAGGCAAAACTAGATCCAGTAGTGACTCACTTGATCTGAAACTCCTTCATCTAACCCTGGATGCAGTCCTACTACCCCTCTCTAAACTGTTGAACCCATCACTCTGCCTTGGGCAGTTCCAAGTGCTATGGAAACCTGCAGTGGTTACACCTATCAGCAAGAGTGGTGACCAAACTCAGCCCTCTAACTATCACCTTATTTCCATTATTCCTCCCTCTCAAAAACCTTGGAATGCATTGTCTCGGATCAGCTTAAGGAACAGCTCGAGAAATATCAAGTACAATGACTGCAACAGCATGGATTTAGGAAGGCGCATAGCACCACTACTGCACTACTTGAATAAACTTTCTTTACACACAATGCTCTGGACCAGGGTCACCTATTGGGGGCAACATATATTGACCTCACAAAAGTAGAGATGTAGTGAAATTAAATTTCACCAGTGAAATTCTGGCAAAATTGCAAATTTTGCCACACAAAACATTTTTGTGAAATTCATGGATTTTGCTGATAAATTTTGTGGGTCCAAAATGTGAAATTCCACTGGCGAAATTGTGAATTTCACCAGCGAAATGTGGAATTTCATCCGCGAGCATTGGAATTTCACCTGAGAGTGATGAAATTCTGTCATTCATAGGCAAAATGATGCATTTCATTGGTGAAATTTACAATTTCACAGGTGGAATTTCATATTTCACACCCACATCTTATTTCGCGAAACGTGTGCACATTTTGCAAAATATTTCGCAGAACAAAATTTGTGGATGTCGTACAACTCTACACAAAAGTGTTTGATATGGTCAATCACATCCTATTACTCAACTCACTCCACAACCTGGGATTCTCGGTTGAGGTAGTGGGTTGGTTTGAGAACTAACCTTGATGGGCAATCCCAGAAAGTCAAAATAAGTAATGCGCTCTCCGACAGCCGCCATGTGCAATCTGGAGTCCCGCAAGGATCGATCCTAGGTCCCCTGTTCTTTAGTCTATTTCTCAACACCCTCCCTCAGGCTTGCTCATCTAGCCTACTTCTCTATGCGGATGATGCCGTCATTTTCTCAAGTCACCCTGACCCCCTCCCTCTTGAACAACAACTACAGGACAACTTCTCCATTGTTGAGGAATACTTCTCTGATCACAAATTCCTTCTGAATTACAAAAAAAATGAAGTCTATGCTTTTCGCCAGTCCTCACAATAGGAACAAACTATACCACTTGACCATTCTTAACAATCTTAAAGGTGATAGGAAACAGTTTCTGCACATCTAGCTGCCATCCAGTTGTTCTTTGTTTGGCTACCCAGTATTCTGATATGTTTTTGACCTTTTTTGTCAAATTAATAATCTAATATTGTTGCCTTTGTAACTACCCTGAATCGCTTTCTCCTCAGCAGTTGCTGCTCTCTCTTTTCATACTGTCTGACCATTTTATGACATCAATAACAGTTTCCAAGCAATTCAGATGACTAGCATGGAATGGGAATCTGTGATGACACAGAATGTCTCAGAAATATGACAATCAAGATCAGCAGCTGGTGAGGAGAGTGGACATCTATGTAGATCTGACAGCACCCCAAAGCTAGATTATTTATTTATCAAAAAATCAACAAAGCATATCAGAATACATAACTAGCATGGAAAGGAAGATAGAAGGACAGTTAACTATGTAAAAATCATGTCCTGTCTCCTTTAATTCACCCATTGAACAGGTCCAGCAGTTCCAATACCTTGGTATAACCCTAGATACCTCCATGTCATTTATCACCCATGTGGACCTTTTAGCTAAGGCAGTAAACACCAGGATAGGGCTCTTATATAGGCATAGGCACTGTTTCACCCCTGATGCCCTCCACATAACAATCAACAGTTTAATATTCTTCTTAATTGACTACAGGCTAATTATTTATGGTACTGCCATGGATACCACGCTTAAAAGAATCAGCATAGCTCTTAGTAAAACCTCCAGACTAGCTATTGGGGTATATAGACTCACTCATACTTGTGAATTGTATGTTTGATCAAACTGCCTACACCTTAAAGGCCATATAAAGTATCAGACCTATCTGTTTGTGAAAAATATCCATCTTGGTCTAACCCCTCCAGTCTTTCTAAAGCTTCTTAACCAGGTAACTAACCCTCACTACACCTTTGGAATGTTTAACCTGGTCTACCAAGTACCATTCTGTCACACCTCCATGGCATGGCACTTCTTCAAGTACAGGGCACCAAGCTGGCTAAATTAACTCTCCCATCACTCCGTGACCAGTCCAAAATCAGGCCCCTTTAAAAACAAACTTTGCCAGCAATACAGTGAAAGTGTGATTGTCTGACCTAAGCTACTCCTCTTGGACCTCTATTTCTCCACCTCTCCTCCCTCTATCCCCATTCCCAGTGATCTAAGCTTCCCTACTTTGTCTGTCTTATCCCTCCTTCCCCTTCCTATACTCTCCCCACTCCTATTCTACCTCCCCCTCTATCACAACATCACCTTTGCCGACATTATTATTCTGTAGTCTCCTTAAGTTTGCACTTTATTTTGTCTACCATATACTGTTTACTTTACCTGTTTTTTGTAACTTACTATTTAACCATGTTTATCTTTTACCTGACGTGGAACCTTTGTAAAAGTGCCTCTGTCTCAAAGATATTGTAATCTGAAAAATAAATAAATATTCTAATATTTATTTCCACTGTCCTAATAGATTTTTTGTTGAATAATATTGGTAGTTTTTTTTCCACTTTATCTTTTTATTGAAATCTGAGTATATAAGAAAGCACACATCTTATACAATAGAAGACTATCCTCCATGTAAGGTATACAGTATCACTTAACAAAACACAGTATTTAGGGTAAACATATTGGAGAAGCCTTATATACATGTATTGATAATAAAACACAAACCTAGATAGGATGTAAGTGGAGAGCAGAAGGGTTACAATCAATAGGGTATTATAGGACCAGAAATAGCAACCATGTATGAAATACATGCTAGGACAGGCTATGGCAAGGCATTCAGTAAATTGTAAAAAGTGATAAATGTGGTTCAGTAATGGAGAGGTGAAGATAAGAGAAAAGTGTGCAAGGAAAGAAAGAAGAGAGAAAAAAGCAAGGAAGAAGGGAAGGAGAGAGGGAGAAAACAGGGAAGAAGGGAAAAAAGAGGAGAAATCTGTGCACAAAAGTTTCGAGAAAACTTAATCTGAGAGCAAAATAAGAAGGAAGGCTAAATATCCCTAAGAATTAGGGTCTAGAAGAACTAGGTTCATGTACCTGAAGTAATCCTGCCAACATCTGTCATATACAGTGAGTCGGTTATGAGTAACATGAGATAATCAGTCTAGAGAGACATACTGAGAGAGGCTTTGAAGAACATCTGAAAGAGAAGGCACCAGAGTTGATTTCCATTTCATAAGAATCAGATGTTTAACCAGAAGAGAAAGTGGGTTTAGCCATCTAAAATGTGCATGTGAGAGGAGAGAGCTATTGGGGATAAGGATGCCTAGAAGGAATAGCTTGGGTTCAAAAGGTAGTTTTTGTCCAGTTACTCTGGAGGCAAGTAAACAGACTTTATGCCAGAGCTTATTAATAGGAATGCAAGACCACAAGATATGAAGTAGCTCCCCTTTGGCCAAATTGCAGCGCCAGCAATTATTATTATTTAATAGGCCCATTCATTGAAGCACACAGGGGGTTCTATACCAAAGATGTAGGACTTTAGTTTGCATTAAAGAACTACGGCCATCTTTAAAGGTATTATGTGCAGTATGCCAACAATTACTCCATTATGCATCTGAAATATTGTGGTTAAGAAGAGTACTCCATTTATTTTTGGCCTGTATACACTGATCAGGTAGATTATCAATAATTTCTTTGTAAATGGAGCTATTTAATTTTACTGATAAATTAGTCCAGTGCGAGATGCATGGGTTTAGAAGAGAATGCCTATACACTAAACTAGAGAGAGAGTTATAAGCTGCGGAATTTGTAAAAACTTCCAGAAGTCCTGTTTAGGAAGTTTTCATGTGACCTGCAAGTCTGAGAATGATCCAAGAGTCAGTGAATTCTGGTCCAAGATATCTCCAAGAAAGAAAATGCCTTTGTTACTCCATGTACAACAGAAAATTGGGTGAGCTTCTAGAGTGAGCAGTGGATTTCCCCATAAGGGGGCATAAAACCAGGGTGTTGGATTGGATTTCAGGGATTTGTGGGTTAGTTTCCAATAAAGAACAGAGGATGATATAGTTGGGTGAGATTTTAATTTAGATGAAATGGGATTAAAAATGAAAGCAGTGGAAACTCCTCCCGGGCACAATGCGGATTCCATTGCAACCCATACTGGTGAGTGAGGGGAGGGTTTCTGAAACCATTTAATGGTTTGGGCCATTTGGAAAGCTCAGAGGTAGCCTTTGAACCAGACGAGTCCGAATCCCCCCCCTTTTCCAATGTGATCGAAGTTTGTTGTGGTTAAATCTTGGTGGTTTCCCATCCCAGATAATATTACCTATTAATTTATCAATTTTAGCAAAAAAGGAGGCTGGTATGACTAAAGGTATATTGGCAAAGTGGTAAAGAATCTTGGGAGAAATGGACATCTTAATGGCTGCAATTTTCCCCTTGAAAGAGAGATTAAGAAGCTTCCATCTGTCCAGAATTGTTTTGATGTTATCAAATAAGGGGTAAAGTTAATGTCCCATATCTTCCCTAAATTACTAGTAATTTTGATTCCTAGATATGTTATACCCTGCGGTGACCAGCGGAATTCAAGAGGCTTTACAGTGGTCGTTAGGGGGCATAGTTTGTGATTTGCCATAATTCAAAGCAAGGCAAGAGATTTTAGTAAAATTATTCAGCAAATCACCCAACAGGGGCCCAGCCTCATTCAGGGTTTCAAGTAAGATTAAGAGGTCATCCGCATAGGAGAGAGAAGCATATCTTGAATTGCTCACAGGTGTGCCCATAATGCCAGAAGATTGATGTAAACAAGCAGTCAGGGGTTCCATGGCTAAAATAAACAGGTAAGGCAACAGGGGACAGCCTTGTTTAGTTCCCCCTTGCTAGATGAAAGTAAGAGGAAAGAGTGGAATTAGTAAGTTCTTTAGCAACAGGGGAGTTATATAATAGCTTGATCCAGGAGCAAAAGGTATGAGAAAGACCGAAATAAGATAAAACTTGATGAAGGTAGTCTCAGTTTAAGGAACCAAAGGCCTTCTCAAAATCAATAGCTATGGCTGCAGCTGGAGTCTTGAGGGATTTGGCTTTGTGAATTAAATTAAATAAGGAACGCAGGTGATCAGAACCAGATCTATGTTTAATAAAACCAGCTTGCAAACAATGAGGTAGCTTGGGAATCAAGGATTCAAGTCAAGAAGTTAATAGTTTAGCAAATATCTTCCCATTCATGTTTAATAAAGAGATGGGCCTGTAACTTGTGGGGTGAGTAGGGTCTTTTTCTTTCTTAGGGATTAGGGTTATGATTGCTTTGGTGCAAGATGGGGGAAGCTTGCCAGTATTGGAAGCTTCTTGATAAACATTAAGAAGAAGGGGACATAAGGTGTTGGAAAACATTTTATAGAAATCAACAGGGAATCCATCACCCCCAGGGGATTTGCCAGATTTCAAGGAAGACAAAGCTTTCTGGATTTCCTGAAGTGAGAAAGGTTCATCTAAAGAATTTGTTTCAAGAGCAGAAAGATGAGGAAGAAGTAACGATTTAAGGAACTGTTGAATTTGTAAAGTAGATGGAGGATTTGTGTTAGAGTATAGTTTTTGATAAAAGGTTTTCATGTTACAGTTTACAGAGGGTTGTCAAGTGAATCGTACCCTGTTCATCTTTTGGCTTAGGATGTGTCGTTCCATTTGTTGTGCTTTGAGCTGGTAAGAGAGGAGTTTCACATTTTTATCGCTGTTCCCAAAACTTATATTTAAGTTTAAACAATGCCAGTTTGGTTTTATAAGAAATTAATTCGTTAATTTTAACTCTAAGTTGAAGAATTTCAGGATGAAGTTGAGAATCAGGACAGTGCTTATTAGAAGAAATGTATAAATTCTCTTTAGCCTTAAGAGATTTTTCCAAGTCAGCCAGCTGTTGTTCCCTTACTCTTTTCCTATGTGCAGCATAACTGATAATTTTCCCTCGAATTGTAGCTTAAAGAGCTTCCCATACAGAGGACATAGAAGATTTGGTTGAGGTATTGTGAAAGAGGAAGTCCTGAATTTGTGCTTTGATCATGGGTAAGAAATTGGAATCCTTGCGAAGGAGAGGGTCCAGCCACCAGTAAGAAGATGTAGGTGCTAATGGGCCCCACAAAAGTTGCAATTTGACAGGGGAATGGTCCAATATTATGATGGGAGAGATGGATGAATCAATAGTTTTTTCCATAATAACAGGAGAGGCTAACCAGTAGTCAATTCTACTACATGTGTTATGTAGAGAGGAGTAAAAAGTAAATTCTCTATCACGGGGGTGAAGGAGGCGCCATACATCAGCTAATCCAACATCTTGCATTAGTAATGAGAGGGCTTTAATACTTCTAGGGTGGGCCTCTGTAGTGGGGCTACTTCTGTCAATGCTGGCTTCTAAAGCTAAGTTAAGATCCCCTCCAAGAATAACTAGCATATTATCAGTGTTAAAGGATAGAATCTGTTGAGCTAAATTATGAAAAATCTCAGTGGAATTGGAGTTGAATGCATAGACATTAACAAGCAGAAGAGGATCAGAGTTGGTATTCAGTTTGACCATAACCCATCTGCTGGTAGTATTGGAAACAGAGTTTACAAGGGACCATCTGAGACTCTAATGAATAAGAGTAGCAACTCCTCTTTTTTTTTTTTGAAGCATAGGATGATTTATAGTTCTGACTGACCTAAACTTTTTTAAGTCTATGAACATCTTCTGCTAATAATTTTGTTTCTTGAAGGAAAGCAATTTGTGTTTTATGTTTTTTGAGATATGAAAGAATTTGCTTCCACTTACAAGGAGAATTAAGTCCCTTCATATTCCATGTATATAAAAGTATGTCACTCATATTGTTAGTGTTAATGAAAGGGAATAATAGCTGGAGTGTGAAGGGACAAATAAATGAGGCAGAGGATGATTAGAATGCAATATAGGGAGCTTACGTATATGCAGAGAGTGGCAGGAACATTCAAGCCAAAAAAAGTGAGATGTATGATACATGAGTAGCACAGATATCTTATTAAAGTTAGAATAGAAATGGGGAAGGAGAAAGGTCATTAACAACAACAACAATACTAGTAAGCTAAATAACAAAGAAAACATGTTATGGGTGTGAGGAGATATGAGTCAGCCAACTGGCTAAGAGTCTGTCTCACCACACTCTGGGGCATCAATGTAGGGAGGAGACTAGAGAGGACCAGTTATAAATATCGACCCAAACCTAAATCTGATCCCAGTAATATAATAAAGTAAGTATTCTTGATAAGCTAAACTGAAAGAGAATAATACCAAGAAAGGCAGGGGACGGTAATAACCTCAGCTTAACTCTAAGCTAACAGGACAAGGTATAAGGATAAAGCTAAAAACCAGAACTTATTTATAAACATTAGTAGTAATAGTACAAGATATATCAACTCAAAATAACAGTAAATTAAAGAACCATACACGAGATGCCAGTACAGCCTAGACACAGAGCAAGGAATTCATGGAGCAAGGTGGGATGCAAATGGACAAATATAAGAGGAAAAGTAGATCATTACCACATTAGAGTGACTCTAAGTATACTTTGCAGTGCAACAGAATAAGTACATAATAAATATAATATTGAGGGGGAAAGAAGAAAGGGGAGGTCAATTTAAGCTCTTACACCCTGAGCCAAATGCAAAATGGGATTATGTGGAGAGGTATAGGCTTTGGTGATGACTATAGACAGAAGAGATAGTCATAGTAAAGATCAGCTCCGATTACTTGAAAATCGCCTAAATAGGTGTTATATGGGTGACTAGTTCTAGAAGACTAGGTCCAATGAGCCCCAAAACAGGAGTGACCACACAGCAGTGGATTTCTATAATATCTGTAGGCTTTGAGAAAAATAAGGAGCATAAGGAAGATGTAGATTGACAATCCTTTGCAACAGTACACCAAACATAGCCCACCTCTTTGAGTGCTAATGATAGTTCCATATTGTAAACAGGAGGTAGTAAGAATAATGGAGCGTAGGGAAGGAGATAGATTAAATGTTGTTGCCAATAATACTTTAGAACCTGTCATCAGGAGAGGGAAGGGATAAGTTGCCTTGTAATATATAATAATTCACATATGAAAAAAGAAAAGGCAATAATCAGGATGCTACCAATTGAAGATATGCAACTGAACAGCCAAAAGACTATAAATCTGATGCGCTGTTAAACTGGAGAGTCAAAGGCTAGATACAGAGCCTGTTTAGTGAGGTAATGTATAAGATCTAACACTAAAATAATGTGTTAGAAAAGCATTGCTGATATACCAAAGTTCCCTTGAAGACCTTTAAGCTGCTTGCTTAAACACTGCAACAAAAAATAAATTGATTGTGCCGCAATGTACTGCCTTTGCTTTCTGCACCTGCTGGGAGCGAAAGCAACCAGGTAGCATAGACTGTAGAGCAGGTGGCTAGGCAGAGAAAGTGTACTGGCACTCCCTTTAAGTATTCTGGAAGCAAAACCAACTAAGATATAGCAACTGTGACCATATTACTGACCATATAAGCTCATGACACCTTAGATTTATTAACAGGATTGTGACTATTGATGTTCTTGCTTTTGGTCTTTGCCCTACATTTCTTTTTGGGCAGCTCTAAAGATTTGAAGGGGGAACTTGCAACAACTTCTGCCCATGAAGTATTGGCAGAAATACATCCCTGAGGCAAAGGGCCCAAATTAGAGGGATGTTTGTCTGAAATTTGCTGGGAAAGATCCTTCTGCGAGGAGTGCGTGTCATCCTCTATGAGAGCAAAGTTATTGCTCAAGGGAATAGAGGGGTTGATTTGAAGGTGAGAGGCTGCAGCTTTGGGTGTTTGGAGTGAAACCTCACTAGAACAGCATGAAAGTGTGGAAGAATAATGCCCCGACAGAAGCTTCTCTTGCAGCCGTGTTGACTGCCTTGGGGTCAGATCAGTTGCGGCATTGCTACTTGGGGCTACGAGTTCTGTTACACTTTCCCCACATTTCTGTACCTCTTTGTCCATCCTCCGTGCAGATACCAAAGCTGTGTTCAGGTTTCCAATTGCTGCTGAACCTTTCAGGGTAAGATTGCAGAGAGAGACCACCAGATAGTTGGCTAAGGAGTCAGGGGTTTCAAAATCCTTGAAGGAAGAGCCTGAGAAAAGGTGTAGTGTTGCAGGGCAACTTAGAGCAAATTTAATGCTTCTTTGGTGAAGGATCTGTTTAAGTGGATTGTAGGCCTTCCTTCTGATGGTTAAATCTTTTGAAAAGTCTCTGTAGATGGAAATATTAAACTCTTGCCACTGAAGTTTCCACATTTCTCTGGCTAGTTTCAGTATTAATTATGTGTGGGAATAGTTCAAGAAGCGAGCAATGATAGGCTTGGGTTGCTAGTTTGATGTTGGCCTGGGACCCAGAGTGTGGTGAGACTGCTCAATGATTAACGTAGGTCAGGAGGCAGTTTATAGCATTACAGGCAGCACATGTAATAAAAGAGCAGTAGTGTCTCCTAATTCTACACCTTCAACGAAGCCAAAAAATCATAAATTGTTGCGATGATTATGATTTTCAATATCGTTTGTTTTGGCTTGTAGGGATTTAATAGTTTGATCTTGATTGCGGACAGTAGCCTGGAGGTCATGAATAGTAGTGGTGTCACAGGCCGTTGCTTTCTCATTAAATGCAATTTTCTGGCTAAAAGTTTAAAGAGTGGTCACATTCTGTTGGGTGGAAGTTTTTAGATCATTAATCTCAGCCATCAGTTTAGAAAACATTACTTCCACTCTAGCAAGCGAGCTTTGCTGTACTTGGAGATCTGCCATAATGCTAATGGATGAGGTCTAGTATGCTGCAGTACAGTGTAGAATAATTGACTATAAGTAGATAATGGATCAAAAATAACTTACAAACTGTGTCAGGTGTAAGATTACAGGATGGTCACAGGAGTTGGTACCAAAGAAAGTTCTAGTGAAGGCTGGAAGGCTGGTTAGATTGCAGTCATTTCTGCAGAGATTCTGGACTATGCTGCCATCTTCTGCATGGTCAGGCCACACCCCCCAGTAGGTTTTGAAAAAGGAAAAAGATTCTTTGGGCAATGACTGTTTTAGTTGTATTAACCACACCCCATGAGGAGAGGTTAATCTTACTCCATCTTATTAAATCTAACTCGATATCTTTCACGAAAGAGGTAAAGTTTGTTCCTAATATTTTGTCCAGATCGGTAGTGATATCAAACCCTAAATATGTTATTTCATTTTTAATCCAGTTTTCTTGTATGATTTCTTTCAAGTTGTCCCTAATGACACGTGCTAAATTACCCTGTAAGGCTTGATTTTTGCCTCATTTAACCTTATGACCCCAGGTGACTTCAAATTTTGTCTGGACTGTTTTATGTTTTTTGCAATATTCAGCTGGTTTGGTTATAGTTAGCCAGATGTCATCAGCAAATGCAACAGTGTTATGCTTTTATTTTCCAAGTGATATCCCATTTATTCCAGGGTGGATATTTATGGCTCTAATCAGGAGTTTGAAAATCAAAACAAATAAATATGGGGATAAGGGGCAATCTCATCTTGCCCCACACTCAAGTTTGAATGGTGGGGAGAGTGTCCCATTAGTAATAACTTGAGCTGATAAATTATCATAGATTATAGTAATCCATGAGATAAACTCTTCTCTACATTCAAATTTAGTTAAGACCTGTAACATGAAATCAAACTGTTGAGCTGCCCCCTGCTTCACAGACACTACAGAAAAATTAGGCGGGACATATAAGGGGATTGCATGCAGCATGAAGGTAATAACAAAATATAACTGATAATCTTAGCAAAAAAAAAAAAAAAAAAAAAAAAAATGGAAAGAAACAGTGACAGCATAAAGCAAGGTTGAGTTAACATGCTAGCACATGCCCGTTGGGGTTCATCAGGTTCAGATGATCCTCCCTTTTTGAACACTTTTGTGTGTGTTTCTGTCCCTTTTTTTTTTTTTTTTAAATCATTTAAGATTTTCTCACCTGCAGCCACAATCCTGCCTATATCCAGGCACCACCACTCCTCCTTCACAGCCAACCCTGAAGCTGACGTGCCCAGCTGGCATATGCAGCTGTACCATCAAAAGGGGCCCCCTATGCACCTCTGCCCAGCCAGGATCCATTTCCAGCACATGCCTTATTCAAGTATCATCAGCTGGTGAAGCTTCGGCCATCAAGCAGCCACAGCTATGCTGCCATTTTTTCCCTTTTTTCCCCCTATGGGAGTGCAATGACGTCCATGCACTGACTTGCAGACATCTGCCATGCTCCCTCCATCTTGGCACCTGCACAACTGTAGTACCTCTGGGCATCCCCAGGGACCACCAGAACATGGTGTGCATCCACCCCTTTCCCCAGGACTAGGAGTGCTGTCATCGGATGCTCAATCCTAGCCCTACCCTACTGACCCCCGATGACCCGGGCTCGTTCCAGAACCTGGGTCACCAGCGTGGAGCGAGGTGTGGTGTCTAGTGCCTTAATCCTCAGTGCCACTGGGCCAGCCCCCATTTCTGTCCCTTTAAATTATGCCATTGCACAAAAAATGGTGAGCACAGTCCCTGCACCTTCCTTACCTTCCAATGCACATGAGATCAGCCACCAATCAGTATGAGGACATGAACTGACATGCAGTGCAGCCACTGCCCAAGATACATGCGCCACCACACTATACAACAGGTGGGTCAATGGGAAGATTAAATGTGGCAGCCAAGGAGATGAGGCACAGCAGAGAGCAGAGGGGAAAAGCAGACAGTGGATGTCAGAATAACTCTTTTCAGGGGCTGGGACAGCAGGTAATTAAAATAAAGACTCTTTCTTTTCCTGTGACTGCATGGCAATGACCTCTTTCATGTGGGACAGAAACCAATATACCTGGAGGAGGCCTAATAAACAGCTGATGGGAGGGTGATAGGGCGAACTGTGTTGGGAGGAGTGATCAACTGATGGACCTCCCTGGACTAAAAGTGAAAAAAAAATGGGGCTTGGATTACACTTTGTGGACCATGGAGAGAGACAGTTTTGCATGCTGGCCCTTGACCGCTACTGTATGTGGTCTGATCTAAGAGAGAGAGAGTGAGGCATGGGATTGCTGAGTGCAGAGGCCCTTGACTGCACTGGCCTAATACCAAATATGTAAAGAACCTCCAAATGTACAAGTAGTTGTGTGTGTATATAATTTCTACAAACTGAGAAGGGTGTGTGTGTGTGTGCGCAGATGGAGACTGATTTTTTTTCTAGAGGCTGGCTGCTAAAACACTAAGTAAAGCAATAAGGAGGCAGTATGGTGCAGTGGTTTAAGGCTCTGAGCTACAAATCTTAAGACCTGAGTTTGAATCCCACAGTCCCCACTTACATACTGTGTGATTTTGAGCAAGTCACTTAATTTCCTTGTGCTCCCAGGTTGCACCTGTAAACAAGCTTTCAGCTTAGTGTGTCTCACCTGGTTAAATAATTGGGAAAAAATAAGTACTAATTAATGTCTTTGTCTGGCTTCAAGTTTTTGGTTTGCTAAGTTTTGCTTGGAACCACCAAGCTTTCATTTTTTACATTTATTATGTAGAGAATAATGGATAGGTAACTGTGTTATGAATTTTTTTTTAGGTTTATGAGGTCATCATGCACCAAAGGTGTGTAAAACAAAATCCATAAAAACACAGTTGTCTACCCTTAATTTTTTATAATTGCTGGTGTAGGGACTGGAACTAACTGCTGCTTCCTCACAGTGCCTCTGACCCACACACACACACACACACACACACACACACACACACACACACTACACATTAACTCTGTCTCTTTCCCCTTCCCCTCTCCTCTCCTTTCCCGTATGATTTTTTTTTTAACTTACAGTGTGGAATCAGGATCATGCTTACATAGCACTATGGACAGTCAGTCATGGTGTGCTCCTGCTTGGAGTCCCAAAGCTTATGAGCTGCAGGATCAACCAGCTAAACATTCGAAAAGTTAAATAGTAGGATCAGCCTGATAAATATTTTAATAAATAATAATAAAGAGTGAGACTTGAGAGCTTGTACAGTGGCTCATTGCTAAGCAACGACGGAGCTGCCATGTTTACTGTAGTGCGAGGAGTGGAGTTGAAAGGTAGTTAGAGGGAAAATGCTGTAATAATCGGATTTCAGGTTTTTATGGCATTTGAGCTGTAATAACCTGAAATCCAGTTATTATGGTGTTTCACAGTGCTAGTAATTTGGTTGATACAGTCCCACCTAAATAACCCCTCTTCAGCGGATGCCCTAGATGAACTACTTTCTCTCAACCCTTCAAAAGGCAAATCCCCAGATGGCTTGGATCCTAAAGTCCTCTACCTCTCCGCCATTGCCATAGCAACTCTGCTTGCCAAACTCTTAAACCAATCCTTTGCTGCCGCTGCCTTCCCCCAAGCAGGGAAGCACACCACTATCATCCCCCTTCCAAAAGGAGGTACCCCCACCTCCCCCTTCAACTACCACCCGATTTCCCTCCTCCCAATCCTAGCAAAACTACAAGAGCACCTTGTGCTCACCCAACTTACTTCCTTCCTCACCGACTCTAATTTCTTCACACCCTACCAGTCAGGTTTCAGAAAGGGACACTCCACTGCATCCCCCCTGATAAGGCTTACCAACTCCATCCTAACTGGTATGGAGAGTGGGCTGATCACCTCAGCCATCTTCATCGACCTTGCAAAAGCTTTCGACACCTTCTCCCACCCCATATTGCTGTCTTGTCTTGCTGAATCAGGCCTCTCTGTTGCTGCCACCATCTGGTTCAGATCTTACCTCTCTGGCAGAACGCAGTCCGTTAGAGTCTCAAATGCTATCTCCTCCCTCCTTCCATTAACTACCGGTGTCCCCCAGGGGTCGGTTCTGGGGCCCATACTGTTCTCTATATTCCTAAACAACTTACTGCTCATCTGCTCTACTACCTCAATCCACATGTATGCAGATGACACTGTACTTTTTTCCTCAGGCTCCAACCCTGAAGTGGTACAAACTAATCTCCAAGCCGACTTCAACAAAGTACAGCAATGGTTCAGCTCTCACCAGCTCTCCCTAAATATAAAAAAAACTGTCACGATGACTTTTGGCACACGACAACGCCTGTCCAGACTCCCATCCCTTCCCTTTTTCCACACCCTGGATGGTCAAAAACTTGAAGATGTCTCCTCATTCTGCTACTTATGGGTATGGCATGACTGCCACCTTTCCTTCTCAGACCACATTGATGCTATTTCAAAAAAACTATGCCCCATGCTTGGTGCACTTTATAGAAACGGCAGTAGCCTCCCTTCCCCCCCCCCGTCCAACGTGAACTGGTCCAGAAGATGATACTCCCCTCCTTTCATTACTGTGACACTGTTTACGGTGCAGCCCCTAAGTCCACCCTGTCTAAGCTGGACACACTTTTTAATGCCTTCTGCCACTTTGCTCTCGATGCCTCACCCATTACCCACCACTGCAACCTTTACCATTCCCTGGCCCTACCGTCCCTCGGAAACCGCCGCATTTCACACTGTGCTAAATATGTATCTAATCTATGGCTTGGCACCATCCCTTCCTACCTCTCCTCTGTGCTCTCAGCTTCCCCTTCCCCTGCCCATTATCTTAGATCCTGTGACTACCACCAACTATCAGTCCCTAGGTGGAAGACTACTGCTGGGCAAGCGGCCCTCTCACACCAGTTACCTAAGCTATGGAATGATCTCCCACCTCAAATTCGGCATTCCTCCTCTGCCCACTCTCTTTCTACTGCCCTTGCTAACTTCCTTACCACTAATTGCTCCGGTACCTGACTCAGCCATGTGCCAGTTGCTCCCCTCCCCACTGTCAGACCAGCGGCCTTAGCTTTGCTATAAATTCTGACATATAGCCCCAACCTATGCACTTTTGTCCTGTGCCTTTTTGTCTTGCACCATCATGTGTTCTATGTCTCCTGTTGCTTATACCTGCATATTACTGCATGCTAAATGTTCCCTTGTATTGCTGCTATATGTCAAGTAATTGTTAAATGCTCCATACAATATCCAATGTACTCCATGTGTTGTTGTTTGTTGTTTAATGCAATTGTATCCATATGCTGCTACTTGCCTCTGTTATTTGCTCAGTTGATAACCTGCATGTTATCCAACCCCCCTTGTATCCCTTCCCCCCAGGTCGCACCAGGAGAAGAGCATCTTGTTACTCAGTGTAGTTTTCCTGGTGAAACTATTTAAATAAATAAACAGGGTCACCAGTAATTATAAACAGTTATAGTGCTGTAGATCCACATAATGGTCTCTGTTTACTGATGCCTGCTACTTCGAGGTTCCTGCAGTTTGTGGGTTTGTGCTGCATCATCACTTACATAGATACATAGATACATAGACAGTGTCGGCAGATAAAGGCCTATGGCCCACCCAGTCTGCCCATTTGAGCTTGTAAGTTCAGTTTGTTTTCCTAGAAGTCTGTTGCCCCTTACCCCTGACCTCCAGAATTCCTTTATGTCTATCCCATGCATTCTTAAATCCCGTGATTGTTTCAGCCCCCACCACTTCCTCTGGCAGGGTGTTCCACTTGTCCACCACCGTTCTGTGAAGAAATTCTTTCTCATGTTTCCTCTGAATCGTCCTCCCTCCAACTTCATCCCATGCCCTCTAGTCCTGGAACATCTTTTACGCTAAAAATAATGTTTTCCTGCACCCTGTTCCTCCCTGTAAGATACTTGTATGTCTCTATCATATCCCCTCTCCCTCCTCTCCTCCAGGAGTACATGTTCAGTTCCTTCAACCTGTCTTCATAGGACTTGTGATGCAATCCATGCACCATCTTTGTTGCCCTCCTCTGAACCTTCTCTACCCTGTCTATGTCCTGACGTAGGTATGGTCTCCAGAACTGTACACTGTACTCAGGTGGGGGCCTCACTAGTGTCTTGTATAGGCGAATTATGACCTCCCTTTTCCTGCTGGTGATGCCCTGCCTATACATCCCAGCATCCTATTTGCTTTACCTGCTGCCTTGTCACACTGTTTCCCTACCTTGAGGTCATCAGAGATGACAACCCCAAGATCCCTTTCCTGCTTGGTGCATGCTATATCCTCACCCCCCAACTGATATATTGTGCCAGGGTTTTTGTGCCCCATATGCATTATCTTGCACTTCTTTGCATTGAATTTCAACTGCCAAACCCCTGACCATTCTTCAAGTTTCTGCAGGTCGCTTCTCATTCTGTCTGCACCCTCTGGTGTGTCTACTCTGTTACAGAGCTTTGTGTCATCAGCGAACAGTGAAATTCTGCCTTCTAGGTGCTGCGCAATGTCACTGATGAAGATGTTGAATAGGACCGGTCCCAGCACTGATCTCTGTGGTACCCCACTGGTCACTCTTCCCTCTGTGGAGTGACAGCCATTTACCACCACCTCTGTGTCCTGCCACCCAGCCAGTTACCTACCCACCACACTACTGTCCTGCCCACACCCATATTCCCCAGTTTGTGTAATAGTCTTCTATGTGGCACAGTGTCAAAGGCCTTGCTGAAGTCCAGATAGGCCATGTCCACTGCCCTCCCTGATCCACCTCCCTAGTCACCCAGTCAAAAAATTCAACGAGGTTGGTCTGACATGACCTCCCCCTGGTGAAACCATGCTGCCTTGGGTCCTGTAGTCCATTGACAACTAGATGTTCCACCAATCTCTCCTTCAGTAGTGCTTCCATGATCTTCCCACTACCGAGGTGAGGTTGACTGGTCTGCAGTTCCTGCTTCCTCTTTGTTCCACTTTTGTATAAGGGGACTACATCTGCTATCCTCCAGTCTTTGGGTACCTCCCCTGTTTCCAGTGATCAGCTAAACAGGATAGCCAGAGGTTCAGCCACCACCTCTCTTAGTTCTTTAAGGACCCTGGGGTGCACCCCATCTGGCCCCATTGCTTTATCAACTCTTATTACTTCCAGTTCCTTCAGGACCCTTTCTCGTGTAAAGGGACTTGTGTCCATTTCTGCACCATTCTCACCCCTTGTACTCCCTTTGGACCCATTACCCTCCTTTTCCTCAGTAAAGACTGAGAAGAAATACCTGTTCAATATGTCAGCTTTACTGTTGTCATCCTCCACGCGGCCCCCATCCTCCCTCTTCAGTCTCACTATCCCTCCCTTTGTCTTTCTTTTTTCACTTATGTACCTGTAAAAGGTTTTGTCCCCTCTACCCACTGATTTTGCAATGTGTTCTTCTGTCTGAGCTTTGGCTTCCCTTACTGACCTCCCTGCCTCCCTTTGCTTCTCCTGGTACTTCTCCCTATCCCCTTCTGCCTGTGTCTTTTTGTATTGCCTGAATGCAATCTTTTGGCTTTCACTTTCTTTGCTACCTCTTTGGAAAACCATAATGGTCTCCTCTTCCTTTTCCTCTTGCTAACTTAATGCATAATTCTGTTGTTCTTGTAATCCCCATTTTAAATATTGCCACGTTTCCTCAACCCCTGATTCCTGTCCCATTCCCCTTAAGGCCTCTTTCAAGTATCTCCCATTTTCCCAAAGTCTGCCCCCCTAAAATCCAGGATACGTGTTTTGTGTGGTTTGGTTCTGCTCTTTCTGTGATTTCAAACCACAATGACTGGTGGTCACTGTTTCCCAGGTGCTCCCCCACTGTTACCCCCATCACACTGTCCCTGTTTGTGAGCACAAGGTCCAGTATTGCCTTCTGCCGAGTTGGTTCCATGACCAGTTGCTTGAGGAAGGCACCCTGAAGGGAGTCCAGGATAAATCTGCTCCTAGTTAATGCTTCTGCTGGGATGCTCCAGTCCACATATGGAATATTGAAGTCTCCAACCAGTACTACCTCACCCTTGTCCGCCATCCTTTGGATGGCTAGCATCAGCTCCCTATCTGTTTCTTCCTCCTGGGCTGGTGGTCTATAGACCACACCTGTGCGGATGGCTGTCCCCATTTTCCTTTCCAGCTTAACCCACAGTATCTCTCCCCCATTTTGTTCCTCCTGGATCTCTGTGGCCCTTATTTCATTTTTCACATACAGTGCCACTCCTCCTCCCTTCCTGCCTGCTCTGTCTCTTCTGAATATGTTGTAGCCAGGTATAGCCATCTCCCAGTCGTGGTTATCATTACACCAGGTTTCTGTGATGGCCACAATGTCCAGGTCTGACTGTACCATGACAGCCTCCAGATCTTCCATCTTGTTGCTAAGGCTCCTGGCATTTGCACACATGGCTTTCCATGATTTGACCTCCCTAGACTGTTTCACTGTTCTACTCCAGCCCCTTCCTTGGTTGTCATTTATCACTGGCTCTCCTTGCTGTCTGCCCTTCTGCTGAACAGCAGCCCATGTAGCTGTGTTGCAGGACAGAGAGACTAGCTAGACTGAGCCTAAGGAGAGGGACATTGAACTGTGTCCTTCAGTCACCATCCAGAGGTCAATAAGGAACATAAAGCTGGGGTTTTAGCCCTTCCTCAAGGCAGAAATGTCTTCTTAATCTAGCAGAGGAAAGGGGGTCTGGAGGTCAAGCAAGCTTGGCTTGGGCCAGGTAGAGAGTGAGGGTCATTATTCACTGGAAACACTACTGACGGGGTAGGGAGGATCTGTTGCCCATCTATGGTCAGTGAGGAACTTTAGGGAGGGTTGAATGGAATGTATATTTCCTTGGTTGTGCCATATTTATTAGTTTGGGATCCAGGCCAGTTGGCAGTGTATCTGAATAGTGTGCAGGTGTGGTGGAAACATATGAACACCCTTGTAGCATGCCCAGGCAGTGTTTACCTTACTGTTTGCTCTAACTCAAAGCAAAGTGGACTAGTCACATGGCCACTAGGATTGGTAACTCTAGTACATATGTGACCAGTTCAGATTAATTTAGGGTAGATAAAACAATGAAATAAACAGTGGCTGGCATTGATTTTGAAATATTGGTTGCCTATAAAACTGGAGTTTAGTTTGCCCCTCCAAAATGCAGCAATTTGCAACTTTGAAAACCAAGCATTTAAACAATTTTCTTGGGAAGGACTCCCATATTCACTGTTAAACAAAACAGACCCCCCTGGTAAAATCATGGAAATGGTCCTGCTCTCAGCCAGCCCCCATTTACATGCTCTAGGTACCTGAGATCAGCCACAAAATTTTATTTTATTTCTTTGGACTCAAGGGTGGGGGGAGACCTAACAGAACTTTGTTTTATTTTCCATGTAAGCCTCAAACTGTAACATAGAGAACCTAAAGTTCCAGAGATCCAGGGGGCCTAGTGGTCCCAAGAACCCTGGCTTTTTATAAATATTTTTCATGTGCTATGCATGCAACATACCTTTACCATCTACTAGAACCCCCCCCCCGGAACAATCCTGGCAACTGAACTGTAGCCCATGAGTCAGTAACTTGCAAAAACCCAAGTACTTCAGGAAAAAGATGAGTCCTTTTATTAGAGGGCCACCTTCATCTTGAGTACAACTCCCTTGCGTGTCCCTCCTGGGTTCAATTTTTGGTTTCTGGTTTTGTGCATCCACTGCCTGAGGATGTGATTGTGCAGCTCCCGTGTATTTCTACTACATAGAAATTACCCTCTAAAACCACCTTACCCTTTGTTTTAGAAACCTGGGCATTTGGTGGACTTCAGGGCACAGCTTGGGGAACATATATACTGAATTTCATGTTTGTGCCACAAGAAATGCAAAAGTTATAACTTCTTCAATGCGTTGCTTGTGAAGCAAATACATTGGTCGACTAAAGAAAGTTTAAATTTCCATTCCTTCTCAAGCAACACACAGAAATTACCCTTGAAAACCACTTGACTCTTTTTTTAGAAACCTGGACATTTAGGGGACTTCAGGTTGCACTTTGTGGAGCAATCAACCTGGCCATTTGAAGAACTTTACCTTTAACATTGCGAACAATAAATAAATGCAAAAGACAATGACACGACCATGCAAGAGTTTTACCATTTTATCTTCCTTTTAGTGCTTTCACCCTTTTATTTTTATTGAAATGTTTCACAGGGAAGGTATGATGAGCAACAAGTCGCTTGTCTTCCAGTGCAACCTGGTTGGGAAGGGGTACAATTAGAATGAGACATTAAACATTCAGGTTACAAGATCAACATTAACATACAGTTGTAAGGCAGGTGATTACAAACAGTTACAACAGTGTTGTGCATAACATGTGGAAAGAGTGGACGATAATAAGTGCCGGGTTAATAAGTAAACAAGTGCGTATGTGAAAGAGAAGGGGGAAAGGGGAGGGAGTGGTGAGATGGGGGAGGGGGAAGAGTTGTGTCCCTGGAGATCCCTTCAGTATACGAGGAACCCCTCAAGGGGACTTGGGGGGACCAGAAAGAAGTGGATAAGGCAGTGTCTCAGAGACATTTTTTATTGCTTTCACTCTGTTACTATCTGCTGTTTTTAATGTACAAGCACTTTGCTCTTTTAGTTATTTTTGGGGGGACAGCAGGAGACCTCAGTTTTTAACAGTCCCCACAAGTGCTCATGCTCATGTAAGGGTTGCAGTGTAACCTTGGTAGCCAATCAACAAACAAAAAAGGCTGCACTCGGCCCATAAGGGAAGATTCTGATAAAGCACTCACAGACCTCCAGAAATTGTGAAAGCACCAAATATTTTTACTGTAAACCGCAAAGCAGTGCTTTATGTCCACCAAGTGCAGAATTACTCTTGACTGTCCTGAGGTTGAGTGCAGCCTTTTTTGTTTGTTATTTTTTTGCTTGTTATTTGACCCTGATTTGTATACATACTGTACTGTACTGTGCTATTTCCTTGTTTGCATAGAAAGGGTCCCAGAGTCAATTGTGGGGCTGGTACCAATGTGCAGTAGATGTGCAAAAACATTTTTGTTTCTTACAGGCTGTGTAATGTATTGTAGAGTAATATGGCAGATTGTATCTGATCAATTTTGCTTAATTCTAGCCTGACACTATCTGTTACTACAAATCACAGACTCCCCAGCTGACATCAAAGCAGTAGGCAACAGTGGGTTATTCAATGGCCTGCAATGCATGTTTGGCTTTATACTGTATGCTCTGATCTTATAAAAGGTCTAACATGCACATGTAATTAAAACCCCATCTAGAAATCATTGAATCTTCCACTGCTGTCTCATGCTCTGATATCAGCTTGGAGGGATTCTGAAATTTATAGCAATAGACAAAGTACAGTAGTGTCAGCCTAGAACTAAGCCAACTACAGTAATTCTTTGAAAAAAAACTTGTTAATGCACTAGTTAGGGTTCCAATGACAAAAGTAGAGAAATGTGTTGTTAGGGTTTCCAATCCTGACACCACACCACCACCCTGAAGGCAGCAGCAGGCATGGGTGTGTGTGCCCTGGGGTTGTCAACACTAACACTCATCCCATTCTATGAGTAAATAAGCTGTGATGGCTACATTATATGAAAATGGGGTAAGCATTAGCATTGACAAATCTAAGACACACACCCCACGCCTGTTGCTACCTGCAGGGAGGGTTGGGGTTTTAGGGGTGAAAACCATAACAGCACATTTCCCTACTTTTTTTATTGGAACCCTAACTAGTGTGTTAGGGAAGTTTTTTGCAAAGATTATCCTTATTTTTTGAGATAGTTTAATTATATTCTTTTTTGCATGTGGAAGTTAAGGGCCCTTCGGGCCTTGCAGTGCCATCCATTCATAATTTTAGAAATAGTGTAATGATATCCTTATTTCCCTGTCCCATCAACCCATAATCATATCCTTATTTATTTGTGGGAGGGCTCTGCACTTCCATCCCTACATAGATGCATATATGTATGTTGCTGTGGAAGCACTGCAGCCAAAACAGCAACCAAATTGTCAGCACAGCCTTGTTATGAGCCCACCTCATGAACGCTGGGCTAAGAATTTCCAAATCCATGCCGAAACATCATTCTGTGCCACTGTAACATCATTCCATGCCAGAGGTGAGAAAAGATATTCTGGCCAGGATTTGAAAAATGACAGCTGTCACATTCATGAGGAGAAGTAAACAAATAGCTATGTTGAAAATTTGGGGTGAAAATGTTGAAAATTAGTGAAGTTATGAGGGACCATAGTTAAATTTAAATGCATGCACAAAATTTGCCATTTTTACATATTTTTACCCCAAATTTTCAGCATACCCTTCTTATCACCCCACTTCATAAAAAAAGCAGTGAAAAGTTCCAGATAATGCCTGAAATGTGAGTTCACCATGCTACCACGAAATCACCCTTAGGGCAGGAGTTGCATAATGTCAGTGATAATGTTCATGAGGTGGGGTCCCCAAAAGGCCATGTTGAAAATGTTGTGTGAAAATGTCAAAAAAAATGACTGAGTTATGCATCAAAGTTGAACCCCCACTGAAATACATTGAATTACATTTACCTTAGTTTCTCATATTACAGTCACCAGTTCCAGCAACACAATGTGCCTTGGATCAGAGAGTGTATCTTGAACCTGGGACCTGTTCAGGTGAATGTGGGTGTGTGGGGGTGTATTGGGAATGTGGGATGGTAGGTGCTGATTTTGAGGTGGGTGTGGGGACTGATTGGCAATGTACCATTTTCTGTTTTACAGTTTATTTTTTGAAAAGCAAAAGGCATCAAGGGACTTTATTTTATTATAGGAAAAAAACAATATGAGGATGGCCATCAGAGGGAGGGGGTGTCATTAGATGCCAGGGGAAATTTACACATTAAACACATTGGGGGGCAGTCATCAGAGGGTGGGGGTGCCACTAAACATCAGGGAAAACTTTGAAATTTCAGGGACAGCGATCAGAGTGGTGGGGGTAGCACTAGACACCAGGGAAACTATAGAAAGTAGGGGATGGCTGTCAGAGGGGTGGGGTGCCACCAGACACCAGGGGACTTTGTTTTTATGCATATGTTTTTTTCATTGTCAAAACATAATTTATATATTATGGGTACTTCCATACTGCATATACTGCACATACACAAAAAATCTGTTATACACAAAGATTAAACATATTCTTTATTAGCAATTCATAAATAGAAATTATTGCAATATAGACATAGTCCTTAGAGAAAAAGTAGGAGAGGAAACAAATACAGGGTTCACTAAGGTTCACTGAGGTTAAGAAAAAGAGCTAGTAGGCCAAAGCCCATAACACTCTTATGCTAGTCCATAGTGTAGTAAGACAATTCGAATCCAGAAACAATTAATTTATCCAAATTTTGTTTAAAGATAAGTTTAGTGTCACTCATAATGACAGAAGATGGAAGTTTATTCCAAGGACCAATAGTACGCAGAGTGAAAACATTTTTTTGATTATGTTTAAATGACTTTCTTACCAGCTGCAATGGATGGCCTCTAGTGTTATGTGAAAAGGACTTAAATTCTAGCCCTAATTCATTCATCACACAATGATCATGTATAACATCATACAGAAAGAGAAGATCACCTCTCAGACCTCTGGTAGAGAGTGACATTAGTTTCAGAGTTTCTAACTTGCTTTCATAAGATATAGAATTAAAGACAGATATTTTTTTCATAAATTTTCTTAGTATTTTTTAAAGGGATACTCTGTCAGATTTTTTAAAAGGGCTCCATATCTGCGAGACATATTCGAGATGAGGTCTAACATATGACCTATACAAGGGCATTAACATATCATAATCCCTAGATCTGATATTGTGAAAAATTGACCAAACAACTTTATTTGCTCTGCTAATAACGGAGTGTAGATGTTTAGCATAAGAAAGATCATTTTAAACAATAATTCTCAGGTCCTTCTCATCTGTAGTGACATTGAGTAATTAATCCTGTAAGGTGTATGAATGACCAGAATTATTATGGCCCAAATGCATCACTTTACATTTAGATACATTTAATTTCATACCCCATTTGGTTGTCCAGTTAGAGATAACATCAAGATCATGTTGAATAGTTGTTATCTGATCAAAATTTAGACAAGGTCCCCCTATTTTTACATCATCTGCATATTTTATAGTGATTGAAGCACAATGTTTAGTTAAATCAGAAATAAAGGCTTGAAATAGACAAGGACCAAGTACAGATCCCTGAGGTATGCCACTCAACACATTTCCAATTTTAGATAGATGTCCATTTATGATCACTCTTTGAATTCTATTTTTAAGCCAGTTTTCTATCCATATTTTAATATAATAATTAATATCAAGCTCCCTTAGTTTAAATATTAAGGCCAAATGAGGCATGATGTCAAAAGCCTTGCTAAAGTCTATAAAACTGACATCACAGGGTATACTTTTATCTAGAAATGAGCTAAATTGTTCACAAAAACAAAGTAGATTGGTAGTACTACTTCTGCCCCTTTTAAACCCATGTTGTTTCTTGTCAATTTCATCAATAACAGGTGTAATAATATCTCTTAGTAGACTTTCCATGATTTTACAGATAGAGGAAGTAAGGCTAATGGGCCTGTAATTTTCCCAGTTATGTTTATTGCTTTTTTTATGGATAGGTACGACAGTGGCTTCTTTCCATTCTGATGGAATATAATTTTTTAATAGGAACAATTTGAACAAAAGCTTGAGTGGTAAAGCAATATGGTCACTACATAAATATAGTAAATGATCAGAAATGTTATCAGGACCAAAGCTAAATTTAATTTTCAAAGTGGACAATTTTTTCTTAATAATGTCTACCATAAACATGATGGGTGTATCAGAGCTAGTATTAGGGGGCATGGAAAAGTTACTAATGGATGGAGCAAACATTTTATAAAATTCAGTGTTGAACACATCAGCCATGGTTTTTAGTTCACATATGAGACTGTTATCAATAAGAAGAGGACCAACCTTACATGGAGTTTTCTTTAATGAATTAATATAAGAATAGAATTGTTTAGAATTTTCTTTATTAGCTTTATGGCTAAATTTAATTCCCATCTAGACTTAGATTTTCTTATACCAGATTTACATTTCTTACTTGGTTTTACATAGAGCTCCCAGTTTACCGAGGTCTTATTTTTTTGATAGTTTTGATATTTTTTGTTTTTAACTTTAATCAATTTTTTAACTTCATGATTCAACCATTTAGGTACTTGTTTCCCATCAAATTTCTTTACTGTAGAAGGGACATATATGTCTCTAAGACCAGTAATTTTAGATAAAAAAATAGACCAACAATGGTGAGAAGATTGATTTTCAAAAACAGATACCCAATCAGCTTCTCAAGATCCTGTTTAAAGGCAATAAGATCAGCTTTATCATATAGACAGACAATAGATTTATTTGAATTAAAAATCAAATATAATTGAAGGAAGAAAAAAATGGAATTGTGATCATTATCACCAATATTGCAAATACATCAGAATTATAAAATGGGCAAAGGATTTCAAGCAATCTGATTGGTTGTTAGCCATGCATTACAAGTGTCTAATGCACAGCTAAAACTAGAAACCCCATTTAGAATACACAGGCCCATTTTATAAGCTCAATAAGCCACTCCTGGGTTATGTATTAGACAGTTCTAATGCATGGTTAGGGACTGGATGCACTCGTGCCTGTGGCCTCATTGCCTCCTCGTCCCCTAGCTGTGCATTAGAACTGTCTAGCACACCCCATTGTGTCTTATTGCTTACGTAGTCCACTAATGTGAAAAACAAAACACAGAATTCACTATTACAGCAAGTGAGCTTCTTGTAATAGAAATACAAACTCTAGTTAAGATCCTGCCCACTGATGAATCCCAACTATAGGAAAATCATAAGAATTTAAAGCAGAATGGTTCTCTCACCCCCTCCCTCAAAACCCCTATCATGCTAAAGTCACCCAAAGCCACCCAAAACAATAGCACCAACAGAAAAAAAGAAAGGAGCTGAGGCATGATGATTGGCAGCAAACAGCAGCTTTCTCAATGAGGTCTGAGACCACACTAGAAATAAACATCTAAAAGTGTGTGTTTTGGCTCCCATTTATTTATTTGAATTTTGGTAGCCAGGTCAGCCCACTGAGACCATGCAGTCCCTTTGTCAGGGGTGACCTGGGGAGAGGTACAAAAGATAAGAGAATACAAAATGTATAATACAGAGTCTTGTACAAAGGTAATCAGTGCAATACAATGCATATTATGTAAGCCACAGGATATCATCAAGAGGAATAAAGAAAACTATAAAACAGGTCCATGTACAGAAGCAATTACGTTATTCACACAAGTTAAGAGAGCCATGTTCTCATAGACAAGGGAAAGTGGGTGAAGTATGAGGCAGTTCATTGCTCATGGGACCTTAAGTAAGACAGAAGCAAATTCCTAGATCATACCGAAATTTGTGCAGAGCAAGTTTGAAACTGGGGATGGTAGGGAAAGAGAGGCTAGATGGAGGAAGGGAGTTCCAGGCTGAGGGTGCAGCATAAGCAAAGGATCTTCTATTAGCAGCTAGTCATGCCACCGGCACAGATGACAATGGGAGAGAGGAGGAGTGGAGGGTCCGGCTAGCAGGTTTTCTGATAACAATGTTAGACAGACTTGGAGGAGTGTATAGGTGTGTGAGCTTATAGATCAGGCAGAGGGAGGAATACTGCAATTTTTTTTCCAGTTGGAGCATAACCCAGAGATGACAGCATAGTGCAATGATGCAGGGGTGTGGCTCCTGAGGCAAAGTGTCCTATTCTATGATATACGTGCTTTAGTTGGTTCAAAGGAGAGGACTTGAGTAATAGGAATAGGGGAACCATAGGAAAGTAGGGGAAGTAGAGAGGCCATTGTAATTTTCAGGAAAGATGATCTAGATAGTAGTGGGTGGAGCCGGTAGAGCAAACCCAGCTTCTGGTGAAGAGTAGTGACAGTTTTGTTGATATGATCCTCGAAGGAGAGGCTAGGGCTGAGGAGGATGCCTAGATATTTACCTGTGTACCTGTTCTAGGGGTTCACCATTCTGAGAGGTAACAGAGAGTTGGGGTGTGAGTTTGGTTCTGTAGGTGTATGGGAGGAAAAGCATTGTTTTGTTTTTTTTAGTGTTCAGGAGCAGGTTATGTTCAAGGAACCATACCTTCAGTTGAGAAGTCAGAAGCCAAGTGATGGCTAAGCCATGAGAAATCAACAGAAGACCTATATATGATAGCATTATCCACATGAAGCCGAACCGCTGACCCCCACTGCATGAGCTAGGCAACTCATTAATAAAAAGAGAGAAGAGCAGTGGCCCCAAGACAGAACCCTGGTGAACGCTGAGGGAAACAGGCCTAAAGGGAGATTGGCAGTTAGACCATCTAACACTTTAGGAGCGGTCAGTGAGGTTGTTTTGAATCCAGGTAGTGGAGTGTTGATCGAGTCCCAGCAGTTTTAATTTCAGTATAAGCTGTTTATGGTTCACCAAGTCAAAGGCTTTGGTGAGTTTCACAAAGATAGCCCCAGTTGCCTGGCCATGGTCAAAGGTGAGTTGAATGTCTGAGGTGACCTTAATGAGGACAGAGAGAGTACTGTGATTTTTACAAAGTCCATGTTGGCAGGGGGACAGAAGTTGGTACTGCTCTAGGTAATTATATAACTCATTATAAAGAATTCTGGCTTGTACTTTGGTGAGGTGACAAAAGATTGAGATGGGTCTATAATCTTCAACAGGTGAGGTTGACCCTACCCCGTGGATAGGGATGACTAGGGCAGACTTCCATTTAGTGGGGACTGTACCTTCATTGAAGGATCTGTTGATCAGGTATCTGCCCAGAGAAGCCAGTACAGGGGCTCCCCATTTTACATACTGAGGCTCAAGAGAGTCATGGCCGGGTGAACCATGGTCCTTAAGCTTGCACAATAATTTAAAAAAACTTCTTTGTAGGAAGTTAATTTGATGTGGAAAAGTCCAGTGGTGGAACTGGAGGGATGGGTGTCAGGTGAGGTGTGCTGGGGCTGGTACATGCTGAAATGTGATGTGTATGTGCTAAGCTCAGTGAAGAAGTTGTTAAGGCCTTCAGCTATAGAAGACGGGTTAGAGAAAACTTTATCCTGGGCAACTAGCGAGTCAGGAAGGATGGAGATTTTTCCTTTTAGTAGGGAATTTATTTCAGCCTAAAATTCTTTGGGATTACAGAGTTTGTCCATTTGTATGGAATGATAATATCTCCATTTTGCATTTGTTATGATAGACTTACAGGTGTTTCTAAGGCACCTATAGGAGTGCCAGTCTGAGGTGAGGCCAGTTTTCTGAAATGTTTTCCAGGCAGCATCGCATTCCGACATGTGTTTCCTAATATTTTTAGTCAGCAGATTTCCCTTTAGACCTGCAATGGGTGAGAGGGGCATGACAGTTTATGATGGTTGTAAAAGAGTCAGTTAGATAATCCAGGGCCTGGTCAATAGTGGGCAAGGTACATATTGGGTGCCCATTGACGTTAAAAAGAGAATTTAGAAAACAGGATTGATCAAAGGTAGATAGGTTTTGGGATTCAACTATTTTAGGGGATGGGGTAGGAGTTTTGTTTCTCCAGGGGCAATGTACTGGTGAGTGGTCACTTATGCTATCTGGCAGGACCACTTCATCTGAGATTCAGTATACACAGTTGGAGAGGACCCAATCAATGATGGTATGATTGCACGTCCTGAAGTTCCTTCTGCTGGGTTCAGCAATGAGCTGAGTTAGGTTGGCATCCACCAGTGAGGAGTGGACATTACTTGTTGTGTGGGACTTCCAGTCAATACTGAAGTCACCACACACAATCATCTTCTGATGTGGAAGATCAGAGAGGGAGGACACAAGATGTGGGAGGGTGGCAGCAGCAATTTTAGGTGGTAAATAGATGCACACAACAATTAATTTTTTGTTGTTTCCTACAGTTATGGAGACAAAGAGAGATTCCACAAGTGATGAAGAAGTGGCCAGTGGAGTGATGTCAGTATCTGTGAGGTCAGACTTGATGTATAAGAGTACACTGCCACCTCTCTTACTGACCCTGTCATGCCTGAATGTGGTATATACACTCCAGTAGGGCTATTTCATGTGGAAGGATAGATGGGTTAAGGCAAGTTTCTGTGATACCAAGCACAGCCAGTTTTAGGGTGTGGACCCAGGCCCTGAGTTCTGCTATTTTAGGTTACAGGCTTTGGCAGTTTAGATGCACTATTTTGAGACCCTTGGAGTTACACTGGTTTGATTCCCAGGAGGTTTGGCAGGGATTGTGGTCCAGCCGTGGGTCCAGGATTGGGCTCCACATCACCAGCTACTGTAGTAGGAGGCAAGAGAATAAATATAACAGCATGCTTTCAGGGGGGGAGTGAGTTTGAGGTTTAACAATTTTGTAGCTTTGAGGATAGGCACAGATAGGTTGTCATGTAGCCAATTCCCAAGGTCAATAACACCTTGCTTTGGGAGGTGGGGGAGCTTGTAGAGGCACTGCAAAGAGACTTGGGCAATAACTTGTGGTGGGTTGCTGAGGTACGTCACCATTGTGAAGATCCCCGTTACTGTAAAATATGAGGAGGTCACAGACTAAGTAGAGGGAGATGTACAGCAGAGCATAGAAGCACCTAATAAGTTTCATGATTTGGGTGGAGTAAGAGAATAGAAGTCTGGTGTAAGAATTGGAACAGATGTCCAGGCTGGGTGAGGGAAGAAGAGTGGTTTACTCTACAATAATAAGGTATGGTGAACTGGGTAGTTACTTTTCAAAAGTACAGTAAGAGAGCTGTATTTACTGTAAAGTAGTAAGATATGGCAGTAGGAGAGCTGAGTTGGCCCACAAGTGGCAGTGTCCTATAATTAGCTAATTAATCTAATTCAGTTATTTTTCCTAGTCTGAGTGTGGGCTGTGATGCTGATTGACTGGGCGGGTTAAGTGGGAGTCATCGTGCAGGTTAAAAAGCCATTTAAAGAGTGCCAGGAGTGGAGGAGGGTGGGAGGGAAGGAGAAAATTCAAAGCAGTACTAGGAACTCGATTTAGAGGCAGTCAGGCAGCTGAATTGAGTCTCCTATAGAATACTGCACTTGGGAGTGTTTGAAGTTTCAAAAACATAGCTCTCAGTGAGCATACCTTGCTTGGGGTTTGGGGTCCAAAAGCAGTAGTAGGAGCTAGAAGCAGAGGCAGTCAGGCAGCTGAATTGAGTCTCCTATTAAATGCTGCACTCGGGAATGTGCGCAGTTTCAAAACAGTAACTCTCAGTGAGAACCATAGCTGTCAGTGAGCATACCTTGCTTGGGGTTCTGGGTCCAATGGACAGGTGGGGGTGGGTGGTGACTAAGAAATCTATGCCACCACACAGTGAATGGTGAGGAGCTTTACTTGGGGTTCTGGGTTCAACAGGCAGGCAGACGGTGGCTAAGGAATCCATGCCACCCTGCAATGAAAGTTGAGGAGCCTTGCTTGGGGTTCTGGGTCCAAAAGCAGTAGTAGGAGCTAGAAGCAGAGGCAATAAGGCAGCTGAATTGAGTCTCCAATCAAGCGCTGCAATTGGGAGTGTGCAAAGTTTCAAAACTGTAGCTCTCAGTGAGAATCATAGCTCTCAGTGACCGTACCTTGCTTGGGGTTCTGGGTCCAATGGGCAGGCAGACGGTGGCTAAGGAATCTGTGCTGCCTCACAGTCAAAGGATGAGGAGCCTTGCTTGAGGTTCTGGTTCCAATGGGAAGGCGGGCAGTGGTTAAGGAATCCGTGCCACCCACAGTGAATGATGAGGAGCTTTGCTTGGGGTTCTGGGTCCAACGGGCAGGTGGGCAGTGGTTAAGGAATCCGTGCCACTCCACAGTGAATGGTAAGGAGCTTTGCTCGGGGTTTTGGGTCCAACAGGAGGGAGGCAGTGGCTAAGGAATCTATGCCAACCCACAGTGAATGGTGAAGAGCCTTACTTGGGATTCTGGGTAGAATGGGCAGGTGGGAGGCAGCTAAGAAAACCATGCCACCCCACAGAGAATGGTGAGGAGTCTCTCTTGGGGTTCTGGGCCCAACAGCAGGCAGGCAGGCAACAGCTAAGAAATCTGTGCCACCCCACAGTGAATGGTGAGGAGCCTTGCTTGGGGCTCTGGGTACAATGGACAGGTGGGCGGTGGCTAAGGAATCCATGTTGCCCTGCAGTGAATGGTGAGGAGCCTTGCTTGGGATTATGGGTCCAAAAGCAGTAGTAGGAGCTAGAAGAAGAGGTATGTTTCTGAATCACAGTGCAAGCTCTGTCAGCAAAATTAGAAAACCTGTTTAAAAATATCCAGAAAAGACTTTGAGAGAAAGAATGCAAACAAAAAAAAGTAACTCACCTCGCTGCATGCTACAAACCCAGATGAGAGAGGGCCAGATCAATTGAGTGGTCCCTAACTGCTGTGACCTGCAGTAGCTCATGGAGTGGCTTGTCAGCTGAGGCTGAGGCTGAGGTTGTGAGCCCCATACCTGACAATCCAATAACTATGTCTTCAACTGCTGATGCTAAACTGAAAAATCTTCTGTGATAACCACCCCCCTCCTGAACTCAACTCCTTTGCTGAAGTTAACTGCAGCTATCAGGTACTCATGCAGGTTATAAAAAAATTGGATGAGTAGCTAGACACTTTGGTGGTCTGGTGCAAATGTGTGTGGAATGCCAAACAGCCAATGGTGAACAAGCCTTAGAGTTGCAGAAGAAAGAACAGGCATGTACTAACATGAAACGAGTCCACAGCCTCTTTGGTAAATGATGTTACACAATAACATTGTTCAGGCCAGGAAAATTGAGAATCTCAATAATTGTATAAGGAAAAAATAATCCACATATAGTTGTCTCCCTAACCTTGAGACAGAAAATGAACTCATTTGGAACATTGTGACATTTTTTTTTTCATTTAAACTTTTTATTGATTTTATCTTACATACATTACAATACAACCAGTATGGCAGGAGACGGATATACAGAGCACTTACTGTGTTACATGTATAGTCAAATGAAAGGTATTACATACATGAAAAGAGTGACCTACTATGAGGCATCTTACACGTCATCTCTGGGAGTTGACATTTATGCAGTGATCAAAATCAAACAAGCCTGGACCATACCAGGGCCCAGCTAGTGAATGCCAGCACCTGAACAGAATGTTAGATAAATTAATTCCATTTAAAAACATTTGTTTAGTTTTATAAATTATTTGCAGCAACATATTCACAGTATCTGAAAAATATGTTTCATATGAAGTTACTTTTTCACTTTGTAGAGACAGTTTAAATCTTCATATTTTTTCATCATGTAGAGAAATCATCTCAAATATGGCACAACTGATTGCTTTTTAAAAATAAATAAACGCCTTCAGAATAATTAGTCTTGTGATGGTTCAAGGTTAGGCACTTAGATCAAAGAAAAGTTTTATAGAAAAGTGAAAAAGTGCAGCCAGTAAGCATCAGCTATAGGCTTGTTTGTGAAAAAGTTATTCAAGAGTCCTTTGTAAGAGAAGAGTCCTGTTTATGTGGCACAACCATATGAAAATATAGCAGCAATCATTTAAACAGTGGAGTTCATCTTATAATGGCAACAGGTACTCACTTGGAGCAAAACAGCAAAAATCGCCTTACTAGAATGATACCTATTCATCTGATTTATATCCAATGCTTTTAGTCCCTTTGCTCATACATGCTGATTTCTGTCTAGGTCCCCTCTGCTTAAAAGCATACTGAGGTTAAACCTGGTTTAGCTGCCTTGTCTTCTATACCATTTCCCCACTCAATGCTAATTGATATAAATTTCCAATATATCTATTTATTTTTTGACCATTTGACTCCCAAGATTTAAACTGGTGGCTGTACTTATCTAGTTGTGATGGCCACTCATGTCTCCCTTCAGAGCTCCTTGCATGGAGATTTGTCCTCACAAACGGACACAAAACTGATAAGCACCAGTGCTGAGTAGCTGCAATAGTGCAATTGTGCCAAAAGACTAAGTGCAAAAATAGTTAATCCATATATTCAAAAGGAAAAGAAACACTGCACACGGTGAACACCACCATGAGCAACAATAGTAACAAGCTACACAAGACATGGTGATGTTTCGGGAAGACCCCTTGATTAGACCAATAGGAAAGATAAAATGTGTGTTTTAAATTTGTATCGAAGTGCATGCGCAAAGAGTAAAAAGAGACTGACAGTTCTCCAAAGAAACCCTTGTGTGATCATGTGCACAAAGAGAAAAGTGGATGATAGATTCTGTGCCTAGTAGTGTGATAATAAACTATAGAACACTAATGAGACCAAAGCTGAAAATGTCATTCATTATGTATGTATATATTTGACTTTGTCCATATCAAATAAACAAATTGTAACACCTCTATATGCAAAAGAGTTGTGAGTACTAATACATATAAATAGGAAAAACAGACTAGAGAGTACTAGAACAATATATGTATATATATATTTTTTTTTCATACCCCCCCCCACAATATTAAAAAAAAATCAATGGTGTGGTTCAGTGTCTATAAATGGCAACAATATTTAACAAAAAATAAACCTTTGTTGGGGTGAGGACAAAAATAATTTTATCTCCTATGAAAAAAAGACCAAATAAAGTGCTCTTCTTTCCAGACATAAGTTAACACATACAAACACCATTAATAACAGGACCAGAGAATAAAAAACACATTAGTCACAAATCACACTGAGTTCATGTCCCTATGTTGCTTTGGCCAGCTGATGAAGACCATAAAAGCATACAGTCTCATTTCCAACAGTCAGCATCTTGCTAGGGAAGGGAAAACATTTGGTAACAATTTTTTCTTTATATTCAGGTATCTAAATATGGGCCCATGGGTAATTTTTCAGTAAGTCCATTAGGTGTCAATGTTGACAGCATAAAAATCCAATAACTTTCAAGTTATCTAAGTTTGTTTTGGATGTCCCATCCTCTAAGTCCCAAATCAAATTTTTCCAGGCTAATAAAGTAAATATCCTTCGCTGTTTCATGTACTGTTTCATGTATATGTTTTGCAATAGCATAGTTCAAATTCCTAGTTCTGGTGGCTGTTAGATGTTCACAAATCCTTTGCTTAAGCATATACTTGGTTTGGCCTACATAGGTAGCACCACATGAGCAAGTGATCATATACACTACTGCTGTCATAGAGCAGTTAATGAACCCCTTGATTAGAAATTCCGTTGTTTGTTTCAGATGTTTGAATTTCTTGACATTTTGTGTTTGATGACAGTATACACAGTGGCCACATTTATAGTTTCCATCCGGTAGTTTTGATAGTCATTTGTCTTTTCTGGGGTTGTCTGAGACAACGGCATGGACTAATGTATCTTTAACATTTTTTCCTCTCTTATATGTTATTCTTGGTTTCTCACTAAACTTGGGGCTTGTCTGTAGAATGTGCCAGTTGGTAGATATTATTTTCCCCCATTTTGATGCCAGTGGATTAAGCTATGTCATGAATGTATGTCTCTTTTGATTAGGGTCACTTGGTTTGACTTTCTCTCTAAGCATTTGTGTACGATTCATTCCTTCTACTGTTGTCCTGTGTTTGGCTATTAGTTCATGTGAATAACCATGATCCTGAAACTGGTGTTCCATCTCGGCAGCATGTTTTCTAAATTCAACTGGTTCTGTACAATTTATTTTTGCGTGTATCAATTGGCTCTTTGGAATATTTACCTATAAGTGTTCTGGATGATAGCTTGTCTCATGTAATAAGGCATGGGTTTCCTGTACAGAGTTGTTTTTTAGGACTTGATTTTCTTTGTATATCTTCAAATCCAGATAGTTGACAGCACTTTTACTGTATTCATGTGCAAATTTAAGATTGTTTTGTTGTGTTGATGTATTCCATGAGCTCCAGTAATTGGTTTTCTGTGCCACTCCAAATGATCAGTATGTCATCAGTAAAACGTGTATATATTTTTATGTATTGTAAAGTTTGATTTTAAGTATTGTCAAAAATATCATGCTGTTCCCAGGTACCCATGTACAGATTCGCTAAATTCAGGGCACAAGTCGTCCCCATGGCAGTGCCCATTTTTTTATATATAACATCCTGTTCTAAAGAAAGTGTAATTCAACTCCAGCACAAATCAAGCAATGGTAATAATGAGCTCAGAGGGAGGCAGTACCCCAGTAGCCATTTACAAATCAATGTTTTCTGTATTGCTTCTAAGCCACCTTCATGCAGTATGTTTGTATACAAACTTTCTATGTCTATTGTTACCAATAGATCATCTTCTTGTATTCTTATACCTTCTAGTTTATTTATGACATCTCCTGTATCTTTAAAATATGTAGGGAGATCTGGTACCCATTTTTTTATGAATTGATCCACGTATTGTGACAATGGCTCTGCAATTGAATTTAAACTGGAAACAATAGGTTAACCTGGTGGTTTGTTTGCATTTTTGTGAATTTTAGGTAATAGATACTTAACTGCTATAACTGGGTTGTTTACTGTTAAATATTTGGCATCTTTTTCTGTGATCCATCCTTCTTCATGTTCATGTTTTATTATCTGGTCAGCCTTGGTTTTAATCTCTAAAGTGGGGTCCTAGTTTAATTTCTGATAGTGGTGTGTGTTATTTAGTTGTCTGTATGTTTCTGTTTACCCCAAAGAACAATGGCTCGGCCCTTGTCAGCTGGTTTTATTACCATTTCTCATATATTTTCTAGTTCATGCGATGCCTGTCTTTCTGCCTTTGTAAGATTGTCTTTACAGTATTTTTCTTTTTTCTCATTTTTCCTCATAGCTTTATTTATCTCTAAATCCACAATTGTCATAAATGTTGTTGACTTATTACTTGGGGGTACTGGTGGTATGAATCTAGATTTATTTTTGAGTGCATGAGATCCTCTATTTGTGGTCTGTATAGGAGGGTCCATTATTGTTGGTTTATTTGCAAAAAATTCCAGTAGTCGTAACTGTAAAAAAATTGAATTTGTTTACTTCTATATTGAAAATGTTCACTTTATTCTGTAGAACAAAAGATAAACCTTTAGTTAGTAATGATAGTTATGGTTGTGTGATGGAAATGTTTGTGAGGTTGACGACTGCCAGTTCTTTCTCCTGGTGGATCACCTTAGTTCCTGTGGGTAATATTGACTGAAGTGCTGAGTGGTAGTGTAGTTTCCCCTGCCTCTTTCTCTCATTCTTCCCTTCCCCAACCCCTCCTCATTCTCCTCTTGGTCCTAAAATAGGGGAACTATTATGGGAGGTACTGGGTCTCTGGGAGTCATGTATCAATCCTTGTCCCTGTGCTGTGTCTTGTCTGTCTACATCTCAGCTGACATCGGACTCTAATGACAAAATGTCTGTTGGTACATCTTCTGTATGTATGTTAGATGCAACACATTGTTCCATGTTTCCTGGTCTGTTCCATATACACACGTTTTTATTGGCATAATCTTTGTTGTCTCTGACGTGTTTGATAAGTTTCTGTTTTTTGATTTCCTCTTTATATTCAGTAAGCATTTGGTCCATTTGGAGGTGACAAGGGCAGTAAGGGGAGCCAAAGCATCTATGGAACTCAGGCTGGCAAAAGGCATTAAGAAGGAGAGAAGGACTTCTTTAAGTACATCAGGGAGAAAAGGAGCTGTAAGGACCACATAGTAAGGATTAGGAAGGAGGGGGGTTGGGTGGAAGCAGGGTGTGATAAGGTGGAAGCACTAAATGAGTACTTCTGCTCAGTATTTACTAAAGAAAAGAGGGGGGTGACACCCAAGGTGGGAGAAATGGCAGAAGCAGTGTGGGAAGTGGTGACAGATGGGGAAGTCATGGAGAGCAGAGTTCGAGAGGGTTTGAAGGCACTGAGGGTGGACAAGGCACCAGGCCCAGATGGCATCCACCCCAGGGTACTGAAGGAGTTGGCAGAGGTCCTTGCAGGACCTTTGACAGACCTATTTAATACCTCACTACATTCAGGGTGTGTACCTCAGGACTGGAGGATGGCTCATGTGGTGCCCCTCCACAAGAGTGACCCCAAGGATGAACCGGGAAACTACAGACCAGTAAGCCTCACATCCATCGTGGGTAAGCTAGTGGAGACTATCCTGAAGGAGAGGCTGGTGGCCCTCCTAGAGGCCAAAGGACTACAGGACAGCAGACAGCATGGCTTCATACATGGCAAATCCTGCCAAACCAACCTGGTTGAGATTTATGACTGGGTAACTAGGCAACTAGACAGGGGCCATGCAGTGGATGTCCTGTATCTGGACTTCAGTAAGGCATTCGACTCAGTGCCACATGGAAGGCTGGAAAGGAAGTTAGTAGGCACAGGGACGGGTGCAAAACTGGTGAGATGGGTAGGAAACTGGCTGCAGAGAAGGCAACAGAGGGTGGTGGTGGGTGGGGAGCTCTCACACCCAAGGGCAGTGATGAGTGGTATTCCACAGGGCTCGGTGTTGGGACCAGTGTTGTTTGGGATATTCATTGCAGACATATCATGGGACATCAAGAGCAAGATCAGTCTGTTTGCTGATGATACCAAGGTAGGCGCAGTGGTGGATAACCTAGAGGGATGGCAGGGGTTGCAGGATGATCTGGCAAAGCTTGAAACCTGGTCAGACACCTGGCAAATGGGCTTAACGTCAAAAAGTGCAAGGTGCTGCATTTTGGGATGAAGAACCCAAGGAGGAGTTACCAGCTAGGGGAGTGCAGCTAGCCAGACAGAGGAGGAGAAGGATCTGGGTGTGCTCATTACAGGGTCAATGAACAACTCGGCACAATGTAGGAAGGCAGCTGCAAAGGCCAACAAAATGCTGGGTTGTATTGCAAGGGGTATATCCTCGAGGAGGGAGGAGGTGATTCTGCCACTGTATAGATCATTAGTTAGACCACACCTGGAGTACTGTATGCAGTACTGCATCCGTATCTGAAGGGGGACATTAAGTTACTGGAGGGGGTGCAGCGCAGAGTGACAAAGATGATCAAGGGGCTGGGGGACTTATCATACGAGAAGAGGTTGAAGGAGTTGAACATGTACTCACTGGAGGAGAGGACAGACAGGGGTGACATGATTGAAACCTTTAAATACATGAAAGGTATAAACAAGACAGGTACAGAGGGGCTGTTCAAAGTAAGGGAAGGGAGGGACACCAGGGGTCATGATATGAGACTGGAGAGAGGAAGGTTTAGGAGGGAGATGAGGAGACACTTTTTTACAGAGAGGGTTGTGGCTGGGTGGAATACGTTACCTGCTGAAGTGGTATGCAGTAGAACAGTGGACTGCTTCAAACGAGGATGGGACAGGACAAGGGGGAGGGTTAATGAAGGGGAAGGGTGGAAGGGAGGGGCAGCTGCAGAATAAGGGGTGCTAGCTGCACATTCGAGCAGACTTGATAGACCTCTAGGCCTTTATCTGCTGGCAAATTTTGTATGTTCATATTTTATTTTTAAGTTCATTCAATTCTAATGGAGGAATAGAGCTGTAGGCCTCTGTCTTCAACTTTTTAATTTCATTCAGTATTTTACTACTCTCTTTTTTACTTTTTTTTGATAAATAATAACAGCCAATCAAAAGAGCATTTGTTTGCTACTTTTTCCCATTCAAGCATGAACTATCTGTCTTCTAGCCCATAGGCAGGTAGTTTCTGATTTCTCAGTCTGCTTGGTATTTTCCTGTCCTGCCAATATTTAGTTAATGAAACAGCATGCATATTATATCTTATGTTTTTTTCTCTGTAAAATTTCAATATAACTATGCTCATCATTTCTTTTTGTGTTACTGCTAGTATTTTTAAACGTATTTTGATAGCCTTCTAGCGGGCTTGTGATTCTAAGTCCCCCCTCTTCAGAGATTGATAAAAAGTTGTTGCTCTCTGCTGCATGTGCCATATTGATTGATGACCGAGCAAATGTTAACAGCTGCAATCTACCTGGAGCACTTGGACACCTGTTTCTGCCAGAGCAGGATTTCAACCAAACTAAAATAGTAAAGACCAAACTCTTCCGGCTCCCTAGCTGATAAATTCTTTGTTAGTGCACTTATTGCTTTATAAAGCAGAAACCTTAATGTAATCAAAATCAAACAGGCCTGGACCTTGCCTTGGCTCTTTGTGAATGCCAGCACCTGAACAGAATGCTACTCATATATCAATTCCATTTAAAAATGTTTATTTAGTTTTATAAAGTATTTGCAGCACCATATTCATAGTATCTGAAAAATGTTTTTCATACAAAGTTACTTTTTCACTTTGTAGAGACAGTTTAAATCTTCATATTTTTTCATCATGTATAAAAGTCATCTCAAATATGGCACAACCCGTTCCTTTTTAAAAAGATATGAACACCTTCTAAATAATTAGTCTTGCGATGGTTCAAGGTTAAGCACTTAAATCAAAGAAAAGTTTTAGAGAAAAGTGAAAAAAGTGCAGGCAGACACTTGGATAATTGTTGGTGAAAAAATTATCCAAGTATCCTTTGTAAGAGAAGGGTCCTGTTTATGTGGCACAACCATATGAAAATATAGCAGCAATCATTTAAACAGTGGTGTTCATCTTATAATGGCAGCAGATACTTGCTTGGAGCAAAATGGCAGAACTCGCCTTACCAGAATGATACTTATTCATTTGATTTATATTCAATGCTTTCAGTCCCTTTGCTTGTACATGCTGAATTCTTCCTAGGTCCCCTCTGCTTAAAAGCATACTGAGGTTAGACCTGGCACCGCTGCCTTGTGCCCTATACTATTTCCCCACTCAATGCTACTGCTAATTGGTATAAAGTTCCAATATATCTGTTTATCTTTTGACCATTTGACTCCCAAGATTTAAACTGATGTCTGTACTTATCTAATTGTGATGGCCACTCGGGTCTCCCTTCAGAGCTCCTTGCGTGGAGAATTGTCATCACCAATGGACATGTAACCAATAAGCGTTAGTGTTGAGCTGCAATCGTGCAATTGTGCCAAAAGACTAAGTGTAAAAGTAGTTAATCCATATATCCAAAAGGAAAAGAAACACTGCATATGGTGAACACTGCTGCGAGCAATGACTGTAAGCGGCTACACAATGGATGGTGATGTTTTCGGAAAACTCCTTCATCAGACCAATAAGAAAGCTAGAATGTGTGTTTGAAATTTGTATCAAAGTGCATGCGCAAAGAGTAAAAAGAGACTGATAGTTCTCCAAAGAAACCCTTGTGTGATCTTGCACACAAAGAGAAAAGTGGATGATAGATTCTGTGCCTAGGTGTGTGATAAAAAAAAAAACTACAGAACACTAATGAGACTAAAGCTGAAAATGTCATTCATGGGGACTTCTGGCGATGTGTCATGCAGAGTAGCAGCTTCCCAGCACAGCTCCAGCCACCCAATCATCAAAAGTCTCCTCACTGCATAAATGCTAATCCTCCGATATAGCTGTCAGCATTTAAAAACATCAGAAGATCCAAGGAAGCACTGAAGATACCACCCATCCCGTTATATGGATCTAGAGTGCAAAAAAATGCTACCAAAGTGCACTCCGCCTCTCACGCCCGAAAAGGCCCCAAAAAAGCCTAGGGCCTCGGGCTCTAGCCAGAACCTAATTGCCTCCACCACTACCAGGGACAGTGAGCCACTCACCCTTCACAGATTAGTTGAGGAATTCAAGCCATTCCGTGATGATCTGCACAAACTTACCTTGGACCTTGCTACTATGACATCGCAGCTGAGTGAAGTTTCTCAAAGGGCCTCTGATAATTCAGCATGGCTCTTTTTGCTCTAGAAGAAACAAGATAAGCTTATTTAAACCCAGCACCTTACCGTTGATGGCTATTAGCTGGAACAGGTGGGAGGACCTTGAGGCGCGTCGCCGGAATAATGTTGTCATAATTGCGCTCTCCAAAGGGGAAGAAGGGCACGATACGATTTTATTCATGCAAAAGCTGATACAAAAACTGGTTGGCCCTTTGCCTTTTGGCAATAAATATATCATAGAAAGAGCTCATAGGGCTCTCCATGCCAAGCCAGCGCCCGGTGTCCCTCCACACCCGCTAATTTTCCACTTCTTAAATTTCCTGGAAAAGCAACACTTGCTTCAGAAATGTAAAGAGCTTCAAGATATTAAGTGGGAAGGCAAAACCCTCAGAATAACCCAGGATCTGCCAACTTCTGTGCGCATGAAAGGCATTCCATCCAATGGTGACTAAGTTAATTGCTGCTAGTATTAAATTCAGGATGGCGTGTCCTGCCAGGCTTCACGTTCTACTAGCAGGAGTCTGGACTCCTTTTGATGATCCCAAAGTTGCAGCATCGCAGCTTAAGCTTGCTTTTCCCAACCTTTTCAAGAGTCCCTGAGGGGATACTGGGAAGATTTCTGTTTGTAATGCGGATTTCTAAGAGTGAAAGAGAAGTTTTCTAATGGGAATGTACCTTCTGAATCTGAATATTTTGGTTACATCCATCTATTATAGGAATACAGAAGTGCTCGGCTCTATTGCGCTCCTTAAAAGTATCCCACGTTGATCGGATGGAAGTGATCTGCCCTCAGGCAGTAATTGCATTGGCCCTAAGTTTGCCCCACTGTAAGTGTTGCAGCCTATGCCCCCAATAAACTTTTTCTGTCGCTTAACACCTTGCCCCAAGAAGGAAAATACTGACTCTGGTGGATAGTGCTCTCCCTAGTTGGAATTTTCTAAGAGCATAAACCTGGACTGGGAGGAAGCTACGTACAGCACTAGAACAGGAGAACTGTCTTAATTGTCCTAAGCAGCCTCCTGGAGACCTGAGGGAGTAATACCTCCTGTCTTTCCCCTCGTTTTTGGTCAGTAACCTTCAACTTAAGGCCCAGATCTGTCTAACTGTTAAAGCGAGTCCCTTTGTGAGAGTTTTTCTCTGTTATACAGCATCGCTACAAGACAGAGTTCCACACAACTGATGGGCACTAATCTGAATCACCGCTTTAGCAGTGGATCTGAGCGCTGATTTGGATTTTCCCCTTTTTTTTTTTGTTATTTTTATTCCTGCATATGGATGTCTCAAGAGGCACCAGGTCAGCGGAAACATCAGGTCAGGGAAGTTGATGAACATTCATAATAAGAAGAAAAGGGAGTGAAAGAGAGAGCTGTGGATTAGGAATGTTTCAAACTTTAATGCTAGTTATGTTGCAAGTTAGAGTGAAGGATCTCCTTTGCTTTTTTTATTGTTCCTTTTTTCGACTCTTCACACGTGGGAGGGAGCTTTATAAGCTATTGATAGGTGTGAATATAAACAAATTAATACAGATATGTGTTAGATCTACCCCGAGTATATGTTTCTGCTACATTAAATAATGATAACCGATCTGTTAGATGTTTAAAGAATATGTTAGCAGTATTAGTATGACAGCTAGATACTAAAGACTTAAGTTTATAGTTTTAAAACACCTTTGATGTATAAGAATGATAGTAGATTTTGGATACTCTTAACATGTTTAGACATCTACCTAATTAGCAATAGTATAGGGGTCTTGTGGTGTTTGACCCTAGAAGGACTTTTGAGATTTTTATTTTTAACTGTTTTAGAGCAAGGAGGGTGGCTGGAGGGAGATGGATGGATGTAGGGCATGAGGCAAAAGGCAGAGCGTAGGCGAATGGGAGGTGGGGATCATAGGTAATTTTCCATACTATGTACGGGATATAATAGGGGATCAGTTAGCTTTGGGGGGATGGGGAGAATTTCTTCACACAGGAACTGTTATCTGGAGAAATTAATGGATAAGGCTTACACAAATTCATCAGCATGTAAACCTCTATGGCGGGTACCGTGAGAATTCTCACATGGAATGTCAGAGGGGCAAGACGCAAGCTTAAGCAGTACCAGCTCCTTAAACATCTTAACCTGTTGGCTGTGGATATTGTTATGATGCAGGAATCCCATTTGTTAAATTCAGAGGCAGACAACTTATGCAGGCAACAAATAGGTCAGTGCTTCTCGGCTAAGGGCAATGCCCAAAGTAGAGGCGTTATGATTCTAATTTGTAGATCTATACCATTTACTCCCAATTTAATTATACCTGACTCAGAAAGGTGTTACATTATAGTCAAGGGGAAACTTTACACCAGAGTCATCATACTTGCTAGCATATATGGCCCTAATACTGACTCCCCCAGTTTTTTCATGCATTTACTATATTCTTACACCCTATTTAAATATACCTTTAATTTTAGGAGGGCATTTCAATCTAGTTGTGGATCCACAAATAGATCACTCAAGTAGGTCACTTAAAGGACTCTCCCCAGCCCAACGAGCACTCCAGAAATAGTTAGATGGTGCAGGATTGATAGACATTTGGTGTGTCCTTCACCCGGCAGTTAAAGAATTCACATTTACCTCACAGACCCACCATACGTCTTCCCGTATCGACTACCTGTTAATTTCCCAAAACTTGATTACTGATGTGTCAGAGACTAATATACTTTTGGGTCTGCTATCTGACCACTCCCCTGTGTTGTGCTTGATCTCCCTTGTATCTCTTCCCACGAAGGGTGGGCGATGGAAGGTCAACAACCAATTGCTTAAAAACCCAGAAAATGTTAAATATATAGCTGAGCACATCACAGTTTTCTCAGAAATCAATATCAATTCAACAGGAAGACCTGATATTGAATGGTGTTCCCTAAAAGCCTACCTTCATGGCCTTCTGATTGGATTGGCATCCAAAAGGAAAAAGATGCAAGAGGAGAAATTTAAATCACTATTATCTCAAATCCGGTCATTGGAACACACTTTATCACCCCAGTCTTCTGATTTAGTGAAACAAGATCTAGTAGAGTTAAAAGATGCTTATCTGAATTTACTAAGACAGAAGACTGAATTCTCCATCCTCAAAGCCAAAGCCCTTTATCTGGATCTAGGAGAAAAGGCAAGGCGTCTCCTGGCTCTCAAACTTAAACAACTTGAATTGAATAGGTTCATTGCCTCGATCCGCTACATGGAAGATGACAACTTAAAAATATCCCCCTACCCTTAGACAAGTCCCCTGGACCAGATGGGCTGTCCAGTAACTTTTACAAAACCTGTCAAACTGCTATAGCACCTGTGTTAAAGGATCTCTTTAGTTATTGGTTTAATAAGGGGATATCAGAGTCCAGCTTTTTAGAGGCCGTGGTATCCCTAATCTTAAAGCCTGGGAAGGACCCCCAAAATCTCAGCAGTTATCATCCTATTTCGTTATTAAATACCGATATAAAAATTCTGGCCAAAGTATTGGCTAACAGACTTACTAAAATTATAGATAACATAATAAGACATGAGCAGGTTGGATTTATGGCTGGAAGGTCATCTCAAGACCATATGAGAAAGTTGCTGCATCTCATTGTGGTGGCTAGAGATTCCAATTTACCTATGGTGCTGATTTCACTTGATGCTGAAAAAGCATTTGACAGAGTCTCCTGGGATTTTCTCTTTGCCACCTTAACATCCTTTGGTTTCCCGGGAGATTTTGTCAAATTGATTAAAGTATTATATTCCTGTCCCTCGGCCAGAGTAAAATGTAATGGTTTGTTATCTTCCCCGTTTAAACTAGCTCGGGGCACTAGGCAGGGGTGTTCCCTATCCCCGCTACTATTCAACATATACCTAGAACCCTTGCTTCTTAGGATGGTGGGCAATGCCAATATTATGGGAATTCAGGTGGGAGGAGTTAGATATGCATTCTCGGTTTATGCGGATGATATCTTATTACATTTAGAGAACCCAAGTGCCTCAATTCCTGCTGTCCTAAAGGAAATTGAGGAGTATTCTAAGGTATCCTATTATAAACTTAACCGGGAGAAAACGTTGGTGATCCCTCTGAATCACAAAGTCAATAAAGCGGAATTAGCCCCCCTAGGCCTTACCTGGGAGACGAAGTCCATAGTTTACTTAGGAATCAAGATCTTTAGGTATTCCAGCACTATTTTGAGAAACAATATATACAACCTCATTAAAATAATAACCAAGGACCTTAAGAGGTGGCGACTGCTTCCTATTTCGTTATGGGGTAGACTAAGTATAATTAAAATGAATCTATTGCCTAGAATATTATACCCCTTAGGAATGTTGGGTATGTACCTCCCCAAAGTTTGGTTCTCCAGGTTGCGAGGTATGCTAAGCTCCTTTTTGTGGAACAAAAAAAATGTTCGCAGGTCTTATTTCAAATTGACAGCACTGAAAGTGAGGGGGGGCCTTGCAGCCCCCTTTTTCTTCTTATACTACATTGCGCAACATCTAGGTAAGCTGTTCTACTGGCAGAAAGAGGTGGATCATACAGCATACTCTCCTTTGTGGCTACCGATTGAAAAACACCTGGCATCTCACGAGAAATGCTCACTGCGTACCCTGCTATATGTCTCTCCATCCCATATTCCCAAGTCTCTCAGAAATAATCCTATGGGCTGGTCGATGAAAGCCTCTCATCAGGCCCAAATATACCTCACAGCTAAGTGGAGCCAGTCCTCTGACCAACCATTTGTTGATAACCCACATTTCAAAATTGGCGGTGTACCAATACCTCGTGCCTTTTGGCCCTGGTTGAGTCAATGTAAAGTCTCAGAGATATGGAGGGGTGGAAAAGTGATTTCCCTGACTCAATTATGCAACTCTGCTGGTGCTGTAAGCAATGAACCCTTTAAACACCTCCAAGTCAGCAAGGCCCTATCCTTGTTTTCTCGGCTTTCCCCATTAATAGATATAGGTGAAAGAGATCCTATTGCACTCCTGTAGGTTGCTTCCCAACTGCATAAAGTGTCAAATTTGTATAAAATTCTTCAGGATTGGGACCATAGATTACCCTCGGAGTTTGCTTTTTATTGGGTAAGAAATTAGGCCTCCTGAAGATGTTAATGTGTGGAAGAAACTTTGGATATCATTGTATAAGTTTGTCAAACAAGATAGACTCAGATTAGTTCATTACAATATTATGTATAATATGTATTTGACACCAGCCAAACTCTTTAGATATGGATCCTTGCACACACCAACATGCAACAGGTGCAAGGAGGATATAGGGTCACTATATCACATGTTGTGGCTGTGCCCACATATAAAGAAATTTTGGCAATCCATCAATAATTCTTTGGACCCTATCCTTGGCTTGAGGGAATTATTTACACCTGAAGTTTGTCTAATAAATTATTTCCCAGTTGATACTCCAAAAAGTAGGAAAGCACATATGACTCTTGTCACAGCAACTGCTAAGTTAACAATAATGAGGCACTGGACGGATGAAAACCCACCTTTAATTTTGGAATGGTTCAGGGAATGTGTTTTGGCTTTACAGTTGGAAAGACATATTGTATTTGTACAAAATAGAGGCAAAACTTTTACTTCACTATGGGGAAGCTTAGAGGCCATCCTGATGATATGGAAATCCTAATGAAAAGGGGCCTCAGTATATCTGCAGTTTAAATGGTAGCAACGGTGTGAAGTCTGGGGGGTGGGGTGGTGGTAGATGGGTTTTTCCTTTTTCCTTTTCTTTAGTGTAAAAAGCATGCACCTGATGTTCTCAGCTGTACGAGATTACCTGATGTTGTTTACCTGGTGCTGATATATTAATAAAGCTTTTAAATAAAAAAAAAATATCCCCGTCAGATATTGTTTCTGAATTCATAAAATATTACATGAAGTTATATACCCTGATGGAGGAACCTCCGTCATTATCTAAACTGGACCTTTTCATAACACTTCTTTCACTGCCTACTATCTCAAATGTACATAAAGCCATTCTTGTCACTCCCATCACTTCAGTGGAAATAGAGTTATTAAAGATCTCCCGATAGACAAAACACCAGTTCCTGATGGTTTCTCAGCAAATTTATATAAAATATTTCCCCCACATCTGGTTCCATCGCTTCTGGCCTTATTTGCTTATATTCTTTCGGGGCAAGACTTGGATAAGTCTCTATTTGAGGCCTTAATCACTCTAATACCCAAAGAAGGTAAACCCCCTGATAGAATGCAAAGCTACAGACTAATTTCCTTTCTGAACCAAGATGTCAAGATTCTTACAAAACTTCTTGCGGATCGGTTAGGCCCGATATTGCCGGATATCATAGGCCCAGAACAGGTGGGATTTATGAAGGCCAGATCCTCGGTAGACCATCTCAGAACCCTGTTGCATGTCTTTTTGGCCACCAGGGATGCTGACTTTCCTGCTGTGCTTGCCTCCCTGGATGCCGAAAAGGCATTCAACAGGGTTGATTGTAATTTTTTATTTCAATCACTTCATGCTTTTGGATTTCCCCCCTTGTTTGTACAGTGGATTAAGGTATTATGCAAATCTCCAAGTGCATGCGTTGTTTGTAAGGGGTCAATGTCCGATCCGTTTACACTTTATGCCGGAACTAGACAGGGTTGCCCACTATCCCCTTTATTGTTTAATATCTATTTAAAACCTCTTATTTGCAGGAGTACAGTAGATCCAGATGTCCAGGGTATAAGTGGTTCAACATCAGACTGTCAAAGTTTCGGCTTATGCGGACGACTTGCTCCTACAATTGTCCCACCCCAAGATGTTAATGCCTGCCCTGATTACAATCTTGGAAGAATTTAGCTCTATGTCTAACTACAAATTAAACAAAGATAAGACTGTGGTCTTCCCCCTAAATTACAAAGCGATAGAGATAGATGCTTTAGCAGTAGGTTTCTCTTGGCAGACTAAATCCTTGAAATACCTGGGAGTTAACTTGTCAAGAGACCCCGGTAGATTTATAAAACTAAATGTGGATTCTCTAGTTGCTGTTATTAGGCAAGATCTTAAAAGATGGGCCTTGCTCCCCCTCTCTCTTTGGGGAAAATCAATATAGTTAAAATTAATATTTTTCCTCAGTTATTCTACCTAATTAATCTTTCAAATGTCTGGATCCCCTTGTTTAAAAGGACGCATAGGATGATTACAGATTTTATCTGGGCAGCTAGGAAGCCCCAGCTAAGTTATAACAAGCTGTCAGCCCCCAAAGAGAAAGGAGGACTCCATCTCCTGCACATTGGGCTATATTAATGGCCAGTCATGTAAGCAAGTACTTGAGATGGCCCACACCAGAGCTCCCCTCAATATCATATTCTTTTACTCCCATATGGCTCAAAATTGAACGTACCCTTATAAAGGCTAATGGGCTATCCTCCAGGGTGCTTTTACATACTAGGTTAAAATCCTTACCTCCCTTGCTTAAAGGCAGCCCTATAGCAGTATCTATAAGAGTTCATTCACAGTTATGTTCTTTCTTGAAGTATGAGCATACAATAGATCCCTCTCAACCTTGGTGGGGGAACTCAAATCTCACCATTGAGGGCAAACCCCTCCAATTGAAATGGATCTCCCAGCTGGGAGATCACCCACTTAGCTTTTTTATTTGGGAAGATGTCTCATGGTTAACCTCTTCTGAGATTATACATAAAGCCCAAATCCTGAATTCTGTTATTTTCAAAATATTCCAACTACTGCACCTGATGGTGAAATCTTTTGGCTCTGTCCCTCCGACACCTTCAAGTTTGTCCTACTGGACAGAACTGATTTCTATGGCAGGCCTACCTCATGCTGTATCTAAGATGTACGGGATATTACATAACTGGAAATGGCCGGATGGTTTTGGCCCGACTCAATTTTGGGCCTCTCTTTTTCCCCAACAGGAAATTAATTGGCCTTCTTTGTGGGTGAATTGCCACAAATATGTTAGACACGATAAGCTCCAGCTAATGCAGTTCAAAATCCTGCATAATTACTATTATTCACCCCAGAAATTGGCTAAACTGCGACTCCTGTCATCCGCTACCTGTACTCTTTGCCAACAGGAAGAGGGGAATCTACTACACATAGTCTAGAAATGTCCCAGAGTAGCCCCCCTTTGGCATGTGATTCGACAGAGGGCTGATCCTTTACTAGGATTATACGATCTTTTCTCTCCCTAAACATGCATTTTGGGGAATTTTTCCTCTGTCACAGTTAATAACAGAAAATTTCACATAACTCTTATAGCTATGTTGGTTAAAAATCTGGTTTTGCGTCATTGGAAAGACACGACTGACATTGCTTATAGTGAATGGTTACAAGAGTTGCTGACAAATCTGCATTTGGAAAATATGATTGCTAAGTTACATGATCAATCCCAGAAATTTCAGAAGATTTGGGGCCCTTTGCTGACATTGTACTCCTTATAATCATCATAGGGATCTACCCTCTTTTTATTTCTCCTGCTGATATTTCATCTTGAGTGAGGAAATGGGGAAGGGAGGGGGGATGGGGGGGAGTTGATATAACTCCTGTTCTTTAATCCTGTGTCATTTGTATGTATGCTGACTAGATATTCTCTCTGTAAATGCATAAAAACGAAAAAAGTTTGAATTGAAAAAAAGAAAATGTCATTCATTATGTATATACATATTGGACTTTGTCCATATCAAATAAACAAATTGTAACACCTCTATATGCAAAAGGGTTGTGAGTACTAGTAAATATAAATAGAAAAACAGCGAATGGTGAGAAGCCTTGCTTGGGGTTCTGGGTCCAAAAGTAGTAGAAGGAGCTAGTAGTAGAAACAGTCAGGCAGCTGAACTGATTCTCCAATCAAATGCTGCACTCAGGAGATCACAAAGTTTTAAAACCATAGCTCTCAGTGAGCATACCTTGCTTGGGGTTCAGGGTCCAATGGGCAGGTGGGTGGTGGCTGAGGAATCTGTTCCACCCCACAATGAATGGTGAGGAGTCTTGCTTGTGGTTCTGGGTCAAACAGGCAAGTGGGCAGCAGCTGAGGAATCCATGCTGCCCCACAATAAATGGTGTGGGGCCTTGCTTGGGGTTCTGGGTCCAATAGGCAGACAAACAGTGGCTAAGGAATCCATGCTGCCTTGCATTGAATGGTGAGGAGCTTTGCTTGGGGACTGGATCCAACAGGCAGGTAGACGGTGGCTAAGGAATCCATGCCATCCTGCAGTGAATGGTGAGGAGCCTTGCTTGGAGTTCTGGGTCCAAAAACACTAGTAGGACCTGGAAGCAGAGGCATGTTTCTGAATCACAGTGCAAGCTCTGTCAACAAAACTTGAAAAACTGTTTAAAAATACCCAGAAAAGACTCAAGAGAAAGCATGCAAGCAAAAAACAAAAAGTCACCTCACTGCATGCTACAAACCCAGATAAGAGAGAGGGTCAGATCAATTAAGTGGTCCCTAATTGCTATGACCTCCAGTAGCTCATGGAGTGGCTTGACAGCTGAGGCTGAGGCTGAGGTTGAGGTTGTGTGCCCCATACCTGAAAATCCGATAACTATGTCTTCAACTGCTAATGCTAAAACTGAAAAATCCACTGGGGTCACTCCCCCCCAACTCAACTCCTTTGCTGAAGTTAACTGTAGCTATCAGGTACTCATGCAGGTTACAAAAAACTGGATGAGTAGCTAGATGCTTTTGTGGTCAGGTGGCAATGTGTGGAATGCCAAACAGCCAATGGCAAGGAAGCCTTAGAGTTGCAGAAAAAATAACAGGCAGCTACTAACATGAAACTGGAGTCCACAGCCTCTTTGGTAAATGGTATGCTACATGATAACATTGTTCAGACCAGGAAAACTGAGAATCCCAAGAATTGTATAAGGAAAAAATAATCCACATATAGTCATCTCCCTAACCTTGAGACAGAAAATAAACTCACTTGGGACATTGTGACATTGTTTTTTTTTTTTCAGTTAAACTTTTTATTGATTTTATCTTACATATATTACAATACAACCATTATGGCAGGAGACGGATATACTGAGCATGTATTGTGTTACATGTATAGTCACATGAAAGGTATTACATACATGAAAAGAGTGATCTACCAAGAGGCATCTTATACATCATCTGTAGGAGTTGCCATTTATGCAGTGATACCTGGATACCTGGAGCCTCAAGGCTGTCCTGTTCTCCTACCCTGGAAAAGAACCCAGAACCACAAAGAATCAATTGGACAAAAGGGAACATGATATCTACTAAGTCACAACTATAAGCATACAATAAGTGATTTTGCCACCTGAAATTGTCCCTTTAGGTACTATGAAGAGGAGGGGGTATCTGGGGGAGCAGATGGGATGGATAGGTCACCCAATACCAGTTCTAGGTTCGGTGTACATTATAAAGGGGTTCCAACAGCTGTAATGAGATGGTAGGGTGTTGAATATTGTGTGGGAGAGTTGGTCCATGGTGGCCATAGTCATTAGGGAGTTAAATAATTCTGCAATAGCAGGCATGTCCACTGTATGACATTTGTATAGGAGAAGCCTTTTGGCTTGTATTCCTAGTAGAGTAAACCACTGTCACTCTCTGGGGCTGGTATAGCTGGTGTGTATGGTGGTATTCCCAATGCCCAAAATTCAGCTGTGAGAGGGATATCCTTATGGAAACCTTCAGGAGCCAATTCATATGCTCTTTTTCAGAAGGGTTGGATGACAGGACAGGTCCAGATTATATGGTGTTAGTCCCACTTATGTATCTGGCACCTCCAGCATAGAATGTTATTAATTAGTTTGGCCTTATATAGTGCCTCTGGCATCCTGTACCAGAAGTGTAGGATTTTGTTCTGTATAAGCCTACTTCTGGGGTCTACATAGTTCTGAGGGGAGCAGAAGCCCAGCAGGCCTGCCATTGTTGATCAGAAATGGGAGATTCTAGGGCTTTTTTCCATTTGTTCTTTGACTCCTGAGATTGACTGAGTAGGGTTCCCCTAAGATCCGAGTAAATTTGACTGGCCACCCCTTTTTAGTCAGACGTTCATCTATGAAGGTTATTCGGATGTGGGCTTCTGGGGTGTTTGCAGATATATTTTTGGACAGCACTGCATATCTGTAGATAGCTCCAGAAGTCAGATTGGGGGAGATTGTATTTTACCTTAAGGTCTTGAAATGAGGCCATATGTTTGTTGGGTGATTCTAAGATGTTTTGCAGATGGTGTATTCCCTTCACCATCCAGTGGGGCCAAGAAACAGATTTATGGTCTCTCTGTAGGTGGCCATTTCCCCAGATGGGAGTTAGGTCTCGGTGGGTTGGGTTAGTCCTCAGTGTCTTGTGTACCTTTGCCCAATACTTAATGGAAGGACTTATGGTAGGGTGCAAGTTCAGGGTTTTGGATGGAGTATCATACAGTAGAAGAGATAGGCACTGCACTTTAGCTTGTGCTTCTTCCATATGTAGCCACTGTGGGGAAGACACTGAGTGGGGCTTAAACCAGTGCAGAGTTTGTGTGGTCTGAAATGCCAGTTTATAGCCCTCTGTCCAGGGGAGGTTCCAGTCACCATCCTTCCAATGGGCCTGCAACTTATTCCTGCTGTACCTGGGCTTCTTCCCTTCCCAGATAATGTTGCCAATGATCACATCAATTTTAGTGTACCAGTGGGGAGGATGATGTAGGGGTAGGTGGGATATAATATATTGGAGTTTGTGGGAGGTTACCATTTTCATTGAGGCCGCTTTCCCTGGCATTGTCAGATTGAGTAACTTCCACCTGTCTAATTCTGTGCAGATTTCAGCTAATAAGGGTTTTAGGTTTAGATCCCATAGCCAGGAGATGTCACTGACTATACAAATGCCCAGATATGCAGTTGTTAAAGCAGACATTCATAACAAGGGGAACTCTACCCCTTCTACTACTATGCCCCTAATGTGTACCACCTACTCCACCTGAGTTCCCCCTAGCTTTAATCACTGTGGTTATGTAATGCCTTCTGGTGCCCATCAAAGAGCATATGGGGTGACCATATCTGCTCTGCATACTTTATTCAAGTGTAAAACCTCTGCTTTGTTTTGGTTAAGCTGAAGTCCAGATATTTGTGTAAAGTGCATAAGCATGGTAAGCAGAGGTGAAATGAAAGTGTTAATATCAGCTAGGGGGGCCAGAAGATCATCTGCTTACATGAGCGTGGTGAATTTTTGTTCTCCTATAAGTACTCCTAGAATTTGCTGGTGTAGCCTGATGGCTGCAGCCAAGGGTTCCACCACTGGTACAAAGAGAAGCAGGGACAGGGGGCAACTTTGTCTAGTACCTTTTCCCAGGGGAAAGGGGGCAGATAATAGGGAGGTAGTAAGTATTCTTGCCATGGGTAGCATGTACAATGCATGGATCCATGCCAGTAACATCTCCCTAAATCCCATGCTCATCAGCACTGCCTGCAGATAGTCCCATTCAAGGGAATCAAAATCTTTTTACGTCAACAGCCAGTGCTGCTACAGGAGTGGGCAGGGATTGGGCTACATGGGAGTTATTACCTAGGAATCTGATGTGGTCTGCACTATGCCAGCCTGGGAGAAAGCCTACTTCGGATGGATGTATTAGTTGGGGTAATAGTGGGTTGAGTCTGTGGGCTAGAATCTTTGCAAAAATTTTGCTATCCAGATCGATGAAGGATATGGGTCTATAACTAGAAGGCAAGGTAGGGTCTTTTCCCTTCTTGGTGAGGACAGCTATCACTGCCTTCCTGAGAGTGGGAGGGAAACTGCCAGTGCTGAGGACTTCTGTGTAAGCTGCACCTGTGGTGTGTGCGATAAGAGGGGGAGAGATGCTGCCAGATTTCTACTGGAAATCCATCCCAACCGGGTACTTTACCTGATTTAAGGGATCCTATGGCTTGCCCAACTTCTTCCTCAGGTATGGGGGCATCCAGCTGTGTGGCTTGTTGAGCTGCTAGACAGGAATGTCTAGTGGGGCTAGAATGGGCTGTACCTTGGAGGGGTTAGAGCTTTAGGATGAAAAGTATTGTGTACCATAAAACCTTTTCATTATACTATTGATATTTTGGGGTTTGGTTTGAATGTGCCCACTGGAGTCGATTAGGCCCGAGAGAAACCTCTCAGATTGTTGTTCCTCAGCCTGCACACTAATACCTTCCTTCCTTTCTCCCCCATTCCCAATAGTTATGTCTCATCCTAAGGATGGAAATCTCAGCTTTCCGGGCAAGGAGATCATTGATATCCATATGGAGCCCAAAGATTTTATGGCCTGGGGGGGAATGTTAGCTGGCATGTTGTACAGCTTTAAAAGTATTTTCTGCCTCCTTTAGCTCATCTTCCAGATCCACCAGATGCTTCTCCTTTTGCCTTCTTCTGGTGGCTTACACCCCAGGATTCTCCATCTCAGGGTGGACATAAAGGCCTTTCAGGCATTCTCTGCCTAAGTGTCACTTATAGGGTTTTCCTGAAGAAAGAGTATGGTTTCTTTTTGAACCCAGGGTATGAAGTCAGGGTCTTTGAGTAAGATAGGATCCAGCCTCCATGTAGGGGAGGATGGGGGAGCCCCCATAGGAAAATTAATTGTACATGGGCATGGTCTGAGATTATCATGTGGAGGATCTCCAACCCCAAGGATGCCTGAGTTATACGGGAGCTAATAAGCCAGTAGTCCAAATGGCTGTGACTCCCATGTACAGCAGAATAATATAAGTATTCCCATTCTCTGGGATGGAACACTTGACATATGTCTGCCAACCCACTATCCTGTATCAGCTGAGAAAGGGCTAAAGCCCCTCTAATATGGGGTTTCATACGGTTGTCACGTCTGTCCATAAGGGGTTGTAGGGTGAGATCAAAATCCCCCCTAATAGGATTGGTGTGTGCCCTGTGGCTAGTTGTACTATTTTATGGGTTATTGTATGCAAAAAAGCTGGATCATCTATGTTCAGGGCATAAATGTTACCCAGGAGTAGGGGCCCGTGTGGTGTAGCCATCAGTGCCATGATCCACTAACCTGAGGATCCTTCTTCATGTTGACAGAGGTCCACCTAAGGTTCTTGTGGAGTAGAATGGCCACTCCTCTCTTACAGGTGGGAGCTGAGGAATTGAACTTGTTCAACTCAGTCCCTTGTCAATTTCATATGATCTATCTGGTTTAGTTTGGTTTCCTGTAAGAAGGCTATGTTTGACTTTAGTTTCTTTAAGTGAAAGAGTACCTGCTTATGTTTAACTGGGGTGTTAAAACCTCTCACATTCCAAGTATGGCAGGTGATCTCACCCATGATCAAACAGTGGGGAACAGCTATCCAAGATTTATGAAAGGGGGAAACTCCCAAAGTCAAACCATGCCCTCCCTGTTTGCCCCGTGGTGCACATAAAACCAGTACCCCTGATGGGTACACATATACTATGAAGTTATCTAGCATGCAATGTTTTGCCTGCTATGTAGAATAAGATCATCACTCTAACATAAACTATGAAAAAACACAACTTCTTAACTGTTGAACTATTCACACAGGTATAAACCTGAAATCTTAAGGAGCCAGTAAGATAAAGGGCCACAACCAAGGTTGCCCAAGGCTCATCTTCTCGCTCCAGAGTGCAGGACTATGTCCATCCCTCATGACCTTGGAGACAGGGTGATGTGTCTGAGAATGTGGTGAACCAAGGAGGAGTGGGATCCGGTGTCAGGGATCCTCTTCTCACCATAAATGCAGTTTTCTGTGGGTAGCTCAACCTGCAGGGCTGAAATGGCTGACACCGTATCATCCCTGCCCTATAACTGGACCAGGGATATTTAAGGCCACTTTTATTGAAACATGGGGGGTAACGCATCTCACCACATCCCCATCTCATCTGAACCTGTAGGGTGTTAAGTACGCAGCTCTAGTGGAAGTAGCCCCTCTAAGCTAAACCTCCCCCCATATCCCAAATACAGTTAAAAGCAGCACTTATCAGACATTTTCCTCAGCTTTGGACTTCGGGTGTACCAGCAGCAGCAGTGGCAGAAATGTCCTTCTTCTGAGTCATGGGTGACTGGGATCTTGGACCTGCTTCTAGAGTTGTAGGGTCAACAGACTTTTCATTGGGGTATCTTGCAGTTTTCATGGCCCAGGTCACTGGTGGATCTCTACTTGAACATGAAGAGTGTCCTGGAGTGTCTGGGACTTCCATGGTCATCCTCCAGGGCTCAAGTGAGGTGGGTCAAAGTGCTGCATATCTGCTGCGGCAATAGAGCAACTCCTCGGTGCTGATTAGATCTCAGTGTGGGTCCTCCTCACTGGGCTCTTGGACCTGGTTCTAGGTGCCTGGTGCTCTCTCTGGTTGTGGCATCTGGACAATTGGCACTTTCATTGTGGGACTGAATGTTTCAACCTTCTCCTTCCTCTGCCAGATTGCTCTCCCCATCCCCCTGGTCGACCAGATTAACAGCATCCATTTCCTCTCTGGATGGGTCCGGTCATGCACTGGGGAGACTCCTCGGGGTCCCCATTTCCTGAGGCCAGATGCACTGCAGGAAATCCATCAGGTGCTCCGGAGTATTGAAGTTCAGCGGGAAATTATTGTGAAAGACCTGCGTAGTGGCAGAGTAACATAGAGCAAAGGTTACTCTGAGCTGGTGCATGATATTTTGGGCCTCAGTGTAGGCCCATGTGCAATCGGAAAGGTCCTTTGAATAATCTTGGTACACAGATGTTCTGTGGTCTTGCCAGTAGAGTCTCCCCATATTCCGGGCTGCTGACTATTCTTTTAGGCAGAAATTCAGGAAGTGGGCTAATATAGGCTGCTTTTCTCCTTCCCTGGGCCATGGAGCTAGTGAGTGGTGGGCCCTCTTGATCAGTAGTGCTGGCTGACCGGACAGACATCTTGAGCAACATGGGTGTTGCAGTCTGCAGAAAGCTGGCAACATCCTTCTGTTCTACCCCTTCCGGAAAACCCTGGAACCAGAGATTGTCCCTCCAGCTGCGGTTCTCCAGGTCATCCACTTTTTCTTGGAGAGCCTGCATGTTCCAGTTTTGCTCCCTCACGACTGCTGTCAGGTTCTGGATAGCAGCCTCATGGGAGCCCATCCTCCATTCCACCTGAAATAGTCTGATCTCAATGTTTTGTATGATTTGTGTGGTCTGGTTTGAGGCCGAAGTCACTTGTGCCATTTGCTGCATGAGCTGTATTAACATAGATTCCACATGCAGTGTGTCCATATTTGTAGTTGTTGCCACAGCCACGTTGTCAGGTCTTGTGGATAGGCCGACATATCGGAACAGCGTTTGTACCACGCCAAGTCTGTTAAAGCAAGAATAAAATCAGTACCAGGTATTCTGTGCACTGAGAGCTATCCTTCGGTGTTAATTTGATATTTAACACATTGCTGATGCTGGATAATTATGGATTTGTTGCGTGGTGGGAAACAGAGCTAAAGATCTATCCTGCCATCTTGTCTAGCACCAAGCCACACCCCTACTCATTTGGGATATTGTTAAAACATTTTTTTTCTTCATTAGACTTCTGAAACCATACCACTGTTAACAAAACCATTCACACTCCCTACTTGTTTCAGAAATACAGTGGGCTCGATTCTCAAACTGAATTGACTGCTGCAAGCCCCGGTTGTGCCGAAGACATGGTACAAGGGGCTTGTGGAATTCCCTGGGCCACAACTGGGATTCTCGCTCCCCTAGCCCTCCACGTACCACATGTGGCGAGTTAGAGCAACTTTTGCTGGTATAACTTTGCTAACCTTTTACGGGGTTTGCACCAAGAATTTGGTGCAAACCACCACAAAAAGGGTGTAGTGCTGCAAAGGCGCGTGCCCTACCATAATCAGGTGCGCCATGCACCAAAGTGCTCAGGGCAGCTGCACAGTTTGACACAGGGCTTATGAAAGCCCCACACCAGCCTTTAAGAATCAAGCCCATTGTCTGCAACTAATCAAAATACCTCAGCAACTGTATTGGTATCTTTTGCACTAGAATGTGATAGAGAATGCATTATTAAACAAGCACGACTTAAAAGTTCAATGATATTCAACAGATTCAAGGTATACATTTACCCAGATGTAATCCCACAGAAAAAGGCACAAAGACACCATTTTATTCAACATCATTCTGATTTACAGCAGTTTATGAGAAAATGTCCTTTGCTTTATCCATGTAAAGCTAAAATAATTGTGCAGTTGCGAGCGGCCTTTGTCCTTCTGGGCAGATGTGACTGAGTCCAAGGTGGTATTGGACTTCTTGATACTCTGAAGATGGCCTTCCACTCTGGGTCTGAACAAGTCAGTGCCCAGGAAGGGAACATCTGCCAGCTTGTGCTGGATGTCCGCTGTGAAGGTGGAGATCCGCAGCCAAGCTCTGCGGCGCATGGCCACTGCGGCCACTACTGATTGGGCACAATAGTCACCAATGTCCAATGAAGTTTGGAGCTGTTGTTTAGCCACCACCCTTCCCTGATCCTGCACCTGCTTGACCGTCATCTGAAGGTCAGCCGGGAGATGAGGAATCACCTCATCCAGGGAGCCCATAAAGGTGTGTGAGAAATGTGCCATCAGAACAGCCGAGCTAGCCTGATGAAGGCCTAGGGAGGAAGCAACATAAACCTACCCCCCTGAGTAATCCAACTTTTTGGATTCCTTATCAGGCAGTTTGTCCACATCCCAAGCATTCCCAGAATGCCAGAAAATGCTGTTGGTCACTAACCCCTCCGCAGAGGGGTGCTCTGAGAAACCAGAGAGTGAACCGATGGGGACCGCTTACTTTTGAGCCATCCTGGCAGAAGGCACAGACAAGATGCTGCCCGCTGCCACAACTCCAGAGCTGGGCCAACAATGGCTTTGGCCACCGGAAAGACCTTTGTAGGGGAATCCCCTTGGTCCAGTATCTCCTTAAGGAGATACTTGGCCCATTTTTGGATGGGTTCTAGCTGCATCCCACTGCTTCCATGGTGCCAAGACCGAGATTGCTGATGTCGGCAGGACTGGCTGGACCAGAAAGAGGACCAAGACTGAGACATTCGTGGATTCTGAGGGTGGGTCAAAGAGGGACCGGGGGAAACCCACCCCTCCTTCGGTGCAGGGACCTTAACCAGGGACTTCAGCTCAGGAGGCACAGGCAAGTCCTCAGTAACCACCGGGGGAACCGGTGAAGAAGGGTTGTCGGCATCTCCAGGTGACAAACCATCTGATGGGTCAAGAAAAATCTCGACTGTGTCGAAGGATGTCTCAGCCAGCTGACCTGATGGCGACACCATGAAGCCAGCAGCCGCAGCCGCAACCTTGACCGAAGTTGAGAGTCGATGGTCTGGTGAAGGGGATCTCTCCCGCTCCCACGAATGTCGATGGCGGGACTTACCTTTACAGTCCTTCTTTCTGGACCGACTGGAATGACCTGATGACCTTTCTCTCTTCGTGGAGAGGGATTGACAAAGCTCCTTAAAAGAAGCAGTGCAGGAGGAGCCCAAGAAGAGCAGGGTAAATGCCATGGCCAAGGAGGAAGAAGAAGCGGCCTGGGCGATCATCTGCTCCAACTGCTCCGCGGAGCCCACCACCACGGCCACTGCCCAATGAGCCTCCTTAGACTTGACCGGCGGGTACCATTTCTTGAGGGTGCTCAAAAGAAGTTTGGCAGCGCCATCCTCCAAGAACGAAGCCGAGAAAGACCTGCACAATTCGCAGGCCTGCGAATCATGTCCAAGCCCTCGTCAGTAGATGCACATGGAGTGCGGATCGGTCCATGACATCTTCTGCCCACAAGGGCACCAATGGAAGCTAGGAGTCGATTTGTCCATTTCAGCCACGAGGGAAGAAGAAGAAGACCGGAGTCTTGTAAATTTTAAAATTAGTTTTGGAAATTCCGAAGAGTGTGGATCCAGGCCTAAAACGCAGTGCGCAAAGGAGGGAACCTGAGCTTACAAATGGTAAGGAAGATCTGGCATCATGGGGTGGAGCCAAGGGTTTTACCACCAGGGTGGGTGGGAGGAGCCAGCTTGAGGACCTTCCGGCAACATTTAAAGCAGCAAGGAACCTGCCAACAAGTCTGGGTTGAACAACATATCCACATCCCTAGAATTTCCATTCTTGTTTATTTTACATATTTGCTTTCTGTTTGTTACTCTGTGCTGTACATTCACACAGGTACAGGATTTTTCTTTTCATTAGACAGCAGGAGGCCCCATTACACCCGACAGGGGCTCCCAAGTACTATACTTTATGTACAGTCCAACATATACAGTCATTTTCATTTTTAAATTTCCTGTTACACTCAACAGGAGGCCAAATAAAATGCTTAACAGTCAGGGGTGCTGACATTAAAAATGCATACAGCAGGACCATGTTTGTTTCCACATCTGGCAGAATAAATACTGCACTACTGTACAAGCTTTGTACACCATGGTACTGGTTGTTGCCACCACCATGCACAAGTTAATGCAGCTGTCATGCAGTTCCCCAGTAAACACCCACATACAGGACCACCGCAGAACTCTCGGACACCCACATACTGTCCCATCCCAGAGCCCTTAGACACACACACAATGTCCCACTCCAAAGCCCTCGGACATAAAATGTGCTGCATCCCCCTGAGCCATGTGTTCTGTTTCATTGACATAAGTAGTAGTTCAGAGCATAGTGTGTCTTTCTATACCTGTTTTGACAGTACATACTGTAGTTTGTTTTCTACTGTACTGTACTGTGATTTTAGCTTCCATTTTAAATTTAAGTCTGTTACTTAAGTCCACACTTAAGACTATAAAGTCTTCCAGTCCTGGTGCTAGTCTGCAGCTGTGATGCTCTCTGATGGTGGACAAGCCATTCCAGCTCCTCCCGGGTCTCTGCAATGCTTGCCCTGGGTGTTTCTGGTTGTCAGTTTATCTGGGGGGGCCTGTCAGTTGCAACTCACCAAAGGGCAGCCACCTCCTTCCCCTCCTTGAGCTGCAGTGCAATAGTTCCGATCTCCTCCAGCAAGAGACAAAAACAAAAACAGTGCAGTTGTGCATGCAGCATACTGTATGTACAGTACAATAGACATAGGTTAATACAGTACATTCTAGAGATTGTTTTAACCAAAATTAATTTATCTCAAGCCAGACTCTTTAACATTAAAATGTAATTTCCCCAATCTCTGACTCTCTGGTGCAGAACACAGGAGGGAATAGTACTTAAAATCAGTTGCGTCATAGTAAAACACTACTGCCTGAACAGACAGTGCCAAACATGTGAGGGAACAGTAGTTAAAATCTAGTGCACCATAGGAAAATGTGACTGTCTGAAAAGATATCACCGAACACATGCGAGAAAAGTACAGATTCACAATAATTCAACAACTATTATCCAGTAATGATTATAAATTTAAACTGATTAAACCTAAAAATATAAAGAAATAATGAACAGTACTTTACTTACTCCATGTGCATGGTTGCCACCCAGACAGCCCCAGACACCCAGTTCTTGGAGAGGTCTAAACCAACCAGAACAAGAGCTGCAGGGACAGGTGCTGTGCCAGTCTGGCACTGCCATTCAAAAAGGGTACACAGTGCCCTCTTGCTGTCAAATGAATATGCTTTTCACCTTCTTCCCAGCTTGACACTGTATTGGAGAAGAAATAAATTCAGTAACTGTACTGATACAAAAAAAAGACTAACCGTAATTTATTGTATTAAATAATAAAGCAGCAGCTAATGTTAATGGACATTAAAATACTTTACATTTTAATTACACAGTATAACAAATAAAAGTTGATAATGGTAACTTGGTATACATCACAATATTAACTTCACTAAGTGTGAGGTTGCGCGACCAAAATTGCATACTGTTCAGTAATAAAATAACACATTATTAATACTACATGAAATACGGTGCACTTCAGTAATTACCAGAATGGACTGCTTGGTATCCCATCATATGCATGACTCAGCTTTGAATGACCCAATTTGAGCACCCATTATGTGAGCTACAGTACCCTGAAAGGGAAGGAAGGCACAGCTATAGTGCAGATGAAGGGGAAGAATGGCAAGCATGTAGGAGGAGATATGTGTGAGGTAGTGTGGCATGGTGTTACCAAGCTGGCCATGTGATGTGGTGGTGAGGGTGGTTTACTGCAGTGAGGAAGGTGCAGGCTTTGGGGCTGGGGAGGGGTAGTTTTTATTTTTCGTGTGTGTCAGTTTTACTTTTTTTTTTGAGTTTCTCCACCTCCCAACATCACCCCCCAGTTTAGAATCTAAATTAAGGGAGGTGTGGGGGTGAAGCCCTGTTCATAGATACCTTAGTTCATTTTTGTCACTGTTCCTGTCCTCGCTGGAGAGTGAACATCGCCATTTTGCTTTTTGCTCACTGTAATGGCAATTGCTATTTAGTGATCACCATTATGACATGGAACTGGGCTGCTTGATGTCCAACACCAAACCCTCCAGGTAGCTGTAAATCAGGCACTCCCTGTTTAGTGATTGAGTGAAACTGGCATGGGGCCATGTGGCATGGTCCAGACATGGTGACATGGTGACTGTGTCTTTTTTATCTTCCCCAGCCTTCTGGCAATTCTGACTTGTCTTGCAAGACTATATGTACACCAAGACAGAGGGACACAGGCTCAGTGCTGTGGAACATTTAGAAGGGTGATGCACAATAAAGGGGCAATGCACATTAAAAAGAAATAGGCAATTAAGTGCTTATACAGTACACTAGGATTAAATGTGTTTCTGATTGATACAGTGTCCTGTATCTGAATAGTGTCTTACAAACATAGGGAGGCAGTATAGCACAGTGATTTAATACTCTGAGTTGCAAATCTGGTAATATCCAGCAGACCAGACGCGGGTTTGAATCCCACAGCTTCCACTTGCATACTGTGTGACCTTGAGCAAGTCACTTAACTTCCCTGTGCTCCCAGGTCGCACCTGTAAAAAAAGCTTTTAGCTTACTGTGCTACTCCTGGTTAAACAACTAAATTAAAATCACACAGTGACAGCACTAATAAAGTGTGCAAACTGATGTCATGTATTGACAGTTACTTGTGATTTTTGTTATACCTAAGGGTCCACTAATGGCATTTACACCCATAAACCCAACCTTAGGAATGGCCAAACTGAAATTACACCTCTGTATTCTTCAAACATAAGGTGTTACAGCATAATATGGAAGGGTGTTATAATATGGTACTGCAATTACAGTGCTTTATGAATTAAAACTAAACCCCTGGAAAAATAACAATTTAGCTTGTAACTTTAATTCAAATAAAAAAGATGACATTACACAAGACCGTAACGAGCCTCATACTTTGCTATGTTATATATTGTTAAGATTGACAGCCTTTATGGGGTTCCTTAACGGTTTATAAATTCTGACATTATTAAGTTCATGTGGTTGCTGATGACCTCCAAGTGCTTTCTGACAATCCTTAAAACTTTGTGGCATCTTGAATTTGGTATTGGTCTCTTCCACCTGCTCCCATCTTAATTTGATCTCTTCCCCTTGCTCCCATCTTAATTTATGTGTTTCCCCCAGGACAGATATTGAGTTTGAGGCACTAGTGTCCTACAAACTAGAACCACTAGATGCCCAAACCAGCCATTGGACATTATCACCAGTTCAAGTTCTCTTGTCTCACTCATCAGAACAAATTGAATTTCATGCGAGAAGAATGTGATGTTGCATTCAATAGCAGGCATAACTGGCACATGTGAGGAGCTGTTTGAGCTTACTACTGCAGTGCCATTGCAGTTCACACTGCCTGGATTCTTTATATCAGGTTCAAGAAGCTGGATAAAAGGCACAAGTGATGACTTACCTCTGAGAGTACTGGACTGTGTGCGACACTCTTTGTCTGTAACAGCTGGAGCAAGAGGTCCATCATTTTCCTGATACTCAGGATTCTTTCTGCCATGTTACATAGTTCAGTTCTGAGCACTGGCATATGCTCTTTCTGTTCTTGTTCATGCACACCTGAAATTTCATATTTTTGCTCTGATTCTCTTCCCTGATTTCATCCTCCATCTTCCTGTTAACATCTGTATCTGCATTTGGCATTTCCTCCTTGACTGCATCCTCTGTTTCCCTGTTAGTATTTAGAAGGCAGTATAGTACAGTGGTTTAAGGCTCTGAACTACAAATCTGGTAACATTCAACAAACCAGACCTGGGTTTGAATCCCACAGCTTTTACTTGCATACTGTATGACCCTGAACAAGTCACTTAACTTCTCTGTGCTCCCAGGCCAATCCTGTAAAAAGGCTTTCAGCTTAGTGTGCTACTCCTGGTTAAACAACTAAAAAAAAAGTTATCATAGGCTTAACATCTGGTGGTTGCAATCAATCAGTTCTTTATTTTACCAGTCGTAACATCGTTGGGAAGAACTCATTTACAAGATGGACCTGGGTAGGATCGCACACAATTCTGACAAAGAAAATTTCAGGCAGTGATAGGCTAGGTACATGGTAATGTGAATATACAAACAGCATATACAGTGCAGAATGTATGAAATAAATAGCCATTTGAAGCAGCATACCACAAAAACAAACCAAACTTATGGTGTACACATTCAAACCTATGTACAATATATGCAAAACACAATATGAGAAATAAATAGTGTGAAGGAGATGCCCACATGATGTAGAGGATTAGAGAGCAAGGAGGTGGGACAGTAAAGCTAGAAAAGTTATAGCAAGGGAAAGGTTTGATAAAGAAGGCTACAGGACTTCAGTGATAAAGGGAAGGGAGTTGCAATGTGTTATCATACAAGGCCAAGGTTCAAGGCCATTGAGGTTCCATCTCGATTTCAAAATCAAGTTGTCTGTAAACATTTGGTTTATGCTCCTCTATTTTTTGTGGTACTTCAGAATTCCCCTCTGGTAATCCGAGGGCATCAGTTAGCAAAACCTTGCAACTGATTCAAGAATTCAGTGACTTATCAAATTATAAGCTGAACTTGAAGAAAACTATAGTTTTCCCCCTCAATATGGCTACTCATAAAAATAGAAGTGGAGGGCTTAGGCTTACAGTGGGAGCATAAAAAACTGAAATACCTGGGTATTTTTCTAATGAGGGAGCCCAAATCCTCAAAAGACTGTAATTTTGAAACCCTGGTGCAGGTTCTTCAACAGGAGCTAGATAGATGGACAAAGTTGCCACTGCCGCTTTGGGGTAGAAGTAGCTTAGTTAAAATTAATATACTACCCCGTATATTTCACCCCCTCAGCACACTGAATTTATGGTTGCCATAGACACGGTTCTCTAAACTACACTTTCTGATCACTAATTTTATATGGAAAGGCAAGCAGGCCCGTCGGGCATATAGCAAATTAACCACCCCTAAAATCAAGGGAGGGTTGAGACTCCCCCACTTTAAGCTTTACTATTGGGCCAGTCAGGCTGCAAAATACTTGAGATGGTTGGGGAGACAAGAGGTATTAGGCTTGAATCAATACAGGCCCCTATGGCTCACATTGGAAAGGGATCTTATTGCAGACCGGGACTTATCCCCCCCCGGCTCACTTGCATATACTCCCCAGACTACTTATATTAGCACTGAGGGATACTCCAATAAGAGTCTTGTGGAAAGTACATGCTCAGATGTGTGCATCTCTGTCCTACAGGCATACCCAGGACCCTAATCAACCCTTAATGGGTAACCCGAATTGTAAGATAGGAGGGCACCTTGTAAAAGCCTCCTGGCTTCCACAGCTGGCAGGAATATCTATAACCAACCTGTGGAATAATGGGCAGGTCCTGACAACAGGGGAAATAATCAGACATCACAAGTTAGGGGCCCAATCGAGTTTTAAAGTGTTTCAACTTAGACATTTGATAACTAGTTCACAGCTAACGCAGGGAGCAGAGGATGAGGGAAGGTTTCTGCAGCCACTCAGTTTAATTGCCACAGAACCTCATGCAGTCTCAGGCATCTAGTCTAGGCTTCTTGAGAGGGCTTTTCCACTGCTGTATGGTTCTTCCACTTATTGGGATGCCCAATTTCCTGAGAGAACATTCAGTTGGGCCAAGACCTGGGAAGACACTCACAGGTTCATATCTCAGGATAGGCTGTGATTAATGCAGTTCCAGATTATTAATAACATGTACCATGCCCCCATTAAAATGGTTAAAATGTGAAGGTTCCCTACCCCAACATGCAGGCGATGCATGCAGGATGTAGGTTCCCTATACCACATTTTCTGGGAGTGCCCTAAGGTTGCCCCACTCTGGTCCCTCATCAAACAACAGGCAGACCCCTTACTGGGAGTAGCTGAACACATAGAACTGGTTGCCTGTCTTGTTGGGGACTATTCCATTTACCATTACCATTGACAATGCAGTTATTACTAACAAAACTGAGATTCTTCAAGCCTTCAATAACCACTTTACCACTGCAGGCATGGCATTCGATAATGCACCAGTAAGCAGTCTACATCCACAGCTCAAAGCCCAGCCACCTGAACCAAGTTATAAAGATATGATCTTCTCCTTTTCCCCAACTACCATTAAAGAGGTTGAAGACCTTCTGCTACAGCTAGATATTAGAAAAAGCACAGGAGCCAACTCCTTTGACCCATACTTTCTGAAAATTGCATACCATATACTGTACTTGCCCCACCTATATCACACCTTTTCAACTTGTCCCTAGCCCAAGGTTCTCTCCCCACAGAATGGAAAACTGCTCATGTTATCCCACTATTTAAAGCAGGAGACCCAAGTGACCTAAACAATTATAGGCCTAGCTCTCTTTTACCTATACTATCCAAAATGATGGAAAAAATTGTGGATATACAGTTGAGATCATTCCTAGATGACTCCTCCTTGCATAATCCTATGCAGTCCGGCTTTAGAGCAAAGCATAGCACTATTATGACATTGGCCAAAGTCACTAATGATTGTCAACGGGACCTTGACAAAAAAAAATTTGTTTGTGCGGTGTTTCTAGATCTCAGCAAGGCTTTCGACAGTGTTGACCACTGCCTACTTCTCTCAACCCTAAAATCCATAAGCATGGACTCAATCTCATTGGATTGGTTCCAGGACTACCTCTCTGACAGGCAGCAACAAGTCAAGGCCGAAGGTGAGCTCTCCCCACTCAAATCATTAAAAAGAGGAGTCCCACAAGGATCCATACTGGGCCCCCTACTGTTTGCATCTACATTAACAACTTGGATGTGGGAATCAAGGAAGCCAGTATACACCTGTTTGCCGATGATACGGTGCTCTTTCTAAGCCATGATTCTCCTGGAGCTGCATGCTCAGAATTACGAAAGGAATTCGATACACTGCAGAACCAGCTTCTCCATAAAAGACTACTACTAAATGCAAAAAAAACCCAAGGCCATGATCTTTTCACCACATAGCACTGGGGCCTACACTGGGGCCTACACTGCTGCCGCTGTTACATTTCCTCCCATAACCACCTTACTAGGCGAAAAGCTTGAATTTGTACCCAAATTCAAATATCTGGGCATATGGCTTGACAATAAACTTTCTTTTTTGGGGCACACAGAAGTTCTGATAAAAAAAACTTAGGCAGAGGCTTGGCCTCTTCTTCAGAATTAAACACCTCCTGACCACAGAAGCTAAAAGACAGCTTGTTCAATCTACATTCCTCTCATTAATTGACTATGCTGACATTATCTATAGTCAATGCTCCATCTCACACCTTGCAAAACTGGATGTCCTGTACCATAGAGCCTTAAGATTCATAACCGATCTCCTATCCTCTACACATCTTTGCTCTCTGTATTCAGCAGTAGGGTGGCCTTCCCTGCAATACAGGCAGTGTAGAAATGCAGCCCTCTGGACACTTCGAGCCCTCACCAACAAGCTTCCAGATTACATTGTTGCCTGTCTCCCCTTAAATCCAATGAGTAACTATGACCTACGAAGACACTCACTAATTTCCTTGAAAATCCCCAGGATCAGTAACCATTTTGGTAGGGCTGCCATAAGTCACGCACTGCCTACACTCTGGAATAAGATACAAAAATCATTGAGGCTTAGTTCTCCTGTCAGTATTACCCTTTTTAGGAATATTTATGACAAAGCATTTGCTGAAAACTGCAAGTGTTTCCATAGTCACTAGCAGCCCTGTGGATGGTTACCTCTCTGGTTCCACCATACCAAGTCATGAACCTAGTTCTATCTTTCCCCATTGAACTAGTCACTAGTCAGCTGCCATACTGGCCTCGGAACCTTAGCACCTCTTTTTCTACTATCTTGCTGCCTCTGTAGCAGGAGATACAGTCCTTACTGTGGGTCCCTCTGTAACCTAGGACCCTCACCCAAGTATATAATCAGTTACTGAGGGCTGAAATTAAAATATTTATACCCTTCCATGTAGGCAATAATAAACATGATGCCTCAACTTCTATGTACATGAAGGTTGTACATACTGCAATCATAATATGTAACACATGTAGGTTCTCTGTGAACAATTGGAATGTACATATTGCGCCTAACATGTTGTGTAAGATTGTCTTTTATTTCTCTGTTTGTTTGTTTGTATCCTGCTTATCATTTTGTATACTGCACCTATTTTGTATGTATGTATATTTGTCCTTGAGCACAGCAGGTCCACCTTGTAAATGAGCTTCCTCAATGATGATCACCTGGATAAATAAAGATTTTGATTGATCGATTGATTGATTGATTCCCTCATACCTGTTACTGAACAGAAGTACCATTTGGCCCTTGTGGCGATGTTGGTGAAGAAGCTAGTACTTAGACCTTGGTTGGATGGGGAATTCATAACTTATTCAGAATGGTTGCAGGAGCTTTCACTTAACCTCTCGGTGGAAAAGGTAATTGCTGGAATGCATAACTGCTTGCCTAAGTTCAATAAGAATTGGAGCAAACTGCAACCACTGTACTCTGTATGAATAACAGGAGACTTTCTTAGGTAGTGCACCATTTGGATTGATACAAACTGATACCATGGAGTAGGCAGTAGGGTGGGTGGGGGGTGTTAGATATGTTGTATATTGTAATGTACTGTATCTTGTGTTGTTGCATGTCAAGGCCCTAACTGGCTGTGTGAAAATTGAATAAAGTATATTGAATTTCAAAAAAAAGAATTCCCCTCTGGTATGATTTCTCTTTCAACTTCTTCCTGTTTATCATTTTTCAGTACCTCATAAGTGTTATTTTCTTCTCCTTGAATACTATTTATCCACTGCTGCCTTATGTTCCATAGTCATCTGTTTTATCAAGAAGCTTAAACAATTACATTTACTGCTGCATACTGTTTGTTAAAACAAGAATGAATTACAGAATTTAGTAATGCAGTGTTTATTGCAAAAACAAAATTAATGAACTTTGCTGCTTTGGGGTCTTCATCATAACTGTGGAGTTCCAACATTTGCATTTATTCAGTCTATTAATGTTCTGCTTCCTTGTTACAGCTGACAGCCTAGTCAGAGGTTGTGCCCTATGTGCTAACCTGTGACTATTTCTAAGTGGCCAAGATGCCACCTCTTCTGATTTTCTCCCATATCAAATGGTCTTGTCCATGGTGGAATAGAAAGGTCAGACAATTCATCTGAAATGTACAGTAAAGTACTGTTGGCATTATGAAACAGTTTTGTGCCCTATGTAGGCTGAGAACAGATGACATCTGGTGATGTGTGCTGTGTCAGGTACATGTCAGAGGCACATTACTGCATCACATTGGACAACAGGTACCATTTGATGTTGTCAAATTAATGATGTGCTTCTACAGCTGGCAACTACTTAACTGTTAACACATCGTCCATACACAATGGTGAAGACGATGAGGACTGAAGGTGAAAGCATCAGGAATATCCAGTTTTTTTTAACATATAATACTGTATAACACTTTATTATCATGCAACCAAATTTCCACGTGGCTGTGCTTCCAGACTTTTCAGTGTAAAAGATTATTAGCGCTATTATGGTGTTAGGCAAACCCAGAAGTCAGCTGTCAGTTGCTAGGAGCCTATAAATTGCTGAGAAAGAATGGCAACTGTATTTCTAGCCTTTTGTGTACTTCAAGCCAACAAAACTCAAGATGTCACTTCTTTCCTGGCTTTCCAAGAAAACTTCTGTTAAGAGGGACTTATCTGGAGCACCGCTTAATGCAGAAACCCTGAGCCAATCTGCTTCGGTCCCCTTCCAATTTGCTGAGTCTGTTGTTGGTGAGTTGTCTGGTGAGTTGTCCGGTCCCCCAGCCAAAAAGTGCAGGAGAGAGTATGGGAGGTACAGTGCAGCTATCCGATTTGAAATTGGGAAACATGCTGTTGAGAACAGTGTTATGAATGCCGCTCATCACTACAATAAGAAATACGAGGGTACCATTAATGAAAGTATGGTGCGAGGTTTTAAGAAAAGACTACCTATCCGAGCTCAGCAAAACCCCAGACCCCAGTCAACTTATCCCTGAGCTGCCCACTAAGCCCCAAGGATGACCTGCACTGCTTCTAGAGGAAGTTGAAGAGGAGCTTAAAAAATCATAAAAAGTCTGAGGTCAGAGGGTGCAGTAGTTAACGACAGGGTAGTGTCTGCTATCGCATATGGTGTTGTAAAAGCACATAACCCCGACCTCTTGTCTGAAAATGGTGATCACCCTTCTTTCAGTTGACAGTGGTCTTGGAAGTTGTTAAGTCACATGGGGTACTCAAAGAGAAAAGCTACAAAGGCAGCACGTAAAACACCCCTTGACTTTAATGACCTAAAGTCACAATTCCTCGGCAGGGTGTCATTAGCATGCAGCCAAGAACTGATCCCTCCAGCTTTAGTTATCAACTTGGATGAGACTGGAGTACAATTAGTGCCATGCAGCCAGTAGACCATGGCAATTACGGAGTCTAAACAGGTAGAGGTCTGTGGGTTGGGCGACAAGAGGCAGGTCTCAGTAGTGCTTGCTGTGTCAATGATTGGTGAACTTCTCCCCCCTCAGATCATTTATAAGGGCAAAACCAATAACTGCCACCCTACATTTGAATTTCCCTGATGGTTGGTTAATCAGCTATTCAGAAAACCACTGGGCATGTAATGCCACAATGCTTCAGTTTATCAGTGAAGTTCTGATCCCTTACTTTAATAAAATCAAATGACAGATGGAACTACCGGCAGAACAGAGATCACTGCTAATAATGGATCTGTTTTGGGGGTATACCACTCAGGAGGTTTTGGAAGCATTGGAGCAAAATGCTATTATACCGATTTTCATGCCTGCATCATGCATTGATCTACTCCAGCCTCTGGACCTCACTGTAAACAAGTTGCTAAAGGATGAGCTCAAGCAGTGCTTCACAAAATGGTACACTGATGTAGTATCACACCAGCTTAAAAATGGACGTGCATCAGGAGAAATAAATGCTGAAATTAAGAATGCAGTCCCTGAAACTAAAGCATGATCATTGGCTGGTGAAAAGCATTAGCAAAGTGGGAGAGCGAGAAGATGAAATTCTTTGCGGATTCCGAAAGGCTGGAATTATGGAAGCACACACTCAGTGCCTCAACTACTGAAACTTGACTTCTTTTTATTTATTATTCCAATAAGGTTTATGCTTTTAAGTCCCTGAAGTAAAGTCAAGTAAGCAACCAGTAGACAGTACATTAAGCACTCAAAAGCACACCAATGAAACCCCTTCCACCTCCAACACAAGTTATGCAAGTTAATCGAAGTGAAGCACAAACCCCTTCATTCGACCACACACTGAACTGTTGTGCAGATCAGCACAGTAGGAAGCACACTGGTAGAAGCACACTGTCTACTCGTTGCTATTCCCTGTGCAGTGACAATGAACCCCTTCCACCACCAACACAAGTTAGGCAAGTTATAGTAATCAAAGTGAAGCATTAACCCCATCATTCACCACACACACTGATATGCAGATCAGTACAGTAGAAGCACACTGGTAGAAGCACTCTCTCTACTTGTTGCTTTTCCATGTGCAGTGATAATGATAAACGATACCAAGACCAGCACTGAGACCAGCGTTGAGACCACCACGCTACCAAATAAAAACGCAATGCTGTAAAACATTAATCACTATGAATAAATGTTTGCGTGTTCATACCTACCCGCAGATATCACACAAATAAATTAACCACTAAAATAAGGGGTTATACAGTACTTTACTGAGTTTTTGATTTCCATATAACAGAGTGCAAACTACAGTCATGACAATGAACCAGCTACCTTCATAGCCACCTATTGCCATTTAACACAGATAGAAAACAGTGAATAATGTGCTGATTTTGGAATCCCGGTCAAGTTCATAGCCCGACGCCACATCATGCAGGTATGTTCCATAATAGGAGTAATTTGTTTTTTGGGTGACTTTCCATAAGGAGCATGAAAAGGGAATTGCCAGGGAGCAGGGTGGATTCAAAAGTTACCCATGGTAGAGGGGGAGTGGAGCCAGGGACAAACCATGCAGTGGCTTGAGCCAGCCGAGTGGCTAGGTGGTATCCTCCAAACCAGGGCAAACGAAGGCCCCCTTTAGACCAATGGGCCTCATCTTAGCACGCCCCCAGCGTGCTGCCTTGCCTTCCCATAGGAAGGAGGAAATAAGTTTGTCAAGGGAGGAAAAAAGCTTAGGAGCTAGCGGGATGGGAAGGCTGCTGAAGAGGTACAGAACCCTCAATAGTACAAACATTTGAATTGCCTCCACTTTAACCTTTAAGGACAGCCGCATTTTGCACCATCTATGCATCTCTGCTGAGAAAGAAGTCAAGAGAGGGGCAAAGTTGGTCTTCTCAAGATCCCCCCACACCGCAGGGATAAAGATCCCCAGATAAGGAAAAGCTTGGGGGCCCAAGTAATGACAGTGCCTGTTAGACAGTTGTGGCCACACTTCGTATTCAGCGGGGACAGCGTTGTTTTCTTCTGGTTTAGTAATAAACCAGAGAGACCTGCGAACTCCTGCAGAATTAACAACACCGCCTTTACAGATAGTTCGGGGTTGGATAGAGTGAGCAGCATGTCATCCGCATAGGCATTAACTAAAAACAAATGGGCTCTGACAGGGATGCTGGTAACATCCGGGGTGCCTAGGAGCTTACTGATCAGGGGTTCAAGGGCGATGATGAATAGTAGATGGGAATGGGGACAACCTTGTCTGGTGCCTCTCTGCAATGGGAAGGGAGCGGAAATATCTCTATTAGTGACAATATGGGCCATGGGTAAATGTATAGCGTGGAGATCCAGGACTGAAAATAGGGCCCAAACCTGTAGAGAGACAAAACATTATGAAGATAATGCCATTCTAATGAGTCAAATGCCTTAGCAAAGTCAAGGGCTAGAGCTGCCATAGATGCAGGTGAGTGAAGTGCTAGCCATTTCAGATTCAGAACAAGCCACAAGTTGTCTGCTCCAGATTTTCCCTTGGAGAAGCTGGATTGGGAAGGGTGAATCAGCATGGGAAGGACCCAATTCAGTCTATTCACCAGGACTTTGGCTAATAGCTTAGTGTCTACTGGCAGCAGGGAAATGGGCCAGAAATTCGCACAGTCTAATGCATCAGAAGATTTTTTGGAGATTAAAGTTATAAGGGCTTCCCACATGGAAGGGGGAGTGTAGCTGTGTGCTGGACCTCTTACAAGGTATTCACAAGGGGGGTAACAATTTTGAGTTTAAGAAGCTGGTACAGTTCTGCAGTCATGCCATCTGGCCCTGGAGCTTTCCTCTTTGCCATTTGGGAGAGAGCTGATAGGAGTTCCTCCGGAGTAATCGGGACCTCCAAACTATTGCTGTCATCTTGGAAGAGCTTTGGGAGGGGGATCTCCTTGAACAGGGCTGAAATGCATGGGGGGAGCTCGTTGGCTGACAGTTTGGACTGGGTCTGATATAAACTGTGATAGTAGCACCGCACGCCTCATTGATGGCTTTGGGTGTCATGAGTATATGGCCCTCCCTGTCCCTGAGAGCCAAAATCCTGGAAGAAGCTTGCTGCTTGCGGAGGTGATAAGCTAATAACTTGCTTCCATTATTCCCACCCGCCCAAAACTTGTGCTTGGATCGCAGAAGTTGCCATTCAGCTTTTTTATTGAGGAGTGTATTAATTTGGTATTTGAGACCTACAATGGTAGGTGACAAGGGGGGCCCGAGTGGGTGCTGTGGTAAAAGTTTAAATTAACTCTCTAGTGAGGCAAGCTCAGCTTGTAGAGTACATAGCTCCTGGGAGCATGCCTTATTTGGGGCTGCCATGAAAGAGATTATCCTCCCTCGCAGGACAGCCTTGAAAGCATCCCACACCATGGAGGCCGAAACCTCACCAGGCAGGTTAAGAGAGAAGTAAGAGTGGGCTTCCTCCTTAATAAAAGTCTGGAAGGTTTTATCTTGAAATAATAGAGTGTTTCATCACCACCTTGTGGCAGAAGCCCCTTGCCCGGGGGGGGGGAGAGAAGAGGATCGAGACGGGAGCATGATCTATAATGATGCTGCCAATGGAGGTTTCCAAAATCCCAGGGGCAGCAACATGGTTGGCAAGCCAGAAGTCTAGCCTGCTGTGTGAATGGTGAACCATAGAGTAGAACGAGTAGTCCTGACCCTGGGGGTTGTCTCTTCTCCACAAGTTACAGAGTCCCCATTCCTCCATGAGATCCTTAAGGCTTGCTAGGGTCTTGGGATGGGTCTGTGGGGTAGAGAGAGATTTATCAAGAAAAATATCTAACACTAGGTTGTAGTCACCCCCAATGAGGATAGGAATGTCTGAGAAGCCACTTGTTAACTCTGCTAATGCATGGCTTAGTTCAGGGTATGCCTCACCAGAATCCGTACTGTAACCATATGCATTGGCAAGCAACATCTTACCCCCTGGGCAAGTGATCCTGACCACCACCCATCATCCTTGGGAGTCTGTCTGTTCTTGACCAGCCATGGGGAAGCTTTAGGGAGCAGAACTACAACACCTCTGGACTTAGTGGTGGCACAGCTGGCTATAATACTGCCTACCCACAGTTTTCCAAGCCATTGCACCATTTTTCTGGTCAGATGGGTCTCCTGGAGAGGGTCTAAATCTGCACCTTGGGACTTTAAGAATTGAAGTACCTTTGTATGTTTTGCCAGATGATTAAGCCCTGTGACATTCCAGGAGAGACATCTCCAGCCCTGTGCAGCCTGAGAGTTACTTGCCATTGTTTTCCAGAAAATCAGGAGCTAGAAATAGAAAAACAGAGGGGAGTACTCACCCAGTAGGAGAAAGGGGATAGCCTGAAGCAGAGAGAGAGGGGAAGGCACCTGAGTGGAAGCTCAGTCTTGAAGCTCCAGACCGGATATGTCCAAAGAAGGGAGTACGATTGGAGAGAGAGGAGGGCCAGAAAGGTTGCTGCAGTTCTCATCACCAGAAGCAAAAAGCCTAGATTACTGAGAAAAGATCCAGGTGTTTTTGAAGAGCACCGGGATCTCCATCCCAGATAGTGGGCTGAGAGCATACCTGAAATGCCATATCCTAGTTCCACATGCACCGCGGCCTACCTTCTGTACAAGGTGCTTACCATACTGTTTCTGATCTCTTCTGACACTATACATTTTACTGTAGTGGAATATTATTATTAAGGAAGCAGTATAGCACAGTGGCTTAAGGCTCTGAGCTGCATGTCTAGAGACCTGGGTTTGAATCCCACAGTCCCCACTTGCATACTTTGTGACCCTAAGCAAGTCATTTAACTTCCTAGTGCTCCCAGGTTGCACCTGTAACAAGCTTTCAGCTTAGTGTATATCTCCTAGTAAAAACAAAGATTATAAATTTACCTACAGTAACTTACCAACCTAACTGTGGGTAATTCATTTTTTTGCAACTTTTCTTTCTGCACACAGGGAAACAATGCTACTTGTGGACAGCATGTTAATAGAGAGTGGCATGACCACTCTGAGGGAAATTGTTAAATGTCTGGCTGGTGAACATGGGGTAGTGGCATGTGTCTCATCTGTCAAGTGAATGCTCCACCAAACTGGTTGGGTGTGGTAAAGCATTGAAAATGTTATCTTATACTGTGTTATTACAGTAAGTTACAGCTCATCAAATACAGTACATTATCCTTTTTTATGTTTGCTTGCACGAATGTGCAAGAAGCATTATGTGGCAGTTTAGGAGTGAAGTGGGTTGTGGAGGCGCGACACTGTAGCAGCCAATGGAGGCATTGCATTTGGGGGCTTGGCACTGGTGGACCAATGGAGGCATAGAGTGCTGATGACACTGGCTTCCAAAAGTGCCACCAAGTTGTAATGTTTTCACCGCAGCAATCAGGGGCCACCTCATCATTGCAGCATAAGCCATTCCACTGCAATGAGGGAGCAACCCATCATTGCAGGGCAGAACGTTACCTAGTATAATATTGTTTGTGAACACAGCGGCAAGCCGCCACCATGTTCACAACCAATATTATGTAGCCCCCACTGCCGAGAGGGTGCCTAATCCCCCTCGGCAACATGTGCCCCCCAAAACAGTCTTTGTTTGCTGACAGGGGGACCAATCCCTGTCAGCTTCAGTCCCCCATCCCAGTTTAATTTTCCGACAGGGAAGCCCACTCCCCATTGGCATAATGTCACCCCCCAAAAAAACACTCAGGTGGCACACTAGGAGCCCAGCCAAGCATGCCCAAAGTCCTGGAAATCAGAAAATGGTCCCTCTTTGAGTCCGGTGGACCCCAACCCATGCCCACTTTCTGTGCATCCTGCCTCCCCACACCTCCCCTCACCCCATACTTACCTCCGGGAGCCCAGCGTGATGATCTTCGGTGGACTGGGAACATGTCGGCACTCTTCAAAGCCAACTGCAAACTGAAGAAATGCCGGTAAGCTCAATAATGGCATAAATAGGCTTTTTTCAACTTTGGTGCATATCTCAGGCATTTTTGGGAATTTTGGCACCAAAGTTTCAACATGGGGTTATTGGGACCCCTCCTCATGAATTCAGCCACTGTCATGGTGTTATTTAGTCCTGAAAGGTGATTTTGGGGTCACTGCACAGAATCACCTTTCGGGAACAATTAATGAAATGACAGTGCCAGTGATCATGAGGTGGCATATCAAAAAGTCTATGTTGCAAATCTGGAGGAAAAAATCCAAGAAATGACAGTTTTACGCGTGTGTGTTGTGCAGTTGCTAAGCACGCTCATAAGTTTGCAAATTTACAATATTTTCACTCCAGATTTTCAACATTGCCATTTTTCTGCACCTCCTTATGAGCGGTAGTAGTAGAAAATTTTATTTTTAAAGAATCCCATTTTCAAGATAGACCTGTATTAGCTTTCGTTCCAAATTTAAATACAGTGACATAAAACATACATCAATAGACACTAACACGTAATTTAAAATACATCTATGTCTGTCTTAAACCAGAACAAAATACAAATTTGTACCTTCATACTTTAACAATAGCCAAGACAAAGACTCTAGTCATTTCATATACACTTCATTTTCAGATCATATCCAATCATATCCTTAACATGCTTAAATTTTTGTATTTTCTGCTTTTCTACCTCAATAGGAGCCCATAATTGAGCCACTTTATAACCAAAAGTCATTTTTCCATATTTGTTCATTCATTTAGGTGTAACAAAGGACTTCCCCTCAGTTCTTCTGAGTTTATGTTGGTGTCCATGGGTAACATATAACAGATTTTCTACTAAATATCCAGGGGATTGTTTATGAACCACACCATGAATTCATTTAATTCATTTTTGATCCCTTTTCTGCTCTAAGAATGGCAATTGTAATAAAGAGAACGTATCACAATGATGCATGTGTCAATCACAATTTAATATAAATCTAGCCAAGTTATTATATAACACTTTTACCAATTTTAATTCAGATTTATTAGCCATACCATATATATGACTACCATAATCAATACATCGTATGATTAATTGATTTATAACATCCCTTCTCATTTTCAGATTCATACAATACCTAGACCTTCAAAAGGCTCTGAAAAGCTTATTATTTGTTTTATGTATCAATTTCTTAATATGGACATCAAATTTTAGATTTTGGTCCATACAAACCCCCAGGTATTTATAAAATTCAACCTGTGTCAAAGTTTCATTACTACACGTTTTTATAAGAAGTTTATATCGATTTAGATTTTCATTCCCTTTAGATGTAAATATCATGGTATTTGTATTTTTATTGTTTAAAACCAGCTTTGGCCTCCTCAACCAGATTTCTAGAATACTAAAATCTCTTTGAAGATGTTCTTCCACCACCTGTAAGGTTTTCCCACTTGTCAACAAAACAGTATCATCTGCATACATTCGTAAAGCCGAATAATTTACTACTTTAGGAGCATCATTTACATACATTATAAACAATAAAGGTCCCAAAATCGAGCCTTGAGGGACTCCTCTTTTAATATACCCTGAGTTTGAAAGAACATCTCCAACCTGAACTTGCTGCTCCCTATTTATTAGATATGACTGAAACCAAGGAAGGGTTTCATTGTCAGTCTCCAAGCTCAACATTCTTTCATATAAAATGTTGTGGTCAATGGTGTCGAAGGCCTTGGAGAGATCCACGAACACTGCTCCCACAAATTCACCTCCATTTAATTTGGAGGCTACAATGTCAACCAAACCGGTGAGCACGGTGTCCATGGAATGGTCCCTTCAGAAGCCTGACTGATAGCTGGACAAGAGAAAATTCTCTTCCAGAAAGTTACTCAGCTGCTTTTGTACTAATCTCTCCAAGACCTTCGACACCATGGACAACAATGAAATTGGTCTATAATTTGTTGGTTCTCCCATAGAACCATCTTTGTGAATCGGGATAACCTTTGCTCGTTTCCACATGGTTGGAAAACTTTTGTTTAATAAGCTCCAATTAAAAAGTTTTGTTAGTATTGGAGCTGTTACCTCTTGGGAATCTTTTAAAAATCTATTTTCTATCATATCCAACCCAGGGGCTTTATTTACTTTACGTTTTCTTAATTCTTCCTTTACCACTCTACAGGTAATTAAGTCAAGATTTTTTCCCTGGAGGATGCTGATGTTCCCTTAAACTATTCTCCTCAAAACATCCGTACAGAGTCTGGGTATCTGGGAGTGTAATAAAATAGGTATTTAACCTCTCTGCTGAATCTGAAGATGACAACAATATATCATTTTCTCTAATTTGAATAGGTTGCTTATTTACAACTGGGTGCTGAAAAGACTGAATCAAATGGCAATATTTTTTCGGCTCAATACTTTGTTCAACCTTAGTCATGTAATATGTGTTTTTTGCTAATCTAATATTACATTTAAGTAAATTCTTTTTTAAATTTCTCCCAATCATTTGTTTCCAAAGTTTTGTTTGTTCTCCTCCATAACCTATTTTTATATCGGATATTGTGTTTTATTTTATCTGTAATCCAAGGAACATTTGTTCCTCTATTTGTTCTAACTTTGGCAGGGGCAATTTCATTACATGCCTGGATGAACAAGAAAGTAAATTCTTCTATAGCCCAGTCCAGTTCAGGTATTAAAAATAATCTATCCCATCTAACTTTCCTCAATTTATGCAGAAAAACCTCTTTATTATATTTTCTCATATTTCGAAACCTTACTTGACTATTAATCAAATATTTTTTTAAACCGTCCACCCCCATGAACAAACAATGGAACAGTGGTCCCCAAATATAGGTTGCTTTACAGCTATAGATGTTACGTGGATTCCCTCAGAGGTAAACAGAAGGTCCAAGATGTTCCACTCACTCACAAATGAAGTTTTCCTAGTAGTAAGGGCAACATTTTGGTTCAAATTTAATGGAGTCAAACTATTCTGCAATGCATTTCCCCTCAGCTTATTCCATGCAGCATTGAAATCACAGTATAGCTGTTATTTTTCACATCCTTGCTGAAATGTGTTTTTGCACTTCTGGCGCAGAATAGCGTTGTTGCTGTGGGAAATCAGTGTTCGGGACAAATTAAGAAAGTCACAGTGACACTGTTCATGAGGAGAGGTCCTAAAATGCCAATGTGGAAAATTCTGTGACAAAAGTCCATAAAATGACTGTGTTATGAGCGTGCATTGTGCAGTTTCCACACACGGTCGTAACATCGCACATTTGTAAGATTTTCACTCCAGATTTTCAACATTGCCATTTTTCCACACCTACTTATGAACAGTACAGCTGTCATTTTTCACATCCTGGCTGAAATGTGTTTTTGAACTTCTGGCGCAGAATAGCGTTGTTGCTGTGGGAAATCAGTGTTCGGGACAAATTAAGAAAGTCACAGTGACACTGTTCATGAGTAGAGGTCCTAAAATGCCTATGTTGAAAAGTTGGTCATGAAAGCCCATAAAATGACTATGTTACATGCTTACGTTGCTCCGTTTCCATGTATGCTTGGAAGTGCAAGCATTTTTAATATTCCCACTACAGATTTTCAACATTGCCATCTCTTCACATCTCTCTATGGATGGTACAGCTGTCATTCTTCACATCCTGCCCAATCTATGTTTTTGTACATGTGGCGCAGAATGGCACAGTTGAGTTCAGGACACATTGACAAAATCACACTGCCACTCTTCATGAGAAGAGGTCCTAAATGCTTTCATGAGGTGGAGTCACAAAAAGGCCATGTTGAAAATTTGTAGTGCAAATACCAACAAATGCCCGAGGCATTAGGGTTTCTAACCATAACGTCCCACCCTGTACAGACTGACAGGCATTGGGGTGTGCCTTTAGATTGCTGACTATACTGCTCGTGCCATCCACCCACCCCCAGCCACTGACAGGCATCAAAGGTGTTTGGACTCTGGACCCCAGACTTCACCCCATTCTCTTATGCTGCACCCATTTCAGTGTATGTCCTTGTGGAATGGGGTGACTGTAAAGCCAAACACTCGAAGGCACACCTCAACACATGTCAGTGTCTGCAGAATAGGGTGAGGTGACGTGGCATGACCGTCATGGGTGATGACCCAAACACTTACCCAATGCCTGTCCATCCCTACAGGATGGAGGTGGGGTTGGCTTGAAGTTCAATACTTCACTGCCATTCCTATTCTGCATCTGTCTAACTCCTGCATTTCCAATGCTAATACCAGCAAGCAAACATTCGGCATTGACAAATGCTTGTTTATAAAGGTTTTGCACCATGTTATGGGATGTGAACAAAGAAAAAAAGAGTACAGCAAGCCAGGACTTAAATAAAGAAAAAGGAGATAAATCATGACATCATGCTTTCTGTTGAAACATCAGTGGGCTGGATTCTCAAAACACTTGGAAGGTGCAAAAAAATGTGCAAGTCCCCAAAATTTGTGTAGTTGTGGAAAAGGGGGGGGGGTAATTGTGCTGAGTGGTATACATGAAACCTCCACAGCTGCAGAAAAAATAAACTGTAGACTGTAGAAAAAGTGCAACTATGGAAGTTCCTGAGCAAAAAAAAGCTATGGAAAAGTATGACATACCTCTTTAAAGGCAGTATAGTGCAGTGGTTTAAGGCTCTGAGCTACAAATGTGAAGACCTGGGTTTGAATCCCACAGCCCCCTCTTGCATACTGTTTGATCCTGAGCAAGTCATTTAACTTTCTCGTGCTCCCAGGTTGCACCTGCAAACAAGCTTTCAGCTTAGTGTGTCTCACCTGGTAAAATAATTGGTAAAAATAAAGGCATTTCTCAGCCACTGTTTTTCTGCAGTTGCTGAAACAATGGTGCACGCATGCTGCACCACAGAGAGTGTGGCGTAACTCATCCCGAGCAAAAAGCAGTGTACTAACAATTGGGATACAATTGTAGTGGGGGTTCAGGCACCAGCAACTGCAAACCTGTGGACTGTATAGTAGTGTCAGTTGTTACAGCAAAAATAGCACACATTTCTATTGAAAGAAAAACAAACCACAACCACATGATCCAGTGCAGCCCATAAAAGAGCCCCACAAGCAGTAGAGGCAGAGCTGGTAACAGCTACAAGTGAATGCAACTGAAGAAGGCAATATAAACACCCAAGGGAGAAATACAATCAATGGTTATAGAATGCTACCATGGTGCATGGTCCTGCTGGTAGTGGTGGTGCTGCTGTGGTCCCAGTTGTGGGACTAGCTGCTGGTCTCACTGTGAGTACTTTCTGCTGCATCTATGGCAAGACTGCCAAAGGCTGCTGTTCCAGTTAATATGGATCACCTGTTGTTCTGGCTGCTGAGCCTTTTCTTCAGCTGCAGAGCTGCCCTTGCTCATTTTCCACAGCTGTGGAATTCTGTAACTTGTCTTGTTTGCAATTTTCCTCAAGTGCAGACTTTTTCTTTGTGAATATGCCACAACTGAATTTCTGCAGTGCGGCAAGCCATTGTTCTGCAACTGCAGAATTGTTGGCTCTTTTTGAGAATCCAGCCCAGTGTCTTTGGAAAAGTTTTCTTTCATAACATTTCATAAGAATGACAGGGATGTCATGAATCTGAAGTTAAAGCACCCACTAATGCTTCATGTTTGGGGCACCATCTCCAACCACAGGTGCAGCCCACTATGAATTTTTGAGGGTTAGTGATGCTAGATTGTACTGTAGTTGGAGAAACCATTAAAATGTCACACATTGTTAACAGTGCTACTTACATTATGATCACAGGAACCATGGATGGTGAATTCTACAGGGAACATGTTGTGGGAGCTGTTCAGAAATGCATAATGAGAAAATACCTGGATGGACATTGATTCTTTCAAGACAATGACCCTTAACACATAGAAACATAGAAGCTACTTTCAGAAAAGGATCTCTTGGCCAGCCTAGTCTACCCTAATGTCTCTACCTACTGTGCTACTGTAGACCCTAATTGATCTCTGGTCTTACCCCCAGCCTGCTACTAAGGCCCCCCCATGTCTACCTGTGCATGTTTGAAATCTGTTATCATTTTGGTACACACTACCTCTGCTGGAAGGCTGTTCCAGGCATTCACCACTCTTTCCATGAATAAATATTTCCTCATATCCCCTTTTAGTCTCTCCCTTCCAGCTTCAGATCATGCCTTCTGATCTTTGAGCATCCCTTTCTGTGCAATATGCCACCCTCCTGTACTTTATTGATACCCTTGAAGTATTTGAATGTTTCTATCTTGTCTCCCCTTTCCTCCAGTGAGTACATATTTAATTCCCTGAGTCTTTCCTCATGGGGCTTCTGATGCAGGCCACGCACCATTTTGGTTGTCCTCTCTACCGCCTCCACCCAGTCTATGTCCTTCCTGAGATGGGGCCTCCAGAACTTGGCACAGTACTCCTGGTGCAACCTCACCATTGATCTATATAGGGGTAGCGCTACCTCACTTTTTCTGCTGGTAATACCCCTCTCTATGCACCCCAGCATCCTACTAGCCTTTCCTACTGCTTATCACACTGCTTTGCTACCTTCAGGTCATCAGATATGATGACCCCAGATCCTTTTCCTTTTTTGTTGTTGTTAACACCTCTCCCAAAACAATATGTTGCCCTTGGGTTTCTGGGCCCCATGTGCATAATTTTATATTTTTAGCATTGATGCACAGATGCCAAACCCTCATCATTTTCCAGTTTTTTTAGATCTTCCTTCACTTTCTCCACCTCCCCCCCCCCACTCCCCGGTGTGTCCACTCTGTTGCAGATTGTTGTGTCATCTGTGGAACAAGCATACTTTCATTCTAGCCTCTCTGTGATGTTGCTAATAAAGACATTGAAGAGGACCAGTCTGGGTACTGACCCCTGTGGCACCCCACTGGTTACCTTACCTTCCTCTGAGTGAACTCCATTACCACCACCAACTGAATTCTGTTACTTAGCCAACTTTGTACCCATTTTACTATCTTTGGACTCATTCCCATGCTGCCTAGCTTGTTTTCCATTCTTCTGTGTGGAACAGTGTTGAAGGCCTTATTGAAATCCAACCCTGATCCACCTCTCCAGTAACCCGGTCAAAAAACTCTATCAGGTTTGTTTGGCAAGATCTACCCCCTGTGAACCCTTGCAACCTTAGATCCTGCAATCCACTTGTGTTAAGGTATTCCCCAATCCTTTATTTAAGTAAAGTTTCCATAACCTTGCCCACAACCAGTCAGGCTTACAGGTCAGTAGTTTCCTGCCTCCACCCTATTTCCACCTTTGTGTAGTGGGACCACATCTGCCCTCCTCCAGTTCCCCAGAACTTCCCCTCTATCTAATGATAACTTGAACAGGGTCATCAGAGGTGCAGGCAGTTCCTCCTTTAGTTCCTTCAGTGTCATAGAGTGAACCTCATACGGCCCCATAGCCTTATCTACTTTTGTTTTTTCTAGTTCCCTGAAGACTCCCTCCTACGCAAAAGGGCAATTGTCCACTTCCCTTTCATTAATGTCCTTCTCCTTTATCTGTGGCCCATCACCTATCCCTTCCTTTGTGAATACTGAACAAAAGTATTTATTCAGTATGTAGGCTTTCTTCTGGTCCTCTTCCACACTCCCTCCTCCCCATTTTAGTTTTACTATCCCTGCCTTGCTTTTCTTCTTTTCGCTTAGGTACCTGAAGAAAGTTTTATCCCCCTTTTTTTCTCATTTGGCAATGCATCAGCATCAGCAGCACCAGCAGTGGCTATTGTAGCTGCTGGAATTAATTGGATCAGTACACCACCAGGGTAAGTACCGTACTGAACAAAAGTATCAGTATAAAACACATTATTTTGTATTTTTCATATTTGAGTGTTTTATGTTTGTCACATCAGTTCTCCAGATAGGAATACTATTGAGATGGTATGGCACACCATGAAAACATTTAGCAGGAGAAAGAGAAAACCATGTAAGATCTCATTGATGCCATCAAGCCATTTTGGAAGCAGTTAATAAGACACTGCAAACAAGGTCAGTTGCCAGCTTAAAGGTAGCCCTTATTGTCAGGGGTATAGCAAAGGTAGGTAGGGGAGGGGTGGAAGGGGGAGGAAAAAGGAGGAAGTATGGGAGGAAGGGAAAAGGGACAAAGGAGGATCATGGGAAGAATGGTGGAACAAATGGGTGAGGAGTTAGGAAGCTAGAACCTGGATAGGAGGAGAGCGGGGGAAGGACTGCAGGAAATGAGTATTTAAAGAAAAGGTAGGATCACACTTCTGTTTGCTAGACAGCAAGTTGTAGACACACTCCTAGTGCTTCAGTTGGCATTTGGTACAAGGATACTTCTGGGACATTGAGAGATACAGGTAAGAGATTGGATAAAGAGAGATAAGGATAGACGATAGTACTGGTGCAGTCTAGCGGTTGGTATTTAAAAAAAAGAGGAACTGTTTGGAGAAAAGAAAAAAAGGGTAGCTGGAATGCATTTAGCCTGCTTGCATGGTGTTGAGGAATGGGATCTTCAGAGATTTTGTTTTCACCTGGTGTTTAGTGCTTTGCCCAGTTTTGGGTGGTTTGTGTAAAAGAAGAAGGTAATTTTAAGCCAGGTTCAGTGTGGAGGTTAGGGATTACAAAAGGGTTACTGGTTGATTTTCAGTATTATATGGCCCATCTGGGCAGAAGGCAATCAGTATGCAGGTAATTGTGAAGGTGTCTGTGGCAGTTTCCTATTCAACTTGTATAATGTTTTTCATTGGATAGAACAATAAAGATGAGTATTTCCATGTAGTCTGAATTTGGAGCTTACAGGGCTGCATACTAGGTTCTGAAGCTGAAAAGGTGAAGGCAGTGGGTTTGCTTCCAAACCCCAGAGCATTGATTAGAGACCAAAAGGCACCAGCTAGCACCAACTAAAAAAAAGCAAAAATGAAAAAGGCACACATTAGGTGTGGGATGAGCAGGGATACAAAAAAAAAAGGTAGATTTAACTGGCAACAGATTTAAAAGGATGGTATGCTGACATTTTGTTTGTTTTCTAAGTTTTGGGCAGACATGGCATTGAGGAAACAACAATGGTGGGGCAGGTGCAGGCCCAAATGAGGACCTGGTTCAACAAACAATAGTGATGTTGAGGGAGGTACAAGTGATGCTTGAGCCAGTGAGGAGGAGCAAAGAGCTGAGGAAGAAGCTGGATGGGAAGAGGAAGGCATGGGAGATTCTGGCACAGGTGCAAAGTGGCTACCTAGAACAGGGGCCAAGGGAGCATCTGGGCATAGGCATAAGGATGATTTTGGTGATCTTATGCTAGAGGAGAATCTGAAGGAGTATGCTGAGGGAACCATTGAGGCAATAGGGGAGAACGGGCTGGTCATACTAGAGAATGTGCTACAGGAACTAAAAGGAATGGAAGGGGGCAGTGTGCGGGGACAGGAGTGGATGGTTGGAGGAAGACAAGGGAGGAGAGGACACTGAGGGTGACGGTGTGGGATCATGCCCTACAGGCTTTAAAGGAAAAAATATGGAAGAGGAAATATATAGACATTTTTGCACTGGTAGATAAGGAGGCAGCCAAGAAATACAAGGAGAAGGCGAGGATAGGAAAGATGGAGATTGCTGTGGCTCTGGTGTTGTTGGGGATAGATCAGGATGATAAGTCATTCAAAGGTAAGACCATGGAACCATGGCTGATGGGTTTTATGTACTTCTGTGCTATAATACTGCAGAAACAGCCAGAGCTAACCATTCAGCTATTGGCATATTCTCTGATTATATGCCCCAGGTTGCACTGAGAGACGAGCAACTTGTTGCTCAGCATGCCTTCCTGGTGAAACATTTCAACAAATAAATAAATATGCAATACATGTAAGTCACGGGGAGGTTATGGGTGATTGCCATGTGATGAGAACTTTTGCCTGAGGATGTCTTCTCATGGGGATGTACAAAGGAATACCAGGCAGCTGGACATCTGGCTTGAAATGATGATGGTGCAGACAGTGCATGGAGGGGGAAGTGAAAGCAGACTCATGGAATCAACAGAAGCTCTGCTCAGGATATAATAGGGATCAGTGCATCTGGGTGAACTGCAAATTTAAGCGCTCTTGCTTGAAATGCATGGGCCACATCTGCTATTGTGCTGTAGGGGCAGTGGTGATAGGTTCGGGGGATAGGCCTAAGGGGGCAACCCTTTTGAGGGTGCTTTGAAGGGGCTGGGGGTGGGATTGGGGTAGAGGGAGAGGAAGAGGAAGGTGATTTAATGGTGGAAGGGGAATTGGTTCAGGCAATGGAGGACGGTGAGGTGCAATTGACAAGAGCAAGAGGAATAAGGGGCTGTAGGATGGCCAGGACATCATATAATACAGAGTTTTTAATAACATGGACACAGTAGAGTCACATGATGCTGAGTGAGAAGTAACAGCATCTCCAAGGAGCTCCATCTGGACCAAGCTTACAAATTTACTTTTTTCCATCACCTGTGCTCTGAACAGTTGGAATTGCAGTAGTTTTAATAATTGATCACTTACTGGATCAATGGAGGGCAAAGAAAAAATGGAACAGCAATCTGCCAAAGTTTCTCTTCAGTTGGAGGATTCCGATGGGGAGCAAGAAAGTACCATTGTTCTGGAAGCTAAGTGGCCTCACTGGAGTAATTCCTCTTTCACTCCACCTTCAGATGCAGCTTCACCAGTAATGACTGAGCAGTTTTTTGCTGAACTGCAAACCATGAAATCGGCAGTGTTTTCTCTAATAGAGGATTTTAAGGAGGAATCAAGGAATTAGCCCATAGAGTATCAGATGTCAAAGCCCAGGTTTCCTCTGCTGAAGACTGATTTACTAAGATGGAACCAGAGATGGTCACTCTGTGCCACACTGCATCAAAGCTTGAAGAAAAAAATTGATGACTAAGAAGGTCGAGCTTGTCATAACAATTTGGTCCTTCTGGGGTTGACAGATGGAGAAGAAGGACCAAATGCAATAGATTTCACTCAAATGTTTTGCTGCAAAATTGCAGGCCCCTCTCCAAATGGCCCAACTTATATATAATTGAGAGGGCCCAAACCTCCTGCAGGTGAGTCACCATGACCACTAATTCAAGATGCTAAACTATCTGGATCAATATTTCCTTTTGAAAGCCACCAGAAAAATAGAGCAGTTGCGGTGAGAAGGAAAGAAAATTAGGCTAGTACCTGACTTAACCTTTAGAGTTTGACAGGAGTGGGTTGCCTACCAAAATAGTAAATCTAAGTTGTTGGCTGCCAATTTTTGGCACACTATGCTTTATCCAGCCCAGCTGTAGGTTTATACGGTTTGGGTGTACATCGGTTTGATTCTGCCTCCCAAGCTAATACAGAACTGTCCCGGCCCCTACCAGATTTAATCGTCAAGGCTGGCTGAGCTTTAACTGTGTTGTTGTTACTAAGATCAGCATAAGGCTCCACTAATTTGTCAGCCATGGTTCATCTTAAAAGGTTGGCATTGATTTGTTTCATTTTTGTTGTGGACTGAATTATTGGACTCAGGATATGAAAATATTGAACTGATACCTACAGTACCTATCTGAATACAGGGCAATTTTGTTAGAATGACTGTTTTGTGCAATGCACTTTACTGGGTTAAATGTTACACACCACTTCTGTTTTTTCTCTGTACTGTGTGAAAGTATAAATTATGTAGTCAAGATATTTTAGGATGAGAGTGGAGTGCTTATGATTACCCACATATTCACTAAGGCTGCTCCTTCACATTGTATCAACCTAGTTTGTTTTCTTGTTTACTACTACAGTTGGGTATTTCATATTGTGCAGGTTTAATTGGTTCTTGTTCTAGATTGTTAGATAAGTACAAGAGCTCAGAGTATGGTGAGGAGCCACCTCTAGTGATGTTCAGAGATGATCCACTGCATGTACTCCATATTTAATTTAGGTTCTATGATCTTTGTTTACCTGGGGTAAGGAGGTTAATATTATACCCAGATAGCTACATTTTGTGGATTTTGCAAATATTCCACTGTGATGAGCCATGGTCCACCCCCCCCCCCCCCCCCCATTTATACTTTTCCTTTGGTAGAACAATAGTAATGTAGTAGTAGTAATGATTTTATTCATCATAAAAATAAACATGGTAACATTCCCATTGAGTAAAAAATTCATTTACAAGGGACACCATAAGTAAAATTCTCCTGGTTACAATCAAAGGAAGAAAAGACAAATATATAGGTATACTGAAGATGTATTAATATACATATAATTACACATTGAGTAAAAAATGTAAATAATAATCACTTTTATCCAGCATTAGGAATACCCCATGGTAAGGTTCAACCTACATCTATTGGAGGGTAGCATTCTCTTAATTTTTCAGCTTGGGTCAAGTACTGTTTTTTTAATTGTATACCAGCTTATTTTACTCCCATATGGTCTTAATTGATTAGGTAAACTAATCCTTACTTTTGGTCCTAAGTATGGAATAGTACAGCATCCAGTTCTTGTCCTCCTTTTTTGGTATTTCAAACTCTACAAAGTGTGATGAGCTTAATACCTGATTAGGTTGTATAATTGTTAAAGTCATGATAATGTAGTCAGGCAAGTTACTATTAAGAGTATTACACATTATTTTAGATTTATGCAAGTTTCTTCTAAGATCTAAATATAGCAAGTTCTGCTCTCTATATAATTTGCAGTGATGAGTGTATTTATGCACATCCAGCATGTATCTGGCCATCCTGTTATATATTATTTCAACTTTTTTCATCTCTGTTTTTGATGCCCCTCCGTACACCACACCCTCATAATCTATTATGGGTACCATTATAGTATTAACAACATGTAACCTAGCATGCCTAGTGCGATCATTTTTTATCTTGTAAAGCATACCCAATTGTTGTCCCACTCTTTTGACCCTTTTATCTTTATGTATTGTCCATTTACAATAAACATCCATCCATATTCCTTAATATTTATATTCTTCCACATGCTGAAGTTTAATTCCATATTTTACTACTATGTCCAATGTTTTATTAATATATAAATCTTTACATCTCCGGTGGAATAACATGACCTTAATTTTGCCACTATTCAAGGCTAATCTGTTTTTAACAAAACAATTCTGTACATCATTGAAAGCTTTTTGCAAGCATTGCTGAATGCAATGTGTCTCAGCCCCTGATGAATATAAAATTATATCATCTGTGTCCTAGTAGCAGATTAAGCCCTGATGATTGAATTCCAAGTCATTTGTACATACGTTAAAAAGAAGCGGACCCAATATTGACCCCTGGGGTACTCCCTGTTTTATTTCCCTGAATTCTGAGTAATGTGTATTTAAAAATATTTTTTGTTTCCTTCCCTTTACGTAACTGTTGAACCAGTGTGCAGCATCATCTAAAAATCCAATATTGTTTAACTTTTGTATTAATATGTTATGATCTAATGTGTCAAAAGCCTTTAAGAAATCAATTAGTATAGCCCCTGTCTGCAACCCATTATCCATACTGCAGCTGTTTGAATATACCCAGTTTCTTTTAGAAGTGTTGTCTAGGTACTATATTTTCCCCTAAATCCTGATTGTTACTGTTTAAAATATTATAACTACTCAAATATTGCTTTATTTGTTTTGCAATCATTCTTTAGCAGATTTTTGCCACCACTGGGATACAAGATATTGGTATATCGTTACTAATTTCTTTCCTTGACCCTGATTTAAAAATGGGAATTCCTTTCACAGTTTTCCATTCTTCTGGTAATTCTGTGGTATGCAATGATTAGTTAAAAATCTGTGTTAGTGGATGGGCAATCACAGGTGCTGCATATCTCAATAATTTACTGCATATTTTATCAAGACAAATTGCCTTCCTATCATTCATTTTTAACAATTCTGATATCACATCCATTGTTTTAATTTTAACAAAACTAAAATGTTGGCATCTTAATTCTACTTTACATATGGTCATCTTCCTGTGCAATTTGCATTAATATTTGTGTCCTCAGATATTACACCCATGGTCACAAATAGTTCATTAAAACAATTAGCAACTTCAGTCCCCTGCTCCATATCTTTACCTTTAATATTAAAAGTTTTTGGATAACTGTTAGTACTTGGTTCCTGAAGTTTATGGATCAAGTTCCAGAACTTTCTGGGATGTGAAAAATGAGTGTCAGGAGAGATGGTGTCAGTTCCGGTTTCCAGCAGAAGAAGGAGCTGAGTAGACGCCAGACTCAGCGGCAGCAAGAAAGAAGAATGGCGCACCATGCGATTTGAATAATTTTTGTTTGTTTCTGTTTCTTTTTTTACCTAAATGGTTCATTTAAAAAGCTGTGAATTTGTTAGTTTAGATTCTTTTTTTCTAGTTTAACTTTACGGAATGTCTAAAAACGTGCAGCGGACAAAGGAACACTGTAAGCAGCAGCTTTCTAAATGGAAGAAAGCAAAGCAGGATTTGGATCTGAATTCTTTGTTTCAGCCAGAAGTATCAGATCAACCAGTACTCTCCCCACAACAGGTACCCCCTGATATCACCTCTACAGTAGTGGTAAGTGGGAATTTGATTTTACCCAAACTGAAAATGCTGATTCCTGGTAAAAACATTTTTTCAATTTTTGCTAAGTGGGGCATAAAGAACAATAACATTCCTCCTAAGATTTTTCAGGTCACTAATTTACCTATTGGGAATCAGGTGACTATCAAAGATTTAGAGGTCAAGGGGGAAAATGTAAGCTCCAAAGAAGCTAATGTTTGGGCTACCTGCTCGAATTTGGATACAAACCCTGATGCTTGGGGTGGTTATGGAAGAGAATGGGAGGCTGTCGGACACACAGCCTGAATTAGCCCCAACTTGGGCCCCAGCTCGGGGGGATATGTTACAGGTCTTGATGGTATTTTGGCCTGAAATGAAGGAAGTTATTTTGGACATTAAGACCACAATACAAGGAGTTTCAGACTCTATTGGCTCTTTGTCAGTGCAATTTTCAGATTTGTCAATGAAAACTAAAGAGCTTGAAAATAGAATTGTGGTAATGGAGGAAGCTTCCAAGACAATATCCAGTACTTTAGTTGGTCATCAAAATAAGATTTTAAACATGCAACAAAAAAATTACAGAATTGGAAGATTGCTCTTGACAGGTTAACTTAAGAGTTTGTGGTCTCCCTGAAGGTGTTGAGGGAATAGAAAATCAATTGCTTTTCTTTGAGAAGATGATTTCATCTGCTATGGCCTTTCATATCCTGACCATGAAATTGCATTAAATCAACTCCATAGGATAGGGAGCAGGTTCAGCTCTCTAAAGCAACCTTATCCTAGATCTATTCTTTTAAAATCCCATAAATTCCAAGATAAAGAACTCATTTTTGGCAAAGGCACAGGCCAAAAAAGGTCTAAAATATCAGGACATGTCTTTATCTATTTATCAGGATCTTTCAGCTGCAACCATGGCCAAAAGGAAACTCTTTAACCCGGTGAAAAAGAAATTATATGAAGCCGAAGTGAAATTTACCATGCAGTACCCATTCAGAATCTGTTTTCTGGTGAAGGATGAAATAAAAATTTTCGATGATGCAGATGAAGCTATGGAGGCATATGAGCAATGTTATAATCAAAATGTTCTACTCTCAAAGCCTAATAATTCACGTGTGTCTCCATATTAATAAGAAAGAATGATTTTTTTTGTTAAATTTTGTGCTGGATTAATTAATCCTTACGTTAATTGGTTAAATGCTGCTGTGCTATTAATTAGGAGGTAAAAACCTTCTTGCTATGAGTCACTTTGGCAACAGAGACAATGTTTTTCATTGTCTCTGCTAATGAGGGGAGTGGGTCAATTTGGCTTAATTGGTTAGATTGGTATTGATGGTATTGATTTTATATCTTTCCAAATTGGGTGGGATTTGAGGGTTTATTTTGGAAAAAATGTTTCTTTTAATATATCCAGGACTCCATATTTATGCACAAAGGTTATTTATATATACAATATTGGTATATGGATTGGTAATGGGAAATAAAATTAGGGTAGCTTCATGGAATGTTAAGAGACTAAGAAATAAACTTAAAATTAATACAATCTTGCAGTATCTAGTAAGGAAGCACATTAACTGTATTTGTTTACAAGAAACTCATTTTCAAGAGACTGATTTTCTTTGGATACAGAAAAGATGGGGTCCAGGGGTTTTCTCTGGGGGCGGTCGAGCTTCAGCTGGAGTAGCAATTTTCTTTCATAAAAATCTTAACTTCCTTATGATTAATAAGGTTATTTCGGACATAAGTGGTAGATATGTGATAGCTGGAATTGTCCTGCAAGGGAAATCTTATTCATTTGTTTCTGTATATGGTCCAAACATAAATTCTCCCTCTTTTTTTTCTGGCTTTTTTTTTACAACTGGTGGAATGTCGTGCTCCTTATATTATAGGAGGAAATTTCAATTTAGTTTTGAGGAGACAAGATCGAACATCTCTTTCTCCTGCTTTTCTTTCATCAGTCAAAATAATTAAGAAGTTCATGAGGGGCTTAAGATTATCGGATCCCTGGTCAGTATTAAAATAAAATGAGATTAGTTTTTCTTTCTTTTCTTCATCTCATTAATCTTTCTCCAAAATAGATTTCTTTTTGATATCCCATTCATTGTTACATCAGGTTGGGAATATTGAATATCCTGGCATAATTATATCGGACCACTCTCCATGTATTATGGATGTTTTTTGTCTAAGTAATAGGAATTTTGACTATATCTGGAAAATGGACATAACTCAACTCAATGAAAAAGCTATTTTTATGTTATTTCAGGCAGAGATGGACTATTTTTTTCCAAGTAAATAATGAAAAAGAGACCACCATAATTATGATCTGGGAATCTTTTAAGTTTTAAGTTTAAGCTACATTTTAACAATATAAGAACATAATAACAAAATAAGAACAAAAGGGTAAAGAAATGGCAAGGACAAGAAAAATGTCTACAAGAAGAACTTTTGAATTTAGAAAAAATATTTGTTTTGAGTAGTGATCAGGCTATCTATAAAAAGATAATTGAAAAAAGAATAGATCTAAACAAGCTCGTAACATATAAAGCTGAAAAATTAATTATGAAAACTAAGGCTAACTACTATATGATGTCTGATAAACCTTTGAAGCTGATGTCTTGGCAGTTAAAGAAAGATCAGGGGAAAAATAATATTAATTTAATTAAAAATGTGAATGGTAATCTGGAAAGGGACCCTACTGAGATATCTAAAACATTTATGGGTTATTATCAGGCATTATATACATCAGCCTATGACAGAAATCATGGTAGAATGGAGGAATTTTTTTCTAACATTCAATTGATGAGGATTTGTAATGAAACTAGAGATGCCTTTGATAAACCAATAACGCAAGAAGAGATCTCTAGAGCAATAGATATTCTCCCATCTGGGAAGGCTCCAGGCCCTGATGTGATTTTGCTTGATTTTTATAAAAAATTCAAAATGTTTTTGATCCCTGTATTATTAAATCTTTTTGATAACTTTGTAAAATCTCGAGAGGTATTTCCATCCTTTTGAAATGCTATTTTGCTATTATTTCATAAACAGGAGAAGGATCCAATTCTATGCGAGTTCTATAGTCCTATTCATTATTAAATTCAGATTATAAAATCTTTGCTAAGGTATTAGGATTAAGAATGGAAGGGACCCTCCCAGGCCTTTTAGACCATGATCAAACCAGATTTATTAAGGGTAGAAACATAGTAGATAATATCCGCAGAAGTATTAACATTATAGCAAACAATAAACAACAGGATGCAGTTTTGCTTACAGTTGATGCTGAGAAGGTATTTGATCGAGTAGAGTATGTCTTCCTTTTGTTTGTACTTAAAAAAATTAATTCTGGTAAACAATTTCTGACCTGGGGTAAAATGCTATATTCATCCACTGAGGTTATTACTAGACTAAATAGTATTCAATCAGACTCTGTTTTCCTTAGTAGAGGTATGAGACAGGATTGTCCCTGTTCCCCATTGCTTTATATTTTGGTAATGGAGCCTTTAGCCATTGCTATTTGTAATAATATAAATATTACAGAAATTAAAGTGGGGAGTTTGACTTACAAAACCAGTCTCTATGTGAATGATCTGTTATTGTTTTTAACAGATCCATTAAAATCAATACCTGAATTTATTAACTTAGCAGAGGTCTATGGCAGTTTTTCAGGATATAAAATAAACTGGCAAAAAAATCTGATGAAACTAGATCATACGTTTCATCTCGATATGACTAGACTAGGAATAGGGGGTCAATTAAATTCTTTTAAGTATTTGGGTATTCATTTAACTAACAATTATGAATCGCTCTATCAGACAAACTTTGTAAAATTGCCTGATGAAATTAAGATAGACTTGGAGAAATGGATTCATCTCCCAATGACCTTAATAGGTAGACTCAATATAATAAAAATTAAAATCCTTCCAAAAATTCTAAAGTTCAGTGCCATCCCTATTATATTGCCCAATATTTTTTTTATTAGTCTTAGAAGGGTGGTCTCAAATTTCATTTGGAAAAAAAATAAACCTAGAATTTCTTACCAAAAACTTATCCTGCCTAAAGAAAAAGGAGGATTTGCTTTGCCCAACTTTAAATATTATTATTTGGTGTCACAAATAGAAGAAATCTGGTATTGGTTGAGGGGCAAAAAATTTGGCTCCTCGTCTATGGAAACAGAACAAGATATCCACGGTGCTCAATTTTTGAGTCAGTTTTTAGTTTCAGGATATTATAATAACAAAAATAATTTGTGGAGAATCATTAACCCAACCACCCATACATCAATTAAAAGTTGGTTGGAGTTACAGAAATTACTTCAGATTAAACTCCCTATAACTCCCTATAACAAAACTTTCTCCAATATATATAAAACTGTTTATCTTTCTTCATGGACCTCTGATGCTTATTATAAAGATTAGAATAAAAATGTTATTTTTTCTTTTGCTCAATTATATGAGAATAATTATATTTTATCATTTACTCAATTACAAGTTAAATATAAAGTTTCTCAACCCCATTATTTCAAATACATACAGTTAAAGAATGCCATTAAGGTAATCAATGATTCTGGTAGTTTAGGTAGTACATGTTTTTTGAATCTGTTGGAACAAAGTTCAAATAAAAAATTTGTATCAAAGCTGTATAATTTGATTATTAATGATAAATTTATAGGAGGGGATATTGCTTTATTAAAAGAAAAATGGGCAAACGATTTGGGTATTCAAATAACGGAATCCCTTTGTTATCAAATATTGGCCTTTCCATTTGCCATAGTTAAATCAAGTAAGATGTTACAAATACATCTTAATACTTTACACCGGGCTTATTTTACCCCTTATAAGTTAAATACAATTAATGATAATCAGTCACCCAAATGCCCCAGGTGTGTAAGTACCTCAGGTACTTTGGTACATATGTTACACAGCTGTCCGCGGCTGCCTAACTATTGGGTGAAGATTTATAACTTCCTTAATGGGGTTTGGACTGTGAACATACAGTGTAATCCTGTCATGAGCCTTTTTACTTATTCAGAACAGAATGATAGCATGACTAACTCTCAAAGTAAGTTATATGCCATTGAGATGATCTTGGCAAAAAATGTATCCTGTTAAAATGGAAAGATTCGTCTCCCCCATCCTTTGATACATGGTTGAATTTCTTATTGGATGCAATGAGATTAGAACAAGTTTATTATTTAAAAGAACAAAGATTAATGTGCTTTGAAAAAATTTGGAGTCCCTTATATGTTCATTTCCATGAATAAGCTATATGATTAAGTTGAATATAGTTACTATATTAGATTTGTATATTTGTGCAAATATGGAGTCCTGGATAAATTAGTTAATGGAGGATGGTGATGAAGTTCATGTGGATATTATCATAAAGATTACATTTCTTGGATGATTAAGTCTTCTAAATGAACTCTCTGAGTCCTTGGTGGGGGGAGAAATTTATGTCCTCAAGTATATATCTGTAATAATCCATTTCTGCCTGTCTCACTTCCTTTAAATATTTGTTCCTAAATGCCATGTACTTACCCCAATCTGCCTGGGACATAGTTTTCTTTGCCTTCTACCAATGTTTGTTTCTTTGTTTTCTTAATTTGTGTAGCTCCCCTTTATACCATAAAGCATTTTTTACACTTCAATAAACCTTTCTTAGAGGTGCAAGCAAATTGCATATTTGCACAGATTCTTCTTTGAAATAGAGCCAGGCTTCATTTAACACAGGTTTACCTTATCCCAGTCCACCTTTTCTAAGTCTTGCATGAAATTTATACGGTGCACCCCTTCAGCTTGACACCCCGATGGTGAAACACAAAAAAAGACCATTACGGTGATAGTGGCTGTAATGGTCCTTTTCTGTATTTCACTTTCCCCCAGTGTTCTTCCCCCTCCCTGGAACAACTCCAACCTGGAATTTATAATCCTAAAGTCTGGGGAGAGCAGGGGGCTATGGGGAGTGCGGGGGCACAGCTCCCCACAGAAAATACTTGTAGATAGGGTGGCACAATACCTGCGTCGGTATTGTGCCATCAATGTGCAGGAGATCAGAATTTTCACTGTTAACCTCCCTTGGTGCTTCCAATTTATATAATCAAAATGTTTATGTCACAGGGTGCCCCTGTGAAGGGTTGAGGGCCCCAAAATAATAATTGTAAAAATGCTGGATACCTGAAGATCCAGCTGTTTACTGCCCTTAAGGTGCTGCGATAGTGCGCATCGTCGCACAGGCAGGCAGTTTAGTTCAGCCTGATGTAGTCTTTGGGTTGCTGGATTTATGTGCTCATGTTTGTTTAGTTGTAAGGCATCTGCTATTCTAGGAGGTGTCCTTTGAAATTATAAAATAACGGAACCTAGCAGCTGGGCAGACTGGGTGGGCCATAGGCCGTTATCTGCTGACACTGTCTATGTATTTATCTATCTATGAGTCTCAAACTTGTTCTAACCTTATAACTTAGTGTTTTAAAAAAAATTAAAAAATAAGGAGTGAAAGAGGTGTGGGTATAGAATGGCATTTCTTAATGGTTTGCCGTAATGTAGAATAATCCCCCCCCCCCTTCTCTGCATTATAAAAATAGGAAGTCAGTGCTTAGAAAAGAAGTTAGCATTTAGGTTAGTTAGTAATGAACAGAATCTCCCAGTTTGTCCTTTATTAAAAGTTGTTTCCAATAGCACAGGCTACCTGCTTGTTTGTTTAGTAGTGAGGGTTTCTGTTTTGTGAGGAAACAGCCCTCTGTATTGCAAGACGCTGCTAAGTCTGTTTCAGCCCTATTTGTCCTTGCTGTGCTTTTGAGGACTTGGCTGAGTTTATAAATATTAGTGAGAACCTGTTGGTTCTCTCCTGCTTTCCTTAATAAAATACTTACTCGTAGCCTGGGTATATTTCTTTAAGAAAACACTCAGTACTGTAAACACAGGGCGCTATTTTATAATGTACTAGTATGGCTTTTTAAGCCTGTAAATACCCGTTACACTTATCAGGATATTAAATGAAAGAACTTGCTGGGTCCTTAATTTGACCCTGTTATGCCTGTCTTTTAAAGAGCTTTGCTGAAATATAGCATTTGCACTATTGCAAAGACATTTTACTTTTGGGTTCCCCCTAAAATGAAATTTATTAAATAATACATAACGTTTTGAGTTCTACAAACTGTCTGAAGGTAGAATAAAGAGGTTTGTTGCTGCAGTTGGGACCTCTGGAAAGCGAAGGTTTTGGTTTTTCTTTTGGTGTTTCAGAGCCCCGAGTGGGCTCTTTCTCAGCTGCAGTAGTTTCCTTAGGAGTTAGCTGGCTGTTTTCTGATTGCCTTTATACCGAATAACAAGGGGTGGTGCTTTCTGGGATTAGAGATTGAATTAAACATTTCACAGAAAGATTGTATTTCACTTCTATATACGAGAGTGAGTTGTTATGTCAAATAGAAAATGTTTAGACATACTATATAAAATATAACTGTTGCAAATAAAGAGATAATATTTGAAATAAAGTATAGGGGTGGGGTTAAGATGTCACCTGATCCCTGCAGTGTATAAATGCTGAACATTGTGTTTGGTAATCAGATTTGCTTGTGGGTCTGGAGATACACTCCAGGATGTTATTGAAGGTGCTCTGTAGAGTATCTACGTGACTATTTGCTGCTCCAAATGGAAGATTAAGCTGCCAGATTATTCTGCTGTATTGAATTTGTCCTGATGTAAACAACTTCTGAAGAAGAATTAATTAAAACTGGAACTTTCAAAAGAATTGGTGATGTATGTTTCTCAATGATTGCCCACTTACACTTGTGTCCTACCACAGTTTACACATCCTTTTATACTCCCAATTTCCAAGTTGAGCACTTTTTCCTTTAGATCTCATGCATACCACACCTTGGTGGTCACTAAAAGTGTCCATCAATACCCCACTAATCTTAGAATTATCTCTTGTGGAAGTGAAAATCAAATCCAAAGTAGAGGAAGCTGTGTTGTCATTAGTATTAATTCTAGTGGGCCCCTCAATTAATTGACTTAGTTCTAAACTTAAAGCCAGATCAACCAACTCATGTTATGTAGTAATGGTTTCCCAATTTACGTTAAAATCCCCTATTATCAATATTTTGTGTGTTAGTTTATACTTCTTTAGGTAATCATGCAAGATTTCAAATTTATATGCTTTAACCTTTGGTGGTTTGTAAATTCCCATAAGGAAAATAGGGTGGGAAAAGGGGAGTCTCAACTCCACCAGTAAGGCTCCTATTTATTGTAAATCAACATCACATGGAAAACTATTAATATCCAGTTGTTGTTTGGAGTAAAACACTATACCTTTCCCTCTTTTATTACAGTCTCATCTGTGAATTCGATATCCATCTATTCCAGTGCAAGTAGATGATACCCTTGCATTTAACCATGTCTCTGTTAAAACAATTATATCTGGTTGATTTTCCAGTACCCATTCTCTAAAAGCATCTAATTTATTAACCAGACTGTGCATATTAAAATCTCCTATAATAAGTTCCTTTCCCTTTAAAGTATCCATACTTAAAGCTTCAATCTGATAAGGTCCAGGGTTTGAGTGATTTTCACCACAGTTCCACCCATACATGGTGCCGGTGGCAGTGTGCCTGGTCATTAGGGTGCTATGTTCCAATGTCGCTGTACGTCTTTTTGATGGGAGCTGCTCCCCTCACATCTAACTCTGGTGGTTGGATCTTGGGGAGGGGCAGTGAATTCAACAAAGTGGTGCCATAATGGTGGGATCACTGGCACCGGCACACAGATGGCTGGAAGGGTTTCCCCACACATCAATAGCAAAGAGGAAAGAAGAATAAATCTAAAACAAGACCCTATTGTAAAGCCACTCCATACTAAAATATTTCTCAGTAATCTTTTTATAGTTTTTGAAGGAAGCATCATAATTTGAGCTCTTTTAAAAATCCCCATGTGTATACTAGTTATCCTACTTTGTTCCTCTTGTAACTCATTAGGTATGACCTGTGATGATATAGTCCAGTTTACTCTATTTGTGTTATAGCTTGTCAACTCCTATGTTCCACTCCACCTGTGTGTGCTCAAAAGCAGTTAATTTATACAGACACATTAATAGGGTACAAAACCCAAATAAATAAGCACTTTTAAAAATGTGCAAGTTTGTCTGTAAAGTTTTGGGCACTGACAAGGCAGTGGGCAATGAATAAGTATCTTTTTAGCTTCCTTAGATAATCAATTCTGGATCCTTTAGGTACTTCTATACTGCTTTATTTCTACACCAAAAATATCTTAATCCAATAAAACAAAGCCCCAGACACTATACAATACATATAATTAGCTTACTGAAGCACTATTGATCCTTGATTGTACCAGCTTTTAATTTATAACTCTTTAAAACATTCAGTTCAACCCAAGTTAGAAATATAAAAATTGTGACTGAGTGGCGCTCATGCTACTCAGGCTTGTGCTCACTGTGCTCACGCAGTGGAGCAGTGCGAGTTTTAAATGCACTTTGCCTCTTCCCTTCTCGCGGACTCGCACACCAACTCTCCGACAAGCCCCCCACATCAGAGGCAGCACAGGGACCCACACTGGAAGATCACAGCACACACAGATGTACTTGACCACAGAATCACAGGCTGTAATATATAGCAACATTCTCAGTCTATGTGAATGGCTTAATGTTGCTAGTTGACACAGCACTGACTGCAGTAACAGATTCAGATAATAAAACAGCACAGGCTCAAACTACATTTAATGTTTGTCTTCTGATGGTAATTCTTCCCCCACAGCTTGCGGCTGCTGTAGCATTGCTGTTGGTGGAAAGTGCTCTCCAACAATCCCCACTTGCTTAAATATGTTCTATGGGGGTTCCGGACCTGGGCTTTGTATTTGTTTGAAACTGGTACCCGGTGACTGGCAAATCTTCAGTTTGCTTTTTCTTGCATTGAACCTTTGATATTTTATTATGACCTCAATGTTTTGAATTTTAAAGGCCATTGTGAGCATTGAGGCAACTTAGATAATACTTTGGTTAACCTACTTAAATCTTGTACTTATTAGGCAGCAGCAATAAACTGAGGGTGGCCGCCTCCTTTTTCTTTCTTTTTATTTATATTTTACTGTTAGAAACTGAGTACTTAAAGGGGCTCATATTGATAAAGGTGCATTTTTGGTATTTTCTCCTTTGGCTAATAATAGAGAGCTATTAATGTTTTAGTGATGTGGTTGGTGATGGGAGACTCACTATAGTTTGTGTATGGTGGGTCCAGACGAGGGCTACCTCCATGCCAGCAGTTACAGACTACATAGTCAGGAGGTGGCTTATGGCCCAAATGATAGAGTTATTTAGTTGGGGGGAAGATTTTATTTGGGGTTTGGGGGTGGGGTATGGTTAATATAAGGGTTTTAGTATGGGTAAGAGTAGGGGGGAGGGACCCAGGCAGGCATCTGTTTTTCAGGGCATTGTGTGGAATTGACAATTTTCCCTGAGTTTAGTACTATGTTGCAGTCTTGGAAAATATTATCTTGGAATATTAAAGGGGGGAGGGACAATTTAAAGACATACGGTGTATTGCATCATCTGAGAGGTTTTCATCCTCACATTGTTTTATTGCAAAAGACTTACCTTCTGGCAGACCAAATTAATAACTTGAAAAAATTGTGGGTGGGACAGGCGTACCGTGCAGGACCCAGTGCCCAGAAGAGAGGGGACGCCATTCTGTTGAATAAGTCTGTACCTTTTCAATTATTACAGAAATTGAAAGATCCAAATGGCAGGTACATATTTATTCACAGAATGCTCACCAATATGGAAATAGTAGTTGGCTCTATATATCGGCCTAATGTAGATACAGCTTCCTTCTTTTCAACCTTGGCATCAGATCTTGCTCTTTATTCCCATATTCCGTGCATACTGAGAGGGGATTGGAATCTTGTGTATTCCAATGATATAGGCAACTCCTACAGAAAGAGAGTGGGTTTATTCCTGACCCAAAGGGCCCTGAGAGAATTCATGAAGAATTTATGTTTAGAAGACTCTTGGAAGGTTTTACACCCTGGTGAGCAGACTTTTACATTTTTCTCACCTCCTCGAGGGGGTATATTCCCGTCTTCAATATTTTTGAATTAGTTACATGCTTTTACAGTACAGTATGTGATAGATTCCAGCACAGAGGGTAGGGTGATCTCTGATCATTCTTTGATTCAGTTACAGATAGCACCGCCACAATGGCCTCCTCACTTTGGTACATGATCGCTAAACCCTCAACTGTTGTCTGACTCTGCCCTACTGGCACATATGAGAGCCTACATACTTCATTCCATAACAGAGAATGTAGATTCCATCTCTGCGAAGGATGTGATGTGGGGCTCTCTTACAGCCAATGGGAAGGGGGAAGTAATAAGGCTAGGTACAATTAGGAAAAGATAATGATGAAACAGGTTGAAGATTGGCTATTTAAAATTAAAGTACTAGAGAACACCCTCTCCAAAGATGCAGATGATGACCTGCAGTTAGAGTTGAGCAATTTAAGGGCTCAGTACTCTGCCCATCTTTTGGACAAGGTGACCTGAACAGCTGCTACAGTACAAGTCACATTAAACTGTTCCACCAATGAGTTGGTTTAGCATTGTCTTTCACAGTTGGCAATGCTCTGGCAACTCATATTGCATTGTTTTTCAGTGCTTAACTAGTTCAAGAGCAGTGTTTGTAAAATATTTTTGCAACTAAATTGGAATACACCTACAGTCCAGTCACAGTGCAATGCAAAACTGAGTTTTACCTCTTAAGAAACATTTTGTGCAGGACATTGTGCTGGATACAGCAACACTTAAGCAACTCAGTCAGAAATGCAACAACAACTCATTGGAACAGTTTAATGTGACTTGTACTGTACATTGAGGGCTACATATATGTATGGGGAAGGGGGAGAAGGCAGGCAAGTTACTTGTTTTACATCTCAAGCAGAGGGCTGCAGCAAGATGGGTGGCTGCTTTGGTCAATCCCTCTTCACAGTAGACTGTATTGGAACCCAAGCAATTGGTGGGAATATTTAGAACTTTATATCAATCTCTTTATATGGCATTGGAAGCCGACCCAGCATTTCAGATGACCTTGGTAACATTGGTAATTTTTATTTAGTTAGTTTTTGTTGACCGGGTAAGTGTACTAGACAAATCCTGCCTATTTTCAGGCACGACCCCGGGGAAGAGGATACAGATGAATGCCAACTGACCTTGAACCAGATTAAACTGTTGGTGGTATTTTTATTGAATGAGGGAAATTTGGCCAGGACACCAGGGAAATTCCCCTACTCTTTTCGATAAGTGCCATGGGATCTTTAACATCCACCTGAACTGCCACCAATCCAGGTAGATGGGACCTCGGTTTAACGTCTCATCTGAAAGGCGGCACCTCAGAAGTGCAGCACCCCTCTCATGCTGCACTACAGTGTCATTACTGGGATATTAACCCAAGTGCCAGATGTGGGAACTGAACCCACAGCCCTCTGATCTCCCGGCCTCAGAGGCGAGTGTGCTACCTACTGAGCCACTGACACTGACAATAATATAATAATATGATAATAAAATGACTGTAATACAGAGCTCTATAAAGACTAATGTTCATTAGGCTCGCTTATCAGTGAATTTAATATCCCACTATATTTCTGCCCCTTAAATGAGTATCAAGAGACTATTTGAAGGATATCATAGTCTTACTAGCTACAGCCTCAGTCAGCAAGTCTTTCCAAACTCTTGCCACCCTGTTTGAAAACCAGAACATACGAGACTGTGTCCTACATCTATCCACCTTCAGCTGTAAGGGGTGGGCATGGGTGTTATGAGACTGTACCCTAAGGTGCAACTGTACCCTAAGGTGCAAGTCCATTTGCTCCCAAAGCTGGAAAATTTCCTAGTTGAGGTAGACCTACCAACTCTCACAGACTTACAAAAAAAACTCTTTTGGGCCCCTTTACTGAGTCAGATGTAACAACACCAATAGGGTCTCTTTCTCCTGACAAATCCCCAGGGCCGGATGGTTTTGTGCCTCTGTTCTATAAAATTTTTAAATCTGAGCTGGTTCCTATTCTTACCATCTTATTTAATTGGAAGACTACAGCCTGTAGTTCAAGGCGGCAGTGCAACTGACCACACCCCCATTTGCCCCATTTAAGGGCTGCTCTCCTCACTCCACACAGAAGCATTTTTTCCTTGCAGCTGGAGGCTCTGTCCTTCCTCTTTCCAGGCCCACTCTTTCCCTGAGCCTTGCCTCACCTACTGTGTTTGCCTCCTCCCTTCCTACCTGTTGGAATCTGCTGGCTGTGCTAGACTCCATGCATGGTTTGTACTTCTCCTGCTTCTGGGTCAGTAATTTTTCCTTTGCTTTCTGCTTCTTGGTCCCTGTTTTTGCTGATGGCTGCAGTTTGTGCTTCTGTCTCAGTTGTTTGTTCTTCCTACTGTTCCTGTAGTCTTGTTTGCTTCATTTGCTTTTTGGGCTTTTCTGCTATGCTAGTGCCCTCTGTTTGCATTGCTGTATTTAGCTGCATTGCTAATCAAGCTATCAGTTCATTTATCATATTTCAGCAATCTCTCTCTCTGTACTAAGTGCCTGCATGCTCGCAGTTCCAATTGCTGTTTCCATGCTGTAGTCCCTGTGCTCATCACCTTAATTGTTTGCACCTGCCTTTAGTACTGGCTCCCCTTAGTAGCTATCACTCTGTCTCATTCCCCTGCCTGCTCCAGCAGTGTCCTGCCCTACTGCATTACTCCTCACTTCTATGTGATATTTAGGCTCATTTATTGCTTATTTATTGCTACTCCCGCTTTAACCAAACCTTACTTTACCAAACCCATAGCAGTTTTTTTCTGATGATAACCTAATCCTGCTTTCATGGCCGGCATGTATTTAACTTATTTCATTAGCTGCTTGGTGTCATGGCACCGTATTTGTGGCTTTCTTGTTTTTCATATGGCGGGGGACTGAGGAGTCACAGCGGGCATTGCAGCCCCAGGCAGCGGGAGCTGCTTCCTATTTGTCATGTGTTGTACAAGCCCCTGGCTTGCCCGGCTTCCTCCTGCTGCTCTTCATAGCCTTTATGGCACTACACAATCAGTGATTCCAGGCAACTCTCTACCTAAGGGCTTCTGGCTTTACCCAGCCTTCTATCAGCCCTTTCCTAATATTATGCACCTGGTTTACACAGTCATCTAAGCTTTACTGTCCCTTGCACTACCAGCAATGCTCATCCCGTTCCAAGTCTGGCAGCATATCATGTTTGCTTGCTTTGAACCGCATATCCTACTGCACTTGCTTTGCAGCCTCCTCCTACCTAACTGGCTCCTCCTCTCCAACCATCAGCCCCGGGCTTGGCCCAGCCTCACCTTTCTCTTACTCATAACATAAAATTCAATTTATTCCCAATTTGGCTTCCTAATGGACTTGGTCAGCATGTATTCCTATGGCTGACAAATATTATTTACCTTACCTAAACCCACGAGTGGGTCCATATTGCTCAGCCTCATCTATGTACAGGTCTCTCTCTGTCAGCTGTCATCCAGTCAAGACCCATAAGAGGGTCCACATGCTCAGTCTGACCTATGTACAGGTCTTCCCATGTCTGCTATCATCCAACATGATCCAAGTGTGGGTCCCATGTTCCTTACAACTCACGCTTCCACAATTTGGAAACATGCCAACCATATCCATTACTTCCAGGACTCAGGGCTTGCCCTGTGTCTGATGGTCTCTCTCTGCACCCTGAAGTCAGCATCTTGAGCATGCAAAGTTTGGAGCAGGGTCCTTCTCACCTGGCCCATAGTTGGGAACGTTCTCATTCCGGGTGGACCTTCAGTCATCAACCATACCAACGAACCTCTTGATGTAGCATTTAAGACTTCAGCTGTGAAGGGGTGGGATTCTCATGGGAAAGACCCCTTTGGCCACCTGAGTGGGTTCGGAGGCACCCTTTAAAGCTATTCTCCCTACAACCACCTCTGGTTCACCTGGTTTGTTCTTTGATCAGTAGGCTGGCTGAGCACCTCGGAGGTTGTTACTCTCCTGCTCCCACCTTGGAGGTTGGCACCAAGATGTCCCAGTGTTGCAGAGTTCACTTGCAACCCCCCATGGTGTTCCCATTAGAGGGATACAGTGAGGGTGTTCCCTGAACTTGCATTTCCCCTGATTGGTCTACTAAATTGCAGTAACAGAGCCATCACTAAACAAAACTGTCCCAGAGCCTGGAGGGAAGGTGACCTAGGCCTTGGATCCCCAGAAGTATCCTCCTCAATGTATTTTTCCTCTCTTCCATGCCAATGGTCATAATACTAGATAGGCATAGTTGTAGACCCTAGATCACTTAGTTAGGTTTTTGCTGTTGGATGGAGTTGGGTGGCTGCCCCATAATTGTCCCTTCTCCCTCTTTGACTGTTCTTTCTCTCTCCTTAGGAAGCCAGGCCTCCACACCTTACAGTCAAACCTCTGAGCAGTTCACTATTCACCTGTTGTTTCCTGCCTACTCTGCTCAAACAATATGACCAACTCACCCATGCTGCCAACTGCACCCATACTACCAACTCACCTATGTACAGGTCTTCAACCCTGATAAGTGTTCACTACCTTTACAGTATGCTTTGCTTGACACTCTTTTGGGGCTTCTTCCTAAGGTACCTTTAGCTAAGGGAATCACTCCCATGGCACCTCAAGGGATGGAACCCTCCCCTAGGGTTCCTTGCCTTCATACCCCTACAAGGTGATAGATCCCATAGACAGAGAGGCAAATAGCCAAAGATTATCTACATTACACAAAAACAAAATCAGTTACACAGGCACATTGAATTGGAAGGCTACAGCCTGTCGTTCAAGGGGGGCGGTGCAACTGGCCACACCCCCATTCAGCCTATTTAAGGGCTGCTCTCACTCCACACACAAGCATTTTTTCCTTGCCCCTCCATCCACCCCGCTTCTCCAGTGGCACACCTCTCTCTCCCGTGGACTTCTGCCTAAGGTACCTTTAGCCAAGAGAATCACTCCTGCTGTACCTCAAGGGGTGGAACCCTCCCCCTAAGGTTTCTTGCCTTCGTACCCCTACAGGGTGGTATATCCCATGGACAGAGAGGTGAACAGCCAAAGATTATCTATGTTATACAAGCACAAAACCAGTTACACAGGCACATTGAATTGGAAGGCTATAGCCTGTCATTCAAGGGAGCAGTGCAACTGACCACTCCCCCATTCAGCCTATTTTAAGGGCTGCTCTCCTCACTCCACACACAAGCATTTTTACCTTGCCCCTCCATCCACCCCTGCTCCTCCAGTGGCACACCTCTGTCTCCCATGGGCTTCTTCCTAAGGTACCTTTAGCAAAGGAAATCATTCCTGTGGCACCTCAAGGGTCGGAATCCTTCCCTAGGGTTCCTTGCCATCATACCCCCTACAGAGTGGTATATCCCATGGACAGAGAGGTGAACAGCCAAAGTTTATCTACATTACACAAGCATGAAATCAGTTGCATAGGCACAATGAATTATTTACATGAATCTGAAATTAAGAAGACTGCTCTTTTTGAGGCCAGAATTGTTTTGCTTCCAAAGCCTGGGAGAGATCCCACTCTCCCAGACAATTATCACCCTATCTCGCTTTTAAATGTAGGCATAAAACTTCTTGCTACAATCCTAGCTTCAAGATTTAAAAATGTCTGGACCAGCCTGATAGGCCTGGAAGTCTCTGGTCACCACTCCAGTGACCATTTTAGAAAAATTCTTCCTGGACCAGAGAAAGCATTCAACTGCATGGCCTGGTCATACTTGTTTAAAACCCTATCAAGATTCGGCATACCCTCGGAATTTGTGCAGTGGATTAAAGTTTTATATACCATCCCCTCTGCTAGAGTTCTCTGCAATAGTGAACTCTCTTAACCCTTTATAATAACAAAGGGTACCTAGCAGGGATACTCCCTTTTTCCATTGCTATTTAACTTATATATAGAACCCCTGTCTTGTAAAATGAACTCTTCCTCTCAGATCAAGGGTATAAAGGATAAAAACGTTCAATGTTTGATGATGATATGGTGTTACACATCTCAGATTGGCGACCACCTCTTCAAGCAGTATTGCACTTACTTTCACAATTTGAGCAGCTGTCAGGATATAAGTTAAATCTGCATAAAACTATCATATTCCCTAAATCCTCGAAGTGTCACAAATCAGATGTAACTGCTTTAGGTCTTAAATGGGAGTTTCAGTCCTTCTCATATGTGAGACTAGAACTGTCTCGGGACACCCACTATCTAAAAGGACTGAATTTGGGCCCGGTGATTAGACAAATGGAGTTATATCTTCAGAGATGGTAGCATTTACTCTTACCATTGTAGGGCCGAGTTAACATAATCAAAATGGTTATCTTACCTCGGCTATTATATCCTCTGAGTATGTTAAATTTGGTGATACCTAGAAGTTGGTTCAACAGAGTTCAGTCCATCTGGTCCAAATTTATATGGCTGGGGAGGACCCCCCACAGAGCAATAAATAAACTATGTGGACTTAGGAACTTGGGAGGACTTCAGCTTCCTCACTTACTAAACTACTATTTCACATTACAGAGCTCTAAATATTTCCAATGGGGCCAACCCACTGTGGACCACTCTTGTATCCTGTTTGGTTGCAGATAGAATCCACCCTGGCTCAGAGGCATTGTTTGTCATTGCTATCTTTATTGCATGCCCCCACTCTCCAAACTCCCTTTAGCATTGAGAACCACCCCATAGGATGATCTATTCACGTCCACTCACAGCTATGCCATTTTGTGCATGTATCTTATCAAACTGATGTTACTCAACTCTTTTTTTTTAGTAATCAAAATGTGTTACTTGATAAGAAAATAGTTATGCCAGGACATTGGAAGGGTATAGAGATTACATCTTTGGTTGATTTAGTAAAAAATAATAATATATCTTTTGACGATTTTAGAGCCAAATTTCATTTCCCAGAACATACATTTTTGCATATGCCCAAGTTCGGCACTATAAATCTAATTTTTGGGGGGAATCCAATCTGGCATCAGGATGCAGGACCTTTATTTGAAAAATTGTCTTTCTTGGCAACCCAAATTAAACCAATTTCATACATTTATAAAGAGCTGGGTAGACAGACCTGGATTAAATGTACTCCTACTTCCTTCTATTGGGACCAGGCCCTGAATCTATATTACTCTTCTAATACCTGGTCTACTATTTGGAGGAACTTATATTCATATATGAAGCAAGACAAACTACATTTGCTTCAATTCAATATTTTACATAATTTATATTTCACTCCTTATAGATTATGTAGAATGGGATAATTGGAGGATCTTTCTTGTGTTGAGAAATTTTATAAGTCTCTGGGAATTTTGTTGTATTTGTTAGTTTATGAAACTGTTTACGTTTTTACTGTCTGTTAGTAGCCATGTAAGATGTGATTTATCATTTGATGTGATGTACTATTAACTTTTTTCTTTTTTCCCTTTGTACTATTGTATATTATTGTAATTTTCAATAAAGTATATTAAGTTGCAAAAAAAAAAAATAACATGTACACAAGGGTACCCAGATAAGAAGGCACAGGGTATTTTGCAGGAGAGCTTCACAATGGGGTTTAATTTTCAATATGAGGGGCATGGAGAGCAATGAGGGCACATAACCTGGGGTCTATAAAGGGGAAGGAGGACATAGTGTTGGGACCAAAATATGGAAGGAGATAAGTATGCACAGGGTGAAAGGCCCATTTAAGGAACCCTCATTTGACAATCTTAGGGTATTACTTTTGGGTTGGTGCTGAAGAAGCAGCCAGGGGAATTCCAGTTGATCCGCCATTTGTCATATCCAGAGGGGGAACTGGTCAATTATTTCATTGGGGAGGAGAAGAGGGCAGTTTCTTACGTGACACTGGATCATGCAATGGAAACAATTGGGGCATGGCTGGCAAAATGGATATTGAAGCTGCATTTAGGCTGCTCCTCACTGGAGAAGATGACTGGGAGTTGTTGGGGTTTAAGTTCAATGAGGAATATTATTTCAATAAAGCCACACAAGTGGGATGTTCAGTGGCATGTGCCACATTAGAAATGTTTATTACATGGCTCCAGTAGGCATTTGGGGAGCAGTGTGGGTATAGGGTAGTAGCGCATTATTTGAGCAATTTTCTTTTGATGGACAAGGGGAGGATGGGACCACATAAATGCTACAGTGCTTTCAGGAGATGTGTGGTAAGGTAGGGGTCCCTCTAGGAGAAGGTAAGACTGAAGGCCCAGTCCAAAAGTTGGAATTTTTTGGGGATAGAGATGGACATAGAGGAAGGAGCTTTCAGGTTACCAAGAGAGAAGGTGCAGAGGCTGCAGTTATTGATAACAATGGTGAAAGGTAAGCACAGGGTGCAGCAGTGGTGGTGCAACAGTCGTTGGGGCACCTTAACATTGCATGTAGGGCAGTGACCCCAGGCAGGGCCTTTACTTGCAGGCTGGCAAGGGCAACAAGAAGGGCAAGGTGGCCCATCATTGGCTGAATATACCACAGGGAGTGAGGTAAGGTCTGGGAAGTCTGGGAACAGTCCTTGAAGAGGTATAATGGGGTCTTTTTCTGGCAGGAAGATTGGTTATTCAGTGTGGATCTGAAGTTGTATACAGATGTGGCTGGGGCATGGGGGTTGGGGTGTACTTTGTGGGAGACTGGATCTCAGAAACATGGCCAGAGTAATAGAGGAGAAGGGACTGACATGGGACATTAGACTCCTGGAGATTTTCATGATATGGGTGGCAGTGATGATTTATGGGAGAGGCTCAGGAATCATAAGGTAGTATTTTGGTGCAATAACATGGTGGTGGTGAGGTGTTGAACAGGCAGACAGCCACAACAGATACAGTGATGAGGGTATTGAGATAGTGTTATTGAGGTTGAGACTGAACCTGTCATTTACAGCAAGACACATTGAAGGGGTTAAGAACAAGGTAGCTGACAGCCTTTCCAATCTTCAGTGAGACAGGTTCAGGTGCCTCACACCCCAGGTGGCAGCAGTCAGGAGAATGCAGGTCCCTCCCCATGTATGGGAGATCAGCAGGGAAGAGCTCAGCTGCTCTTCAGAAGATCCTGGTCTGGATAGACATTGAAGGTATATAAGGGATCTCCAAGAATTTCAAGAGAGGGCTGGAATTGAGGTAGGTAGGCCAGTGACAAAGGGCAAATAATGAGGTTTATTGTCATGAAGTGGGATGAGGGGCTATTGCACTTGACCATGGGGAATCATTTGGTGGGAGTAGGTCTAGTATGTAGTCTTAAAGGATGGGGAATCCTGCAGGGCTCTGGTAGTTAAGAGAATGATTCAGGGTTGGCAAAGGATAAAAGGTAGAAGCCCAGACAGAAGACAGAAGACTGCCATTATCAGTGAGTTTGCTAGGTAGGTTAGTGGGGACATTGAGTAGCATTTGCCACTCATATTATGAGGCGTGACTGTTAACAGCAGTCTTTTTCATTATGTTTTGCAGAGCATTTTATGTGAGTCAAATGGTTGCCCAGAGCAGAAGAAGTACAGGCGGGGGAATTTGCTGGGAGGAGGTTCAGTGGTTTGAGGATAGGATAGAGATTTGGTTGAGCAGGTCCAAGATGGATCAGGCAGAGCAAGGAAAAAGGGTGAGTATAGGGGTGAATTGGGGTGAGTATGCATGGTGCAAGCTATGCAGGGCAGTTAGATCAACAGTGGGAGGAAGTTTGTTTATACACAGCAACCAGGATATGGCCACCTGCTATCAATAGCAGTGCTGAGGAGGGGCTAGGAATGTATGGGGGATAATGCTTCTTTTTTTTTGTGGTAAAGGAGTTAGGGGGATATACATCACGCATTGGAGGCAGTATAGCGTAGTGGTCAAAGGCACTGAGCTGCAAATATTGAGACCTGGGTTTGAATCCCATCAGACCCCACTTGCATACTAAGTGACCTTGAGCAAGTCACGTAACTGCATTGTGCTCCAAGGTCATACCTGTAAACAAGTTCTGGCTTAGTGTGCCCTTCCTGGTTAAACAATTTCCCCATTCCCTTTTCGTCCTACTCATTCAGGATAGGGGCAGCACCAGAGGAAGCTGAGAGAGGATGATCAGCCACATAAATAAAGAAGGTGGGTAGGTAGCAATCGAATTGCTATAAAGCATACATTGGGGAACTGGAAAAATAATGAGTTTTTGTTGTCCCCCCCAACTTGGATCATAGGAGGAATGCTTGGATAGTGGGGCAGAAAGAAGAGCAGCAGTGAGGCCTGGGGCTAGACAGTTATGAATGGACACAGAAGATGCAAAGGTGTACTAGAGAGAGATAGTTGGCATGTGATGGCCCAGCTGTTGCCACTCCTGGAGGATTTAAAACTGAAATTGCCGAGGCAACACTTATTGATGTTGCACATGGGGAGAAATGATGTGGAGGATGCCATTGGTTAGATATCATGAGGAAAATAGAAGGGGATTTGGGGATAATACACTAAAAATACCACCAAAAGCTTAATATGGTTCAATTTCAGTTGGATACCATTTGTATCCCCACCCCCCGGGGTCGCCCCTGAAAAAGGGACTACCTGGTCAACAAAATTCAATAAATAAATAAATAAATTAGGAGAAGGTGTCCGAAGGTAGTAATTGCATGGTGCAAAATTATCCCAAGGCTGCTATGGCAACATGCAGAGATATAAAAGCAGTAGAGGGGGCCAGGAAGACATTGAACAAGAAGGTGGTGGCTATGGTAAAGGAGTTGGGTGGATATGCATCACTTTATGTCCCTTATGTCAGTGTCTGATGTCATGCATAAGGACATTTCATATGAATGCATAGGATTATATAGACAGGATGAGATACATCTGACAGATGTGGGGTTGGACATGTTCAATCTACAGTTGGAAGGGGCATTGGAGGAATGGGGTAGAAAAGGATATATTGGGGAAGCACATCATCTGGCACAATGGGCCCTATTCACAAAGGTGCGGAGTGGATATGCGCCACGTAACTCCAATGTGTCACCCATCCCGCACCTTCCCATGCCCACTGTGCCCCCCACCGGTGACATGCACAAAGCACATATGCCCCCATGCACCCAAACCTCTGGCTGAATGTGCGACTCCATGTGGGGGCAGGCCGGGGTCCGGTGTGGGGGCTGTGGCCACACTCCGTGCCATTCACGGAGTTGTGGAGTGTGTGGGAGGGGCCATGACTACGCCATCTGAGGGCAGCCATAACAGTTACACACACCCACAGGATGCTGCCACATGTTGCGGTGGGGATAGCAGTGGATCATCGGACCCCCCCTCTTTGGCCATCCAAGCCATCAGGGCCCTCTGGGAGGGCAGGGGATTGACTACTGGGCTAACCCCACACCATTGCTGTTGGCGCACTGAGGGCCAGCTGCCAACATGGCACCCTACGGGTGCAAACAATTTACCATGAGACCTGGATGGGGCAGTTGATTGGCTGCCTGCTGGATCTGCCACTCCTCACCCAACTGCCCCCCAACTGGTGATCCTGCACAGCATGGGGCAGGGCCACATATGGGAGAAGCACATTGGACGGTGTACAGGAATACGGCTGCCACGCAGATCTCCCAAGGGTGTGGAGCTGCGTGGGGTGGGTTACAAGCCATTCACGAGTACCCCTGCCCAGCTTGATGAATAGGTACCAATAGCAGGAGATGTGCTAATGAAAGGAAGAGAAATTGGGGGGAGTGGAAAGGGGGCAATAAGAGACACAGGAGAAGGATATAGGGGGCCCATTGTGTCAGTACTGGGACTGGGAAACCAGGACATGGGCTGGGTGTGCACCAAGCTATGTTTGGCCCTTGAGAGGTTTGCATCTCAGAGGGCTGAAGGTGGGCATTGGGTATGCATCTGAGCTTACAGTGCTGTTAAATGGATGGGTAATCACTTGATGTATATATGGATAAAAGGATTTTGATGATGCAAATAAAAGTGGTTATGGCTTTATGTAATAAAATATGCAAATTGAGCACCCAGCAAGGTCTTGTGTGTTGTGGTTATTTTGGGAAGGGGATCCCCTGACAAGGTGGGTTGCCAGCTTAAAGGCAGCCCTTACTGTCAGGGGTTTCCTGGCCAAAATAGCAAGGGACAGTGTCAGGCATAAATAGCAAAGGTAGTTGGGGGAGATGGTGGAAGGGATAAAGGGGAAGGGGAGGAAGAAGAAGGAGGAATTATGGGAGGAAGGGCAAGGGAGAAAGCAGGATCATGGAAAGAAGGGTGCAACAAAAGGGGGAGAGGTAAAGAACCTAAGACATGGATAAGTGGAGGTGGTCAGGAGGAAGAACTGCAGGAAAGTGATATTTAAAGGGAAGGAAAGGTAGAATCACCACACTGTTTGCTAGAGACTAAGTTGCCCATCCTCCCACCCTGCAATTTAACAAGGTAAGAAGGGAGAGTAAGGGGGTCTTTCAGGATGGTCAACTTCTGATGGTGGACAGCAATGGTGACCAGGATAAGAGAGAAATATGGGGCCATCGGGGGCTGCTGAAGGTGGACAGCAGTTAGGTGGCCAGGATAAGAAGGGGATTTGGGGCCACAGTGGGCTGCTGAGGGTGGACAGCAGTGGGGTGGACAGGTGTTGAGGTTTTGGATTGTATGAACAAGCTGAAGGGTTGCCAAAGGAGGGCAACAGGAGTATCATGTCCTGTAATGAAGGTGTGATGGTATGGTAGGAAGAGAAAAAGGGGGTGGAGAGGGGAATAAGAGACACAGGAAAAGGATATAGCACAGTGGATACTGTGCTGGGAAACCAGGACATGGGCTGAGTGTGCACCCAGCCATTTGGCCCTTTTAGGGTTCACATCCCAGAGGGCCAAAGGCGGATGTCAGGTATGCATCCAAGCCCAGAGTGCTCTTAAATGGATGGGTAATCATCCCCTATCTGTTTGTTCTTTTTTCTTTTTCTCTTTCTTTCTTGGACTCCTCCCCTGCTTTCCTTTCCCTCTCCCTCCTGGCTAATCCTCTGAGTCTCCTCCCTGTCTCCTCGCTCAGACTACACCCAGACCTGTCCTTTTGTTGTGGCTGTTAATCCTCTAAATTCCTTCCCCCTCTGCCCACTACTAATTCCCCTATCTTTTTCACTTCTCTTAGGGGAATCTTGTTCCCTGAACGGGCCAGCTCTTCTACATCAAGGTGCTCATGGTTCAAATCTCCTACAGGCATCAGCCGCCGGCCTACTCCCCACAGCCTAAGGTACAGTGCAATTTGAAAAAAGGCACCCTCCTTCTAATTGATGCAGAAACTGAAGTTGCTTTACTGGTCCTGGAGCCAGCTTAACAGACTACCTGTCCAACTAAGCAGTGCCTTCTGACTGTTCCTATTATTATTTCATTACCCTGGGAAAAGTCCTTAAGCAGGGTTAAGAGCTGGATTACTGCAGCTCTTTCTTTGGGTGAGTTTTTGCCCATCCCCTTCCCCCACCCTATCCTCTATTAAATACACGTTCTTTCTCCCAGTGACCCGCCCCTTCTTCTCTCAGGTCTCTCTCTATCTCTCTTAAAGGGATAGATCCCCATTGCTGAGGTACTGCCACATGAGGGCAGCAGTGTTAAATCTACAGATTTAAAAGCTATAGATACCACACAACCCAATTCTGATAGCTTCTTTTCTTAGTCCTTGTTAAAGCTGTTGTCATAACAATGAAAAGCCTTAGCACTAAGGGTCTCCTCGTCTACTTTGTTACTCTCTTGGCCCTACAACCAGTACCACATGAACAGGAATGGGTGACCTTTCCTCCTGGGCCCCCTGTTCTAGGTCTTGCATATTATACACCCCATGTATCAGGCACCAGTAATCTCAGGTCCCCCCCCCCGACTGTGGTGGCAATGCTACAGTGCAATAAAACTGTATTAGTCTGCACTCAATCCAGAATTTGGCAGAAATCCCACTTCCTACCACTTCCCTCTTCCCACTCGTTGACCTGTCTTCTGCCACTGTCTGGGGTTACTGAGCTAAACCCTGGACCAAATGAAATACGAACCCAAATCCCCTTCTCCTTGATACCAACCTGGTCCACCTTCAAGGGGCTTAAGATAGCCCATATGAATATACAAAGTATTCAAAGTAAAATACCCAAGCTCGAAGCATGGGCTAGACATTACAACCCTGACATACTATGTATTACTGAATCTTGGCTAAAGCCCCATATACTCCCCCATGAAATTGCACTAACTGGATTCACCACTTTTAGGAAGAACAGTCTCTCCAAAGATTGTGGGAGTGTAGTCATCTATGTCAAAACTGAGCTCTCGATTGATGTACTTCCAACTGTCTCAGACACACCTGAACATGAACACATCATAATCTCGATTACTCTAGGTCAAGTCACCAAGTTAATGGTCAGGTGTGTCTACCTGCCCCCGGACCTTGTTTTCTCAGCCTGTTCGGAATTCCTAACCAATCTAGACAAATTACTCCATAGTGACCTAATCCTAACTGGGAATTTTAATCTGAACTGGTTTAGTGCCAGAAGGACAGACTGCCTCTCCATTCTAGAGGATGCAAAGCTAATACAATTAATCCACCACCCCACCAGACTTAACATGAAATCAGGTAATCACAGTCTCCTAGACTGGGTTTTAACAAATAAGTGCCGGCATGTAAAAGTCACAGGAGTATTCCCGGATACTCTTAGTGATCACTCCCCTACCTACCGTGTCTGGAGAAATAATATCCAGAAACCCCCTCCTAAACTAATTCAAACACGTGACCTAATGATAGGTAAGGTAAGGCTTTATTACTTAGACAAAAATGTATAAAACTCCAATTGTTTGTTACATTTATACCAAAATACAAAAATGTATTAAAACATATTATAGCATATCTAAAGCACATATATAATCAAACATTCTTATAACTAAATCTTAGAAGTACAATCATTTAATTACTAAAAAAAAAAACTTTGCAACCCCATGCATTATCTTAATCTTATTCAGAGCTAACACATACTTTTTAAAATCTTGTGCCTGATAATAATCAACTGTGGATATCAAGGGAGTAAGCCATTTCTTTCTTTGGTCCTCCCAGAGCACACAGTCAAATAATACATGTACAATCTCTGGTACCGTCTTATTATAACAATTACAGTGTTTCCTATTTTTCCCATATAATTTGTTCGTTAGATTGAAATATGTGCTACCCAGACTAGCCAATCTAATAGTGCATAGAATATTATTATGTTTATAATTTTCACACTTGATTAGGTTTTCCAAGCCCCACTGTATTTTAATGCTAGAATAAAATACATGAGTATCTATCTCATGTATTTTCCCTAGATCTTCTTGTATTGCAATATCTCTTAATCTCCCTTCATTCATAAAAGATTCAATGTTATCTATCACTTTTCCACTCCATATTTCTATGAATCATGCTTTTTTCATCACATTATTCAGGCTCATAAACCAACCATTTTATGGCCTTCGATGTAAGGCTACTTATGAAATCATTCCAACACATTTTTGGTAGTCTATTATCCTTCAATTTCAATATCTTACCGAACCATTTCACTGCTCCAATTACAATTTTCATTTTAATCAGGAGGATCCCTGATTCAGCTCTTAAAAAACTTGGAGGACAGTCTCTTGGCAAATTTAAAGTCAGTCATAGAAAAGAGTTTTGAAAACTCTCTGTAGTTTGCTTTTCCATATACATGCCCCAAATTTCACTGCCATATAATAATTGGCATATGCATTTGGCTTTGAAAGTTGTTTTCATTGCTATAAATGAATTATTAGCAAATTTAATAGCAAAACTCCTAGTAGCACCAACAGTTTTATACACATTAGACTTTATCTCTTTCAAATGCTGTTGCCACATCACTTTCTTATCAATTATTATTCCCAAATATTTATATTCTGTTACTTCCTCGAATTGTTTACCTCCAATATTCCAGTTTTTACTGATATTCCACTTTTTATTTTGTCCAATAACTAAAATTCTGGATTTGTTTACATTTAATTCCAAATTCATTGATTTTAATGAGTCCATAATATTTAACATGGCTTTTCGTATGCCCAAAGGAGTTTGTGATATAACAATCGCATCATCAGCATATAGTAACAGTTACATGATCTCATTATTTATCCTGGGGCAAAAGAATCAATGGACTTGATATTTGTATTCAAAGTTTCAATATATAAATTAAAAAGCAGCGGTGCCAATAGGCTTCCTTGTTTTACTCCCTTAAAAATCATAAACTCTTTAGAGAGGGCATCATCTTTCCCATATCTTATACTGGCTGATGTACTGTATTTGAATGCAACAGTTTTAATATAGCCAGAATATCCCAAAGTTTGGATCTATTTACAGAATCAAATGCCACTTTAATATCAACAAACCCTACATATAATGTGCCATTCTTTTCCCTGACATACTTGTCAATTAAATAGTTAAATGTGAAAACAAGATCCATAGTTTCATGTTCCCTCTTAAACACACACTGTAATTTGTATATATGTTCATTTTATTCCACCCAATTAAATATTTTTCCAGTATTAATGTAGAATATATTTTTGAGCCACTGGTAATAGAGTTATAGGCGATAGCACCCAGGATCCTGCCTTTTTCCTCTTTTAAGCAGGGGAACTATTATCCTCTGTTCCATGCATGTGGAAGAATTAATGAATTATTTACTGTATTAAAAATTAGGGTAAGCAGACTAGCCCAAAAATTTAAGTTGTTTTGTAGTGATTCTGCAGGTATATCCTCTCCTCTGGCAGCCTTATTTTTCCTTTGTGATTTAATAGTGATTATAACCTCCTCAACTCTAAAAATAAGATTACTACTAGTCCAAATCTTCATATTGAAACTCCATTTATTAATATTATTTACTTCATCCCCTATTTCATAAATAGTTTTAAAGTGCTCGATCCATTTATCTTCAGTAATCATACCTACTATATGATACCGTAGATTATCTTTATTACAGCCAAATGCTACAAGGTTCCAAAAGGGCTTAGAGTCTTTTTGAGCAATACAATACTGCAAATCTTCCCAGAGCCTATTTTTATAGTTTTTCTTTTTCAATATAAATGTTCTATATTCTATTCTAAGACATTTAAGTCCTTTCAGAACCTCATACTTTGGGCTTTTTACTCTTAACTTTCCCAATTTTTTAATTTCATTTCATAAGATATAAAAATCTTTATCAAACCAAGGTTTTTCTGCACCTACATCCAATATCCTGTTTGGTCTTTTCTGTTCTATAAGTACCATTTTTATGGTATTAACTAACTTATCATAAAGATGTATCAGGCTGTCCCCTACTTCTGAGTTATCATTTTTTATTTTATTTGCTTCCTTTATTATTTGTTCATTACTAATTAAATTATCAGCTACCTTTTTTGTATATTCATTCCATTTTATCTTTTTTCCGTACCTGACACACATATGACGATCTGCTTGTTCTTCCAAATCCCTGTTATTTTTTCTTATCTTAAAATCTATATTCATATTACAATTTATAGGGAAATGGTCATTATCCCATAACTTATAGATCCTAAAGTTATTTACCAAATGATAGTCACTTGTCAACCACATAAAGGGCCAACACCCCCCAACCTCTTATCATTGGGAAAGTATATTCACCCATCCAGTCTCTTTTTGTACATCCAATAAGTATTCTAAGATTAAATTTTCCAAACAATTACATTACACACTTCCATTTAGTTGATATATTCTTATATTTAGATTGTCTTATAGGAATATTTAGGACATCATCCAAACACCAATCATTGGTCTGTTCTCCTATCAAACTACCTATATGTATGTTAAAATCTCCTGCCATAACTATTTTGACTCCTAGAAATTTGCCCTTAATCTATTCTACACTATTTCTTATTAATTTCAAGGCTACTTTATATTCCTGTAAATTTTATTTAGGAGGAATATAGATATTAACTATTGCCCACATTATTTCACCATTAGTTATTATAATATACAAAAGAATTCATAAGCTGCACTGATTTCTAAAATGTTAAATTCTAGGGCTATGTCGATCATAATAGCTAATCCTTCTTTTAAACATCCATATTTCTTTGACCTAGCTGCTGTCAATGTCCAGAGGGTGTACCCCTCCAGAGTTTGTCCTTCTACTGCTCTCATCCATGTTTCTTGTAAGAGCAATATTGTAAAGTTTTTCATCCACTGTACACAGTCTTTATCCAGAAGTTTCATTCTTAAACCTGCAATATTCCAGCTCAGTAAGTGTATGGACTTATTTACTATTTCCCTATTTCCAAGTCAGTTTGAATCATCTAATAAACATACTGTGCTACTTGTACTTTCAGAACTTAGAAGAATGTCTTCTTCTGTTGCACTTCTCTACCACTACTTCATCAGTCTCTAAGATATCAGAGCTATTGATTCTAATTCCTAATTGCTTTCTTCCCTTTCTTGTTACCACCTCCATTTCATCTCTGTTTAAGTTATGAATAGTCTCAATTGATTAAGTTCTTTTATTAGTAATTCTGTTTCTTTAATTTCTTTATCCACAACTTATAAAGTTATTGTTTGCATAGATCTTGTCTCACTTCCCCTTGCATGTAGTTGCTCTCTATCAATCTCCATATGTTGCTTTAAATTTGCTGCTAGGGTCTCCTTTTCCTGTGGTAGCCCTACAGCATCATTTGTACTCATTTGGTTTACATTTTCATTTCTCCTTATTCTTAACATGAAAGTCTATAAAAACATGAAATAGGGTGACTAGTTCCAGAAGTTGAACATTGCCAAAATGTGCCTCTTTTCTCAATTCCTTTAAATTACCAATTAGTGAATCATGTGAATCATGATTAACCATCTCATTACTGCTGCTATGACTTTTATTTTCTACAGAATCTACATTTATAACCTCTTCCTCTTCTTTATCCCATAAATGTAAATTTTACCTGATTGTTCCTGTTTAGAGGAAGGGTTTATATTATAGTCTCTAATATAAGGTGTCAAAAATTATTCATACTTTTCAAGATAGGTACCCTTCTTGGATTTTTGTATTTCCAGCTGCTCCCTTGAACCTACATCCTGATAATGAAGAAGCTCTTCTGACTCTGGAGTTGGCACCCCATAGTTTGACACTGCAACATCATAACAAAGTTACTTAACAGTATTGTTTTTTCCTTGAATAATCAATCTACCATTTACTGATTTTCCATCTAGTAAGACCAAGTCAGACATATGTAATTCCGGTTACATTTGTTTTATTTTCATTGTTAATTACTTCCAATCTATCTGTGACTTCCTCCATGCTTCTAATTATTTTCATTAAAGGAGGATGGATGAGCACCAAGATTTTTGAATGCTACGGGGAAAGAAGTCAATTTAGGGTCAAAGTTCTTCACTATTTTTTTATTACCCCTTAAACTCTTTGTGATTATCAGGTGGACTTAAAAATTTAGTAATTTTACCAGGGCCCTCTCTTTTTCCTATTTCTTTCAGCCCCAGCCCCAGTTCTTTCTGCTCTTTTTCCTTTTTTCCACCACTCTTTGTACTACCCTTTTTCTGCATTTTATTTAGTATTTAATACTGTACACACCTCAAAAATCAAATGAACACATAAACAAGCAAATAAATATTCCAAACCACACTTGTCTTGCTTATTTTTATGGCTCAGTATATGCAGCAGATTCAATAGTTCTGTAATTAAAATATTCCACCAGTCCATTTATAAAGTCCTTCAAATAATTATTATTATTGCATCAGTTCAGAAGAGTATATATGCCACTTTCTTTCTTTAAATCCAAGTCTATAGAAAAGCTCAAAACATATCTCTAACCTTAGAGATTCCCAAATTTCTGTAAATGAAACCTTAAATCCAAAAGCTTGATCCCGTTGATCTTTATGATACTCCACAATTTTATAGGGGGTATTTTCAATAACATAGAAACACAGAAGTTGACAGCAGATAAGGACCGCAAGGCCCATCCAGTCTGCTCATTTCTTTTTCTACCTTATAAATGTGCCATAGGCCTTTGCTCTGTCAGTGGCCTATCTATTCATACTCATTTGTATTGCTCCCTTATGCCTATCCCATGCCTGTTTGAAGCCCTGCACTGTATTCATAGCCACCACTTCTTGAGATAAACCATTCCATGCATCCACCACCCTTTCTGTGAAAAAGAATTTCCTCACATTCCCCCTTAATCGGCCCCCCTCTAATCTCATGCTGTGTCCTGCTATTTTTCTTATATTTAAACATGTTAGACTCTTTCACCTTGTTAATGCCCTTAAGGTGTTTGAATGCCTCGATCATATCACCTCTCTCCCTCCTTTGCTCAAGGGTATACATATTGAGCTCTGTTAATCTGTCCTCATATGTCTTCTGATGCAGTCCTGCACCATTTTGGTTGCCCTTCTCCGGACTGCCTCAATTTGGTTAATGTCCTTGTGAAGGTGTGGCCTCCAGTACTGCATGAGTACTCAGACGGAGCCTAACCAGTGTCTTGTAAAGAGGTTATTACCTCCTCTGACGACTTGTGATACCCCTACTAATACACCCTAACACCCCTAGCCTTTATCTACTGCTTTAGAGGTCTGCTTGGATGATTTCAGGTCATTAGGTGATGATGATGCTCAAGCTCTTTCTTCCTTTGTGACTGCTAGCAACTCCCTCCCAGCCTATAGGTGGCTTCAGGGTTTCTCTTCCTTATGTGCATGATCTTGCACTCTTTGCATTAAACCAAGTTGCCACTCTTCTGACCATTTTGCTAGTTTATCCAGATCTCTTCTTATTCTGCCCACCCCATCTGGATCATCTGCTCTGTTGCAGATCTTGGTGTCATCTGCAAACAGACAAGCCTTACCTCTAGTCCATCTGCAAGGTCACTAATGAAAATGTTGAAGAGGATTGGCCCCAGGACTGATCCCTGAGGTACCCCACTTGTGACTTGCATCTCTTCTGACTGTATACCATTTACCACCACTCTCTGTTTTCTGTCCATCAACCAATTTGCCACCCAGTTGACCAACTTCTGACCCACCCCAAGCCTACCCAGCTTATTTATCAATCTTCTATGTGGAACAGTGTCAAAAGCTTTGCTGAAGTCAAGGTAGGCGACATCAACTGTTCCCCTTGTCCACCACTCTGGTTACCCAGTCAAGAAATCTATGAGATTAGTTTGACAGGACCTTCCTTTGTAAACCCATGCTGTCTTGGATTCTGTGCCCCTATGGATTCCAGGTGTTGCACTATCCTTTCCTTAAGGTACCTCCATAATCTTGCCCACTACTGAGGTAAGACTGACTGGTCTGTAGTTCCCTGCCTCCTCCCTGCTACCACTCATGTGGAGCAGGATCACATGAGCCCTTCTCCAATCTTCTGGGACCTCTCCTGTGCTCAGAGACTCACTAAACAGTTCTGCTAATGGCTCTGCTAGTTCCACCTTTAGCTCCTTAAGTACCCTGGGATGTACGCCATCAGGTCCCATTGCCTTATGCACCCTGAGCTTAGCAAGCTCATGTAGGACCCTTTCTTTTGTGAAGGGAGTAATGCTCACCTCCCTCCCCCCCGTGTCCATGATGCTGAGCTGTGGGCCCTGCCCTACCTTCTCTTCAGTAAATACTGAGCAAAAGTATCTATTTAGGATAGATGCCTTTACAGGGTCCTCCTCCTCACATGCTCCCTTTTCTCCATTAAGCTTAGCACCCTCTGGACTTTCTCCTTTCACTAATGTATCTATAGAAAGTCTTGTCACCTTCTTTTACTGTTCGTGCTAGTGTTTCCTCAGTTTGGGACTTTGCCTGCCTTACTGCCTTCCCTGCTTCCCTTAGGGCAGTTTGGTATGCCTCCCTATCTTCATCCCGCTGTGTTCCCTTATATTTCCTGAAGGCCAGCCTTTTGGCTCTGACCTTTTCTGCTACTGTATTTGAGAACCAAAGTGGTTTCCTTCTTCTTTTGCACTTCCTTTTCTGTCTAGCACAATGGGATGTTGCTTCAAGTATTGCATCCTTAATGCTTGCCCACTTTGCCTGTACCCCCTCACCTGTGTTTCTTTTTGCCAGGGCTAGCTTAACTCTGTTGGCCATCTTATCAAAGTCAGTTCCTCTGAAGTCCCATATTTTCACCTTGGAATGGGATGATTTAGATGTAGTAGCCAAATTGAACCATACCATGTGATGGTCACTGGCCCCCAGGTGACCTTCTACCTGGAGATCTGTGATCCATTCCCTGTTAGTCAGTACTAGATCTAGGATAGCCCTGTCTCTTGTGGGTTGCTGTACCAGTTGTTTGAGGCCCTCTCCTGGAGATCCACTATGTGTCTAGTTCTGGCAGATGTTCCTGCTGGCATTGACCAATCTGTATCTGGCATGTTGAAGTCTCCCATTATCAGAACCTCCCTTTAGCTGTCATGTTTTGTATATCTTCTAACAGTAATGTGTCTATGTCCTCCCCTGGTCTGGGGGCCTGTAGACAACCCCAGTTCTTATGGCTGTCCCATTTCCTGTTTCCAGGGTGACCCACAGTTCTTCTGGCTCTTTATGTGTATTCTGAATTTCTGTAGATTTGATATTTTCATTGACATACAGGGCCACTCCTCCCCCCCCCCTTTTTGCACCTCGGCTCTTCTGAACAATACATAACCAGGTAATGAAGTCTCCCAAGTGTGGTTACTGGTAAACCACATCTCACTAATTGCTACTATGTCCAGTTCAGCCTCTGACATTATTGCCTGCAGGTCTGGGATCTTATTTCCAGGCTGTGAGCATTGTGTACATGATTTTCCATTGGTCAGATTTCGTGTGTTAGTTGTTGGGTGAGGTTTGGCATTACCCTGTGCATCGTGTGGGAGACAAACCTCTTTTCTTACCTGGTGATGCAAATGAACTGCAAACATGCTGAATCCCTGTTTGACCACTAGCTGAGGGAAAGGGGTGTTCTTCCCATTTGACGATGGGGTGCTGCCCCTCTCCCCCATTTGCTAGTTTAAATATTCTGCAAAGCGTCAAACTTCTGCCCCAATGCACTGACTCCTCCTTAGTCAGATGCAGTCCATCAAATTTAAAGAACTTTCGCTCCCAGAACTGTTGCCAGTTCCTACAAATCTGTGTCCTTTTCATGGCACCAGCCCTTGAGCCACGTGTTTAGCTCCCTATCTCCCCTTCTCTGACCTTCCATCCATCTGCCCCCCTCTCCCAGACTGGCAGGATCTCAGAGAAGGAGATGCCGGATGAAATGGATGATAGTTTGTCACCCAGCCTGGTCAGGTGTTCCTTTGTCTCCACAACTGACCGGCTGGTGAGATCATTAGTCCCTATGTATACTAGGACATCAATGTTTTCTCCTGCTTTGTGAACAATTTTAGCAATGTGATCAGTGTCTCTCCATGCTGATGTACCTGGGAGACATCTGACCATTACCCCAGGCTGGAGATGGGTATCAACTCCCCGAATCATGGAGTCTCCTATGATCAGAAGTTTTTTGGATTTCCTTTTTGTTTTTTTTTTGTTTTGGTTCCTGATTTGGGTGAGTTTTGTTGTGCTAGCTCCTATGCTGCAGTGTCCTGCTCTGCAGTGTCTTCTGCCTCTTTGTTTGATTTCAGAGATAGAGGCAGATACCTGTTTGTAGTGTTTATATGGTTTTTGGTGGTAACATGTTGGAGAGCAGAGAGTGATGGGGCAACTGATTTGCCCCTCCTAACCACATGCCAACCTCCTGGACCAACTACCCTCTGCGGTCGAGGTTTTTCTGTTGGATGCTGGGGAAATGGCGGGTGGTTCTTATAATGTATTTCCTCTTGAATATGAAATTTGAGGCATGCAATCTCTGCCCATGCTGCCCGGAGCTGAGCCCTAAGATCTCCAAAGGCCCAGCATGTAGGACAGTGTCCTAAATCCTGTAAGAAGGTCCTTCTGAAAATTGTTCCACAGTACCTGCAGTTAATGATATCCATTCCAGATAAGTTGCTGGGTTTATAACCTAGTCAGAGTAATTAGAAGGAAAAAAGGGAAAAAAATGCAAGTAATGGTTTGATTGTGTTTTGTTTTTGTTTAACTTGTTCAATTACTAGTGCCCCTGTAAATGAGCTCACCTTGTGGAGCCCCACTGATCCGCCCCTTCCTGCTCTGCCACAGGAAATGTCACAACTGTGGTACCCTATAAAAGGAGCGTAGTGTGGGGTGGTTGGGGATGGGGGTGGGTGGCTGGGCCCTTCCCCTGATGAAAAAGAAGAACCACGGACAAAAGAACAAGGAGGTAAGAGCAGAAACAATCAGTCAACAACAAATGCAGTAACCCTGAAAGCTTATCCTAATGTTAGATAAAACTGTAAAACCTGTAAAGCACCACCTGTAACAATTTCAGAAGATATATGCTGTAAGAAACACTTTGCTACAGAGAAAATAAAGCAGTAACAGAAGATATACCTTGCAAAAGACAATTTGAATCAGAAGATTACAGCAGTAATCTGTTAGCACACACCTGTAGGCACACCTTGTAATAATGCAGAAGAAGGTATACCAGCAACAACAATTTGAATCAGAAAAATAAAGCAATGAAATGTTAGCAACAAACAGTAGCAATCCTGTGAGTAAAAAATAAAAACAACACCACACAGTAAATCTGCTTAGCCAAAATAAGTCTTAATCCTTTTCCCTTGCTCTGGTAAGTTTCTCTACTCTGCCTTTCAAGCAGTCTTAGAAGGAAAGAGCTCAGGTGAAGCATAACATAAAACAGTTAATTAATTGTTACTTTCAGATTTCTTAAGACTAAAATATGTGCATCTGTAGATTTTTCTCCCTTTAAAATCATCCAACAATGGCCATTTCAATTTACATCCACTATGACAGGAAAAAAAATAAATTGGACTAGCACTAGCACAAACACCGTTTTACAGAATTTTACAGAGTTTTCACCGAGTTTCACAAAAAGAAGGCTTCTGCCAAATAGTTTACTCACTTGCCATAATAGATTCGTACTAGCTTTCAACTAGCCTCCACGGGCTCTAGCAGCTTCAAAGCCTTACTGCAGGTGCTCAGGAAATGTAACACAGCAGTCCATACATATAAATCTGTATTGAGACTACAAAGGCTAATTAAAATCATCTGCTTCTCTTTTCACTTCTAGATAGATAAATACTTGTATTAATCTAAGCCAGCTATACAATCGTAGCAAACATTACTATAGATCTGGCAAGTAACTGCATTAAACTACAGTATCTTACATGAACTAAAATGTGTAGTCGCCAATCTGCCGATCTCTCTGCTTGCACAGTGTACTGCCAAGAATGCCGGTGCATGCATTTTTATACTTCACACACTAAAATTTGTATACAGTGGGATTTTTTAAATATGTTTGAATTGACTAGTTTATACTGGTTTACTAAAATAACTTACATATGGTGGTATTTTAAATCATCACATTCATATAGTATAACAAATAAAAAACAACAAAAACAATAAAAGCTCATAAGCTCAAAAGACCTTCAGCATTTAAACTAGTGTACTCAGACTAACACATAATTTTCTAAACTAATCTAAACAAAATTAAATGCCTTGGGTCAGCCTTACTCCATTCCTACTCCTTATGTCTTCTTTTGAATTTACTTTTACAAGTTACAAGTCAGTTATAATCAGTATCACACTGACACCCTGTTACAGCGTACAGCAGTAACATACAATGGCATGGCATTCAATGGTTCTTAATCAAGACCAAAAAGATAACCCAGTAACTCAAAAATGATAGACAAATATCAATGATATCAATGCAGAGGTTTTTAAAAAAAAACTCCCTTTCAGTGCTGCTCCTGCCACCCTGGCAAATATGTCCAGTGCTTGAGTTGTCCTGAACAGCTTCTGCTAATACTTCAGTTTTCACCAACTTTCTCTGTGGACTTATTTTCTGGTTTGTTTCCATACACCTCCATACACCTCTCCAGTCCTCTCCTCTCCACTCTTCTCTTCACGCTCCATCTCACTCACACCACTTTTGCCATATGGATCTCTGGAGAGCCCCTGGATGCTTCTGGAAGACCCACCACCTGGGCCATAGCACTTAGGCCATAACGGCACAACCTGGAAAAATAACAGACACACAAGGAGAGCAGTGCATCAACAGAGGACCACAATAAGATGACCCAGTAAGGTAGCGGTGGCATACCTGTTATAAATTATACAAAAGCATTATCCCCCTGCTTCTTAGCTTTACTCCTCAAAACTAAGAGTGCATAGTGAGTGTCTGCCTCTCACATGTTGCATAGTTGGATTAGCCCTATAATATAAAAAAATTAAATGATGTACAAGTGACCTAATGAGATTTAGTGCTGAGGCTTTGTTTGATTGTCTTAAGTCAGTAGACTGGACTCCCATCAATCACCTCCCTGATGTCAACCAGGCATTATACTACTTCTTAAACTCTTTCTCAACCATCTTAGACTCCTTAGCCCCTATTAGGTCTCAAAGAGCTAAGGGAATAAACTCTCCCTGGCCTTCTCATGATCCTAGAGCACTGATGCATTCCCGTGGCAAAGCTTGGAAGGAGTTTAAAAAACAGGACAGGTGTCTGACTGGCAATCCTATCAACAGTTGCACAATGCTTGCAATCCCCAGGCCACAAAGGCCAAATAGACTTACTGTACCTCTGCTCCCTACAGGAAAAAAAATTAGCCAGCCCAAAGACTTTCTGGACCCAAATAAACTCCCTCCTTAAAGGAAAGGACAGAAACATTCCCCAGTCCATGGTCACAAATGGTGCCACACTATTGAGCCCCACAGACAAAGCTACTGGTATAAATCACTTTTTCACTGACCTGGACAAATACAAAAAAGACCTGCCTCCCATCCCAGATGACTCAACATCACCTGACCCTGACTGTACCCTGCCCATCTTCCACCTAAAACTGGGCACAAGGCTAGAGGTTCTCAAACTACTCATGGGTCTTAACCCAGACAGTGCCCCTGGATTCGATACCCTTCATCCAAAATTCCTTAGGAAAGGAGTACCTGCCATTGCCTACCCAGTAATGCTATTAATAAACAAATCTTTCCTTTCTCAAATACCAAACAAATGGAAAACTACAATTGTAACTACAATTGTAACTACCCTGTAATTAAAAGTGGCCCCACAAACCTGGTAGAAAACTATAGGCCTATATCTATCCTATGATCCCTAACCAAAATCCAGGAGAGAATTCTTCATAATCAACTCTACTCACATCTCAAACTCAGCAATGCCTTAACTATCCATCAGCATGGATTTCATAAACTGCATGGCACAGAACCAGCACTGCTACATGTAACCGCAGACATTTTCAGGGCAATGGATCAAGGTGAGGCTACAGGTGCCACCTTTGTAGATCTGGCTAAGGCCTTCGACCTTGTCAACCACTAACTTCTCCTCACTAAACTCCATCAACTAGATCTTGAACCTGCATCCCACTCCTGGCTAGCCAACTACTTAACCAACAGGCTCCAGTGTGTAACATGGTCTGGTGCCATGTCCTCCCTTGCTCCCATAATTGATGGTGTTCCACTGGACTCCATATTAGAACCACTTCTATTCTCCATTTTCAGAAATGAACTCCCACTCAACTGTGGGGCTGCAGCAGTTCAATTATATGCTGATGACGATGTTCTATACAGGTCTGCTAAAGATATCAGTGTCATAAACGCCAACCTTGAGAGTGATTTTCAGGCTTTGGAGGCTCAGTTGCAAGCCAGCCTGTTAGTACTTAACACTAAATAGACTCAAACCATGTTATTCCACCACACCTCCTAGTAACTTGATAACCAACTTCCTTTGGTTGTTAAAACATCAGCGAGGGTGATGCTGGAATGTGTCAAAAGCCTAAAATACCTGGGTGTCACCTTAGATGAAAACCTATCCTTCAAGATCCATACCAATAAAATTATAAAATCAACTCACCAGAAAGAAAAAATTACTCACCTTAGTAATTATGTTTCTTCTAATGGATTCTTGCTGTATTCTGACAATTGCAGTGATTCCCAACCTTTGAACTGCCCTGGAGAACAAAGAGTTAACTTTCAATGCAGGGCATAGAATGTTGAGCTAGAGCTCGGTTGAAGTCTCTGTCTGGAGTGTTTTGAACTTAAACTGTTAGATTCTTACAAGCCCAACTAACTAAAAATTCTATGTGGAAATTGTAAAAATTCCTACTAGCCAACTGGCTGAAAAACGTTTTGGATTCCCAGGGAAGACTCAAGTCAGGAAACCCAAAAACCAAAAACCAATCTACTACAAATAGCAATAATAAATCAGCACTCAAACAAAAATGAGAGGGTGTAAGCAAAAAACACCCCTGGGGTGCAACACTGCACCTGCCCACCCATTTCCTAAAAACAGGTTCTGAGAGGGGAGGCAGGAAGGGAGGTCAGAATACAGCAAGATTCCATTAGAAGAAACATAAGTACTAAGGTGAGTAATTTTTTCTTCAAACAACATGAAGTCTTGCTGTATTCTGACAATTGCAGACTACCAAGCAGTACCTCCATGGAGGAGGGACAGAACCTACTTTGGGAATAAGCTCTGAAGTACTGCTGTGCCAAACCGAGCATCACTCCTAGCCTGGATATCCAAAGAGTAATGCTTGGTAAAGGTATGGACTGTTTTCCAGGTGGCTGCTTGACAAATTTCTAAGAGAGGGATATCCCTGGCAGCAGCCAGGGAAGCAGCTGTACCTCTTGTGGAATGAGCCCTCAGGCCTGAGGGTGGAGTTTTTCCCAGTTTTTCATAGCAGAATTGTTTACAAGACACAATCCACCTGGCAATAGATCTTTTGGTGGCAGGTTTGCCCTTTCCCACTTCTCCATAAATGAGGAACAACTGGAGGGAGTCAAACCCGTGACCCTTGGTATGCTCTATGTAGTAACTAAGGGCTCTTTTTACATCTAAACTGTGTAGTCTCCTCTCTCCTGAAGAAGAATGATCAGTGAACAAAACAGGGAGAGACATAGACTGGTTTAAATGGAAGTCTGAAACCACTTTGGGCAAGAACCTTCTATTGGTTCTAAGGACCACTTTTATCCCTGTGAAATGAGATAAAATCAGGTTCCACTGACAGGGCTTGCAATTCACTGATACACCTGGCAGAGGTAATGGCTACCAGAAACACAGTTTTCCAAGTGAAGTACTTAAGCTTTGCTGAAGACATAGGCTCAAAGGGGCGTTGCATAAGTTGAGCAATGCAAACATTCAAATCCCAGGCAGGGGCAGAGTCTCTAAAAGGAGGATTGGTGTGAAGCAATCCTTTAAAAAATTTACAGTACACAGGATGGGAAGACAGTGAGGAAGACTTTCCCACTGACAAAAACGCAGAAACAGATGACAGGTGTACTTTGAGAGTAGCTGGTCTGAGGCCTAGGCCATTAAGATGGACCATATAATCCAGAACAATTCAGCAGTGTCTGGGGAAACATGCTTCTTAGAACACCAAATGCTGAATCTTTTCCATTTGAAGTTGTAAGTCTTTCTGGTGTAGGGCTTTTGAGAAGCCTTGAGGATATCCAGAACTCCTTGGGAAAGATTCAGTTCTGAAAACTCTAACTCTTCAAGAGCTATGCTTTGAGATTGAGAGACTGAAGATTGGGGTACCAAATCCTTCCCTGAGAGGATGTTAACAGGTTGTAATTCCTGGGAAAAGACAGGTGAAGATGGACTGCTAGGGACAGCAACAGGTGGTACCAGGGCTGTCTGGCCCAATCTGGAGCAATCAGAATCACCTTGCAATGCTGAGACCTTATTTTTACCAAACCTTTGAACAGGAGTGGGAAGGGGAAGGCATACAGAAACTTCCCTTCCCAATTCAGTATCAGGGCATCCAGAGGGACTGAGCCCAGGACTGGAGGTCTGCAACAAAAGAGAGGGAGTTGGTGATTGTCTGGAGCTGCAAAGAGATCTATCTCTGGAGTGCCCCACCTTGAAAAAATCACTTTCAACACCTGAGGGTCCAGGGACCATTCCTGATGGCCCTGAGAAATCCTGCTCAGTACATCTGCTATCACATTGTCCCTGCCTGGAAGGTGAACTGCTACAAGAGAGGTTTGCAAGGAATAAGCCAGGGACCACAACTTCATGGCTTCTGTGCACAAGGCTGTGGAATGAGTGCCTCCTTGCTTGTTGATGTACCACATGGTGGTGGTGTTGTTTGTTCTGACTTGAACCACCTTGTTCTGTACTGACTGTGAGAATGCTTTTACAGCCAGAAAAGATGCCCTGAGCTCTAGAAGATTGATGTGGAGAAGAGATTCTTGGGGGGACCACAGCCCCTGGGCAGTAAGGGATGGGCTCCCCAGCCCAGGAGAGAAGCATCCATGGTTAGGACCACTGAACAAGGCTGAGCAACAAAAGGAACACCTTGTCTTAAATTGTCCTGATCCTGCCACCACTGGAGGGCTTGGATCAAGGTCAGAGTCACTGGGATCAGTTTGGTAAGGGAATCCTTTCTCTGAGACCAGAAAGCTCTTAGGTGGAACTAAATATCCCTAATCTGGAATCTTGCCCCTTGGACCACTGCTGTTGAAGCTGCCATGTGGCCCAAGAGCTGGAGGAAATGCCTTGCTGGTCCAGATACCCAAAGGCTGAAGGAAGAAGCTAGTTCCATAAGAACCCTTGCCCTTTCTAGAGGAAGAAAGGCTCTTGCTCTGAGTGTGTCCAGTTCTGCCCCTATAAAGGTAAGAAGCTGGACTGGTTCAAGAACTGACTTGGGAAGGTTGAGAAGAAATCCTAGAGAAGTGAGCACTTGCTGGGTCACTTGCAGGTGAGACTTGACTTGGTCTGGAGACTGACCCACTATTAGTCAATCGTCCAGATATGGAAAAATGGAAATCTTTGCCTTCTCAGAAAGGCAACTACTACTGCCAGGCACTTTGTGAAACCCTTGGGACTGAGGTTAGGCCAAAGGGCATTGCTCTGAACTGATAATGGCCTGAGGGCAACACGAACCTGAGGTACTTTCTGTGGGAGCACCTGATGGGAATGTGAAAGTAGGCATCTTTGAAGTCCAGGGAGGCTAGCCAGTCCCCTGGCCTTAGAGAGGGAAGGATTATTCCCAGAGTTATCATCTTGAACTTTGGTTTTAAAATATATTTGTTTAGATATCTTAGGTCTAGGATGGGTCACCACTCCCCTGTCTTTTTGGGGGTCAGGAAGTACCTGGAGTACAGTCCCTTGCTCCAGTGTAGGGTAGGTACTCTCTCTATAGCTCTTAAAGATGGGAGATAAGAAACCTCTGCCTCTAGGGCAAGGGTTTCTGAGAGATTTGCAGGTGGAAAAGATCTGGCTCTCATCTTTGGAAATTTTTTGAAGCTGAGAACCAGTCCCTGGCTTACTACTTCCAGGACCCACTTGTATAATGTAATAGACATCCAGTCCTCGACAAAGTAAGCCAGCCTGCCCCTACTGGAATAGGAGAGTTGACACGGGCAGGCCCATCAGGGTGTCTGTTTGGCAGGGTCTTTAGGCTGAGGAGTGGATGCAGCCCTGCTCATCCCCCTTCTGCCTCTCCCTCTGAAGAACCCCCTCTGAGAAAAGGAAGAAGAGGCCTGTGCTTAGTAAAAAGGCCTTTGAAAAGGCCTACCCTTGCCCCTAAACTGCTGCCTTTGAGGAGTTGCCTGCCTTTCCTTGGCCTGAGCACTCCTGTAAGTGGTCCTATACTCATCCATTTTCTTCATGTAATTCTCTGTCTGCTCCCCAAACAGAGAATTACCCACTACAGGAAAATCCATGGCCTTAGCCTGGGTGTCCTATGAGAGGCTAGTACATCTGAGCCAAGCCATCCTCCGAAGAGCCACAGATGTAGCCATGACTCTTGATGACACATCATTAGAGTCCACAGCAGCATGAAACTGAACCTTAGATGCCTCAGTCCCATCTGCAGCCACTGCCTCCGGCTCCCTGGCTAGCTGGGGGAAGGCCTGTTTAGCCAGTGCCAGTACAGTGTCCCACCTGGACTTCTGGTAGCTGGCTGTATAGGCCATGTAATTCGCCTGCCTGAGTCCCAAAGAAGATGCCATGTACTGCTTCTTTGCCATGGCATCAATCTTCCTGGAGTCCTTGTCAGGGGGATGTGAAGCCAAGGGAATATTTGCCTTGTCACAGGAAGCAGCCTGCACTACCCCAACATGGCTGCATTGTTGATATAAGAACTCTGTGTCTGAGCCTGAAAGTGTATACCTCTTGTCCATTCCTCTATCCACAGGAGGTATAGTGTTAGGAGACTTTAAGATTTTTTTGTGTCTATTTCCCAAAAGATTTATGGAGGGGAATAGACAGTCTCCTGGACTCTGGGATGTCCATCATCTCTACATAATCTGGCTCCTCTTGATCTTCCACAGCCTCCTCCATAGGAAGCTGGAGGGTTTCAGCCACCTTTCTGTAAAACATAAAGTGAGAAGGGGACTCAGAAAGCCTAGGAGGGGAAACACCTGAAGGTCTGTTTGGGGAGATGTCCGGTTCCACAGGCACATCCAGACCTTCACTTACATCATCATCATCCTCAAATTCCCCTTCCTCTTTAAATTCCAGTTCATACAAATCTTCAAGGCTATACTCTTGAACCGGGGGAACCAATTGAACCGAACCCCTGCCAGAAGGAGCTGGATCGGTCGGAACCGGACGGAGCGATTCCACAATCTGAATCTCCCTGGCTATCACTTCGGTGGCTGGAACATGAACCTCTGTATCCGAACTGGTCGATTTATCTTTGCGTTTTCTTTTTGTCAGAACCGATCCCTCAGAATCGGCTCTCCTTTTGCCCGAAGAAGTATCGCCCTGGTCAGAGGGTACTCCTTCTGGTTCGGTCGAAACCTAACCGGGCTGGCTATCCAGGTCAGCGGACTTCTCGGCCTCATTTTCCCTCAGTCTACCTAATCTCTTCTCAAGGGTAGATTTGGGAATATTTTTACATATTTGGCAGTCTGAATTGAGGTGGTCAAACCCCAGACAATAAACACAGGTGGTGTGGGATCGGCCTTAGCAAAGACCTCCTTACACTCACTGCATGTTGAATCCCAGTGGGCCCCATTTTTTTCTTGGGTTTCTCAGACATGGCTAACCTAACCAAACTTACCCTTTTTTCGGCAACCGCCAGGCAAGACTCCCTTATCAGTTCCTAACCGTGTCACGGGTATTGGAAAAAAGCGGTTCAAAACACGTTTTTTTTAGAACCGATAAGAACCGGTAACCACACACTAAGTAAACAAATGTCACTATCTAATGACCGGTTCAGCCGAACCGAACTGCACTTTTACAAGTTCCACACAGAAAAACAAAACAATTCCTATCTAGTACTCACGGCACCACAGACAGAGACTGAACCGACTATGTGAATACTTTTTTTGGTTTAAAAACCGACGAAAACTGAAAACTTTAACCGATTTTCGAACCGAGCTGAAGGAGAAATCTCCGGAGCGACCATTCAGTGAGGTTGAGTAAAGAATCTGATGGTTTAAGTTCAAAACACTCTAGGCAAAGACTTCAACCGAGCTCGAGCTCAACATTCTATGCCCTGCATAGAAAGTTAACTCCTTGTTCTCCAGGCAGTTCAAAAGTTGGGAAACACTGCAATTGTCAGAATACAGCAAGACTTCATGTTGTTTGAACTAGGGTTACTATACCGTACTGCCCTCTGCCTCACTTCCCAATCCAGAAAGATCATCTCTACTGGAACCCTACTCCCAGGTCTCCTCTGTGGTGCATCTTTGCTTTCCACAGTGAAGCCATCTATTCTGAACAGACTTAGGCAAGCATATCACTGTATTACCAGATTTGTAGCTTCAGCCCCAGCCCAAACTCACCACTGTGCTGTTCTCAGTACCTTAATTGGCCAGGTTTTGAGGTGAAGTTGAACTACCCCTTGCTGTGTACCACCTTCAAATTAATTCACCTCCCCCCCTCCCTCCCCTCCCTCTAAGCCTGTCTAATCTACTGACCCGGAAACTATTCACCAGGTCACTTGGAACATCTCATCAACCATTACTAAGTATACCTAAAACTCATTTAGCATTTGGAAAGAGATCTTTCTTATATGCAGCTGCACATAAATGGAACAATCTTCCAAAAGGACTGTATCCTGCATATCCCTCTCGCAGTTTAAAAACAGTACAAGGACTTATTCTTTGCCACTGGCACGTGTAACTGTATATAACCCCCTGCCTAGCAGGCAGGGGTTAATCCTATGTCATGCTCTCAAGGTTTTTCTGAACCCTGTGTAATCGATGAGTCTGAAAGTTGTTTATGCCCTAAAGTGTATGATGTTACTCTATCTTATGTACTTACTGCATCATATTGTTGAATATTTCTACTTGTTAATGTTACTACTGTTTGTACCACTGTTGGTACTATGTCTACTATGTTTAATGTCTATCATTTGCGGAATGCTTAAGATTCCCCAGGTTGCCACTGAAAAAGGGACTGTCTTGTCTCAGTGGGCCTGCCTGGTCATCAAAATTCAAATAAATAAATAAATAATAGAAGTGGTTATGGCTTTATGCAATAAAATATGCCAAATGAGCACCCAGCAAGGTTTTGTGTGTGGTGATTATTTTGGGAAGAGGATCCCCCGACAATACACTGCACACTTACAAAAACTGTTGTCTGTCATGATTGCTAAGCTCAAATGCATGACAGGATTGTGAATAACACACTGTACTATACTACTGCATACTGTATTAATTTTTTGAATTGAGTTTTCCTGTGACAATTTGTTTTGTAAGATACAATACCAACTGTATTGTGTAATTATGATTATGATTCTTTTCATCCATATGGAAATGGTACAATCTTAAAATATAGTGGACACTGTATTGAATTGTGAAATGTATTACACTGTAAAGTATTTCAATAAAAACAGCCACCATGGCCACACAAAGTACACAGAAAAAGTATAAAACATGGAAAAGATGCTACATTTCATTAAGTGCTCTGAGGAGGAAGGGAGACACATCCAAGGCCATGATTTCCCAGGGATTTCCACCTCTGGCACTTGTTTCTCTCCTGAGAGCCTGATTGCTGAGAAATGATACCATCTGCCAAAAATAAGCAGCATTTTTATTTTATAAGGCCCTAATGCAAGTGATGATACTATCTAAAAAGCACAATTTTCACTAAGTGCAGTATGCACATTACCATGCAAATGTCAAGCACTGCGCAAGTAAACATAAGCACCTAATTACAGTACCCACACACACACACACACACACACACACACTGTCTCCTATATACTAAACAATGATAAAAAATGTGTTCTGTACACATTTCATTAAGTACTTCTAGCAGAAAGGGGGACACATCCATGATCATGGTTTCTCAGAGATTTCCAACACTTTTTTTCTCTCCTGACTGAGACAGTCTGTATGTTGTAAAATGATACTGTCTGGGAAAAATAAGCAGCACTTTTATGAGGCACTAATGCAATTGCTGATACTATATAAACAAGCATTTGTTAATGCTGGATGTTCACCACTGGTATAGAAGTTCTGGGGTACAAGATGTGTTGTGGTGCACTTTGTGGCTTATGTAGTATCAAAGATAGGAGCCTACATTTGTAAATGGCAATACAGGCTCATAACTTAAACACAGTTTGGCTAGGATCTGAAAAATGACAGTGTTTACATTCATGAGGTGTTGTGAAGAAGTAGCAATGTTGAACATTTGGGGTACAAATATTGAGATGTACCAACATTACAAGCCTGTATTCACAAAGTTCAATGTAGGCTCAAACCTTTGTTGTTTTTTTAATATTTTTGCCCCAGATTTTTGACATAGCTATCTTATGACCCCTCCTTATGAACAAGTGCAAAGAAAATATTCAACTCCTTCCTGAAAGGTAATTTCAATCAGAGACTGTGAAATCACCTTTTTGGATGGAAGAACACATTTTGGCCAGGATTTGAAGAATGACAGTTGTCACAATCATACCGGGGGTGTGAAGAAATGGCTATGTTGAAATTTTGGAGTAAAAATATTGAACATTACCAAAGTTATGAGCCTGCATTTGAAAAGTTCAATGTAGTTTCGTAACTTTGTTGTTTTTTAATATTTGTGCTACAAACTTTGAACATAGCCTTCTTATGATCTCAGCTCATGAACAAGCGCAGATAAAATTTTCAGCTCCTGCCTGAAAGGTGATTTCATGCAGGGAATGTAAAACCTCCTTTCAGGACACAAAAACACATTTTGGCTAGGATTTGAAAAATGACAGTTATCACAAACATGAGGTGCTGTGAATAAATGGCTATGTTGAAAATATGGGGTAAAAATATTGAAAATTACCAAAGCTACGAGCCTGCATTCACAAAGCTCAACTGAAGCACATAACTCTGTTGTTTTAATATTTGTACACCAAATTTTCAACATAGCCTTTTAATGACCCTGTCTCATGAACAAGTATAGAGAAAATGTTCAACTCCTGCCCAAAAGGTGATTTCATGCAGCAACTGCAAAATCACCTTTCGCAAAAGATTTGCCTATTTTCACTACAATTGTTCATGAGGTGGTCTCAAAAAAAAGGCATGTTAAAAATTTGGGGCAGAAATATAAAACAAGCATTTGTCAATGCCGAATGTTGCTTGCTTCTATGTGCTGTTTAGGTATTTGGAAGTCATTGGAGTGCAAATATTGAAAATTTGCAACCTTACGCATGTGCGTAGGAACTACGCAACACATGCTCGTAAAACAGTCATTTTTAGAAATTTTTTCACCAAATTTTCAACATAGCCATTTTAAGACCTCTGCTCATGAACAGTGTCACTGTGATTTTGTTAATGTGTCCCTGCATTGAGTTTGCACGACTGCGCCATTGTGCGCTACATGGGTGGAAACATGTTTTGGGCAGGATGTGAAAATGACAGCTGTACTGCTCATAAGGAGGTGTGGTAAAATGGCAATGTTGAAAATCTGGAGTGAAAATATTGAAATTTCGCGAACTACGAGCTCATGAGAACCGCGAACTCATGATCGTGAAACAGTCATTTTTTGAATTTTACACCAAATTTTCAACATGATGTTTTTGGGACCCTTCTCATGAATGATGTCACTGTCATGGCAGTATTCAGGCCCAAAGGGTGATTTTGCAGTCACTGCGCAGTCACTGCACGAAATCACCCTTCGGGCCTGAATAACACCATGACAGTGACATAATTCATGAGAAGGGATCCCAAAAACCCCATGTTGAAAATTTGGTGCAAAAATTCCCAAAAATGCCTGAGATATGCAACAAAGTTGCAACCCCCCATCTAGGCCATTATACAGCTTACCGGCATTTCCTCAGTTCGCAGTCGGCTTTGAAGAGTGCAGACGTGTTCCCAGTCCACCGAAGATCGCTGCGTGGGGTCAGAGGTAAATATGGGGTGAGGGGTGTGGGGAGGCTGGTGCGCAGTGGGTGGGTGCGGGTTGTGGGGAGGGGTCGGGAGGCGCTCACGGGACAGTTTTCATTTTTCAGGTTTAAAAAAAAAAAGGCGTCATGGGACCGTTTGCCACACTGGGGTGGGCTCCCAGCATAGCACAAGGACATTGAGAAGCGTTCAGCTGGCAGAGTTTGGCACCCCATTGGCCAAGGACTCATTGCCACGCTGGGGTGGAGCTCCCAGCGTGGCACCTACAACTGGGGGAGACACAGCTCAGCCCCAGGCAGAGTTGGGCACCCGTCGGCTGTATGCAGTGAGGGGGGCAGCGCATGCCTCGTGTGGGGGAGCTACGCTTCAGTGGGCTTTTATCTCTGCTCACTGAAGCTGTAGCTCCTTACTAATCAGTATGCCACTGCATTTGGAGCGTGTCTAGACAGCTCCAAAATGCATTGGCTTCAGGCTGCGCCTGCCAGCTCACTGACTGAATTGGAGGAGGAGGTGACACACCTCCGAAATCTCCGATGATGGCACTATGTTTCTTGCACATCCGTGCAAGCAACATAAAAAATGGCCAAGTTATAACACTAAGTTCAAAACCCCTTTGAAATACATTGAACAGCATACCTGATTTCCATAGTTCACGGTCTAGCTTTGAAGAGTGAAGATGTGTCTGCAGTCTAGATATGATTACAGTGCTTGGCCCCCGGTGGGTATGTAAGGGCTTGGAGGGTGTAGGGTGGGTGTTGAGTGGGAAGGTCAGGTGCAGGGGAGTAATGGAGCAGCAGACACTGCTGGATGGTTATTTTTTTTTGGAGTTTATTAAAAAAAAAATGCCAAGGGAAGATTTTCTTTATTTCAGATGTTGACCCTGCGGGATTGGGCAAGCCCAGTGTTGGCGTTATATTTGCATGTGTTTTGAGGGGGTGTGGGGTGGTGGGTGCTGAATGGGAGGGTCAGGTGAGGAGGAATAGTTAGAAGGGAGCCAGCAAGAGACATCGCTAGACAGTTTTATTTTTTACAGGGCTTATGAAGAAAAAAATCCAAAGGAAGGTTTTCTTTATTTCAGGTGCCGACATGGGGGGGGAGGTTGGGCATCCCCAATGTCAGTGTTTTATTTCTGTGTAGGGGTGAGTGGGGTGGTGGGTGCTGAGTGGGAGGGTCAGGTGAGGGAAACAGTTACAGGGGAGCCAGCAAGAGACATCAATGGCCAGTTTTCTTTTTTTGCAGGCTATATATCTACATAAAGAAAACCTTAGAGGTGGCGGCACTGGGGCACCCCCAGTGTCAGTGTTACATTTGTGGAGAAGTGCTGAGAGGGAGGGTCAGGTGCTGTGAACAGTTACAGGGGCACCAGTAACTGTCATCAATGGATGGTTTTGTCTGTTACAGGTGGCATGAGCCCCTGAATGTTTGAAATTCCATGCTGATCATGACAAATCAGCTCTGATTGCTGGGCAGCATACATCAAAGGATCCATGATTGGGTCAGCTTTTCCTTTTCAAGTCCATAAAGTCTCCACCCAGTGCTCTGTCATGATCAGCCTCACTGATGATTGGTATGGCACTGTCAGGTCCCTAAAACATTACTCTGCATTGGACGGACAGTGTCACACTTCTCAAAAGCCAAGTACCATAGCAAGATGTTTGCTGCATGCACACATGCATGCCAAACATAAAAAGCACAATTTTCACTGACTGCAGGAGGCACAGTACCACACACGTCACACACTGTGCAAATAAGCATAAGCACCAAATTACAGTACAGTACAGTACAGTACATGACACACACTGTCCCATATACACTAAACAGATGTTAAAAATGTGTTCTGTGTGCATTTCATTAAGTACTCCTGGATGGAAAGGGAAAACTTCCAAGACCATGATTTTCCAGAGATTTCTGACACTGGCATGGTAATCCCATTGAGGCATAGTTTTTGAAATACCCATGGTACTAAATATTAAAAGAAATCTGGCCAGAAATAAAGTGGTGATGAATGGAACAAGGGTAAGTACAGCACAATACAGTGCATTGAACATACTGCTACTGTATTGAGCAGTGAATGCACAGACTAAAACAGCCATTTTCAATATTGTATCATTACAGGATGTTCCAGGGATGACTGCTGTCCTAAGGGAGGTCACCAAAGGAGGGAGGGCAGTTGATGGTGGACAGCATTGGCTGGTGCTGCCAGATAGCACACCATTGACACCAGCACTGTCCTTCAAAGGGGATTACTATAGCAACTCATATAGCAGGGAGTGGCATGTTTTGGGCCTCCATGTGAGTAGCAGCAATTGCCTTTTCTCATTAATAAAAAGACATCTTCAACTTGAGTATGTTAGATTGACAATAGTGGAAAGTACTGTCAGCATGAACCCTGACAGCCATGTTTTAGACAACAGCAGTGCAGGACGTAAAGGATAATGTATGGGTTTTGATCAGTAACCACACTGTAATTACTTCGAGTGGTTACCATGACAACTTTGTAAACCTTGAGAGCGAAGCTCGAGAGGTTTTCGGTTGTCATGGTAACCTCAAGAAGTGATTTCAGTGTGGTTACTGATCAAAACCCATACATTAGCTTTTATAGCGTAGGGGCAAAACTCAAGCGAGCACCAGTTTAAAAGAAGGTAGTCATTATTTTTTATCATTTCCCCATAACCCCTCTCTACCTTTGGGCCAGCTCTTAACACCGTAGCTGTTCATTGTGCGCTGCTCATTCAAAGCAGTACATGCACAGATCCGCTCATGTTATGGTATCTTTGTGATATATAGTCTAGAGGGGTTAGCAACCTCTTGATGTGACAATGATACCATAACAGCATTATAAACTGTGTGATTTCTGCAGGTAATAAGCTTCTCCCATACATTATAGTATAATAGTAATAAAGAATCAGAGAAAGTGGCTGCTATGTTTGACATTTCTGTGCATACTGTGCATACCGTCACCTGAAATTTCAAAATCATGTTCCCCAAGGTGTTCCCTAACTACCCCTGGAAGAGCAAGTCTGTGCTCCAAATAAAAATTAATTATTTAGCGGGGAGGGTTCATGAGATGTCTACCTAACAAATTTGAGGCCATAAAAGCTATGCATTTTAAAGTCTCACAGAAAATGGCTGCTATGTTTAACATTTCTGCAGACTTTTGCCTGAAGTTTTAAAATCATTGTTCCCTTAGATGTCCTCAAACTACGCCTGAAAGCTCATGTCTGTATTTCAAGTAAAAGTTAATTTTCAGTGTGGGGAGTGGAATGTGATGTCTATCAAACAGCTTCCATGCCATAGAAACTATGCATTTTTTGAGTCTCACAGAAAATGGCTGCTACGTTTGGTATTTTTGCATACTTTCACCTGAAATGTCATAATCTTGTTGCCCAAGGTGTACGCTAACTACCCTCTGGAAGCACAAGTCTGTACTCTAAGTGAAAGTTGATTCTTGTGGGAGGGCTCTTGTGATGTCTCTGACAAAGATTTTTCAGGACATATAAACAATGCATTTTATTGTTTCACAGAAAATGTCTGCGATGTTTGGCATTGATGCATACTTTCACCTGAAATCTCTGAACCGTATTCTTCAAGGTCTACCCTAAGTGTGCCTGGAAGCACAAGCCTGTACTCCTAGTAAAAGTAGATTTTTTTTTTGGGGGGGGTTATAAGATGTCTGACAAACAGCTTGGAGGCCATGGAAACAATGCTTTTTAAAGTCTCATAGAAAATGGCAGCTATGTTTGGCATTTCTACATACTTTCACCTGAAATTTCATAATCAAGTTCCCAGGGTGACCTCAACTACCCCTGAAAGCACAAGTCTGTACTCCAGGTGAACGCTAATTTTCAGGGTGGTCGTGTGATGCCTGACAAACAAAAAGTAGTATACTTTTTTTGATACTTAAACTATAGTATATTAAATATGTAATTAGTATTTAAGTACACTGGTGAACTTAGTATGCTAAGTATATATCAAGTATAGATTTGTTTTGTACTAAATGTGTAGTTTTTACATACTATTTTAATACTAATTTTATACTTATTTATACGAATTGTGTCCTATTTTGGCCCAGTTCATTATACTGCAGTATTCTACCAGTATACTAGCAATACTGTACAGTATACTATTAGAAATGCTCAAAGTATACTCTTAGTACATGCATATAGTGGTTGCAGTATACAATCTCTCTCATTTTCTCATATATCCAATATGCTGTCAGTATATTTATTTAGTTATTGAAATGTTTCACCAGGAGGGCACACTGAACAACAAGTTGCTCATCTCACAGTGCGACCTGGGGGGGGAGGAGTAACATGAGGGTAAGAGCACAGAGATTGTACAATAATGTCTGGAAGAAAGTTACACATTATGTAGGAACAGGTAGACAAATTGGGAGTCCACAGATACAATGTTACTGGCAGTACAGTACAACAGGCAGTACAATAATGCAACAGTACAATCATAGTGCAATGATATACCTAGAGCTGGCTCAAGGCAGTATACAAGTGCTCTGAGGAGGAGTTGGGAGGGGAGTAGCTAGTAATCACTGAGGAGGTGAAGTGGAAAAGGAAGGGATGGGGGGTAGAGAGGGGAAGAAGCCAGAGTCAGATTAACTCATTTATGATGATTTTCCCGGGTCGTGCCTGACAATAGACTTTGCTATGGCTAGTGCACCTACCCGGTAAACAAAAACTAAAATAAATGAGGAGGACCCTGCAAGGGTAGCTGGGGGCTGGAGGGAGTGGGGAGGGAAGTCAGCCCAAAATCAGTTACTCCTTCAGGATAATAAGAACCCTGCAAGGGGGAAGGAGCTGGTGGGCAGGGACTAGGAATAGAGGTAATCAAGGAGGATGAAAGGAGGAACAGCTGGAAGAGAGGAAATTATGAAGTGCTGTATTTAGAGAGTAGGAGGAAGGGGGCTATGCATTTGAGAGGGAGGAAGTTCTAGATTTTAGGGAAGTGGTGGGCAAAACCAGTCTGGCCAATGAGGGTGGAACAATGTGGGACCACCAAGGTGCGTGAGTAACTAGATATGAGCGAATGGGAAGGAGAGGGAGGGGTACAGAGGGAGGATGAGAGGTAGGGTGGGAGGATGCCAAGCCAGAATTTGGAGGTTAGTTTGATGCAGTGGGAGAGGTGCCTATTTGATAGTGGAGGGAAAGCAAGAGCATGATAGAGTTCAATGTGATGGGTTTGAATGGGACAGGCAAGGGCAAAGTGGCAGAAGGAGTTGAATAAAATGTCCAATTTGGTGAGGGAAGATTTGGGAGCGACACCATAGCCTACGTCACAATAGTCAAAGATAGGAAATATCATCTTCTGGTCAAGTTTGTGCCTCACAGTCAGAAGAATGGAACTACGATTCCTGTACAGAGCACCAAACTTGGGGCACAATTTCTTCAGGATGGCATTGATATGCACAGAGAAGTTGAGGTGCTGGTTCAACCAAACCCCAAGATATCTAAATGAGGATGTATCCTCAAAGGTTGTCCCTTTGAGGGTGTGGAAGGAGGGCAGGCCAGTCAGCCTAGAGAGACTCTGTCTGGTGCCAAAAGTCAAAGAGACTGCTTCTTGGCATTCAGGAAGAGCTGATGGAAGGCAAACCAGAGCTGAAGTTGATTGAAATCATGCTGTAAGCTGGTTTCCACATCACCAGGGTTTTTGACGGAACAGTACAAAACAGTGTCATTGGCATACATATGGATGGAGGAGTTGGAACAGGCTGTGGGACGGTCATTAAGGAAGATGGAGAAAAGTAGGGCACCAAGCACTGAGCCCTGTGGGACACCAGTGCTGATAGGGAGTGGAAGGGAGGTGGAGTTGGTTTATGATGGTATAGGATTAATATACTTCAAGCAATGAATCTGTAATCGATATCCTTACTGAATACTTGTAGTATTGAATCAAAATAAAAAAAATGCACTTTTAGTCATTTTCTGTTTACTTTAAGTATGCTGGCCAAAGTATTCTAATCCAGTTATATCAGAATAGGGACAATATACTTAAAGTGTACCAGTGTGTGTTATTATTATAGCTAAAGTATATTATTAGAATGCCTCTGTCATACTGATCATATGCTAACCATATATGTGGAGTATATTACAAATATAGAAATCAGTTCATTAATAGCACACTAAAGGCATACTGCTGACATGTGGATAACAGTCTAAAAATGTATTAATCGTGCACTTCACTAATGCTGCAAGTATATGCATATAGTGTATGGTAGAGCATTGTTCTGCATAGAATTCCATCAGTTTCAAACTGCTGTTGTACCATAGTTCAAAGGTCATGGAATGTGATTGTATCCTTCTATGTTACAACAGCATTCTGAAACCTCTGAAGTCTGTACCCCCCCACACACACACACACTTGACATATACTTTCATAAACATTTCAACATAATTATGTACCCAAAACATTTTTGAACTTAAAACAACTATATTTTTTTATTATAAAAGTAAATCAAAATAAAACAGTTTTATTAGTATTAAAATAGAATGCCCAACATTTATGACTCCCACCTCAAGTGTGGGACAGCCAAGCTTTGATTAGAACTTGGTGAATGAAGACTTTTTTAACTCACTTCCCAGCTGGAATTACACTTCTATCTGGTTGATCTGACATGTCCCATACCATTATATCAACAAAGAGCTCCAGCTACATCCAGGAATCTCCTACAGTTAACTCCAGCATTGTCGGTCAACTGTGAGACAATAAATCAGCAACAGTACAATAAGTCCTAGCTGGCACTGTTTAGTTCTCCTAACATACGGATGAAAGCTGGCCTTGTAAAACTCCTGAGGTTAAATACAAGTCCCAAATTAACCAAAGTAATACTCAGTGTCAATCGGTCTGCAGTTTGGCAACAGATGGTTTCAGAATGTCCAGTCTTGCATTTATCTGGGCACACATTTCACTTGTGTACTTCAAAGTTAGGAAACCTGCAAAAGGATGAAAACAAAATATTAAGCTAAATTTCAGAGTCTGTTGGAGAAATAGTAACTTGAAACTGTGATTTGATATATAGATTTCAGAAGGACTATTCAAACTTAAATAATTTGGGAGACAACTATAGCTGCCATGGAGCTAGCCCCACTGGTAGTCCTGTTAGCCTATTTAAATTCCTTAGTGGGTAGCATCCTGTTGACGCTGTATCCTCTGATATCAAGAATAATTCCACTCCTATCCAATACAGTGGCCTACAATACAGGCTCAAATCTATCCTTTCTTCACCTACATTTGGTTGCACTCTGTGCAGCAGCTCACCTTGCAGGCCAATCACAGATGAAGAAAACACTAATCATATGGGTCTGGACCAGAGGTGTGGAGGGCTAAGGTGCTGAGCACCTAACCCGTCACCATGCTGGTGAACTGGGTTTGGGAATGAACACCGGTCACTCAGGGGCCAGCCTGGAAAGCAAGGACGGAGCATCCAGATGACTGCTCTCCTCCCTTCTGGAGGGGTATTCACATGGCTCGCTGCTTGTCAACCACCTGGAAATGTCCATGTGTCAGTACATGCAAGACAATAGTTGGGGAAGGATTCCACACACAGGGTGCCAGGGGCATCTCCAGATGTGGCACTCCCACATTGCACCAATTGCACATACTGTGGGCCTAGGGTGAAAATGGAGGGAGAAAACCCTGACCACAGGATGATGACTGACCCCTCACAGGCCCTGCACCAGTGACTAGGCACCCCCCACAAGTCCTATGGAAGAGGATGATAGGAGAAGGTAAGTCCTGGAGAAGCCGGAATGATGGGGTTGGCGGTGTCAGTCTGAATGAAACAGTTGGGGCAGAAAGGTGGATAAAAACCTATATGGGGAAACAAAACCAAAAACCAAATCATATGCTGGGCTGGACCAGAGGCAACCACCTTCACACAAACCAAAAAATAAAACGTGGTACTCCAGAGACAACTTGCACAAGATAGGTTAAAAAAAGAAAAAGGTATACAGAAGTGTAAGCAGCATATATTTACTGGAAAGCACAATGGATTCTTCGCCTTTCTTTCCGCTGGAATTAAAGATTGCTGCTGCTAATACTTCTTAGTTTGCAAGTTTCCATTTTTATTGTTTACCTGCCTTGGTTGGACGTTTCAGGAGTATCCAGATCTGCTTGCCTGCATCATTTCAGCTAACAGTGACAATTAATTTCCCCACTTGTCTCTGACAATTCTGTGTCTATTGTCACCCACCAGTAGGTCATATGTGGTAATGGATATATTATGAAATCTTGAAACTCGGTTTCGTGAGTTTTATTATCCCAGCGTGGCAGCTGGAAATTGCCCAAGGCAGATGTTTTGGGGGACTTTGTCCCCCACACAGCCAATGCAGGGGACTTCTCCCCCTGCTCCCCCTTACTTTTATAACAAACTCCAGAATGGGCAATTTCCGACTGTCAGTCAACCATATTTCGGGCTGCCGGCATCGGGATAGTAACACTCAGGACACCGAGTTTCTAGATTTCAAAATACTCCAGTGATAACTGTTCAGTCTGTGCCCCACTTCAGCCCCCAATGGGTCTGCTCACCCCACTCCTAACCAATGAAGAAATGAATCAGGAGCTTGAAGAGATAATGAATAGATGGGCTATTCTAGACATCCCACCAAGGGATCCTCTAATGGACATGTTAAATGAATTCTAAGCAGTGTTAGATAAAGTCATTCTTTGTTTAGTGTGTTTCAAAAATTCAACAAACTAATAAGCAGGTTTAAGCATTAATACCTTGTAACTTGGGTTTTCAGCCTTCCTTGCCATGATATAATTACAGTTAGACTTAATACTTAGACATATGTTTTATTAATGATTAATCACTTACAATTAAGTTTATTCATAGTCATGGGTGATATTCAGTGTTTACTAATAGGACTTTGGTTCTGTATTTTTAGTAATATTTACTAACATGATTATTGAGTGTGGATTTAAACATTTTGTTTTTGCATTTACAGTAAAATACATGCACAGAGAGGCTTTTTCTGATAAATCATAAGTCAAGGTATTCTTAGACCCTTTCTTATAAATGGCTTAACCACAGGGTCAACTAAAGGTCAAGTATTACTTTCTTTTGTGACAGACTGACAAACAGACTAAAATAGGAATATCTTTTTTTTTTTTAACTGTTGATTTTTCCATTAGCAGATTATATCCTCTCACCACTAGAGGGCTATATCTCTGGTAGCAGCTCCTATCCTATCTGGCACATCACACACTGTGTTCTTTTATCATCACAATGTTCCCTCCTCAGTGCGCACTCCTTTTCATCTCTTTCTCCCTTCTTAAAAACTAGATAAGCCTGCCATCCACTCTCACCTCTAATCACTTTTGCTTCTAGCTCTAGTCTACCTACAGGGGTTAAACGTAGACTCTCTCCCACCATCTGTAAACACACCTAGGGAATTCTTTCCCTGTTGTAGCCCACAGTATGTTCCTCCTTAGAACCCTCTTTCTATTTCTATCAGTTCTGATACTAGCCCCATCTACAGGACAGGACCACACAAAACGCTTGCCAATATACAAATATGACTCCATCAAGGAAGCATTGCAGAATATGAGGAGGACATTAATTCTCCACCTCCAGACTGTAGTGCCACAATATCACTACGTGGATAACACAAAAACTACAAATGTGCAGCTGTCAGAAACATCGCACATCATACCCCTACTACATGGGTCTATATGAGCAGTGGACAGGCTGGCTATCTCCTCCCTCCACCTGGTAGTAATGTACCCCTAACCTACCTATGTACCATGCCAAAAAAATCACATTGCATTACACAATCGCAGGCCCTAACATATTTAAAATGGCAAACTATAAGGATCACATGGCTGCTCCTACTGATCTCAGGTAATATCCATCCCAACCCAGGCCCAATGACCTACACTGTAACAGGTCATAAGAAACAGAATGGACTAACAATAGCATCAATAAATATCTGCAGCCTGCTAGCAAAAATGGACACTCTCCAAGTCTGGATCCAGCAGCTCCCGCACGACATTCTTGCAATAGTAGAGACCTGGCTATCACCTAGGGTGCCAGACTCTGCTATACAACTCACTGGGTATGCAGCATTCAGACTAGACAGACTGGGTAAAAGAGGAGGTGGTTGTATTATATATGTTAAAGACCACATTCAGGGCCAAATGCTTAACCCATGTGATACCAAATGTGGGGTTCAACTGATGGCCATAAAAGTAATACTTAGCAAGAATGGGAAAACCCTAACAATAGTCTCAGCCTACATCCCTCCCAAGGAACAAGTGAATGGTTTCAGTTCTGTCATCAACTACCTCTCTGAAGGGGGACCAAACACAGAGCTGATAATGGTTGGAGACTTTAATATCAACTGGGCATCTGCTGAAGCTGTGCACTACAAGGACTCATTAGCCACTCTCAACCTTGTGCAATTGATAGACTCCCCCACTCGGTATAACAGCAGAACAGGCACGGGGTCAATAATTGACTGGGTGGTCACATATTGGCCAGAAAGAATATCCTCCATCATGGTTCTCCCTGACTCCCTCAGTGATCACTCCCCGGTAATCTGTAAATGGTCAAATAAGGCCCCAAAGGCACCATCCAGGACTATTACTGCTAGACCTATGAAGAAAGGCAAGTTGGGAGCTCGAAGAGCACACCTCGGTCTCCAAGGTTGGAGCTCTATTGACCACAAAACAGATGTCAACACTGCTCTAGAATACTTTATAAGCAAATTCAATGAAGTGTGCAATGCCTATGCCCCCTACACCAAAAGAAAGATCTGTGACTATGACAGCCCCTGGATCACAGCACAGCTACTAGCCCTCATGAAAAATAGAGATGACTTGTGGTACAAAGCAAGAAACTCCGGTACCCAGACAGACTACCAGAACTATAGAGCTGCATAGAATAAATGCACCTGGGCTATTCACAAGGCCAAAAACACTTACTTTAAAAAAGAGCTGACAAACTCATGGGGTGACAGTAGACGGTTCTGGGAGAACATCAGGTCCCTAACCATTAAACCTAATAAAACTCCCCTCACCTTCCTAAACATTGAGGGCCAACCTACGCAGGATCACAGTCGCATAGCAAATGTCTTCAACAAAGCTTTTACTGACCTCAGTGGAGGGTTGCCCCCTAGCTTCCTTCAACACCAATCAGATACTTGCACCGAACAAAACCCAGGGCCCCAATCAAACTCCCATCCACCTTTCTACTTCAGAGCGATCACCTTTATGGAAGAGAGAAAGTACATCATAAAAGCACTAGGTAATTCCAGAACTAGTTCTGATCAACTGGACCTAAAACTAGTTAGGCTCACCCTGGACATAACTCTCAAACCCCTCACCAAAATCTTAAATCTCTCCTTGGTATCAGGCAAATTCCCACAGATCTGGAAGGTGGCAGTGGTTGCCCCTGTTTACAAAAGTGGTGACAGGGCCAACTCTGCAAATTACCACCCAATTTCTATCCTTCCTCCACTCTCCAAGGCCCTGGAGCAAATCATGAGTGACCAACTGACAGAATATCTAGACATGTATCATTTCCAATGTCAACAACAACATGGATTTCGAAAACAACACAGTACCACAACCACTCTAGTGGAGTTTACCAGCTTTATTCATAATGCTCTAGACAGAGGGCTCTTGGTGGGGGCAACATATATTGATCTCACCAAGGTCTTTGACACCGTCAATCACTATCTGCTCCTGGATCAGCTCTCCAATACCAGCCTCCCCCATGCAACAGTAGCATTGTTCAGAAGCTATCTCTCTGGCAGGGTCCAAAAAGTGAAAATACTGCACACCTCCCCCAACATCCTTAGTGTTAACACAGGCGTTCCTCAAGGCTCTATCCTTGGCCCTCTACTGTTCAGCCTGTTCTTAAACAACCTCCCTCATTTGGTAAATGACCAGCTACTACTGTATGCAGATGATGCGGTCCTATGTTCATGTAATTCTGACCACTACAAACTGGAAAAGAAAATGCAGGCTAATTTCACCATAGCTGAGCACTTTCTTCAATCAAAGCTGCTCCTCAATTATAAAAAATGAAGACTATGTTATTCGCATCATCACATAACAAACACCGCACTCATCAACTTTGCATTCAGAATAATCAGACAACTTCCCTGGAGGTGGTTCAAACATTTAAATACCTAGGATTGACACTGGACTGCACCCTCTCGTTTAACCAACACATAGATGCAATCGCAAAGTCGTCAAATGCAAAACTAGGATTACTGTATAGACACCGAAAAGGCCTGACTTCTGAGGCACTCAAAACTGCTGTAAATAGCTCAGTCCTCTCAGTGATATACTATGGTCTAGCAGTATATGGGGCTGCCTCCCAAACTGCTTTGAAATGTATCAAAACAACACTAAATAAAGCATGTCGTTTAGTCCTAGGTGTACCCCATCTCATTCACACCTGCGAGTTGTACACTCAAACAAAATGGCTCAACCTTGTCAGTCACCTCCAGCATCAAGTATGCATGCTCGCCAAGAAGTCTATGTTAGGACTTACCACCCCAGGCCTGCAAACCCTCCTTGTAACCATATAATGTACCTATGTCATCATTCACTGGCTCCAACTGCCTAACTTTTCATGTGTGCACAGTGGGTCAACTTGACCTAGGAGAAACAATGAGTTTCACTCACACCATAGCAACATACCACACCACAAGCCTACATGTCCTTATATGGATCTAGCAGAAACCAAACTGTAAAATGCAATCAAAACATATCTAGACAAGTTCTGCCTAGATGCTAATAACAAAATGATTTTATTGGTACATAAATAATTTTATGCTAAAGAGGCGGGAGAGATGATGTGTGTATATGTGCTTGCTTGCTTGTCTTGGAAGAAGAGAAAATGTAACATCAATGGCTGTACAGCACCACGCTGAAGTAAACGTATCTTTTACTTTTCTGACTGCTCTGTGTCATCTGTATCATAATGTACAACTAGGTCCTGAGGTAATACGTAGCCTGGAGGACCCCCAGCTATAATTCCTCTGCTACACTCCTTAACCGACCTAATTCCATCAGATGCACTAGGGGTACAAACAACTCAGCTCTCTGCATCCCTTTCCGTAGAACCACACAAGGCCAACGGTCCTACAAATACCGGGCACCACTTTGACTTAATGCGCTTGACCTAGGCATCACAAAAGAAGACAAAATGTGTACCTTTAAAGATAAACTCTGAGTGGCCCTCCTCACAAACAGAAACTGTGACTGTGAGACCTGAACTCCACCACACTCTCCTTTCTTTCCTGCTATCCTCATTCTAACCTGCACCCTTGCCTCTCCTCTCTTCTTGCTGACTAACACTCCCATAGTAGGCTCCAGGTCCCTGCCTTAGCACTCCTCCCCCCCAGTGACTCTAGCCCTCCGTATTAACTACACTCTTTAGCACTTATGACAAAAGAACTGCTGCCCATCAAGTTATCGCCTCCTTGTGTATAGTATTTGTTAATTATTTTATAGACTATCTCATCCTCTGCTCCCTACCTGATTCACTCTATATCCTGTAGAATGTCAAGTTGTTCGCTTAACAACCTGTCAGCCAGCATGCTTTAAATTATGTGTCTGTATATTTTTACTTATGTACTCCCTGTTATTGTAATTATGTAACCTCTGTAACCTGATGTACTCATGTCTTTCTAGGCATGGAACCACCTTGTATCTGTTTATGTACTTGTAACCATTGTAAATGATGTAATGCCCATGTATTACTATGACATGGAACCTCTGTAAAAGAGCCTTTGGCTCAAAGGTACTTCCTAGAAATAAATAAATAAATAAGTGTCTGGATGTATACTTTCCATTTAGATTCATTAAAGGTCAACTTCCTCCTGTGCTAGATTAACAAACAGACTTAGACATAGCTATTCTGTAACGTAAACATTTGAACAGGTGCTTTCAGTTTTATATCTGTAAAGCCTAAATTATATTTGAGGTTTACTGGTCTACTTATGTTGTGTGAAAACTTATAGTTGAATGTGGACTCTTTTTGATAAGTATTAAATACTTTACATAGATACTTTACAATAGGAATTGTCTGCCAAGACATTTTAAGCACTCTTCTTATAAGTCACATGGTAAACAAATTTAAATGCCTTTCTTGTAGCAAACTTAACCACCAACCAGACAATCAGAAGGCTATGTGAAGTCACCACATCACTGGGGTACTACAAAAATAACTCACTACCCCACTATTGGTAAAAATAAAATTATTTTTGTATTTAGCTGAAAATACTCCAGTCATTCTAGATGTTGTAGCATGATGTCAAACTGTTAGTGACAGCCCATAGGTTTACTTAGAAAGCCCCTTTTTAATCAGATGCTTCGAGTTATTGATAGCTTTCTGATACAGAAAGAAACTAACTGATGGTCTTCTGACATATAAAATTACTTTCTAACACAGAAGACTATTGCTTTAAACCTAGTCCATAAACTAGAAACTGCAAAGATGCCAACCCAATCGATTCCTTTTGACATACTACAAAAGTCAGCAGACAAACCAGTCAAGGTAAGACCAGCCAGAAGGAGGACACAGTCATCCTTGGTCCAGGACCTCAAAGATTGACATCTTGGTAAAATCTGGTGTGGTGAGTGTTGCCTCTTAACTCAGGCATATGGAACTGGTTAAAATAATGCTTGTATAATTTTTTTTTATTTCAGTTTTTATTCTTTTATTGTGACTAATTTCAAGTGACAAGAAATGTATATATTTTTCTGCTTGCACTGGTGTTCAGAGAATTAATATTTTTTTACTCATATTACTGTTAAGATTACTGTGTGATTTTTGAATTTGATGTTAAAGTAAAAATATTTCTTGAAAACAAGAATTCCAGATGTAGTAGTGATATTTCTCATCTGAACTTAATACAATTAAGGGCCTTCGACTTAGAATGTTCAAGACTTAAAGATTAAACCTGAATTTGACTTCTGCTTTATTGGGCACATGGGTACAATTAAGGTCACTATTGTAGGGTACATTCATATCATAAATTGTACAGATTTAAATTGTCCAGAATTTAATATTGCAAAGAGTAAGGTGATGCACCTGGGTAAGAACAATAGGTTAGCAACCTATAATGTAGGTGGCAATATTTTACAATCTGTAATGACAGAAAAGGACTTAGGCATTACAATCAGTAACAATTTTAAGTTTTCAACCCATATAAATAAGACTGTAAAAAAATGTTACGGGATAACACCCTGCATTTTCAGACATATTAAAAGCAGGGAGTCTGTTAGGTATTATTGCCTCTTTACACTAGTTTAGTTAGATCACACATCGACTACTGTGCATCCTTCTGTTCTCCAACTACTATAGGATTCAAAATCACATTGGAACAAGTTCAGAGAAGATTCAGAAAAAAGATTAGAGAATTATCTGATACTAATTATAGTAGTAGATTACAACTGTTAGGCTTGTTTTCCTTGGAATATAGATAATTGAGGGGAGTCCTTTGTTTGGTATATAGAGCTTTTCAAGATTTAGGATTATTTGAAACAACCTGTCTAGAAAGAAATACTCAAAATTTGAACACAAGATCACATAATTGAAAACTAAAAACTATGATCAATAAAACAACAAAAATAAATAATTATTTTACCCAGCGCATATGTAAAATATGGAATACCTTACCAGTTGAAGTAGTTACTAGCAGTTCTTTAGTGGAATTTAAATTAAGGTTAGATAAACATATGGGTAATAGAAAATTCAATTATTGCCAATAGGCAATGAGTTCGATATGGGCCCATCCTTTGAACTCGTATCATGCCTATGAACCTATAATTTATACATAAATGTCTGGGGGTGGTGTCACATAGATCCTAATAAAACAATCAATTACAGAATACTGAATTGTCCAAGACACAGAGAGACAGGCGATTTTAAAATACTAATAAGAATATTTGAAGAATTAGAACAGGTCCATTGTCCTATGGTGACCAGTCATGGCCATAATATATGTGGACTGTAATGAACATACAGTATTTGTTCGTCAAGATCAAATAGTTCTGGTCAGTCAAGTAACTGATAATGTGGTGGTGGCAGGAGGACCTATAGATAAGGAAACAGATTTCCCTTTGCCTGAGCTATGTATTGCTACTCCAACTAGGCTATATCCTGAATTATCCAAAGTTGTGGAAACTTTGGAAAGGTTGCCAGTCTCCGACGGTCTAGGCAAAAGTCTTGTACATGAGACTGGCCCTGATAGTCATGCCAGGGGGTTGGAAAATTAGCCCTGGCATATCAGTAAGTGACTCCATACATTATAGAACCCCAAAATCAGAAGCTGAGGTTTAACATCATAGACATCGACAAAACTCTAAATTACATAGAATATCCAGTGTGCCATCCATCCCCGACATGGAGCACATAGAGCAGGAAGAGGAACAAGTGGAGGATGACACCCCTCATCACTCCTCTTGGAGTTCAAAAATGGGCTCAAAAATATTTACAGGACTTAAATAATTAGTGGGACATAAATCAAACTCACCCAAACAGGTGACCGACGGAGCACTGCAGGTCGACCTGACAAAGCAATTTGAAATTCCTCAATGCCACTCAGACACTGAATTTAACAACTGAAACACAGATTTAGGTTTGGATACTGAATACAAAGACCTCCCAACTCCCTGAACCCCCAACCATACACCTCAAAAACAGACATGCCAAACCTCTAATTAAACCCCTATTTCCCCTCATAGTCACCTTACACCTCAACAGCAGGCCACTCAAACTCCTAGTTAACCCCCACCTCAAGATCACTTGTATTTACAAATGACTCCTGTTCTTGCAAGAGTCCCCCTGACAGATACCTTATTAGATACAATACCATATCTAGCACAAATACAAACATACCTACTAAAGCGCTTAAAGCCAGAAATACACTTTGATCCTATAATACCTGAAATAATTAAACAAAATTAGGCTTGGCGGGTTGCATTTTGTGACTTCTTACATGGAAATGAAATACATTTGCCTTGAGTCTTGGCACTATACATGACCCTTATTGAATATTTATTCAATGATAATCAAAGAATAACAATTGAAAATGCAACTTTAACATGTCAAAGCAACCCAATACAAATACCCAATAACCAACACCCACCACTTTAGGAACAAATCCATAGCTGGACACCACCTGGGCTTTCGCACCGTATTTTCTACTCAACACCTCAAACCCCTCCACAATTCAGTCCCTCTACTCCAACACAACAATACTCACAATAGTATCCCATGGCCATTCAAAACCCAACACTGGCCCAACAGCAAACAGTACCACCTTTAGTGACTGCCCAGCCTTCACAAACCATGCAAGTCCCAATGCCTGCCCAACAACAAACAACACCACCTCAGGTGGCAACCCAGTCCTCTCATACCATGCACAGTCCACTGCCTGTCCACCAACACACAACAGCACCACAGCCAATAACCACTCAACCTTCTCAGGGATGACTTCCTATTCAGCCCTCCCAAACACAACCTCCCATGCAACCTTCCCAGGGACAATTCCCCATTCAGCCCTCCCAGACAACATCTCCCATGCAGCCCCTTCTGTCAACAGCCAAATTACAAAAAATTTAATTGGATAAATTATTTAAAGACCAACTGCACCTACATGAAGGAGTTTCCTTAAATAATATCCATAAACATGCAGCACAACTTACAGAATTTTCTGAGGAATATGGACAAGACATTTTTTGGGGGAAGAATTAAAACACACCATGGATGCTGTTAAATATAAACTTTTCAAAGACCAATATGACACAGGCAGAGCTGTCATATACTGCCACCGCCATACTTATAATTTGCAAACAGAAGGCATAATACAATGAGCAAATAGGTTAGCCCTGACACCAAGCAAAGATTTCAACATTTGGTGATATCACTGACAATGTGAAATTCAGGATCTGGATGTTGATGATTTGAGATCATACTTAAATCCATCACTTCAAACCTCATTCGATCTCCACAATATACAATATTTACCATGAAATGAGGCAATCAGAAAGTTACAACTAATGCATCAAAGTCAAAATATTCATCAGCCAGAAAAGCAGCCTTTTCATAAAGAAAAAGAAACAAGAGAATGAAGTCCTTTCAGGATGTTGTCCCCCAACAACCTCTCCGACAGTAGTCCCCATTGGGAGAGCCACCCCAGCTGCCCAACTCCAAACCACAAAATTCACGCCAGTACAGGTATCATTTATGCCCCAACCAGGATCTTAATCACAGTAGTGGTCGACTGTATTGGGGCTCCAATCAAGGCAAAGGTAGAGGACATTTTGCTTATTGACTCAGACTCCACATACACAGTACTGTCCCTTAGGAACTACCCATTTGACTTCATGGCCTATAAACAAAAAACACTGTATACAATTATGGGTCAGCTAGCAGTGACAGGAAAAGAGATCCCAGTTAAAATCAACAATCACCCCACAACAGCAATAATAGTGGATGTTCCAGCACAAGGTGTCCTAGGAGCACAAGGTGCCAGACACCTAGCCCTATTAAATGTTGTCACTGACCGGTCCACATTGCAAACAGACCTGCCGCATAACTACAAAGTTCAGATTCAGCAGCTAATCCAATCAACCACTAGACCAGAGTATGCAGGACTTATGAACATGTCCCCAATGAGAATACATGGTACTACACACCCCAAACAAAAACAATATCTCATTAAAGCACAGTACAAAGGTGAGTTAATGAAAACAATTCAAACACTTTTAAAAGATAATATTATTAGTCAATGCACCTCCTCCACTAATTTGCCAGTCTTGTCAGTGCCCAAAAAAGATGGGTCCATTCACCTAGTGGTGGACTATAGGCAATTAAATAAACACACCAGAGACTACGCATGTCAAAATATTGACGTGTTACAGCAATGGGAGTCATTCCCAAATAAAAACTTATAAAACTGTCCTTGATGTGTCAAATGAATTCTTTTCCATACCCTTACACCCAAAAGACCAATTTAAAATAGCATTTACTGTGAATTACAGACAATACTGTTTTATTCGCTTACCTCAGGGATATAAGGATTCCCCAAATATAATCCAGTCTATCATAACCAATGGTATAGAGGACATTCCCAATATAAGAGTTTACATAGATGATAACTATTTTAGTCATGATACTCCAGACCAACACTTTGGCACCCTGCAACAGTTAGCAAATAAACTTTGCAAAAGGGGCTACAAAATTAATTGGGAAAAGAGCCACATAGGTATACAAAGTAAATTATCTTGGCAAAGTAATACACCAAAAAATATGTCTCACAAATGATTACTTAGAAAAAGTGAAAAATATTGCAGTGTATACTCAGATTATGTAACTTTGCAAGAAGTCATATCCCAAACTATGCTGCTATGACAAAACCACTATATCAACCATTAACACATTTTAAATGGGACAGAGAAAAAGAGGAACTTCTGCAGAGATTACAGCAGGCAGTGCTGCAGCATCACAAATTGACACCAATCAACCTATCCTTGCCCATAGACATCCTTACTGATACCCAAGCATGATATTTATTCTGCCTCTTTGCAACAACAAAGTAACTTAATCTCTTACTACATAGGGTCATTTTCAAACAAAGAAGGACACTTTTCAGAACTCATCAAATCATTACTAGCCCTTCATCAAATACTTAAGCGAGCACCACACTTATGGCAGGTACCAAAAATTGCAGTACATATGAAAGATCCAGGCACCCTAGTCCTGGTTAAAAATCCAACACTAGCCCCAACCAAGGCTTGAACCCTGCACCTCAGTGCACTTTTAAATGCTGAAAAAAATAACCTTTGTTATAGGCAAGGAACACTATGCTCATCACACTGATCACAAAGGCAGCCCCCCAAATTTAAAGCATATCTCCTGGGCAGACATACCAAATGACAGCATTATAGGATAGCCAGATGGGTATAACCCCCCGACGGTGACACCAACACAGCGACCTACATCACTGTCAACAAAATTGACAGTTGTTGACAGGTTGCTTTGTTGGTGTGCCTGGAACAGGGGCACACAGTCTTCTGATCCTGCACCTCCTCCCTGAATCAACTCCAACTCAGAGTTGAATATAATAAGAACGAGGGTGTGGGGGGCAGAGTCCCTCACATGTGGGGTTAATGGGTGCTGCCCCCCAAAACAAACACAGATCGGGGGACAGTTGGGATTTATTCCAACCACAACTTGTTGTCAACATACAATACCATCGCTGTGATGCCAGTCAACGAAAGTGTTGTCAAACTGGCATCGTAGAGCCATTCAGATGGAGGTGTTCAGCATATACATGGTAAAAGAAAATCAGGAATAGGCATCATTATAGGCAACAAGACACAACAGGGAGATTGCTCTATTACCAGACAAGAAGCAATACCAATTTGGACAAAATCTGCTCAGCATGCCAAGGTCTGGGCATTAAAGGAAGCATTAAAGCACAAGCCAGATTTTATTTTTACTGACAGCAGTTATGTAGTATATGCTTTTAATTTGCATCCTCAACAGACTGATGCATTTACTTCAGATTGGGATCAGATTTTACAAGCAGGTGACCTCTCAAACCCTGATACGCCCGAGGTATCCCACATCCGAGGACACAGGTGAGACAGGATATTTTCCAAGCATTATTTTAGCAACACCATGGCAGACCACATGGCAAACTATCATGCACCATGCCACTGCCCCTCGACACCAGTCAAACCATGATGGAGGTCCGCCTGACTGAACAGGAGGTTGGCCACCTCCTGAAAAAATACGGCTTTTCAAGAATTGCAGAAATGGGAGTCAGAAGGTCTAATTGAGAAAACAACAAGAAAAACCTATTTGGTAAATGACAATTCCTACAGGCAGGAGTTGATTTGTTTAGCCCACACAGGCACCAGACATGTACACCAGGCATTGAAGCAACTTGTAGAATATTAAGACAGAAATTTAATTGGCCTTCCATGATGACAGATGAGACAACATATGTCAATAGCTGTGTAACCTGCCAACAATTTAAGCAGGCCCAGCCAGTTCCCACTCCCAATCTGCAAGTAAGTTCTCAAAATCTCTGGGAGAGAATGTATATTGATTTTGTGGGGCCACTTCCTCCCAGCAAAAATAAGAAGTATCTTTTAGTAATTATTAATCATTTTACACAGTATGTAGAAGCTTTTCCAGTACTAGCTGCAATGGTTAAGTTTGTTATGGATACCCTAACTAGGGAAATCTTCGCTCATTGGGGAATTCCCACTCATGTCAATTCAGACTAAGGTCCATATTTTAAGAATGTCCATGTTTCTGAGAATATAATCAAAAAATATGGCATTAATTGGCATTATGGTACCCCATACCACCCACAGTCACAGGGTCTTGTGGAAAATGTTAGTAAAAATTGAAGCAAGCCTTGAGAATGGGACAAAACAAATTCTGGACTAGAAGCCTGCCTATAGCACTTATGCATCTCAGAAACAGGCCACGTTCGAAACATGGTTTTTCATGGTTTATCAGCTTCTCAATGGAACTCAAATGCAAACAGACTGTCCTGGATTTTGATACCAGACAGGACCCTATTGAACTAAGACAAAAAGTGCAACCACCAGTAAACCCTTATAACACTGGAGACTGTGTTTGCTGGAAAAAAATATTAACTACTCCTATGGGGCCCACATTTACAAAACCAATGCAAATAAAACAAGTGTCTAATAATGCTGTACTATTACAAGTAAAAAACAAGCCTAAATGGGTCCATATTTCACAATTAAAGAAATGCTCAGTTTCAGATGGCAGCTAATAATCCTTCCGTCTGAATGCAGGGATGCCCAGCAAACCAACAACATAATCTAAGAACCTGAGTACCTCAAGGGATCTACAAACTCATAAGACTAATCCCCCAGGCCCAGCGAGCCTTGGATGCCCCAATACCACAAGTCTGGAACCCTCAACGACTGCAAGAAATTGCCCAAGGTGCCCATCAAAAGTGACAACTTGATTTCAGGCTCAACTTGTTAGCTCTGATTATTACATATTCAGATATTCTTCCTAGAAATCCCCTTCTCTTTCAACCTGAGCCAAGATCTAATGTTCCAGATGCTCAAGAAATTCAGGACCCACTACAACAAATCGAGAGATGAAAACAAAAAATTATTTTCAAAATAGTCCTTTCACCTACCACTGTTTATGCAGCCATTTTAATTCCCCTTGGTTTCTGCATTGGTTTTACACTTGCTAGATTGTTTAAGTAAATGCTTAAAAGGTCTAAAACCTGCTACAGAACAGGCAAAATCCCTAGGTGGAAAGCAACCCCCCCGATTAACCTATTGCAAATAGCTAATTATTGAGAGAAACCTCCAGGGGGCTCTGCCTAGATTTGTCTTTATGCTGATTCTTTACATACTCATATGTATGGCATTTCTGATATTTGTATTGCCTTTAGTACAATATTGAATTTTTGACATTTTTAGTGCCTTTAGTATAATATGGTGCAGTGTAGTGAATCCAAGCCATTTCTTAAAAAGACTACCATGCTATACACAATGCCGACTGACCAGGTCAAGGCTCATGCAGCATCTCGTAAGAGCAAATCCATAAAGAAGAAACACTCAGCATGTAAACTATTGCAAAAAAGCATCTCTGTCTCATTCATTTTTGCTATACTGATTTTCCGAATTTATGCTTCTTACCTACCACATAATGTAAATTCTAATGTCTTGCTGACTCAAGACTCTGCATCCAGTCAAAACACCTCACTAAGCATTTTACTACCCAAAGTAGCCAAACAGATCAGTGCCACACCCACACCAAATCAAACTGATACCAACACAACATCTATGCCTCACACACATGGATACACAAATCATACCCCTATAGGCACACCCAACAAGCCAACATAAGATACTACTGAAACAAAGAAACAATATCATGAATGTGTACCTGTTGCAATCGAACCTCGCCTGTATCAGTCCAATCTCAGTATGGAAATTACAACTTCTGTGGACTACTTGCCACCACAATACTATTTGCCTCTACTCAAGAGACTGCAAGCATTCTTGAAAAGAGTAAAGATACATTGCAACGCATGTTCCAAACAGACTGATAATCAGCCCATCTTATCAGCGAATTTAACTACTTACTGGTACAACATTTTCAACAAAAATCAGACATCTAAATGGTTTCAAGATTATTCCTGGTACACTATCTCACCCAGACCCACAGAAGTGAACCTGAAGACCCTGTCCAATACCAGGCATGTCCAAGAAATTACTGTCAATAATCTGCGGACCTTCTTGTACATCAAATTAGAGGATTTGTCAAAAAGAATGGACAATATTACAGACTTATGCACCTCTGCCAGTACTTTTCAAGGGAATGGTACACCTCCGAACAATTCAAAATGCCATGCCACAATTGTATGTCAGAGAATGGAGCAAATAAAAATTAAAAAAACAAAACTCTATTACTGTGCCAATGTTACCTGGCTCCAAATTATTGACTATAAAAATGTCAGTGTAAAACATGGCAAACTCAAGTACAATGTCCACTGTGTGATGGATTACACAGGAGCACCAACGTTGTCATCACTCTAAGTATATGAATTTGTCTCCCAAATCATGTATGTGCCATGCAATGGGACTGTATTTTGTGACCAGCCACCTCCTAATGAAGCAGCAGTGACACAATGGTATAATGAATTAAGAGACATTCACAATGTGGGAAAACCAAACATTCCCGCATTACAAAAACCTTTGGGACTCACTGCAAATTTCTTCTCTTGCAAGCGCACAAATTACATGGATTCCTGTCAAGCTGAAATATATGAATATGGATCAGGATAAAAAATCTTACAATGTGCTCAAGTACAATCACCAAGACTAAAACACTGCAAACTATCACTGGCATATGCCTATCAATGCATCATAAACACCAACTAGGAATATTAGCAAGCCCTGGAACACCTGGGGACAAATATAAAGGACTTAACCACATATCTTAACAACTAACATATAGAATTAATAAACCAACTGAATCTGGCAGAAGATTTAAATGAAGCAGCAAATATGCATCTGTATCCCCTCTTAAGAGGTGACTGCCCAGACGGAGAACAAACCTGTAAGACAGAATTCTGTTTTGATTCTGTCAAATACCAAATCAAAGAAACCAAACTAAGCCACACCATCTGCTCATATGCAAGCACGCAACATGTTGTTCCACCAATACCACTACAGTTTAACCTGTTCTTACTCACACAGTCTATTATTTGTGTTCCACAACCCACAAACACCTCAATACTCAAATGGTTGGCCATTTCAGAGTTTCAGCACTATATATTACCCATATAACAGGCTACCAAGCAACACACCATTAGACAGCAGGACCATAGGCAACCTTGACACTCCAATCCTTATTTCAGGTTATGTTTGGAAAGCTATCACAGACTTTTGTATTATGTATTATAACTGCACTGCTGAGCAGTTATCAATCTCTCTCCTACTGTAGTCTCACACATATACCAGTACACAGCAAAGCCTTATCCAACACACAATAGCTAGGTTAAATACAATGTTTGGTACTATGCAATTTCTCAGATTCACTTTACACAACCAACGGACAGTATTCAAAGGAGAATTAGATAAACTGATATACACAATATACACCATGCAGGAAAATATAAAAATCATAGAGAATGACATAGTCATAATAAAGGGTGATATAAAATCAATTAACAAAACAATCAATTTAATGCAGAAGGACATAGTAACTCTACAAGAACAAATAGTAAAGCTTGAATTGGAATAGTCAGAGACAGAATTTTCCAACTGGAAGTGCAAATTCACTTATGCCCTTGAATCAATATTTGGGGGTATAACTGAACCAGGGGCATGAGATTGGCTAAATTCAGTAAATGGGATAAAATGGCTGTTGAATTAGTTCCTGCCACCATTCCATATAATAGTAGTGATACTGGGGATTACTACTGACATTATGATACTGTGCTGTTGCAGAAAGTCATCAATGGCTAAATATTTACCTAAAACCTGTACTCCACTTTCACAAGTTTTTTCCCATTGATTTTCAGATGGCCGACTATATCAGATGGGATCACTATTTTAGAACTGCCCTGTCCTGCCTGAGACATCACAGGGAATGGCCCACCTTTAGCCCAAGGAAATTATCAGTGTCAACTGCAGCCTTGTTTATTCAACCACACATCAGTGGCACAGCCCAGTGTGCACTTTGTGATCAGATATTTCTGAATCTGTCACAACCCCGAATTGCTGATTGCCTTAGAAACCATATGCTGATCCAACATTCAGACCTATGCAAATGTTTAGGACTCAAGTGTGATGGACTAAACTGTAAATTAGCAGTTATTTTAACTATTTACCCTATGCATGAACCAGAAAAGCCATGTTTCTATCCTCCACTGCACTTCTGTAAGGGCGGAGGGAGTTGCTTAGTCTGCGTTGCACTTCAGCTCCCAATGGGTCTGCTCATCCAACTCCCAACCACTGAAGAAATGAATCAGGAGCTTGAAGAGATAATGAATAGATGGGCTATTTCAGACATCCCAACAAGGGATCCTCTATTGGACATCATGAATGAATTCTATGCAATATTAGATATAGTCATTCTTTGCTTAGTGTGTTTTAAAAATGCAATAGACTAATAAACAGGTTTAAGCATTAATACCTTGTAACTTGGGTTTTCAGACTTCCTTGCCAAGATCTAATTGCAGTTAGACTTAATACTTAGACATATGTTTATTAATGATTAATTACTTGCAATTAAGTTTATTCATAGTCTTGGGTTTTATTCAATATTTACTAAAAGGACTTTGGTTCTGTATTTTTACTAATATTTGCTAACATGATTATTAAGTGTGGATTTAAACATTTGTTTTGCATTTACAGTAAAATACATGCACAGAGAGGCTTTTTCTGATAAATCATAAGTCAAGGTATTCTGAGACCCTTTCTTGTAAATGGCTTAACCACAGAGTCAACTCAAGGTCAAGCATTACTTCTCTTTGTGACAGACCGACAGACTAAAATAGGAATATCTTGTAACTAAGTGTCTGGATGTATACTTTCAGTTTAGACTCATTAAAGGTCAAATTCCTCCTGTGCTAGATTAACAAACAGACTTAGACATAGCTATTCTGTAACTAGGCATTTGAACAAGTGCTTACATTTTTACGTTCGCTTGCTCGCATGCGCAAGGAACGTCTTGGGAGAATAGGACAGTTTGGAGGTGTGACTGTCCTGTGCAATGCACTGCTCCGTTGAGCAGGCATGGTGGTCCTGCACCAATGGATGTGGGTGCTGTGTATGACAGTGGTGGTCTTCACTTCAAATAAAACCACTGCTGTGTGCTGGCAGCGCCTCACCCCCCCAAAGCTTTGGTGTCACGCTGGGAGCCCACCCCAGTGTGGCAAATCTTGTTTTGGCTGACGGGGGTGCCCAATCCCCCATCGGCTTCATGTCCCCCCAAAGAGCTTTTCCTGCTGCCATGCTGGGAGCCCACTCCAGCGTAACAAACGTCCCACGTCACACCACTGTGCTGGCAGCGCCTCCCTCCCCAAAGCTTTGGTGCCACGCTGGGAGCCCACCCCAGCGTGGCAAACCTTGTTTTGGCCGATGGGGGTGCCCAATCCCCCATCGGCTCCACGCCCCCCAGCCATCCTTCTGCCATGCTGGGAGCCCACCCCAGTGTGGCAAATGTCCCGCGTCATCTTTTTTTTTGTTAAAACCTGTAAATTAAAAATGGTCACACGGCGCTTCTCCCTGGCCCCTTCCCACAACCCGCACCCACCCACTGCGCACTCTGCCTCCCACACCACCCTCACCCCATACTTACCTCTGGAGCATGGCGCAATGATCTTCGTGGACGGGAACACGCTGCGCCTTTAAAGCTGACCACGAACTGAGGAAATGCCGGTAAGCTGTATAATGGGCTAGATGGGGTTTTTTCAACTTTGTTGCATATCTCAGGCATTTTTTGGAATTTTTGCACCAAATTTTCAACATGGGGTTTTTGGGACCCCTTCTCATGAATGATGTCACTGTCATGGCGTTATTCGGGCCTGAAGGGTGATTTTGCAGTCACTGCATGAAATCACCTTTCAGGCCCAATTGACAAAATGACACTGCCATCGTTCATAAGGTGGGCTCTCAAAAAGCCTATTTTGAAAATTTGGTGGAAAAATTCCTAAAAATGACTGTTTTATGAGCGTGCGTTGCGCAGTTCCTATGCAGGCTCGTAAGTTCTCAAATTTTCAATATTTTCACTCCAGATTTTCAACACTGCCATTTTACCACACCTTCTTATGAGTAGTACAGCTGTCATTTTTCACATCTCACCCAAAACATGTTTCCACCCATGTAGCGCACAATGGCACAGTCGGTGTGTGAACTCAATGTATGGGACACATTAAGAAAATCACAGTGACACTGTTCATGAGCAGAGATCTTAAAATGGCTATGTTGAAAATTTGGTGAAAATTCTAAAATAACTGTTTTGATGGCATTGCAGTTCTTAATGCACGCCGTAAGTTTGTGAATGTTTAATATTTCCACTCCAGATTTTCAACACTTCCATTTTACCACACCTCCTTATGAGCAGTACAGCTGTCATTTTTCACATCCTGCCCAAAACGTGTTTCCACCCATGTAGCTCACAATGGCGCAGTCGGTGTGCGAACTCAATGTATGGGACACATTAAGAAAATGACAGTGACACTGTTCATGAGCAGAGGTCTTAAAATGGCTATGTTGAAAATTTGGTGAAAAAATTCCTAAAAATGACTGTTTTACGAGCGTGCGTTGTGCAGTTCCTACACATGCTCGTAAGTTCGCGAATTTTCAATATTTGCACTCCAATGACTTCCAAATACCTAAACAGCACATAGAATCAAGCAACATTTGGCATTGACAAATGCTTGTTTATTTTTGCATTCGCTTGCATGCATGTGCAAGGAACGTTTTGGGACAGTACGACTTTTTGAAGGTGTGTGACCCTCCTGTCCAATGCACTGCTCAGTGTAACGTATGCAACCCTACTGCACCAATGGATGCATGAGCTGTCTATGACAGCAGTTTGGCTGCAGTGGTCTTCAGTTAAAAGAAAAGCACCACTGCAATCAGCGGTGGTAACGTGTGTGTATTTAACATATTGATGTCACCCTTTTCCCTCTGGCTACTAATAAAATCCCTCCCACTTCCTTCCTCTGCTGCCGTCTACCCTGCTCCCTTGTTATTGCCCCCACCAAACACATTGTATGTGCAGACAGAGTGCCCAGTCCCCATTGTCTCCAGGCCCCCCCCAACAAACACCCAGGTGGCATGCTGGGAGCCCACCCCAGCATGCCCATTGTCCCTGTAAATGGGAAAACTGTCCTGCAAGATCTTTTGTTTTTTTAAAACCTGTGAAAACAGAAAACCATCCCTCGCTGTGTCTTGTGCCCCTTCCCCGAACCCACACCCACCCTCTGCATACCCCACTTCCCCCTCACCCCATACTTACCTCTTGAGCCTGGCACAATGATCTTCAGTGGAGTAGGAACACATCTGCACTCTTGAAAGCCGAACGCAAACTGAAGAAATGACAGTAAGCTGTATAATGGCATAAATGTTTTTTTTTTTCAACTTAGGTGGCTATCTCCAGCATTTTTGCAAATTTTGGCACCACATTTTCAACCGGGCATTCTTGGGACCCCAACTCATGAATTCAGTTACTGTCATGTGAGTTGTTCGGTCCCCAAAGGTGATTTCATGGTCACTGCACAAAATCACCTTTTGGGATTGATTAACTAAACAACAGTGTCACTGTTAATGAGGTGGGCTCCCAAAAGCCTGTGTTGCAAATTTGGTGAAAAAATGTCAAAAAATGACAGTGTTACGAGCATGAGTTGCGCAGTTTCCACGCACACTCATAACTTCGAGAATTTGAAATATTTTCACTCCAGATTTTCAACACTGGCATTTTTTCACACCTCCTTATGAACAGTACAGCTGACATTTTTCACATCCTGGCTGAAATGTGTTTTTGCACATCCAGCGCACAATGGTGTGGTTACAGTGAGACGTCAATGCTCAGGACAGATTATGAAAATCACAGTGACACTGTTCATGAGCAGAGGTCCCAAAATGCCTATGTTGAAAATTTGGTGACAAAAGTCCACAAAATGACTGTGTCATGAGCGTCATTGCACAGTTTCCATGTACGCTCGTAAGTTCGAGAAATTGTTGTATTTTCACTCCAGATGTTCAACATTTCCATCCCTTCACACCTCCCTATGAATGATACAGCTGTCATTTTTCACATCCTGGCCGAACTGTGTTTTTGCACATGTGGAGCAGAATGGTGTGGTCGCTGTGGGAAATCAACGTTCAGGACAGATTAACAAAATAACAGTGGTACTGTTCATAAGCAGAGGTCTCAAATGCTTTTATGAGGTGGGAGTAATAAAAAGGTCATGCTGAAAATTTGTAGTGCAAATACCAGCAATCGCACAGGGCATTAGGGTAAAGCACCATACGTGCCAAACACCACTGCAAATACCTGCAAGCGAATGTCCGGCATTGACAAATGCTTGTTATATGTGTAAAGCCTAACTCATATTTGAAGTTTACTGGTCTACTTATTAATTTGTGTGAAAACTTATAACTGAATGTGGACCCTTTTTGATAAGTATTAAATACTTTCCATAGATATTTTACAGAAGGAGTCATATGCCAAGACATTTTAAGCACTCTTCTTATAAGTCACATGGTAAGCATACTTAAATGCCTTTCTTGTAGCAAACTTAACCACCAACCAGGCAATCAGATGCCTATGTGAAGTCACCACATCGCTGGGGTACTACAAAAATAACTTACTACCCCAGGTAGTGTCTGCTGTTGGTAAAAATAAAATTATGTTTATGTTTAGCTAAAATTCCCCTGGTCATTCTAGACGTTGTAGTATGACATCAAGCTGTTAGTGACAGCCCATATGTTTACTTAAAAAGCCCCTTTTTAATCAGGTGCTTCAAGTTATTGATAGCTTTCTGATGCAGAACGTTATTAACTGATGGTCTTCTGACATATAAAATTACTTTCTAACACAGAAGACTGTTGCTTTAAACCTAGCCCATAAACTAGAAACTGCAAAGGTGCCAACCCAACTGATTCCTTTTGACGTACTATAAAACTCAGCAGACAAACCAGTCCAGGTAAGACCAACCAGAAGGAGGACACAGAGTCATCCTCGGTCCAAGACTTCAAAGTTTGACATCTTAGTAAAATCTGGTGTGGTGAGTGTTGCCTCTTAACTCAGGCATATGGAACTGGGTAAAATAATGCTTGCATATTTGTTTTATTTCTGTTTTTATTCTTCTTTTGTGATTAATTTCACACGACAGGAAATTTATATATTTTTTCTGCTTGCACTGCTGTTCAGATAATTCTTTTTTTTACTCATATTACTGTTAAGATTACTGTGTGATTTTTGAATTTGATGTTAAAGTAAAAATATTTCTTGAAAACATGAATTCCAGATGTAGTGGTGATATTTCTCATCTGAACTTAATACTATTAAGGGCCTTTGACTTAGAATGTTCAAGACTAAAGATTAAACCTGAATTTGACTTCTGCTTTATTGAGCACATGGGTACAATTAAAGTCACTATTGTAGGGTACATTCATATAATAATATGTACAGATTTAAATTGTCCAGAATTTATACATATCTTTCTGGGGTGGTGCCACTTAGATCCCAATAAAACAATCAATTGCAGAATACTGAATTGTCCGAGACACAGAGAGAAAGGAGATATTAAAATACTAGTAAGAATAATTGAAGAAATAGGACAGGTCCATTGTCCTATGGTTACCAATCACAGCCATAATAGTACTATGGATTATAATGAACATACAGTATTTGTTCATCAAGATCAAATTGTTCTGGTCAGTCAAGTTACTGATAATGTGATGGTGGCAGGACTTATAGATCAGGAAACAGATTTTCCTCTGCCTGCGATATGTATTGCTACTCCGACTAGGCTATATCCTGAATTATCCAAAATTGTGGAAACTTTGGAAGGGTTGGCAGTCTCCGACGGTCTAGGCAAAAGCCTTGTACATGAAAGTGGCACTGATAGCTGTACCAGGGAATAGAAAATTAGCCTTGGCATATCATAACTCGCCAGAGAGAGAGTGGGGAGGCAGGTTGGACTCATGGTCACAGCTCAGAGCTGAAGATTTTCCTCTCTTTCAGTTTGTCCTCTCGTTGTGAGGACACACTCACCTGTTACCCCCTGCCCACAACAGCAGACACAGAACTGTAAAAATCTGGAGACCCATGTTTTAATTTCACTAGTTACCACATTCACCAGGCAACCCTTAGCAAGTCATGTAACCACCTTATAATTTCTTTCTAATCTATCTCTTGTGTTCAACTCTACCAGTGTGCCTGAAATGGCAGTTACATTTTTCAGCTCCCCATCCTCTCATGGATTGTAAAGTTCATTGAGATAGTCTGTATAAAATCCACTTTATAAAACCAAATTTGTTTCCCTTCTTTCCAAATGTCTGTCTGTGCAGATACCTACCACATAGACCAAGACAAGAAAATGAAGAATCAGCATTTATATAGTGCTTTTAATATACACTGTATCCTGAATCACTTTACAAGCAAAAAGAGACTGGTAGTGAAGTGACTTTAAATGTGCAGTGGCAGTCACCTCACATATCAACACTGACACACAGCATTTTGACAACTACATGAACGGGTTTTGGGGAAGGGACATGTTAGCCAGGACATAAGAGAGTGCAACGTAAGGCTGGTGTGGTTGAAAAAAAAGGCAAACCATAAAGTGAGTGCAAAAGACACACCACAATATGAAGAAGGTTATCAGAGAGCACAGCACAGTGGGGTATGCATAAGGTAGCACAACACAGGTCAGGTTTTTGTAGAGCAACAAGAGGAGTGACTGGGAAAGTGTGAACTCTAGATTTAGTAGTTGCCGTATTGGTCCTTGCAAGAATAGATCCAGAAGCAAATGATTTGATACCTTTTAATGGACCAGCATAGATGTAACAAGAACAAAGTGCTCTAGCTTTCGGACCAACCAGTCCTTCTTCAGAAGCTCATGGCAGTTGTTTGGAAAATACAATACTTATAACAGCTAGATAATGCAGAGAAAAACAGAAAAAAATCCCCATTGGTTTAAAATACTCATTAAAAAAACAGATGATGTCAGACAAGTTTAACAGTACAATACTGCCTCAGTCCGAATGAACCTTGGGTTCAGATGTTCCTAGTGCAAGACACATATAAGAATCCTACTGCACATAAATTTAATTGACATAAGATAACACTGCAGAAGCAGATAACTCCCAAATCAAGCCATGAGTGCCACAGTCAGTATAAGGATGTGATTACTGAAAGGCAACCCCCACCCAGCTTAAAGACAGACTGAGATAGTTAAGGGCTCATGAAATTACAATGTATGCATTAAAGACAAGAATTACCAGTAAAGTTGTCTAAAAAACATCAGTGCTCACTGTGTGATGTGTAAAATCTAGCTGGACTTGCCACCCAGCTGTATTCTCAAGCTAAATAAAAGGCCCAAGAGATTACAAAAACCTCAGGACTATATACATGATAATTAAAATATAAATAGATAATATTAGTGTTAAGCAAAAAACTCTAGTCGAGGAACCTCAAGGAATTCTCAAGCTTCTGAAGAAGGACTGGTTGGTCCGAAAGCTAGAGCACTTTGTTCTTGTTACATCTATGTTGGTCCATTAAAAGGTATCAAATCATTTGCTTCTGGGAAAGTGTGAGTGAGTGTGTGTGTGTGTATGTGCCTCTCATCCTTGGTCGCCGAGTCAGTCTGCTTCCATGCCAACTGTCACCCATGTTGTAGTCACTCCAGATAATACCCATCCCCCTCACTCCAGCCTTGCTGTTCACTGACTTACTATCTTGACAATTTATTTATTTGTTTATTATAAACTGGGAGTCAGCTCATGTCAAGCTTTGAAATGCTCATGGCACTGACTTCTGAGTCAGTGTGTAGTCTGCACTATATGGACCGCCTGGAGATTAAGATCCAGAGAAGGAAAGAACAGTGCTGAGGGGAGCTGATATGATCAGCAACAGTAGATATAAGGCCCAGTGGGAACGTCCCCCACCTTCATTGCATTAAAACATTTTCCTAAATCTTGGGTGACTGGCACAGCCATCTCTCTCCTCTCCTTGTCTGGCTGCCTCGTCATGTCTTTACCATTGTCTTTTTGTTTTGTAAAACATATTACTTTGTTTGCTCTATTACCTAGTGTCCAGTGCCCCCCCACTCCCTTTAATTGCATATTTCATCTTTCCAAAAGTAATATCAAGCCATACAGTTCAGCAACCTGCACAGCCCTCCTTTCTCCTCCTCAGACAGCCACCAACTAACAAATGCAAACCGTGAAGATATGCTTTGCATTTGCATTTGTTGGTTGGTGGCAGGTTGAGGAGGAGAGAGGAGGGCTGTACCTGTCACCAGACTGTGTGACCTGAATATTACTTTTTGGAAGATGAAATACACAACTAAAATGTGTAGGGGGAGTAACTGGACACCAGGGAATAGAGCAAACAAAGTAAGTAATGTTTTACAAAACAAAAAGACGGTATGAAAGATATGACAAGGCAGCCGGCTGAGGAAGAGAGAGGAGTGCTCTGCAGTTGACAAACTATATGGCTCAAGTATTACTTTTGGGACAAGGAAATATACAACTAACGGGTGTAGGGGGAGTACTGGACATAGAGCAGATGAAGTAAGTGATATGTTGTTTTACAAAAAAAAAAGGTTACATGACTTCAGTTTTTTTGATTACTCAAACAGAAATGCCTGGGGCCAGATATTGAAAAAAGCACAAAAGCAGAGCATAGATGTTTGAGCTGCACTTGTACCTTACCCAGAGGTTGCTGTACTCAGTTGAATAGTCAGTCGGATAGTGCTGGTGCACTATAATCAGGGCCCCTAGTGCTCTGTAGCAGAATTTTACGATTTCTGCATTAGGGCTCCTTGGTTTCTGCGACAGCATTTTCTGATTTCTGTGGCATGATTTATTAATTTCTCTGGCAGAACACAGTCCTGCCATTAGTTAAATATGACGTGATCTCATCAATGACATCATATGCTGAGCACAGAGGCTTCAGGATAAACAAGATGGGAAAGAAAGCCTGACACTATGGAAAAACAGTATATCTGAATAACAATTCACCAAAAACAGTGACTTCTGTGGCACTATATTCATTCTGCAGCATGATGCAAATTCTGCAGAAAATTCCTCAACCGTAGAATCGCAGAATTCCAGGGGTCTTGACTATAATCCCTTGTTAGTGCAGCCCTAAGTCAAGTTGTGCTGTTCTGACATGGCCCTGGGCTACAGCCAGCCCATAAGGAATTGTGCCCCGAGACCAGATAGTAATAGGAGATGCAGCATGATATTCAGCTGCAAAATGCAAATTAGTACATTGGCTATGCATGGTGCTAAGGGACCATTAGTAAACCCTATTGCATTGGATGCAGTGGCCTGTTAATGCGCATCCTGACATCATCACTTGTGGCTAGCAGGACCCCTGACTTCCAATCCCCAGCCCTGGATAGTGTGACTGATTCCCTGGTGTCTAGTGGTAACCCCCACCTGCTGAGCCCCCATTCCATATCCAACACTCATCACTGGTGGCTAGTGGCACCCCCCTCAAAATACTGTCTCGTTGCTGAGAAGATAGTCACTGTTGATAAGTGCCCCCCCGTACACCCATCCAAATGATGGTAGGATGTACCCTGGCAATTATGGGCACTCCCCTGAACACCTGTCTGGTAGATTGCTGCATGGGTCCTGGTGTCCTGCTGCAGCCCCCACACCTGTTCACCCATCTGAGTTAGTAACCCCATAGCCCTAAAGTCTGGTGGCACACCACACCCCCCTGAGCTCCCAGCCTATGCCTCCTACACACTCATGGGCATTTAGTGGTACCCACACCCCCATCCACAGAATGCCAGGTGACAGGTGCACTACTGCCCAGTAGCAGTCCCAGGCCTCCTACCTGCCAACAAGACGTAGGTCCACTGGGTGGCAAACAGGTTGACATCAGAAAACAGAGAGTGGTGGTAAACGGTATACAGTCAAAAGAGATGCAAGTCACAAGTGGGGTACCTCAGGGATCAGTCCTGGGGCCAGTCCTCTTCAATATCTTCATCAGTGACATTGCAGATGGACTGGAGGGTAAGGTTTGTCTGTTTGCAGGTGACACCAAGATCTGCAACAGAGTAGGTGATACAGATAGGATGGGCAGAATGAGAAGAGATCTGGATAAACTAGTAAAATGGTTGAAGGAGTGGCAACTGGGGTTTAATGCAAAGAAGTGCAAGATCATGCACATTGGGAACAGAAACCCTGAAGCCACCTATAGGCTGGGAGGGGAGTTTCTGGCAGTCACAAGAGAAGAAAGAGACTTGGGCATCATCATCACAGATGACCTGAAATCATCCAAGCAGACCACTAAAGCAGTAGGTAAGGCTAGGGGCATGTTGGGGTGTATTAGTAAGGGTGTCTCAAGTCATAAGAGGGAGGTGATAATCCCTTTTTACAAGACACTGGTTAGGCCCCATCTGGAGTACTGTGTGCCATACTAGAGTCCACACCTTCACAAAGACATTAACCAAATTGAGGCAGTCCAGAGAAGGGCAACCAAAATGGTGCAGGGACTGCATCAGAAAACATATGAGGACAGATTAACGGAGCTCAATATTTATACCCTAGAGCAAAGGAGGGAGAGAGGTGATATGATTGAAACATTCAAACACCTTAAGGGCATTAACAAGGTGAAAGAGTTTAACATATTTCAATATAAGAAAAATAGCAGGACAAGAGGACACAGCATGATATTAGAAGGAGGCCGATTAAGGGGTAATGTAAGGAAGTTCTTTTTCACAGAAATGGTGGTGGATGCATGGAATGGCCTACCTCAGGAAGTGGTGGATATGAATACAGTGCAGGGCTTCAAACAGGCATGGGATAGACATAAGGGAGCAATACCGATGAGTATGAATAGATAGGCCTTTGACAGAGCAAAGGCCAATGGCACATTTATAATGTAGAAAAATAAATGGGCAGACTGGATGGGCCTTATGGTCCTTATCAGCCATCAACTTCTATGTTTCTATGTTTCACAACCACCCCCAGGGCAGCATCCACCCTAACCACCCCTTTACAGGGCAGGATAAGAATGTGTGGCGCATTTCTCTATGGCAACCTGCAAAGCCATCCTCTCACCTCATCTGCCAACCACCATATGAGCTACAGTGAGCCCTTGTACCATGTGAGTGTGTGTGAGGGGGGGCACTTGTCAACAGTGACTATTTTCTCAGCAACAGGATGGTTGTTTTAGTGGCAGGGTGCCACTAGCCACCAATGAAGGGTGTGTCTATGGGATGAGGAATCAGAGGGTGGAGGGTGCCACTAGACACCAGGGCAGATAGTCACAGTATGAGGATGGGAGACTGGAGGATGAGAGGTACCACTAGATACCAGGGAAGACATGAACAGTAGCAGAACAGGGATTGGAGGGTGAGGTGGTGCCACTAGACACCAGGATAAACAGTCACAGTACCAAAATGGAGGATTGAAGAGTTGGGGGTGCCACTAGGTCCAGGGTTACAGTGGTGCTCACAGAGATGGGTGATTGGGTGGTGGAGGGAGCCACTGGACACCCAAGTTAGGGTGCTACTCACCCAGACAGGTGATTGGGGTTGGGGGACACTGGACATCATCTCCTATACTGCATTTCTTGGGATGCTGGTTCAAGAAAGCAGTACCAGTGGACACAAGGGCATTGTACACACAACCCAGGAGGGCTTAGTGGGTGGCAGAAGGGTAACACTAGACACCAGGGCATCTTTTGTTTCACCGTTTGGGAGTTCTGCGGTTGGGGGCAGGTGGCTGTAGTACAGCCATCTCACCACCAGGTCTCTATACCCAGTTAAGACTAGGTTTGCAAAGGTGGTAAATAGCACCTCTTTAGGTGCTGTTTACCACTGACACAAACCTCTAAACCTGTTGCAACCCCAGTCCAGCCCAGTGGTACTGAGTGTTGAGGAGCTGGACACCACACCTCGCACCACACCAGTGACCAGAGTTTGAGAGTGAGCTTGGGTTGCCGTGGGTTGGCTGGGTAGGGAGAAGAGGGTGAGGAGTTAGACTGAGCTGTCAATAGGCAGCTCTCCTCTCCCAGGAAGGGCTCTGGATTCTCCCACGCTCTTGGCTGCCACCAAATGGAGTCTTGGTGGTAGTGCAAAGCCCAATGGGAGACTCACAGGCAGGGGTGGAGGGAAGGGGCCATCACTGGAGTCATGGGATGCATGCTCACCTCCACAGGATTGTACTGTCATGTTCTGGGGTCCTGGGCTTGGAGATTGAAAACCAAGAAAAATAACTATGTCTCCCCATTGCAGAGTAAGGCAGGAAGTAGCAACGTGGAGCAAAAAGTTATTTAAAAATATTGTTGCAACCCCTGTATGCAGGGGTGACCCACATTTGCATGGGCACCACGTTATAATAATGCTCAGGCTCTAAGGGGTTTAGCCCATGCTACTGGAGTTTCTGAATATAGACCCCACCCACAAACCAGATGCAAAATACAGTTAGCACATGCTCAATCAAGTCAATCACTCAATCAAGTTAATTTTATACTGGAAAGAGTGTGAGCCAACATGCCTGTTTTCACAGTCATCCAGGTTACAGAGTATCACAACATATACAGCAAAGGAAAATTACAGGAGCAGAAATAACCATATTTACAACAAATGTAAATAAAAATTAATACAGTTATAAATATCGTTGAGGATCAGAGGTAGACAGTGGGAGGGGGAGGTAAAGATGAGACAGTAAACATAGAGCTGGGGGAAAAGGCTCGGCGGTGTTGATGGAGAAAAAGGAGGTGACATAAGGGATGCCCTTAAGGGAGAGGAGTGGAACCTTACAACTGCTATATGAAACTTATCGCAGGGGACACTTACAAGAGTAACTCTCCAGGAGCAAATTTTTTGCGGAGGCAATAAATAAGTGGATGGAGTCACAGGACTGGGTGCCTGGAGCTAGGCTGTTGTAAAGTTTCACACCCTGATAGCAGATGGAGTTTTGCTTGTGTGTGGTATGAAGGAAAGAAACCTCAAAAATGTGGCTGGTGCTCTCTCAGGTGCCACGCTTGGGGGCAGATTTGGCGAAAAGGTCCAAAACACTTGGTGGCAATAAGTTAAGGCTAAAACATCTTAGCGCCTGCACTTACTTTGAATCTCTAGCCCCAATCTGGTGTTATCCAGTAGAACGCAGGGATGCACCCTAAAGCTTAGTGTGATCAGTACTGGTACAATAAGCACGATCATGTGTTACTTCACAGTAATACAATCTAAGTGCATTGGCAGCACAAAGAAACCCCCTACCACTCAATCCATCAGTCTCATCATCATCAGAAGGCTGGCTGAGGGGGAGAGTGGGACATTTAGTAGGTAGACGTGGCAGATGGAGGATGGTAGGAGCAACCAGTTAATATTAAGTTTCATCCTAAGTGGTCTGGAGCTCAGGGGACCCATGATGGACCCATGCAGAGCTCCTTTTCTCTTTAACCGTAATATGTTGGAGTGTGACCTTCTAAGATATAGGTATCTGATTTCTTTTACACTGTGCCTTACTCAAAGCGTTTACTATTTCCTCCGGTAACCCATTCTAGGGGGCCACCACTCGCTGAGTATAAAATGCCATACATTTACTAGTGTTACACTTCATATGCCTTAATTGAAGGTGGTGCCCCCTGGTACCCAGTTTATTGTTTTTAAACTGAAGATTCAGTTTGTTTAACATACGGTCATTCTGCATTATATCATAACATAACATTAAGTCCCCTCTGACTCTTCTAGTCTCCAATGACATTAGTCTTAGATCTACCAATCTCTGCGGGTAGGACCTATCCCGTATGCCATGGACCATCCTAGTGACCCATCTCTGTACCCTCTCTAACCTTGCCACTGCCCCTTTATTAATTTGGCACCCACACAGGGGCACTGTAGTCCAATATAGGCCTAACATAGGCCCTGTACAAGGGCATAATCACAGTTTCCTTTCTACTTTTAAAGTTTTTTTTGATATTCCATAGGACCCTATCAGCTTTTATTATTTATTTGTCACATTGAGCATGGTACTTAAGTTTCTGATCTACTAATATTCTTAGGTCCTTTTCCACCTCAGACTTCCTGAGGATTTGCCCATTGACCTGATAACAATTTTCAGGGTTTCTGATCCCCATATGGACCACACAACAGTTGTCTATGTTAAAACTCATCCCCTCTTCAGTTGCCCATTTATTAATCTTATCCAAGTCCTTCTGTATTGTCTCCACACACCCCCCCGTCTGTGTTACCAAGCCAGCCAGTTTGGTATCATCTGCATATTTACTCACCCAGTTGTATGCCCCTTTCACCATTTGTGCTATGAAGATTCTAAATAGCACCGGTCCCAGTACCGACCCCTGAGGGACCTCCCCAGTCACTGGGATCTCATCAGACAGGTATCCATTTGTACATACCCTCTGAGTCCTATCCGCCAGCCAGGCCTGGATTGAATTACATACTCTATAGTCCATATCTACTTCTGACAAACAATTTAGGATTTCTATGGGTGGTACTTATCGAAGGTCTTAGCAAAATCCAAGTACACACAATCCACCGACTCCCCCTTTCCAATGCTGCTGAAATTTTCTCATAGAAACATAACACGTTAGTCACACGACCTACTAGCCACAAATCCATGCTGCTCCCCATTGTCCTGATCTGTCTCAGCTAGATATATATTTATGGCATCCTTTAGTATTGATTCCATTATTTTACCTGGCACCAATGTCAAACTCATGGGCCTATAGTTTGTGTAGTCTGCTCTATCTCCCTTCTTATGAATGGGTATCACGTTAGCTGTTAGCCAGTCCCCAGGCACTGCCCCTTCCCCCAGTGACTTCTGGAAGATAAAACTTATGCTATGTTATCAGGCCCTGCTGCATTTGTGTTCTTCAATGTCCTTATTTTATTTAAAATAACCTCAGCTGACATTTACATAACTATTGCTTTATTTGGGTTAAACTTCACTAGACCCGTAGACTTAGCCGTGAAGACTGTACTAAAGTATTTGTTAAATACATTTGCTACCTTAGTGTGGTCCGATATTTGGGCACCCCATCCATAATAGTACATAGGTTATTATTTGATTTCTTCAAGGAATTTACATAGCTAGAAAAACTTTGCATATTATCTTTATGTGCGGAGGAAGCTAGCCTTACTTCCATTCTCTGCTTGCTTCTTTTTATCAATTTCTTACACTTGACCTGTGCCTGTTTATATTTATTCCAGGTGACGGCATCTCTACACACTTTATAATTTAGATATAACTGTTTCTTTTTATTTACTGCTTTGAGTATCGTCTTTGTGAGCCATCTTGGTTTTTTTCCCTTTCCTGTTGTATACCTTTACCTTTTTTATATGTTCATTACATATTACAAAGGTTTGTTTTTTTAAAATATCCCACATTTCCTCCACTGTTTTATTCTCCAGCAGCCTACCCTAGTTTATGTTATTCATCTCCCTCTGAATTTTTTTCTTATCAGCAGTTTTCAAGCTGAAAACCTCTCTACAGCCTTTCTCCAAAGGAATGTATTGGTGATATGAGAAGCCTATCCCTACATGGTTGCTATTCCCCAGTGATGTAGTTGTTGGGCATCCCAGACAGAGCCGTAGGAAGGCATTTTGGTGCCCTGGGCAAGAGACTAATTTTGAACCCCCCCCCCCCCAGGAAACAGCTCTTATGCCCCAGAAGTTCTAGGTTGTTTACATGCTCTGCAGTGAGTTTTGGGGCTTTTCTTGAAGGAAAAACATACTTTTATTATATGTTCTCTACCCTGATTTCAGGGAAATCTTTTGCTCCCATAGACTCTGAGGTGTGGGAGTCGAAGATGCTGGCTGGCTGTCATCAGAGTGTGCAGTGCAGCTGCAATTGTTGTGGACAACTGTCTGACCAACAGTTCCCTCAAGACTGGCTCATGGGGACATATACAGGCACCTCAGTGGCATAGATGCAGTCCTCGAGTGCTGGACACAAAAACCTCTGAGATGCCCCACCTACAACCACCCATCCTCACATAGGGGGATGCATTCCCCTGTGCCCACTCACTCAGCTCTAATGGCAGGCTCCACTACCGCTGTAGTGGAATTACCACCACCTAACAGAAGGAAAAGCCTCCACCCCGACCATCTTCCTTTCAGCTAGACTATCTCCAGCACTCAATACTGCTTGGCCATCCTTCTAGACCCTAAGCAGACTCCGCCCCAACCATCCTACATGTGGTTTGAACACCTCCACAACACCACACTCACCTTAGCCACCTACTTTCCCTATAGCTGAACCACCACCCTACATCAAGACCAGCGCCCATGCACCCGAACAATCCCTGCAACTAGACCAATCCTACATACCTCTAAACGGTCCCTAATTTTGCATCAAAATTTGCATTTGTCCATCATAAAGGTCATGTTTTTATGGTAGAGAACAGTGGGGTGGGGGGTTAAAATCACTAAATAATGTAAAACATTAAAGTTACAGACTTTTTCTTCTTCAGAAAATGTAGATGAACACAAATCCCCCTTTTCTATCAGTTTTCTGAGTGAATAGTGCCAATTTATAACATGTGTCTAAGATTTTGGGTTTTTGTCCCTGATTATTTTGAGTCTTGTCCCTGATTCATGAGGCAAGAAGTTGAGAGGTATGCAGCCCCAAGTCTAGCATCGCTCCAGAGGATCACTCTTTCTGTAGTGGCATCCCCTCGCCAAACAATATTCTGACTGTATCCAATTACTCCCACCGCAGGAACCCCCCATAGAAAAGCACCCCCTGCATTTTTCTCTACCTCCCCAGCTGGGAGAGGGCCAAGGAGCCTAAGATTCACATCATAGAACTGCAGCTATGGTGCTGTCCAGGGTCTCACAGTATAACTTCTGGCATACAAATAAAAGCGCTGCTCCTCTGGTCCACTCCCTCCCTCTCTCTTTCCCCAGCTCAGACTCATATACTCTGTTGGCAACCACGAACATGGCAGGTATTTTTATATGTAATGTATTAGCACTGCAGAAACTGTCAGATGTCAAGATCCAGAAGCGGCCAACTGACATCCGAGATTTAGGTGACACGCTCAGTCTACGCAGTGTTATAACTTATCAATAAAACTGTCATACTCATGGATGCAAGCCAAGCAGACCTAGTGAGTCGAGGGACACAGATAAATGGAGGGAGGGAGCTTTCCTTTTCTGCAAGTTTTACTGTGGGACCCTGGACAGCACTGTAGCAGCAGTTCTCTGCTGTGGATTTTCTGCTTCCTGGCTCTTCCCTGACTTGTGGGGGCAGCTGCAGGGGTAGCTTGTCTGGTGGGGTGTCTTGCTGTGGGTTGGGGATGGGATACATTATGTAGTAGTGTCCCCAAGAAGCAGTGTCTAGGCGGGGCACTATAAAAAAAAAGGCTCAACAGGGCATGATAGGGTGCTTGAGCTTGAGACTCCCCCAAGGGCCCATTTAGTTAGCCCTGGTGAGAGACAGTGTAGGGGCCCCATGGTGCAATGAGAAGTGTCATTAGGGAAAAAACATTCTGCCTAGCCTATAACAGTTTTCAGTATGCCTTGACAGTGCAGCCCCTCTCCTCTGCCCAGTAAATAACCCCTGCACAGCACCCCCCAGTACAGCTGAGCCAGCCCAACTGCTCCAGTCAGCATCCCTGCAGCCAGAAGGAACCCCACTCCAAATCCCCTCATTCCCCTGATTCCCATCAGTTCCCCTCCACAGCCCAAGCCAATCCAGATACATGTAACTTTTAATATGTTATGATCTAAACTGTACAGATCCCCTCACATGGCATCCAAGACAATTAGGCAAGGCACTGGCAGGCAAGGCCTCATTTTCTAATAAAGACAGGTGTAGGTGGCGGGGTGAGAATGGAACAATGACTCAGCTAGGGAGAATCAGAAGGAGAAGACACGAAAAAAACCCAAAAGGGAATGGAATGGGAGTGCAGGAGGGACACGGGTCAAGAGGAAAGAAAAGAAAATGTAACAACGTGGCGGACAGAAGGGATGGTGTGCCATGGCCCGTGCCATGGCAGTCAGGCCAAGGCTGAGGCAACTGCTTCAAAATCTTCACTCCCATCCCAGTCCTAAGTTCAGTGCATGAAGTTCAAGTGAATTACACAGTTGCCGCCCATCCGCCAGCAGAGCCAACTCTGAGACAGGCCGATGACCAAAATTCAAAGGCAAGCAAACAGATCTTTGTCTTCTGACTTCCTGAGTGAGACTATCAATCCCCCTGCCCCCACTGTGCTCTTACAACATAGATCCCATCTCATCATCTCACAGTTTGGATTCAGAAATTAATTTGGAAATATTCATCGCTTCGCCGGGTATGCTCTTCTGCTTGTCTGCAGTGCCATCACTTTTTACTACTGACACTCTGTCACTGGTGAGTGACAACTAGTAGTCTTGTCTACATATACAACAAGAGACAGAGTACTTAGTGTGGTGTGCATTCTGCTTATGCTTACATTACACAAGTGATGAAAAAAATATAAGACAAGGATCTCTTCTGTCTTCTCTGTCTCTTATGACTCATCTCTCCTCTCTGAGTCTCTCTCGCTTTTTTTAGTTTCTGTAACTGCCTACTACTCTACGCTAGTACGCTCAACAACTTGCTCCACACTGTCCCTGTCTCCAACACAAACCGCCTCTCACTCAGTGCCAAATGCTCCGCCCATATCTTTTATACTAATGGGCAGCACAGCCCACTCACAGTTCCTCTTTTCGGCATCACCACTGCACTGTACAACATGATTATTATTTTCTGCAGTAGACTGTGCAACCATGTGACCCCCCCCCACTTGCTGGTCCTTGGTCCGCAGATGCACCCCTGCTGACAGTCGTTTGTAATTACAGAACCAAAATTAAAAAAAAAAGATTTGAAGTGGCAGTGCAAGTCAATTAGAACATGAGCTTCAGTGGAAAAATGCGCCCCTCGGAGGCTTGCGCCCGGGGCGGGAGCACCACCCGCCCCACCCTTCCTACGGTACTGATCCCAGAATGTTTATATCCTTAACCACCATAACCAAATCGAGGGTGTTTTTTTCCCTTGTGGGGCAGTCACATATTGCATAATGTCCAGGTCCTGGCAGAGCTCCATAAATGCTTTACTAGTTTGATTCCTGGCCAGTTTTCCCCCCAATCCATGTCCTTTTAGTTTAAATCTCCCACCATTATCACCTTGCCTATTTCGAATGCTCAACTTAGTTCAATATTGATCTGGTCTGACAACTCATTTGATGCCCCAGGTGGCCTGTAACAGACCCCAATAATAATGGGTTTTTGAACATATGTAATTGTCTGGATCCAGATTGTCTCCAGCCCAGTTACCCCTGACTTGACCTTTTCTGTTATATCTGTAACCTTGATTTTGATTGATATATATATATGCTGCCACCCCATCTCCTCTCCTTCCTTCCCTATCCCTGAAAAACAGGGTGAAACCTGGAATTTTTCTACCCCAGTCTTTCTCCTCCGTCCACCAGGTTTCTGTAATAAATGCCATATCCGCATATGAGTGCCTCCAGCTCCTCCTTTTTATTATTTAAACTCTGAGGCCCAGATATTCAAACTGCACCCAAAAAGTGCGCAACAGCAGGAGCAAGCACAAGTCCACTGCGCTCATGCTCAAGAAGTGCAATATTCAAATACTGCGCAGACCAAGATGCGCCTATGGCTGATGACTGAATATCACACCGCCTGTGCCATAGCGCAACAAGGGGTGTGAAGCTGAGCATATCTGATGCACCATAGTGCAACAAGGGATGCTCAGTGGAGCAGTCCAGATGTGACATAGTGCAACCAGGGATGCCCCCTGCAGCAGGGCAGCAATGCAACAGCACAATCAGGGATGCAGGGGCCCACCACCCATGCCACAGATGGGCAGAGGAGCACACAGCAGAACAGACATCGTCCCCACACCCGATGCACTGCACAACCGGGGGAGAGCTGGAATAACCACCGGCCCATGGATACCAGCAACCAACCCACAGCCGGGCCATGGTGTCCCAGCACAGCTCCTGGCAAGCTGTGACTGGCACACAAGGAGGGCCGACCACCCCATGCCACACCATCCCACCAATGCAGAGCACACCCTGCACTATGATCCTCATACACCCTGCCCAGGAGTAGTGCCCAACAGTGCAGGACACCCCATGCATTCCACAACTCACACTGTGACAATGCAACCCTGTGTACCATGGAGGCATGCAAGGCAGCTCCACCATGAGCACCCTGCAGTGGGCGGCAGCAGACAGCGGTGCAACAGATGCGTACACAGTGCCACCCTACACGTCTCCCCCGAGGTATGACTGAGAGACCGACCATGCATCAGCACACGAGGTACTCCACATGCAACAGGGCATGCCCTGGACCCCACCTCCAGCGGTACAGCACCCTGCACACCCTCCCAAGGACACATCCCATCCCAGCACTGGCCACAACAGCCAGCACAGACATGCACAGTGTAGCATGGAAGCATGCACCACACAGGATGCAACACAGTGCATGGACAAACACCCACCCATACCCAAGGGCACACCAACACAGGGACACAGTAGCAGGTCAACCAAGCCATTGGCGTGTGGCCAAGGCTGACATGTACACATTGCCAGCACCCCTACATTGCACAGGTGTGCCAGCCACCCTGTACAGGCACCATGAAGCTGTATGCCACCAGCATGCCACCGGAGCACAGGTGACAGACACTGGAGCACATCCCCTGCAACAGACACAAGCGACAGCATGAAGGGGGGGACAACAACAACGGAGGCTACAATGCCACCGGAGGCAGAAGTATACCATACTGGTGATGGAAGGCAACCTGGCATTGTGCCGGGTACAGTTGTTATCCAGCATGGACAGCCACCACTGACATGCCAGCAGACCATGCTTATCACAGACATGCAAGGGTGTCAGCTGCACAGGCCATGGACGGTCTGACAGGGGTGCCATGCACACAGTGCAGGCCCCGTGGACCACTGCACACAGGCATCCAGTGCACAGAGTACAACACACAAACCACAGACAGTGACTGATCCCCCTGCCCACACCACAGGTGGTTCACCTCTGCACACACACACACACACACACACCCATGCGTGCACCACCCCTGACGTCATGCACACCACTGCAGCTGAGCACCTGTAGCCCGCTGCAAATCAAAGACCACCACAGTTGTCGTAACAAAATGCATATATTTAAAAGATGTAACAAAAAATTATTTAAAAATATTTACAAGGGGGGGAAGGGCCACATAACAGGTGGGGGCGGGTAAGGGGCAGGGGTGAACATATGGGAGAGGGAAGAAGGGGTGTGAGGGTGGGTCAAAGGGGGGAAGGTGGTAGTTGAGGCATGGGGACATCAACGTGCTCCCCGGTCCTCCTCATCATGGCGCCGACGTCTGCTGCTCCTCCTCCTCCTCACTCCATGGTGGTGGATTCTATGAAGCAGCTTCAAAGTCTCTCTCACCACCTGGAGCAGCTCACGTATACTCCTCTGGATTTCCTGAAGTCGCCTTCCACCTAGGATGAGGGAGCAGAGTCAATAAGTGTGACTGTCCAGCCCCCTGCAGCCCACCCATTGTGCATGGCATACAGCCATGTGCCACGCACCTGTGATGGTGTGTGACCACCTACAGTGACCGTGTCCACAAGACCTGCCCACCCAGGCAGCCATAGCCATGTGGACCACTGCACACACTCACCGCCCATGTCCTGCACAGCACCACCATGGCCGTACAGTGACCTGGCTATGCGGTGTGAAGGCAGTTCCACAGCCATGTGCCCAGTGCATGCATGGACCACCATTGATGCACTCCCAGATATGCAGTGCCACTGGACAGTGCTGACTGTAACAAGTTGCGTGCATGGCAGTGGTGTCAATGGATGGTGGCCATGCCCCGCTGCCCACCCAGTTATACAGCATGCAATAGTAATCATGGATGTAAGGCACTCACCATCATCAGGCTGGTCCACGTGCCGCTGACCACCATCATCCCTCCTGGCCCGCTGCTCCTCCATGCGGTGCCTGTGGTCCCGGTTCTGCTGGCGTTCTTTGGGCCCTAAGGAGCAAATATGGAGAGAGGAACATCAGTACAATCTGGAAGCAAAGTCCCCCCGCCCCCATGTGTGTGCAATCCCACACCCACACCCATCCATCCACCCACCCGATACCACCACCAAGGCCAACCGACGGCGCCCCATAGTGCCTGACACATGCAACCATGATACCCGTATGGACGATATTAGTGTATGGATGTTGCACCTACCTGACCATAGCACCGTGCTCCTCCCGGCATGTGCCCTCAGGTGGGCAAGCAGGTCCAGGTCCCTACACCTCAGGTCCCCATAACGATGGCGGCACTGCTCCGCCGTGCGCCCCATACCGGTAGCCTCCTCCAGGGTGTCGGCCACCTCCTGCCAGACTGCACTCCTGGCCCTGTCCAGGGGTGCCTCTCCATACAAAGCCCCAGCATGGGGATCAACTATTGCCACCAGGTTGGCTAGCTCAACCTGGCTCCAGATGACTACATGCCTCCGCGCCATCTCTGCCGTGTGGTTGAATCAAAATGGCACTCGGCAGCGTGGCCCTGCCACGTGCAGATGCTGCACGGTACAGCGCTGCCATTCCCTATTGCACTGTCACCAAACAGCACGATAGTGGTGCACCTATGACTGACGCATGGTGCCTAGGGGGCAAAGGTCGGGCACAGGGTCAAGGGTCTCTGGCACACAGACAGCCACAGTGCGATTGGAACCCAATGCATGTAGCATGATTGGGTGCCTGTGTGCCACCTCCTGTAGTGGCCTACAGTGCTGTTGCCCCAGTGCGCCTATGACACCCCAGTGCCACAGTGCCATATATGTAAGCAGTGCTGTAGCGCCACTGGCACAATGGTGGCCGTGCCCTGCATTGCCTCCTGTGCACAGCACATCAGCAGCGCAGCAGGCGCTTGCGTCATCAACCCGGGCATGCGCAGTTAGGTGTGTACTGTGCATGTCACAGAACTGCGCCCTTGGCTCAGCACATTCAACACAATTGAGCAAAGCACAACAGCGTGATATTCAGCCAGCATATGCAAGTCATCTAATCAGCCATTCAATGGCACAGTTACTGCATTTGCATCCACTTAAAGATGTGGCTCTCCTAATTTGCATGGGTTGCACTATAAAAATGTGACATTGAGCTGCACTGGCCATAGTCGGTTAATGCAGTCTATTGCGGTGAGTTGCATGCTGTTTGGGAGTGTGGACTGTGGTGTTTGGGACATGCATGGGACTGCACAGTCACAGGTAACACCTGTCATTCTCACAGGATGACTCATGATCGATCGTGTGGTGGAGGAAGAGGAACAGAGTCATGGGAAGAAGAGGAGGTCAAACTTCACAAAGGCAGAGACAGATGCCCTGTTTGAGGCCTACCTCAACCAGAAGCCGCTTCTCAGCGGACGCCAGGGAACACCACAGGCCCATGCTGCTGCATGGGAGGAGGTGGTGCATGCTGTCAACCTGCATGGCAGCCGCCAGCGCTCCATGCAGGAGTGCAAAAAGAAGATGGGCACGGACAGGCAGAGAATTAAAGAGAAGGTGGCTGCCATCAGGGCAGCACATTCTGTGATTGGTGGGGGACAGCCGGAGGTGCAACGCCTGACACCACAGGAAGAGCGGGTTGCTGGCAGCATGCAGCGTTTTGCCATTGAGGGTGTTCCGGGTGGTGGATTCCAGATGGGTGGTAGCCCGTCACTGCATGGTAGGTCATGGTCTGTCTATTGGGGGGGACAGGGTAGGTCACACGCAGTAATGCTACCTTTTCCCCCTTACAGCTCCTGAGCATCTACATGGGTCAGCGGTAGTGGGCTTCTCCACTGAGGCCAGTATCATGGAGATGGAGGAGGGCCCGTCCACCTCCGCAGGAATACAGGAGTCAGGGCAACAGGCCTGGATATCCAGACTGATGTTGGTGGAGCAGGTGCGGAGGAGGCCCTGTCCGTGTCCCAGCATGCCAGCATCCATCGATGCCAGCATGCTGAGACTCAGACTGGTGCTGGATCCGTCACCGATGATGATGGAGCTAACGTCATGGACAGTGACACCTGTGGGCCACAGGATGGCCACACAGCAGGTGACATCATGACCATGGCTGTGGGTGGTGCCGCCGTGGAGGCCTGCGTGTCATCACAGTCCCAGCCTGTGCCTGTCTGCACCAGTGGGGCAGCACTGGTGTGGGTCCAGGACAGTGGGACTGTTGCAAGCCACTGCAGCGGCACCATTGAGCCCTGGAGAGTGGCAGACAGAGGGGCAGTATCAGCAGTCAGCCAATGGCCATGAGGGTACAGTGTCAGGGGGTGGTGTCAGTGCACCACCTGTGGACAGGCCCAGGCCTGGCCCTGGTGTGCAGCACCCACCTTCAAGGGGTGATGAGCATCAGGGCCGTGAACACCCTGAGGGACAGCATGCCGATCAGGCAGATGACCTCTTCGATGAGCACACCCACATACTGCAAGCATCAGTCAATCAGCAGATGTGGCTTGTGACAGCGGTGGATGCACTGAGTGCAGCTCTACGCCAGGCAGAAGAGTGGTGCAGCAGAGACACTGCTCTGCTCCTGGCAGGGATGGACCGGTTGCAGGAGGATGTGACCGCTGCCATTGATAGGCAGACACAGGCATTCACAGCTGTCATGGCCACAATGGGAATACAGTTATTTGCCCATGCGTCGCAGACACCACGCAGTGCAATGTCCACCCCCTGTTCCCGGCATTGTGAGACACCATCCTTGTCGACACCGGGTTCAGCTGTGGGCATCCTGAGAACACCTGGTGCAGGCATATTCGGTGTGCTGCAGACCCCTGTGTGAGCACGGTCGCGTTCACGCAGTGGAACCCCAGGGGGACCGTCGGTGCCACCCCATGAGGCCAGTGATCAGCCTGTCACTGCTGGTGGGTCTCAGCGGGGCTGCCCATGCATCCGTGGTGGCCGTGGCACTGTGGTGCATGACTGACCTGTCTCCCAGCACGGCTACTGACTGATGCTGCCCTGTGTGCATTATGCCGTTCAGCGGGCAATGCACGGGTGGGGTACCCGACCCTGCACGCACATACACGTTCCATATGCACACCCTCCCAGCTGCTGTCCGCTGTGGTGTTTGCATGATGATGCCTGTGTTGCGCTGTACACCATTGTGCAATGGTGCCCAGCGTCTGACACATGCACAATGACAGACAGTGGGCATGGTGGTCTGTGGACGTGTTTGTGGCTAGGGGTGGCAGTCTGGGTCAGCGTGCCTCCTACCCTTTGTGCATGTCTTGTGAGGTGTGTGTGTGTGTGTGTATGACCGCGTGCCATGTTAGACCTCACCCATCCCTGGCAGTGTGTGCGGTTCCATGCTCGGCCACTTCCCTTGACAGCATGCACCCCTGGTGTGTGTCCATGCATGTTTGTGGGTTGTGCCTTTGCCACTGGTGGTTGCACATGGCCCCATGACTTACTTGGGTTGGCTGAAGTGCTCCTCTGTGATGGTGTCCCGGTGCAGCTGTGCCAGCCAGAGCAGTCGGGGGTCCCGTCGCCCAAGGGGGGGGCTGCCCATCACCATCTTCAACAGCGTCCTCATCGTCCCCATCGCTGTCTCCCTCTTTGACCTGTATGGCTATCCCACAGTCATTGTCCATGTTGTGCAGGATGCAACAGACCAGGAATAGCCTGCAGGCCTCTGAGGGGCTGTACTGTAAGGCACCGCCGGAGGTGTCCAGACAACAGAAACGTGCCTTCAGCATTCTGAACACCCGCTCGATGACATTGTGTGTGGTGGCATGTGCCTCATTGTAGCATTGTTGTGATGGGGTCGCGGGCCACTGGTATGGTGTGAGCAGCCAGGGACGGAGTGGGTATCCACTGTCACCTGTGTGTAGAGGGTGGAGGTTAGTTTGGTGATCAGCATCGCCCTGCTTTGGGCCATGTAGGCCACTACTCATGTCACCTCTGACCATGCCCCTCCCAAGCTCTATGTTTTTCCACGTGGTTTGCATACTCACCCACTAAGTGGCCAGTGGCGATGTCCCCACTCTCAAATCTGTGGCACAGTGCCGACTGGTGCCAGATAAAGGCATCATGTGCTCCCCCAGGGTGCGTGGCACAGACATTGATTATGCGCCTCCTGGCATCGCACTCCACCTGGCAGTTGATGCTTACATAGCCCTTCTGATTGATATATGTGGCCCCCTCAGTTCCAGGTGGTGTGCGGATGGCCACGTGGGTGCAGTCTATTGCCCCTAGCACGCCAGGCATACGTGCTGCCCTATGGAACTCCTGTATGTTTGCTGTGCACTCCGCCGGTGTGCTAGGGAAATGGATGTACTCTGCAGCATGTGGCAGCAGTGCTCTGAGGAATTGGGTGAGATGGCATGACGCGGCTGACTGGGTTATGCCTGTGGTGTCCCCTGTTGGTCTCTGGAAGGTACCCGTGGCGAGCAGGCACATGCAAGCTGTCACTTTAGTCTCCACTGACAGAGCATGGCTCCGTCGTGTGGGTGCCTGCATCACATCACTGCACAGCTCACAGAGCCGTCTCAAATTGCCTGATTCAGGCGGTACCAGCCCCACCGATCTCGGTATCACTGTACAGCTTAAGCTGGTGGGCCTCGGCACTGCCTGGGGCACAACCCATGGCCCTTCCATGGCCGCACCCCCTGCTGCCCTGCCTTCTCACCCCCTCATTGCCTCCATCTGGATGGTGGCACTGGCCATGTCCCTGGCTTGTGTTTCCGCAGCTGTTTCTGTGTTCCCCCCACTGTCCTGGCTGCTACTTCCCCTGCACCAGGAACACCTTCCTGTTTTGGCCTCAGTGCTGTGTGGCACTTCCCCCTTCTGCACTGTCTTTGGCTGTGGCTCCCCAAACCTTCCCTGTGCCTGTGGGTTCAGGGTGCCCTTTTCCTGTCCTGCCCTGTGTGTCTGTCCTGCCCTGTGTGTCTGTCTAGCAGTCAGCGACATGTGCCTTCCCTGTAGCATTCTTGCACCTCTCCCTTGTTCCTTTTTATTTTGGCTCATTTCTGCTATCGCACAGCTTCCGCTTGCTCCCCTATTGCGCATGGCACATGTTGTTGAATATCACACTACGCCATTTATGCATGGTTCCTCCCCCTTCAGTTGCGCATGCACTCAGTACCATTGTGCTCTTGCTTAGTGTGATTTGGGGGCGCATCTGCCTCCCGCTGAATATCACAGAATTGCGCATTTTCAGACTTGCGCTGGAGCAACGCTATTGCGCATGGTGCAACCCTTTTGAATATCTGGGCCTAAGCATTTATTAGTAGACATTTATTAACTACTTATGTTTGCCTTGACTTTGGTTTGGGATTTCTGCCTTGAAAAAAATGGCCGCTGGGCTGGGCACGTCGTTCGGCTGCTCTGGTAGCTTAGCATTTTAGTTTTTTGTTTTAGCCATTTCTATCCATTTTTTAATCATGTTCTTTTTATTTTAAGAGTTTTAAGAGTTTACTGTTACATTATTACGGTCTTGACAGATTTATTCACACATTGGTGCTACTTGTATTTTTTATGGACTTGCCTGGTCTCCTGGTTGTTTGCTTCCAAATTTCTGAACTTCTCTACCTTGCAGTTTCTCTCACCCGAGTTGGAGTTAGAGTGAACTGCAGCAGTGGAGTGTGCCGAAGTGTGAGAGCGGTATCGGGTGATTTTTGAAGCTTGTACTGGATTGTTCTGTTTTGGCCCATTGCTGCTATTGCACACTTTTGTTGTTGCACATTTAAACTGCTGTGCCGCTGCTACTTTATTACTCCTGTTTTATTACTCCTGTGACCTTAGAGGGCTTGCTATAGCTGACTGCCTTTGTGCAAACTTTCAGTTGTGGATTTATTTCTGTTGATTTCCTGGGAGAAGACCTTGGATTAATTGACAGGAGACCATATTCGAATTGTTGAAAGTCTGTTGTGAGTTTATCAAGATCAGTGGGTATAGGAAGATCAGCTTGATTTGGAGTGGGAAGTTGGTGCCCTGATCCTGTGGGTGGGCTGACTACGGTGTGCAGCTGAGCGGGAGGTCCTGGTCCTATTTTGTCAGGTAGCTGGCATTCTAGGCCAGTGTTTCCTTTGGCTTCTCTGTGGGGCTGCTAATAAGTAGGCCTTGCTGGGGGCCTGTAGCACTGGCCGTGGGCTTGTGGTTTGGCCTCCCAGCAAGATTTGTCAGGGCCCACTCCGGCTCCAGAGCAATTAAGATTTATAGCAGATTATCCTGGATTTGTCTCCTGCAAACATGGTCAGACCCATCTATATTTTCATTTATAATTTGGTTAGAAGGCAGTGAGAGTGCCTTCCTTCTTTGGTTTCCAGGACAGTGAGAGTGCATCATGCTAACAAAAGTGCTTGGACATATTTTCAGTAATTTCTCCCCAGTAGTGAGAGTACTTTGGGGGTTGGGGAAATTATTGTGATTTTTCATTTCTATCAGTCTCCTCTGGTGGTGTGAGGACCATAGGGGGCTGGAAAATTTTGAGTTTATCTGTAATCTGACTAGGTCTGTGAGTCTGGAGCATTGATCCACTGTTGTGTTGGAGACCCCCTGAACTATGCCCTGTATGTTGCATGACTGTTATTCGGACTAAAGCTTGATACCTATCAGCAGCTGAGGATCATCTTTTCTATGGAATTTCATGGGATTATTTGTTTGTTTTGTATGATTTTAATTTTGGGTTTCTTTTTATTATCTTTTTCGTGGATTTTAAAAAATATTAAGTTATTTTTATGTTTGCTTGCGCGCATGTGCAAGAAACATAGTGCCTTCATCGGAGATTTCGGAGGTGTGTCACCTCCTCCTCCAATTCAGTCAGTGGGCTGGCAGGCGCGGCCCCTGTAAGCCAATGCATTTTGGAGCTGTTTATGACACGCTCCAAAATGCAGTGGCATACAGTTGAAAAGGGGAGCTTATGCTTGAGTGAGAGCAATCGACAGCATCGGGCTGCTCACGCCGCAGCTCCCCCCACACACACAGACAGAGGTGCGCCTGACTGTATAGGCAGCCGACGGGTGCCCAATCTCCGCCGGGCTGAGCCGCGCCCCCACCCCCCAGTTGAGGTGCCACGCTGAGCCCACCCCAGCGTAGCAAGCACTGTAATCCTTTGGCCGGTAGGGGTGCCCAATCCCCGTCGGCTGAACGTGCTCCCAAGTCCATGTGCCACGCTGGGAGCCCAACCCTGCGTGGCAAACGGTGCCGCAATTTTTGTTTTTATTTTGCCGACGGGGTGCCCAATCCCCCATCAGCTGAATGCCCCAAAGCCTCAGCACACGCTGGGAGCTCCACCCAGCGTGGCAAATGTCCCACTCACGCTTTTTTGTTTTAACCCTGTAAAATAAAACTGTTCCTGCAGCGGCCTCCCAACCCCTCCCACAACCCTCACCCACCCACTGCGCACCCAGCCTCCCACACTCTAATTCCACATACTTACCTCCGGCGCAATGATCTTCGGTGGACCGGGAACACGTCTGCACTCTTCAAAGCTGTCTTGCCTAATCGAAGAGTCACAAAGGAATAATCACACTTGGCATTCACACATCAGCACAATTTATTGCAAGCAAAAGATAATTATACTTCACTATCAGCATTAATGATTACACTTTAGCATTCATTCATTAGCAATATTACTATCAGCATTAATATATACTTCAATTAAGCAAAACATGATACATCACCGATTCAATAAAGCATCATCCAAGCCCTCTTCCAATGGCTGGGAAGCCCCCTTGTCAGCCTGGCTAGGAGTCTCTCGAACCGGGAACTGGCCCCACAGCAATGCGTCCACTCTGCAGGAGAGGCTTCTAACCACAAAACTTAATACATCACCGATTCCAAAAGCTACATCCAAGCCTGTTCCAATGGCTGGGAAGCCCCCTTCAGCCTGGCTAGGAGTCTCAGGAATCGGGAACAGCTCCTGCAGCAATGCGTCCACTCTGCAGGCGAGGCTTCTAACCACAAAACTTAATACATCACCGATTCCAAAAGCTACATCCAAGCCTGTTCCAATGGCTGGGAAGCCCCCTTCAGCCTGGTTAGGAGTCTCAGGAATCGGGAACAGCTCCTGCAGCAATGCGTCCACTCTGCAGGCGAGGCTTCAAACCAGGCATTGAGAAAGCTACATTTATATCTTATTCTATGCTAAAAATAACCCATCAGCCTTCATTGTGTTATTTTTCCCACATTCTAGAAGCTGGCGGGCTTCAGGATGTTGCAAATTCACACGATAAGGACTGCTCAGAATTCCCCACACCTGCTAGGTCACTGTGCTCCAAACACTGGCGGGTGCCTAGAACACTATAGGCTAAGCAGAAGTTTAAACAAAACTACAAAAACAGGTTGCCTGATAATATGCGACCTTCAAGTCAGCAAAATACACTGTCTGAAGCAAAACATAATAATGAGGCTATCTAAAGAGCAAAACACCAATTAAATGAAGCAGCATGTAAAATGGAGTCACACAATACAAAATGGAGTATAAAATGACATACATTACATGAAATAGCATACAAAATGGAGTGACAATAATCAACATATTATACTATCACTACAAAAGCCGACCGCGAACTGAGGAAATGCCGGTAAGCTGTATAATGGGTTACATAAGGGGGTTTCAACTTTATTGCATATCTCGGGCATTTTTGGGAATTTTTGCACCAAATTTTCAACATGGGGTTTTTGGGACCCCTTTTCATGAATTATGTCACTGTCATGGTGTTATTCGGGCCCGAAGGGTGATTTCGCGCAGTGACTGTGCAGTGACTGTGAAATCACCCTTTGGGCCTGAATACCACCATGACAGTGAATCATTCATGAAGAAGTCCCAAAACCATATTGTTGATATATGTAAATCAAAAATTACTGTTTCTGACTAGCGTTGTGCAGTTCCTCGCAGGCTCGTAAGTTTGCGAAATTTCAATATTTTCACTCCAGATTTTCAACATTGCCATTTTACCACACCTTCTTATAAGTAGTACAGCTGTCATTTTACATCTTGCCCAAAATGTTTTTCACCCATGTAGCACAGAATGGCACAGTCGGTGTGCGAGATCAATGTATGGGACAAATTAAGAAAATCACAGTGACACCGTTCATGAGCGCAGGTGTTAAAATGGCTATGTTGAAAATTTGGTGAAAAAATTCCTAAAAATGACTGTTTTACGAGTGTGCATTGCACAGCTCCTATGCACGCTCGTAAGTTCATGAATTTTCAATATTTTCACTCCAGATTTCCAACATTGCCATTTTACCACACCTTCTTATGAGGAGTGTAGCTGTCATTTTTCACATCTCACCCAAAACGTGTTTCCGCCCATGTAGCGCACAATGGCACAGTCGGTGTGCGAAATCAATGTACGGGACAAATTAAGAAAGTCACAGTGACACTGTTCATGAGCAAAGGTCTTAAAATGGCTATGTTGAAAATTTGGTGAAAAAATTCCTAAAAATGACTGTTTTACGAGGGTGCATTGCGCAGTTCCTACGCACATTCGTAAGTTCGCAAATTTTGAATATTTTCACTCCAGATTTTCAACATTGCCATTTTACCACACCTCCTTATGAGCAGTATAGCTGCCATTTTTCACATCTTGCCCAAAATGTGTTTTCGCACATGTAGCGCACAATGGTGCTGTTGGTGTGCGAAAGCAATGTTTAGGACAGATTAAGAAAATCACAGTTACACTGTTCATGAGCAGAGGTCTTAAAATGGCTATGTTGAAAATTTGGTGACAAAAGTCCATAAAATGAGTGTGTTACGAGTGAGCAATGTGCAGTTTCCACGCACCCTCGTAAGTTCATGACTTTGTAATATTTTCAGTCCAGATTTTCACCAGTGGCATTTTTTCATACTTCCTTATGAACAGTACAGCTGTCATTTTTCACAACATGGCTGAAGTGTGTTTTCACACTATCAGCGCTGAGATGCATGGTCGCTGTGGGAAATCATTGTTCGGCACAGATAAAGAAAATCACAGTGACACTGTTCATGATCGGAGGCACCAAAATGCCTGAGTTGACAATCTGCTGTAAAATATCCCAACCTAATTATATTACAGGTGTCGTTGCACAGTTTCTATACTCATGACTTCACCCATTTTTTAAATATTTTACTGCAGATTTGCAACATTGCCATTTTTACACCTCCCCATGAACAGTACAGCTGTCATTTTACATCCTGTTCAGAATGTTTTGCACCTGTGGTGCTAAATGCCGTGACTTGCTGTGCATAAGCAGCTTTCAGCTAAAAACTGATATTCCCCTGTTCATGAGGTGGGGTCACAAAAAAACATGTTGAAAATTTGGAGTGAAAATACCAACGAATGCCTGAGGTATTAGGGTTTTCAACCATAACGCCCAACCCTGTAGAGAATGACAGGCATCAGGGGTGTGACTTGGGATTCTTGCCTGTAATGCTCATACCATTCCACACCCTGCAGCCAGTGAGAGGCATCGAGGTATTCCTTGAACTCTTCAGCCCAAAAGTTCACCCCATTCTCCTATATCGCACCCATCTCACCACATTTCCTAATGAAATAGGGTGCGCATAAGAGCCAAAGACCCTAAGGAACACTGTGACACTTGTCAGTGTCTGCAGGGTGGGGTGTAGTGAAATGATGCAGGCCGTTATGCCTGATGACCCAAATGCACACCCCAATGCCTGTCACTCTCTGCAGGGTGGTGGTGGGGTTGGCTTCAGTTCAGTACTTCACTGCCATTCCTATTACGCAGCTCTGTAACTTCTACATTACCACTGCCAATGCCAGCAAGCAAACATTAGGCATTGACAAATGCTTGTTTTGTTATTTATAAGGTTTTTAGTTTTATAAGTTAAAGTTATTGTTTTTTTATTATTTGACAGGCAGTAAGAGTGCCTGTGTTTCTTTTTGTTTTTTGTTTAATATTATGGGTGTTAATTGGGGATTTTAGTTAAGTTGATTCAGGGTTATTTTTCTTTAGCTGCACCAATCTGTAGGTCAGCTAAGAGTTGAGATGTGCTGGAGGCCTACCCCCACGGTCGTGTGCTATTCATCCCCTGCCCTTCATGCCCTCCACCCTTTCTTTCCTCCCCCATTGCATTTTACAACTTACCAGTGCTGTCGGGCACTGGGTATTGCTCTTAGGGGAAGGCGAAGGGTGAGGGGCGGTGAACAGGGGAGGGTGAATGAGCGGAGCCACCACATCAGGGTTGTGAGATCCAGGGGACACCCTGGGGAGAAATGGAACCCAGAATGTGGTTCACCTTATCTGGTTTCCATACCCAAGGGCACCACCAATATATTGGCGGGCAGGTGGCCCAGACAGCCCTTGAAGCTTGTCCAACTCAGGCTGTGTTATGCAATGCCAGGTCCATCAGAAACAAGACTGCAATTATTGCAGATCTTGTAGAAAGGGTGGATCTGGCTTGCATTACTGAGACCTGGCTTGATGAGAATTCTGGCACCATTTTGGAGGCTTTAACTCCAGCTGGGTACTCAGTGAATCATGGCCTGAGATTGGATCATGGTGGGGGGGTTGTGGTCTGTTTTAAGACCGAACTTAACCTCACGAGTGTACCAGGAGAGGAAGCTGAGTCATTTGAATGTACCATGGTAGCAGGTGTAGGCTGTAGGATCGCCCTCATCTACCATCCACCCAGAGACGAGAAGAGATTCCTTCAGGAAGTGGCGGATATCATCATCGACATGGAATTTGAATTGCCGAGACTGATGGTTCTGGGTGATTTTAATGCCTCGGGCGATGACAAACTCTCACAGTTTGGAGAGCACTTCCTCCACTTGATGTCATGTCCGGCCCTTGTATAGATAGTTACCACTGCTACTCATAAACACGGTCACTCCCTTGACTTAGTTTTTCTCCGGGGGGATCGAGGCCTCTTATTTGGGGGTGGAACCAGTTGGGTGGTCTGATCACTACACCATGGGGTTTAGTTTTAGTGCACCCACTTTGTAGGCCTATCCCTGTGGAGATGGTCAGGTATCGCCCTTTATGAGATGTCAGCTCTGAAGGCCTGGCAGCAGTACTTGACCTATCGTCCCTTCCAGTGGCAAACAATGACCCAGATGCCCTCATGGTGGCCTATAATAGGGCCATCTCTGTGGCCCTGGATGTCTTTGCTCCTGTCCGTGTTCACCCTCTCTCCCTTTGCCCTTGGTCCCCATGGTTTGATGGGACCTTGAGGGAGGTGCAGCGACTAGGTCAAAGGGTAGAACATTGCTGGTGAAGATCCTCCCTTGATGCCGACCACCTTAGATTGATGGAGCATTATCAAGCCTATCAATCCGTAATCACCCATAAGAAGGCAGAGTTCCTCTCCGGGGAGATTGTGGCTGCTCAGAATCGACCAGCTCAGCTTTTTCGTACCGTGAACAGGCTGTGCAACTCAGCTTGTCTACAGGTCCAAAGGGCTTTTACACAAAGGGAGTGTGATGAACTTGTTTGATTATTTGCTACTAAGGTGGCTGACATTAGGGAGGTGCTCCAACTGGCACACTCTAAGAGTGTTGCTTTGGATCAGCGCAAGACTGCCGCCACTTGGTTTTCCTGGAGTGTGTTCGACCGACCGGAATTCATGGATATCATGTGGATTGTCCAGGGTGCATGCCCTATGTGCTGTAGTTTGGATCCAGGACCAATTTCCCTGATTTTGGGTTGTATCGACTCTATTGGTCCGGTCCTAACATGGATAGTCTGGTGCTCCCTGAAAACAGGTGAGTTTCTGAGCTCCTTGAAGGAGGCGGTGGTAGCACCCCTCCTGAAGAAAGCTTCTTTGGACCCAGACTGCCTTGCAAATTACAGACCAATCTCTAACCTTCCCTTTTTAGGGAAGGTGATTGAGAAGGTAATGCCTGTACAGCTGGAGAACCATTTGACTGGTTTTCAAAAAAGGCATAGTACTGAGACAGCACTGGTTTGGGTGCTCAATGATCTCCTGATGGCTAGGGATCGGAGGAACCATTCCATTCTGGTTCTCCTAGATCTCTCATCAGCCTTTGACACTGTGGTCCATGGGGTTCTACTTGAGCGTCTGAGGTTCATCTGTGGACTATCAGATGTAGTTCTCAGGTGGTTTGCATCTTACCTCACTGGAAGAATACAGAGAGTGGTTTCCCAGGTTTATTCCTCAGACCCAGTTTCTGTGTCTTGTGGGGTTCCTCACAGCTCTGTATTGTCCCCCATGTTGTTTGCAGAGTATAGGCTGCCCCTCGGAGACATTGTAAGACGGTATGGGCTGAGGTTTCAGTGCTATGCTGATGATACCCAGCTCTACCTTTCTTTTGCACCCGATCAGGATGGAGCTCTCTCAGTCTTTAATAACTGCCCAAGTGAAATCCAGCAGTGGATGGATTTGAGTTGGTTATAGTTGAACTCAGAAAAGATGGAGGTGTTGGTAGTGGATCCAGTGTGCCGGATAGGGGGCCAGGGGTTGGTTCACCCTCAGGACTTTATCTTGGGGGTGTTTCACTCATGACCTCTGAACAGGTGTGTAACCTAGGGGTAATATTTTATAAGGGTTTGACTCTGCGTCTGCAGGTGTCTGCTGTCAAGTCCTCATTCTACCATCTCAGGAGTATCTCCAGGATTAAGCACCTTGTTCCATCCGGCGATCTTCCTATGCTGGTCCATGCCTTTGTGTCCTGATGTCTGGACTACTGCAACTCCCTTTATCTAGGGCTTCCTGGGGTTGAAATCTGCCACCTGCAGCTGGTGCAGAATGCAGCGGCCTGGCTTTTGACTGGTACTTCTCGATCCAGCCATATTTTGCCGATGTTGCACGGACTGCACTGGCTGCCAGTACAGCAGTGGATCACCTTTAAAGTCAGTCTTCTGACTTATAAAGCCCTACATTGACTTGGCCATGACTACCTGAAAGAGCTCCTGGTCCCTTACTGCCCTGGGCAATCTCTCCGCTCAGCTGGCGAGGGGTTGCTAGAGATCCCGAGGGTGTCTTTGAAATCCTCTGGGGCTTGTACATTTTTGTACGTGGCCCCTACCTTCTGGAATTCTCTACCCCACCAGATATGGGAGTGCACGACTGTGGAGGGGTTTAAAAAGGCCCTAAAAACATATCTGCAGAGCCAAGTATTTGGAGTCTGATTGTACTTATTTGGTTAGTTGTTCTTAGTATAATGATTGAAATTTTTAATCTGTTTATTCTGTATGGCGCCTTGGTTTTTAGAAAGTTGCCATAAAAATAAAGTTTTATTTATTATTATAGAAACATAGAAACATAGAAGTTGACGGCAGATAAGGACCGCAAGGCCCATCCAGTCTGCCCATTTCTTTTTCTACCTTATAAATGTGCCATCGGCCTTTGCTATGTCAGTGACCTATCTATTCATAGTCATTTGTATTGCTCCCTTATGCCTATCCCATGCCTGTTTGAAGCCCTGCACTGTATTCATAGCCACCACTTCTTGTGGTAAGCCATTCCATGCATCTACCACCCTTTCTGTGAAAAAGAATTTCCTCACATTTCCCTTAATCGGCCTCCCTCTAATCTCATGCTGTGTCCTCTTGTCCTGCTATTTTCTTATATTTAAACATGTTAGACTCTTTCACCTTGTTTATGCCCTTAAGGTGTTTAAATGTCTCGATCATATCACCTCTCTCCCTCCTTTGCTCAAGGGTATACATATTGAGCTCCGTTAATCTGTCCTCATATGTCTTCTGATGCAGTCCCTGCACCATTTTGGTTGCCCTTCTCTGGACTGCCTCAATTTGGTTAATGTCCTTGTGAAGGTGTGGCCTCCAATACTGCCAATACATTATTATTATTATGCTGTGCCTTTTCCTCTGGGTACTGCCCCCGTAACTAGCTTAAATATTCCCATAGCATTCTCTTTATTTCTGATGCTAGTGTTTTTGTGCCCAGCGGGCTAAGATGTAACCCATCCCTTCTGTACATGTTTTTTTGATCAATAAATCTCCCCCATGTGTCTACAAATGTGATGCTCCTAGCACTACACCTGTTAGACAGTCTACTATTTATTCTTTGAATAGTGCCATTTTTTTCAGGGTTGCATCCATAGTTTGGTAATAATGCTGAGATGATAGGAATTTGTTCTCCGGTAGTTATTATGTCAGCACATTCCATAAGCTCATCCACTATGTCTTTTTCATGCTCCCTACCCACATTATTTATCCCCATATGGAGCACCACCACTTTGTTTTTTTGGTGCATTTCACAATAATCTTGGTAAGTGCAGTTTAATGTCCCCAACTCTTGTACCAGGTAAACAGTTTAAAGTCATGTGTTTTTTATAGCCTGTAGTGAGCACAGTGTCAGTATTTCTAATTATAGATTCCCCTTTTACCAGTATATCTATCTCTGGGGCTGAATCACTAGCATCAGTACCCTGAGTTGCTTCCAGTCTGAGTGTCTCAGTGCTTGTCCCAGATTCAGTACTGAGTAGTATCTAGTGTGCATTGCAACTTCATAACCTCCCATAGCCCTCCTTTTTTTTATAGGGAGCTTTAGATATTGTTGCCCAACTATCAGACTCCATTCTCTCACTCACAGTTGTCCAGTTACAGACCTCGGAGCTATCACTGGGGCTTGCAGCTAATATTTTAGGGGGCTCTATATTAGAAGTACCAGGTATTTCAGTTGCCAATGTTCCCTCTGCCTAATTAGCCTGGGAATGAATGTGCAGGGGGTATTTCTGCTGCCACCCCCTCAGTTCAACTTTTAAAGCAGCATTTTCTTTACATTTAGCACATAGGTACCCTAGTGTGCAGGTTTTAGATGGGTTCCAAGTGTACATTTCATATCTCCCGCATTTAATGAGGTCTCCCCTTGCAGCACAGTGTTTTTAGTACCTGCTCCATGCCATGTTACCCTCCATAGTGTGTTCTGTAAACATAAGCTGCCACGTAGTGATTGCCAAACAGATTGCCACTCACTTACCCTCCAGGAGACACCTGTTACTGCCACCAACCTCTGTCTCTCAGTCCCTGCAGGACACACAACGTGCGTGTCTCTGTGCGCGTCTCCATGTGCTGCTACGTGTGCCCACTGAGCTCGTGTCACTCGCTCAAGAGTTAATTTAAATACCCCCACTGACTAGAAGTACATCACTCCCACCCACTGTGCCCAAGTACAGTTTAACCCAAGAGAAAATGAAGTGTATTTAAGTTTACAGGGTTTCTCTCTCCCCCTCTAGTGCAGGGCAGTGGACAAATCCTTCAGCTGCACCAGTTGAAAACAAACACTATGCCCTGTAATGCCCCTCTGCAGTACACCCTAGCAGATTGCTAGACTGAAGTTCAGGCTCCTCAAGTTCCTACATCCTGCTTGCACAATGGCACAGAGCACTTTGGTATTACTTCCAAAAATACAATACAGTACAATGAGTTTACCTTGCATTAAACAGTGTCAGTGGCTCAGTAGGTAGCACACTTGTCTCTGAGGCTGGGAGATCAGAGGGCTGTGGGTTCAGTTCCCACATCTGGTACTTGGGTTAATATCCCAGTACTGACACTGTAGTGCAGCATGAGAGGGGTGCTGCACTTCTGAGGTGCCATCTTTCGGATGAGACGTTAAACCGAGGTCCAATCTGCCTGGATTGGTGGTAGTGCAGGTGGATGTTAAAGATCCTATGGCACTTATCGAAAAGAGTAGGGGAATGTCCCCGGTGTCCTGGCCAAATTTCCCTCTTTCACTAAAAATACCACCAACAGCTTAATCTGGTTCAAGATCAGTTGGCATTCCATCTGTATCCCCCTCCCCCGGGTCGTGCCTGAACATAGGCAGGATTTGTTTAGTGCACTTACCCGGTCAACAAAAACTAAATAAAAAAATAAATAAAAAACTGTGTATTTCCCAGGATCTGCACCAGCACAGCAGGTTTACACCTAGAAAAAAAAAAGATAAAATAATAAGTACATTAAAAAGGTAAGGGGAGGGTGGCAAGGGTGGGAGTAGGGTTTTTATGAGGGTTACCGGGTGGGGGGAAGGTTTTGCTTTATGGTTAAATGGCATCAAATGCAGAAATGGAACTTCCAGTTACACCTCAGATTTCATTCCTATGCCTTAGTCAGAGGTAAAACAGAATCAGATTCAGAATTGAAACTTCTGAAAAGCTGACTAAGTAAATACCAGGGTATGCACTAATCAGGAGGGACAGGGTAGGAAAAGGGAGAAGGGGTGACTCTTCACATAAAGGAGAACATAAAGGCCACAGAAATTCAAAGGAGACAGAGTAAAGTGGAGATACTGTGGGTCAACCTGGAGAAAGGGAGGCGGGCATCTATTAAGATGGGATGATCTACAGACATCTAGCACAGGGACAGGAGTGGGATAAGGATATGATAGAAGAAATATAAGGGATGGCTAACTAGGGTGAGGTGCTGCTAGTGGGGGACTTCAATCTACCAGATGTGGATTGGCGCCTACCTGCTGCATCAGTTAGAAGTAGGGAAATCCTAGACTCCCTGCAGGAGGAGTTCCTCAGGCAACTAATTAAAGGACCCATTAATGAGGGGGCATTACTGAACCTGGTACTGTCAAACTGGGACAGTTTCACTGATGTCATAGTGGAAAGCCACCTGGGGAACAGCGATCAACGTACAGTGTAGTTCAGCAAAAGGACAGGGCCAGCAACAAACCACACTAAAATGAGGGTCCTGGGCTTCGGAAGGGCTGATTTCAAGAAATTAGGAGTGTGCCTCAAGGAAGACCTAGCAGGAATAGGAAAAAAGGGTAAGATACAGGAAAATTGGGCAAAAATAATGTGGGCCATTGAGAAGGCAATAAACCTCTGTGTCACGCAGGTTAAAAAGAGAAGAGGAGAATGAGACCACTATAACTCACCAAGGAAGTAGTAGAGAAAGTAAAGGAAAAGAAGCAGGCATCCAAAAGGTAGAAGATGACACAGAAGAAAGAGGACAGGGAGAGATATCAGGAAAAAACAAAAAGAGGCAGGGAAGGTAGTAAGGAGAGTTAAAGGACAAATGGAAGAAAACATTGCCAAATTAACAAAAAAGTGGATAAAACCTTCTTCAGGTACATGAGGAGTACAGGCAAAGTGAGCAAGCATTAAGGATGCAGGGAGAAGCAATGCACAAGGAAATGATAGAAGGCATCCTTAGAATGGCAGAAAAGGGGGAAATATTGTTAATGGGGGACCTGAATATGCCAGATGTTAACTGGAGCACCTTTGCTGCAGCCACATCCAACAGCAAGGTTATTCTTGATGCCCTACAGGAGGCATGCCTCAGACAGCTAGTGGTGGAACCCACTTGGGAACGAGAGTAATCTGAGATCTGGTACTGTCAAATGGGAATGGAGAAAGGATCTCAGATTTAGAAGTGGGTAACAATCTGGGGACAAGCGACCACCAAACAGTGAAGTTCATGATAAACACAGCCATAGAGTCCAGTCATACAAAAACAAGAGTACTGGACTTTAGGAGGGCTGACCTTGGGAAAATGTGAGAGTGCCTCAAAAAAGCACTAGCAAATGGGCAAGAAGGAGGGGTGGAACAATCAAATAGCCATCACAGAGGCAACAAGCCTTTGTGTGAAGCAACTCACCAAAACAAAATGAAGGAAAAAAAAACACTATGGTTCTCAAAAGAGGTGGCAGGGAAGGTTAAGGAGAAAAATGTAGAATTCAGGAAGTACAAGGAAACACAGAAGGAGCAGGACAGAGAACTATACCAGTTAAAGCAGAAGGAAGTAGGAAAGCCAGTCAGAATAGCAAAGGACCAAGCTGAGGAAAAGATAGCTAACACAATTAAGAAGCAGGATAAAACCTTTTATAGGTACATTAGGGAGCAAAGAAAGACCAAGGGAGGGATAGTGAGACTTAATAAAGGGAAGGGAGGGTGGGCAGACGGTAACAGTGAAAATGCAGGGATACTGAATGAATACTTCTGCTCAGTATTCACAAAAGAAGAGGAGGAGGAGGTACCTAAATCAAAGAATAGTAGCACTCTGGATAGGGAGGTTGATACCAGTCCATACACAGAAGAAAGGGTTCTGAAAGAACTTTTAAAACTAAAGGTGGACAAAGCAATGGGGCCTGATGGGGTTCACCTAAGAATTCTAAAAGAACTAAGGGGAGAACTAGTGACACCACTGAGTACCCTCTTTAACAAATCATGGGAGGATGGTGTGGTACCTGAGGACTGGAGGAGGGCAGATGTGACTCCCTTTCACAATAGTGGGAGCAAGACAGAGGCAGAAAATTACAGACCTGTTAGTTTTACTTCGGTCGTAGGGAAAATGATGGAATCACTCCTGAAGGAAGGAATTGTTAAGTTCCTAGATGCCAGTGGAACACAGGACCCATGGCAGCATGGATTCAGAGCAGGAAGGTTGTGTCAAATGAAACTAATAGATTTCTTTGACTGGGTGACCAAAGTAGTAGACCAAGGAGGGGCTGTGGACATGGCCTACCTAGACTTTAGCAAGGCATTTGACACAGTCCCATACCACACAAACGATTAATATACATGTTCTAGGATCCAAATATCTGGGGAAATATATCTTGTACCGAGAAACTATTTAAAGGCTTTACTGCATTTTGTACACTTTGGGCTTTTTAAATATTTTGCCTCTCAACACGAACTGTGCTTACATCTGGGTCACGGACTCATATTCAAGTCCGCCCGGCTGCGAACGTGATTTTACGAAATTAACAGTTGGAGCTGCTAGGTATACCCTATCTCTACCTGTAGCCCTAAGTGTGTTTCACTGTCTAAATATAACATTACTTACTTAAACCTGTACTATAGCCATATGTGAGCACTGCTCTTAGCAGGGAAGAGGGAGAGCAATTCATAGATTTTATTTTGTGTTGCTTTGAACTACAAACTTGCCAGTTTCTACATGTTCTAGGATCCAAATATCTGGGGGAATATATCTTGTACTGAGAAATGCCTATTTAAAGGCTTTACTGCTTTTTGTACACTTTGGGCTTTTTAAATATTTTGCCTGGCAATGTGAACTGTGCTTACATCTGGGTCATGGACTTGTATTTAAGTCCACCCGGTGACAAGCGTGTCTGCTGTGTCCGCTGGGACAGCATGGATAAAGGGCATTTACTTTCAGCTCCTCTTTTCAGTAAGTTCTACAGTATTTACTTGCTCTTACATACATATTTTAAACTATGGATAATCCTAACAACTATTGTTCATCCTGCCAGATGTTTGGTATGGGATCCCAGATTGTTGATTTTGTATGCAGTAGATGTTGATTGATTGAAACTCTGCAAGAGGAAATAGGCCACTTACTGGCAGCTACAGCAGTTAGTCCCAAGACTGAGGCATTGGAGGGCTACATTGACTCGATGTTAGGTCAATCTATACCCCTGAGTCCTTCCTTATCCCCTGTAGTTCCTCTCATTGTAAAGACTAGTGTCCCCAGTACTTCCTCATCTTCTGCTTTGCTCCTAGATGAATTAGAACAATGATTAGTAGTTACCAAATGTAAAACTAAATGCAGGAGAGGGCAAACATGTAATAGTGCACCAGTATGACCTCTATCCAATAACTATGAAGTTCTCATGCATGAAACCATTGTCTTTCCTCATGGTGATACTCCACTTGTCACTCAAGAGAGTTTATTAGTTTCTAGTCCCCCTTCTAAAGGCTCAATAACTAATGACAGGAATGTTTCATTAAAGCCAAACATTTCTCAATCAAATTTAGTGAATTCAACTAATGGACCTGGAACAGCACTATTCCCTCCCACTAAAATGGATCACCATCCCCCATCAAGACACATTTTTGTTATTGGTGACTCTATTATTAAGCACATGGACCATCCTATCTGTAATGTGGACAAACTTAATTGTACTTGTTCCAGTCTAAGAGGGGCTAGAGTCTCAGATATTACTTCTGTAGTCAAAGAAATATTAGTGGGGGCTGGAGATAACCCTTTGTTTGTAATACATGCTTGTACTAACGATGTACATAGAACCAGTCTTGAAGAGCTTAAGCATGATATCATTGCACTCAATAATGTTCTGGCAGACAAAGACAGCCTTGTATGCTTTTCTGAGATTCTTTCTGTACCTAGAGCTACTAATGCTATCAAAATATTAAGATTAAAGATTTTAATGATTGGCTAAGGTGATGGTGCCTCCAGCAGGGCATTTTATGCCTTGCACACTGGGAAACTTTTTACCAAAAAAATTCCTTGTTCTGGTGGGATGGACTCCATCTCAGCAGAAGGGGAAGTACTTTATTAGGTAGAAGTGTTACTTCAGCTATCAACAAACTTTTAAACTAAGAACTGGGGGTGAGGACAGGAACTTGTCCTGTTCTCTAAAAAGGTTTAATAGTGATCCCACTGTATGTGAGGTTCTTTCTCTCAATGGAAGATCTCTAAATGTGGTTAAAATGGCAGAACTCGAGGCTAAGTGCCTTTTGGTTAACTTTGGACTTATTTCCATCACTGAAACCTGGTGGGACCCTGATACTACTTGGATCCCACATTTATCTGGATATAAGCTATTCCATAAGGATCGACAAGGCCAGGTTGGGGGAGGGGTTTGTCTTTGTGTTAGGGAGGATATAGCCTTATTTCAGCTCCCCTTTACTAGTAATATTGAATTCATTTGTGTGAATATTCAGATTAAGGGGCGACCCCAACTGTTGGTTGGGACATGTTACAGGCACCCATCATCAAACCCTGATTACACCTTACTCTTACACAAAGAAATCTCTGATATGGCCTCTAAAGGTAATATTCTCATATTGGGTGATTTTAATATGCCCTCTATAAACTGAACCACCTTATCTGGTAGTACGCAGTGTGAAACGGATCTAATAGCTCTTATTGTGGATATGGGCTTGGAACAAGTTATAACTGAACTGACCCATGGAGAGAATATATTAGATTTAGTTATTACTAATATTGGGAATTCCATATCAAATATCCAAGTTGGTGCCCCCTTGGGTTCTAGCAACCATTTCTCAATTTCCTTCTCATTGTTATTCTTTCATCAAAACTAGAATTTTTCTGAATTTAAAAATTATGATAATGTGAAATTTAACATCATTAATGATCATTTAAATTCTATTTCTTGGGATAAAATATTATCTCCTCTCTCCCTCGAGAAATCTTGGGAATGTTTGAACTCTTCGATCTATTATTTGGAAGATTTATTTGTCCCCATCAAAAAAAAGTATAACAAGAAGGGGATGATCCCTCTGTGGTTTAATAAAACTATCAACAATTTAATTAAAAATAAACAAAGGCTTTTTTCTCTTGTAAGAAATAGTGACGGAGTTGCCAAAGAACAACTACTTTCTAAATATTGGAAAACCTTAAAACTTTTAAAACAAGCTATCTTACAATCTAAAAATAAATTAGAGTTTCATTTGGCTTATTCCAAAGATAGCTACAAATTTATTCTCCTATCTTAATAACAAGAAGTTGAATAACAGATACACGGGTCCTCTATTTGTAAATAACTCCATTATTTCTACTGACAGGGAAATCGCTGACACATTTAACAATCAGTTTTGTTCAGTTTTCACTAAAAAAGAAGTCCCAAAACATTTTAGGCATTCAGTTAACAACATTTCCCTTTATATTATCACTGAAGCTGATGCCTTAGAGGTTATTCATTCCTTAAAATGGACATCTAGTCCAGGACCAGATAATATTAACCCTAGAATTTTACTAGAAACAGCTGAAGTTATAAATAAACCCCTAACTGTCATTTTTAACAAATCTTTACATGAAGGTGTTATTCCCCATGACTGGGCAAATGCCACAGTTTTACCAATTTTCAAGAATGGTAACCATTCCAAGCCTGAAAACTATCGACCAATAAGCCTAACTTCAGTTATAAGTAAATTAATGGAGAAAATCATTAAAAAATGTTGAAAAAGGAATCAATCACAAACAACATAACTGACCCTACCCAACATGGATTCAGGCATTGGTATCCTTGTACCACTAATCTTGTAGCCTTTTATAATTATATCAGTATGAGACTAGATAATGGTATCCCCATGGATGTAATCCTCCTCGACTACAGCTGAGCATTTGATAAGGTCCCTCATGACATATTGCTTGACAAACTGATGAAATTGGGATTTTCACAGTCTATAATTAATTGGGTCTCTGGCTGGCTGTCTAACAGACAACAGAAAGTTAAAATAAATAGCTCACTCTCCTGAGTTCGGAGTGTCACCAGTGGAGTTCCACAGGGTTCAGTTCTCGGACCAACTTTGTTTAATATTTTTATCAGTGACCTGCAGGTTAGTTCGGACAATCTTCTTTCAAAATTTGCTGACGACACTAAGTTAGGAGGGTCTGTATTAACATCATTAAATAGGACATCCATTAGTAATAAAAAAAACTATTGAAGAATGGGCAGACTCTAATAGGATGTTACTTAATCCAGATAAGTGTCATGTATTACACCTTGGTAGGAATAATCCCAAACAGATTTATCTTTTAAATAATATCCCCCTTCACGTGTCATTAGTAGAGTGGAATCTTGGAATTCTTGTCAACAATAAATTATCCTCTACTGATCATTGTACTAGGGTAGCCAAAATATCTAATGCAATGCTTACTCAAATTAAATGATCCTTTGTTTCTAGGACTCAGGAATGTATTATTCCCCTGTATAGAGCTCATGTAAGGCCACATTCTGACTACGATTCTCCATTTTGTAGCCCTTATTTAAGATAGGAGAGGGACAGAATAGAAAAAATTCAGAGGAGAGCTACCAAAATGGTTTCACATTTGTCCAAAATGGACTATTGGGGTAGACTTCAGGAAACCAGGTTACATTCACTTCAATCAAGATGAATCAGAGGTGACCTGCTTCTATTATATAAAATTCAGAACTCTCGGGACCTAATGCACCAATGTGGTCTAAACTTCTCTAGTAGAAGGATTAACCCACGGTTCCACAACAAACAAATTGATGTGGCAAAATCTAAAACAAATACAAGGTTAAATTATTTTACGTTAAGAACCCCCAGAGTTTGGAATTCACTTCCTCAAGATTTGGTGGAAAGTAACTCCATTTCTTCCTTTAAAAAAGGTTTGGATCTTTGAATGGAGTCCAACAGCTCCAGGCTATGACTTTTCCCACCAAGGTGGTGGGGGACAATCTCGATGAGCTATAGCCTTCTTTTGTCCTTTAAAACCAAGTAAACCAAATACAGGTTAGCCAGTCTTGGAGTGGGCCCCAAGGTGGTAGCCTGGGTAAAAAATTGGCTGGACAACAGGATACAGAGGGTAATAATAAACAGAGTCCACTCTGAAGAAAGGGGAGTTAATAGCGGGGTTGAGTACTAGGACCGGTTCTCTTTAATGTCTTTATAAGTGACACTGCAGATGGACTGAAAGGAAAAGTATGTCTCTTTGCAGACAACACAAAGATCTGAAATGGGGTCGATACAGAAGGTGGGGTGAAAAGATGCAAAGGGACTTGGTAAGGTTGGAAGAATGGTCAAAGGTATGGCAGCTTAGATTCAATGCAAAGAAGTGCAAAGTAATGCACCTGGGAAACAAAAACCCAGGTGAAGAGTACACAATGGGGGGGGGGGTGAGATACTAACAAGAACAAAAATGGAAAGGGACCTGGGGGTAATCATATCACATGACCTTAAGGTGGGCAATCAATGTGAGAAGGCAGTAAGGAGGGCTGGTGCGATACTGTGATGCATAGGAAGAGGCATCACCGGTAGAAAACAGGAAGTTGTTAGCCCTCTGTACAGACAGTTGGTGAGACCCCATCTAGAGTACTGTGTGCAGTTCTGGAGACCCCATCTCTGCAAGGACATAGACAGGATGGAAGCTGTCCAGAGGCGGGCAACTAAAATGGTGCAGGGTCACCAGAAGACATATGAAGAGAGATTAAAGGAGCTTTATATGTATACCCTCGAAGAGAGGAGGGAGAGGGGGGACATGATAGACACTTTCAAGTACCTTAAGGGAATCAACAAAGTCCAAGAGAGTAGCATCTTTCAGAAAAAGAGATGTGCAAGAACAAGGGGGCACAATTTGAAGCTAGAGGGGGACGGATCAGAGGTAATGTGAGGAAGTATTTTTTCACAGAGAAGGTTGTGGATACATGGAACAGCCTTCCTGAGGAGGTAGTGGAGTCAAAAACAGTGGGGGAATTCAAGAATGCATGGGACAGACATAAGGGGGGTAGGAGGACGTAGGCTATTGGTTAACTAGGATCTGCAGCTTATCCATTAGGTTGGGAAATGGGCAGACTAGGTGGGCTAAGTGGTCCTTATCAGCCATCAAATTCTGTGTTTCTATGTTTCTGTGTAGGGACAGTAAGACTAAAAGGTGAGGGGGGAGAGTGTGGAAGAGGACCAGAGGAAAGCTGACATGCTGAATAAATACTTTTTTTTTCAGTATTCACAAAGGAAGGGATATATGATGGGCCACAGATAGAGGAGAAGGGCATTAGAGGAAAGGAGGTGGACACTAGCCCTTTAATGGAGGAGAGAGTCCTCAGGGAACTAGCAAAACTAAAAGTAGACAAGGCAATGAGGCTGGACAAGGTTCACCCAAGGACACTAAGGGAGCTAAAGAAGGAAATGCCTGAGCCTCTGACAGCCCTGTTCACTCTATCAGTGGATACAGGGAAGTTCCAGGGGACTGGAGGAGGATGGGTGTGGTCCCACTACAAAAAAGTGGGAATAGGGAGAAGGCAGGAAACTACCGATCTGTAAGCCTGACTTCGGTGGTGGGCAAGGTTAAAGAAACACTACTTAAAGAAAGGAGTGGGACTACTTTAACACCAGTGGATTGCAGGATCTGAGGCAGCAGATTCACAGAGGAAAGATCGTGCAAAACAAACCTGATAGAATTTTTTTGACAGGGTTACCAGGGAGGAACAGTGGATGTGGCCTATCTGGATTTTAGGAAGGCCTTCAACACCTTTCCACACAGAAGACTGGTAAAGAAGCTTGGCAGCATGGGAATGGATCCAAAGGTTGTAAAATGAGTAGATATAACTACTTCTGAACTCTGTTACTGCTCTCAATCCCTCTCCTACCCCCCACATCTTCTCCCTCTGTATCGCTACCTTTCTAGCACTGGGAAAACTGAATATTGTGCAATTACACTTATTTTTTGTTCTATGACCCAGTCTCTCCTTGTCTCCTTTCTGCACCATTCTTTCTCCCAACCCCCCTTACTCTGGCCTCTAAATCCAAAATGCTTAATTTTCCCCTGACCCTCATCTTTGTCTCTCATCTGCTTCTAAGGCACCAGGCTGAGATGTCCCGCCACCACCTCTGAGCCCCTGTTTCTCCTCATCCACACCTTCTTTCACACTCCTGCCCCTAGTTCTTTGTCCACAAGCTCCAAACGGCCCACCTACCGATTAAGCGTTAGGTGGAATCCTGGCTAATAACTCCTACTGACTCTCCCACTTTCTCCTCTCTTCCAGAAGGAGCCCAAAAAGGCTGCGGTGCTGGCTCAGAACTTAGGCGCCCACTCCTCAGACTTCCACCCGCCTGCTCAAGCAATTCAGGTACGGTTCATCCTCGTGAAGCCACGGACTTGTAAGCCTGTAAATTGATTGGTTCCCAGACTCAGAAACTTGCCTACTATTGGCTGCCATGTACTCCGTGGCTCCCTAATTGGCCTTGCACTCTCAGCATTTTTTTTTATTCTCTGCTAGACAGAGCCAAGAGGTGGCACATATTATTACTATTCAAAATAACTAAACTGAGTGTAATTTGTCCTACCTCACCTGTGCCGACCCCTGCCTCTATTAAATTCCACTCCTCCCCCACCCTACTCCACCTATTTCTCTCCTCTACATAGTCACTGTGTTCCAAGCCTTCCCCTTAAAGGGGCCTGCCCTCAACTTCAACAAAGGTAACCTAACTAAAATACCACAAGCTGCCTCTCTTGCTGACTAACTCTTTTAGCCCAACCCCTCCCTCAGGAGCATTATCTCTCAAAATCAGGCCATAAATATGTTAGAATTGTAACAGGTTGCTTCCACTTTTTGTCCTGCTGTGTTTAGCATGAAACTCCAAATGAACCCCACTATACTGTTTATCCTGATGTCTCCGTGGCTGACCACCATTATTCCCCAATACCACTTCAAAAGTCTGCTATCCAATTTTACTGTAAGTAGCCAAAAGGCTACAGCCACCCAGTCATTCCCAAACCTTGAAAGCAATCTTTGGAAATATGACCCCCTACAGGTGCATCGGGGTGACACCCCCCCCCCTTCTCCAACTCATACATTTTTCTAAATTATTAAAAACAACACCAAAGGAAATAAGTCATCCAGACTCCGCTCCTTAGCCTTAAAACAACTTAGGCTGCATGCTACCCGCATGATCTGGCTAATTTTACTCCTATCAGGGAACATTCACCCAAACCCTAGCCCTAAAGCGGGGAGTGCAACCCCCACAAAAAAAAGATGTAATCTCTCCATTGCCTTCATCAACATTTGCAGTCTCCAGGCCAAATTTGATTCTGTACAAGTATGGGTCGCTCAACACAACCCTGATGTCTTATCCATGGTTGAGGCCTGGCTCACCCTGAGAACAGCTGACACAGAAATCCAGCTGAATGGTTACACTTCCTTCAGATTGGATAGGGTTGGAAAACAGGGTAGGAGTGTGTGTCATTTATCTTAAAAACCACCTGCAGGGCCAGTCACTTCCATCTTTAAAAACTGGTCATAATGTTCAGATTCTACCTATAAAAATAATTGTCAGCCAGCATGGGAAAAGCCTAACCTTTATCTCCACTTACATCACTCCCAAGGAACAGGAGGCTGGCTTTAACATGCTCCATGAATACTTCTCAGGCCTCCACCATAACAATGAGCTGTTAGTGGTCGGCAACCTCAACATAAACTGGTTGTCTCCTAACGCCTTCACATAGAAAGATGCAATCTCCGAATTAAATATCATTCAGCTGCTCAATTCCCCTACATAAACTAACTATCATACAGGGTTCACCACCCTTCTGGACTGGCTTCTCACAAACCACCCAGAATGAATCACTAGTACGGTCATCCTGCCAGACTCCATAAGCGATCACTCACCTATCCTCAGCACCTGGTCAAATAAGTCCCCAAAACTTCCTGCCAAAGAAGTTACTACCCACATCTTGTGACAAGGCCAGTTGGACCCACTAAAAGCTCATCTCAGCCAGATAGACTGGTCCTCCATCTAGTCTGCAATTGATGTCAATATTGCTTTAGACCACTTCATCAAGGTCTTCAATGCAGCCTGTGACACCTTCGCTCCTATCACAAAAAGGAAGGTTCAGGGCTCCCAGAAGTCATGGATATCCTCACCACTGATTGACCTAATGCATGCCAGGGATAACCTTTGGCATATAGCAAAAAGCACAGGATCCCAAATCGATCTCTAAAATTATCAAACTGCCCACAACAAATGCACCTAGGCCATCTGCCAGGCTAAGGGCTGCTTTTTCAGGGCTACGCTGGACAACTCCTGGGATGACTGCTGGAATTTCTGGGCAAATATTAAGTCACTAACTGAAAAGCCCAGCAGAACACTCCCCCCCCATGCTGAACCTAAACAGGGTAGTAACACAGGACCAGAAAACAATTGCCAATATTTTTAATAAGGCCTTTAAAGACATTAGTGGAGTGCTCCCTGCTGACTATCTACTCCCTACACAGGGTCAACAAACTGCCACAACTGCTGCCTCTACCTCCTGCCAGCCCAGCACTGTGCCCCCCTTCTACCTCAAGATAATCAAACCTGGAGAAGCCAAAAAATACCTTCAAAAGGTACTTTGAAAATCCAGGTACAGTAATGACAGCCTTGATCTTAAGTTACTCTCCCTCACCCTGGATGTCATCCTGGCTCCATTAACAATAATTATAAACCTCTCCCTAATCACAGATAAATTCTCTATGGCCTGGAAAGCCACAGTTGCAACTCCAGTATTTAAAAATGGTGATAGGGCAACCCATACTAACCAAGACCAATTTCCATCCTACCCCTAATCTCCAAAGTGCTGGAACGTATCATCTGCAATCAATAACCAACCACCTAAACAAATATCAATTACAATGCAAGGAACAACACAGTTTTTGAAAACTACACAGCACAACGACTGCATTGATTGAGTTCACTGGTTACTTTCAGGACACTATTGATTGTGGGCACTTAGTAGGGGCCACCTTTACTGACCTCACTAAGGCCTTCAATACCATGAACCATGATCTATTGCTGACTCAACTCCAAGATTCCTCCACGTCTCCAATCTCCCTGAACTGGTTCTGTAGCTACAGTACGAGTCACATTAAACTGTTCCTCCAATGAGTTGTTTTAGCATTTCTGACTGAGTTGCATAAGTGTTGCTGGATCCAGTACAAAGCCTTGCATAAACTGTTTTATAAGAGTTAAAACTCAGATTTGCCTTGCATTGTGACTGGCTGCTGATGCATTCCAAATGAGTTACAAAAGCATTTTACAAACATTGCTCTTGAGCTGGTTAAGCATTAAAAAACAATGTAATATGAGTTGCCAATGCAGTGCCAACTGTAAAAAACAATGCTAAACCAACTTGGTGGTGGAACAGTATAATGTGATTTGCACTGTATGTAACCTCCACCCAGGTATGCTGTTTCTATCTTGACAGCTGTACCTGGTGGGCTGGGTTCAGGGAGGAATATGTCACTCCGCACATTGGCTAGGTTTGGCTACTCTGCAACAGGGGCACCCAAGTAACTCCAGACAAAGGAAGCAATAACTGTAATGTCCAATACCAGAAGTGGGATTCTAAAGTGTGGCTTTTATTCACATCCAACAGAATAAACAAAGCATAGATGGACCCACACGGGGCTACACTCCTGGTAAGGCAGATTTAAGGAGACCAGAATGCATCCTCATCAATTTAGTCCTCAGGCTCTGAAACACACTGGGCATACAGCCAGAACTTGTACACTGCTCTAGGTTTTCCCTGGCTTGGCTCCCTTGCCATTATATGGAACCTTTCCATATAATGTGGAAACATTTATTGGTGGCTCCCTAAACCATCTATGAGCACTTCTGCTCCATAACGGAATCTTCCTCATCAATCACACATCTGGGTACTTTCCTCAGGCACTGGCCAAGTACCTGAGAGAAAGCAACAGGTGTCCCAGAGCAAATCCATAGAGGTGAATTTGGTTACTACTGATGGGGGTCTTCCACCTCTCGCTCCCATAATTCATACCCGGCCATTTCTCTGGACTACAACACCTCATCCTTTAAAACACTTTGCTGTGTAGATTCTTTTTAAATGTATTCACATTCAATCTACTGTCTTTCCATTCAATCTACTGTCTTTACATCCCAGTTGTGCTGAACTTGAACATACTTAATAAGAGGCTGTGTCCATTACTCTAGACTCCCCACAGAGTTAAGCAGTCCAATCCCCACATCTTCTAAACTGTACTTGGCTGTCTTTTCCTGACCCCACAGTAACAGTCCCTTTAGTTTCATCTTGATTCAGGTGAAAACACATGGCCCTTTAGCAGAGCAAACTCACCCCTTGGTTGCTGGTGTCCCACAGGCGTTTTCTCCTCAAAGAACTCTCATCCAGAGCTTCTGGTGCCTCAGCATGAACTTAAATCAGGCAGCATCTTTTCCCTAGCTGGACCAGGGGGGTTGCCCCTGGAAGCAGGCTGATTCTTTCCCCCCATCCCCACAGGGATGGGGCCCTGAACCACTGAGAGTGGTCTCCACCACTTCAATGTGCTCTTCTTGTGTTTCTCTTCAGGTGAGAACACACACCTATACAACAAAAAATAGCTCTTTGGCAGAGCTTAGAGCTCTGAGGGCCTGCTTACAGCAGAGCACCTCTTCTACTCACTGCACAGACTCTACTCACTCTACAGACTGACTTCAAAATCCCCAACGTTCTACTCTAACCTCCAACTGCAACATTCCAGGGTGGCTTATGCAGCTGCGACAGTTGTAAATGATGTCATCTCTCAGTCTCAGCTGAGACTGAGAACAGAGTGAGACAGTGTGAAATCCATTTAACTGGAGTTTCACAAGCTGCCTTCCCTGACTACCACTAGGTCTTACTGGGATTCTAGTAACCCCGGGTAACAGGGGGTTACATGTACTTCTTCGGATGGGGTCAACAGGTCAAAATAGGTGACACTATCTCAGACAGACTAACTGTAAGTACCTGAGTCCCTCAAGGGTCCATCTTGGGTCTGCTGCTGTTTAGTCTCTTCCTAAACAATCTCCCTAAAGCAAGCAATGCCAAAATGCTACTATATGCAGATGATGCTGTCCTCTACACAAGTCATCTTGACCCTGTTGCTCTGGAACAAAGTCTCCAGTATAATTTCAGACTTCTGAAAAACTGGTTCTCTAATGCCTGACTGCTCCTCAACTATAAAAGAACAAAAAACACGCTGTTTACCTCCACACACAGTAAACGCAGGTCTGCCATTCTAAACATCCACAACCAAAAACATGAAATCCTCATCATGGTGCTACATTTCAAATATCTCGGCCTCACCTTGGATAGTTCCCTGACCTACTTGTTTCACATAGACAATATCTCCTGATCTGCAAACAAGAAAATCAGTTTGCTATACCAACATAGGCACTGCCTCACAACAGATGCCTTAAAACTTTCCATAACTAGCTCTGTCTTCTCTGGGATTGACTATGGTCTTGCGGTCGACAGAGGTGCCTCTACCTTCACCATGAAATGTGTCACCCTAACCCTAAACAAGTCCTGTAGACTCCTCCTGGGGCACCGAAATTGACTCACACTTGTGATCTTATACTCTCTCAGGCTGCCTTAGCTTAGAGTACCATATTAGGTATCAAACTTTTCTTTTAGCTAAAAAGGCCTCCCTTGGCTTAGCTTCTTCTGGTATCCAATCTAAGCTTATCCAAACTACCCCCTTCCAGACTGACCTGAAGGACCATAAATAACATCTATAAGGTCCCTTTCTGTCAAATGACCTTTGGACAGCATTCCTTTGGATATCTCACCCCTAAGTAGCTAAATGTACTCCCACCTAACTTGCTAGCTGAGACCAAACTAGCCCTTTTCAAATCCAAACTTCACTCCTACCTGGCTAGCCAAATGGAATGCCACTGTTTCCCACACTGCTGACCTAATGAAGTAGACCTTGCCTTACGTGTGCTCCCCCCCAATCTTGGCCTATCTCCTGAGACCTTCCCACCTTATTCCCCCTATCTGCCACCTCAGGCTCCCCCACATCTCCCTGACTCCCCTCTGCTTCCTCACTCAACCCAACCTTCTCCCTTACCTCCTTCTTTTCACCTTCCTCCCACCCTCCCTTCCTCACCCACCTGCCTATCCACTACATCGCCTCATCTCACTGCATCTCCTCACCTCAACCCCACTCTCCCCTCCTTTTCTAGCCTCCTTTCTCCAGACTACAAATTCTCTGTAATCCCCTCCTCCTTCCCCATTTTTTCACCCCCAGACAAAAGGAACTTGTGGAGCTTCAGTTCCTGGCTATTGATTTCATCTTCTTTTTCCCTCTCGACCTCACTCGCCTACAGTATAGTTAGCACCTCTCCCCCATCTAACCCTCCATACCTCTACCCCCTAATATTTTTCCTGGGCTTCCTATTTTTGGAATCAATGATTAGAATGCTGCTGCTATTATGAATTGTCTTACCTGCTTGTTGTCTTTTTGCTATCAACATAGGCGCCGGGTTGTATGGGCCCGTGGGGCACAGGCCCCAGCAATATTTATTGAGCTGTGCTGAGCCCCAGCAATGTGTTGCTATGCTTGCTGCTCTGCTTTTCTCCCCCTTGGGCCCTTGCCCTTTAAATTGTGCACACGGTACATGACCGGCATTGATTCACCTGCCACTACACATTCCCCCCTCCGTTTAACTGCTGGCACCACCGTGGTGGCCTGGGCATGCTGGCCTGCTGGCATTATTTAAAATTTGCGCCACTGGTGCAGGATTAGTTGTCTGTTTACTTGGACCCCCCAATTGTATTAAAGTGCTCAGTGCTTTCTGGTTGGGTGGCGGCTGGTGGCATTATCCAATTTGCCAGTGCTGCTTCCTGTGATTGGCCACTGCAGCAGCCAGCAGGGTTTATTAGGTGCCATACATGTGCAGCCGGGGTCTGATTCGTAAAGTGCAAGCATCTTAAGCGAGAAGTCAGTGTGAGCAGAGCAGCAGAAGAAGATGACTAGACCGAGAGCAAGGTGATGGTGAGAGAGAGCCAAGGGCGAGGATGAGTTCCCTTTCTTTCCCTAAGTTCCCTCCCTGACTTACCACATCTGCGAGACTAGTCTGCGACCTAGTAGTACTTCAGTTTGGGTTGGGACTGGTCACTGGGCGAGTGGGGTGAGTTGGCGATGAGATCAAGGAGCAGCAGCCAGCAGGTGTACAGTGTGAGGGTGAGTAAAAATAAGTGGGATGTGAGGGGAGTCAGGGGACCTTGCTGCCTGCTGCTGCTTATTTGTGTTCTGTATGTTCAGGCTGTTGTCTGTCTGGTAACTGCCACACACTGAATATCAGCACTTGGCCACTACGTAATGTTTATTGAATCTGTTTACCTTTATTGTACAAGATAATACCCTCTGAAATCTTTTTTTGTTTGTTTTGTTTTTTGGCTATGTGGTAGATGATGTCCTGCAGGGTTAAACCCCCCAAAAATTGTCCCGTTAAAAACATAGCTAGAATACATACAGGTCAGCACGTATTCATTAGCCCATTTATGGTTGTAGCTTCTAGGTATCGTGCAAACTACAGTGTCCATTACAGTAAGCCACAACTCCTTTGCATCCTTAGACTTTACAGCACCGGGGGTATAAGCCGTTCCATCTTATATAACTCAGCAAGGAACAGACTAACACAGTAGTGGTGAGGTATTGCAAAGAGGTTGGAAAATGTGTTTAACTCCAGAAACAGAATTATGTAACTTTAAAACTACTGGGTGTGTCAATGTTTGGAAATGTAAAACATTTGCGATTCCTCATTTCAAGTCTCTTATTACTTCAGGAGCTAGAAGCATTTGGCATTGGCATAGTTATTTAGTTGCTTCCTACCTAACAGATTCGGAATAAAGACGTATTCCTCCGAATAGATCAGCCGGCAATAAACGGGCTGATGGTGGCAGTTGGGTTTTGTTTTTGTTTTTGTTTGTTTGTCGTTTTGATGCTTTATGTACACAAATTTATAGTTGGCCAACAGTGCAGTCAGAATATATCGGCTGATAGGATTTACCCAAAATAAACCATTTCAGACAGAATTTATACTGTACTGTATGCACACTGAAATAAACAAAAGATTCATCACAATACAAGATGTATGGATACCTTTACCTTTTACAAATGTTTCAATACATTTTATAGTGCAAATGCAATGAACATTTTAGCTATACGGTTTTATCAGATCACAATAAAAGCCGCACCAATAAGATTTATGGATTCTCTTTTACTAAATGTGCAAAATATTACCAAATTAGAGTTTAGATGTCCACGATTCGGGAGGGGACACATATGATATGAATTCTGACACTAATCTTTCTGACTGTAATCATTCTGACCTGGGTAGAACTAAAGCAGGACAGAGAACACTGGTAGTAGAAATGTAAATGTTGTATTACTGCTGGGCTAGCATGACAGTAAATAAGTTGAACTTCAAGTAAAAAATGTGGTACTATGATTATGAATGCCTTTTGGATGCACCAAGCTGGGGCTCACTGATCTATTGATTAGAGCACCGGATTTGGAACCTGGAGATCAAAGGTTCAAATCCCACTATGGATACTGACTGTCTTTGTGATGCTGGGTAGAAGCAGGAGCCCACTGGAAGTGGAATGTTGTATTACAGCTGGGCTAGTCTGAGTAAATAAATTGGAAGAAAAAAACTAGGTGGCTTACTATGAATGCCTTTTGGGTGCACCAGTCCTGTCTCTATCCAGCCACTATGTGTGTGTTTAGCTAAATTTCCTTCAATATGCCCCTAAGTGTTTCTTAGTTTCCTTAAAATTCTAGATTTAGCTAAAATATTCACTTGTCCAGCCCAACAGCAGTGGTAATATTTTCTATTCCCATTTTTTTCCATCTAGCTGTTTGGTATCCTGGTTTACCACATGCTTCTTCTATTTTGGTATCCTTCTGGTGATCTCACAGTCCCATCTATGCCCCCCCCCTCCCAGTTGTTGAGGCTGACAGGGTCAGGGATCAACATGGGACAGAAACATAGAAACATAGAATTTGACGGCAGATAAGGACCGCTTGGCCCACCCAGTCTGCCCATTTCCCTACCTGATGGATAAGCTGCAGATCCAGAAACAGAATTATGTAACTTTAAAACTACTGGGTGTGTCAATGTTTGGAAATGTAAAACATTTACGATTCCTCATTTCAAGTGTCTTATTACTTCAGGAGCTAGAAGCATTTGGCATTGGCATAGTTATTTAGTTGCTTCCTACCTAACAGATTCGGAATAAAGACGTATTCCTCCGAATAGATCAGCCGGCAATAAACAGGCTGATGGTGGCAGTTGGGTTTTGTTTTTGTTTTCGTTTGTTTGTCGTTTTGATGCTTTATGTACACAAATTTATAGTTGGCCAACAGTGCAGTCAGAATATGTCGGCTGATAGGATTTACCAAAATAAGCCATTTCAGACAAAATTTATACTGTACTGTTTTCGCACTGAAATAAACAAAAGATTCATCACAATACAAGATGTATGGATACCTTTACCTTTTACAAATGTTTTAATACATTTTATAGTGTAAATGCAATGAACATTTTAGCTATACAGTTTTATCAGATCGCAATAAAAAGCCGCACCAATAGGATTTATGTATTCTCTTTTACTAAATGTGCAAAATATTACCAAATTAGAATTTAGATGTCCACGATTCGGGAGGGGACACATATCTCCACCCAGTCTGCCCATTTCCCTACCTGGTGGATAAGCTACAGATCCAGAAATAGAATTATGTAATTTTAAAACTACTGGGTGTGTCAATGTTTGGAAATGTAAAACATTTGCGATTCCTCATTTCAAGTCTCTTATTACTTCAGGAGCTAGAAGCATTTGGCATTGGCATAGTTATTTAGTTGCTTCCTACCTAACAGATTTGGAATAAAGACGTATTCCTCCGAATAGATCAGCCGGCAATAAATGGCAAGTATCTGGGAGCTTGGATAGACCAAAGACTCTCCTTCATTGAACATATCGAGGACTTGCTAAAACGATTTCGGCAAAGGCTTGGATTGTTTTTTAGAATCAACCAATTTCTCACCAGAGATGCCAAGAAACAACTGGTCCAATCCATTTTCCTATCATTGGTTGATTACGCTGATTTCCTCTACAGCCAATGCCCCAACTCTTACATGGCTAAACTGGACACACTCTACCATCGAGCACTGAGGTTTATAACGGGACTCCCCTTCGACACGCATCACTGCACCCTATATGCGGCAGTGGGGTGGACATCACTAAAGTTCAGGCGCCACAGAAACGCTGCTCACTGGACCTATAGAGCCATCTCTAATAAGCTACCTTATTATATCTCCTGCTGTCTTCCCCTGAGTATAATTGGGAAATACACGTTAAGAAGTTACTCAGCTATTACACTTAAAGTACCCAAAGAAATCCTGTCGCAGGGCAGCCATAAGTTTGTACTACCTACCTTATGGAACCATCTACAAAACCCTCAAATTAAGCACTCTAATTGGTATAAATGCCTTCAAGATGCTTTATTTCCATACAATCAGAGAAGTATGTAACTGCTTCACCCACTCAGACCCAGTACCGTGTCTGCACTGGTATATAGCCACACGCCTAGACCCAATTTTAAGTACTGACCCCCAGCTTGCTCCTCACCAGCCTAATTGTTCTCTCTCTCTCATCCCCCTGTGTTATCAACACTAGGCCCATCCATCCCCTTATTCTTCCTTTCCCAACCTCGGATAGGAGCTCACTACCCTGGGTTGTGACATCCCACCATGCCCCGTACTTTATAACATTCAATCCCGGGGCTCACACATACTCCTTTTCTCCATCCACCTTCTCTACATCCTGTTTTACCAACTCCTTTCTGTGCACCGTGTCCTCCTTGCCTTTTCTTCCCTACCTCCCCCTTCCCCCTACCTTCACCTCTACCTGGTGTATATTTTTATTTTTATTTTTTTTCTTCCGTTACTTCCCCCTGAAACCTTAGATAACCTGCTTTATCTTCCTATAGACACTTCTATGTATGTAAATACAGTGTAATCTGTACCATATCTGTATAATTCTATGTACATATGAACTTCTTTTTCTTCCTCTTTGTAAAGAGTATTATCTGTATTGCCTTGTAAATACCTGTGTTGACCTGTATATACAATTGTTCATGCTCCACCCAGGTCCATCTTGCAAATGAGCTTCTGCTCAACGATGAACGCCTGGTTAAATAAAGACTTGATTGATTGATTCTAGTTAATCAACAGCTTACCTCCTCCTGCCCCCCCACTAGAATTGCCTTTTGCCTGTCCCATGCATTCTTGAATTCTCCCACTGTTCCTGACTCCACAACCTCCTCAGGAAGGCTGTTCCATGCATCCACAACTCTCTCTGTGAAAAAATACTTTCTAACATTACCTCTGAGCCATTCCCCCTCTATCTTCAAGTTGTGCCCCCTTGTTCTTGCACATCTCTTCTGATGAAAGATACTACCCTCTTGTACCTTGTTAATTCCCTTAAGATACTTGAACGTTTCTATCATTTCCCCCCTCTCCCTCCTTTCCTCAAGGGTATATATATTAAGCTGCTTTAGTCTCTCCTCGTATGTCTTCTGGTGTAGATCTTGCACCATTTTGGTTGCCCTCCTCTGAACAGCCTCCACTCTGTCTATGTCTTTACGGAGATGGGGTCTCCAGAATTGCACGCAGTACTCCAGATGGGGTCTCACTAACTGTCTGTAGAGAGGGATAACAACTTCCTGTTTTCTACTGTTGATGCCTCTCCCTATGCATCCCAGTATCCCCGCAGCCCTCCTAACTGCCTTCTCACATTGCTTGCCCACCTTTAGGTCATCTGATATACCATAATTACTCCTAGGTCTTTTTCGATTTTTGTTGTTGTTATTAACTCACCCCCACTGTGTACTCTTCCCCTGGGTTTTTGTTTCCCAGATGTATTACCTTGCACTTCTTTGCATTGAATCTGAGCTGCCACATATTTGACCATTCCTCCAACCTTGCCAAGTCCCTTTTCATTCTTTCCACCCCACTTTGTGTATCATCCCTGTTGCAGATCTTTGTGTCATCTGCAAAGAGGCATACCTTTCCTTCCAGGTGCTCTCCAATGTCACTTATAAAGATATTAAAAGAGGACCGGTCCCAGTACCGAACCATGCGGTACCCTGCTAGTTACCCTCCTTTCTTCACTGTGGACTCTGTTTACTATTACCTTTTGCATCCTGTTATACAGCCAATTTTTTATCCAGGCTACCACCTTCGGGCCTACTCCAAGGCTGGCTAACTTGTATATTAATCTTTTGTGTAAGACTGTGTCGAATGCCTTGCTAAAATCTAGATAGGCCATATCCACAGCCCCTCCCTGGTCTACTACTTTGGTCACCCAGTCAAAGAAATCTATTAGATTCATCTGACATGACCTTCTTGCTGTGAAACCATGCTGCCTTTGGTCCTGTGCCCCACGGGCCTCTAGGTACTCAACAATCCTTTCCTTCAGAAGTGATTCCATCATTTTCCCTATCACTGAAGTCAAACTAATATGTCTGTAGTTTCCTGCCTCAGCCCTGCTCCCACTTTTGTGAAGTGGAATCACATTTGCCCTCCTCCAGTCCTCAGGTACCACTCCATCCTCCCATGATTTGTTAGAGAGAGTAGTCAGTGGTGTTACTAGTTCTACCCTTAGTTCTTTTAGTATTCTTGGGTGAATCCCATCAGGTCCCACTGCTTTGTCCACCCTCAGTTTCAAGAGTTCTTTCAAAACCCTTTCTTCTGTGAATGGACTGGTATTGACCCCCCTATTCAGAGTTTCTCCCTTGTTTGGTTTAGGCACCTCTCCCTCCTCATCTATTCTGAATACTGAGCAGAAATATTCATTCAGTATCCTTGCTTTTTCACTGTCACCCTCTGCCTACATTCCTTCCCCTTTATTAAGTCTCTGTATCCCTCCCTTGGTCTTTCTTCACTCCTTAATGTACCTATAAAAAGTTTTATCCCCCTTCTTAAAAGAGTTGGCTATCTTTTCCTCAGTTTGTGCCTTTGCTATTCTGACTGCCTTCCCTGCCTCCTTCTGCTTTAACTGATAAAGTTCTCTGTCCTGCTCCTTCTGTGTTTCCTTATATTTCCTGAATGCTATCCTTTTCTCCTTATCCGCCCCGCCACCTCTTTTGAGAACCACAGTGGTTTTTGCCTTTATTTTGTTTTATTGATTTGTTTCACACAAAGTCTTGTTGTCTCTGCAATGGCTGTTTTGATTATTCCCAATTATTCCTCCTTCTTGCCCATTTGCTAGTGCTTTTCTAAGGCACTTTCTCATTTTCCCAAAGTCAGCCTTCCTAAAGTCCAGTACTCTAGTTTTCATATGGCTTGACTCTATGGCTGTGTTTATTGTGAACCACACTGTTTGGTGGTCACTTGTTACCAGATGGCTACCCACTTCTAAATCTGAGATCCTTTCTCCTTCCCCATTTGAGAGTACCAGGTCTAAAATTGCTCCCTCCCTCCTGAGTGGGTTTCAACACTAGCTGTCTGAGGCATGCCCCCGTAGGGCATCAAGAATGACCCTGCTCTTGGATGTGCCTGCAGCAAAGGTACTCCAGTTAACATCTGGCATATTCAGGTCCCCCATCAACAATATCTCCCCTTTTTCTGCCATTTTAAGGATGCCTCCTATCATTTCCTTGTCCATTTCCTCCCCCTGAGATGGGGGTCTGTACACAACCCCCATGAGGATTGTGGTGCCATTTCCTGTCTCCAGGGTGACCCATAGTGAGTCATCAACTTCCTGTTTGCTCTTTAGTTCTGTTGCTTTAATCCCTTCCCTTATATTGAGAGCTACTCCTCTTCCTTCTCTTTTACCCACCCTGTCCCTCCTGTAGACAGTGTATCCTGGTATGTTGACTTCCCACTCATGGTTCTCTGTGTACCATGTTTCAGTGACTGCCACAATATCCAGGCATCCCTCTTCCATTAAGGCCACTAGTTCAGGGAGCTTGTTGCACAGACTACGGGCATTGGTACTCATCACCTTCCATTTATTTTTTATGGCCTTAAACCTTTTAGCCCCATCCCTGTCCTTAACACCTTTTTCTGCATTTATCCCAGTCCTGCTTCCTACTGACTTCTCTGCCTTGGTGTTTACCTCTCCAACTACTGCACTTTGTGGGGGAAGGCTGGGATTTCCCTGCTCCTTTTCAGTGCCTCCCTCCTTGGCTAGTTTAAATGCTTGACAATGAAGCATTTAAACCTGTCACGTAGGATTCTGGATCCCCCCCTGGACAGATGCAGACCATCGCGCCAGTATAAGCCTGCATCCCTCCAGGTGGCTTCCCAGTCCCCAATGAAGACAAAACTCTGAGCTCCACACCAGTTTTTCAACCATTCATTGAATCCCATGGTGTGGAATACCCTAGCATCATCATTGCCATAGACAGGCAGCACCTCCGAGAAGGTTACCGTACATGCTACTTGTCTAAGGCCCCTCCCCAACTACACAAACTCCTCTTGCACCACTCTGATCCCATTTACAGCCAAGTCATTTGTCCCTAGGTGGACAATGACATCCAGCTCCCTCCCACATGCAGCTGCTACCGCGATCCTGAGGATTCGCTTCCTGTCCTTCCAAGCAGTGGTGCCAGGCAGGCACCTTACCTCCCTATCCCCTTCCTCCCCTACATCTACCCCTCTAATGATTGAGTCCCCCAGGATAGGAGCAGAGTGCTGGTGTCCTCATTCTGAAAGGTTGTTGGCATTTGGTACACCCCTTACTCTATAGAGCGTTATAGTCTCCAGGAGTCTGGCTGCACATGCTGTTGTCACTTTCATGTTACTGCTCTTTCAATGGCTGAGGTTCCTTCAAGTATTGCTGCTTTGCTTGCTTGTTGTTTTTTGTCAATTTCCTTGTCACTGTGTGGTTGTGGGAGTCAGAGGAAAAAGTCTAAGTAAGCAGAAATTTAATTTCTATAAGGTACGGTAAAAATAAACTTTTGTTCTTGGGCTCCATGAGCTGACCAGAGGGGGTAGGTGGTCATGATCTGGGAGCATTGGGTGGTTAAGTGACTTGTTCAGTCACACAGTATACAAATGGAGGTTGAGACAATGAAACTCAGGTCTAGTCTGTTGGATGTATCAAGCTCGTTCACTGCTCATTACCCTAATCTCTAGGCTGTACTGCCAGCCCAACTAATGCTGTACAACCCTCAATGCCATTCGTCCTCAAATCTGTCTATTCCTGTTAACCCTAGTCATGTTGTATAACACTCACTACATTTCTCTCTGTGGAAATCTGTCTAGTCCTTTTGGTTTTTGTTTTTTGTTTGGCAACTGGGTAAGTCCAGCTAGTCAAGTGCCTGTTTTCAGGAGTGAACTGTCTGGGAACACTTGGGAGTTAAATGTGACTTGTTCAGAGTGAAGATTGAGAATATGATCTGAGTTGGTGATAGAGAACTTGGTCCAGGATTGTATAATGCATACCCAGATTTAAGTTACCCAGTAGTAGTTAAAGATAATGATGTATTAACTACAAAATTAAGCTGCCAAAATGTGTAATTATCAGTACTGGGATCGGGATGGATTATGTTTACTGTGGGGCTGTTGTAATGAGAGCTGTTCATAATAAAACCTAATAGCTGTGGCTGTTGCAGTGTTCTTTGAGGTTCTTTGTGGTGGATCTAGCATTTGGCTTATTGCAATATTGTAACCCAAAGCCAGTCTGTAAGTCTGACACCTGTTGGTGGTGAGGTGGCATGTCTAGTGTGGAGCGTGTGAATGGCTACCTTCAAGGCAATATTGCATTGTGACAAGCCTATGTACCTCATCAAGTACCTTGATGAGGTACATAGGCTTGTCTCAATGCAATATTGTAACCAAAAGCCAGTTTGTTAGTCTGACATCTGTTGGTGGTGTGGCCAGTGGTGTGCTGGCATATAGCACAGAACATAAAGCTAGCGTCAGGTGAGGGGGCCTGAACAGGGCATGGGCGTGGGGTTGGAGGGGGTAGCTCATCCTAATGGGTGGAGGGGTAGCACTTGAGTCCACTTGGTGTGCAGATCTGAAATTCCTGGCTACACCCCTGATCCTGACCAGCACTCTGTGGCATCCCTATCCACTCCTTGTGCTGGAACATGTATATGGAGTCCTGCCAGGTTTGAAGGCAGTATTGACGCTAGCGGCTACCTGAAGGAGGACCCCCCTCATTCCATGACCAGTCATTGATATGTACTGAAATGCAATATTAATGTATTCTGTTATGATGCTTTAAGTAGTAACCCCCCCCCATTAAATACAGAGGCATCTCAATGCTTTTGCTTTTGCTCTGCAAACAGTGCTTGTCAGCTCAGATATAATTTAGTTCAGTTCCAGGGTTATGTAATTTAGTATAAGGCAGAAAATATTGGACGTTTTCAGATCTTTCTCACTGTGTGAAGGAGAGGCAGTGCAGTCTACTGGCTAGAGTATAGGCTCAAGAAGGAAGAAATCAAGACTTAAATCCCACCAGAACCATTTACTCTCTGTGTGGCCTTGAGCAAATCCATTCCCTTACCTTACTGCTCCCTACCTCCCACCATCCAGCTGTAAATACAGGTAAACAATGACTTGACTGAAAAAGAGATGCAGCATTTCAGTTGTGCCATCCTGGGTAAAAACTTATATACATTGGCGGGTGTGGGTACAGCCATGACTGGGCCTCTGAGGGCTGACACTTCTGTTTCAATTTAAACTGAGTAAAATGCCTTGCAGTAAAACAAGTCTCTTGCTGGGTTGTTGCTTTAACTCTGGCTGTGGTCCAGCATCAAATTCCAATACCTTTTGGCTACTACAGCCTGAGGCAAGTGGCACTAGCAACAGTCTGATCATTCGGTGGGTAGTGTGTAGTGGCCTGCCCTGGTGATTTGGAGAGGGTAGAGCGAGTCAGTGAGAGGAGTCCAGACCATCAGTCCAGTAGTCACAGTCACACCTGCCCTGCTGGGTGGCTCGTGAGTCGCGGTGTGAGTATCAGTGTGGTGGACTGGTGGTGTGAGTGTGTGTCAGTCGGCAGGTGTGCATCGCCAGTAGGTTTGCGAAGATCCACCACTCCCTTCGTGGTTGCCGCCAGTTGGGTGAAGTCCGATGACTCCGGGACCGGGACCCGGGAGTGAAGAGAAACAGAGCAGCAGGCTGAGGCTCAGCAAGTGAGAGAGAGCCAGCAGCAGCAAGCAACAACAACAGTCTAGACTATAGTGCAGACAGGAACAGAGGCGAGTGTCTGGCTGGGTTGGTAACTATACTGGGTCTGGCTGTGGAGGTCAGGTGGCTGCTACTGTTTAGTTTAATTTGTAAGACATTTATGCAAGCTGAGTCAGTGGTACAGAAAGCTTTGTATTGGGCAGATGGTAATGTGCTTAACATTTGGAATTGGCAGTTAGTCACACTTTTGCTGCTGTTCTAATGAATTATGTTTGACAGTGAACACAGCAGGCTTAGTGGGTGATCTGTAAAACCAACTGACCTGAACAAGTTCCCTAAAATCAATTATAAAAAGGGTCTGAGAAATGGAGCTTTCTGATTGGCTGCAAACATTCTAACAGCCTTATGTTAATCTTTTATTAACATACATGTAGAGCATAGCCATTTGCTGAACAAGGTTTAACATTGTTTAAAAACATTTTTTATTATAATAGCAATAAGGCACTCCCAGGGATTATGTGTTTATGTTAATGGTCAGTTACTCATCCTCTAGGGGCATGTGGCACTCGGCTACACCTCATGCCACAGTACACATCTAGAAGGTGGTTAACAGACCATTAACATAACCCCTGGTCATGTCTTATTGCTTAATTAACATATCAGGTTGTAAGTATTGAATATGGATAGAAAAAAGGGGATGGGCTGTCAGCAAGCAGGCAGAAAACTTCTGTTTTTTCTGTTATCTTGTACTGTACCTAATATCTGTTGGTAGTGGACCATGATCTGATTAATTTGGGGTGTGTTGGAAGTGTGTTATGTTATGTTGGATTGGTTGTATTCATGCAAAGGTCAAAGACAGGTCCTATTGCTGCAGCATCTTTATTAACACTGGTATTTTTCCCCCATATAAAGGGTAGCAGTGTGCCAGCCAGGATCGACTAGAGAGTGAGCAGTGAGCACCGAGCGGTGCGTCAGGGCAGTCAGCCACTCCAGCCCAGTAGGCAGCAACATCCAGCATCAGAGAGGGATGAAGTGGAGGGGACTGGGAGTCAAGTTAGCAATGGGCCAGCACCGGGTGGTAACGTAACCTCCCCCCAAGACAACCATCAGTCAGTAGCACACCACTGATCCTCTCAGCCAGTTAAAACCCAAAGGCCCAGTCAGACAGCAGTAACCAGGTAAGCTGTGGTAAGGATGGGAGGAGGGCTGGATTTTGTCCAGTCTCCAGTCATTGATTTTAAGACTGGTAGGGGTAGCACTTCCTAAAGTTTCAGGAATTTGCCAGCAGAAACAGACCACCCAGTCTAACCAAGTGTGCTCAAGTGTGCAGTTAGCCTAGCATCCCTAGTTTGCAGCTGCCCACCCCCTCCCGTTTGTCATCACAAATGCCGTCCCCACTTTCCCCCACCCTCACTCTCCCCTGTTCCCTGTCCCATGCCCTTAAAAAGCTGTTCACAGATTTACATGATACCATCCGTTCTGATAGTGCATTCCAGTTTGCTATCCCCTCTGTGTGAAATAGTGTCTCCTCATTTCCCTCCTAAATCTTCCCATCTTTATTCTTAGGATGTGCCCCTTGGTGTCCCTCCTCCTCCTTAGCTTAAAGACCTCATGTGACCCACTCTTATTGATTACCCCGATACTTGAATATCTGTATCATGCCCCCCCTTTCCCTCCTGTGCTCTTGGATGTACAGTAGTAAAACTGAATTAGGCACCGTAAAAATAAAATTTGCCTTGCCTTGCCTATGAGGAAAGACTCAGGGAATTATACATGTACTCACTGGAGGAAAGGAGAAAAAAGGGAGACATAATAGAAACATTCAAATACCTCAAGGGTATCAATAAGGTACAGGAGGGTGGCATATTTTTGCACAGAAAGAGATGATTAAGGACAAGGGGGTCATGATATGTAGCTGGAAAGGGGAGACAGAGTGGATGTGAGGAAATATTTCTTCACAGAAAGGGTGGTGGGTGCCTGGAAAGACCTCCCAGCTGAGATGGTGCATACCGAAATGGTGACAGGTTTCAAACATGCATAGGATAGACACAGGGGGACCTTAGTAATAGGGCTGGGGGGTAAGCCAGGAATCAATTGGAGTCTACACTAGCACAACAGTTAGGGATATTAGGGCAGACTAGTAAGGCCAGAAGGTCCTTTCTGCTGACAGTTTCTATGTTGCTATATTTTTATGTTTCTGATACATTGGATTCCATAATATTTTACCACCCCTATTGGGTAGTACAGTGGGTAGGGAAATCCTTAAAGAGCTGCTGACATGATCTTCCCTGTTGGACAGGCAACTCATTCCTGGAAGTTGCTTGCCCAATTAGGTAAATGAACCAGTTTTAGAACTTTTTTCCAAGGTTAAATAAAGACATTTTTATTTAGAATGCCCAACTGGTATCTTCTGTGTATGACCCAAGCGGCCGTCTAAACACAGCAGCCCCACCCTGAAAAACAGCTTTTTGATGATGTGAGGTATGGAGCAGGGGTGCAGGTGCTCTGCGTAGGGAGTAATATAATTTATTTATTTATTAAATTTTGATAATCGGGTGAGCCCGCTGGGCCCCGAAGGTCCCTTTTTCAGGGGCGACTCGAGGGTTACATACATTATTACATGGGATTGATATGACAAGATACATAACAAGTGTCATGCATTATTACATAGGATAGTATACAACAAGATACATAACATGCGTCACATAGATACATAGCAGGGTAAGCATAGTGGCAGTATAACATGGGAACATGGGTTATATATGGGAATAGGATCGGGGTAGGGGGCCTGTCAAACTGTACTATCATATTTATTTATCCCTGCTAAGGAAGCTGTAGGTTAGGGGGCATGATTAACTGAGAGTTCATTTAAACCTTAAAATTAGTGTTACTTATTTAATAGGTAAGGTACTATGGCTGTCCAGACCTGTTAAGGGCTACCATTTGTATGAACAGAATGATTTGAGGATCAACAAAAGCAGTAGACATAGAGCCTAGGGAAAATGTCCCTATATTAAAGTCCACCCTAGATTAGAAAGGGCAGTACAGTAATTAATTTATTTATTTAGCTTTTGTTGACTGGGTAAGTGCAGTAGACAAATCCTGCCTATTTTCAGGCACGACCCGGGAGAGGGGAATACAGGTGAATGCCAACTGACCTTGAACCAGATTAAGCTGTTGCTGGTATTTTTAGTGAATGAGGGAAATGTGGCCAGGACACCAGGAAATTCCTACTCTTTGGAGGGAACCTTTGGTGGACCGGGACCTATAAGATAGCCACTCCTGCTCAGGCATCGGAGAGTATGGAGTGGTGGAGACAGGGGAGTGGGCCTCCTCCCCTGCTCCGGTGGAATTAGAGGCTGAAAGTCTGGTTACAGTTCTACAGGACGCTTCTTTGCCTATAGAGTTTTTCAACTTGAATAAGGAGGTACGATCTGGAATTTCTGGCACTCCTGACTCATTTGGTAATCAGTTGGAATCGGAAGCTGTACTTACTCAAAAAAAACGCCTGCTTCAGGAAGTGCTTTCAGAAGCTGAACATTGCGCTCATCGCAAACTGCAGCTGGTGAATGAAATTACTGCTTTGCATATGGTTTCTCCTGGTGTGACCATTTCGGCTACCCGTACTTCCGGGTCGCGATCTAGTTACGCGAGCACTACAGCTCTGCCATGCCTTTCTGCTCCTAGGCAGCAGTCTGTTTCGTCTCTGCGGCCTCCATTATCTCCTGCTTGTTTTTTGGATCCTGTTTCAGAACTTGGAGGTCGGACTGAAGTAGCGACGGATCCCCGAGGTCTGGTTCCTTCTGCTGCGCCGCTTTCAATTAAACGGATGGTATGACAAATGTGGTGCTTCAGGGTGATGTTCTACAGTCTGAGTTAACTGATTTGGTGGCGGGGGCAGGACAGAGTGTGTAGGTACTGGAAATGCTGAACATGGCCTGGGGACTCCTACTACTACTCCTGTTTCTCCTTTGTCCTCTGAACTTGTACATTCCCCAACTGTTTTGAGTGCAAGACATATGGGGGCTACTATTGATTCTTCGGGTTGGTCATCTGAGTCTGCCATAGCGGCTGCAGGATGGCTGAAACATCCCAATGGTAGCTGGGTGCCGAATCCTGCAGATGTTACTGTGCAGAGTTATCATTCCCCTGTTAATGCCCCTGTTGCTTCTTGTTCCTCGACTGCTGCTGCCACAGTTTCTTTACCTGTACAGCAGTCACCTTCCTTGGTCCCTATTGTTCCGGTTTCTGCACCAGTTAATCTCTCTACTACTATTAGTATAATGCCTGAGACGAAGGTTCCAGATCCTGAGCAGTCTATGGAGGACCCCCCCCCAATTTAAACTTTCAGACCTTTTTTCTAATAAGGGTGAACCGGCTCCCCGAAGGAATGCAGTGCGATTGATTTATAAAGGTGGCTTGGAAGATCTGCCTGACAGACTCTATATTGCTAAGGTTTTGCTAAAAGGTTCAATGAAATTTTTGTCTGCTGATATCTATGCACTAATTCATTTGGGAAACTCTAATTTTGATGTAAGCTTTAAAACTCCTTCAGGTTTAGAGCGGTTTTGGACTATGTTCCAGATTGTTAAGAACTCTCCTCTCTGGATACCTTTTTTGCAGTGCCCTTACTAAACCGTCTGTAAAGTTCATTACCATTTTGTTTGAAATGAAGGTAACTTCGAGGACATTCTTTTTGGTTACGTCGGAGATGTAAGTTCTAGATAAACCAGTACCAATTTTGGATAGTGAGCAGATTTGGAGCAGCGTTGGAAATTAAGGTTAAATTGTTTGCCTCCAGTAATGGCCCTCAACATTTGCCCAACAGTTTCTTTTGGGAAGGGATAGAGGAAGTTTGTTTCATGTGGGTCAGCCGAAGTCATGTTTTAAATGTGGTTCACGTATTCATCTTAATACAGCTTGTGATACCCCTCGATGTTCCCATTGTTTTGAATTTGGGCATTTGGCTACTAAGTGTCTAAATTTGTTTAAATGTAATTTATGTGAACAGACCGGACATGGGTATGCCAAATGTCCTTGGGCATCCCATAATAGGGATGATTGTCCTTAACATGAGGATTTGATTATGGTTGCTCAGCAAACTGGCAGTGTTCCGCCTCCACCCCCTTCTCCTGGACTTTCACTTCTGCAGTCGCCACTCCCTAGTATTTCTTCTCATTCAGGTGCAAACGTAGGGCTGTGTGCTTCTGTACCGGTGGATGGGCCGGATACCAAGTCTCAGCCTCCCTCAGTGGCAGTTTCCACTGTAGTCTCCTTACCCACTCAGTCTGCTCTTCCTGTAGATGACAAGTTGGATGAGACGGAGATGCCTCCTCCTCCATCTCAAGCCCTACCTTTGAAAAAAGTTACCACAAAAAAATGACATAGATCAGGGAAGCCAGTTCCGGCTCAACAAGTACCTAAGGCCTCTACCAGTGGTGTTTCTTCTGAGTCGTGGAAACAAGGGAACAGCTTTGCTGTTTTGGGATCTAAGGATGACTCTGATGGTAACGACGTGGATCTTTCTTCTAGAGCTTCTGTGGTTACTGACAATTTTTCCGAGGGGGATGATGGAGACATGATACAGGCGGAGGGTCTTCCTAGACGGTCTCAGAATAGACGAGTTTCTAAAGTCCCCTGATTACTAGTTTCTAGGTATGGGTACTAGTTCTCCTGTAATGTCTCCTTATCTTTATTTTATTATGGCTTCTTTGACGTTTACCTCTATCAATGTTAATAGCATAAAGAGTCATAAAAAGATGGTCACTACTTTGTCCTGTTTGCAACACTTACAAAGTGATGTTATTTGTCTCCAGGATACAAGGTTGAAAACTCTTTGTGAGGTGCAGCGTGCTCGTAACTTATGGTCTGCAGGACCATCCTTTTGGTCAAATGGGGAAACCCTGTGTGATGGGGTGGGGGTGGTATTTACAAATTCTGCATTAAAGGTTTCTAGGATGGTGGATATTTGTCCAGGACGTGCATTATTGCTTGATCTAAATTTTGGAAGTGAAAGATTTAGCCTAATTAATATTTATGCTCCACAGACAAAAGCACTTTGTGTTGCACTTCTGAATGAAATTCATCCCTATTTGTATACTTCACGTTTAATTGTTTGGGCGGGTGACTTTAATTGTGCGCTTAGTGTCGTTGATAGAGGTATGAAGACGTCAAAATTATTTTGTGACTCACAAAAGTTGCTGCAAATTTTGGATACTTCTCAACTTAAGGATGTGTATCGCTGTATCCATCCTACGGGTGGTAGGACGTTTTTTAAAATTACGTTATCTTCAAGGATTGATTTTATTTTTCTTTCCTCCCCTTTGCAAGTAACCAGAGTTGATTTACGGGTATGGGAATTTTCCGACCACAAGTCTCTCTCGGTAACCTTAATGTGGGATGGTACTCCGTGATGTAAAAAGAATTTGTGGAGGTTGAATTCCTCATTGTTGTCTGATGGATCTCTCCAACGAGCTTGGAAGTCAGAATTGTATGCTAGGCTTTCAGTTATCGATTTTTATGACGATGTGGCTTCCTGGTGGGATGATTCTAAACAGGATTGGAAATCCTTTTTTCAGAATTATTCTCGTTCTAGAATTAATGCACGATATCTTGAATATTTAAGTCTCAGGGCACAATTACAGAAATTGATTTCTTTAACTGAAACTGAAGGGTGTGATTATAGTACTCAAATTAGAAAAATAAAACAACAGATGTTGGAATATAAATATGATAGGGCTAGGTCTCTAGACCATGAACACCATTTTGGTTTGAAGTTACACAAGGGAGCGTTGGATCCCTTCCAAGATTGTAAAGAACGGGTTGGTAAACGTGTTATTACTGAATTGGCGAATGACTCGGACTTGGTAAAGACTCCTACGGCTTTGCTAGAAGTTGTTGGATGTTATTTAAGTAACTTATATCAGAAGGATGAGGATGTACAGAGTGGATTGATAGACTTTGACAAGTTACAGATTCCTCAATTGTGTGTTGCGGACAACCAACATCTATTGCGAGATATATCAGAATCAGAATTAAGGGAAGCCATTTTTTCATTGAATGTGGATTCTACACCTGGTATGGATGGTTTAGGTGTGACCTTTTATCGGACTTTTCAGGAAGAGTTGGTTCCGCTGTTGTCTAAGTTGTATAACCTTATGTTGACATCGGCATGGTTGGCCCCATCGATGAATCAAGCATTGGTTGTCTTGCTTTATAAAAAAGGTGCAAAAACTGATTTACATAATTGGAGGACTTTGAGTTTGTTGAATACGGACTTAAAAATTTTGAGCAAAATTTTACTGTGTAGATTAACGGTGGTAGTGGACACGGTGATAAGCCCAAATCAATCTTGTTCCATACCGGGTAGAACACAATATGATAATTTATTGTTACTACATGAGCTTTTTTCCGCATCACAGTCTGGTTTTCTGAAAGGTTATTTGCTTAGCCTTGATCAGGAAAAAGCATTTGATCGATATTTCCCATACTTTTCTATTTACCAAATTGTTGCGCTTGCACAGGGTACCACAAGGTTTTATAGATTGGATACGGGTTGTTATATCACTCTGCTTATCTTATTCGAAATGTAAATGGCTGGCTTGGTACTCCAGTGGCTGTACAGAGAGGGGTTCGGCAAGGTTGTCCTTTAAGTCCGCTGTTGTATGTGTTTTTTATTGATGTATTTATTCGTATGGTTAGTGTTCATGAGGGTCTGGCAGGGGTTCGTCTCGCAGATAATGTCTTGCCAATCAAAATTCTTGCATATGCAGATGACTTGGTTGTTTGTCTTTCTGAGATTTCAGAAGGGCCTATTATTAGTGCTGCACTGGATTTGTTCTCCAAGGTTTCAGGTTCCAAGATTAATTATGGGAAATGTAGAGGTTTTCCTTTTGGCTCCTCTCCGATCCCAGACTCTGGTACTATTGCTGGTGTTATTTCTAAGGCTCCGATTTCTATTTTAGGGATTGAATTTAGTGATGGTGATGTAATGTATGCAAATTGGCTTCATAAGCTAACTACTGCTCAGTCGTTATTTGTAAGATGGAGGGGTAAACAAATAGCCAAAAGAAAACGTGTATTACTTAGTAAAACTTTGTTGTTACCGATTTTTTTGTATATTAGTTATGTGTTTCCCCCACTGATGTCTCTTTTCACGCCCTTATATAGTATATTTTTTCAAGTCTTTTGGGGGAACAGACTGAATCCTATTAAAAGGGGTTTCAGTTATAGAGGTATACGACAGGTTAGTGTTGGTATGGTCCACCAGTAACCTTTTTTGAGTATTTTCTTTCTTATAATTTCTGTCCTTTGCTCGACCGGAATGAAGGTTTGGTTTCCTTGTGTTAGGTCTATGGATTGTGTTGGGTTTACCATTATGGAAGCAAGGCAAATCTTCCGCTTTGGCTAGGATTCCCAGGTTTCTGTTATGGTATTGTGGTTTTGCCTTTTGTTGAAATGAAATTACAGTTTCACATTTGAAAACCATGTCAAGAAAGCAGTATATAATTTAATTGTTTTAGCTGATTTTCCAGATACCTTAACTTTTCCGGATTGTCCTCTGCAGTCTCAGGACAGGATTCTGATGCTGCTTTCACATAAACGTCTACCTGATTTTCTATGGGATAGTGTTTGGCTGAGTTCTTATGGTAGATTACCGGTAGGTAGCACGCATAAACATAAGCAATTCAGTGATAGATGGTGTACTAGAGAGACATGCGTCTCTTTGATAGAAACACAAGAACACCTTTTTTTAGATTGTCCCTATATTAGACCTTTTTGGGTTTGGTTGGCAAATAGATGGAAAGAACCTTTATTTTCATCGCTTTCCTATGGTACTTTGATGTACGGTACAAATAGGGATGAATGGCCTATGTATCCTGCAGACACTTTATTGTTAATTTTCTTTGTTATTCATTTTTATATTTGGCAATCCAGATGTTTATGGTCTACTCAACAGCGTACTGTTTCCTTTGATGATCTCTTTTTTAATATAACCACTACTATGCAGAATATTTATGCCTCTGATATGAAGACTTATGGTCAAGTGAAATGTTCCCTTTTATGGGTAAATTGTGTCCGATGGCTGAGTTGATTGGGTTAATTCTGTTTATATTGTTTATGTTATGAGGTTTTTTGCTCCTTTTTTGTATGCACTTGTTTTATTGTTCTTGTTGTGATGCTTGTCTGGAGTCCTCCTTTCAATAAAAGTTCCCCTACTCTGACGGTAGGGGGCCCCCTGGGATGGCTGGAACAACCTCAGTATGTCCTGGACTTCTGAGAGTGAGGACGTGGTGGTGGAGCACTCGATGGTCCCTGGCTGTGCTTGTCCTGCAGCTACTGATAAAATGGACCCTCTTTACCTGTGGAAGATCTTGTTTTGCTGTCTGAGAATGTAGAGCCTTTACCGGAGGCAGGTACTGCCCTTTCTTTTACTGTCCAGATTTTGGAAGTTGAGAAAAAACAGCAGCGTATGGATTGCAGTCTGATGGCACCCCCGATACAGTGAAAAAGAACAATGTTGATCCTACAGATGGTTTACCGGTGGAATCTGCAGGTATGCTGGTTTCCATGGCTGACAGTGATGATTTTCCCTTCACAGCGCAGAATTCATCCTGGTCCCCTGAGCAGACTTTGGAGAAAGTGGGTTGGGTTAAGACCCAAGCCAAATGGGTTCCGGATCCTCGTATCCCCTTGCCTGGTGAGGGGTCGATTGTGGTCCAGGAACCCTCTTCTGTGACTTTCCAGTGGGGGGGTTCCTGATTTAGAGCTGGACTGCACTGCTGCTACACTTCCGGGTGTCCAGGCGAGCCCTCTGAGACCTACTTCTGCGGTTACTGATGCCGGCGTGGAGTTTTGGCCACTGGAGACCATTCTTGTTGCTTCATCGGACTTGGCTACTTCTCCAGATGCATTGCATGCCTCTGGTACACAATCTGTCCCTCCACCTTCAGGTCAGTCTTCCTCTTCTTTGGGCAGGAGCCCAGTTTTGGGATCAGTTGGGGGTTTGGTACAACAAGGCATGCAGGATGCCCCTCTTAAAAAGCGTGCTAGCTATGCCTCACTGTTTAAAAACTCTGACATGCCTGCAAGGAAGCGTTTTGTAGCCAGAATTTACTATAGAGGCGGGCTGGACCTTCCCCCGGACCGAAATTATTTGGGAAAACGTTTAATAATTGAATCTTTGGGCATTAAGCCGACTGAGGTGTATGCCTTTATTCATACCTCGGGGGGCCATAATTTTGACATTTCCTTTCATTCAGCTGCCTTAATGGATAACTTTTGGGCTGCTTATTATGCTGCCCGCTCTGACCCTGTTTGGAAGCCTTTTGTGGTCATCCCTATCACTAGGCCTACTGCTAAAGTGATTACTGTTCTGTTTTGAAATGAAGGGGTGAATGTTCTGGATATTCTTTATTGGTTGGAAAAATGATGTACTGTCAATGGGGTGCTTCATGCCCTGATTGATGATAACGGGGTTTTGGACTGGAGGGTGAAAATTTAATGTGCAACTGAAAATGTCTGAAGAAGGGATTTAGCATTTCCCAAAGTGTTTCTATCTGGGGAGGGACCATGGTATTAGAAACATAGAAACAAAGAATTTGACGGCAGATAAGGACTGCTTGGCCCACCTAGTCTGCCCATTTTCCTACCTAACAGATAAGCTGCAGATCCTAGTTAACCAACAGCTTACTTCTTCCTACCCCCACTAGGACTGCCTTATGCCTGTCCCATGCATTCTTGAATTCCCCCATTGTTCTTGACTCCATGACCTCCTCAGAGAGGCCATTCCATGCATCCACAACCCTCTTTGTGAAAAAAAATACTTCCTCACATTACCTCTGAGCCGTCCCCCCTCTATCTTCAAATTGTGCCCCCCTTGTTCTTGCACATCTCTTTTTCTGGAAGATGCTACTCTCTTGGACTTTGTTGATTCCCTTGAGGTACTTGAAAGTTTCTAACATGTCCCCTTTCTTCCTTCTTTCCTCAAGGGTATACATATTAAGCTCCTTTAGTCTTTCTTCATATGTCTTCTGGTGCAGACCCTGCACCATTTTGGTTGCCCTCCTCTGGACAGCCTCCACTCTGTTTATGTCTTTGTGGAGATGGGGTCTCCAGAACTGCACACAGTACTCCAGATGGGGTCTCACCAACTGTCTGTACAGAGGATAACAACTTCCTGTTTTCTACTATTGATGCCTCTTCCTATGCATCCCAGTATCCCCCCCAGACTTCCTTACTGCCTTCTCACATTGCTTTCCCACCTTTAGATCATCTGATATAATTACCCCCAGGCCCCTTTCTATTTTTACTGTTGTCAGTATCTCACCCCCATTGTGTACGCTTCCCCTGGGTTATTGTTTCCCATGTGCATTACCTTGCACTTCTTTGCATTGAATCTGAGCTGCCATACATTTGACCATTCCTCCAACCTTTCCAAGTCCCTTCTCATCCTTTCCACGCCTCCTTGTGTATCAACCCTGTTGCAGATCTTTGTGTCATCTGCAAAGAGACATACTTTTCCTTCCAGTTCCTCTGCAATGTCACTTATAAAGACATTAAAGGACCAATCCAGTACTGAATCCTGCGTTCCCGCTAGTAACCCTCCTTTCTTCACTGTGTACTCCATTTACTACTACCCTTTGCGTCCTGTTGTCTAGCCATTTTTTTATCCAGGCTACCACCTTGGGACCCACTCCAAGGCTGGCTATCTTGTGTATTAATCTTTTGTGTGAGACTGTATCAAATGCCTTGCTAAAATCTAGGTAGGCCATGTCCACAGCCCCTCCCTGGTCTACTACTTTGGTCACCCAGTCAAAGAAATCTATTAGATTCATCTGACATGACCTTCCCATCATGAATCCATGCTGCCTTGGGTCCTGTGACCCACTGGCCTCTAGGTACTCAACAATTCTTTCCTTCAGAAGTGATTCCATCATTTTTCCTACCACTGAGGTCAAACTAACTGGTCTGTAGTTTCCTGCCTCTGTCCTGCTAACACTTTTGTGAAGAGGAATCATATCTGCCCTCCTCCAGTCCTCGGGTACCACCCCATCCTCCCATGATTTGTTAAATAGAGTAGTCAGCGGTGTCACTAGTTCTACCCTTAGTTCTTTTAGAATTCTTGGGTGAATCCCATCAGGCCCCATTGCTTTGTCCACCTTCAATTTTTTTAGTTCTTTCAGAACCATTTCTTCTGTAAATGGACTGGTATTGACCCCCGTCTTCAGAGTGTTTCTCTTGTTTGGTTTAGGTAACTCCCCCTCCTCTTCCTTTGTGAATACTGAGCAGAAATATTTGTTCAGTATCCCTGCTTTTTCACTATCACCCTCTACCCACATTCCCTCCCCTTTATTAAGCTTCAGTATCCCTCCTTTGGTCTTTCTTCACTCCCTAATGTACCTATAAAAGGTCTTATCCCCCTTCTTAACAGAATTGGCTATCCTTTCCTCGGTTTGGGCCTTTGCTATTCTGACTACCTTCCCAGCCTCTTTCTGCTTTAACTGATAAAGTTCTCTGTCCTGCTCCTTCTGTGTTTCCTTATATTTCCTGAATGCTGTCCTTTTCTCCTTAACCTTCTCTGCCACCTCTTTTGAGAACCATAGCATTTTTTTTCCTTCGTTGTGTTTTATTGATTTGCTTTACACAAAGGCTTGTTGCCTCTGTGGTGGCTGTTTTGATCACTCCCCATTGTTTCTCTACCCCTCCTTCTTGCCTGTTTGCTAGTGCTTTTCTGAGGCACTCTCTCATTTTCCCAAAGTCAGCCCTCCTGAAGTCCAGTACTCTTACTTTTGTATGGCTTGATTGTATGGCTGTGTTTATCGTGAACCACACTGTTTGGTGGTCACTTGTTCCCAGATGGCTACCCACTTCTAAATCTGAGATTCTTTCTCCATCCCCATTTGAGAGTACCAGGTCTAAGATTGCTCCCTCCCGAGTGGGTTTCAACACTAGCTGTCTGAGGCATGCCCCGTAGGGAACATCAAGACCCTGCTCTTGGATGTGCCTGCAGCAAAGGTGCTCCAGTTAACATCTGGCATATTCAGGTCCCCATCAACAATATCTCCCTTTTTCTGCCATTCTAAAAGCCTTCTATCATTTCCTTGTCCATTCCCTCCCTGAGATGGAAGTCTGTATACAACCCCATGTGGATTGTGGTGCCATTTCCTGTCTCCAGGGTGACCCAAAGTGCCTCATCTGCTCCCTGTTTACTCTTTAGTTCTGTTGCTTTGATCCCTTCCTTTACATAGAGGCTACTCCTCCTCCTCCTCTTTTACCTCCCTGTCCCTCCTGTAGATTGTGTATCCTGGTATGTTGACATCCCAGTCATGGTTCTCTGTGTACCATGTTTCTGTGACTGCCACAATATCCAGGCAACCTCTTCCATCAAGGCCACTAGTTCGGGAGCTTGTTACACAGACTATGGGCATTGGTACTCATCACCCTCCACTTTTTGATAGCCTTACCCTTTTAGCCCCATTTCTGTCCTTACTGCCTTTGCCTTTTTACATTTAAATCTGTTCTGCCCCTATAACCTCTGTACCTTGGTGTTTACCTCACTAATCACCATGTTTTGTGGGGGAAGGCTGGGATTTCCCTGCTCCTTCTCAGTGCCTCCCCCCTTGGCTAGTTAAAATGCTTGCCAATGAAGCATTTAAACCTCTCACCTAGGATCCTGGTTCCCTCCGGACAGATGCAGACCATGGCACCAGTATAGGTCTGCATCCCTCCAGGTGGCTCCCCAGTCCCCAATGAAGCCAAAACCCTGAGCTCCACACCAGTTTTTAAACCACTCATTGAATTCCCTGGTGAGGAGTGCCCTAGCATCTCCCTTGCCATAGACAGGCAGCACCTCCGAGAAGGTTACCGTATGAGCTACTTGTCTAAGGCCCCTTCCCAACTCTACAAACTCCTCTTGCACTGCTCTGATCCCATTCCTAGCCAGGTCATTTGTTCCTAGGTGGACAATGACATCCAGCTCCCTCCCTCGTGCAGCTCCTCCCACGATCCTGAGGATTTGCTTCCTGTCCTTCCAAGCCATGGCACCAGGAAGGCACCTTACCTCCCTCTCCCCTTCCGCCCCCATTTCTACCCCCCTAATGATTGAGCCCCCCACCAGGGCTGTTTCCTTCCCTGTGGGTCCATGCCACCCTCCTGTGGGTCTCCTTGTGAAGGTTCCCAGCATCCTCCTTGGTCTCCACTGCAGGTGCCTCCATAGAGGAACCACTATCCACCAGAAGAGTGAATGAACTGTGAGAGGTACAGCTGGAGGGATGCAACTCTGTTCCACCACCCTCTCCCCCTGAGCCCACCCTGGTCCAGACTCTCCTCTTTCTTGGCAACCTCTGAGGTAGTGGCATTGGCTGTGGTGGTCCCTGGGTAGGGGAGGAGGTTTCATGAATCCTAGCCAGGTCAGCCTGGAGATGGACAACCTCCTCTCTCACACCAGAGAGGTGCCTTCAAATAGGGCAGCATCACAGCCTCCAGAATGTCTCCTGGAACACTGCCGCCCTACAGCCATTGCACTGCACCACTCTTATCATGTCTTATTTTGTGTCCCCTCTACTGTTTCTCTGGATGATTACTCTCTCCTCTCCTTACAACTCTCACCCTTCCTGTACTGGGACAGCAACTTCCTATCTTCTTCAGTAGCCTCCTTCTTATTTTATTCTATACAGGCCAGCCTCGATACTGTTATAGGTGTGGGTCTTTGTCTCATCTCAACTCTGACTGTGATCAGCTTAAGTGTGCAGCTTGTGGAGTTTTGGGTCACTCGGTCCTATCCTGTACTATCCCTCCCACTTGCATTCTTTATGGTGAGGATACTCATGTTTTTGCTGCTTGCCCTTGGGCTGCCCATAACACAGCAGTTTATATGGAGCATGATTTTTATATTGCTAAATCTGCCTCTTCCACTAAGTCGCACCCACATGGTTCGGGTCCTGTTGCTCGTGATAAGAATGGGCCCCATCCTTCTATTGATTTGGGAGGTGGGCAGGGTGCTCCCCAAAGTCAGGTGGCCCCTGTAGACCCCCCTTCCCCTGTGGCCCCTCCTCCACCTGTTTCATCTGTTCTACTATCACCGGATCCACCCCCCCCTTCCAGCAGTGGTGGGTGTGAGGCCTGAGGATGATTTGGGGGATTCTCAGCCTGTTTGTATGTGGCTCTGGTCTAACAAACTCATGGAGGACAAGCAACAATTTTTGATACAGGTGGCTAATCCCTATGAACCTTTGCAGAGCTAGGGAGACATTATGGATGGGGATGACCTGGAGCGGTCGCTCCCTTCTTCTTCACAATCTGAAACTCCTCCTGTTACTGCTTCATTATCAGACACCCCAGGGACAGGCTTGAAGAAGAGGTCAACAAGAACTCAGAAAAAGAAACGACTGTTTTTTTTCTTGAGTTTTTTTCTCTTGTTTGCTACATTTGTTGCTATGACTCAAACCTCTGTTACCTTAGCTTGTTTAAATGTCAATAGTATTAGGTCAGTGTATAAAAGAAAAGATACTTTTTCGACCTTACAGTCCTTGCTTTATGATGTTTACTTTTGCAGGATGTTCAGTTTTACACTGCCATGGATATTGATAGAGTTACTAAGGATTGGGTTTCAGGGCCTTTTTACTGGTCTGTTGGTCAAAACCTGTGTTCGGGTCTTGGGTTTTGTTTCTCTATGTCTGGATTTTTATTTCAAAAATTAGTGGATTTAATGCCTGGGAGGGCACTGCTTTTGGATATTTTGTGGCATGGTTTGACCTATAGACTTATAAATATTTATGCACCTCAACAAAAAGCTGCTAGGGTGCATGTCTTTCCGATGATTAAGCCTTATTTGTTGACCAGCAGAATAGTTCTCTGGGGGGGAGACTTTAACTCTAGCCTAGATATTAAAGCTAAGGGGAAGGTGTATTGTGATTTGCATGAATTACATGCTATAGTTAAGGAATTGGATCTAGTGGATGTGTTTGCTTGGAACCCCTTGTATACCTTTTCAAAAGGCAGATTGACTTCCAGGATAGATTTTTTGGCTTTGTTCATGGAACATTTGGGAATTTGAGGGTATTGTTTTGCCTATTGAAACCTTGGACCATAATTTATTAGGTCTGAAAATTCATTTGGGGTTTGTGACTGCTAATGGACCTGGGGTGTGGCAGTTGAACACTCATTTATTATCGAATCCGGAGTTTCATAAAGGATTTTTGGACCTGCTCTCTGACAGGAACACTGTACTTTTTCTTTATGATTCAGTGATTGATTGGTGAGTGGATACTAAAGTCTGCATAACAGCTTATTTTAAATTCCATTCTAGAATTTTGGCCGATTGTCGGCACCAACAATCTCGACTCCTAAAGGCTGAATTGCACAGTCTGTTTTCTGTGGTTTATTTGTCACAATCAGATTGTGGGGATCGCATACGGACTGTTAAAATCACTCTGACACAACTTCAGTATGACAGGCAAAAGTCCCTGGATTTTGAACGGAAATTTAGGACTTCTGGGAAAAAGAGTCAGTTTAACCCATATGATGATTGTAGGCGGAGGTGTTTAGATAAACAGATGTCTAGTCTGACTGATAAGTACAGTCAAACAGTTAGAGGGAAATCCGACCTTTTACAGTGTGTAGAAGATTTTGTTAGACACACCTTTGAATCTCCAGTGTCAGAATCCCAGGAAATGCATTTGTTGTTATAGGTCTCAGATTTACCTACCTTAACTTTGGTACAGAAGCAGGCTGTTGTAGCCCCTTTTTCACTAGAGGAAGTGAAGGTGGTCATAACAAGCCTAAGAGATATGGTAGCTCCCTGCTCGGTTGGCCTATCTTCTGAAATTTATAAATCTTTGTGGGAAGTCATGCTGCATCAGTTGCTGGCTATCTTTAATGCTTTTTTATTAGAGGACTGTCTTATTGAACAAATGTATGAAGGTTTAGTGCTTTTTCTATTCAAGAAGGGTGATAGATCTGATTTAGGTAATTGGCGCCCTATTACTTTGTTGAATACTGATTTTAAAATTTTTGCGAAGTTATTGGGTAATAGAATACTGAAATTCTTACCCTCTTTACTTTCTTCCTCCCAATACTGCTCTGTACCAGGTAGATCCATCCGAGATGCCTGTATTCTGGTAAGGGAATTATTCTCTCAAGGGCACAGTGGGACTCTTTCTGGATATTTATTTAATTTTGACTTGATCAAAGCTTTTGATGGTGTTTCTCAGGATTTTATTTGGTTAACTCTCCGAGCCTATGGTTTTCCTAGTACATTTGTAAATTGGCTTTGCCTTTGTTATTCCTCGGCCTATGTAAGACTTTATGTTAATGGCTGGATTGGGTCCCCATGTTACATCTGTTGGGGTGTTAGACAAGGTTGCCCTTTAAGCCCACTTTTGTTCATTTTGGCATTAGATCCAATTATCCGTCTCCTCCAGAGGTCCCCTAATCTCCCTGGTATATCTGGCTTGGGCCTGTATAACTTGAAAACTATTTGTTATGCTGATGATTTAGGTGTCTTAGTACCGAAGACATTGGTTAGACATTTATTATGTCACATTCTCCCTGTTTTTTTACAGTATATTGGCTCCAGGCTTAATTTTCAGAAGAGTGTTTGTTTTAATTTAGCGGGCTTTCATGCCGGAGGTTCCCATTTTGGAGGTATTCGGCTGGTGGATTCTCCACACAAAATTTTGGGTCTGTTTTTTGGAACACCTGACATGGCACAGTATAATTGGGACTTGCTACTGAATGTTGGGAGGGAGAAGGTTTGCAAATGGAATAAATGGTCCATGGGGAAAAAGAAGCACATCTTTTTGATTAAAACTTACTTGTTGCCTTTGTTTCTTTATGTTGCCCATATATTCCCAGTGACTAAACAGTTTTTTGTGCTGCTTATGGGTATCTTTTTGTCCTGCTTTTGGGGCAGCCAGATGAACCCTGTTAAGAAAAATGTTTTCTATGTTGATTATCACCATGGAGGTGGTGCACACCAAGCCACGAGATATCCCACATAACTAAAGGAATTCTTGCATCAGTTAAACAATTCCCAATCTTATCCTTCTCAAGCATGGTAAAATCCGGAAAGGCTTCCTCTGAAAAACAGGAGTCCACTAATAATGCTCCGTGTTTTAAGCATGTCAAACACCACTATCCAATCAGAAGATAAAATATATTTCTGCTTATTTTTATGTACAAAACAATCAGTAATCCATTCCTGTAAAATATCCGGAAGAGAAGCCATAGCCATCGGAATCCAAGGTTTACTTACCAAGTGAAACATAGGCTTCAAATTGTTTTCTTTTTTTCTGTTTTCTTTTCTACCAATTTGAGGCCTTTGAATTTAATTAACAAGGAAACCCCAAAAACATTTCCTTCACTTTTTAAAACACTGATTTTTCCTGCCAAAAGGCACAACGCAGTCCATTTGACTTACAAAGGAGGAATGTCAGAACAACCAGACAGACTTTTTGTTGCAAGAGTACTTCTAAAAGACTCAATGAAATTCTTTTCGATGGAAATTTATGCATTGATTCATATATCGGGAGAGACAGTATTTGATGTTAGTTTTAAAACAGCAAATGGTCTGGAAAGGTTTTGGGTAAAATATAATGCATTGAAAAAGTCTTCTCTATGGTCCCCCTTTATTGCAACCCCTTTAACCAGGCCAGCACACAAAGTAATTAACGTACTATTCAGAAAGGAGGGGGTTAGTGTTCATGATCTATTGTTTTGGTTAAAACAGTGATGTACAGTAATTGATGATCCAGAGGTGATTTTAGATGCAGAGAGCATTTGGACGGGAGGCTGGAAAGTTAAGATTATGTTAAAAACATCAGATACAGGGGTTAACCACTTGCCAAATTTCTTTTATTTAGGGAGAGACAGAGGAATCTTATTCTACGCTGGGCAGCCAAAGATGTGCTACAAATGTGGCTCCTTGGAACACCTGAGTACTGTTTGTGACAGGTTAAGATGCACACTATGTGGGGAGCTGGAATATATTGGGACTGATCGCCTGAATGAAAGTCTGTGTAACCTGTGCAGGGAGTATGGACACACTTTTCAGAACTGCAAAAAAGCACCACATAACATCCCTGACCAAGCAGGTGGGGAGGAGCAAAGATTGATGATGGCTATGGCACAAAAAAAGTAAATCTGGGAAAACACGCTTGCAGCCTTTATCAGAAAGACAAAACCCAGATGCTTTGGTTAAGAAGGCCCCCCCCCACCTGCCCTAGTTCCTGAAATAATTGAAGTACAGACTGTGGAGCAGCAGGAAACAGGTATTAGGGTAAGTGTGCCTAGTCCCCCCAGGCAGGAAGTGATAGTTCAGGAAGCTGGACCTTCAGATAAAGGGATGCCCCCTTTCCCCCTGCCAGGGAGCAACATTAGAGGGAGAACTGCTAGGCAATCAAAGAAAGAAAGTATGGAGAAAGTGCAAATAGTACAAGCCACGGTTCATACATCAAACATGTTTGATGTATTGCAAACAGATCAAACAGAAGATGATTCAGACCTTTCCTCCATAGACTCTTCAGTGCCTGAAGGCACTACAGACACTGAAGTGCATGAAAAACCAAGGGGACCACAAAAACGGAAAGCGAGAGTAAAATTGAAAAACATGGATAAGTATAGCAGGAAGGGCAGCGCTAAATAACTGTTCCACTATTAGAACCTTTTTCCTGTCATACTGTTAATGTAAACAGTATATAAAGATTTGATAAGAGGAAATTGTTTTTTTCCTTTCTCACTGGTTTACATTCTGGGGTAATATTTCCTCCAAGATACTAGTTTACTTTCCTTCGGTGAGGTAAGAGAAGCTACAAAATCCTGGTACTTAGGTCCCTCTTACTGGTCTTTAGGGCAAGAAATTTGCACAGGTTTAGGAATCCTGTTTAAATATCCAGAAGTACAAATCTTGAAACTATATGACATAATATCAGGCAGCATTTTGATTATTGATGTACTATTACAAAATGTCCCTTACCGGTTAATAAATATTTATGCACCACAATCAAACGCTTTAAGATGTGAATTCTTTAACTTAGTTCAACCTTATTTAGAAACCACACATACAGTAATATTTGCAGGTGACTTCAACTGTCCATTGACAGCAAAAACAACCAAATAATATTGTGATTCAAACCTTCTTGTACAAATCATTAACAGAAATAAACTTAAGGATGCAGCAGGACAACAAAGCAACACAGAAACACTTACATTTCAGAAAGGAAACCCGGGGTCTAGAATAAATTGTATCTTTGTGACCGATTCATTAAGGATAAATAATGCTGCAGTGTTGACCACAGAATTTTCAGACCATAAAGTAGTTTCAATAACCATAGGGGCAAAAGAGAGATGACAGAAAGGGCCAGGGTCATGGAGAACAAATACATCAGTACTATCTGACTTAGATTTACAACAGACCTTCAAAGATTTTATACTGGCAAGAAAGTCAGTAATTATCCTTTTTGAGGACCCCATTTTATGGTGGGATGACACAAAAAATGACTTAAAAAGTTATGTAAGAATATCTGTAGACATAGAAATAGAACAACATATTTTACGTATCTACAACATATGAAAATTATGCAGCAATTACTAACTATTTCTTATGAAAAGGGACACAATTTAACATCACAGATTGCAACAATAAAAGGGAAGATGAAAGATTTTCATAATAAAAAAGCAACTAATTTACAATACCAACACAAGTTTGGTACTAAAGGGGAAACGGAAATAATTTGTCCATACAAATATTGGCAATCACAAGCACAAGCAAAAAATATTCAGAAGATTAAAGATGAACAGGGAAAGGAACATATGGAGCCACATAAAATTCTAGAAATAGTGTCAGAATACACCAGGACACTATATGTTCAGCTTCCTACCAAACAAGAAGAGGAGGGAAACTTTCTGGATAATTCAGAAATACCCTCATTAGAGGAGGTAGAAAAACAGAATTTAGTAAAGCCTATACAAGTGGAGGAATTACAGCAAGCAATATCGACATTAGCAGGGGATAAATCTCCGGGTCCATATGATTTGCCCAATAAGGTATATAAAATTACAGGTCCAAGTTGGATGGAAGAATTAGTACTTGTCTTTAATGCAATGTTAAAAACTAAACATATACGTCTGTCCATGAATATGGGAAATTTAACCTATATTTTTAAAAAAGAGGATAGACTGGACTTAAACAATTGGAGACCAGTCTCATTGTTAAATTCTGACTTTAAAATTTTAACAAAAATATTAGCTAACAGACTCGCTAGGGTAGCTACAAAATTAATTTCAAAAGCCCAGTCATATGCAATACCAGGATGGACAGTACCGAATCATGTAATCTTACTCAGAGAACTTGTTGAGCAAGGGAAGATAGGAAATGCAGAGGGTTATTTAATCTTGTTGGATCAATATAAAGCATTTGATCAAATAAATCATGATTTTTATTGAAAGTATTGGGTTGTTACAGGATCCCGACTGATTTGATTAACTGGTTGGAATGTTCGTATAAAACTGCAACAATACAGCCTTTAGTCTATGGATGGAAGGGCTCAATGATTCCAATAAAAAGGGGTGTCAGACAAGGATGCCCACTTAGTCCGATATTATATGTTTTTTTTATAGATATCCTGTTAAGGAAAATCAACAACTCAGTGGGAATACACAATGGGTGAGATATTCAGAAATGCGCCAGAAGCAGGTGCAAGAGTGGTGCAGCGCAGGTACACTGTGCTGGTGTGCATCCTACGTGATATTCAAAGGCTGATCACCAAGGTAAGTGACAGACAAAGAGGTCTGAATATCACAGGGATGTGCCATAGCACAACAAGGGCTGTACCAGGGAGCAAGTCAGCAGGTGCCATCGCTCAACCAGGGTTGCACAATAGAGCAAGGCAGGAAGCACAGGAGCACAGCATGGGTAGGTCAAGGGATAGAGGTGCATGGGCCATAGCACAGGGCACCTGGCATAGTGTGGAGCAGGCCACAAGAGCAGGACACACTGCACCATAGTGCAGGGATAACTGGAGGGGGGCAAGGCAGGTGCACGGTCACATGCCCTGACCACACAATCAATTGCAGTGCATGGAGGTGGTGTGACACCCATGGCCACTGGCAGGCAGGCATGGGCAACACCCACAGGATGGCATGGGACATGGCACCGGGACCAAAGCAGACAACACACAAGCTGACAGCACACAACACACCGGCCACACAGCCCAGCAGGGAACAAACACATGCCACAGGGCACACACACACACACAAGCCACTGTGTGCAGACTACCTGATACAAACCCCAGGCAACCGCAAACGTACCACACAGCCACCATGCACACCACTACAGCATGGCACCAAAGGCAGCTGCAAAGCAGACTCAGACATGGATGGCTACCAAAATAGAAATGTATTAAAAGCAACAACCAACAATAACAAACTATATACAGGTGAACAGGGATGGGAGCAGGGAATGGGAGAACACAATCAGCAGCGTAGGCTGGGGAAGGGGGGTGGGGAGACAGGGGACATGGTAGGCTGGGTACAATGGAGGAATGCGAAGGGTATCAGTGGAAGGGAGGGTGAAGCAGGCCAATGGACCCCTCAGGAAGTCCACAACTATGGCACCTCTGCCATCTTTTCCTCTGTGGCCGGAACAGGGCCTGCAGAATTATGCGGGCCACAGCAAGGGTGGCCGTGGTGACCCTCAGGATCCTTTCCAGCAGCCTGATATGGACATCCACCAGATGGACACCTATGACAAAAGAGGGGACATGGATGAGTGTACACCCACATGACTGTAGCCCACCCACTGTGCGCAGTGGACAGCGGGGGCATGCACCCTGTAAGGGGCACACAGCCAAACACAGCATGCATGCCCCCACAAGCCACCATCCCGACCATCCACAGCCATGCACAGCACTGCACACCACCACCAGCTATGCGCAGCATGCCACAGCCATGTCAGCCACGCGAATGGCCATTGTGTGGGGCTGTCAGTGGCCTAGCTAGGATCTGGATTCACCCACAGCCCACCCACAGCAGCCACACACACATGCCCAGGGCACAGCATGGTGCAATGGACCATGCAGGTGAAGCACGGCATGTACTGGCCATGTGCATGGGGGCTGTGGCCCACCCCCTACCCCACACAGCAACATAGACCACCAAAGTGCCTACCTGCAAGCTGCAGCCTGACTGGCACCCGACCACCTGCACCTTCCGGCTGGTCAGCATCCCCCCACTGTACACCACCACTGGCCTGCTGCCATCCAGCACCGGCACCCGCCATCTGGGCTCTGCCCCAATCTTCAAGGCCTAGTAGGGAGACAGTGAGAGACAGACATCAGCACCGAGCAGCAACACATGGCCCCCCCAGAACAATATACCCCATGACCCACCGCAGCAGCATTGCTGTGGCACAGCACACCTATGGTGTGCTGCCATGTCCGGCGGCATTCCCAGCCACTGCCCCCACCCACAGCAGCATGGCATGACACCTACTGGCAACCTGTACAACACTGACATGGCATGGATGGGGATATGTGCACTCACCTGGCCGTGGCACAGCACCCCTCCGGACGTATGCCTGCAGTGTCCTGAGATGGTCTGGATCCCTCCTCCACAGGTCCCTGTACCTGTGGTGGCACTGCTCCCCACTGCAAAGTGACCCTGTGGCCTCCTCAAGCTCCTCAGCCACCCCCTGCCACACCTCAGTGCACGGCTGGTCCAGGGGTAGCTGCCCATAAAGGGCACTAATATGTGGCTCCACCAATGCCATCAGGTTGACTAACTCCACCTGGGTCCAATTGGGCACTCTAGGTGTGCTCCTATGAGGCATGGCTGTATTCAGCACTGCAGAAGCAAAATGGTGCTAGTGAGCGAATGAGATGCATGTGTGAAGGATGTGCAACACTCTTGGCAATGCGCTGCAATCCCCAATCGTGCATCGGCAGGGTATGTGTGATACAGCTAGGGCAATGCTGGCATGTGCTTCAGGCACCCGGGAATCAAAGGGCACACATAGGGGTCAGAGAGTGGCATGCTCGCCGTGCGCATCAGTGCGATAGGGCATGGATAGTATGGTGCACTGCAGGGTCCAGTGTGCCCCATGGGCCATGTGCCAATAGTGCACAGACACCAATGGGTGTACAGCGCATGTGCACCACATGCCCATTAGCAGCAGAGCTCCGTGCCGCCTGTAGCGCACTGTGCATAGAAAGCACCACTGTACAGATGTGACATCAGTGCGCGCGTGCCCTGTACCATGTGGACTGCGCATGTCACACAGATGCGCCATGACATGCGCATGAGCAACTCCACTGCGCAATGTGAAATTCAGCAATATTCAGCAGGCATATGTAGATGAGCTGATCAGCATATCTGCAGCACATTGGAGTCATTTGCATCTCATTACAGTTGTGCATTCCCTCATTTGCATGTGATGCGCTATAAAGGCACCATGTGGCAGCACAGGTACCAGACCGGTATTGCATCCTTCACAGGTAGGATGCCAGGCACTGGGCATGTCGGGACTGTGGTGTGAGGGGGCTTTGTGTGTGGCAACCAGCACTAACCACATGTCCCCACCCACAGGCACAGCATGTCGGAGCAAAAGGAAGTTGAGGAGCAGGGGCCTGCATGGAAGTGCAGGCCAAATTTCACAAGGGCAGAGTGTGATGCCCTATATGATGCCTACCTGGACCAGGAGCCCCTCCTGAGTGGCTCCACAGGCACCCAGCAAGCCAGGGCAGAAGCATGGGTGGGTGTGGCCAGGGCCATGAACCTGCAGGGCATCCATCAGAGGTCAGTGCAGGAATGCAAGAAGAAGGTGGGCACAGACCACAGGCAGATCAAGGAGAAGGTGGCAGCCATCCGGGCCACATGTGCCACCATGGGTAGTGGACAGTCTGAGGTGCCACAGCTGACACCGCAGGAGGAGCTTGCAGCAGCGACTAGGCATGCAGCGCCATTGATGGTGTTCCCAGTGGTGGATTCCAGATGGGGGTAGCCCATTACTGCATGGTAGGTACAGCGGCGCATGGGGATGGGGGTAAGGTGTGCATTGGGGCAGGGGTGTATGGTGATTGCAGTAACATGTATATGTTCCCTTACAGATCCGGAGCACCTGTGTGTGGATGCAGGGGCGGTGGTGCCCACTCTGAGTGATGTTGGGGACCTGGAGGAGCATCCATCCACCTCCACTAGGGTCCGGGGCCTGGACTGCTGCAGGACCCACCACACTGTCCACTTGGATGCCTGTGGCATGGGCTTAGACGAGGCCCAGGCAGTGTTTCAGCAGGATGCCAGCCATGGTGTCCAGTATGCTGAAACAGTGATTGGGGTGGGGTCCATGTCCGATGATGACTTGACTGCTACCCAGGGCAGTGGTGATGCCGAACAGGGGAAGGCACCCCTACCACGCACCGAACACGGCGGCTCTGATGGTGCATAGGTGGCACTGGCCGACCTGCCAGCCGCATTGTTCAGTGTAGCAGTGGCCATCGTACCTGCAGCGCAGTCCAACCTATCTGGTGGTGGGGGTGCAGCCTCCCCGGTGACGTCACGCACACAGCGGCCAGAGAGGCAGCAGTGGCAGCAGGATGGTGCAGAGGGTGGACCGGGTGCAGTGTCCACTGCCAGTGCACCACAGACAGTACAGGCCCAAGAGGGCCTTGCTGTGCAACACCCACCTGCACGGGGGCCATGCCGCAGGGCCGCACAACCCCCATGGGTCAGCACGATGCCCAAGCCCCCCCAGGGTGCCAACCCACTGGCCGAGCACACCCATCTGCTCAGGGCATCCATGGAGCAACAGATGCAGATTGTGACAGGGGTGCGCACACTCCGCACTGAGCTGTGCCAGTCTGCAGGGAGGCGTGACCAGGACTTTGAGCAGTTCCTGGCTGAGGCTACATGCATGTGGGAGGAGATGACTGCAGGCCTGGAACAGTTCACCACTGCAGTCATGGCTGGCCTGGCACCACTGACCACCCTGGTGCAGAGCCGTCCATGGCAGTCACCGTGGAGTGCATTCTCCAACCCTTGGTCCCGGCGTTGTGTGACCCCAGCATTGTCATTGCCAGGATCAGCTGTGGGCATCCCGGGCATGCCTGGAGTGGGCCAGTTTGGGGGCCTGTAGACGCCTGCGAGGGACTGGTCACATTCTCACAGCAACACACCTGGGGGAATGTCTGTGACACCCCCTGTGGCCGCCACACAGCCTGCATCTGCTGGGAGGTCTAGGCGGGGCCATTCATGTGTCCATAGCGGCCATGCACCTGCGTGGCGGTCATGATCCACCACCTTCCCTGTCCTCTGCCTGCCACAGCCCTTTATGCATGGTGGTGTGGTGTGTGCGTGTGTGTACCTGGGCCATGACATCCAAGGCCGCATGTCATGCCCACCTTGTGCACACCCTCCCCGCCACTGGCCACCATGGCATGTGCATGATGATGCCATCACAGCACCAGCTGCCACAGTGCACTGGTGTTCAGCGTCTGACACATGCCCATTGGTGGCCTCGGGGTGTGCATGTGTGTGTGTGTGGGGGTGTGTGGGGCTGTGTGGATGGGGTCCACTGTCCTGTCAGGGGTACTTCCACGGTGTCCTGTCCCATGTCCATCGATGCCCTCCCTCTGGCCATGTCTGTTGTGGAGCCCTGCCAGCCATGCCTGTATACCGTGCCCTGGTCCCTGGGACATGTGTGTGGACCTGTTCACCTACCTGCATGCACCATAGTGCTCCTCTGCAGTAGTGTCCCTGTGCCACTGGGCCATCCTGCACAGCTGGGGTTCCCATCATCTGGGGGGGGTTGCCCACCATCGTTGGGCCTGGCGTCTGTGTCATCCCCACTGCTGTTACCCTCTTCGACCTCGACAGCTATCCCACGGTCAGTGGTCATGTTGTGTAGCACAAAGCAGGCCAGGAATAGGCCACAGGCCTTTGAGGGGCTGTACTGTAGGGCACCGCCAGACCTGTACAGGCAACGGAACTGTGCCTTCAGCAGTCCAAACACATGCTCGATGATGTTCTGTGTCCTGGCATGTGCCTTGTTGTATCTCTCCTGCACTGGGGTCAACAGGTGCTGGTACAGGTGAGCAGCCAGGGCCTGAGTGGGTATCCGCTGTCACCTGTGGGGGAACATGTTGGGTTAGCACATTAGTCAGTTTGGCTGCCCCCCACACACAGCAGAACCCAATATGCCCCATGCATAGCATCTCCCCCCCTCGCCCTGCTCTGTTGCGCTGGGCTGTCCATTCCTGCTGCATACTCACCTACTAGGTTGCCAGTTGGGATGTCCCCACTCTCAAACCTGAGGCACAGTGCAGACTGGTGCCAGATGAAGGCATCGTGTGCTCCCCCAGGGTGTGTGGCACAGACATTGATTATGCGCCCCTTGGCATCACACACCACCTGGCAGTTGACACTGGGGTAGCCCTTCCTGTTGCTGTAGGCCACCTCCTCCAGCCCCGTTGGTGTGTGGATGCCTATGTGGGTGCAGTCAATGGCTTATAGCATGCCAGGCATACGTGCAACCCTGTGGAACTCCTGCATGTTTGCTGTACACTCCGCCTGTGTGCTGGGGAAGTGGATGTATTCTGCAGCATGTGGCAGTAGTGCATTGAGGAATTGTGGGAGGAGCCATGATGTGGCTGACTGGGTTATGCCTGTGGTGTCCCCTGTTGGTCTCTGGAAGGTGTCCCTGGTGAGCAGGCACATCACAACCGTGACCTTGGTCTCCACTGACAGGGTGTGGTTCCGGCTTGTAGGTGCCTGCATCTCGTCACTGCACAACTCACAGAGCTGCCTCAGAATCACCTGGTTCAGGCGGTACTGGCCCACAATCTCAGTATTGCTGTACAGTTCGAAGGTGGTGCATACCGCCACCAGGCCCTTCCATGGCCACGCCGCTAGGTCTCCTGCCTCCTCACACCCCTCATTACCGCCTCCATCTGGAATATTGCACTGGCCATGGCCCAGCCTGTCTGGCCCCCCCTCCATGGCTGTCTCCCTGGGCTACCAAAGCTTTATGCTGCTGCCTGGGCCCCAGCACTGGGCACACTTCTGTGTTGGAGACCCACATGCACAGTCTGGCCTGCCCACAGGCACAGTCAGGGTCACACACACTGTCCCACTGTCCATTGCACCTCCTGCCTCTGTGACTGTCCTGCAACCCTGCTGCTGTTCTGCCTGGCAAATGGCCCTCACCCTGTCACTGTCTCACACTGTCTCTGTCCCTCACTCTGTCTCTCTCTCACTCTCTCTCCTTCTCTCACCCCTGCTCTCCTGGGTGCAAGCCACCATCCCTGCTTGCTCCATCCTTTTATAGGCTTAACTTTGCTGCGCGCATGTCCCTGTTGCTCCATGCTTGCACCATCGGCCTGCCATTGAATATCGCACTGCGCTGTTTATTCATGGCTATGCCCCCTGCACTTGCAGTTGCATTCATTAGGGTTGCACATCGGCACACTGCAATTTGTGCTATGCATTGTCACCTGCTGAATATCGCTCTTTGGTGCATGTCCGCTGTTGTGCTGGCGTATCTCACTTGCACCTTGCGCAACCGCTTTGAATATCCCACCCAATGTGTCTTTAGGCACACAAATATTTCCATACAGAGCCTTAGCATACGCTGATGACATGACGATTATAGTGCAAAATGCAGACTCACTTTTAAAAGTAGTGGAGATTAGTGACTCTTTTGGCAGGGTATCAGGAGCATCTCTGAATTATGCTAAATGTATAGGACAATGTTTAGATTACACATATTGGCAGAATAGAAATAACACTGGAACCCATTAAAATTCTGGGGATATTCTTTGGGGATATAGAGATGGACCTAGTAAACTGGGAAGAAAAAATGAATGTGGGCAAACAGAAAGTAGCAAAATGGAATATAAAGGAAAAAGAAAAGGATATACCTAATAAAAACATATTTAGTGCCGGTGTTTCTTTTTATTAGTTATATTTTTCCACCCCCAAAAACATTAGAGACATCAATTCTTAGTATATTCTTTCAAGCCTGTTGAGGGAGTAGATTGAACCCTATAAAGAGGAATGTATGTTATTTGCCTTTTAAATCAGAGGGTTTAAATACGCCTAACCCAATACTTTTCTTTAATAGTTTTTATGTTTGCTTGCATGCATGTGCAAGAAACATAGTGCCATCATCGGAGTTTTCGGAGGTGTGTCAGCCCTCTTCCAATTCAGTCAGTGTGTTTACAGGCATGGCCACAGTTCTCCAATGCCTGCTGGAGCTGTCTATGGCAGCTCCAAAATGCAGTGGCATACAGTTGAAAGGGGAGCTACGCTTCAGTGAGCAGCGATCAGATATCGCCTGCTCATCAAAGCTCCCTACACAAACACACATATGCTGTTGCTGCTCCCCAACGCGACGCACTGGCAGCCGATGGGAGTGCCCAACTCTGTCGGCTATGTTGCACCCCACCGAAACACAGTTTCATATGCCACGCTGGGTGCCCACCCCAGCGTGGCTACGCTATATAGCCAACGGGGTGCCCAATCCCCCACAGCCCCACTGTGCCCCCCTAGTAGGTGCCACGCTGGGGCCCACCCCAGCGTGGCAACAGATGCCATGGCTGACCGGGTGCCCAATCCCCGCCGGCTCCACGCCCCCAGACGCCTTCTGCCACGCTGGGAGCCCACCCCAGCGTGGCGAACGTCCCCAGCGTGTCTTTACAACAAAAACCTGTAAAGAATAAAAGCGATTTCTCGCTGTTTCCCTGCCCCACACAACCCACACGTGACTACGCACCCTGCCTCCCACACCCCCACCCCATACTTACCTCCAGAGTCTGGCGCGATGATCTTCGTGGACCGGAACATGTCTGCATTCTTCAAAGCCGACCGCTAACTGAGGAAATGCCAGTAAGCTGTATAATGGGATAGATAGGGTTTTTCAACTTTGTTGCTTATCTCAGGCATTTTGGAATTTTTGCACCAAATTTTCAACATGGGGTTTTGGGACCCTCCTCATGAATTCTTGCACTGTCATGGCGTTACTCATGAATGAGGGTGATTTTCAGCCACCCGTGAAATCACCTTTCCGGAAGGATTAATGAAACGACACTGCCAGTGTTCATAAGGTGGGCCTCAAAAGCCTATTTTGAAAATTTGCGGAAAAATTCTAAAATGACTGTTTTACGAAGGCTAAGGCAGTTCCTAACGCACACCTCGTGAAGTTAGCTTAATTTTAATATTTTCACCCAGATTTTCAACATTGCCATTTTACCACACCTTCTTATGAGCAGTACAGCTGTCATTTTTCACATCTCACCCAAAATGTGTTTCCGCCCATGTAGTGCACAATGGTGCAGTCGGTGTGCGAAATCAATGTATGGGACACATTAAGAAAATCACAGTGACACTGTTCATGAGCAGAGGTCTTAAAATGGCTATGTTGAAAATTTGGTGAAAAAAATTCCTAAAAATGACTGTTTTACGAGCGTGCGTTGCAGAGTTCCTATGCACGCTCGTAAGTTCGCAAATTTTCAATATTTTCACTCCAGATTTTCAACATTGCCATTTTACCACACCTCCTTATGAGCAGTACAGTTCTCATTTTTCACATCTCACCCACAACGTGTTTCTGCCCATGTAGCGCACAATGGTACAGTCGGTGTGCGAAACAATGTTTGGGACAGATTTAGAAAATCACAGTGACACTGGTCATGAGCAGAGGTCTTAAAATGGCTATGTTGAAAATTTGGTGACAAAACTCCATAAAATGACTGTGTTATGAGTGAGTATTGCGCAGTTTCCACACACCCTTGTAAGTTCATGAATTTGTGATATTTTCAGTCCAGATTTTCACCAGTGGCATTTTTTCCACACCTCCTTATGAACAGTACAGCTGTCATTTTCCACAACATGGCCGAAATGTGTTTTCACACTTTCAGCACAGAAATGCATGGTTGCTGTGGGAAATCATTGTTCGGGACAGATAAAGAAAATCACACTGACACTGTTCATGATCGGAGGTCCCAAAATGCCTGTGTTAACAATCTGCTGTAAAAAAATCCCCATACTAGTTACATTACGGGTATGCATTGCACAGTTTCTACGCATGCTCTTGACTTCACCAGTTTTTTTAAGATTTTCACAGCAGATTTTCAACATTGCCATTTGTTACACCTCCCATGAACAGTACAGCTGTCATAGTTCACATCCCGTTAGATATGTGTTTTGCACCTGTGGTGCCAAATGCCATAGTCGCTGTGCAAAAGCAGTTTTGGCTAAAAACTGATATTGCCACTGTTCATGAGGTGGGGGTCGCAAAAAAAACATGTTGAAAATTTGGAGTGAAAATACCAACGAATGCCTGCGGCGTTAGGGTTTCCGACCATAACGCCCCACCCTGTAGAGAATGACAGGCATCAGGGGTGTGACTTGGGATTCTTGCCTGTCATGCTCATACCATTCCACCCCCACCCACACCCTGCAGCCAGTAAGAGGCATCAAGGTGTGCCTCGGACTCTTCGGGCCCAAACTTCACCCCATTCTCCTACACTGCACCCATCTCACCATATTTCCTGATGGAATGGGGTGCGCATAAGGGCCAAAGACCGGAAGGCACACCATGACACTTGTCAGTGTCTGCAGGGTAGGGTGTGATGAAATGGCATGGTCGTTATGCCTGACGACTCAAAGGCACACCCCAATGCCTGTCACTCTCTGCAGGGTGGTGGTGGGGTTGGCTTCAGTTCAATACTTCGCTGCCATTCCTATTATGCAGCTCTCTAACTTCTACACTACCAATGCCAATGCCAGCAAGCAAACATTTGGCATTGACAAATGCTGGTTTCCTTTATTCTAATATAAGACCATTGTTGAGGGAAATGAATATTGGATGGGAGACCTTTCTGTCATCTAAGTGTAATTCTTTGTTACAATCATGGTAACTACTATCATTTAAAATTTTTAGAAAATCAGTGGAGATACCGGAGTACATTAGGGCCTGGATATTCAGACTGTGCCAGGCTGTGGCACAAGCCTGGGTGCAGCGCAACTTGGCTGCGCAGGGGCGTTGACAGGGTGATATTCAACGGAGCTGCGCCATGGCACAGCATCGCTGAATATCGCTCCCTGGCTACCCACAGTGCACATGGCGCAGTGGCACTGCGCCAGCACAAGTGACCAGAGTGCAGCAGGGGGATGCGTTAGCACAAGTTCCATTGTGCTAGGTGCAACAACCACAATATTCAAAAGTGCACATGCAAATGGGGCCATAACGCATGCAAGGTGCAAATGGGGCCATAATGCATGCAAGGTGCAAATGGGGCCATTTGCATGTCATTATGGCTCCATTTGCATGCAGGTGCGCCGATCCCCGGTGACTTGTGTCTGGCACCCTGCCAGGCTGCAGCCATTGGGGACCGATACCCCCTGCACATTGTGGAAAAGTGCCCCACTGCCCGATCGCAGGCATATGTAGAATATATTATATGTCCAATATCCTTGGTGGTCCAGTGGACTACTTGCAGCCCGATCGTGGGCATATGTAGAACATAATAATCGTCCTATATCCCTGGTGGTCCAGTGGACCTCTTGTAGCCCGATTGTGGGCATATGTAGAAGGACTAATTGTCCTATATCCCTGGTGGTCCAGTGGACTGCTTGCAGCCCAATCGCGGGCGCCAGTAGCAGATAATAATAATATAATAATAATAATCTTTATTTATAGTGCGCCTTTCAAAAAAACAAGGCGCAGTACATATTTAAAATCAATTCTCAATAAAACATTATAATAAAATCACTAAAACAAATAACATTAATTCATGTCAGCACCATCCCCATATGCCTTATTCCATAGGAAAGACTTCAGTGCTTGTTTAAACCCCCCCACTGTCATGCACTCTCTAATCCAACAGGGTGGAGAATTCCAGAGGGTCGACACCACGAACATAAAAGCCCGGGCACCAGAAGATTTTAAAACTACCCTCGGAATCTCCAGCAACCCCTCATTGGCCAAGCGGAGCAGTCGCTCCGGGAGGTAAGGAATCAGAAGCTCTTTCAGGCAATTGGGGCCCAAACCATGTAGGGCTTTATAAGTCAATAAACCGACTTTAAAGCTGCTCCATCACTGAACTGGCAGCCAGTGCAGTTCCCACAGTGCCGGTCTAATGTGGTAAGAACAAGGAATCCCCATTAACAACCGGGCTACAGAGTTCTGCACCAGCTGCAAGCGGTGGATGTCAACCCCTGGAAGCCCAAAGTAAAGGGAGTTGCAATAATCCAAATGCGAGGTCACAAAGGCGTGGATCAATGTATGTAAGTCCCCAGATGGAACAAGGTGCTTGATCCTAGTGATGTTCCTCAGATGGTAAAAGGAGAACTTAATGACAGCCGACACCTGAGCATGTAATGTCAGCCAATCGTCAAGAATCACCCCTACATTGTGCACCTGTTCAGAGATAGGGAGCTCAACATCCCCCAGGACTAAACCTGTGGGATGATTTGCCCTCCCCATCCCCCCATTCGGTGACCAGGGTCCACAACCATCACCTCAGTCTTCCCGGAATTCAACTTCAGCCAGCTGGACCTTATCCAACCTTGGATCTCGCCAAGGCAGTTATTCAACACTGAGAGTGCTCCATTCTGGTTGGGTGCAAAAAACAAGTAGAGCTGGGTATCATCGGCATAACAATGAAACTCCAGCCCATACCATCTTACAATGTCTCTGAGGGGAAGCATGTACACCGTAAACAACATGGGAGACAGCACTGAGCCCTGAGGCACCCCACATGACAGAGAGGTAGGATCAGAGAAAAATACCCCCGACACCACCCTCTGAGTTCTACCAGTGAGGAAGGAAGTAAACCATCTGTGAACCAAACCTGAAAGCCCACAGATGCATCTCAGGTGCTCAAGCAGCACTCCATGGTCTACGGTGTCAAATGCTGATGACAGATCCAACAGGACCAAAATGAACCATTTTTTCTGGTCTCTCACCATCAGGAGATCATTGAGCACCTGAACCAGCACAGTCTCGGTGCTGTGCCTCTTTTGAAAACCTGATAGAAGAGGGTAGTAGATGCTATGGATGGTCAAATGGTTGTCCAACTGAGCAGCCACTACTTTCTCAATTACCTTCCCCACGAAGGGAAGGTTCGAGATAGGCCTATAGTTAGCGAGGGAGTCTGGGTCCAAAGAAGCCTTCTTCAACACTGGTGTCACAACTGCCTCCTTCAGGGAGCAGGGGTACTCACCAGAGTCTAGGGAGTACCAGACTATCCTTGCCAGAACAGGGATGATAACCTCCCCACAGCCCATAATCAGGGCTGTAGGACCCGGGTCTAAACTACAGCATGTAGTGCGCATACCCTGGACAATCCTCATAACATCCTCGATTTCTGGCCTTTCGAAGGAGATCCAGGAAAAAAGAGGGAGTGTGACCAGGGGCTGGTCTACGGCAACTCCCATAGAGAGTGCTGCGCGGGTCTCTGCCCTGATGTCATCCACCTTATCTGCAAAGAACCGAGCAAGCTCCTCACACTGTACTTGTGAAAAGGCTCTACGAACCTGCAGACAGGCTGGGTTGCACAGCCTGTCTACGGTTCGAAAGAGCTGGGCCGGTCGGTTCTGGGCAGCAGCAATTTCCCCAGACAGGAATACTGCCTTCTTATGGGCAATTTCTGACTGATAGAGTTGATAGTGCTCTAGCAGTCTAAGATGGTCAGCATCTAGGCCAGATCTCCACCAGCACCTCTCTAACCTGTGTCCAACTCGCCGCATCTCCCTCAAGTCCCCGTCAAACCAAGGCGACCGAGGGCAAAGGGTGAGAGGACGCACACGGATTGGAGCAATGGAATCCAGAGCAGAGGTAATGGCCTTATTATAAGCCAGGACCAAAACTTCTGTATCCAGGCTCATCACAGGAAATTCTGATAGATCAAGCACCGCAGTTAGGCCATCGGGAGTCACATCCTGTAAAGGTCGGTACTTGACCATCTCCACAAGGGTAGGCCTAAGCAGAGGGATGCAAAAATTGAATCTCACAGTGTAATGGTCAGACCATCTGACAGGTTCCACCCCCACATCAGAGGCTTCCATCCCCAGGAGGAAGACCAGGTCAAGGGAATGGCCATGTTTATGAGTGTCAGAGGTAGCTACCTGTGAAAGGGCCAATTAATTCATCAATTGGAGGAAGTGCTGTCCAAATTGCAAGAGTTCATCATCGATCCAGGCATTAAAGTCACCTAGCACTATCAATCTGGGTGACTCAAAGATCAGGTCGACCATGAAGTCCGCCACTTCCTTAAGGAATAGCTTCTCATCTCCGGGTGGACAATAGACGAGAGCCAGCCTATAGCCCCCACCTGCCACTACGACACATTCGAATGATCTGGTCTCCTCGACTAGAACACTAGTGAGATCCAAATCGGTCTTAAAACAGACCACAACCCCCCCCACCCCTGTGATCCAATCTCGGACGGTGTATCACCGAATACCCAGCCGGAACTGCCACCTCAAGTACGGGGCCAGCATTACCATCCAGCCAGGTTTTGGTGATGCAAGCCAGATCCGCTGTACCCACCAAGTCTGCAACAATAGCAGTCTTGTTCACAATAGATCTGGCATTGCATAACACCGCCCGAGTTGGACAGAACTCCTGGGATGCCCCAGCCACCTGCCCACCATTAGTAGTGGTGGTACCCTTGGGTATGGAGATCAGACAAGGAGTCCCACGTTCCGTACTCCATTTCACCCCAGGGCATCTTCTAGGCTTAACTACCCCGATACGAGTGCCCCCTCATCCATCCTCCACTGTTCAAACCCCCCACCCCTCCCCATCCTCCTGCGGGCAATTCCCAAAGCCCGATAGCATTGATAGATGGAGAAAAGCAATGGTGGGGGAAAAAGGGGCTGGGGCATGAAGAGCGGGGATGAATAGCGTATGACCTGGGGGTGGGATAGTAACACACATCTCAATCCTCCAAGATAAAGCAAAAAACAATAAGCTTCTACTCTCACAGTAGTAACTAAAAATCAAATCCAAATCCAAATAATTAAAATAACTCAATCAAAAGAACTAAACAGAAACAAATCAGAAAACGATAAACTCAAATCCAATTAACTCAAATTAATCATCAGTCATCATTTGAACCTGCTTTCAGGAAGAAAAAAAAACTAAAACCACATAATAAAAAATAAAATAAATAAAAATAAAAATAGGTATCCCTCCTCACACAAGGAATTCCTAAAAGTAAAAATCACAACTTAGAACAGAAAATATCAAAACAAATAAATAAAAATACACAAAACATCCCCCATAAAATAATCAAAACAATATAAATTAGCTAAGCAAACAAGTATTCACACTACTTGCATGCTCAGCCCCACGGGCACTCTCACTGCACAGAGAAAAAGAAATAAAATAAACTTTCTCGCAAAAGCTAAATAAATAATACAAATTTGTGAGCAAACAGGGACTCTCACTCCCTGAATGCTCACCAAAACTGAGCACTCTCACTGCACAGCAGAGATGGAAATTTTTTTTGTCCCAGAAAGTAGGTTCCAATTAGAAAAACTACCTCCAATTCTTCACCCCCCACCACTGTCATTTAAAATCCAACACTGTTCTCTCACAGCAGCATATCAAACTACCAGTAGAATATTCAAATCAGGGGCCCTTTCACAGCCTCCCCGAAGGGCACTTAAAGTTAGATTAAATAAGTCACCAGTACTTATCTTCTTTTCCTGGTCCAGATGATTAAAAAATCCAGAGTTCAAGATAGCATGCCGCACAATCCCAGCAAATATTACCATCAGCTGTACCATATAAACAGAACTGGGCCTAGCGACAGTCCGAATCCCCAACGAGCGATCAGGCTCAAAACCGGCAACTTGCTTCTTGACGCATTTTACTAAATATCCAGGAGGATGTAAAATTTCCCCAAACTGCAGCAGCCAAGGCCAAAATAAACCCCTGAGGTCAGCACTGGTTTGGAAATCACCCCAGCACTACCACTCCCCAGGGTCAGGGCCCCAGATCAAGAGTGGCCTAATGACCACCCAAAACTGCAAGCTTCCAGGGCAGACAGAGACTTTACCCTCTGGTAAGCCTCTGACCAACCCCATCAACCACTGGGAGTGAAGATAGGGTGCACCTCCCTGCTGCAACCTCGGGTCTTGTCCCGGCTCAGATATTCAAGTTTTAGCAGTCACCCAACACTTTCTCCGTTGTCTGCCGCTATGAGACAGACACCAGTCTCAGGCCCGATAACCTCCTCTATCCAAGTCGGGCACCGCCAAAGGGAAACACATCCAGGCACCGGATTCAAAGCACCCAAAACAGTCCTGGGAAAATCCTCCTCCAACCCAAACCCGGAAAAAACCCAGAGCGATCTCCGAGTGTCTTATTAAGACCGCAAAGTGTCCCACTAAGACCGCAAAGTCTTTGGTAAGTCGCAGAATCGCAAAGACTTCAGCAGGTCCACAATCATAGAAAGACTAAAAAGTACAGCGTTGTACTTCGTGCAGTCACATAACCGATTCCAGGAAAAGAACAGGCATTAAGCAAACGGCCCACAAACCGCAGCAAGGTCCCAGCAAATCCAGGTCCCAAAACAAAAAACTGCAAAGCAATAAGGAGAAATAAAGAAAAGACAAAAACACATTTTAAACAATAAACATAAAACAAGCTTAAAAGCGAAATAACACGAACATAAAATGTAATACTGCGAGAACGAACTCAAGGCAGATCCACACCGGTCGCCATCTTGGATAACTGTCACTTCAAAACAACCGTGATGGACTAGCGGTACCCCCCTCCCCACCAACCCACTGAGCCCCACTGCCCCACTCCTCCCTGGTCAGTGGCAGGCGGCAGCTCCCCACCTGCTTGCCGCCCTGCCGCCCGCCAACTGACACTGTACAGTAGGGCTGTACGCCCATTGGTCCAAAGCATGAGCCAATGGTCGTGCAACCCGTACCGTACTAGCACAGTCCAGATATGTGAATGGATCCAGGATCTGACTGTGTAGATGGTATAGCTGCACACCCATTGGCTCATGCTGTGGACCAATGGGTGTACAGCCCTACCGTACGGTGTCAGTCAGTGGGTGGCAGGGAGGCAAGCGGGTGGGGAGCTGCCACCCGCCGCTGACCGGGGGGGCGGGGCAGTGGGGCTCAGAGGATGGGTGGGAAGGGGGTAGTGCTAGTCCACCATGGTTGTTCTGGAGTGGCATTATCTTCTACTGATGCCCATGATTGGGCTGCGAGCAGTCCACTGGACCACCAGGGATATAGGACGATTATTCCTTCTACATATGCCCGTGATCGGGCTGCAAACGGTCCAGTGGACCACCAGGGATATAGAACGATTATTATGTTCTACATATGCCCGCAATCAGGCTGCGAGCAGTCCACTGGACCACCAGAGATATTGGATGATTAAGATAGTCTACATATGCCCGCGATTGGGCATGGGGAGTGCCACCACAAGGTGCAGTCTGAGTGTGGCAGCTGCTGTGTTGCGCCCTGCAACATGGCAGCTCACCTGTGGGTGGACAGTTGTTGCTCCTTTTTTTTTTGTTCACCTGTGTGCAGCTCAAGTAGGGGTTGCACATGCATGGGCTCAGCACATCCCAGGCTGAATATCGGGATGTGCGGAGTATGCATGGGCACGCCCCCCCCACCTGCGCTGCATGCATTACTGATGTGCTCCAGCGCATCGGGACTGGTGCCAGGCTCAATCCACATTTGAATATCGTGCCAGGGCACATCAATGGGTTGCACATGGTGCAACAGTGTTGCGCCATGTGCAACCCTTCTGAATATCCAGGACCCGATGTACATTTCTTAGAATTAAACAATGGAGGATCACACAAAGACAGGTGTTGGATTGTACTAGGAAGCAATTGTATTTTCTTCTACTTGAAACAACCTGCATGGTGGAAATGGTATTTGAAAACTGTCCAGTACTACATAGGGAAAACTTCACATTATTGAACAATAAACGTAATCCAGAACATTTATGGGACTTGCACTGGTTGGCTTGCCACGAGAAGATACACGTGAAATCCAACCAGAAACATAAACCCCAGCAAGAAAGAATCTGCTCCAGACTGAAATGCACCCAAATAGAGGAAACCATAGACCATTTATTATTTTCCTGTTCTTTTATTAAGGGATTTTGGTTGTTTTTAGATGTACAGTGGGGAACAAAGGTTTTCAGTACATTAACTTATGAGAACATTATGTATGGGACATTTAATAGTGATTGGAAAACATGGCATAAAGATACCCTACAGGTATTAATGGCTATATTAAAATGGCATATATGGTTAATGAGGTGCAACTTTGTTTTACAACAGAAAGAAGGTAGCCATGTGGAATTACTGAATAAAATCACACAAGAGTTATTGATCTTATATCAGAAAGAGGTAAAAACTTCACCTAAGAGACAATTGCTAGAATTTTGGAAAGGTCTTCCATGGATTACAGATAGGGATGCACCTACTATATTACCTAAGTTAAAAAAAAAAGAGAAAATATTTCTTTCCTCTTTGTGTAAGTATGTAAATAGACTAAGAACACAAATGTAGGGTAAAGGGTATTTGTGAAGAGTATATGGGGATAGTGGCAGACATGTTTCTATACTATGTACAGTAACAATCTGGGGTGTCGTTATGAAATTATGAAATGTATTATGGAAATGTTGTGTGTATGTATAAGTTGTGCTTCTTTCTGTATGTTTTTCTTTAATAAAAAAAATTCCCCTACTCTTTTCGATAAGCACCATGGGATCGTTAACATCCACCTGAACTTACATCAATCCAGGCAGATGAGACCTTGGTTTAAGGTCTCATCTGAAAGACGGCACCTCAGAAGTGCAGCACCCCTCTCATGCTACACTACAGTGTCAGTACTGGGATATTAACCCAAGTGCCAGATGTGGCAACTGAACCCACAGTCCTCTGATCTCCCAGCCTTAGAGCTGAGTGTGCTACCTACTGAGCCACTGACACTGTTAAATTAAATTCACCAATTAAAGCTGGCACTTACCTGCTTCTAGGTGAACATAGGGAAGGGATCTGGAAAACATACTGTAGATGTGGCACCTGTAAAAAATAGAATAAAGAGAGTAGTCAAAAAGGATCCTCTGTTTTTTTTTTTTAATTGTTTAACCAGGTGAGACACACTAAGCTGAAAGCTTTTTTACAGGTGCAATCTGGGAGCACAGGGAAGTTAAGGGACTTGCTCAGAGTCATACAGTATATGCAAGTGGGATCTGTGGGATTCAGACCCAGGTCTTCAGATTTGCAGCTCAGAGCCTTAAACCACTGCACTGTGCTGCCTCCCAGTTCTTGAGAAAGATAAGACAGATAGGACATGTGAGGAAAATAATACTTATCTGACGGGTTGTGGAGGGGTGTCTGTAGACTTGTTTTAAAAAAGAGAGAGAAAAATAGGTTAGTATTAATGAAAGGTTTCTGAGAGCAGGGAAACTGGATGTGCAGTGATATCCTAGCCACTGCCATCCGGGGGGGGGGTACATAGGAAATATTATCCCAGCCATCAGGATAATACCAGCTACATTCAAGCTGCACATAGCGTCCTATACCCCATCACCTGTAAGTGCTCCTGGAAGCCCTGCCCTACTTCAGCTGCAGCTTAGGCTAAGTAGCTGAAAGGTGGCCTAGGTCAAGCTGTCACAGTTACTGGGGTTAATAGGGGCCAGGCCGGGGGGGGGAGAGGACAGATTAAAAAAAAAACACATTCCCATTTTTAAAGAGCAGGTTCTCACCTTGCGATATCTTGCACCCCCTCCCATACAAACATATATTGTACCTTACCTTTCCCCAAGATGCCTTCTATTGATAATTCCATTTATTTCTGGCTTGTTTATTTATTTATTAAGCTCTTGGATTAACTTTTGAGTACAAGCTCATTACATAGGTTCCATGCCAGGGTCATTACAGTAACAGACAAAACTACAGCTTATGGGGGGCCATAAGGGGACAACAACAATTAAGGCAAATTAGGCAAGAGGTTACATGAGTGACTGAAATAAGCAAACACTATATACAATGGTGCTTGCCAACACAAAAGGAAAAAAAGGGAGGGGGAGAGAGAGAGTGAAACAAGGGGAGGGGTTGTCTCAGGAAGAGAGGGGTAATAGTGAGAAGACAAACTGGAGAGAGAGAATAAATACTGAAAATCAGCCCAGAAGGTGTATTGGATCAATTCTGGTTCTGTGGAACTGACAGCCAAAACACTGCCACTTTCTGATTTGGCCGGCACGCCCTCATGCGGGCACGTATTTTGAGATGTCAAAAAATTAATGCAGTGAGGGCGAGCTCCATGAAGTTGAATGAGGACAGCTTTGACATCGATTTTATTATGATTTAGGGTTCCAATTATAAGAAATCAAGGTGGCCACTCGACTAACAGGGTCCCTGTTAGTCAAGCGGTTGCCTTGATTTCTTATAATCAGAACTCTGAATCATAACAAAATCAATATAAAAACTGTCCCCATTCAACTCTATAGTGCACACCCTCATGCCATTCATTTTTTGACATCACAAAACATGCCAGTGTGGGGGCATGTCAGCCGAATCGGGAAGTGGCAGAGTTGTCACTTTTGGATAGTGCAGAGTGCCTCGGGCTAGTGCAGATGCCTCCTTACCTGTCCGTGTGGGCTAGTGCGATTGGTAGAGTCAGCAGTACTTCCGTTGGTTGCAGCAGTCTTTTGGGCAAAATCGTACTGAGCACATGGAATTCTGGAGCGGCTGCAAATAGGAGACATAGCCGGTGGGTACTCTCAGAGACCAAACAAGTGCTCTGGCTTCCTCATTATTTGCTCAGTCAAGGAGTTCCTCCTAGAGGGCGGGCATGCTGGCTGTCACTCACTGCTTTCTTTTGCATCTGTAGGCCAGTCCAGTTTGTAAGTCACAGGGAGGGGGGGGAGCAGCAGGAGGTGGGAACAGTGCCAATGTCATCACGGAGCACTGATTGGCTAAAGTGCATAGCCTGGGCTTGTATGGTGGCAGACTGGCAGCAGCCAATGGAAGAAAGCGCTTTGGGGATGTGGCTTCGAGGTACCTTTTGCATCCCAAAAGTGAGGATGATTCAAATTTTGAAAGAGATTGTGTTGCTGCAAGGTTTAAGGAATGGCTATTTGGTGAGTGAGGACCGGGAGCTCGAAAGATTCGGCGGTCCCGGCAGTCCCAAAGGTTCGTCGGCGCTACGGTCACGGTCTTGGATTCCAGAACTGGACATCTTCTGAAGTTCTGATTCTGTATGTGCTGCAGGCTGTAACATGGCAATTGTACTGAAGAAACCAAAGAAAACACCAGCTCAGGTAAGGCAGTGCCACGTGGCATTAAAACGCCGTATGGTGTGTGGGTTCTTCTGAGTCAGTGAGTGACTTTAGTTTTACCTGAGGTTGTGTGTGGCGGGAACTAAGCTAGTGGGCTGGCACTGAAAAATGCAAAGACGATATTGTTCTGACTGTGAGATTGTGGGGGGAAACAGAAACTGTTTTCATTGAAATTGAAAAGAAAATGTGTCTGCATACTCCCTTGCATTGGCCGCGATTGGCGCCTTAGCTCATCCACAGAGGTTTGTGTGTAATGTTTGTTTGCTAACTGATTTACAGAGACAGCATGTGATTAATTTGATTTTGAAAGCACATTTTTGGGCTTCTTGTTGTTATGTGTGTGTGCTTTCCTGGTCCTGCTCAGCTCTGCGGGGGTCTGTTGCTTGTTGCTTGTTGTGGGGCTGGGCTGATTGGCTGGGAGGGTCTTTTTCTTTATTGCCTAAAAAGTAAAATGCTAAGCTTAGGTAAGGCAGTGTCCGACGATCCCCGAGTCATGCTCAGTGGTGGCAGTGGCTAACATCAGTCCCGTAGTGGTGGTCCGGGGTGGCGGAGTGACTCATGCTCAGTGGTGGCAGTGGCTAATAATTCGGTCCTGGTGGTGGTGGTCCGGGGATCAGAAGATTCATGCTCCGTGGTGGCAGTGGCTAACATCAGTCCCGGTGGTGGTGGTCTTGAAACAATAATGCCTTTGTGTCCCTTTTCATTATAGAAATGTGAATAAATGTTTAAACTGCACTGATTTTGTCATTATTCATTGTCTGTCAAAAGCACACGGTGACATGAGTGTGGGCTACTGCAAACCACTGCGGGCTAGTGCAATTTTAGACTGACTTGTCCAGCTGGCTAGTGCAAAAAAAAGTTAAGATCAACCCCTGGTTAAATGTATGGCAGCTTAGATTCAATGCAAAGAAGTGCAAAGTAATGCACTTGGGGAACAAAAACCCATGGGAAGAGTACACAATGGAGGGTGAGATACTAACAACAAAAATGGAAAGGAACCAGAGGGTAGTCATATCAGATGATCTAAAGGTGGGCAAGCAATGTGAGAAGGCAGTAAGGAGGGCTGGGGGGATACTGGGATGCATATGGAGAGGCATCACCAGTAGAAAACAGGAAGTTGTTATCCCTCTCTACAGACAGTTGGTGAGACCCCATCTGGAGTACTGTGTGCAGTTCTGGAGACCCCATCTCCACAAGGGCATAGACAGGATGGATGCTGTCCAGAGGCGGGCAACTAAAATGGTGCAGGGTCTGCACCAGAAGCCATATGAAGAGAGACTAAAAGAGCTTAATATGTATATCCTCGAGGAAAGGATGGAGAAGGGAGACATGATAGAAACTTTAAAGTACCTCAAGGGAATCAACAAAGTCCAAGACGGTAGCATCTTTCAGAAAAAGAGATTTGCATAAACAAGGGGCCACAATTTAAAGATAGAGGGGGACGGCTTAGAGGTAATGTGAGGAAGTATTTTTTGTTGGAGAAGGTTGCGGATGCATGGAACTGCCTTCCTGAGGAGGTTGTGGAGTGAAAAACAGTGGGGGAGTTCAAGAAAGCATGGGACATACATAAAGCAATGGGGTGGTAGGAGGAAGTAGGCCGTTGGTTAACTAGGATCCGCAGCTTATCCATTAGGTAGAGAAATGGACAGACTAGATGGGCCAAGTGGTCCCTATTTGCCGTCAAATTCTATGTTTCTATGTAACTTCATTTTTTTTTTTTACTTGATTGCAAAAGAGTAGGTAATATCAATTTGGTGTGGGCATATTTTCTGTTTTAAATGTAGTTGCATTTTTGAAATTCATGCCTCAGTTAGGAAACAGAATTAAAGGGACACTGTCAACTTTTTTTGCATAACACTATTTCAAGTTAAAACCTGTATTTTATGATTGATTATTGTCTCTGAAATTCATTGATGTTGCTGGTTGTTTTATCTGCCTTCTTTATCAGTAGAACTGAAATGCATGCAAATGCTACAGTTGTAGTCAACCTTGTTTTGTTTCAAATTCTTGCTCTACTTTTCTGCATACTTCCTGAACATCAGTAACACCCCCAAACAGTGCAGCCACCTTGATGCATTGTATCATCTCCTCCTACTGCATAATAAGTGGCTTGACTGTGATGGGGGTGTTCCCAAGTCCAGCAAAGATGCAGTGAGAGTTGATCAATGAATGTAAACAATGCTTTTGTGTGGTAACACCAAAGAATGCGAACAATCATAAAACATGTTTTTTAAACTAGAGACACTTTGAGGCCTAAAGGGGGTTAACAGTGTCCCTTTAAGGACAGTCATCTACCACAAGTTACCACAGAAATGATCAGCATAATGATGGAAGAGGAACTGTTAAGAAACAAAGCACGACTTCTAAATGTCAGGGGCCCATATGAGTAGGGTGCACAACTTGCTGGTTTAGGAATACAGTGCTGCTCAGAGACCTGCAGACAAACTACTATTGTCAACAGTTTCCCCACAGGTCTGCTGATCTCGCTATGGTATGTGTGCAGAAATGTAACCTTTAGTTGATTTTGAAATTATTTCTGTTTCTGTTAAGCTGGCTTCCATTTCATGTTGTTTTGGGGGGAGGGCTACCAAACCAAACTCCACAACTTTTAGGCCCTCTCTGAGTCTGACCCCTCTTAGTGCAGTGACTATTAGCTTACTTAAACTGCAGTGGCCAGAGACCAGAATTTAAACTTTAAATTAAGTTGCCAGCCTTAAGTTTGCTAGGGATTTTAAAGTGGTGTTTTTTTTGCCAGACTGACCAAAATACTTGAGCCCTCATATTCCTCTGCTGCATTTCTTCTGCATGCTTTAGAACAAGTTCTAATTATAATCCTTTGCAGCCTGCTCCATGTGAGTAAGTTCTAAGCCTCTAGACTGGTGCCAGCAGAGCTCCTTCTATGGGAATTACTTTAAAAATTTATATTGCACACTCTGGTGCTGACTGAGCTCTGAAGCTCTCTGCTTAGTATTGAATTTGAGCTTGGTTAAAAATTGTTCAGCTGGATTAAAAGTTGTTTCAGGGGGAGGGCTATCAAACACCAAACAATTGCCAAACTTCACAAATTTAAATTCTCTGATGCCCCCCCCCAGGCAACCAATAACACACTTGTCTTATTATTCTTGACACTTACTGCAAAGTTCAGTTCCCACTGTGCTTTCCTTCTAATGCATTACCTTTTTTATGTTTGCGTGCATGCATGCGCAAGAAACTGTATGTGGCAGCTTAAGAGAGAAGCAGGTTGTGGATGTGTGGCAGTGTGGCGGCCAATGCCAACACTGCATTTGTGGGCTTGGTGGTGTGCACTCAGTGCAGGCCCAGTGTCCTGATGACACTGGTTCTGCAGAAATGTCACCAACTTGAAACAATTTGGCCACTGCAATGAGGGGCCACCTTGTCATTGCAGTGTCAGCAATTCTGCTGCAATGATGGAGCGGCCCATCATTGCAGGGTGGTATCTCGCCTGGTCTAACAGTACCAGGAACATAGCAGCTCTATGTGGCCATCTCAGAGCTGACGGGGGGAGCCCAATCCACCTGTTGGCATGCCCCAACCCCCTTCATTTGCTGATGGGGATCCCAGTCCCTATCGGCATAATGTCCCCACCCACAAGTTTATGTTGTGTGCCGAGGGGGTGCCCAGTCCCCCTTGGCATCATGCGCCCCCAACAGTCTTTCTTTGCCGTGGGGGACCCACTCCCTGTCGGCTTCAGTCCCCCTTCCCCAGTTCAGTTTGCCAACGGGGAAGCCCACTCCCTGTCAGCATAATGTCCACACCCCCCGATTTCTTCTGTGTGCCAACAGGGTGCCCACCCCTTGGCATCATGCCCCCCACCCATTTCTGTGCCAACGGGGGGCCCAATCCCTATTGGCTTTGGTCCCCCTCCCCACAAATACAGGTGGCACACTGGCAGCACACTCCAGTTTACCAAACAATGCCTGCAAAAGAAGAAAACTGACCTGCATAGTCTTTTTTTTTTACCTGTAAAAGAAGAGAATGGTCTCTTGCAGTCTCACCTGCCCCCTCCCCCAACCCACACACACCCTCTGAGTACCCTGCCTCCCTACACCCCCCCCATACTTACCTCCGGAGCCCAGTGCGATGATCTTCGGTGGACTGGGCAGACGTCTGCACTCTTCAAAGTTGACCACGAACTGAAGAAATGCTGGTAAGCTGTATAATGGCATAAATAGGGTTTTTTCAACTTTGGTGCATATCTAGGGCATTTTTGGGAATTTTGGCATCATGTTTTCAACATGGGGTTATTGGGATCACCCCCCCCCATGAATTCAGTCACTGTCAATTCGTTATTCGGTCCCGAAAGGTGATTTCGCAGTCACTGCATGGAATCTCCTTTTGGGACTGAGTAATGAAATGACATTGCCACTGTTCATAAGGTGGGCTCTCAAAAAGCCTATTCTGCAAATTTGCACGGTCGCTGTGGGAAATCAGTTTTAGGGACAGATTAAGAAAATGACAGTGACACTGTTCATGAGTAGAGGTCCTAAAATGCCTATGTTGAAAATTCGGTGATGAAAGTCCATAAAATGACTGTGTTACAAGCACGCATTGCACAGTTTCCATGCACCCTTGTAACTTCACAAATCTTCACTATTTTAATGCCAGATTTTCAACACTGGCATTTTTTCACACCTCCTTATGAACAGTACAGCTGTCATTTTTTTTTCGCATCCTGGCGTAAATGTGTTTTCACACTTCTGGCACAGAATAGCGTAGTTGCAGTGGGAAATCAGTGTTTGGGACAGATTAACAACAAGTGAGTGAGAGAGGGGGAGTGAGTGACCTCAATGGAGCTCTGTCGGGACTGCTGCAGATTTCTTTGTGGGCAGAAAAAGGCACCAATGCAAGCAGGAGCCCAGAAGAAAAGGGCAGCCTGCAGTACTGGGAGAAACAGAATGAGTGAATGAGAGAAGGGAAGTGCACAAGCTCAATGGAACTCTGTTAGAACTGCTGTAGATTTCTTTGTGGGCAGAAGAAGGCACCAACGCAGGCAGGAGCCCAGTACAAAAGGGCATCCTGCAGCACCAGGAGAAACTGAACAAGTGAGTGGAGAGGGAGTGAGCGAGCTCAACGGAGCTCTGTCAGGACTGCTATGGATTTCTTTGTGGGCAGAAAAAGGTGCCAATGCAGGCAGAAGCCCAGTACAAAAGGGCAGCCTGCAGTGCTGGGAGAAACAGAACGAGCGAGTGAGAGAGGAGGAGGAGTAAGCGAGCTCAAAGGAGTTCTATTGGGACTACTGTGGATTTCTTTGTGGGCAGAAAAAGTGCCAATGCAGGCAGGAGCCCAATACAAAAGGGCAGCCTGCAGAGCTGGGAGAAACAGAATGAGTGAGTTAGAGAGGGGGAGTGAGTGAGTTCAATGGAGCTCTGTCAGGACTTTAGAGTTTCCCACCCACCTGCCCAGGATCCTGTGTGGTCCTATATTATAGCAGGGTCTCTGGGGTGGAGACAAAGCAATGATTGGATACTTTTACGATTGCTGTAATAATACAGATTTAGTTGTTTTGTTTCTTTCTCTAACTGAGCTAAGTACTGAGCTATACTGTTAGGATTGCTGTAATAATACATATTTATTTGTTCTGTTTATTTCTCTAACTGAGTTGAGTAATACCTGGAGTGCAATATGACTTCTAACTGGGCTAAGTGAAACTATGAGGGCTGAGAACAAAAATTATGATAGCAGAGGGGTGAAAAATGGACAAGGAGGGTTTAGGACTGCTACAGTAATACAGTATCTAATGGATGAGATTTGAGACTGAATTAACCAAGTCAGCAAGGGAGCAGTAGGGGGATTAGTGTGGGGGGAAACAGTAATTTGAGTTAATAGGGTCCTAACAGTTGTAGTAGGGTAGAGAAACTGGGAGTAAGAGCCTGTAACATAAGATGGGGCCAAAATGGGGCAGGTACCATGTGTCAATAGGGTGGACATCTTTGGAAGGGTGGTGGGGTGTAAAGGGTATGGGTCTGCCATGATCCCGTACTGGGCTTGGAGGATGGGGAGGTGTATGCACTGTAGACAATTGGCTAGTTTGAGGGAGGAACTGTGGAGCTTAGGGAGGAGTCTAAGAGGCAGGGCAGCAGATGAGTATGGTAGGCATCCTGGCTGGGGGGGAATAGGGGATGGCAAGGTGGGACGGGGAAGAACAACTAGGGAATGAAACTGACCCCAGTATCCGAGACACTAGCAGAAAAGAGAGGAGAAGGAGGGGTGTCCAAGATGTGGGAGGGGCCTCCTGATGGGGAGGAAGAGACCACGAGGAGTACCAGGGGAGAGAACAGATGGCTGCTAGTAGGGAGGGAACAAGGGTGGGACCAGGGGGTCATGGAAGGGAACAAGTGGGGAAAACTGATAGGGAAAGAGATGTAGGAGGATATTGACTAAGATTAGATTCAAGCCTCTGCTATGGGAGGGGGAGCAGGAACATACTGAAGGGGGAGGACAAGTGGGGCATGAGAGGGATGGCAACAGGTAGGGGAAGAGATAGTGAGGGTAAAAGAGTAGAAGGGGGCTAGTAAAGAAGGGGGTGACTGGAGGAGAGAAGGCTATGGGAAGGGGGAAGGATGGGAGGAGCATCACTATCAGGGTCGAAGAGAATGGAGGCTCTAAATTGACAATAACGGTGATAGGAGAGGGCTTGGAAATTAGCAGGGGAGGAGGGGAGGTCAACACAGGAAGCTCAGTAGGAAGTAGTCAGGCTGGGAGGAATAAGGCAGAAAAAAGGGGTGAGGCAGAAGTAGGGGTACAGATACAGCAGTCAGAGGCTGCAGCTGGCGAGGGTAAGGGGAAGGGAAGGGAAGAATGAATACTGGGGTGGTGGAAGGGGCATTAGAAGGGAAAGGGGGTAAGGGGCAGGGGGTACTTGTCCTGGGGGATTCTATACTAAAAGGGGTGAGATGGGGCAGAAGGTGGGAAAAGCACAGCCATATTTGGGTTGAAGCTATCTCTGGGTTGACTGCAGGAGGGGCAGGCACTGCTCAAATGTGCAGTGAGGGGAAGGAAGAAACCTCATTTACTGTTGCATGTGGGTACAAATGACTTGGAGATGGAGACTGTGGAAGTAGTGGGGGGAGGTTCTAGGAGTTGGGCAGGCAGCGTGAGAGCATGGGGGAGTCAGTAGCATTCTCGGAGGTACTCCTGGTGCTATGTGCAAGCATGGGGAGGAAGGTTAGGATCGAGGACTTCAATGAGTGGCTGAGGGATTGGTGCCACACAATAAATTATGAGTTAGTGACTAACTGGGGTAGGGTCTGTGGGAATAGTGACTTGTACAAGGTGGACAGGCTACACTTGAGCAGGGAGGGGACGGGAGTATTAAGGGCTGGATTAGAGGGGTATATCCCTACTAGGGTGGATTTAAACTAGTGGGGGGTGGCCCAAAGACTGAAGCTGGTAAAAAGGTCCAGACAGGGGAGCCTAATGAGCTCACCCCCCTAGATATAGGTAAAGGTAGAGGTGTAGTAACCCGGGAAGGGGGTGGGCAGAGTGGTCTGAGCATAATATAGAAAGCACCACCACCCAATAAGAATAACAAGGAGAAAGGGTGTGGACTACTGGGAGGAGGGACACAGGCCAAGGAGAAGAGTGAGGAGAAGGAGAGGTACGGGTGGAAGGTAGTCTCTCAATGCAAGAAGCCTGGGGAACAAAACAGCAGAGCTTCAGGTGCTCCTTTTAGAGGGGAAGGTGGACACTGCTGCAGTAACAGAGACTTGGGCCACAGTGTACCATGATTGGGACTTGGCAATCCTGGGATACAGGATATACAGCAGGGATGGGGGGTTGGAAGGGGTGTTGCACTCTATGTGAGAGAGGGGATCAAATGCATAACGGACAAGAGAGAAGAGGAGAGGACAGAGGTGCTCTGGGTGCAACTCCTGGATTCCAAGGGCTGAAAGCTGAGCATGGGAGTGGTGTATAGACCACCAGCCCAATCCTGGGAACTGGATGGGGAGTGGACAGAGCAGATAAAGAGGGTCTGTAGAAGGTGGAGTGTGGTGATAATGGGAATTTTAACCTACCAGGGGTTGACTGGAGCACCCCGGCCACTAGCAGTACCAGGGAGCAGGTGCTCATTGATGCATTCCAGGACGGCCTTCTGAAGCAATTGGTAAGTTGGCCTATAAGGCTTGGTAGCACTCTGGACCTAGTACTGGCAAATGGGGAGGTGGTGAGGGAGGTAAGGTTAGAGGACCCACTAGCAGGTAGCGACCACCAAACAGTGTGGCTCGTTCTTGCACTGGGCAGGGAGACAGGAGACACAGGCACTAAGGTGGTGGACTTTAGTAGGGTGGACTTTGGGAGGATGGGAGAAATACTTTGAGGGAGACTCCAGGATATAAGGGCGGGGATGGATGCAGAACAAAAGTGGGGAGTCATAAAGACTGGGCTAACAGAGGCCACAGAAGCCTGCAGCAGGACCAGGAGTAAGAAGACCAGAGCCAAGAAACCATGCTGGCTGAATAAAGAAGTGCTGCAAGGGTGAGGGCATAGAGAGCTGCATACTGGAAGTACAGGAGAACAGTGAAGGGAGAGAATAAGGAGGCTTATGGGAGCTGGTCAAGGGAGGTGGCCAGGAGGGTGAAAAAAGCTAAGGCCTCCAGGGAATTAAGGTTAGCACAGGGCATAAATGGAGGGGAAAAGGACTTTTAAGGTATGTCAGGGAAAAGAGGAAGTGCAAGGTACATTTTGTGAGGATAAAGCGGGGAGCAGTATGGGTGGAAAAGGGGGAGGAGCAAGTGGAAATTCTAAATGAGTACTTCTGCTCCATTTTCACTAAGGAGAGGGATTGTCCACTACCAGCATGGGCTGGGGAGGAGGGGGAGGAGGTGACGGACAAAGTGATCACAGGGACCAAGGTGCTAGAGGGGCTGAGGGCAGTATCAGTGATTATGTGCTTGTCTCACATAAGACAGCCTGTGTTCCATGGGTGCCCCGCAAGGTTTCAGTGGAGCTACATATATTACACAGACAGGAGATCTATGTAATGTAATTAACTTCCTTGAGAAATTGCATTTTATGGCTGTTTTATGACCTGCTCCTGCTCTGTAGTTGGGAAACTAAAATATACATTTTATGACTTCAGAAACAGGACATCATTAAGCTGATTCCTGCCAGATATCTTGCACCTAGGTGAGAGAATTGCAGGGCTGTAAACTTAAAAGGAACTGGTGGATCAAAAGACTCATAATATGGGAAATGGGTTTTTGCCGATGTCACCTTATTTAATATACCTCCTGATAGGACATCCTGTTTGAAATTTTTTTTTTATATTCTCAAATGAGGAGCTAGATGACTACCAGAAGGGGTGTGAAGTGACACAGTTTAAACTATACTGTGTCTGAACTGTTGACATATTATATTGGGATTCTAGAAAGACACATCTTTCTGATAAACACTTAGAGGTAATACATTAGATAGAAAATATCTAATTGTATTGTGGTAGGAGTTTCTGTTTTGTACTTTGCCCTTGTTCTTTTAAGACATTGCATGCTCTTTGATGTATTGTTCTGTGTTTACATTTTTCATGTTTTCATCATCTTTTAGTAAAGTACCCTTTATTTTGAAAGACTGCCTGGGTCTGCCAGTTCTTTTTTGCACATGACGTATAGAGGGTTAAGACTGACAAGAAACTGTTCAAAAGCTTGATAATGTTACTAAACTGGGAAAAGGTAAGAATATACCTAAGGTCTTTTATAGAGTTTTAAGGGTTCATTTTGGAAGCCTGGCTTGGTGCCCCTGGTGAAAGATTGTACTGCAATCCCTGAAGCGGGTACATATATGAGCCTGTACATTGGGTATGCTAACAAAAGGTTCACAGTTTGAATCCCCCCAGAACTTGACACTAAAGGTTATTCGGACCCACAAGCAGACAGGAGGGTTACCCTGTCTGTTATCTGTTCACATTACTGAGCTCAGAGGTTGGCACTGTGGGAGCAGAGGCCCTGACTAGCTGAGTGCGTTTGTGACAGATTTGTTACTGTGTGACCCTGAGCAAGTCACTTAACTTCCTTGTGCTCCCAAGTTGCTACTGTAAACAAGCTGTCAGCTTAGTGTGCCACTCCTGGTTAAAAAAAAAAGGCACTGGGTCCCGATGGCATCCACCCAAGGGTGCTAAGGAAGATGGCGGAGCTGTTGACTAAGCCACTTGCAGATCTGTTTAACACCTCCCTGGAAATGGGGTGTGTGCCCCAGGACTGGAGGATGGCCCATGTGGTGCCCATACACAAGAGTGGGCCTAGGGAGGAGCCAGGAAATTATTGGATGGTCAGTCTCACGTCCATACTGGGTAAGTTTATGGAGGCGATACTGAAACAGAGGCTGGTGGCATTACTAGAGAGTAATGACCTCCAAGATGGGTGGCAACATGGGTTCATCTCAGGGAGGTCTTGTTAAACCAGCCTAATAGAGTATTATGACTGGGTGACAAGGGAGTTGGACAGGGACCATGCGGTACATGTTCTGTACTTGGACTTTAGTAAGGCCTTTGATACAGTGCCTCATGGGAGACTGGGGGGAAGGTGATGACAGTGGGGGTGGGAAGAAAGCTGACTAAATGGATAGAGATCTGGTTACAGGGGAGGGTGCAGAGGGTGGTGGTGTTGGGGGAGCTCTTGGCACCTAGACTAGTGACAAGTGGGGTGCTGCAGGGGTCTGTACTAGGCCCGGTGCTATTTGGGCTCTTTATCTCTGATATAGCACATTGAGTGGGGGGTAGGGTTAGTCTGTTCGCAGATTATACCAAATTGGGGGCAGTTGTGGACAAAGAGGATGGATGGGAAAAACTGCAGGGGGACGTAACCAAACTAGAGACATGGTCGGTGGAGTGGCAGCTGGGATTCAATGCAAACAAGTGTAAGGTGATGCACTTCGGTCCTAAGAACCAGAAGAATGATTATTGGTTGGGTGGTGAGGTTGGGGATCACAGAGGAGGAGAAGGGCCTAGGGGTGTTGTTAACTGGGAGCATGAACAACTCAGGCCAGTGTAGAAGAGCAGCAGCGAAGGCAAACAGGATGCTGGGGTGCATCACAAGGGGGTTTTCATCCAGACACAGGGATGTGATCCTATCTCTCTACAGATCTACAGATCAGAGGGCAACATAAATGTTAAAGGGGTTGGAAAGAAAGGAATATGAAGTTAAGCTGAATGAGCTGAACATGTACACACTGAAGGAGAGGAGGGAGGGATGGGGGTATATGATTCAAGCATTTAAATACCTGAGGGGGTAAATAAGCCTAGCACTGAGAGGAGTGGAAGAGAGATGAGGGGGCATGGATTAAGGTTGGAAGGGGGACATTTCAAGAGGGAAATGAGGAGGTACTTCTTCACTTTGAGGGTGGTGTCTGTGACACCCAGGACACCCAGACAGCTGGTTCTGATTAATCTATGCTTTTTGTAATATAAAAATGTGTTATTGAATGTCTCTCATGAGAGATGCTGACAGCCTGTGGAATGACAACCCCTTCCCAGGTTTTAGCTGCAACATGTTACCTGGAAGGCCAAGAGATAATTACAGGTTACAAGAGACTTAAAATAAGCATCTCCTGTTTATGTGACTAATTGCAGCTTGCCAACTGCCAAGATAGGTCATAAACTTTTATAACATTCAGAGCTAATGTTCAAATGGTGATACAAAGCATGTTGCACCTCCGTGAGATCTGGCAGAGAGACATAACAAGTCCTTTGATGTCCTGGAAAGGGGAAGCTGCTCATAAGATCAAAGAAAGTCATATGAGAAAATGAGTTGCGCTGAGGTCACAGAAATTAATACTTTGATAAGACATCCTGTTTTGCATAGACATTTTTTTTATGTTCTGACAGGGAGGAGCTAGGTAACCTCACGCAAAGCGGTTGGCAAAGCCAGTTTTTAAACAGTATTCTGTTTTCCATTTACACACAAATGTTTGAACTCTAAAAAAGAAACATCTACAACACTGTGAGATAAGAATACTTTAAAACAGACAAGTCTAAGTGTATTAGTGGTAGGAATATGCACTTTTTAAAACCTTATTCTTTTAGGGAAGCCTTCAGTTATGCAGCCCCACTTCATTACCTTTCGTGATTATACTAACCTCAACCCTCAAGCTTTTCTACAAGACTTTGCTAGTACTGACTGGTGCTCTCTCTTAGGAGCTAATGATGCTCAGTCCTCTCTAAACATCTTCTCATCCCACTTCCAAGCGCTGCAGGAGCAACACTGCAAGCTGGTAACATGCCGAGTAAAAAACACACAAACTAGATGGCTAAAATCAGGACTCCTCAGAAAGCTACGCTTAAGAGATAAAAGCTGGATCCACTACAAGAGATATGGCCTTACAGTAGATCTAAACATCTACCAAGCCCTGCATAACTCCTGCAAAAAGGACATCAAACGGGACAAAAGCTCTTATTGCAAAGATCTTTTAACCAATTCTTATGGAGACTCAAAGAAATTCTGGTCCCACATTAAATTCTTTATGGGCTCAAATTCGTCATATTCCCCTAATGACACGTCTCTCAATGATGTCCACTGCAATAATCCCCTCACCATAGCAAACTTCTTCAATAATCAATTCTCTGACCTAACAAAATACACCTCCTCCTTCCCTGCCAAGTCATCTCTTCATATTCCTACAAATGTTAATCAACCAACCTTCTAGTTCAAGTCTGTCGCACCCCAGGAGGTACACAAATTACTTAAAAATATACCTGAGGACGCGGCAGTGGGCTCGTACAATCTTGAGCCCAAATTACTAAAACTAGCTGCCCCTATCATTGCTGCCCCCTAACCAAGATCTTTAATCTCTCGCTGTATCAAAATCATGTTCCTGATATATGGAAGATGGCAAGGATAACCCCTGTTCTCAAAAAAGGTGACCCCAAAGTCCCACTCAATTATAGGCCCATTGCAATCCTGTCTGTTCTTAGCAAAATTCTAGAAAAAATTGTTGCTACCCGAACTATTGAATTTCTCCTTAAAAACGACCTCCTAAATCCAGCTCAGCATGGCTTCCAAAAGAGACACAGCACTACAACTGCCCTACTCAAGCTTACCTCTGATGTCCTTAAGGCCATAGACTCTGCTCTCCTTACTGGGTCCATCTTCATCGATATGACCAAGGCCTTTGACTTGGTTGATCACGCTCTTCTAGTTGCTACTCTCAGATGTCTTGGCTTCTTCTCTAATGTAGTTAACTGGTTCATTAGCTATCTATCTGACAGAACTCAGTTTATAAAATGTAACTCTACCTCCTCTGATGCGAGCACAATTAACACAGGGGTCCCCCAGGGGTCTATTTTAGGCCCACTGCTTTTCTCTATCTTCCTTAATAAGATCAACTCTAACCTGTCTCAGACTGCCTCCCTGCTGTACGCGGATGACATTGTCCTGTACACCAGTGCCAAATGTATTGATGATCTCAATGAATGACTCTCCTATGACTTTCAACTCATCCAACAGTGGCTGAATCCTCACAAACTCATTTTAAATGAGTCCAAGACTCAAGCTATGCTGTTCGGCTCAAGCTGCAAGCTCAAACAAGCCTAAAACGAGTTTAAAGTTTCCACCTTAAGTGGTAAACCTATTGGGGTGGTCAGCTCTTTTAAATACCTGGGTATCATGCTTGATTCCTCTCTAACTTTCGATACCCACATCCTCCAAACCTGTAAGTCGGCAAATACCAAACTTGGTATTTCCTATCGAACCAGCTATGCCCTCACCCTCTCAGCTAGACTTGCTATAGCCCGTGGAGTTCTTCTGCCCTCACTAAACTATGGAGTTGTCACCTATACATCTACAAGCAAATCCAGTCTTCGGAAATGGGATTTCACCTACAATAATATCTGTCAGTATGTGCTCTCCTCCCACGGTCTGAAACACCACTGCACCCTCTACTCTGACCTTGGATGGCTTCTGCCCCATGAGTCTCAGTCTTATGCCTTTGGGTCCATAATTGATAGCATTAGCAGATCAGAAACTCCTAAATTCCTTTCGGGTCTCTTTCAAACACAGTCATCCCTCTATGACCTTCACTCGGCAGTTTCTGCCCCTGTTCTTGTTCCCAGGCACTCTACCTCTTAAGGCCCCGGTGCATTTGCCTGTCTTGCCCCCCAACACTGGAACTCCCTACCTCTAAACATTCATCAGGCCCCATCCCATGATGCCTTCAAGAAGGCTTATCATAGTCACCTAATCCTGTCCTGTGAATGCTCCTGTTTCAAACCATCCTAGACCTGTTGACCCCAATCTTCTTAACATCTTTACTCCTACTCCCTGATTGTTTCCTCTTCCATTCAACACCTCCTTTTTCCTATCTTATATTACAGCTGATCATCTCATTTCTCTCTCACTCTCTCTCTCTCTCTCTCCACTTACCCTATCTTTGGACCTAACTCTGTCTCTCCTCAGGTCAAATCCATGACTCCTGCACTTATTATTAAACTTTGATGCCATTTTGTCTCGTGTTTACCAATATTTTGTAACTCTTACTTATTGTAATACTTGTATTATAGCTTTTACTGTATCCCTCTACTTGTTTATTACTGTAAACATGTGTGCTGTTGTTCTACTGTTCTTTGTTGTACTCTCCAGGGTCATGCCTAAAAATAGTCATTTCATGGCTAGTGCACCTACCCGGTAAACAAAAATTAAATAAATAAATAAAAAATAGGTGATTTATATGTTTTGTGATATATGGTTCTGTATTTACATTTTACATTTTTTTATCTATTTTGAAGTAAACCTCTACTTTAGAGACTACTTGGTGTGCCCTTTGAATTTCTTTTTCTTGACAAGTGAAGCATACACGGTTAAAGCTGACTCTGTACAAAGCTTACTGGTTACCAAATTGGGAAAAAGTAAGAATTTATTCTGAGGTCTTTAATAGAGTTTTATATGTTCATTTTGTACACCTGGTTAGGTGCCCATAGGCAAAAGATATCTGCCCCCCCGAAGAGCAGAATTATCTGAGCCTGTACATTGGGTATGCTAACAAGAGGTTCATAGTTTGAATCCTTCCAGAACTGAGACCAAAGTTTGATTTAAACAGACAGGAGGGTTACCTTGTTTCTGTTAACTGTTCACAAGACTGCGCTCAGAGGTTGGCACTGTGGGAGCAGAGGACCTGACCTGCTGAGTGGGTTTGTGACAGTGACTAGTTGGAATGCACTGCCAGAGGTGGTGGTAACATGTAGGACAGTCAATAGCTTTAAGAAGGGCTGGGATAATGCAAGAGGAAGGAGGGCAGGGGCTGGGACAAGCAGGAAAGGAACTGAGGGGGAGGAGGCTGGGGCAGTTGCAATCAAGGGTGCTAGCTGCACACTCTGGCAGATTTAGATAGACTGATTGTCTATTCTGCTGGCAGATTTGTATGTTCGTATGTATGTTCATATGCAAAATCACAGTGACTCTGTGCATGAGCAGAGGTCCTAAAATGCCTATGTTGAAAATTTGGTGACAAACGTCAATAAAATAACTGTGTTACAGGTGTGCATCGTGCAGTTTCCACGCACTCTCATAACTTTGCAAATTTGTAGTACTTTCACTCCAGATTTCCAACATTGGCATTTTTTCAGACCTCCTTATGAACAGTACAGCTGTCATTTTTTACATCCTGCCCGAAATATGCGTTTACACAACTGGCACAGAATAGTGTGGTTGCTGTGGGAAATCAATGTTCAGGACAGAATAAGAAAATTATACTGACAGTGTTCATGAACAGAGGTAAAAAAATGTGTATGTTGAAAATTTGGTGAAATAATTCCACTAAATGACTGTGTTATGCACATGCGTTGAGCAGTTTCCACGTACGCTCGGAAGTTTGAGCATTTTTAATATTTTCACTACCGATTTTCAACATTGCCATTTCTTCACACCTCCCTATGAATGGTGCAGCTGTCATTCTTCACATCCTGCCCGATCTGTGTTTTCGTACATCTGGTGCAAAATGGCTCAGTCACTGTGAGAACTCAAAGTTCGGGACACATTGACAAACTCACAGAGCCACTGTTCATGAGAAGAGGTCCCAAATGCTTTCATGAGGTGGGAGTCACAAAAATGCCATGTTGAAAATTTTTAGTGTAAATACCAACAAACATCCGAGGTATTATGGTTTCTAACCATAACGTCCCACCCAGTACAGACTGACAGGTATCAGAAGTGTGCCTTTGGATTGCCGACTGTAATGCTCATGCTGTTCCACCCCCCCACCCACCCTGCAGCCAGTGACAGACATCGAGGTGTGCCTTGGACTCTTCGGCCTCAGAGTTCACCCCATTCTCCTATATTGCACCCAATTCAGCATATGTCCTTATGGAGTGGGGTGACTGTAAAGCCAAACACCCTAAGGCATACCTCAACACTTGTCAGTGTCTGCAGGATAAGGTGAGGTGAAATGGCATGAATGTTATGGGTGACAACCCAAACGCATACCCCAATGCCTGCCTGTCTGTCTCTGCAGGTTGGAGGTGGGGTTGGCATGAAGTTCTATACTTCATTGCCATTCCTACTATGCATCTGTCTAACTCCTGCACTTCCAATGCTTATACCAGCAAGCAAAGATTCGGCATTGACAAATGCTTGTTTATTTACGGGGATAGCTTAAATATGTATCCATCCCTAAACTACTAAGTTTTCTTTTTTAATTTAGGCACTCATGAGCAAACTGGGCATGTTTATTATAAATGCAGTATTTGTTTTCTGTACTTGCTTATATGGCTAAAGTACTATGGACCCTATTATGTCCGAAAAATAAATTGTAAGAATATATTATTTATACTGAACAACTCCATCAGCCAGCTAGTTAGGAGTAATAGACTGAAATAGAGTCTCTTTCCTTTTTCTGATTTTTATTTCTTTTTTTTAATATCATGACATGCATTTTGTATTACATTTGAACATTTTCTAGATGTGTATATAATGCTTAATGCATCTGATATTGGACTGGGTGGGGGGGGCAGAGCCGGATTAAGATATAGGCAACATAGGCATGTGCCTTGGGGCCCAGCCTGCCAGGGAACCTACAGGAATCTCCTTTTCTTCTACCTGAGATGCATTTTTACAGCTGCAGTAGGTGGAGACTGCAGACGTTTTGCATGTACAAAAGGAGTGATGTCATGTTTTCTGTCTGTGGAACTGACTGAAGGTGTAAATAGTTTCCTCCACCTTATCCTCCTCCAAGAAATGTTTTCTGCCCTCAAATAAATACACTTTCATGTTAGTCAATGGTTGCAGTGCACTATTTTCTTTCTTAAGTGGGAGGTACAAGAACTGGAACCTGAGCAGTGGGAGGCAGCATTCGTTTTTTGGGGGGAGTAAAAGCCACCCCCACCTCCACCCAAGAAGCTCCTAAAGATCCATCCCACCTTTTTTTAGGTTCACGTGGGAGGGACATGAGGAGGATCTATCATGCTGGAACAACTGACTATCAGAGCTGCAAGGGGCATCAGAGCTTAAGCTTCAGAAGGAAAAGCCTGAAACTGCATCCCTATACAGCACTTGTTTAAACAGCATTGGCTCAGCTTAAATTCCTCTCCTAGTCACACATTTTCACAAATACATTCCAAGAGATGGAAAGTCCCTCCTGGTGGGTATATGGTGTTATTCAGACCTGTCCTCCAGCCCTGCCCCCACCACCTTACTCTGTATTTTGCATCAGCTGAAGCATGTCAGTATAGCAAGAGGCTGCAGTGTATATTTTTTTACTGAGCTTGCAGTTTTAAAGGAGTAGTCCACAGTCCACTCAGAATTTGCAAAACCATATGTTATGCAGAGAGTTTTGATTTGTATTTTAAGACTTAGTGTGTCCCTCCCTCTGTCTGCTATTAGGAGTTTTTCCTAAATTAACCTATTAGCAGATACCTGAGAGAGAGAGCTAACTGGGGTTTCTGTAAGAAAACCCCTACTAAATTAAGCTCTAATTCACTATTGTTGTTTTCTGTGTGTGTCAGGTCTAGCTTGCAGGAGTGTTTTAATTTTAACACTTTTAATTTCATCAAACTATACATAAAAGCACAGAAATTGCCCAGATCATTAGCACTATAATTAAAGACTCTTGCTGTTTTCTTACAGAAAACTCACTCAGTTAGATTTCAAGTATTTGCTAAACTATAAATGTAGGTACCAGCTTTCTATTAGGTAGAACTAGCATTTAGTATGGAGTTTGGTCTGTGACATGATTTTCATTTTTTTAACAAATTAAGTGTATGGTATGAAGCTGCAGCCCAGAAACTGCAAAATATGTTAAAGTCACTTTTTCTCCTGTGGGTGGTATAGCATGAACACAACAGGATGACAGTGACTATTTCAGCTACAGATGTGATCCCAGTTTACAATGGTTCATTGCACTACACATTTAGCGTATCCCTCTTTTTCAAATAATAAAACAAATATTCGCTAACTTAAATAACTCGCACATACGTATTTTTATGCTTTATTAAAAAGATACTTCACATTTGTAACCAAAAAAATGTTTTAAATCATATCACAGAGCAAAATCAGCACTAATTGACAGTTCTACCTATTAGAATAGATGAGGCAATATATTGTGGTGGTCTAAGGCTCTGAGCTGCAAACCTGGTGCCCTGGGTTTGAATCCCACAGCCTCCACATATGTACTGTGTGTCCCTGAGCAAATCACTTACCTTCCTTGTGCTCCCAGGGCACACCTGTAAACAAGCTTTAGTGTGTCTCTCCTGCTAAAAAAAAGAATGCTGGTACCTACATTTATGGTTTTACTAATACTTTAGAGCTAACTGAGTGAGTTTTCTGTAAGAAAACTGCTGTAGTCTTTACTAATTATAGCAGTGATGACCTGGGGCAATTTCTGTGCTTTTTATTATTGTGCATAGTTTGATGAAATTACATTTTAAAATAAAAACACATATTACTGCTAGCTAGATGTGACACACCCAAAAACACAAATAGTGAATTAAAGCTATTTAGTAGCTATTTTCTTACACAAACCCCAGTTAGGTAGCTCTCAGGCATCTGCTAAATTGTAACTGTTGCCATTTGTGCTCACTGGATAAGAACCATTACAAAGCTCCGCTGTTGTGAACTGATTTTAAAAAGCACTGCATATGCTAAATCTATGGACCTGGCTATGCCACTGCCACATGAGACATGGTGCATTGTAGGAGGTAGAAGGCAATAAACCTATTTGTGATGGAGATCCCAGGGGTCATAAAACTACTTATATACAAATCAAAACACTCTGCATAACATATGTTTTTGCAAATTGTGGGTGAACTACTCCTTTAATTGAGCCATCCCCAATCTGTATCCTTCCAAGAACCACTCTGTTGTGTGCATACCAGAGTGGTAATTTCACTCTTGTTTACAGCTTTATACCTTTATCAGTTTTTAATTGTAATTGTGTCTAAATACTCCACCATGTTGCCTCCAGTCTCCCACTATACCTGCTTGCATTGCAGCACTGTTTCACTGCATGCAGGGAGATTGGAGGCTACCAGGACATATCCAGATGGCAGTGTGAGGCACTGGTGTAGGCTGCAATACTGGGATGCCTCCATACCACAGTAACCTGACAGCTGTATGCGCACCTCCCTGGGTGTACCCCCATGTCCCCACCTAACCTACCTCTTTGTCTGCACTTGCCTCCCCGAGGGCCACCTCCTGATGGTATCTGTGCACTGTCCTTGATCACTCTTCTCACTGTGTTGAGTGTTGGGAGTACCCTGCCTACCCATGTGTGATGTGGCAGCAATGCTACCTGCAGAGCAATGCCAGTAGTGAACACATACATTAGTGGAGCTCCTGAGTGCATCATGGAGCACTGCTATGGTGGACAATAGACATGTGGCACTGTGTACACTGGAGCAGTGGGGAACACTGAAGTCAGTAGTAGAGGGTCTGCCTTCAGCCATGTAGAAGCAGCACATGGACATCTGTTGTGCCCAGGTGCCCTAATACTGGCAGAACTGATGCCATGTCTCCCCCTCTCTCTCTTTTTCTTTCTCCCCCTCCCCTTCCCTCCCTCTCACTGATGTAGCCCCCGATTCCAACATACAGATCTCCCCTTCCCTCGAACCTCTCTCTGTCACCTCCACAACATAAGTGTGTCTCATAACAGTGAAATATGGTTATTTACATAATATGACTGTGCTATATACACAGTACTCCATAGGACATGTAAGAGGGCATCTCAAAATGCAGATGTCATCACCGAGTGCACCATGGTATGTGCACTGCTACTACAGGGTTGAGACCACACAGTATCGCACTCAATGTGGACAGGCTGTAATGTTTTTAAACCATTATCCACGCTGTTCACTGGCAGTGTGGACACACTGTAACATTTACGGACTGTAACAGTTTGAATCCATTACAGCTTTTTCGAGTGTAGTGTGGATACAGCTTGCATGTCTATGTAATTATCTATCTTTCTATCAATTGCATGTATTGCTATTTTTACCTATTTCTAAAACAAACCTGCATATCACATTTGCCTGCTCTCTGAGCACATACTCATGAAACTGTGCATATTTATACTCCACTTCTGCACAGACCTCATACTTTCCTAATATTCCCATTATCACAAACATAACTACCTTGCCCTTATCAAAAGCGACCTATCACATTTTCTCTGCTAGCAGTCCATCATCATTACACCTGACTTCCTGACATCAACACATTTTTTAAATATAACTTACATCACCTCATGGACAAAAACCCTGTTTCTCTAAAAAAAGAAAAAAGCTGTGTAAATAATCCCAAGGCTAAACATATGCTAGCCATTACTTTTTCATGTACTGCCACCTTCTATACCATCATGGGGATTTGCATATGTTTCCCATAATGCTTTGCATTATTGGGGTATGTGCAATTGTGTTTTCTTTAAAATTTGGCTGTTTGGCCAATATCATCCGGGATGACACATACATCAGTGGCATTTGCTCTGGGGTTCTTTTGTAAACCTACAGTGCTTCCTATTCCTTCCATTAAAATGTACTCCTCCATGTATTTTCCTATTAACGTGTATGTCTTCCTTAGAACAGAAATTAAAACAAATCTTACTACTTACAAATCATTGTGTTGTTTCTCCACACCTCCTTAACAATTCCACACAACTTCACTAACTTCATTATGCAGCCGTGGTGGATCTGACCAGATTTTGTTTTAATGGATTCAACTGCTAGGTATCCTGTGCAAGGCAGGGACTAAACTGTGACATGTTTTTCACCTAACTAATTAGGTCTTAAGTGCAACTGATCATTTCAGGGGCCCATAGCCAGGGTGACCTGAAAGTTGTGAACATGTCTATTTCCTTTGCTTTGTCTCTCCCTCCCACTTAGAATCTTCACTTATCAAGTCTTAGTCTTAAATATAAAAGATTAACAGTGCAATTCAATATGCATGCTTTATATTTAAAAAGCCCCAGACAGCATTACATAGAAACATAGACTTTGATGGCAGATAAGGACTGCTTGGCCCACCTAGTCTGCCCATTTCCCTACCTACAGGATAGGCCGCAGATCCTAGTTAACCAACAGCCTATTTCTTCCTACCTCCCACAAGAATTGCCTTATGTCTGTCCCATGCATTCTTGAATTCTCCCACAGTTTTAGACCCCACAACCTCCTCAGGAAGGCTGTTCCATGCATCCACTACCCTCTCTGTGAAAAAAATACTTCCTCACATTGCCCCTGAACTGCCCCCCCATCTTTAAATTACGTCCCCTTGTTCTTGCATGTCTCTTTTTATGAAAGATGCTAATCTCTTGGACTTTGTTGATTCCACTGAGGTACTTAAAAGTTTCTATCATGTCCCTCCTCTCCCTTCTATCCTCAAGGGTATACATATTAAGCTCCTTTAGTCTCTCCTCATATGGCTTCTCTTGCAGACCCTGCACCATTTTAGTTGCCCTCCTCTGGACTACCTCTATCCTGTCTATGTCCTTGCAGAGATGGGGTCTCCAGAACTGGATGCAGTACTCCAGATGGGGTCTCACCAACTGTCTGTACAGAGGGATAACAACTTCCTGTTTTCTGCTGGTGATGCCTCTCCCTATGCATCCCAGTATACTCACAGCCCTCCCTACTGCCTTTTCACATTCCTTGCTAACCTTAAGGTCATCTGATATGATTACCCCCAGGTCCCTTTCCTTTTTTGTTGTTGTTACTACCTCCCTCCAAATTGTGTAATCTTCCCCAGGGTTCTTGTTTCCCAGGTGCATTATTTTGAACTTCTTTGCATTGAATCCTAGCTGCATACTTCTGACCATTCCTCCAACCTTGCCAAGTCCCTTCTCATCCTTTCCACACCTCCTTGTGTATCAACCCTGTTGCAGATCTTTGTGTCATCTGCAAAGAGGCATACTTTTCCGTCCAGTCTCTCTGCAATGTCACTTATAAAGACATTAAAAAGGACTGGACCCAGTACTGAACCCTGCGGTACCCCACTAGTAACCCCTCTTTCTTCAGAGTGGACTCCATTTACAATTACCTTCTGTGTCCTGTTGTCCAGCCAATGTTTTACCCAGGCTACCACCCTGGGACCCACTCCCAGGCTGGTTAATTTGACTAATAATCTTTTGTGTGGGACTGTGTCAAATGCCTTGCTAAAGTCTAGTTAGGCCATGTCCACAGCCCCTCCCTGGTCTACTACTTTGGTCACCCAGTCAAAGAAATCTATTTGATTCATCTGACATGACCTTCTCACTGTGAAGCCATGCTGCCTTGGGTCCTGTGCCCCACTGGTATCTAGGTACTCAACAATTCTTTCCTTCAGAAGTGGCTCCATCACTTTCCCTACCACAGAGGTCAAACTGACAGGTCTGTAGTTTCCTGCCTCTGTCTTGGTCCCACTTTTGTGAAGGAGAATCACATCCGCCTTCCTCCAGTCCTCGGATACCACACCATCCTCACATGATTTGTTAAAAAGATTATTCAGTGGTTTCACTAGTTCCCCTCTTAATTCTTTTAGAATTCTGGGGTGAATTCCATCAGGCCCCATTGCTTTGTCCACCTTCAGTTTTAGGAGTTCTTGCAGAACCCTTTCTTCTGTGAAAGAACTGGGATCGACCCTCCTATCAAGAGTGCTTCTGTTAATTGGATTAGGCACTTCCCCATTAGGAAAACTTTTAAAAAAGTAAGATTTATATTTAGCTCCATCCCATTTTGTGTATTACTTCATATAGTTCCAGGTTCAAATGTCCTTCCAGCATTACCCGTTTCACCTAAACTGCTTAGTTGTTTCAGTACTCACTAGAAGTGTTAGTAGTTGGTACCCTGTTAGCTGTTGCAAGGACATTGTAGACACTTGCTCTGTCTGGATATTTAATCATGTTTGTTCTACTCTGTAACTCAACTGTATTGATTGTTGAGCCTCAATTGTTGTCTTGTCATATCCCCCTTCCCCCAGGACACATCTGGAATCGAGTGGTACTCATCAGAATGCCATCCTGGTGAAACTCTTAAATAAATAAATAAATAGTTTCCATAATTAATTCTCACTTTCTTTATGACTGAAAACAGTTGCATGAAAACAAGATCCCTATCTAGTAAACTAGTTCAAGTTTCAAGTTTATTGCAGGAATAACTCAACTGAGCAGGCTCATTCACAAGGAGGTCCTGAGAACATATATCAGGGACACATACAAGTACAAGGCAGGTAAAATACTTACAGTACTAGCACATAAATAGTATAGGGTAAATAATGTTCAATGAATACATGACAAATACAATATTTACAAAGCAAAACATTCAGAATATGTTACAGAATATAGAAACTGTCAGACTAGGGAATTATAACTACTCTGACTTCTTTTCTACATATGGCATCACAATCCCCCTATTTATGATAACACAAATATCTTCACAGCAACCGATTTCAATGTTACAATTATGATGTCAGGTATAAACTTGCAGCCAGAGCTAAAAAGGGCAGAGATAGTGTATACTTGCAAATGCCCTTACTAATAAAATTCAAAATATAAGCTACATTTATGCCCGAATGTTACATTTTTTCAAAGCTGTCTCAGCTGTGCCAAGAACTCTTTAATCTCACTCCTAAAATCAAGAAATCTACAATGCGTTTCAACTGTACTGGTAGAAAATTTTAATATTTTTTTTATTCCCTCATCCCTCTCATTTTGAAGTTCTGTCACTGATGTAGTTTTGTTTTCAGGGTGAACCACTGAATGTATTTCCAGCATCCCATCAATAAATCTTACTGTTATTTGATCCTGGCTTATTATCAATAACATAATGTTTGATCCCTGAAACTATTTCTTCTAACAGTCACTCACTTTTCACGGTAATCTCTATAATTCATCATGACTCCTTTAGTAAACCACCAGTTTAACTCCTACACCACCCAGGACCTATGTTTTTTTCAGAGATGGGCCCTACCCTACCCAATAAAACTCCCAAATCCTGTTTCATACTACCTGACAGAGCAAAACTGTAATGCCCTCACTGCAAGTGCACATGCATCTGTTTGGGGGGGGCAGAACTGCAAATCAAGACATTTCATACCCCCAAAAATATTTGTACCAGTCCAGTTAAAAAATTATTTTCTCTAAATGATCAAAACTAGGACTGATTTTTTTTCATACTGATATTATTAGTTTCATTCATTGTGATGCAATTTAATTAGGTTTTTTAGGTTTTATACCACTTTTTAGGAACAGTAAGAAGATATGTTTTAAAAATTTCAGTAACTGATATGCAATGACAAAGGACTGTGGCCAAAGTGAAGGGGCACTGGTGCGGTGAGGAGGGGCCTCAGATTTTTCTTGGGCCTAAGGCCCCAGGTTGCCTTAATCTGGCCCTGGGGTGGGCATTTTCTGGCCTACTGTATGATCAACTTCTATTTTAAGACCTAGCCTAGCAAAAAGGATAAAGGAAAACATAATTGACCACTGTCCCACAGAAAATATAGATATCTGTCCTCACTCTGAAATGTAAGTCTTTGCAATAAATAACCTGGGCATATGGGATTTGGACTTTAGGTATTAAACAGACATAACGGTTGACATGCCAAAATAAATCCCCTTACTTTCTATAAGCGTTGGGCAGGGAGGAATGACATTTCCTAAACCTATAGAACCACCATTTGGGCTTGGAAAATCTGGTATCTAATAAAGGTTATTGTTAGCAAATATATATTTTAATGAGAATATATTCTTATTAGCCAGCAGGCAAGATTATACCCCACAGAAAGATGACCATCATCATTTTGGTTAAATTGCTACAGGGTACACCTACAGGTTTGTTACTGTTTTGTGCTTACAGATTACTGCTTTATTTTTCACTGATTCAGACTGTTGCTATTTATTCTATTTTTTGCAATGTATATTTTCTGTTAACTTGTTGTGCAGGTTGTCTTGCTGAAGGAAGGGAAACACTCACCGGGGTGGTGGGTCAGAGCTGTAGCTGATTGTTCCTGGAGGGCAGGGGCTAATTAGCACTGTGGCACGTTGATAATTATAATTTCATTCCATATTTTGGCACTGGCAAGCCTGTCATTCTAGTGGCATGCTCAGGTTTGGAACTATCATGTTGATTTTTCTGCACAAACAGACCAAAAAACAGACATTTTGATAATGTGACATGATTTCCTTTGTTTAATATCTGTTCTGTACTTTGTACCCAGTTTCAGACTCTGGTCAACCCGGTCTGCTAGCAGTACAGTAACCAAGTGATTTAGCATTGTGCTTTATAATTAAAGTGCACATCCCTACTAGAGCACTGCTTTCATAAGTGAAACAAGTGCTGTACTAGGAATATGCACTTTAATTAGACTTTTATGACTGGCCACAAAGTATACTGCTCAAAACTGTGTATAACTTCATGGAGCCGATGACTGTTTCAGTACCCTTTGTGTGTTGGCACCAGCGGTATACGATTGCTTTGTTCAGTCAGGCTGGTGTGGCGCGCTTCCGTTTTGTGGCATTTCTACAGTGTATATTTAAACATAACTATTGCAACATATTATATCTAGCAACAGATGCTGTATTGCAGAGTTATTGGGCTTGAAGAAAGGTGTGTGTGTGTGTGTGTGTGCATGCGTGCATGAGCGATGGCCTAAACTAGAGGAGGAAAGTCTCACTCAGGCCCTATGAATGTTGAGGTAGGGGAGCGCTGGTGAAAAGCAATGCCACTACATCAAAGCACTCCCCTGCGGGCACCGTTTAAAATACAAATATATATGTGGTGTCCATTTTGTCTGCCTCATGCTATGGTTGACAAGGGCTAGAGGTTTCAGACTTATCCGGAGGACTTTTGCAAAAGTGGAATTCAGCCAAATCATGCAGTTTCTGACCTGACTGGCAGGAGGACATTTACAAAAGTGTGATTCAGTTAACTCATGATGACTCATTAGCAGCTGTTTATGTGTGCCTGACAGAATTTGTTGTAGGCCAGATGGAAAACATGCATATAGATGTGGATGCATTAGCAGCTCATTATGTGCACCTGGTAGAATTTGTAGGACAAATGTAAAATGATGTAAAAAAATGGGGACAGGTTAAGTTTGATTTGGACTCATTAATAACTGCTTAGGTGTACTTGGGAGTGCATCACAAAGCAGGTGGGCATTGAATATGGTATCCAGCTATCTAGAAGTGATGATTGCTGCTTTGCCTGTCTGTTAAAGAAATACCATGGACCCATCCTGGTGTCAGTGTTACATTTAATTTTTGACAATCACTGAATTTGAAGACTTTGAATGCCATACTAGCCACATAAATGAATGATGAGAGAAACTGCTATGGGGTAACTCATACAAAGGAAGTGTTAAGAGGCTGCAGGGAAAGCAACCATGCTTTATAACAGGGAGCACTTTGCAGTGAAAGACAAATAAGACTAAATCAAACTAATACAAGTTTGTTTTGTTGTATATGTACATAGGGTTTCATTTTTAGTATAGCCTAGTTAGCTAGCATGTAAAATATTGGTAGCACTGTCTGTTGGTTGGCATGCAACTTCTACAGACTGATCATGCTGGTGAGTGTGAAGTGGTTCTGAGCTGTTAGTCACATTGTGGGGTAGCACTGTTCTAGTACATAGACGACGATGTCTGAAATCTTGCTTGGCATTGCAACTTCCACAGACTAATCATGCTGCTGAGTCTGATGTGGTTCTGAGCTGTTATGGTCACAAGTGACCATGCTATCTCTTGTTCAGTATTGCAACTTTCATAGACTAATCATTCCGGTGAGTGTGAAGTGGTCCTGCACTGTTACGGTCAAACGTGACCACACTATCTCTTGTTCGGTATTGAAACTTGCACAGACTAATCATGCTGCTGAGCCTGAAGTGGTTCTGAGCTGTTATGTTCACAAGTGTGGTAGCACTATCTCTTGCTCAGTATTGAAACTTGCACAGACTAATCATGCTGCTGAGCCTGAAGTGGTTCTGAGCTGTTATGTTCACAAGTGTGGTAGCACTATCTCTTGTTCGGTATTAAAACTTGCACACACTAATCATGCTGCTGAACCTGAAGTGGTTCTGAGCTGTTATGTTCACAAGTGTGGTAGCACTATCTCTTGCTCGGTATTGAAACTTGCACACACTAATCATGCTGCTGAGCCTGATGTGGTTCTGAGCTGTTGGTCACAATGCCGATGTGTGGCAGCACTATCCTAGCACACAGAAGAATGAAAACATAAAACTGAAGGTTGGCTCTTAATACTGATCGATGAAGCAAAGCCTCTATTTGCACTTTCAAGTGCTTTTCTGGATGGTTAAAACACAAAAGTTGTCTGGCCAGCTAAACTGCACTGCACTGATAGAGGTCTGCAAAACAAGATCTTATCCTGCCAGCTGCCAATATGCAGTTGCACATTTTTGCATATGAATTTAAGGAACATTTCTTCTAAGAAAAAGGACCAATTGGTGCATGGGGATGTGGTTCCTTGACTTTTTTTTTAATTACTAGAAATTGTTCTTTGTTACTAAGAATTATTCTTTCATTTTTAAAACTAGCTGTTCCTGGAATACAACCTTACAATCACATCTGCATATTGGACTTGAACTACAGTACAAGTCGTATTAAACTGTTCCATCAACTCACTAGTATAGAATTGTTTTTTTGTGATGCTACTGGATTGGCAATTCAAACTCTTGAAGCTTTCAACTCTTTTCCAACCATCCTTCACTGCCTATTCAGCTCACATGTAACTGTTTAGTGAAATGGCAGTAGCTACATTTTCATGGCATTGTTTATAAATATCACAGCATTCCTTAAGAGCATTGTTTATAAATATCACAGCATTCCTTAAGAGTTGTTTAGTCTGCCTTCTGAAATGAAACTCATAAGCACTCAGTTGAAAATAAAGTTTATAGTTCATAGCAGCTAGATGAAAACCAAGATTAAACTTTTAGGCCCTGTCCAGACTAGCAATGAGCTGTAAAAATGTTTTTTAAAACGTTACCGTTCAATCCGTTTTTGTGCATCCACATTAAATAGCTGAATCGGTTTTGAAACCATTACTGAGCATCTGCATTGGTGTGTGTAATCCATTTTCTGGTACTGTTTTCAGAAACGTTATAGTCTTCCGGAGGCAACCCCCAGCCTCCCATATCCCAGAAATCAGCGCTGCACTACATGCTATGACACACGGTCCCATAAGGCATTGCGGTGTCTCCATGTAAACAGACCACTGACATGGAGGCGCCTGATTTAAACACTGCTGTTTTGCTCTGCCTGAATCGCTGGTTCATGAAGTGGCAGCTAGTGATGAGGGAGAGACAACATCATCGGGTAGCACGCCACTTGCAGGCACATAGATTTGAACAGATGCAGCAGCATACTATTGCTGCTGTGAGCGACCTGCTTCTCTCAATAACACTGAACACTGTGACAGTCGACAGAGTAGTGTGGAGATATCCAAGGTCCACTGACTGGTGGGAGCAGATAGTGCTTTCTTCTTGGACTGATGAGCAATGGCTCAGTAATTTCCACATGTCTAAACAGACTTTTACAGCTTTGTGCACATAACTGAGCCCACATATAAAGCGGTCTGACACAGTACTGTGCAAGGCTGTTGAAGTGCAGCGACGGGTTTCCATTACCTTGTGGTGCCTTGCCACCAATGTGGAATATCGAACCCTTGGGCACCTGTTTGGGGCTGGCAGATCTACTGTCGGGGAGATAGTAATTGATGTGCAAGGCCATTGTCTGTGTCATACTACCCAAGGTGATCCGAATACATAATGTGCCAGACATCATACAGGGGTTCGAGAGTGAGTGGGATTTCCCTAATTGTGGGGGCAATTGATGGGACCCACTTCCCAATTCTGTCACCTCCTGGTAATGCCTGTGAATTCTACAACAGGAAATCCTACTATTCTGTAGTGATGCAGGCTCTGGTTGACCATAAATTTCATTTTCTGGACATTAACGTTGGATGGCCTGGCAAGGTTCACGATGCGCAGGTGCTCAGGAATAGTAAATTATACAAGCTAGGATAGAGTGGTCAGTTGTTCCCTTCTATGCCTTGAGACATCAACGGGGTCAGTGTACCAGTTGTGATATTGGAAGACCCAACCTATCCTCTTCTTCCTTGGCTTATGAAGCCCTATTCTTATTTTGGAAATGACCTTTACCGTAATTTTAACTACCATCTGAGCAGGGCCCGAATGGTAGTAGAATGTGCCTTTGGCAGATTGAAAGGCCGTTGGAGATGTCTACTCAAGAGAAATGAATATGCCATTCAGAATGTCCCTTATGTGATAGGAGCCTGCTGTGCATTGCACAACGTTTGTGAGGACAAGTCAGAGGCCTTTCTGGCAAGTTGGGTCTCAGAAGCCGAGTGCTGCCAGTTCCCTCAACCAGTTGACCAAGACTGTCTTCGCCAGGTGAATTATCTGTGGCAGCCATGAATTGCCAGACCACTGATATACGGGATGCACTAGCAGAATATGTCAACAACCATTAATGTGTGTGACAGTACTGGCAGTTGTATCTGTGAGCCACTAAGCAGCACAGCATAGAAGTGGTACATTATATACAGTATATTTGTGAAGTTAAAGCAGAACAAGCCGTAGATGTTAACATGCTTCTTTATTACAACTGTCTTGAGAAACTACTCAGATAGAAACAGAAAAGGAAGCACACTTGTAATAACATATACATAGTTAGTTAAAACTTATAAAGTTAATTGGAAAAATAATTGTTTCAACAGTTAATATTTTGAAACGTGTATGTTGTTGAATGACTTTTAAAATGTATTTGAAATGTATGTAACCTTATAGCACAACAACTATGTCCTAAAACTGTAGTGTTTTTAACACTGGAATTGCTACTTAAGCATTTTTAATAACCTGTACTGTACAACAGCATAACTGTTAAAAGGTATTTTAAACGTTAAACTTTTGAATACGAAACTCATGGTTCTGTTTCTGAATATGCACTGCACAATATGTATTAAAACCATAGATAACACCTATAAATGTGTGTCATCATTATTACTGCACTGCTGCAATGACAACACCATACAGCAGTAACAGAGTAAATAGCATTAACAGTAGAAAGTTAGTCATGTATTCTGACTGATTGCTCAAAAGCAGTACTTGTCAGTAGTGCCAGAACAAGAAGGTGATGTATATCACTCATCATTCGGTCAGAGGCACACATGTGGTCAGAACCCTATTACCGTACTGACAGATACCCATACCTACAAGATTGTCCAAGTAACATCATCACCCATTAAGGCCTGTGTGAAACAGCCATGGAAAAAAGTACGAGTATGATTATGGTTATTGTTGTAATGTTGTCCCATGTCACTGTGTGTAGATTGTGATATAGCATCACATATATTGGCAGCTTGTCCAACACGTGAAGCCACTACACCAGCAGCATTGATGTTGTTCACTGATGCAGTACTGACCACCTGCATGGGAGCAGTACTCAGTGATGCCTGTACTGACGATAATGGGGTGGGATTACCAAACGTGGATACTGGTACAGTTGCTGCATAAGGAAAGGACAATGCACTGCCACCGCACTGTGGAGCAGGAGCAATACCACCTGTTATTCCAGCTTCATGGCTATGACTTGCAGTAGTTTCAACCTGTGAAGGTGTACATGCTTGTGCATTTTGTGCTGCCACACTAGGAGGCCGATAATGGCCAGACAGTAGTGCTAACATATTTCTGAAAAACTCAGCATTCTGCTCTGCCTCCTGCCTACGTAACCTTTCTTCCTTCTCCCTTTCCTCCCAAACCCTTTCCCTCTCCATGGCCATCAACTCCTTATGTTGCTCCATCAGCATTTTCCTAGTGGGCTTGAAGACTACTTCAGCAAGCTCCTACATCCAACTGACCTTCTTCTTCTTTCTGAGGTTGCATAGTGGCTCACTGTTGGATGGCTGCTTGTGCTGAGCAGCATTCACATCAGAGGATGCAGTGCTGCTGCCAGATGTTTCACATGAGCTTGATGTGCCCTCACCAGCAAACTCACTATCTAAGCTGACAGATGACTTGGCAGCCTGATCAACATCTGCAATAAATAAGGTTAGCACATGCTGAATTGGGATGCTGTTGGGGGGGTGGAAGGCATACATAATGGAGAAAATGGCAACACACCTAATTCTGGAAGCTCAGTGACAGGGTAGTCATCTACATCAAGTTCAGGGTCAGGAGGGTCAACCTCTGTTTCAAGTGCACTGCTTTCAAGGACATGCAGTGGATCAGATGTGGGTTTTGTGCCCAATATGCGATTAAGCTGGTCAAAAAATGGACATACAACCCGACGACCACCAGATCAGTGATTGTTGTCCTTCACCATATGATACCTGACCTTTAGCTGCTTTATTTTATCTCGGCACTGTTTGGCTGACCGCTCAATTCCATTTTCAAATAAATACTCAGCCAACTTCTGGTATACTACAGTAGTTCTCCTGAAACTATTTAACTGCTCTTGTACGCACTCCTGTGACCAAAAATTAAGCAGGAGTTTAGTGGCCTCTTCAGGCCAACTTGTACTACGATCACTCATGATGCCGTGTATACTGCTACTGAACTGCACAGAGGAGGGTATTTAAACTTTCCCACTCAGCACTGTTGACACTGCATGTACTTCCTGGTAGGCACCATGCGCACATGCCACAATACCCCTCTATGCTCTGGGAAGGTAAAGCAGTGCATTGTGGATTGCTGGAAGACATATTTCAAAAAAACACTTCGTTCACCCATCCGCACTAGTCATCCAAATGAAGAAAAATCAGGTAACGTTTCAGTAACTGTGCTAAAGACTGACTCTTTGGTGGTTTAAAAAATGGTTTAGAGAACGCTTCTTAAAATGTTACAGGTCTGGACGCAACCATTTTAAGACCAAGCAGTAATGTTACAGGACACCAGTAACATTACCAAAGCACTAGTCTGGACAGGGCCTTACTAATTCATTGAATTAAACCCTGCACAGATTAGGAAACTCATTGAACAATGTTACACCAGTGAGTTGAGGGAATAGTTTAATGTGACTTGTACTGTATTTGGAAAGAACAGTGAACATGGCCTATCAGCACTTGAGTGGTGCCCTGAAGAGTATGCACAAGCTCTTGGAGGAACAGAAGCATGAAAGTTTAGTGAAGAAGACCCAGAAACTGGATGCATACTTTATGCCACTTCACCCCCATCCTCACCTTGCTCCAGCAGGAGAGTATTTGCTGAGAATGAGAATCTAGAATCAGCCATCATCCCAATTGATGTGAATTATAGTCCAAACCTGCTTGATACAGGCAGTAATGTACATGTGACATCCTGTATACCAGAGAAGGACAGTGCACAAATATCAGGGGACTTAGAACTGGAAGACTCTTCAGATGTACCCGATCATGGTTTAGAAATGGGACTACAAAATGTTCCACATTCTGACCCTGGGATGTGGCCTAAGAACATTGGAGATAGTGGAAAATGGACCTGTCCAAATTACCCCAGAGAGTACGGGAAGAGGCTTTCTCAAGACAAATGGAAGAAAATTCACTGTGGGCTATTATCAACAGAAGCTTCCAAATGGGGAGAGTAATAAGAGGAGGTATTTGATCTACTTGCTCATGAAAGATGCTGTGTACTGTTTTTGTTATGCATGTTTTGGGACTGAACATGAAACTAAATTCATAACTGGGTTTTCAGAGTGGCAAAGTCTTTCTAAGAAGTTGAAAAAGCATGAAACCTCTCCACATCACAAAAAGAATCTTCTCACATGGTTGGACTTTGAACGAAGACTTAAGGAACGAAAAACCATAGACCACAAGCTCCAGCAAGAGTTGGCAAAAGAATCAAAATGATGGCGAGATGTCCTTACACTGCTCCTGGATTGTGTTCTTTTTCTTGCTGAAAGAAATCTGGCATTCCATGGGTCTACTACTTCTCTAGGTTCTTGGGAGAATGGCAGTTTCTTGGAACTTGTGGCGTTACTTGCGAAAGCTGAACCACTACTAGCAGATCACTTGTCCAGAGTGGAAAATGGAACAAATGTTCATTACCTCAGCAACAAAATTCAGAATGAATTCATCTACTTTCTGGTGAAGTGGTAAAAGAAATCATTGATGGCTGCAGCTCGGCCAGATACTATAGTGTAATTCTTGACTGTACTCCTGATGATTCTCACACTGAACAGTTAGCATTTCTTCTGAGGTATGTAAAGACAGAGCAAACTGGCATTTCTGTTAAAGAACATTTCATTGGCAATTCACATGTGTACAGCACAACAGGTGAGGCCCTTACAGAGCAACTATTAGAAATCTTGCAATTTCATGGACTAAAACTGGAAGATTGTAGAGGCCAAGGATATGACAACGGGTCTAACATGGCAGGACGGCATCAAGGGGTGCAGGCACGTATGAAACTCCTAAACCCAAAAGCCATTTATATACCTTGTTGCAACCATAACTTAAACTTGATTGTTGCAGATGCTGCAAACTGCAACAAGGAAGCAAAGAATTTCTTTGGACTTGTCCAGAGGCTGTATACTATGTTTGCTGCCAGCACCAAATGATGGGATTTTTTTCTACCAACATGTGAAGGGACTCACCTTAAAGCCTTTGAGTGGTACAAGATGGGAAGCTCAGATAAATGCTGTCAAAGATATATATGTTGGTCTTGGTGATATAATGTCTGCACTTACAGAACTGCACGAGTGGCCAGATTTGGACTCTGTCACAAGCAGTGAATGCAAGTCATTGCTGGAGAACATAAACTTTCAATTTATTTTTCATCTTTCTGTTTGGCTTGATATTCTGACAGAAATAAACAGAGTGAGCAAGTCACTGCAAGGCCCAAAGATGGATTTATCAAATACAATTGTACTTCTGGGAGCACTGAACGTTCACATCAATAATATGCGTGTCACTGGTTTTGAAAAGAAGATGCAGGAAGCAAAAGACTTGGCTCAGTCAGTGGGTGTTGAAATAAGACATCCAGAAGTACAAGTGCACAGAAAAAAGAGAATGCCTGGAGAACTTGCAAGAGATGAGCCTGTGACTGATCCAGTCGAACAAATAAAAGTGAATATTTTTAATACAGTATTGGATGTAGTGGCAACCAGCTTGAATGAACACTTTGCAAAACTAAGGGAACTGCAAGAACTTTATGGCTTTTTACTAAACATCAGACAGGCAAGTCTGCTACCTAACCTAGAACTTCACTGTCAACGTTTTGCCAGGTTCATGAGTAATGTTGATCACTATGACTTGAAAACTGACATTATGACTCTTGCCATAGTACTTTCAGCAGATGTGGAAAGCAGTCCTTTTGGAACTGTGCAATACTTATGCCAAAGATCACCGACCCAAGCTTTACCAACCATTGACCTTGCATTGAAGCTACTCTTGACACTACCTGTCTCTGTTGCTTCAGCAGAAAGAAGTTTTAGCAAACTCAAACTTATAACAAGCATTTGTCAATGCCGAATATTGATTGCGTTGGTACGTTGAGCTCACTCACTGGCCCTCTGTTACTTGCTCATTCTGTTTCTCCCGGTGCTGCAGGCTGCTGTTTTGTTCAAGTTCAAGTTTATTGCAGGAAGACTGCATTGAGCAAGATCATTCACAAGGAGGTCCTGGAACAAATACACAGACATGTGGACATTATATACAGGGTATCATTGACTATAGATATACAAAGTGCACGCAAAGTTCACAACAGGCAATTCATGAAAGTATTTTTTTTGTTGTTCTGCTAGTACAAAGCCAGAATTGTACACATAAATCAGATAAGTGCACTAAAAAGGCAATAACAAAATGCAATAAAAAAATGCTATAAGAAAAATGATTAGTGTGCAGGGAAGGAAGAACAAGGATAAGTAGGCAGGTAGGGTTGAAGATTAAAGCAAGCCGGGATGACTAAGGATTAGGAAAGTAAAGGGAAGAAAGGTGTAGTAGGAGGTCTAGAAGAAATGGGCAGTTGGAGCAAATCAAGGGGGTCAAAACCTTTAGCACTTTAACCTTAAACTGGCTATATGGTTGCTGTCCTGGGTTGGATGGAACAAAGGCAGTCAGCACACATGTGTAGCAACCATAAAGGTGAAGTGGGAGGCTTAGTGGCAGCTACAGATATCTTTTATTTTAAATGAAGCCAGTGTTTTGTAGAGATTAATTGAGATGATGCTGGTTAGTTTCAGGATAGCTTGGAGATGGTTCCATAAAGCAGGAAGGGTGAATGAAATAGCTTGTTGGCCAAAGGTGATACGAGTTCTTGGGACATCAAGCCGGATGTAGTTTGATTTCCTTAGAGAGTACGCACTGTGGGAGATGCAGATAAGAGAAGTTATGTAACTCGGCAATTTGAGAAGGAGTATCTTAAGGGTCCAGATACCAGCATGGAGCAAGCGTCTAGTGGCAAGTGAGGTCCAACCAACGGCTGTGTACTGATCACAATGGTGAGTTCTGTAAGTGGAGTTGGTAATTAACCTTATAGCACGGTGGTAGAGAACTTCAAGTTTACTTAGGCTTGAAATTGCAAAGGAGGCATAGATGACATCTCTGTAATGAAGTAGGGGAAGAAATGTGGCCAGAACAAGCCTGGTTCAGGTTGTAAGAGGGAAGGGAGACCTATGTCTAAAGAAGAACTCTAACCGTGCTTTTAGCCTCCTGAATAAGTCCTCAATATGGTAATTAAAAGTAAGCTTATTGTCTATCCAAAAGCCAAGATATTTAAATTTGGGAACGACTTTCAGGGGTTTGCACAATGAGGTAACAATAAAGTCCTTTGGCAACAATGGGGGGGGGTGCCAATGGAGGTACTATGTGTAAAGATCATAGCCTTGGTTTTCTTGGTATTTAAGAGAAGCTTAGTTTTAACAAGATTAATTTCAAGATGCGCAAAGTCAGCTTGCAAAACATCCGTAACTTCCATTAGAGTTGCACCAGAGGTATACAATGCAGTGTCGTCTGCGAAGAAGTGGAGGCTGGAGTTCATTATATACAAATCAAGATCATTGATGTATAGAAAGAATAGAGTCGGGCCTAGAATTGAACCTTGGGGGACTCTCCTGGCAAAAGGAAGGGAGGCTGAGAGAAGACCATCTGCTTTGCCTTTCTGCGTCCTACCAGAGAGATAACTGGTGAACCACTGTACGGTAGATGGAGTGGTACCTATGTTAGTAAGGAGGTTAATTAGGAGGAGATGGTCAACAGTGTCAAATGCTTATCTAAGGTCCAGGAAGACTGCACCAGTGATCTTCTTAGAGTCCACAGCAGAAATCCATTCATTAGTGACCTTGGCCAAAGCTGTGACAGTGCTGTGTTTGGACCTGAAACCAGATTGTGCCAGGTTTAGGAGTGAGTAGGATTCAATATGTTGTTTCAATTGGTTGTAGAGCAGCTTTTCGAGAACTTTGGAAAGAATAGGCAAGATGGAGATGGGCCTGTAATTGTTTAAGTCACAAGGGTCTCCTGATTTGAAGAGAGGAAGAATGTGTGTGGATTTCTAGCAGGATGGAACTGTGGCAGAAGTGATGGATAGGTTGAAAATATGTAGGATGGGGCAGTGAGATAGGCAAAGCCTAGTTTCAGGAAAAAAGGTTCTAGTCCGTCATTCCCAGCATTTTTCCTTGGATCTAGGTTAAAGAGTGAACCTTCAACTTCTTTATAGGTAATCGTACACAGCTGAAAGGGATAAGATGGAAAACCAGTAGCAGAGGTAGAGCTAGCACAATTTTTCACATGGTTAGCGTAGGGTGAGGAGTCCAAAGCAAGTTCAGTGGTGACGAAGTGTGAGTTAAGTTCTTCGAGGATTTGGGCATTGTTTTCCACCACCCTCCCATCCTAGAATATCTCAGTTGGAATAGAAGGAGCTGAGGGATGGCCTTCAATAGATTTAAGTGTCCTCCAGAATTTTTTGTGAGTTCCCATTAGCCTGCTCCAAGGTAGTGATGTAAAAGTTTGCTTTTGCCGCACCAATGCTTTTTACACAGGCATTCCTGGCAGTTCTGAAAGCCTGCCAATCTGCAGGGCTCTTAGAATACCTGTTGCAAACCAGAAATAAAGGTGCATCACAGGTAAATTCCTGGGTGCTATCACAATAAGGAAGGCAAATCTCAAATACTTACAGCTTAGCAAAAGTTGTGCCACAACTTTTGCTAAGTTCTTAGAATCCCTGGCCTGAGCCCAAAGTTTGTCTCTGTTAGTAAGCCTTGAGGTCTGGGGTAAATCAAGGATGGGAACTGTTACACACCCTGACTTTGATAATGGGGGCATGCTTGTTTACTAGGGTGGTAAGGTTGTCATTAAGGATGGAGACAGCTTCATTGGCAGTTTTAGCAAGATATAGATCTTGCCATCTGACGTTACTCAAGTAAGACAGAAAACTAGCCACATTGAACTTGCGAAAAGACCGATTGGTTCGAAGTTTGGACTGTTGGTAGGTTTTAAATTGTGATTTTGTGCATACCACCACACTGTGGCCACTCATATTACAAAACACTGCTGAATGTGAGATTTTGTGAGAATGAGTGGTTAGAATAACATCTATAATGGAGCTGTTGGCAGAATTTGAGGTATTGTTCCTTGTGGGTTCAGTAATTAACTGAACAAGGCCAAACTCATCACTGAGGGATTTGAGGCAGTGAGATTTTGTGGTGAGCCAATCCATGTTGAAGTCCCCCAGGATTATTGTTTCTGAGTTGGCGGCTGTGGTTAGGGATTTCAGAATGTCCAGGATTTCGGCGCCACCAGTCAGAGGCCTATAGTCACCTATAACAGTGATGCATTCCGTGGAAGGAAGGTGAAGCTTCAGTGAGACAATCTCAAATTCTTTGGGCTTAGATATACCAAAGACATCGCTGACTGCATACTTGGATATGGTATCTGCATACAGGCTTCTGCCTGCATTTGCACCCTTTTCTGTCTACAAAGAAATCTGCAGCTGTCCTGGAAGAGCTCTGTTGAGGTGGGTCACTCTCCCCCTCTCTGACTTGCTCATTCTGTTTCTTCTTGCACTGCAGGCTGGCCTATAGTACTGGACTCCTGCCTTTGTTGGTGGCTTTTTCTGCCCACAAAGAAATCTGCAGTAGTCCTGACACAGGTCTGTTGAGCTTGCTCACTCTCCCTCTGTCACTTGCTCATTCCATTTCTGCCAGAGCTGCAGGCTGGCCTGTTGTACTGGGCTCCTGCTTGCATTGTTGCCTTTTTCTGCCCCCCAAAAAATCTGCAGCAGTCACGATACAGCTCTGTTGAGCTCGCTCACTCCCCCTCTCTCACTTGCTCATTCTGTTTCTACCACCGCTGCAGGCTGCCCCTTTTGTACTGGGCTCCTGGGTGCATTGCTGCCTCTTTCTGCACACAAAGAAATGCACAGCAGTCCCAACAGAGCTCCATTGAGCTCACTCTCTCACTCCCCCTCCCTCACTCGCTCATTCTGTGTCTCCCACTGTTGTAGGCTGCCCTTTTGTACTGGGTTGCGCTGGCAGCTTTCTTTGCCCACAAAGAAATCTGCAGCAGTCACGATAGAGCTTCATTGAGGTTGCTTATTGCCCCTGTCTCACTCACTAATTCTGTTTCTCTTGGTGCTGCTGGCTGCCCTTTTGTACTGGGCTCCTGCCTCTGTTGGCACCTTTTTCTGGCCACAAAGAAATCTGCAGCAGTCCCAACAGAGCTCCGTTGAGCTTGATCACTCCCCCTCTCTCACTCGCTAGTTCCATTTCTGCTGGCGCTACTGGCTGCCCTTTTATACTGGGCTTCTGCCTGCATCACCCCCTTCTTCTGCCCACAAAGAATTCTGCAGCAGTCACGATAGAGCTCCTTTGAGCTCTCTCACTTCCCTGCTCTCACTCGCTAATTCTGTTTCTCCGACTGCTGCAGGCTGACCTTTTGTACTGGGCCCCTGCATGCACTGCTGTCTTTTTCTGCCCACAAAGAAATCCGCAGCTGTCCTAACAGATCTCTGCTGAGCTCACTCCCTCCCTCCCTTCCCTCCCTCACTCGCTCATTCTGTGTCTCCCACTGCTGCAGGCTGCCTTTTTGTACCGGGCTTCTGCCTGCATTGGCACCATTTTATGTCCACAAAGAAATCCGCAACTGTCCCACCAGAGCTCCCTTGAGGTAGCTCACTCCACCTATCTCACTCACTCACTCATTCTGTTTCTCCTGGTGCTGCAGGCTGCCATTTTGTAGTTGGCTCCTGCCTCTGTTGGTGCCTTTTTCTGCCCACAGAGAAATCTGCAGCAGTCCCAACAGAGCTCCATTGAGCTTGCTAACTCCTGCTCTCTCGCTAGCTCATTCCATTTCTGCCAGTGCTGCAGGCTACCCTTTTGTACTGTGCTCCTGCCTCTGCTGCCCACAAAGAAATCTGCAGCAGTCACAATAGAGCTCCATTGAGTTCGCTCACTCCCTCCCCCTCTCTCACTCGTTCTTTCTGTTTCTCCCACCGCTGCAGGCTGCCCTTTTGTACTGGGCCCTTGCGTGCATTGCTGCCTTTTTCTGCCCACAAAGAAATCGCAGCAGTCCCAACAGAGCCCAGTGAGCTCAGTCCTCCCCTCCTCCCTCACTTTCGTTCTGTACTCCCGCTGCTGCAGGCTGCCCTTTGTACTGGGTTCCTGCACGTTGGCGGCTTTCTGCCCACAAAGAGATCTGCAGCAGTCCTGACACAGCTCCATTGAGGTCGCTCACTCCCTCTCTGTCACTCGCTCATTCCATTTCTGCCGGCGCTGCAGGCTGCCCTTTTGTACTGGGCTCCAGCCTGCATTACCGCCTTATTTGCCCACAAAGAACTCTGCAGCAGTCATGATAGAGCTTATTGAGCTCGTTCACTTCCCTTCTCTCACTCACTTGTTCTGTTTCTCCCGATGCTGCAGGCTGCCCTTTTGTACTGGGCCCCTGCATGCATTGTTGCCTTTTTCTGCCCACAAAGAAATCCGCAGCAGTCCTAAGAGAGCTCTGTTGAGCTCACTCACTCCCCCTCCCTCACTCACTCGTTCTGTGTCTCCCACTGCTGCAGGCTGCCCTTTTTGTACTGGGCTTCTGCCTGTATTGGCACCTTTTTATGTCCACAAAGAAATCTGCAGCAGTCACAATAGAGCTCCATTGAGGAAGCTAACTCTGCCTGTCTCACTCACTCATTCTGTTTCTCCTGGTACTGCAGGCTGCCATTTTGTAGTTGGCTCCTGCCTCTGTTGATGCCTTTTCCTGCCCAGAAAGAAATCTGCACCAGTCACAATAGAGCGCCGTTGAGCTTGCTCACTCCCTCCGCCTCTCTCACTGGTTCGTTCTGTTTCTCCCACCACTGCAGGCAGCCCTTTTGTACTGGGCCCCTGCATGCATTGCTGCCTTTTTATGCCCACAAAGAAAACAGCAGTAATCCCAACAGAGCTCTGGTGAGCTCACTCACTCCCCCTCCCTCACTCGCTCGTTCTGTGTCTCCCGCTGCTGCAGGCTTCCCTTTTGTACTGGGTTCCTGCCTGCACTGGCGGCTTTTTCTGCCCACAAAGAGAAACTGCAGCAGTCCTGACACAGCTCTGTTGAGGTCGCTCACTCCCCCTCTGTCACTCGCTCGTTCAATTTCTGCCAGCGCTGCAGGCTGGCCTTTAGTACTAGGGTCCTGCCTGCATTGCCACCTTTTTCTCCCCACAAAGAAATCCACAGCAGTCACAATAGAGCTCTGTTGAGGTGGCTCACTCCCCCTGTCTCACTCACTCATTCTGTTTCTCCTGGTGCTGCAGTCTGACCTTTTGCACTGGGCTCCTGCCTCTGCTGGTGCCTTTTTCTGCCCAAAAATTAATCTGCAGCAGTCCTGACAGAGCTCCGTTGAGCTAGTTAATTCCCCGCTCTCACTCGCTCATCCCTTTTCTGCCGCCACTCCAGGCTTCCCTTTTGTACTGGGCTCCTGCCTGCATTGCCGCTTTCTTTTGCCCACAAAGAAATGTGCAGCAGTCATTATAGAGCTCTGTTGAGCTTACACACTCCCCCTCTCTCACTCACTCATTCTATTTCTCCCGCTGCTGCAGGCTGCCCTTTTGTACTGGGCCACTGTGTGCATTGTTGCCTTTTCCTGCCCACAAAGAAATCTGCAGCAGTCCCGCCACATCTCCGTTGAGCTCACTCACTCCTCCTCTCTCACTCGCTCATTTTCTTTCTGCCGGCACTGCAGGCTGGCCTTTTGTACTGGGCTCCTGCATGTGTTGCTGCCTTTTCCTGCCCACAAACAAATCTGCAGCAGTCACGATATAGCTCCGTTGAGGTCACTCACTCCCCTTGTCTCACTTACTCATTCTGTTTCTCCTGGCGCTGGAGGCTGCAGTTTTGTAGTTGGCTCCTGCCTCTGTTAGCACCTTTTTCTGCCCACAAAGAAATCTGCAGCAGTCCAAATAGAGTTCCATTGAGCTTGCTCACTCCCCCTCTCTCACCAGCTCGTTCCATTTCTGCCTGCACTGAAGGCTACCCTTTTGTACTGTGCTCCTGCCTCTGTTTTCACCTTCCTCTGCCCAGAAAGAAATCTGCAGCAGCCACAATAGAGCTCCATTGAGCTTGCTCACTCCCTCCCCCCCCTCACTTGTTCTTTCTGTTTCTACCACCGCTGCAGGCTGCCCTTTTGTACTGGGCCCCTGCATGCATTGCTGCCTTTTTCTGCCCACAAAGAAATCAGCAGTAGTCCCAACAGAGCTCCAGTGAGCTCACTCTCTCCCCCTCCCTCACTCGCTCATTCTGTGTCTCCCGCTGCTGCAGGCTTCCCTTTTGTACTGGGTTCCTGCCTGCATTGGCAGCTTTTTCTGCCCACAAAGAGAAACTGCAGCAGTTCTGACACAGTTCGGTTGAGGTCACCTACTCCCCCTCTGTCACTCACTTGTTCCATTTCTGCTGGCACTGCAGACTGGCCTTTTGTACTAGGCTCCTGCCTGAATTGCCGCCTTTTTCTCCCCACAAAGAAATCCACAGCTTTCACGATAGAGCTCTGCTGAGGTCGCTCACTCCCCCGTCTCACTCGCTCATTCTGTTTCTCCTGGTGCTGCAGGCTGACCTTTTGTATTGGGCTCCTGCCTCTGCTGGCACCTTTTTCTGCCCAAAAATTAATCTGCAGCAGTCCTGACAGAACTCCGCTGAGCTCGTTAATTTTCCGCTCTCACTCGCTCATCCCTTTTCTGCCACCGCTCCAGGCTACCCTTTAGTACTGGGCTCCTGCCTGCATTGCCACCTTCTTCTGCCCACAAAGAAATGTGCAGCAGTCATGATAGAGCTCCGTTGAGCTTGCACACTCCCCCTCTCTCACTCGCTCATTCTGTTTCTCCCGCTGCTGCAGGCTGCCCATTTGTACTGGGCCCCTGCGTGCATTGCTGACTTTTCCTGCCCACAAAGAAATCTGCAGCAGTCCTGCCACAGCTCCATTGAGCTCGCTCACTCCCACTCTCTCACTCGCTCGTTCCCTTTCTGCAGGCTGGCCTTTTGTACTGGGCTCCTGCATGTGTTGCGACCTTTTCCTGCCCACAAACAAATCTGCAACAGTCACGATATAGCTCCATTAAGGTCACTCACTCCCCCGTCTCACTCACTCATTCTGTTTCTCCTGGTGCTGCAGGCTGCCCTTTTGTACTGGGCTCCGGCCTCTGCTGGTGCCTTTTTCTGCCCACAAAGAAATCTGCAGCAGTCCTGACAGAGCTCCATTGAGCTTGCTCATTTCCCACTCTAACTCGCTCGACCTGTGTCTGTCTCCACTCCAGGCTGCCCCTTTTGTACTGGGCTCCTGCCTTCATTGCCACCTTCTTCTGCCCACAAAGAAATGTGCAGCAGTCCCGACACAGTTCCGTTGAGCTCGCACACTCCCCTTCTCTCACTCACTCATTCTGTTTTTCCTGCTGCTGCAGGCTGCCCTTTTGTACTGGGCCACTATGTGCATTGCTGCCTTTTTCTGCCCACAAGGAAATCTGCAGCAGTCCTGACACAGCTCCGTTGAGGTCGCTCACTCCCCCTCTCTCACTCGCTGGTTCCGTTGCTGCCAGCACTGCAGGCTGGCCTTTTGTACTGGTTTCCTGCCTATGTTGGCACCTTTTTCTCCCCACAAAGAACTCAGCAGCTGTCCTGACATAGCTCTGTTGAGGTCGCTCACTCCCCCTGTCTTACGTGCTCATTCTGTTTCTCCTTGCACTGCAGGCTGCCCTTTTGTACTGGGCTCCTGCCTCTGTTGGCACCTTTTTCTGCCCACAAAGAAATCTGCAGTAGTCCCGACAGAGCTCCATTGACCTCACTCATTTCCTCCCCTTCTCTCACTCACTCGTTCCCTTTCTGCTGGCGCTGCAGGCTGCCCTTTTCCACTGGTCTCCTGCATGTGTTGCCGCTCTTTCTGCCCACACAGAAATCTGCAGCAGTCATGATAGAGCTCTGTTAAGCTTGCTCACTCCCCCTCTCTCCGTCACTTATTCTGTTTCTTCCGCTGCTGCAGGCTGCCCTTTTGTACTGGGCCTCTGCATGCATTGCTGCCTTTCCCTGCCCACAAGGAAATCTGCAGCAGTCCCAACAGAGCTCCGTTGAGCTCAGTCACTCCCTCTCCCTCACTCACTTGTTCCGTGTCTCCCAGTGCTGCAGACTGCCCTTTTGTACTGGGCTCCTGCCTTCGTTGGCACCATTTCCTGCCCACAAAGAAATATACAGTAGTCCCGACAGAGCTCAGTTGAGCTCAGTCACTCCCCCCTTCTCTCACTCAGTTGATCCTAATCTGTCCCAAACACTGATTTCTGACAGCAACTGCGGTATTCTGTGCCGGAGGTGTGAAAACACATTTCAGCCAGGATGTGAAAAATGACAGCTGTACTGTTCATAATGAAGTGTGGAAAAATGCCAGTGTTGAAAAAGTGGCGTGAAAATATTACCAATTTGTGAAGTTACAAGGGTGTGTGGAAACTGCACAACGCACGCTCGTAACAGTCATTTTCAAATCAAATCAAATCTTTATTTATCCAGGTGATCATCATTGAGCAAGCTAATTTACAAGATGGACCTGCTGTTGTCCAAGACAGTTATACATACATAGATTGAGACTACAAAGTACAACATGTGCAAAGAGTTACAAACAAATTTACAGAAAAGTGGTAGGTGCATGATATACATTCCAAGTGTTCTTGTAGGAACATACATGCATCACTCAACTTTGTGTGGTATATACAGACTCCATGTATGCAGAAATTGAGGTGGTATGTTTAGTCATTCTTAGTCAAGCCTCCATCAGAGGGTAAGATTCTTTGCATTTCAGCCCTCAGTGACCGTTTACCATACTTGGGTGAGGGTCCTGGGCTGCATAGGGGCCCCTAATGAGGTCTTTATGTTCCACTTACATGGTGAGAGGAGAGTAATATGGGAGAAGTGGTGCCTTGGGTGCCAAGGGCCACTATGGCAGCTGACTAGTGGACTTGATTAAAATAGGAAGGGGAGGAACTAGGTTCGTGGCTGGATGTGTTAAGGATATGAAGTGAACAGTCAGCAGGACAGCTAGGAACTATGGAAACACTTACAGATTATGGTGAATGTTTTGTCATAAATTATCCTAAACAGGGCAAAACTGACAAGAGAGCTGAGTCTCAAGGATCTTTGTACCTTGTTCCAGAGCATAGGCAAAGCGTGGCTTATGGCAGCCCTGCCAAAGTGGGTACTGATCTTGGGGATTTTCAGAGAAATTAGCGAGTGGCTTCTTAGTGCATAGCTACTGATTGGGCTCAGGGGGAGGCAGGCAACAATGTAATCTGGGAGTTTGTTGGTAAGGGCTCAGAATGTCCAGAGTGCTGCATTTCTACACCGCCTATACTGAAGGGAAGACCACCCTACGGCTGCATATAAAGAGCAGTGATGTGTGGAGGATTAGAGACCAGTTATAAATCTTAGTGCTTTGTGGTACAGGACATCCAGTTTTGCAAGGTGTGAGATGGAGCATTGGCCATAGATAATGTCAGCATAGTAGATTAATGAGAGGAAAGTTGTTTGAACAAGCTGTCTTCTTGTGTCTGTGGTCAGAATGTGTTTAATTCTGAAGAAGAGGCCAAGCCTCTGCCTAAGCTTTTTCATCAATTCTTCTGTGTGCTCCACAAAGGAGAGTTTGTTGTCCAGCCATATACCCAGATATTTGAATTTAGGCACGAACTCAAGATCTTCACCTAGAAGGGTAGTTATGGGAGGAAGGGTACCAGCAGCAGCAGAGTAGGCCCTAGTGCTAGTTGGGGTAAAGAGCATGGCCTTAGTTTTTTTGGCATTTAGCAGTAGCTTTTTGCTGAGAAGCTGATGCTGCAGCATATTGAATTCAGTTTGTAGATCTGTGCATGCGGCTCCAGGGGAGTCACAGCTTAGATAGAGCACCGTATCATCGGCAAACAAGTGGATACTGGCTTCTGTAAAGCCTAGGTCCAAGTTGTTAATGTAGATGGCGAACAGTAGAGGGCCCAGTAAGGAACCCCGTGGGACTCCTCTTTTTATTGGTTTGAGAGGAGAGAGCTCACCTTCGGCCTTAATTTGTTGCTGCCTATCAGAGAGATAATCCTGGAACCAGTCCAGTGAGGTTGAGTCCATACCTATGGTTTTTAAGGTGGAGAGAAGTAGGCAGTGGTCGGTGGTATTGAAGGCCTTGCTGAGGTCTAAAAACACAGCACAAATTTTTTGTTGTCAAGGTCCCGTTGCCAGTCATTAGTGACTTTGGCCAACGCTGTAACAGTGTTATGCTTTGTTCTAAAGCCAGACTGCATGGGGTTAAGCAATGTAGAGTTGTCTAGAAACAATCTCAGCTGTAAATCCACGACTTTTTCCAGCATTTTTGAGAGTATAGGTAGAAGAGAGATTGGCCTATAATCGTTCAGGTCACATGGGTTCCCTGCTTTAAATAGGAGGATAACATGAGCGGTTTTCCATTCCGTGGGGAATAGAGCTCTGGGCTAGGGACAGGTTGAATAAGTGTGATATAGGTGGGGCAGGTATGTGGTATGCTATTTTCAGAATGTATGGGTCGAAGGAGTCGGCTCCTGCACTTTTTCTGGTATCTAGCTGTAGCATAAGGTCTTCAACTTCTTTTACGGTGGTTGGGGAAAAGGAGAAGATTGTATCTTTGTTACTTTGATCTGGAGACTGGGCAGTGAGCTGTGGATGGAGACTACTTACTGGTGCATTATCGAATGCCATGCCTGCAGTGGTGAAGTGGTTGTTGAAGGCTTGAAGAATTTCAGATTTATCACTGATAGTGACATTGTCGATGGTGATTTTGGAGGGTAGTGCACTACCTGGGGAGTGTCCAGACAGTTCCTTTATGGTGGACCAGAATTTGGTTGGGCTGTTGGATGCGGATAGTAATTCATTTTGATAATAATTGGTCTTGGCCTCTCTGACCATTTTCGTGCAGGCATTTCTAGCTGTCCTAAAGAGACACCAGTCTGCATCGGCCTGTGATTTCTGGGCCTTTTTCCACAGCTGGTCTCTTTTGAATAAAGCATTCTTCAGATCCTGTGAAAACCAATGGCAGGTTCTGGTTTTTATTTGTGCTTTAACTAGAGGAGCATGGTTGTTTAGGGCACTGGCTATGATTTCATACAGAACATTATAGGCATCACCCACTGATTTAGCCAGGTAGAAAGTCTGCCAGAGCAAGGAGTTTTTTAGTTCTTGTATGTAGACCAGAGGGTCAAAGTTCCATCTGGATCTTTTAGTAGAAAACTTTGATGTAGATAGTGGGTTCGAGATGGTTCTTATGCCAGCTATGAGACAGTGGTCACTAACATCTGCTGGAAGGATACCGGCATGGGAAAAGTAGTGTGGTTTGTTGACAAGAAGGATGTCCAGAAGTGTGTTTTTCATTGGATTTTTCTTGTTGATGCGTGTTGGTTCTGTAATCATTTGGGTGAACCCGTGGGAGTCGCAGAATTGTTTTAGGGGTAGTGATCTGTTCGATATCCAGTCATAGTTAAGGTCACCTAATATAATTTTTTCCAGAGGTGTCATGTCCATTTGTGAAGACAGATGAGCCAGGAGCTGTGGTCCTGCTGCTGGGGGTCTATAACAACCTATTATGCAGAGTGCCACAGATTGGGACAGTTCGACCCTGAGAAACAGGCATTCAAAGCCCCCTGCAATGGAAATAGCATCTAATATAGATACTGTAAATTTGCTTTTAACATAAATGGCTACTCCTCCCCCCTAGTCTTTTTATCGCTCTGAAGAGGAGGTAGTTGGGGATATTAACCTCACTGTCTTGTGTGGATGCCTGAAGCCAGGATTCTGAGATCACAAGTATGTCTGGGGCAGTGTGGATAATCCAGGCCTGGACAGAATCCAACTTCTTTAGAAGGCTGCAGACATTGGCATGCAGAGAACTGATTCTTTTTAGGGTAGTAATTTCAGTTGGAGATGAAATCAACTTTGTGGGGCCAGGATTGAGCTCGACGTCTTCTGAGCACAGTAGTAGGAGGAGCACGATACTTCTCAGATTGACAAGGAGATGTTTAAAAGCACGGGCCTTGTTGCATTTTGTGTAGGTTAGATTGCAGGAATCCAGTGACCGAGTTGACCTCTTGTGTTGCCCTGCCAGTACGTAGATTAAGGTCCATGCAGAGTAACACCTGACTATGCAGCATATGGCTGGCTGGGATTTGGGGCCATGCATAGCCGAGTAGTTTGCAGTCCCCCTTAGAGTGGATTCAACAAAATTTGACTGAATCAAGGCCAGCCAGGGGCAGCATAATGAATACATAGTCTTATTATGTGGATGTCCTAGTGGCGTAGGGCATGTCCCTTTGTTAGAGTCAGATCTGTCAGGGGGTCCACTAATATTAGGTATCAGGGAAATGCAGGCTAGTAAGTAAAGCCAGCCGAGACCAGCCATGGTAGCTTATTCAAAAAGTGGAGTGTACTATCGTGGGAGCTGCTAACCAGAGTCTTTAGGTCCCCAAATTTGTTATATGGGTAGTTACTGCTGTGGTATGATAGGGGTCAGTATGCACTAAAAGGGGATCTAAGAGTAGCCCTGACAGTGGCACGTCTCTGAAAAAAATTTATTTGATGTGGGTTCCTCGTTAAGGGAAGGAGAATGGACAGGAGGATGGAAAATGTCTGGATTGCAAGAGATATATTTCTTCAGTGGGGCTGATAGAGGTGCCTGTGCAGAGTGGAGTGGGCCAATGGAAGATTATATAGGTCCCAGGGGTCATTGTTCCATATGTAACTTGTTTGGGGAAGTTTAAAAATGGAGTTATGCAAGATAAATGTATACCGCCCTTGGCTAGAGAAAGGGGAGAGTAGCTCGAATTAATAGTGGGGCAACACAAAGGCTAGCAGTCTGAGTGAAAGCAGCTCAATTAGCAATTGAAAGGCCTGCGATTTCCTTGGTGCCTTGCAGTCTGGAGAAAGCTACAAAGTCACGAAGGGGCTGTAACACTTGGTTGCTGGGAACATTTTTAGACAATAAACACAGTTTTTTGGCAAATCACTCGCAGTTCAGTAATTTGTTTTTTCAGTAAAAGGGATGTTTCAAGTAAAACACTGCCTTAGCAAGACAGAATATGCTAGTCAGCAGGACAGGATATGCTAGTCAGCAATAAGCAAACCTAAAGTACCAAAATAGTATGCCTCAGCAAGACAGAATGAGATAAGGCTGCTAGAAGGCTTAGTTGCAAAAAGGGGATGGGAGGAATTGCAGTTGTTGACAGTAAGTAACCAAATAAATTGAAACATCAGATAGGAGTGGGCGGAGACTGTGTGCATTTAAAGGAAGCCTGGGAGGGAGAGGGAGGGTGGGACAAAAAATCAGGGGGAAGTTTGCAGAGCTAGCACTGATTCAGTGCACGTACAGTTGGAGATGAACTGCAGAGGGGGGAATGATAAGTTACTTTACACAGGCCGAGCAGAACAGGATAAATTAAAATATATAAATTAGAAGCCGAGTACAGGGATGCAGGCTTACAGTAAGCCACACGTCTCGGGTGCTCCTGTCTCAGGTGAGTGAGGCCAGCCAATCAGGGAGCTGTACACAGGCATGGAGCCAATAGTGCTACCCTGAGAAGGCGCTGAAATTGAAAACAGCAAATTGAAAGTGATGATCCGGTTCAGCGTTCACACAGCCCAGAGAAATCGTGGCAATTTTTCAAGCATCGTACCTTATCTATATCTTTGGGGGGTAGGTGGATCAGGCTCCTTGCACCGTGGACGTGCTATGGCTGGATTGTGACCACTGCCTGAGGGGGCAAGTGGCACTTTATCTATCTCTTTGGGGGGGTAGGTGGATCAGGCTCCTTGCACTGTGGAGGTGCTATGGCTGGATCGTGACCACTGCCTGAGGAGGCAAGTTTTTTATGGACTTTCATCACAAAATTTTCAACATAGGCATTTTAGGACCTCTGTTCATGAACAGTGTCAGTGTGATTTTCTTAATGTGTCCCGAACACCAATTTCCCACAGCAACCATGCTATTGTGCGCCGGAAGAGCAAAAACACATTTTGGCCAGGATGGGAAAAATTACAGCTACACTGTTCATCAGGAAGTGCAGAACAATTGCAATGTTGAAAATCTGGAGTGAAAATATTACAAATTCACAAACTTACAAGAGTACATGCAAATTGCGCAACGCCACTCAGAACACAGTCATTGTATGGAGTATCGGCATCAAATTTTCAACATAGGCATTTTAGGACCACAGCTCATGAACAGTGTCACTGTCATTTTCATAATCTTTCCCGAACACTGATTTCCCACAGTGACCGCGCTATTCTACGCCGGAAATGTGAAAACACATTTTGGCCAGGATGTGAAAAATGGCAGCTGCACTGTTCACAAGAAGGTATGGAAAATGTCAATGTTGAAAATCTGGCGTGAAAATATTGCAAATTCGTGAAGTTATGAGCATGCATAGCAACTGCGCAACCCACTCTGTATAAAACAGTCAGTTTTTTGATTTTTCCATCAAATTTGCAGCATAGGCTTTTTGAGAGCCCACCTCATGAAAGTTGGCACTGTCGTTTCCTTTATCAGTCCTGAAAGGTGATTCCATGCAGTGACCTCGAAATGACCTTTTGGGGCCAATTAATGCAATGACAGTGGCAGAATTCATGAGGAGGGGTCCCAAAAACCCCATGTTGAAAATTTGGTGCCAAAATTCCAAAACATGACTGAGATATGCATCAAAGTTGAAAAAAAACCATTTATTCCATTATATAGCTTAGTGACATTTCATCAGTTCACAGTCAGCTTGAAGAGTGCAGACGTGTTCCCTGTCCAAAGAAGATCATAGCCAGACTCGGAGGTAAGTATGGGGTGAGGGGGTGAGGGGGTGGGAGGCAGGGTGCACAGTAGGCATGGAGACCGGCTGAGGGACTGTTTCCTTTTTTCACAGGTCAAAAAAAAGGCATCGTGGGACTTTTTTTTTTTTCAGGGGCATGTGGCACACTGAGGTGAGCTCCCAGCATGCCAATGAACTGTTTTTTGTTTGGGGGCAGCTGTAGCCGACGGGGGATTGAGCACCCCCGTCAACACACAACAAAAGGGGGGGCCCGCATCATGCCAACAGGGATTGGGCACCCCCATCAGCACACAACAGAAGTGGGGGGGTGACATTATGCCTACGGGAATTGGGCACCCTGTCACCACACATTGGTACGGCGGGGTCTCATGAGCTGAGGGGGATTGGGCACCCACTCGGCACACAAGAACTTGCGGGGGGATATGGTGATGGGGATTGGGCACCCCCATCAGCAAAAAACCAGGGGGGGACATGATGCTGAGGGGGATTGGGCACCCTCTCAGCAAACAGGTGGGGAATGCAAGGGAGCCCTGCAATGAGAGGTCCCTCCCACATTGCAGCGGATGATGCTGCAATGACGAGGTGGCTCCTGATTGCAGCGGCTAAAACCACTCAAGGTTGTGGCATGCTGGCTGAACTAGTGTCAGCAACAGCATGCCACACCATTGGGGAAAGCTGGCCAAGCCTTTAAAGGCTGTGGGGGCATTGGCCACAACAGTGCTGCGCCTCCACAACCTGCTTCTGGTAATCTGCCGCAATATGTTTCTCATGCATACGCACAATCAACATAAAAAACTACCTAAGATCAGCAATGAATCAGGATCGACTGTTAGCCCTTGCAGTACTATCAATAGAAAATGATGTGGCACATCAGGTGGGCTTTTCCGATATCATTAAAAAATTTGCGTCTTTGAGAGCAAGACGAATTAATTTGTAAAAATACAATCCTCAGGTGACTTTTATTTATTTTTTGCCCTGCCTGACTTGCAATCTACAGTGTTACAACTGAGAATGTATTCTACATGAAAACAAAATAGAACCATGTCTTTGAAAAGGATGGTGGTGGTTTGTTTTAAGTTTAATGCTGTTGCTGGTGGTTGGTGCTTTTCTGTTTGTTTGTTTTTTAAATATCACTAATATCAATAAAAGCGATTTATAATACCAATTATGTAACTGGTTATTTTTTGGGTTGTCCGGTAGTGCCCTGCAGTATGTTTTCAGGAGGGCCCTTTAAGTCATGGGCACAGCCCTGTTTAAGGCAACACACAAGTGCAGTCTGTCAGCTAGGGTGTTCCAAATTATTTATTCAATCAAGGGGGTCATAAGGACCATTACACAAGGGTGTATCTTAGAGAACTGACTTTATTTAATCATTTACTTACCCAGAGTTGTCAAATGAAGATGAAAGATGAAGTACTGCTTTTTATGCTCAATTTTTCATAATTTGAGTACAGCATATGAGGAGATCAGTTATGGTCACAGCTGAACAAGAAGCCACCGTGGCAGGCCTGAAATATTTAAGCAATAAGGAATGACCAGGGGGTGCAATAACCATATGCAAATCACACCCTTGTATGATTTGGCACAAGGTGAAGCTGCGCATCACATGCCCCTAGGATGTGAATAACATTTAGATAATGCAACCTCTGGGAGCCCTTTTTTTTTTAGCAATCTGAATAAAAAATATTCAAACTAGCTGTATATTTTTTTTTTTATTAATTATACCTGGTTTTATATTCAAATGATCCTTCTGCCATCTGATCATCAGTCCACAGTCTGTTTATGTTCCAGTTCAGCTTGTAGACATTCAAAGACATCTTTGCTGCTGCAGAGATGTAAGGACATGTCAAGGACAGCTGCTTAGTTGGCAAAAGTGTATGTCAGCTCATGACATCATGCTGACCTCAGTATTGGCTAGCCAACAAATTTGTTGAACTAGGAAAATAAAAACAAGTCAGTTTAGTGTGAATGTGTGGTTAAGGTTAATGGTCTAGATGCCTGTCTTGAGCTGTAAATTGCGCTGTTGCCATGATAATGGTGCCTGAATAAACATGCCATCCTTGAGGGGGCAGTTGCATTAAGAGCATAGGATAGGGATGATGACAACATTGTTTCTATGACCGTTATCATGGCAACAGCCAATGGGTTTTAGTGAATTCTGTTTCACGCTACATGCTCTGCCCCCTGAAGAAGACCTAACAGTTGAAGCACAGGGGCATCTGGTGTTGGAGTGTTTTTGCTTGACCTTTACTAATGCTGAATTTACAATAAATTACCTTGAATTTTGCAGCAATTTCTCTACGTCTCATCTATTGGAGTGTGGCTTTTCTGTTCTACTTTTTGACTTTGGGTAACACCATAGCACACATCTCACCTGGCTCTGGTTAGCGCAAGCCTTTTTTCTGTTTGCTATATGCTCTACCCCCTCACAACACTACCACCCCTAGTTGAGCTGACTACCACCCCTGCAGTTGGACCAGCCTCCTTCATCTACATGGAGGGTGGTAAAGAGGCTACAAAAATCACTGGGCATGGGTATGAGTGGGGAAGGGAAAACTAGACACCAGAGACATGTTCATTTATAAACAGGAATGAGATAGAAAGGAGGGGGCACCACTAGACACTACGAACTACTGTGTTGTGGGTCAGGGGCTGATGCACTTCCTCCACCAACTGCTAGGGTTGTGCGAGAGTAAGTCATGTTGTAGGTTGGCAGTATCTGCGCCATGCAAGGGATCCATGCAAAATGTCTTGCGACAAAATTCATGTCCCCAGTCCATCATTTGCATTGCGCCCCCCTCCAAATATCACACAGGCACAAACTGTGTTTGCCTGCGCTAACTGGGCTTTTCAATATAGGATATCCATAAAGAATCTGATTTACTCGCGCAAACTCAGATTTGCACCTGGGTAAACTTTTAAATATCTGGACCCTGCTGCCCTGTGTCCTTCCTGTTCATCCATGCTGACTAAATGGCTCCCTGGAATACCAGTAATGTGTGACCACCAGTTGCCTGGAAAGCTGTAGAGTAATGGGGTAGTAGCTGAGGATCTAATCTGGAGATGATCAAGATAAGTGTGTGTGAGGGGAACTGGAGCATGGCAGATTGCCTAATATGGAAGGAGCTCAGAACTGTGCAGAAAATGAACTTTTAAAAATGTTATCATTTGTGAAGCTTGGAAAGTTTCACCCAGTATGTTTAAAAGATGTAGCATACTTTTAGTAAGTTTAATATTATTTTATTCAAACTATACTGTACTTAAAAATATACTAAGGGGCCGGCCAGGTGGCACTGAGGGTTGAGGCGCTGGATGCCACACCTTGCGATATGCCGGCGACCCGAGTTTGGGAACGAGCTTGGGACATTGGGGGTCAGCAGGGGAGGAAAGAGATTTAGCATCCAGCGGACTGCTTTCTCTTGCTGGGGTGGGCTCTAGAGGATGTGCTGCACAGGGGCGACCTCTGGTGGAGACCATGGAAATGTCAAGTTTGCATCGCTATACATTGCTGGGGAGGTGCTGTGGCGGGCGTCGGCATTCATGCCACTGACGTCATTGCGTGACCGAGCATCGGAGGAAACAGAAAACGGAAAACCCCCCTCCGGAGGATAGGTGAAGGCACTGCTGCCGGCTCCACACTCCCAATGCTGGGCTTCTCACTCTCCCTGGCCCCACACTCTGACTTCATGGTTCACTATACTGTAAGATAGAGTGCCCTGGGAGGATAGGGCAGCTCTTCCCCGTGGGGGCTTAGATCTGGGGGTGTAGCCTGGTAGGAGTGAGGGAGTAGTTGATGTTGTCACAGCAGGGAGGTAGAGAGCTGGTGGGTAGATGCTGGAGAGAGTTCTTCTGGCTAGGGGTGAAGAAATAAAGGGTAAAAAAAAAAGTATACTAAGGTGGTAGTATACACTGCATAAGTATATCATAAGTATATGTTACCAGAAACATAAAAACATAGAATTTGACAGCAGACTCTTCCTTTAGCTTCAAACCTATACTGTTGAAACAAGTTGAGGATCTATTATGGCATCTGGATACCAAAAAAAGTGCAGGAGCAGACTCTCTGGACCCCTTCTTTCTAAAGATTGCGTGCCATGTACTTGCAGTCCCCCTAACACACCTCTTTAATCTTTCCCTAAACTCTGGCTCTATTCCCACACTGTGGAAGTCAGCCCAAGTGGTCCCCCTTCTAAAATCAGGGGACCTTATGGATCTTAATAATTACAGGCCCATTTCCATTCTACCAGTGCTATCCAAGATGCTGGAGAAATTAGTGAGTAATCAGCTAAGGGAATATCTTGACAATGCTAACCTCTTAAATCCAGCTCAATCTGGATTCAGGACCAAGCATAGCACTATCACTGCATTAGCCAAGATCACAAATGACTGGCAAACCGAATTGGATAAAAAGAATAATGTCTGTGCAGTATTCCTGGACCTGAGCAAAGCATTCGATACTGTGGACCATGAGCTGCTACTCTATCCCTGCACTCCCTTGGCCTAGATCCACCCTCCTTAAGTGGTTCAGATGCTACCTCACCGGTAGGTCACAGCAGGTAAAAGCTGAAGGTGACCTATCCCCATTAAAACCACTGTCAAGAGGAGTCCCCAAGGTTCTATTCTGGGTCCTATCCTTTTGCCATTTATATAAATAACATTGATTCAACCCTTACCAATTCCTCAGTACACCTCTTTGCTGATGACACTGTGCTGTATGTCAGCAATCCTTCGCCTGCAGTTGCTCGTGAAATCCTACAAACAGAATTCTCCTTGTTACAACATCAGCTACTCGAGAAAAAGCTTCTGTTAAATGCAAAGAAAACTAAAGCAATGATGTTCACAAATCAGAACTCCACCAGCACATCCTCTTCAATCACTCTCCCCCAGCTATGCACTATACTTGGAGAAAATCTGGAGTATGTTGAAAACTTCAAATACCTAGGCATGTGGATTGACAGCAGACTCGACTTCACTCATCATTTAGAAGAACTGTTAAAAAAGCTTTGCCAAAGACTTGGCCTTCTCTATAGATTAAAACTCTTCCTTAACAGAGACTCAAAGATGAGGTTAGTCCAGGCCATTTTTTTATCAGTTGTTGACTATGCAGACTTCCTTTATAGTCACTGCCCCATCTCCTACCTTCTCAAGTTGGATACCTTATATCATAGAGCAATAAGGTTCATTACAGATCTGCCATATAATACCCATCATTGCTCTCTTTATGATGCAGTTGGATGGGTTTCCCTTCATATCAGAAGGAGCAGAAATGCAGCACTATGGATTTACAGAGCTTTATCAAAAAAACTTCCAAACTATATCCTGGACTGCTTCACCCAGACCATTCCTAGCTCCTATGCCCTAAGAAGCAACAACATCATCCTGCTCAAAGTGCCCAAAATTCAACACCATGCTAGGGAGGGCAGCAATCTGTTATTCTCTAGCTATAGCATGGAACACCCTACAAAAATCCCTAAAACTGTCCATTATCATTCCATTTGCATCCTTTGAACAGCATTGTACAGTCTTCTTCACAGAGAAAAGCAGTTGCTACCACTAGAGCTAGAATTGTCACCTCACAAATCTCACTTCCAAACCATATATGGCATATTCCTTCCAGACAGGCACCCCCATCTTATGGCACCCAATATTACCTTCACCATCCTAGTATTCATTATGTTGTGTGTCTGCCATGGCCCCCAGTAGGATATGTATGTACTGTATATACTGTAAATATTAGCTTAACTTTCCTGTAACCGAGTTTTATCATGTGAATTCACTGTACATCATTGTGTTATAAACATTATTTTCCTCTGTATGTATAACTGTCTTATAAAGTGTATGATGTATCTGTTGTGTATCAACTATTGAACCTTGACCTTATCAGGTCCATCTTGTAAATGAGCCTTGCTCAATGATGTTCGCCTGAATAAATAAAGATTTGATTGATTGATTGATTGATTGAGATAAGGACCGCTTGGCCCATCCAGTCTGCCCATTTTCCTACCTGATGGATAAGCTGCAGATTCTAGTTAATCAACAGCTTACTTCCTCCTGCCCCCCACTAGAATTGCCTTATGCCTGTCTCATGCATTCTTGCATTCTCCTACTGTTCCTGACTCCACAACCTCCTCAGGAAGGCTGTTCCATGCATCCACAACTCTCTCTGTGAAAAAATACTTTCTAACATTACCTCTGAGCCGTCCCCCCTCTATATTCAAATTGTGCCCTCTTGTTCTTGCACATCTCTTCTTCTGAAAGATACTGCCCTCATGTACCTTGTTAATTCCCTTGAGATACTTGAAAGTTTCTATCATGTCCCCCCTCTCCCTCCTTTCCTCAAGGGTATACATATTAAGCTGCTTTAGTCTCTCCTCGTATGTCTTCTGGTGCAGACCTTGCACCATTTTGGTTGCCCTCCTCTGAACAGCCTCCACTTTGTCTATGTCTTTGCAGAGATGGGGACTCCAGAATTGCACACAGTACTCCAGATGGGGTCTCACTCCTATTACATAGGAGATGGGTCTGGAGCAAGTCTTCAGATATCAGAAGCAAGTTCATTAGTGCTGTTTATGTATTTGGTGTAACACAACAAGGATACACACTAAAAGAGGCCCCTATTTGTAAGCCAACAAATGGGTTCTGGGCACTGTGATGGTCTGGGTGAGCTTCAGCCAGGTCTTGACTCAGTCAGGTAAAGTCCACCTTATGTCTTTTGATAATGTCCTGCCCTTATTTATCTAACTAGTCACTCCTGTAGGCCCAAAGACCTGTGTTGTACTAACCATTGCCTTCACTCGACTAAGGGTTGTTATCCAATCACTCTCAAAGAAGCACTCCTACTTCTACTCTCACTCCATCACACCTCAGGGGCTCTGGCCCACCTATCTCTGGAATCTCTCTGCACCACTTCTAGTGATAAAGTGAACACTTACCCCTAACTAGGATGTCAGTTGGTATTGGCCTTCCATGGCTCCTCTCAACAAGCATATCGTATGGACTTTTGCTTCCAATCTTTCTCATCATCCTTAATTCATTTCAAACTTAATTCAGGCCATGTTCTTATAGACTGAATCCTGTAGGTCTGCTGGTTCCCACCAGGAATTAAACTAGGCATCATCATCACAAGCTGTGCTGTCCTTTGGATGAGATGTTAAACCGAGGTCCCGTCTGCCCATCTTTCGTCACTATTCAGGTGGAAGTAAAAGATCCCATAACACTTACTGAAGGAGAACAAGGAAATGTTTTTATTGAAAGTCAAAAGCAAGATCAAAACAATATGCAAACATCAATCATTATAAAGACATACAAAGAACAATAATCAAATTCAAGGGTAATGAAAACAAAAAAAACATAATCAAGAATTTCCCCAAAATACCTACAATAGCCTTTATACAGAATAAATAAATACAAAAATAAGAAAAGTATGTGAACCATCACCTAGGAAAAATCTGAAAACAATTCATCCACAATTTTGATTTAAGAAATTTCAACCAATACTTACAATCCTGATAATACAAAATGAAGAGCTTTGGTAATCCAGTTTACTACTTCTTTCACCCTAGTAAATTTCTGATGAACGACCAATTAACATCTGAAATGTAAAAACCAAAACAAGGTGCTGCTTCAGCATGTAGTCTAAAAGCAAAAAAAAAATGGCTATATTACATGCATGCTGAAAATAGAAAATAGAGTTAAAAATCTATGTTTTGACCTTATGTCTTCTTCAGAAAATATCTAAAAGAGAAAAAAAAAAACAAAGTTCAAAGTTTAAATAGACAGCCATGAGTCAGTTTCAAGTTTGGCGCCTTTTTGTCCTTTGTTCCACAAAGGGATTACTAGTCGGGCTTAGCTCCATGGAACTGCTTAACCCAACTGGTAGAAGATAAGATAAGATAAGTACATGAGTTAACTACAGGTACATTTTTAGTATATTCAAGAATACAAATGCATTCTTATACTTTACATAAGTATAATAAAAATATATGATAACTACTTAAGTTTATTAAACTTATATTTGTAGTGTACTCAAGTATACTACTTTTTCAAAAGGGCTTTCAGGCCTTAGAAACTGCATTTTAGACTCCCATGGAAAATGTCTGCTATGTTTGGCATTTTTGCATACCTTCACCTGAAATTTCACAGTCATGTTCCCCAAGGTGTCCTCAAACTACCCCTGTAAGCACATACCTGTATTGTTGGCAAAAGTTGATTCTCAGTGGTGGGGGGTGATGTCACAGAGCTCACCGGAGCTCTGAGAGGACGTCAGAGAGTGCATCAGCTTAGTGGAGCTGAATTTAAATTTCTCTGTTGCTGCACAGAGTTCACCGGAGCTCCGAGAGGATGTTGGGGGGCCGCACCAGCTCAGTGGAGCTGAATTTAAACTTTACCACTGCTGGATTGCATCTGGAGCTCATTGGAGCTCAACTTAATTTAAAGCTTGTGCCAATCAGGTTAAACAGCTCCACAGAGCTAAGCCCGAATAGTAATCCCTTTGCTGAGCAAAGGAAAAAGGTGTCAAACTTGAAACTGACTCCTGGCTGCCTATTTAAAAGGCTGCCTCTTTACTGCTGCTCCACAGTGCTCACTGAAGCGCCAAGAAGATGTCGGAGGACCACAGCAGCTCAGTGGAGCTGAATTTAAACTTCACTGCTGCTGTACAGAGCTCAACAGAGCTCCAAGAGGACGTTGGGGGACCGCGCCAGCTCAGAAGAGCTGAATTTAAACTACCATGGCTGGACTGCATCTGGAGCTTATCGGAGCTCAACTTAATTTAAAGCTTGTGCCAGTTAGGTTAAGCAGTTCCATGGAGCTAAGCCCGACTAGTAATCCCTTTGCCCGAACAAAGGACAAAAAGGTGCCAAACTTGAAACTGACTCGTGGCTGCCTATTTAAAATGCTGCCTCTTCATTGTTGCTCCACAGAACTCACCAGAACTCTGAGAGGATGTCGGGGGACTGCATCAGGTCAGTGGAGCTGAATTTAAATTTCATTGTTGCTGCACAGAGCTTATTGGAGCTCTGAGAGGATGTTGGGGGACTGCGCCAGCTTAGTGGAGCAGAATTTAAACTTTACCATGGCTGGACTGCATCTGGATCTCATCGGAGTGCAACTTAATTTAAAGCATGTGCCAGTTGGGTTAAACAGCTCCACGGAGCTAAGCCCAAGTAGTAATCCTTTTGCTGAACAAAGGAAAAAGGCATCAAACTTGAAACTGACTCCTGGCTGCCTATTTAAAAGGTTGCCTCTTCACTGTTGCTCCACAGAGCTCACCAGAGCTCTGAGAGGATGTCAGGAGACTGCATCAGCTCAGTGGAGCTGAATTTAAACTTCACTGTTGCTGCACAGAGCTCACCAGAGCTCTGAGAGGATGTCAGGGAACTGCACCAGCTCAGTGGAGCTGAATGTAAACTTTACAATGGCTGGACTGCACCTGGAGCTCATTAGAGTGCAACTTAATTTAAAGGTTGGGCCAGTTGGATTAAACAGCTCCACGGAGCTAGGCCTGAATAGTAATTCCTTTGCTGAACAAAGGAAAAAGGTGCCAGACTTGAAACTGACTCCTGGCTGCCTATTACTAACCAAGGTTGAACAATTGCCATCCCTCCCACCCCCTTCACCATGACGTGTTAAATAGTCCCTTAGCTCTGCCCTGAGAGGCTAGGATTGGTGGGAACAGGGTGTGGAAGTGGTGTAGCAGACACAAATAATGGAGGTGATATTTATTAAGTCTGTGATTTGTAAGTGTACCTTCCTGGCAACTTGCCATAGCCATAACCATAGCTTGCTCTCAACTTTGCTTTAGTTATACTTTGGGGACACTTCACATAACTGTGTTGTTTGTGGGGTTCCTTCTTGGATGCCAATAACTCGCTAACTGCCTGCTGATAGTATTGAGCAACAGGAACAAAGATACCTTGGATAAGATCCTAGTGAAAACTAGTGAATTAGGCTGAATTGTGCCTCTAAAGATACATCAGTAGTGTTAAAATGGCCAGCAGGAGCACATTCTTAGCCCTTATGTATATACTAGCTATCAAGGGGGCTGACTACCTACTGGGCAATAAGAGAATATCAGAGCCCCACAGGGGGCAACTAGACTATGTAACACTTAGATATGCACTACCCTCCTCAAACTACGGTTAAGGGAACACTAATTATATTTCATGGTCTAACCCGAAAAGGTTCCTGCTACTTAATGTTTCACAACTCCAATCCTAGCGCTAACTGGAACCTAACACAATCAATACAACATGTGCTACATCTGACCTCCTTTCTAATAATCATCCTCTCTGGAGATGTTCAAACCAACCCTGCCCCCCCATAGCCAATTTTTCTATTGGGCCCCCTCACAACCCAAAGTGGGTATCTCCCAGGGGACTGTGAATAGTCCATATGAACGTATGCAGCCTTAGACCCAAAATCCACGAGGTGCAGAGCTGCCTGGACCTGTACAAACCAGACATTCTCGTGGTGTCTGAAACTTGGCTCAAACCCAGCGATATGCATTAATATAATGCATGAAGTGAACCTCCTAGGCTACTCTGTGTATAGGAAAGACAGGATAGGCAAAAAAGGAGGAAGGGTACTAATCTATACTAGGGACATCCTATGCGTAGCCCATGAACCCCTCCCCCAATTGACTGCACAGATGTGAATCAATATTTGTCAATCTAACACTTGGCAATACCAAGACACTCCTCATAGGAGGTTTGTAGAACCCTCCCAAAGTAGTCAATCAGGCACTTGAGGCCTTACCCATGATGCTGGTGGACCATGCCCTTCTGAGCTACTCTTTCTAGGAGATGTTAACCTTCATTGGGCATCTGACTCTGAACAGGGTTATAATACTAGGTTGCTAGATGCTCATCTGACCCAGCACATCACTGAATCCACTAGACACAATGCCAAAACAGGCAACCCCTCAATGATTGACTAGGTGCTAGTCTCCAACCCCCTTAATATACAGGCAGCTGGCACTCTGTCAGATGCATTGAGTGATCACTTTCCCATATTTTGCATATGGAAGAACAGAGCTATCAAAATACCACCTCGGGTCTTCACCACCAGGGGCTTCTAAAATTCTCAGCTACCGTCTTCGAGTCCCATCTCTCCAGCCTTGACTGGAGTCCTTTCCTGCAACTCTCAACAATTGATAAAGCTCTGGAATATTTCCAGAACTGCTTCACCTCAGACACCAACAAGTATGCTCCACTATGAAAGCTTAGGGTCCAGGGGCAATGCCACAAATGGATTTCTCCTGAGCATAGGACTCTCATGAAGAAGCGGGATAAGGCCTGGGTGACTTTCAAGAAGTCTGGTACACCTGCAGATTGGGCTGCCTACAGGGAGCTGAGAAACAAAAGCAAAAAATGTGCCAGATCTTCCAAACATGAATACATTAAAAACCTACAGCAGTCCAACCTAACTGACCCCAGACATTTTTGGCAGCAGATCAATGGCCTGATGAAAGGTAGCAGCAAACCTCCCCAGAGTCCAGTTGTCTGCAAGGGCCAAATCATTGAAGATAACCAAGAAGCATCTAATGCCTTTAACAGTTTTCACACTGACCTAGATGCATTCAAGACAAACTTCCCTCCCAAAGCCTCTGACTACTCTTCTACCCCTAGAACTGAACCATGGTACCCGGAATTTGATTTAAAAAAAGGTAATGAGAGCAGACGTGCTCCCCCTACTTAAGAAAATAAAGGTGACAGGTTCTACAGGACAGGATGGGCTGCTCCCCAGATTACTAAAAGATGCTGCCCCCCGCTATAGCCACCCCACTCACCTGGCTAATCAATAGATCCTTTCTAGAAGGAGTTGTTCTGACCAAATGGAAAGAGGGCCATGTGATTCCCTTTACATAAAGGTGGTCCTAAGAAATCAATTGAAAACTATAGACCAATCTTACTACTATGTATTCTGTCCAACATACGGGAGCGACTTGTATACAACCAACTCCGTGACTACCTGGAGACACACCAATTGCTAGCACTTGATCAGCACAGTTTCTAACAGAACCACGGAACTGACACAGCACTTATCAAATTCACTACTGACATCCTCAAGGCCCTCGACGATGGTGCCACCACCGGTGCCATATTCATAGACCTTACGAAGGCCTTTGATTTGGTTGACCACAACCTCCTTATAGACAAGCTAAAACTTACCGGCCTTGACCAACACTCACTGATTTGGTTCAGAAGTTACCTGTCCCACTGGACCCAGCAGGGTAATTTGCAGGGAACCATATCTGATCGACTTAGCATTATGGAGGGAGTACCCCAAGGTTCCATCTTGGGGCCCCTCCTGTTTACCCTCTTCGTGAATTACCTCAGCAATAACTGTGGGGAAGTTCAGTAATCCAGTATGCCATTGATCCTGTGTTATACAGATCCTCTGACAGTGCACTGACCCTTAGGCATCAGCTACAGCAGGACTTCGCAACCCCAGAAAAGTGGCTGTTGGGTAACAGGTTACTGCTAAATGATAAGAAAATGAAAGCTATGTTGTATGGTCCCAGAATCTTAGGCTTGGACAGGACCCATTTGTTCCCACTAGCATCCACAGCAGGCAGGCCCATAGAAGTCATGAGCTCCTTCAGATACTTGGGCCTTGTATTAGAACAAGGTCTCACTCTCAAATGCCATGTGGACCATGTCACCAGAGTGATACATCAAAAGCTAGGTCTACTGTACAGGATGGATTCCCAACTCCTCCCCGAAACCAGGAAAGCAATTGCAAATAGCATCCTCCTCCCCACAATGACATATGCTGCCTCAGTTTTACAGTCCCTCTTTGAAAGGGAACTGGGAAGGGTGCAAATACTATACAACAAGATAGCTCAATTTGCCACCAAATCCCACCTGAGGCATTATCACTGCAAAGTGCTCGACTCCCTAAACTGGCCATCTCTTTCCCAACAGCTCCAATACCCCCTGCTGTGCACCATCTACAAACTAATAAATGGCCCCAGCCCGGTAGGCCTAGTCAGGTTAATAGCCACTAAGCGTCCAGACAGGCTTCTCTGAACCTCTTCCTGAAAGCTCCTAGAGGTTCCCAGGGTAAGGACCACAGCTGGAAACAAGTCCTTCTCCCACGTTGCCCCAACCCTATAGAATAGCCTTCTTGACCAGCTGCTTAATGCCGGTACCCTGGTATCCTTTAGAAAAAGGCTCAAGGCATATCTAATGGAAAACAATTCATGCTCGTGCCAGAGGTGATCCTAATTCTACTTGAACTGAACAATATGTAAACGGCTGCTGTAGCCTTTTGTCCAATGCTTATATTCATAGTAACTTGTGATACCATTATTGTAAAAGTCTGTAGCCTCCCACTGTTTTGAACTTATGTGAATACATCAACCTACAGTATGTATACTCAACTAGAGGGAAAGTCATAGGGAATTTCTGTGATTGTCTTACAGTAACCGTCCTACAGTTATTGTTCTAAAACTATTTACAGTATGTCATCAGTATATATCATTGATGTATCCTGTATCCTACAGGTTTCTGTGTAACTAAATCTGGGTCGCCCCTGAAAAAAGGACCAGTTGGACCCAGTGGGCTCACCCAGTCAACAAAATGAAATAAATAAATGAGATGTCTATCAAACAGCTTTCATGCCATAGAAACTATGCATTTTTGAGTCTCACAGAAAATGGCAGCTATGTTTGGCATTTCTACATACTTTCACCTGAAATTTCAGAATCAGGTTCCCTAAGGTGTCCCCAACTACCCCCTGGAAGCACAAGTCTGTACTCTAAGTGAAAGTTGATTCTTCTGTGTGTGTGTGTGTGTGTGTGGGGGGTCATGTGATGACTGACAAACATTTTTCGGGCCATAGAAAAAAATACATTTTAAAGTCTCACAGAAAATGGCTGCTATGTTTGGCATTTCTGCAGGTTTTATGTGATAATGGCGAGTCTTTAACTGCACTGATCACATACACTGAACATAAAAGCACCCAACGTCAAAAGAGTGACTAACATTACACCGACTATCGCAAACAGCGACAGTCGCTTATTCTCTAAACAACAGCAACTGAAATAAGTATTTTTATTCGGGGGGGGCAGTTGGCCCCCCCCCCCCCCCCCCCAAAACTAATAGAATCAACTCCGGGGGGGACTCAGGAGGTTAAAAACACAGGTAAAGAACACCACCAATTTTTCTGTAGAGCCAACCAGGATCCGAACCCCGTATCTACCAGCTCAAGTGGCAATGGCTCTAGCCAGTATGCCAAAGGGCCAGCTCGGCAGGGCTTGGCCAAGCAAATGCTTATATCCTGGTTCAGAGAGTGCAGCTCACTGCTACACTCACTGTAACCTACTCATCGGTATCTTTTCCCACTTGCTTTCAGTACAAGTGGTATTATTGAGTCGCTCAAACTGAGACACTCTATAATACTCACTCACATCACTGTACACTTTTCTGCGTACTTTCACCTGAAATATCAGAATTGTATTCTCTAAGGTGTCCCCAGACTGCCCCTAGAAACACAAGTCTGAACTCCTAGTGAAAGCTTTTTTTCGGGGGGTTCATAAGATGTCTGACAAACGGGCTTTAAGGCCATAGAAACAATGCTTTTCAAAGTCTCACAGAAACTGACTGCTACATTTGGCATTTCTGCATACTTTCACCTGAAATTTCAGAATTATGTTCCTTAAAGAGTCCCCAACTATTCCCTGGAAGCACAAGTCTGTACTCCAAGACAAAGTTAATTTTTTTTTGGGGGGGTGATGTGATGCCTGACAAATAGCCTTCGAGCCATAGACACTATGCATTTTAAAGTCTCACAGAAAATAGCTGCTATGTTTGATATTTTTGCATACTTTCACCTGAATTTTCAGAATAACTTTCCCCATGGTGTTCTCTAACTATCCCTGGAAGAATAAGTCTGTACCACAAGCAGAAGTTGATTTTTTTTTTTGGGGGGGGGTCATGTGATGTCTGACAAACAGCTTTCAGGCCATAGAAACTATGCATTTTAGATTCTCACAGAAACATGATGCTATGCTTGCCATTTCTGCATACTTTCACCTGAAATTTCAAAATCATTTTCCCAAGGTGTCATCTAACTACCCCAGAAGCATTAGTCTATGAAAAGCAAAAGTTGATTTTTGGGTTGGGTTATGTGATGGCTGACAAACAGCATTCAAGGCCTATGGACACACCCATTGGAATAAGAGAATGAACTGCTAGGGCTACCTATGGGATGGAAAAGAGACAGCATATGGATATCAAAATCACTGCAGCACAAAAGCAGGCACCACTTTACTGACTGCCATAAAATACTGGAAAAATCACATGCTGTGTGAAATGGCAGAAGACAACATGATACTTGACATAACTATATGGCCCACAGTAGCCCAATGGAGATTGTGCAGGCCAAACAGGATAGTGCCAGGGCTCCTGTTGGCCAAATTCATCCCTTAAATAATAATGAGTTACTTGAGCATGCTAGGTGCCATTGACCATTTGCATGTCCATTATGGGATCATTAGCATGCATGCATGCCCCCCCAGCTGCCATCTTGTAGTTGTCTTTAATATTCCTGTGGTCTAGTGATTATCAACCTCAGATTACCTGTCGTGAATATTTGTGGTGACATAATGGTTCCCCAACCCTCGATCACCCATCCTGTAGCTGTCTTGAATTTTTCTGGTAGTCTAGTGCCCCCCCATAAGGGCACCAACCCCCTCCCAAACCACACACTACGGACCCCCTCCTCCCCTTCACCAACAGGTAAGACAAACTATGGCCAAAGTGATGGTGACAGGCACTGCCCTCTGCTCACTACCTCAGCCACCTGGTGTCTGACTGTCATTGAGCCATTGTGAGTACTGTAGAAAAATGTCTTTCTGTAATTCTAATGATTGCTCACTGACAGTCAGACCTCAGACAGTTGAGATAATGAGCAGAGGGCTGTACTGTTCACCGTCACTAATGCCATAGTTTAGCTAAGGTGACTAGGGTGAGGGCATTGTGTAAAGGCAGGTCTTGAGTTGTCAGGTCAGGTGGGGCCAGATGCCTTTATGGGAAGGGGAGACCAGTAGATCACCAGGAATATGCTCGACAGCTACAGGACTAGTGTTCATGGATTGGGGGACTACTAGACCACTGGGAATATTCAAGACAGCTACAAGGCGGGTGATGGGAGACCAGTAGACCACCAGGAATATGGAGGACAGCTACAGGATAGGATATCTGAGGGGGATGACCATATTTGTGGATAAGGTCAGAGTTTTGGCAGCATTAAACAGCACACAGAAGTGTTTTCTGTGCAGTCATGTAGTCATGCAATCAGGGTTGGGGGACCACTAGACCTCCAGGAATAGTCAAAACAGCTACAGGATCAGTATTTCATTTTAGTCTTTGTTAACCAGTTAAGACCCCCCCCAGGCACAAGTGCCTGTTTTCAGGTGCAATCTGGAAGCACTGAGGAGGTTTAGTGACTTGTTCAGAGTCACACAGTATGCAAGTGGAGGTTGTGGGAATCAAACCCAGGACTGTTGGATGCACCAAGCTCATTCACAGTTCATTACTTTAACCTCTAGACTATACTGCCAGCTGTTCAGGGATGGGGGACTACTAGACCACCAGGAATATTCAGGACAGCTATAGGATGGGTGATGGGGGACCACTAGACTTTGGCTCAGGGACTCCCAGCTGCTCATCTCAGATTGGGTGAGAAATCTTAGCATTGTGCTTAATAGCAGCTTTACACTAAAATCACAGATGTCAGCCATTGTAAAAGCCTCATTTTATCATCTGAGAAACATCACCCAGATCAAACACCTGATCTCCCCTGGTGACATGCCAACTTTGGTTCATGCCTTTGTGACCTCTCACCTAGATTATTGTCAACGCCCTATTCCTAGGGCTACGGGGGGTAGATCTTCACCATTTGCAGCTAGTGCAGAATGTGTCAGTGAGGCTGTTGATTGGCTTACCTAGATCTTGCCGTGTCATACCTGTACTCCGCTATTTGCACTGGCTGCCAGTAAACTGGCAGATCACCTTCAAGGTTGGCTTGCTGACTTTCAAAGCCCTACATGGCCAGGGACCCAGCTACCTGCAAGACCTTCTGTGCCCTTACTGCCCCTCCTGTCGACTCCGCTCCACTCACAAGGAATTGCTAGAGATTCCCATGGTGAAATTAAAGATGTCTGGGGCCCGCACGTTTGTTTTTGTGGCCTCATCCCTGTGGAATTCTCTACCTTGTCAGATTAGAGAATGCCAGACCATCAACCATTTTAAAGCTGAACTAAAAATGTTTTTATTCAGCCAGGCCTTCCCTGATGGAATTTAAATGTAAGGATTTTAATAATATAACTGTTATGAAATATTCTTTGTTAATTTACTTTGATATGATTTTATTTTTTTAAAGTGCTTTGATTCCTGGATATTTGTGCTGTATAAATAAAGTCTTGATTGATTGATAGACCACGGTTCCATGTCATAACAGCGCTCGCTGTTGCAGTGAGTGTACATCGCCAAAAAGTAAAACAGTGATGTAAACTCCCCAGCAAACCTCACAAAAGTGACCATGAAACAAAATACATCTACGCGGGGGGGGGGGATGCACCCCCCGCACCCTTCTAAATTAGGATTCTCAACTCCAGAGGGGTGCATGTCGGGGAGGGGGAGAAACTGGGAACACAAATAAAAATTAAGTCCCGCACAGAACAAGAGAAGAAAATAGCATCCCTTACCCAGCCCCAAACCCTGAACCTCCCTTACTACAGCACACCATCTTCACCACCACAGCACACCAGGATGACAGCTCAGTGACACACTGCCAAGCTACACAACACATACATTCTGCTTCCTGGACCCTCCTCTTCCATTCATTTGCTGTCTTACTTCTTTGCCAATTTTTCCCCTACTTCGGTGCTATAGCCACGCTTCTCTACCCTTTCAGGGTAGCCCACATCACATGCACTCCAATTGAGTAGCTTAATACTGAGTTGCTCAATTGGAGTCACTACTATAACGTGCTACCACAGACCACCAGGAATATGGAATATGGCTACAGGACAGGATATCAGGGGGTTACCATTTTTGGAGAGAAGGGCAGGGTTTTAGCAGCATTAAACAGCACACAAAAGTATTTTCTGCACAGTCATGCAGTCAGATTAGTGTGCAAATTTTAATATGGACCCCAACATGTCAGCCAGCAATATTCATGATTGGTGCATTATTAACATGGTTAGTGTCTTGCTAACTGATTGAATATGGGGGCCTTAAAGCTGAACAAATGATGGCCAGGATATAGAACATTTATATAAGTTCACCATTTCTTCATAACTTAATTGTAATTGGACATTTGACCTCACATTTTCAACACAGTCTTTGTATGAACTCACATTATAATCACGACAGGGGGAATTGTTTCAATCCTTTCTGAAAGGTGCCTTTGTGGAGTGACTGCAAAAGCAAGTTTCAGAGGGGATTTGAAAAATAAATACACCTGTCATGATTGGGTACAAGATCTGTGTTGAAAATGTGGGCCAAAACTGCAAAAATGAGAAAAGTTCTGTGTATTCATTGAAAAAACTGAGGAGCGTGGCCTGGCAAGGCATCACTGCAGATGAAGCATAGCTAGGCTCCTTACAGGCACAAATCTTTAAATGATGCAAAATGTAGTAAGAGTTGTATAATTAAAGAGGACAGGAAATCTGTGCTAATATGCAGCAGCTAGTAATGTTCTTTTAAGAGAAAGGAAAGATTTGCTTCTACATGAGCCATTTTTAACTGTACCTGAATGATCACTGATGTGAAAAACTGTTTCCAATTGTTTTCTTTTTTATGGAAATCATTCTGTACAGTTCTCTTCATGGAGTCAATAATTAGAATTTTTACTATGTCATGGTTTGTGTACAGACTGCTAAGCATGCACTATTTTCCTATCAGAGTCAAGCTTAGAGTTTTGAGCACAAACCATGGCAAATGATAAAGCTCTGACTCACTGATTCTGTGAAGAGAACTGCAGCAAAGTAGTGCCCATAATAGCAAAACAATGCAAAATACAGTTTTTCCCATCACTTGTATTAAGTTACAGTTACATATAGATCATTTAGGCTTATGGATATCATTTCTGTAAATGGGAAAAGTATAAGCAGCTGCCAATTAGAAATCATTTCCTGCCCTCTTTAAGGTACTACATCACCTACATTGGATAGTTAATACTGATGACATTGGAGAGGCAACAGAGATGGCAAAGTTACAATTTCAGCCAGCAACTAGGATGAAAACATACTCATCCTTAATGATGTACACACCAGATTGCACTCCTGCAACCTGAAAGCTGGCCATAGCATGTCAGAACTCCAGAAGTCACTGGCGGGCATGCTGGCAATGCTCACAGATCTCCAGCAGGAGATGAAAGCTAGTTTCACAATATCATGGCACAATTAACCCACTTAAATGGAGTAGTGACCAGCTTGTCAGAAACAACTGCCTCCCATGCCTCCCACATTGACAAGGTGAAAACATAAATCAGAGACACAGTGATGGACCTTGGGCATGAGAGAAACTCACTAAAGGAGGCACTGGACAGATTACCAGGAAAATAGAGCCCAGTGCTTCAACCTCCACATTACTGGCCTTCCTGAAAGACTGGAATGAAAGAGTCCTGTGACTGCAGAGCAAACAGTGGCTCATTGAAAAGCTTATGCTAGTCCCAGACAATGCAATTTATGAGGTGGAACCATAGAGGGCCCAAGATGAAACTGGTTGAAAAGCTGAGGCATTTTCTAACCAAATATTTAAAATGCCAAAAATAAGGAAAAATGCTTACCACAGTTAAATCTCAGGGCCCATTACAAGTTGATGGAGACAGAGCCCTAGTATTTCAGGACTTCAGTCATCAACTGCAGTACAAGTGGCAACAGTTTAAGGGTGTAAAAAAACTGCTACATAACTGAAGATGGGAGTCCTCCCATCTCTGCCCCTCCCAACCAGAAAGACATCCTTGATTTTTTTCAGTGACCCTTTGAAGGCAGAGTTATTAACAAAAGTCAAGGAAGCAGCAACCAGTGGGAAGAACCAGACCAGGTCCACAGTACCAACCCACTGATTGGATTTGATTCTGCGTGTTATAGTGATTTTCAGTACAACTTTATGTTATAATACTGTTCAGGTTGTAATTCCCTGGGACATCACCAGACCCTTTACTGCAGCAGCTCACTCCTCCAGCCACTCTGCCCTTGACAAGGGAATATAGGCAGACCAGGGTCTGGGTAAAAACCTCCCAAACTAACAGAGATCTGCTGTGGTGTCACCTGAAGCACCTTGCCCATTTAAAGACTGAAATCTGATTTGCTTGTTTTTCTGTCTGTATGGAAATGATAGCAGAAATTGGGAGTGACTGGATCCAGAGCATCTCTCTCACAAAAATAAGCTGCTGGGCAGGTGATTGGCATTGAGGTGTGAGCAAGGCATGGAAAAGTAGCAGCCTCAAAAGGATCATGGCACTAAAGTGAGTACAGTGGCATTGACAGATGAGGTGCTGGATGCCACACCATGCTCAGTGGTGGCGATCCTGTTCAAGAATGTGCATGGGTTGATTGGGGGTTGTTCAGGGGTGGGAGAGGATTGAGCATCTGAGGGACTGCTCTTCTGTCCTAGTGGGAGGACTGCTGGCTCTGTCAAGTGACTGCCACCAGGTAAAGGCCTTGTGGTAGTGCAGGATAGGAGAAGCAGGGTAGGTGCTGTGGGACTTTGTGGTGTGGCTCACACACACACACACACACACACACACACACACACACACACACACACACTCATATGCTGACGTACATGCCCCAGCAGTGAATTGGGAGAAAAGTGGTGGAAATGGCAGTGGAGCCAGCATTCATGGCACTCTGCATGCTTATTCTCCCACCCACCTCACCACCAAGAGCCAGGAAGCCTGAGACTAGATTGTGCTTCAGGGAAAAGGATGGCCCTTCCCCTTCTGACCCCATCATTGGGGGTAATCCATGTGAGTATTCAGCCACATTGGTAACTCCTGGGAAGGTGATGGATGGCAGGGGTCAGCGGGGCAGGGCTGTTGGGAACCATTTGCCTCAGCCATAGAAGTATAAAATGTATATGGAAAAAAAAAGGCTGCATCAGTAGCATGAGGTCTATGGTAAATCAAACCAGAGACTCAGGTTTACAAACTTTCACTAGCATCTCCCTTTAACTGCATCACTCTGGACCCCTAGATAAATTTTATTTATTCTGACTCAAATACACTTTTAATTGAACAGGTTATAGTGCAAGCAATTTGAAATTTGCTGTAGGCTCAGCACATAAATGGCGTCCAACCAGCTTGACTGTATAACTGGGTGTGGGTACCAGCGAACTGGTGGGTGGGAAATTTTCAGCTGTGCTCCATAACAGGGAATGTCATGGTCTGTGCAGAGACCTCCTGCTGTCACAGGATAAGGAAGTTCAATGTTTGGTGCTTGTGTATACTTATGAACTTGAAGTTTATCCTTTCTGTATTCCCACCCTTGTTAGGTAAGCTGGATAGAGTGTAGGGAATATAAGACCCAGCACCAAGGGTGAGCAGAGTGCTGGAGGAGGAGGAGGAGGAGGCAGGGGAGGATGGTGGGTGATTTTGAAATGCTCCAAGTGAAGCTGGAGCGAGAGGCTGCCTTTTATTGTAGATGCGGCTGGAGCTTTTCACACACATTGACCCTTAGGCTTTTAGCTCTCCCATTCAGTGTTTGGTGCATAGCGTGGTGCTTGTGTATACTTATGAACTTGAAGTTTGGCCTTTCTCTATTCCCACCATTGGCAGGTAAGCAGGGTAGAGTGTAGAGAATAGAAGGCCCAAAAAGGTTTGTTAGTGGTTCAGAGATTACCTTAGAAACATAGAAACATAGAATTTGACGGCAGATAAGGGCCGCTTGGCCCACCCAGTCTGACCATTTCCCTACCTAATGGATAAGCTGCAGATCCTAGTTAACCAGCAGCCTACTTCTTCCTACCCCCATCCCCTAGAATTGCCTTATGACTGTCTGATGCATGCTTGAATTCCACCACTGTTTTTGACTCCACAACCTCCTCTGGAAGGCCGTTCCACGCATCCACAACCCTCTCTATGAAAAAATACTTCCTTAAATTACCTCTGAGCCGCCCCCTCTCTATCTTCAAATTGTGCCCCCTTGTTCTTGCACACCTCTTTTTTTGAAGGATGCTACCCTCTTGGACTTTGTTGATTCCCTTGAGGTACTTGAAAGTTTCTATCATGTCCCCCCTCTCCCTCTTTTCCTCGTGGCTATACATATTAAGCTCCTTAAGTCTCTCTTCATATGTCTTCCGTGCAGACCCTGCACCATTTTAGTTGTCCTCCTCTGGACAGCTTCCATCCTGTCTATGTCTTTGTGGAGATTGGGTCTCCAGAACTGCATGCAATACTCCAGATGGGGTCTCACCAGCTGTCTGTACAAAGGGATAATAACTTCCTGTTTTCTACTGGTGATGCCTCTCCCTTTGCATCCCAGTATCTCCCCAGCCCTCCTTGCTGCCCTCTCACATTGCTTGTCCACCTTTAGGTCATCTGATATGACTACCCCCAGGTCCCTTTCCATTTTGTTGTTGTTAGTATCTCACCCTCCATTGTGTACTCTTCCCCTGGGTTTTTGTTTCCCAGGTGCATTGCCTTGCACTTCTTAGCATTGAATGTAAGCTGCCATACATTTGACCATTCCTCTAACCTTGCCAAGTCCCTTCTCATCCTTTCCACCCCCACCTTGTGTATCAACTCTGTTGCAGATCTTTGTGTCATCTGCAAAGAGGCATACTTTTCCTTCCAGTCCATCTGCAATGTCGCTTATAAAGACATTGAAGAGGACCGGTCCTAATACTGAACCCTGCGGTACCCCACTAGTAACCCCCCTTTCTTCAGAGTAGACTCCATGTCCTATTCTCCAGTCAATCGTTTACCCAGGCTGTCATCTTGGGACTCACTCCCAGGCTGGCTAACTTGTATATTAATCTTTTGTGTGGGACTGTGTCAAATGCCTTGCTAAAGTCTAGGTAGGCCATGTCCACAGCCCTTTCCTGATCTACTACTTTGGTCACCCAGTCAAAGAAATCTATCAGATTTGTCTGGCATGATCTTCCCGCTGTGAATCCATGCTGCCTTGGGTTCTGTGCCTCTCTGGCCTCTAGATACCCGACAATTCTTTCCTTCAGAAGTGATTCCATACAGAGAGTATAACCAGTAACACGCAGGACAGAAAAAACCCTCTTGTGGAGGAAACCTCTGAGCACCCATGGCTGCTGACCTGCCTCTCCTCTGGGCAATCTACGAGGAGATAATCTTAAGTGATTGGAATGAAATGTCTTTTTCTGTACTGGATGAAGAATCTTGTCTTCTGAGTCTTATCTTCCAAGTCTTTGATAATATGGAGGATGATGAATCCTTGATGTTGAAGTAGAAACCTGAGTCATAGGAATGTCCAGATGGTGGAAGATAGGAGATTTTCTGTTGCAGTATTGGTAATAAGGTATAGGAGGCATATGGATAATGACGTACAGTCAAATGTGGAAAAGAATGAGCTTATAGCAGGGATGTCAGATTTCAGTACCTGGAGAAGGATGATGAGATGAAGGGATTCCTTGATGTAATCTGATGGGTCTTGAGGAAGCAAGGAAGGAAAGGATAATGAGTTCCTTTGTTTAGATCAGGCAAGGTCTTGAAGCTGGTGAAGGATGAAGAAATGGAGAATACTGAGGATGCATTGATCAAAGAAGGTAAAAGAATTGGTGGAATCCTTGATATCCAAAGTATAGTCGATGGTTGAAGTGCAGTACATTCACTATATCGCTATAGGGGCGTCTTATAGGTAAATGCAAGGAGCTCAGGTAATGGAGCTTCCAAGTGTGAGGTGGGAAAGCATATTTGAAGGAGCAGAGCAAGGAAGGTGTGGATGAAGCAGGCCAAAGAGCAGGAACTGGGTAGCTGCTTGATACGGTAGACTTATTAAATAGAAAGTTTTTGAGGTATCATGATGGCTGTAATTGGATTAGGTGATGAATATTCAGAAGGATGGAGTCATTTCTGAAGGAAAGAATAGTTGAGTACCTAGAGGCCAGTGGAGCACAGGACCCAAGGCAGCATGGGTTCACAGCAGGAAGGTCATGTCAGACGAATCTCATAGATTTCTTTGACTGGGTGACCAAAGTAGTAGACCAGGGAGGGGCTGTGGACATGGCCTACCTAGACTTTAGCAAGGCATTTGACACAGTCCCACACAAAAGATTAATAGTCAAATTAACCAGCCTGGGAGTGGGTCCCAGGGTGGTAGCCTGAGTAAAACATTGGCTGCACAACAGGACACAGAAGGTAATTGTAAATGGAGTCCACTCTGAAGAAAGAGGGGTTACTAGTGGGGTACCACAGGGTTCAGTATTGGTCCAGTCCTTTTAATGTCTTCATCAGTGACATTGCAGAGGACTAGAAGGAAAGTGTGCCTTTTGCAGATGACACAAAGATCTGCAACAGGGTTGATACACAAGGAGGCATGGAAAGGATGAAAAGGACTTGGCAAGGTTGGAGGAATGGTCAGAAGTATGGCAGCTAGGATTCAATGCAAAGAAGTGCAAAATAATGCACCTGGGAAACAAGAACCCAGAGGAAGAATACACAATGGGTGGGGAGGTAGTAACAACAACAAAAAAGGAAAGGGACCTGTGGGTAATCATATCAGATGACCTTAAGGTTAGCAAGCAATGTGAGAAGGCAGTAGGGAGGGCTGGGGGTATACTGGGATGTATAGGGAGAGGCATCAGCAGCAGAAAACAGGAAGTTGTTATCCCTCTGTACAGACAGTTGGTGAGACCCCATCTGGAGTACTGTGTCCAGTTCTGGAGACCCCATCTCCGCAAGGACATAGACAAGATAGAGGTAGTCCAGAGGAGGGCAACTAAAATGGTGCAGGGTCTGCAAGAGAAGCCGTATGAGGAGAGACTAAAGAAGCTTAATATGTATACCCTTGAGGAAAGAAGGGGAGAGGGGGGACATGATAGAAACTTTTAAGTACCTCAGTGGAATCAACAAAGTCCAAGAGGGTAGCATCTTTCAGAAAAAGAGACTTGCAAGAACAAGGGGACACAATTTAAAGATAGAAGGGGGGTGGTTCAGGGGCAATGTGAGGAAGTATTATTTCACAGAGAGGGTAGTGGATGCATGAAACAGCCTTCCTGAGGAGGTTGTGGGGTCTAAAACTGTGGGAGAATTCAAGAATGCATGGGACAGACATAAGGCAATTCTTGTGGGGGGTAGGAAGAAATAGGCTGTTGGTTAACTAGGATCTGCGGCCTATCCTGTAGGTAGGGAAATGGGCAGACTAGATGGGCCTAGCGGTCCTTATCTGCCGTCAAAGTCTATGTTTCTATGTTTCTATCGAATGCTGGATACATTGATTGCGCAGTATGGGAAGCTGTATGGTAGGAGCTATAGTGGACTACATGGCATGGGACACGTAGGTAATTAAAATCCAGTGTATTGTGATGAGGATTAAATGAAGAAATCACAGCTAGTCTCTGACCAATGAAGTAATAGTTATCTTTGGTTGGAGAAGTATAACAAATTGAAGGGAACAGTTGAAATGATTGATGTAGCTCTGATGAGGTGAGAGATTTATGGTAGTGGATGACTTGGTCTGATGCAGATGGGTGAGACTTGCAATTACAAATGTTATGGGCTGGAATGGATATGAGTAAGACTATGTTGTTCTACATTTTATATCTCCTGTCTATGTAATTGCAAACTGTATGTGTAAGTGCCTCAGGACCTCCTTCTGAATGAGCTTGCTCAACTGAGTCTTTCCTACAATAAACTTGAAACTTGAACTATATGATGACTACTGGAAAAGAATGATCCTTAGGAAGGCGTTTGGCATGTTTGATGAATTTTGGAGAGGATATGAAGTCAAGAAGCAGTAGAATGTCCAGAGGCCAAGGACGGTTATTTGAAATTCATGCAAGGATCACAGAGGCATGGAGCCTAATTATGAGGTAGTAGATGCAGATGGACTATGAAAGACTTTGGATGCTATTTTAAACATAGCATGAGTGGAATAACTGGTTGATCTGATGTGCTGCTGTCAAGGATTAAATATAAAGAGGTGTAACTCGAGAATTGATGAAGCTGTTGCGAATGGGTAAGGTATGGAGGGATTCCATAGGAAAGTATGATTAGAGCACTATATAAGTATGTCTGGATGCACAAAAGTGGACATTTTCTGGTCTAAGGGTCAGGTTCGAAGAGGCATTCATTAGGGTTGCTCGTCAGAAGAATATCAAGATGAAGAAGCATCCATGAATCTGAATTTGGTAATTTTCCAAAGAAACCTGAAGAGGTGGTTGAGAATTAGGATCATGGATATGGTTTCATTCCTGGAGGACACCCAAACATAAGTCAGTAGTGATTGAAGGAAAGGAATGGTGCCTTCATGCTGATCAATATTTATGAGGCCATGAAGGTTGAGGAGAGTAATATGGTATGGGAATAACAGACACTTAGGCAGGCAGTATGATGCATAAAATAAACACACAAATGCATTTATGATTTTTTATTCAAAATCAAATAAAAGCAATATATACAGAAATAAAGAAAAACAAGGTGTTTAGTCAGCACACCAAAATAACCAAAACTCCAAAGATAACTCTTCCCTAGTCACTTCATTTTTACTTTACCACTTTTTAAAGTAATTCACTGGTGTGAAAGCAAGCACACCTTCCTCTTACAAGACCAGCAGCTCACTGGCTTCCCTCTATCCAAACTCCCCCCTAGTGGTGAGTTTTATAGCCATATGGCTGATGACATCACGGTCAGGTGACCTACCTCAAGGGAGCAATTAGGCTCTTAATTCCTTTGCTATAAAGAATAAATACATTTTATTTCATGTAATTACAAGTCCCTGTAATCCATTACCTGTGCAATAAGCTTTTGTTTCAACACATAAGGTTAGGGATCAACAATAGCACTTTTGACTAAACTGGGAATCATTTGGAAGTAAGCCCCTCCCTTGTTCTGATGTCACTGGAGCCTGCAGCTTTAAAACCAGCCATTTTGTGGGCAGCCAACTCTATAGCAAGAACTGCAGGTAACCCACAGGTAATTACATAATTGTTACTATTTCTGTATTTCAGGCATCTCTGTGTTGGCCAGGAGAATGGGAGATAGAGGGCGCTCTCCTCACCTCCCTTCTTCTGCCAGCTCAGGAGACCTGTATGTTTAAAAACAGTAATCATCTTTCTTTGTATGTGTAATAACCTTTCGAGACATTTTACAGCCCTCATTTTGTTAAAAACAATTGCTGCCCTGTTGCTAAACTATGTAGGGACTCTTTACTAGGCTCCTTTAGGAGCCCCTGCTGTTATGCAGCAATTACAGTAATTGACCCGATGGCTGAAATTGCAGCTGTCGGCAAAACTTTTCATTTGGGCTGGGATTTTTTTAAGCCCATATTCATGCTTTATGCATTTTCTTTGTTTAATAACCCAGTCACAACATCTCTGGGCTGTTCTTTTCTTAAATGCATGTATTATTCTTTATTTCTAGACACTACGGGGCTTCTATCACTCTGCCCCTAGTATCACATTCTGTGGCATCCTGCTATTCCTCTGCCACCCACGTAGGCATATGTCCTTGCTTTGAAACATCTCTTTGCTCTGAAGCATTATTCTGCTCTGCACAAGGAGCTTGTTCAATTCAGCACCCTATCTGCAGCACGCGCTGGTGCTTCAGAGCATCATTCTGCTCCAAACAAACACAGAGCATTTCTTGCTCCGTTCGAAAACATTCAGTGCCGCATTCTTCCTATGAGCTGTGCTTTGCGAGCAGCTCGTGGCTCTTCTTAGTCGGCACTTCTAGGATGAAGCACCTCAATGGGGACACATTCTTTCATTATTGGGCACCATTTACATACACAGGGCACTGCAGGTAACTCAACAGGGTTCCTTAACATAAAATAAAGTGCTACTCACTTTTTACGTCTGCGGGCATATCTCCAGCTCTGAAGATTTCTCTTCTTGCAACCAGTGCCAGTTTGTGCACCTAGAAGGGGGTTAACAAACAGGGGGCAGTAAAATAAAGGAATAGATATGTCAAGTTGGCCACCCTGACATGAAATAAGGAAATGACAGAAGAAAAGAGAATGAGGGTAGGATAGGTAGAAAGGAACAAAATTGGGGGAGGGTGCACCTTCATTACAAATAGGGGAGCTATCCTTACAGGGAACAGGGACCCTGTTACAGAGAGCAGCTAGATAAGGAGACTCTTTTAAGAAGAATTGAATAGGCTTTAGAAATCCAGCCAGGAATAATGATGCCAATCATGTGGAATGCATAAGCAGGTAAATAAGGATGCAAAATCCTAGATGCTTTGAGTGCTAAAAGCAGGAAATAGAGTACCTTGAGCTAGTACTGGAAGCTGGAGATATAACAAACTTGACTCTTAAGTGTTGGAGTCGAATTAGGGAATAACAGATGATTGAGCTGGATGTTGAAACTGAGATCCAACAGTCAATGTGCGTATTGGATGAAGGAAACATAGTAGGATGGATGAATGGGTTCAGAAAGCCTGAGGCAAGGATGGATCAGGTGAGGTAATCAAAATAAATGGTTGAGCATTAGATTGTGGTTCTCTTGATAGCCCCAAAAGAACATTGAATGAAGGAAGCAAACTCCAGGCAGGGAAGCTGCTGAAAGGAAACACCAGAGCACAAGAAGTAGTCCCAGATGTGAGGTAAATAGTGGAGAAAGGAGTAGGATAACCACGGAGTCCCAGAATGACCAGGAGACAGGCTGGCAGGAGGTCCAAGAAGCAATCTAGAGCCAATCGAATGGCGAGGAATGAAAGGGTCAAGCAAGCTGAAAAAGTAAGGGGGGGGTTATTATTGGTATGGTAAAGTAAAGAACTGAGTAGATGATGCCAGATGAAATGAGCCAAAGAGATGAATGTCAGGCTTTTCAAATACACCCCACCCAGGTGGTGGAGCTAGGGATGGAGACTGTCTGTGCAATGATAAAATGATGGTAGGAAAGGAAACAAGAAACGGCTCACATCCCTGGCCATTGAGGAAGCTCGCCTTTGCTCGATACCCCACTTAGGAAGAACTAGGGACAGAAACCGGCAGAACGATGGTATCAGCTGGAATGACGATTTATTTATTTAGTTTTTGTTGACAGGGTAAATGTACTAGACAAATTCTGGCTATTTTCAGGCACAACCTGAGGGAGGGTGATACAGATGAATGCCAACTAACCTTGAACCAAATTAAGCTGTTGGTGGTATTTTTAGTGAAAGGAGGAAATTTGGCCAAGACACTGGGGAAATTCCCCTATTCCAGTAGAGGGCACTACGGTGTTGTTTGGACATGGCCAGTATTGAGATTGCTGCCATGGAGATGGAGGGCTCAGTCGCTGAGCATGAAGTGGAAAAAGAGGAAGAGATGGATGCGACTGCCCCAGAGTCAGAAAAGGAGGTAGAAATTTTGGCATCTGCTCCAGCGACAGATGTTTCTGAGGAGGAGTCTGTGGAACTTATGGACAAAAGTATGGAAAAACCAGAGAAGGTTTTGGAAACGACAAAGCAAGACAAAGATACAGCTTCGGCTCACCTCAAGCAGGTGATGAAGAAGAAAAGGTTGTCCGTGTTGAGAATCTGGGAAGAGGACGACGAGAAACAGCTGGAGAAGTGCAGGAAGCATCCCGGGTGGAGACAAGGCCTGGATCCATGTATGAGCTCCGAGAAGGAGGCTGGGTCTGGTTGGAAGATGGAAGGGCACACAAGGATGACAAAAACCAACACACAGGGGTTGTCAGTGAAGAAAGCTGTGGTTCATGCATTTGGCCTATAAAACTCATGGAACAAGGAGAAATTATCCCCAGGCACATCCCTTCAGGGGGCAGGATGGATTCAGGAACAGGATGGGAGTTGGAAGCCTGAAATGGAGTGGGAGGGCTTTTTGCAGAGTGGTAATGGGTTCTTATGAGTGAATTGGAGAGTGTTAAAGAAAGAGGTTTTCCTGAGCCTGTGAAGGTAGAGGGTGTCCCGATTTGTAAAGGGAATATTTTACTGATGGCACTGGTCTGTTAGAAAGGAGGTGAAGGGGAGGAGAAAACCATCCCGGGGGGCTCCCAAAAGTCTGGTATTGTGGAGCATGGGCCTATCAATGCTTCCCATAACCTAGAGGAAAAAATTGATGTTGGGGAAGAAAAGGGCAGGAGGGAAGCTGCTGGCCCTCCAATCATAGGTGATAAAGCTGATCCATGCATTAATTCTTTGCCTGCTAAAACCTATGCAGATACTCTAAGAAGCAAAAATACCCCTTTCAATCAGAAATTAGAAGGGAAAGGCCCCCCCCCGAGGGATAGAAGGAGACCTGGATGGACTTCCCAAGCTGGATTTAATGACCCCACCCAGGAGATTTGCGGTGCATCTCCGATACAAAGGAGGTCTTGAAACTTTCCCTGACAGGCATCATGTGGGGAGAAAATTAATAAAAGACTCAATGAGGTTTATAGCTTCTGAGATTTATTCCCTTATGCACATTGCAGGTGAGGATGTATTTGATGTGAGTTTTAGGTCCATGAAAGGCTAAGAGCATTTTTGGTTGAAATATGACACTCTTTAAAACACCCCCTGTGGTCTCCTTTCATGGCGATCCCCTGACAAACGCGTTGATTAAGAATATAACTGTGATATTTCATGCAGAGTGTGTTCATGTGGGAGACATCATGCAGTGGCTAAATTAGAAATGCACTGTGCTTGGACTACCTGAAGCAATAATTGACGACTGATTTTTCTGGACTGGGGGTGGAGGTTTAAGGTGAAATTGAACCAGTCTGAAACAGGAATTGATCACATTCCTAACACTTTTTCTTGGGTAGAGATAAGGGTGTGGTATTCTACCCTGGCCTGCCTTAGGCATGTTACAGGTGCGGGTCTCGAACGCGCCTGTCTAACGTATGTGATGTCAGTAGATGTGGACTGTGTGGAGAGTGTGGCCACAGTAATTCTGAATGTGCGAATCACGTTAGATGTAATCTTTGCAAAGAATATGGGCACGTTTCATAATTGCCCATGGGCTGCCAGAAACAACAAAAGAAGTATGAATCAGGAAGACCTGATTAACAAAGCCCAAAAGGCTGGTGCAAGGTAATAACCCTCTGCCCACTGCACAGGAGGATGGAGACAAAGAGGAGAATTCACAGCCCCAAATTATGGATATGGTAAGCTTGCAAAAAAATTAGAAACCTGTAACAAAGAAAATGGAGGCCAGTGAGATGCCCTAGTGGGAGGCACACCTCAGGTTGAAATTGCAGAAATTGGAGGTATGGGGTGGAGAAAGAATGCAAGGTTGATGTGGCTGTGAGGGAGCAGGAATCTGTGGAAAATAATATGCCCCCCCCACCCCATCTGCTGGCTAGCTCCCAAGACACGTTAAGAAGATGGAGCCTGAGGAGCAGTAAGGGTCTCCCCTCTGATCTCAAACTTGAGAACTCTTATGACATTTCAGGTGACCAGGGTGGAGAGGAAAGACTCTCAGGTGAAGAAGGATCAGATGTGTCATCAGGGGTACGGTCAGGGATACATCTCCCCCAAGGGCTGGATAAACAGGAGGTTCAGGTGAAGAAGAAAAAGAAGAAAAGAAGAAAGCTAAAATAATTTGTAGGGTTGTTTTCTCTTGGTAAAAGGACTGTGTCTCTAAAAAAAAATGGTTTTGTTTTCAGTAGCATCTATTAATATGAATAGCATTTTGAATGGGAAAAAGAGGAAAGCTATGTGGGCAGAATTAAGAAACTTAGCATGTGAGGTGATTTTTATACAGGAGACGTGGCTCAATTCAATACAATCTGTAGCTCAGGCAAAAAGAGAATGGATTTGGTTTGGATAAAGCGGATGGGGTAGGTGTGTTATTTTCTGGAAAGATGCTTAAATTGTCTAAAATCATAGATTTACAACCTGGGAGGGCTTTAGTGATAGATGAGCTTTGGTACAGACAACCAAGCCCGTTCATTGTTGTCTACGCCTCTCAATCCAAAGTGGAAAGGGTGGGTCTGGTTGCGCTTATTCAACCCTTTTTGTGTACAATGAAGAACATTTATTATGGGAGGATTTCAACTGTACACTAGATACTATGGCAAGACAACAATGTGAAAAAAAGGTGTACTGTGACTCAGCTGCTTTGAAAAAAAGCATTTTAACAGCAGAGTAAGGAATGTGTTTGAAAATACGACATCTCATATTAAATTTACTTTCAGGAAAGGTGTGTTATTTTCTAAAATTGATTACATTTTTGTATCTAAGAGGCTAGATCCCTTGAAGGTATCTATGCTACCCACATCATTGTCTGATCACTTGAAGATTAAATGTATTATTAGTACAATAACAGGTGTTGAACAACCTGTATCAAGGTGGAAAATGAAAGTGAGCAGTTTATTAATAGATGAAGTTAAACTGGTAATAGGAGATTTGTTTGTGGCTAGGGTGTCAGTGATAGGGTTATATGATGATTTGGTGAGTTGGTGGAGGGATACAAATAAAGAGATTAGTAAGTGGTTGAAGGTGTATGGTAAAAGGTTAGCAACTAAAAAGTTTATGGGATATTTAACACTTAGGAATAAGTTATACAGACTTTTGCAAACCGAATATGGGGGGAAGGAAGAATGTCTTAAGTCAGATTGAAGAGGTTAAAACTGAAATGAGGAGTGTGCAGTACGACAGAGAGGAATCCCTTAAGAAAGAATTAAGTTTTGGGATACAGAAAACCCCTATGGCTGACCCATGTGAAGCATTTAAAGAAAAAAGAACAGGTCACTTATTATAAGCCTGAAAAATGGGAAAGGGGAGATCATTATTACTGAAGAATACTTGGCCGAAGGGGGGGAAAAAGATTGATTTGGAGAAAGCAGATATCATGTGGTATCTGTCTAAACTAAATATTCCAAAAGTGGAGCCTAGTACCAATACCTTACTTAAGGGTGAAATCCTAGTATCCAAGATGTCTGAAGTAATTCAAAGCCTTAAACTAGGGTTGGTACCGGGAGATGATGGCATCCCAAATGAATTCTATAAAGTTTTTGTAGGTATAGTGGGCTGGATTCACAAAGCTTTCTGAAGGTGCAAAACCTTCCCCAAGTCCCCAAAACTGCCGTAGCTATGGAAACAAAGGGGAACTTACACTGAGTGCTATTCACAAAACCCTCCACAGCTGTGGAAAACAACACTAAGGACTGTGGAAAAAAGTGCAGCTGTGGAAGTCCCTGAGGAACAAAAGGTGTGAGATAAGTGAGGCACAGCCCCTGAAAGGCTATTCACAACCAGTTGTTTTCCCACAGGTGTGGAAAAAATGTTACACACAGTGGAATGAGATGTAACTCTCCCTCAGCAAACTGAAGTAGTGCCCCGGCAATTGGAATCCATTAAGGTGGAGGTGAGGCACAGGTAATAGCATCCCAGATAGTATAACTGTGGCTGCTATAACAGCAGCAAAAGCACACATTGCCATGATATGACAACAGGCAACAACCACCAGACACAGTGCAGCCCATGATGGAGCCCCACAGGCAGTAGAGCATGGCCAGTCTGCAGTGAGTGCTACCCCTGCAGGCAACAGGAACACGCCAGGGAGGGAGGGAGGACCAGCAGTGACAGCTGGCCACTGTGGTGCCATGGTATTGCTGGTACCTGTGGTGCTGCAGTGGTCCCAGTTGAGGGACTGATTGCTGGTCTCTTTGTGTGTGCTTTCAGCTTCATTCTATGGCAGCCCTGTTAAAGTCTGCTGTTCCACCTAATTAAGTTCACTGTTGCTGTGCCTCCTAAGCTATTTCTGCAGCTGAGGATCCGCAGTTGCGCAATTTCAGCACATGTGCAATTTCCGCAGCTGCGGGGATTTTAAAAAATTCTGCTCCTGCTCAAAATTTCTGTATGAGTATCATGCATTTGCATTTCCGCAGTGCTGCAGGCTTTTTTTCCGTAGTTGTGGGATTTTTGGCTTTCTTTATGAATCCTGCCCTGTGTCCATCTTCCTGGTTATGGTATTTAACTATAAGTTGAAAGCCAAAAATATGCCCACAGACTTTACTTTAGGGATTGTAATTTTATTGTTCAAATCTGGGGAAAAAGAAGAATTTGGGAACTGGAGACCTATAAGTGTCCTGAATGCAGACTTTAAGATTCTTACCCAGGTTTTGCAGAGAAGGTTAAGAGTGGCCGCTGGAGAGGTAATACATAGAGCACCAACATGTGGAATTCCAGGTAGGAACATTCAGGAGAATTTGGCACTGATTAGGGATGTGACAGAATATGGGAAGAAAACTCAGAGCAAGGGGTGTGTGACTACCGTGGATCAGAGTAAGACGTTAGTAAACCATGGTTTTCTATTTTCAGTTCTGGAAAAATACTGGATTCCGGTGGAGTTTCAGGAGTGGATAAAGTTACTGTATGAAAAGGCTGCTATTTAAACAGAGCTAGGGGGAGAGGGAGTAGATTAATTAAGGTTCAGATAGGGGTTAGACAAGGGTGTCCCCTAAGCCCTCCATTGTATACTTTTCCTATTCACCCGTTGGTAAGGGCGATAATAGGCTCAAGTGAAATAAGAGGAATAAAAGGGCATGAGAACAGTGATGAGATTAAAGTGACGGTGTTTGAGGATGATTTAAGTATCTTTTTGGAAGGATCAGGTAGGGTTGCCCGACTCACATTCTCCCGACGAGTAGTTGCCCGCTGTTGGTTTCCCGAATTCTTTAATCCCGCATTAGATTTCGCCAGTAATGCTGTTTACTGACACCTAGCCCACCTAACACAAACATTTTATTAATCAAGTGCTACATTTTTGCATTGCTGTCCCACTTCATCAGACAGTGTCGCATTCTGAGCTTAGTGAAGATAACAGACTGTTTATTTGACTTACCCTATGTTGTCTAAACTGTGCTAAAAAGTAAACAGTAAAAAGTAAACAGAAGTCTGAGCTGGACAGTAGTTATGGGTATGGTCTACAGTTGCCAATGCCTTTGCAGGTGCAGCTCTGACATCAAATCTCCACTAAAAATAATATGCGAAGCAGGAAGATAAGGGCCCAGATATTCAAAAAGGTTGCACATGGCGCAACAGTGTTGCACCATCTTAACTCACTGATACTAGTAGCGATATTCAAAGGAAAGTCGCCATGCAAATCCCGATGCACCGGGCGCATCAGTAATGTATGCAGGCACAGGTGAGGGGCATGCCCATGCATAACCTGCACAGCCCAATATTCAGCCTGGGATGTGCAGAGTCATGCACGAGCAACCCCTACCTGCTCTTGCACAAAGTTAAGCCAAAAAAAAGGAGCAAGTGATGGCCACCCATAGGTGAGCTGCCGCATTGCAGGGCATAACATGGCAGCTGCCACCTGTGGGTGGCCACCTGAGTTCCTGCCGCACTTGGCGGCACCCCCCCATGCCCCATCGCGGGCATCCGTGTAGTGAAATCCCCCCTCCTATATCCCTGGTGGTCCAGTGGACTGCTATGTGCCCGATCGCGGCATTTGTCTAGAAGAATAAGCCCCATTCTATATCCTGGTGGTCCAGTGGACGCACTCTGCCCGATCGTGAGCGCCGGTAATATAACCCCCTTGAGAGTTCTTAAGTGAATGCCCGCGATCGGGGCTGAAGCGTCGGTCCCCGGCGACTGCTGCCTGACAAACGCCAGGCAGAGTCAGTCATAGATCAGCGCACCTGCATGCTAATGGCATGCAAATGGGGCCATAATGAGATGCAAATGGCCCCCTGTGCCCCTTACATAAATTATGGCCCCATTTGCATGTCCCTTTTTGAATATCGCAGGTGCTGTGCATGGCTCAATGGCACTTGAGCTAGCACATCTCCATGCTCCACTCTGGCCACTTGTGCTGGCACAGTGCCACTGCGCCATGCACAGTAGGGGTGGCCAGGGTTTGATATTCAAAGCTGCTGTGCCATAGCACAGCTCCGTTGAATATTGCCCAGGCCACACCCCTGCGCAACAAAGTTGAGCTGCGCACAGGCTTGTGCCACAGCCTGGTGCAGTTTGAATATCTGGGCCATGGTCTCAAATATTCTTGCTGACCCCGAATTATGATCTGAAAAAGACTTCATGCGAGGGATCGAAGTCTATTACTAAGGCTAGACTGGTAATAAAAGCTGAATGTTTCATTATACTGTGGGCAATGTTGGCAGCAGTGCTGAATGTTTCATTATTCTATCTACTGTTGACAATCTGCTTCTATTTACCAATGCTGGGGCAGTTTCTATTTACTAATGCTGAATGTTTCATTATACTGTTGGCAAATTTCAGCAGTTACTAATGGGCTAAATGTCAGGAAAATGTAGAACGGGCAGAAATTTGGCGGTAACCATTGAATGTTGGTCAACTGTTGGTGCGGTAGATGTTGGGAAAACACATTCCAGGCAACCGTACAGATCCCTTTTTGGAATCTAAGGAGGATGTCAGTGGTTTAATGAGACTATTGGGGGAATATTCTGCGGTAGCAGGGCCAAAAATAAATGTGAATAAGGGGTGTGGCCTGGCTCAGTTCAAGATGACAGCTTAATTTCTCAGCTCTCCAAGGACATCTAGCTATCTGTCTTCATCTACAGCCATCCAGGACAATAATGTAAGTCAACAGTAACATCCAGCAAGATAAAGTTCATATCTACAGCTTTGGTGGGTTATTTTCACAATTGCTTTAAGATTTGTTTTTTTTCTATCCACCAATCTTGTCTGTTTGCCTGGGCCTACTAGCATGGCTGAGCAAGAAATGTACCTTTCCTCACTCTCCAGAGTGGAAACTATGTTTCAGAAATTAATATCTGAAATGAAAGATTTAAAAATAGCTTCTCAGCAAAATACAGCTACTCTGCAAACCTTGGACACTCGTTTACTGAGCACTGAAAGCAAAACTAAACAAAATGAATCCTCAGTCCAAGATTTCAAAGCAACTATAAGGGAACATGACAGAATCATCAAAACACTCCAAACTAAAGTAGAGGACATTGAAAATAGATGCAGCAGAAATAACTTAAGATTCTTTGGCTTCCCTGAGGGTTCTGAACTTGGAGACAAAACTGCCTTATTTCTGCATGTTTTGCAAGCTAGGCGGCGTCTTCCACCTGACCTCAACTTAATCACAGAGTGCTCCCACTGCTCACTGGGCCCTAGGCCAAGTCCAGACCAAAACCTGAGGCCAATAATCGCACAGTTTCTTAATTATGCTCACACTGAAATTATACTGCAGAAAGCAAGAGAAACCAGAATCCTGATGTGGCAAGAATCTAGACTCTACATATACAGGGACTACTTTAAAGAATTATCTGCTAAAAGGCATGCTTTCAACCCAATCAAACAAGTATTACACCAAAAAGGGATAAGGTTTGCTCTCCAGTACCCTGCAGTGATGAGACTTTATTTGGGTAATATGTTTAAAGATTTTAACACCCCAGAAACCCTGTCTGCTTTCATTAAAACTTTACCAGCTCAAAATAGTGTTCCTTGCACTCCCGAACTGCTACACACAGGACTCTTGGCTGATTTAACTTTTTGTGAATTTGGAGCTGCTCAGGACACCAGAGACTCACTCCCTACTCATGCAGACACAGAAACACCTTTCCCAGATAGTTCACTCCCCAAGCAGTTGGCCTGTATTCAAGACACCAAATCTGCCAGAACTACCTGCTGTGAAGATTGAACCACAAACAAAAGCACTGCAGCTTTCAAAAGGGGCTCCCACCTGTCCTCACTGCTTCCTCTGAATAATATGTTCACCCCTCTACAGGACACAGTTATGTCCTTGCAAGAGGATTTGTCCCAGGTAGATGTAGAGACTTTGCAGAATGTCCTTAACATCCCGGAAGCTGGACCAATCTCCGCCGACTCCTCTTGGGCAGAAATTGCCTCTAGTTCCCCTCTTAAGCCATGCGAACCACCAAGGAAAAAAAGAAAAGGCAAGAGTAATCACAAATCCCTTCCTCTGGTTTCCAAATCCTGTAAAGTGAGTGGAACATGATCAGTGATTTTATTATAATATCTGCCATATCCTAAATCATTGCCTATGCAACCTCCTTGCTATTCAGGCTTCATATAATAGCTTTCAGGGATCTGTCTGAATACTGGTGCAGCTTCTTGTGCAGACCTGCTTTCACTCGCAGCAGGTACTTAACTGCCAAAGCCGTACATCATGGTTAGCATATTTATACAACCAAGCGCTCTCCTTCCCAAGACCAGCTTTCAACTTTAGCACTCTTTAGACTTCACAGCACAAGTAATGCAAGCAGAATGCTAATTGGGTTAAAGGTAACATTACACCTTTTTTGTTAATGATTATTAACACTTATCTGGCCAATCTCCTATTATGAATAATTCTCTACTGTTGCAACAGGCACTCTTAAGGCTCCTAAGTGTACTTTATGTTTCCCTTTTCATTTGATTTTAGCTACTATCCCATAAAATCCTTTTTGTTCCTTAACCCCAGTTATTACCTTACTACCCCCTGCAATCTCTTCTGTCTAGATTTCCCCTTATTTATTTCCTGTGCTCCTCTATTAAGGTAGCCTCACTACCTCTGGCAGGCCATTTTCGAGACCCATGGTCCCATTATATTTTGTTACATAAACTCAGGCATTGTACCCTCATGGAGCTTTTTATTGCAAAGCCAAGGCATATGCTTGAAGCTGGATACAATTACTTTTAATGAAACTGCACTCTCCCTTTTTGGGTTGATTCACTGAGCCTAATCTCTAGACTCAGTCAGTCCCCCTCAAGATTCACTAAAGGAGGCTATTTTCGGGCATATTGACAGCTTCTTTAAACCCCATGGGGTACTGAACATTCTCTTATATGGCACCAAAATTCTCGAAGCCTGTGTACTACTTTTCATAGACAAACATCTACCTGAATACTGGTGTGGCTTCTCTCAATACTTTTTTGGTCCTGCACATATTCCCATACTCATTTCTTCATGTTTCATAAACTATCTTATCCTGTTGACCTCTCAGTGTCCCCCACCATGATCTTTTTTGAGTCCCTTTTACCAGACTATCTGTACCTTAACTTTTACACTAAATATGGCTGATCTATTACTACACTCCTGGAATGTTAAGGGACTCAACTCTCCTTGTAAACGCAAACAAATGCTATCCCACCTTAAGAAACAAAAGACAAGGATTGCATTCTTACAGGAAACTAAGCTTCTGGCAGAGGACATGGGATTGGGTCGGTCATATATTTGCTTCTTCTTACACTTCTAAAAAAAGAGGCACAGCAATTCTGATCCATAAAAATCTTAAATGGTCCCATTTAAAAACAATTACTGATACCGAAGGCAGATGGGTAATTGTTAAATTTAATATACCTTCTGGCCCTTTAACACTGGTTAACGTGTATGCCCCTAATTCTGACTCACTGGAATTTTTTAATAATTTGGCCCAACAAATTTTGTCTAACAATACGGATAATGCTCCTATACTGATGGGTGGGGATCTAAACCTTGCACTAGATGCACATTTAGACAAAAGCAACACTTTGTTGGATGCCCACCCTAGAAGTATTGATGCCCTGTCTTTACTAATGAAATATTTTGGTCTTACAGAGCTCTGGAGACTTTTTCATCCCAGAGAAAGGGAATATACCTTCTATTCTCCACTTCATAAATCTTATAGTAGGATCGACTATTGGTTTGCATCCCATTCTATTGCAGATAAAGTAATTGAAACCTCAATTCTCCCAATGGTCGTATCAGACCATTCTCCGGTTTGCATTCATTTACTCTGGGGCCCACCATTAGCTAAATCACTTGGGTTAAAATTAAAATCCAGGAATTGCTCTCTTTTAACAAATCCCCAGATACTTCTATAAGCACATTATGGGAAGCCTTAAAAGTTACCATTCGAGGTAAAATTAGAAGTTTTGCAGCTCATCGTAAAAAAGCGAGAGAACAACAACTAGCTACCATGGAGAAACAACTTATAGAAAAAGAATCCCTTTATTTCAAATCTCCAAAACCTGATCCTAATTCACCCCTCCACTTAGAAATTTTAGATCTTAGAATAAAAATTCATAAGCTAGTAACTCGAAAAACCGAATTGGCATTATTCAGACTTAAACATAAATACTGGGAACAAGGCCATAAATGTGGCAAACTATTAGCTTACCAACTTAAAAATCAACAGACAGAAAGGCATATAATGGGCATTAAAGACCAATCAGGTCAGCTCCATACTGATGGTCCTTCTATTAATCAGAACATGATGTCCTTTTATAAATGATTATATACTCAGCCTAACTCTGTCCCTAATCCCTACATTCAACACTTTCTAAATAGAATACATGTCCCTCATCTTTCTAATCAAGACAAAAAAGACTTAGACTCCCCCTTCACTTTGCAAGAAGTCCAAAATGCTCTTTCATCCCTAAAATCTGGCAAAGCTCCAGGTGAGAGGGCTTCCCTGTTGACTTTCATAAAGCACTTTCTGATATTTTATGTCCCTTAATCTTTAAAGTCTTCCAGGAAGCTAATCAAACCAGTAGATTCCCCTCCTCGAAGTTAGAAGCCATTATAACAGTAGTACCAAAAAAGATAAAGATCCTTCTCTCCCCTCTAGTTACAGACCAATATCTCTCTTAAATATGGATGGAAAATTTTTTGCAAAACTTTTAAACTCCCGGCTGGAACCATTTATCTATAAATTAGCTCTTAAGTCCCAAGCAGGCTTTATTAAGAGAAGAAATGGCTCCGATCACCTATGCTCATTATTTAATTTAATATATAAGGCTAAATTTCTAAAAACACCTTCTGCTGCTATAGCGATCGACTTTGAAAAGGCCTTTGATTCTTTAAGTTGGAATTACTTATACCAAACTTTAAATTTTTTTGGTTTTCCCAATATGTTTTGCTCCTGGATTAAATTATTATATGCATCCCCCTCTGCTAGAGTACTAACCAACGTCACACTTTCTCCCTCCTTCCCTCTGGCCAGAGGTACCAGGTAAGGTTGGGACATTTTAAAAAGTGATCCCATTCTAAAAAATGTAGTACCAGACACACCCAGAATCACTTTCAGAAGGTCTGCAAACTTACAAGACAAGTTAGTAAAGAGTCAATTTTCTAAGAAAGAGGTACCAAGAAATACTTGTTGTCAAATAAACCAGAAGGAAATCATAAATGTTTGTCAGTACATGAATACAGGCAAGGAATTATCATTGCCAAGTGGTGAAAATATCAAAATAAAAGATTTCATTACTTGCACTACCACATTTCTTGTGTATATTCTATGGTGCAGCTGTAATTTATACCATATAGGGAAAAAACAATAAGACCTTTGAAAGAACGTATACAAGAACATGTGCTTTCTGTAATTAATCAGAGACTGGACACACTGGTTGGACGACATTTTTTTCATACACACAATTCTGATATTGGCAGTTTCAGATTTATGGGGATTGAACACATAAAGTGTCCTTCAAGGGGTGGTGACAGATCTAACCTGCTACTAAAAAGGGAAAGCTTTTGGATTTTTAAAGCAGAAACAATAAGTCCCACAGGTCTAAATGAGAGATGGGACCTTAAACCTTTCTTAAAATATAAGAAATGATAAGATAGTGACTGGCCTGTACTACTATTATTGTCAAGCGTCCCATAGGCCCAAATGAGAAATATTATTATAAATAGTTTTTAAACTATATAGAAATGAAGTGATATCCAATGGTTTGTACATAATACAGTCTAAAATGTTTTTTGGATGTCAATATATTGACTGGTGGGCACCACTGGTAATGTACATATTATGTTCTATAAGCTCAAATGAGAGATGTCACTATATACAGTTTCTGAAGTATTTAAGAATTGATGTGGTATGTAATGGTGTATACACATGACAGTTTAAAAATGTTCCTTGGATGTTAACCATTGTTTGTTTTCTCTATTTCTTTTCTAGGAACGTGTTCACATTTTTCCCAGTATAGATGGGCAGCATGAATACATGCTTCATGTTCCTACATATGGGTCCTGGACAGACCTCATAAATAGTTGAAAATCTTCCTTTCTGTTGTTTCTCTTTCTCCCTTACTTTCTTCCCACCCTTTTACTTTCTCTTCCCTTTTCCCATTGTTCCTTTCGCCCTTTTACAACCTAAACCCCTTTCTCCCCTTCTTTCTCCAAATACCCTTCCCCTCCCCTTCCTTATTTTTCTTCCCTTTTTTCTTCCCTTTTTTTACTTTTATCTGTCTTTGGAAATAAAGGAGTAAGTGAGTAATATACCCTAATGAATCACTACACTGTTTGATTGACATATTATCACAGCTGCCTTTTCTCAATTTTTGTAGTAAATCTCTTTATGAATATGTGGAATTTATGTTAGCTATGAATATGTGGAATTTATAGTTATAACAGTGCAATAATAATGAAATACCAGCTTTGTCAATATATACAGAAAGAAATGTTGACAATATATTGTAATTTCACCTATTTTTGCCTTGCAAGAAAAAAACATTATTTCAGTGCATCCCTTAGTGGAGATCCTGTTTAGTTTTTAATAGCTGTACTAATAGTAGGTAGAAACAGCAGGTTATTTTTGCACATTTTGCATATTTCCAGTATTTCAGTCAATTTTGTATTGCAATGTTGATTAATTAAGTGCTCTTTCTGAATGAAACATGTTTCTTCAGTTAGCTTTTGATACATAGATAGATTTGTTAAAATATAGTTAAGTAAGCTAGTGATTGGATATTACTAAATGATGTCACATACTATTTTGTATATAAGTAAATGTTAGTAACCAGGATGTAGAAACTCCCCCTTGAAGGCACTAAGCCGAGGTGCTAGGGGCTCTCACAAAGCGGAATAAACAAAACAATTTAGTTGTTTAAAGTACTGTTACTTGTGGTCATTTGTTGGCTTCATTGGAGCACAGCATTTCTTTGGAATTGTACTAGGCTAGGTTGCCCATTATCACCCTCCTTTTTTTATCCTAACGATGGAACCTCTGTCTGCCCACCTTCACTTATCTAGCAATATTAAATGGATTCCCATCGGTAATCTTCATTATACCTCTCTATCATATGCAGATGATCTCTTAATTCTTCTAGAAAATCTCGAAGAAGCAGGGCATCCGCTGATAAACCTACTTAACGAATTTACCACAATCTCGGGCCTGGCATTAAACTTCAGTAAAACTGAAACATTACCCCTAAACTCTCTTTGTAAACTGTATATAAATAACTCTTTGGGCTTTCGATGGGCTCCCCAGGGTCTAACATATATTGGAATTAAAATCACCCCAAACTTAGAGAAAACATGGGAAGGTAATTCTACTCCTCTTTTATACAATATTAGAACCATTTTAGATCGGTGGAAACTACTCAATTTATCTTTCACAGGAAAGACAGCAGCTATTAAAATGACCATTGCATCTAAAATACTTTATCTTTTTGCTAATATCCCTTTATTTCATCCTATCAGTTTCTTAAACAAATGTGACAAACTTATTGGTAATTTTATATGGCAGGGGAAACCTCTGAGGTTTACTCGCACTAAGCTGTGTCTGCACTGGTCTAAAGGGGGCTTTGGATTGCCCTGGTTTAATGCTTACCTAAGGGCCTTCCACACCACTCAAACCATCAAATGGTTTACCAAGCCTACACCCCATACACCACTATGGGTGGAAATGGAAACTTCACTCACCGTAAGTAAATGCCCTACAACCTTTATCTATAATGCCCTTCCTCCTACGCTAAGATTTCAACCCACAATTTCGTCTTCTGTTTACTATTGGAAACAAATCCATAAACAGCTAAAATCTAACCCAACTCCTCTCTTTTATGCTCCTATTTGGGGCAATCTAAATATTGTCCTTGAGAAATATCCCATCTTTTGTCGCTTATGGCATAATAAGGATGTATCCTTCTTAGGGGATATGCTAATAAAAATACACTTTCATCCTAAAACCTTTTAATGAACTGTGCATTCAATGGGAACTCCCTAAGCAAGACTTTTGGAAATATCTCCAACTCCATACTGCATGCAACATCTTTTTTCAACCCTTACATACACACGATATTCACGATCAACATATTACCTCATGACTGATGTTTTACCTCTAATTTGACCAGTATCATATATAAGGATATCAGAAATACCTTGTCAGACCAATCCTTAAAAGCTAAAACTAAGTATAGCCAACTTCTGAACTATGATATATCAGACTCCCAATGGCGTAAGTGCTGGTTCCTTATCCACAAAACATTCGTGGATACTTGTTGTTCTCTAATCCAGACAAAAATCCTTCACCTCTAGTATAGAACACCTTCTGTTCTATACCGTATGGGCTTAATTAACTCCAACAACTGCTGGTGTTGCAACAAACCTAATGGGAATTTACTTCATATATTATGGTCCTGTGACTCCATTCTCAAACTTTGGTCTAAAGTTCAAAAATTTGCATCTAAGGTGATGGGCCATACTGTCACTTTTGACCCTACATTTTCCCTACTTAGAATTCCCTCTTTCTCTAATGTCTCTCTCTCTCTCTCTCTCAAGCTCAATATAAATGGCTTAACTTACTCTCCCAGGAAGTTAAACAACTCATATAAATGTCTTGGAGAACAACACACATCCCCACTTTTTCTGATATCCTTAAAAATCTTTCCCAATGTGCCTCTCTGGAACATATTACCTACACCGCCCATAATCGGCTTAATGAATATGGTAAATGTTGACAGGACTATCTTAACTACCTTCACAATGGAAATAACTAACGGACATTTAAAGAAACACTTTCTGATGCTTATAACAGTCTCTATGTTATGACCTCTCCTTAGAATTGATGCTGTCTCTCTTTACTTAGAAACATTTTATTTCTTTTTAGACACTGTTCATGTCTTTATATAATTGTTATTTTTTTGTAGAAATTTAGATGCTACTTCCATAAGCCTTACTCAGCAAGTAAATCATGTATTTTTTGCACTCACAATGTGCTTATACTCCATAACTCTCTTTTATCAGACCACAGGTTTGACTTACTGAAGTTTATTACTTTTTAGCTGAGAGAAATGTAACTGATAGTTTTCCTTCAACCAGATTTAGCTAAAAAAGAATCTAACCTTATTGTTTATAAAACTCTGTCATTTAATATACTTGCTGTGCCTTATATACATTCATACCAGCATATCTGTATTAGGAAGTCTGTTTGTACTCCTAAAATGTCTGAATAAAAAGATAAAGTAAAAAAAAAATGTGAATAAAAGTAGAGGCATGTGGTTTAAGACATCAGAGGTTCCAATAATAGGGAAGGGAGATTTGCAAATAACAAATGAGAACATGAAGTTGTTAGGAGTTACTTTTGGGGAAGGGAATATGGGTAAAGAGAATTGGAATGAGGTATTGGAGGTAGGAGAAAGGAAGGTAGCTAGACAGAAATCCTGGAAAATGTCAAAATTAAAGAGGGTGTATGTGACTAAACAATTTCTTATCCCATGCATTTTTTTTATATGTTGTGGAGGATTTTCATATGCTGGTGGAATTTGAGTCTAGATTATTAAAATTATTCTTTCAATTAATATGGAGGAACAGACTGAACCCCATTAAATGAGAAATTTTATACAAATACAAGAAGCAGGGGGAGGGGTAGGAATGGTCAATCCGGTTATTTTTTTTTCATACTTTGTTCTGGTATTCTAATTTGTATAGAATGTTTGTGAAACAACAGGAATTGAGTAGTAAGTGGGGGGTGAATGTTCTGGGGGACTGGATGTGGGAGTGGACTGGAGACTCATTGAGAGGGCTGCATTTCCAAGGGTTTCCTGGGTATTTTAAAATAGCTTTAAAAAAAATGATGAGGTGGAAAGCGACAAGAGTACAAATGGAAGGGAATTCTAGAAAAGGGATGTATAGGTGTATTGTTGAAGAAACAGGTGTAGGTGACCTTGACTTCAAAGGGGGATGGCCTGGAGAAAAACAAATTCTTCATGGAATGTTAAATAATCCTAGGATACCACAGAAAATCTGGAACATTCAGTGGCTTATGGCATATGGAAGGGTATGTGTAAGGGCTAATCAGAAGCATAAAGATATAGAAGAATGGACATGTTTATATCCAGGTTATGGAAATCTGGAGGAAACACAAGAACATTTTTTGTTTAACTGTAAATATGCAAAGGGACTATGGTTGTTTTTAGCAGCTAAGTGGAAGTTGCCATGGCTAAAATCCTTATTGTACAAGAACCTAGTGTTAGGAATTGTACCAGAATTCAGAGACCAATACTACCTTCCAACATTGCAGATACTCTTTGCCTGCCTGAAATACTATATGTGGCAGAGTCATTGCCAACTGTTGTTACAACAGAAGGAAATTTCATTTAAGGGGGTAGGAAATGTGTGTGTATCAGGTTTGAAAGAGATCTACAGAAACAAATGTAAAATGCATCCCAGGAAAAAAGTAAACATGTGGTGGCAAGGGTTATCCTTTTTTATTAAATATGCTAAAAACAGATATGGTTGGATACCTCTTTGGTGAATTTTTGAAAACCTGTGGGGTGTGACTTTCTGGTAGAAGGGTGTATATAATTAGGTGGTATGAGTTCTGTAATAAACTAGTTCTGGTATAGTTTTAGTTTTAACTATAGCATGATTTTTTGTAAGGGGTAATACATTCCTGCATATTTAGTGTGAAGTCCTTTTGGAAAAAGGAAAAAAAAAAGGGTTTCCCCTACACGTTTAGTGGGGGGGGGGGCATTACTAATATGAATTGTTTCAGTTTTGACATTTTTGTATAATGCTACACTGATTTCGGTTTTTTGATTTATTTTTATGTGGGTTTTGTATGAAGTAATACATTTCGATATTTTTGGTTTTGAAATGTTTGAATTAAATATTCCTCTTCACTTTTAGTGTGGGGGGGGACTATAGTAATATGATTTATTTATGTGTGATATTAATGAATGCTGTAATACTTATTTATGTTTTTTGAGTTTTCTTTATTATGATTTTGTATGATGTAATACATTTCTATATATTTTGTTTTGAAATTTTTGAATAAAAAATTCCCCTACTCTTTTCAAACAGTGCCATGGGATCTTTAACATCCACCTGAACTACCACCAGAACAGGCAGATAAGACTTCGGTTTAACATCTCATCTGAAAGACGGCACCTCAGGAGTGCAGCACCCCCTTCATCCTGCACTGCAGTGTCATTATTGGGATTTAACCCAAGTGCCTGGTGTGGAGATAGAACCCACAGCCTTCTGATCTCCTGGCCTCAGAGGTGAGTGTGCAACCTGCTTAGCCACTGACACTATGACAACTATAGAACTGATGGATTGAAGTCCCATCCTTGTGAAGTGACTGACCAATGGTAGAAGCCTGAGGCAGCAGGAAACTGGACTCCATCCCCTAGTGGACAGGGTAGCCCATGTGAATATCTATAGCTTACTAGACAGAGGTAAGGAGGTAAGTGCTGGTACGGGCAGTAATGTTTTCAGGTCAGAGTACTGGCACCAATAACACAGAAAACAGTAACATTTTTATTCAACCAGGGGAACTGAGCCCTATAGTGGAGATTTGTGTTAATAGTAGCAGTAGGAGTTTGAAACAGGAATGATATGTCATTAAAATCTGTGAAGCATCATTAAGTAGGAGATTTACTTCATGAAGACTGTACAGCACATGAACCAATGTAGCATTAGTCAGTAATTCAAGATTCATGGCTAAAGCTCGCTCTCCCAGTGAAAAAAGGTTCTGTGTAATGGGAAGTGATAATCGCTAAATAACTGAGTCCAGCATTTTAAAATTGGAGTAAAGTGTTGGTCACTGGTTGGGCATGAAGGTTAAACAAATAAAAAGAGTTGCACATTTGGAGGTTCCGATGGAGAATGCCAGAGAAACTAAGCAGCTTGTGGGAGATTCCGACAGGAGGCATGAGGTTGGGGAGCCAGTAATGAGCCAGTGCAGAGGCAGAGCAGAAAGCAGGCAGTGCATCGGAAAGCTCAGAACAGGAAGAGGAATGAGGTGAGTCCCTTCGGGATTTGGTTGTGGTGTAGGCAATGACTCCAGACTGCAGTAGGGAAATGATGTCCATCAGGGAATGAGTCCAGGGAGGATGAGCTGCCACAGGAGGTAGGAACTGGCAGAGCAACAGAGCAGTGTAGGGGTCGAGCGCTCATGGATGACGTCACACCTGGAAGCACTGGTGGAGAAACTGAGATGTGGCTGGCAAGGCAGAGAAGGAAAATGCTCAAAAGAAACAAGGACGGAGGAGTAACAGACAGCAGACTAATGAGGTACAGGGAACAAGCCAGGTTGAAGAAAGGTGGGGGAGGAGAATGGACAGGGTAGGGAGTAACAACAGGGAGAAGGGAGGTGGGGAAGGGAGGAGGACACAAATAACAGAAGGCAAGGGGGGGGAACAAGCAGAGAATGGAGAAAATACCAAGGAGGGGACCCAAGCAAGGGAAAAATGGAGACCAGGAGAAGCAAAGGGGCAATGGAAAAGGGAAGCGCCCAGCCAAACCAGCCACGCAGCTGATGAGCAAACAGCACAGGAATCCAGAGCAGACAAGACAACTCACAACGTGCATGATTTTGAAATGCTCCAGGCAGAACTGGAGGGAGAGGTTGTCTTTTATTGTGGATGTGGGAGGAACTATTCCCCAAATTGAACCTTGGGCTTTTAGCCCTCCCATAGCAGTGTAAGGGAACCTCTTTGAGACACCATTTAACCCCACCATCTCAGAGACTCAATTTTGTGTTCAGTCTGTGCAAAACAATGCAGTATGATGAAGCAATGTATTGTAACTACAGTAGTATCTGAAATCAGAAGGCTTTCTTAGTGCATTCTTAAATATTGCCTTCTCTGGGATGCCACCATTGGGACAGGCCTTGTGCTCAACAGCATTTACAAAGGGAGCAGCATCACCTACCATGTATTACAGTTCACTATCTCACAGTTCAAAGTGTGGCTGCCTGTTGTGTAAGTGCTTGTGCAAAGTTACGTGAGTGTTACTTAGGTTTGTGTCTTTACCCTGGATTTCTACCCTCGGTAGAGGTGCCAGGGGAAGTTTCTCAAAACAAAGAAAATTGGCTGCTAAAAGAACTGCACCAGAGGCAGAGCAGAGGAGAAGGAAGAGGGGCTGGAGGCTGTGAAAACACTAGGCAGGGAAGGTGTGGGAGTGTGTGGCTATGTCGACCAGCGGGGTGGAATCTGGCAGCCACCCACTGAACCACAGGTGAAACCTGTCAATTCCATGTGTGGCTGCTAGTTGTATAAGTGGTTGTGCAATGGCACCTGTGTATTACTTTGGCTTGTGTCTTTCCTCTGGATTTTTACCCTCGGTAGAGGTGCCAGGAGAAATCTATCATGGCCAGAGGAAATTGGTAGCTAAAAGAGCCAAAAGATCAAAGTGTGATGTAACAGAACCAACCTCCTCCAACTCAGAATAGACCCAATAACAGAGGACAGGGAAAAATCCCTGTTAGGGAAACCTCTAGGAAACCAAGGTACTGAATAAGCCTTGATTCAAGGCTTCTAAAATTTATGAGACTAGCTATTGATCAATTTTGCAGAGTTTAATTTGGATGTCTAGGTTTCAAGTAGGATGAAGTTAGTAAACTATGGTCTTGATGATATAAGCTGATATGTTCTTCTGAAGCAGAGATGGATGTTGCACTCATGAATCAATGATACAAACCAGTGATGGAGCCAGGTTTGGGAGCATTTGGGAGCTGGGGGGGCCAGTCAGTCAATCATGGCCTCCACAATGGGCACTAAATAGTGAATAAAGATGATGGTGGGGTATCACTACTCATGCTGGGGCAGTCAGGAGGTGACCACCCAGCTCCCCAGCTCCACCACTGATACAAACAGAAACAGAATTTGATGGCAGATAAGGACTGCTTAGCCCATCCAGTCTGCCCATTTCTCCCTACCTACATTATTACCGCAGAACGTGCCCAATCTACAGCTCTTTCTCCCTCTCCCCTTCCCTTCCCTTCTCCTATGATTCCCTTGTGCTTATCACATGTATTCTTGAATCCTGTCACTGTTTTCACCCCCACCAGCCTCACAAAAAGGCTGTTTCAGGATTCCACCAATCTTTTTGTGAAGTAGTACTTCCTCACATCTCTCCTGAATCTACCCTCCTCCAGATTCATAGCATGTCCCTTTGTTCTTGATCACTTATTCTTATAAAAAATACTCCAATCCTGTACCTTATTTACCCCTGTGATGTAGTTAAAGGTCTCTACCATATACCCCCGTCCCTCCTTATTTCCAGGGTGTACATATTGAGGTCCTTTAGTCTTTCCTCATAGGGCTTTTGATGCAGACCCTGCACCATTTTAGTTGCTCTCCCCTGGACTACCCCACTCTGCCTATTTCCTTCTGGAGATGTGGTCTCCAAAACTGCACACCTACAGTAGGTACAGTCTTACCAGCCATCTATAGAGAGGCAACACTACCTCTCTCTTTCTGCTGATGATACCTCTCCCTATGCACCCCAGCATCTAACTATACTTCTCTACTGCCTTGTGGCACTGCATGGACACCTCTATGTCATTCAATATGAGTACCCCCAGGTCTCTTTCCTCCTTTGTGGATGTCAATACCACTCTGCCTATTTTATACTCTACCCCTAGAATTCTGTGCCCTAAGTGCATTATTTTGCACTTTTTCACACTGAAACCCAGCTGCCATACCCTTCCTCCTCCGTAATGAATGTCCTGAGAAGATCAATGTGAATTTCATCTTGCATTTCGGAATTTTCATCCTCTGGCTGATAAAGTCCTTCTCCATCATCCTAGGATCTGCATACTGTTCACAATCAACTAACCTATTGGCTACATGATACTGCTCACAAGCAAGTGGCTCCTCAGCCACAACATAGTGCTCATAAGTAATTGACCTGTCATGCATATCATACTGCTCAATACTGTTCAGACTGTTGGCCACATTATACCGCTCACAAGTATCCAGTCTGTCAGCCACATCCTACTGCTTACAAGCATTCAGTCTGTTGACCACATATTCCTACTCACAAGTATTTGGCCTGTTGACCACATCTTGCAAGTCATAAGTATTCAGCCTGTCAGACTCATAATACTTCTTACAAGCAATCTGTTCTTTCTCTTCAGTCCTATACACAAAAGAGTTTGAGTTCAAAGAAGACTAGAATCCTATAACTACTGGAAAACATCTAGATCAGAACCAGATGGCTAAGTCTGCTTGGTTATCAAAATGCTGGTGAATGGGGGAGGGACCAATCCCGTAGCTGAAAATTACCATCCCATATCTGTCCTTTGCCCCCTGGCTAAAATCCAGGAACCCAGGAACGCATAGTCTATAACCAACTTTAAAATGATCTGGAACATCACAATTTACTATCCTCCTATCAACATGGATTCAAAAAGAATCACAGTACCCTCACCACCTTGATAAAAGTAACCACTGACATATTCCAAGCCCTGGATCATGATTCTTACTCAGGTGCCATCTCTGTTGACCTTACTAAATTGTTTGACCTGGTGAATCATGCTCTCCTGCTCCAGCAGCTGCATATTCTCGGTTTTGATCCCATAGCACTTGACTGGGTCCACAGCTATCTGTCATGCCACTCCCAAAGGATTAACTGGGCTGGTTCTCTCTAGTCTTAGGCCTATAACACACAGGGTGCCTCAGGGGTCAATTCTGGGTCCAATCTTGTTCTCCCTATTTATTAATAACTTACCCAGCAATTGCAGTGGTGCATCTGTGTACTTCTATGTGGATGATGCTATAATGTATCACTCCTCTCCTGACATTAACCAGATAAATAGTGCTCTTGCTGCTTACTTCCTAGCCCTGGAAGGTTGGATCAGGCTTAATCAGCTTGTCTTTAATACAAAAAAAAAAGCATCCTTTTTTTCTCACCTGCCATCCTCCCCTAGTACACCCCCTTCCCTCCTCAGTGTTACCTCCTCCAACGGTGATGCTCTTGAATCTGTTCACACCTTTAAATATCTGGGTATCACTCTGGATACCTCACTCTCCTTTAATGATCATGTCTCCACCCTAATCAGAACCCTGAATCAAAAGTTAGGACTTGTCTACTGTATCTGTCCTTTCCTCACCTTTGCCTCATGCTTTAAGATTGCCTCCTTATCCCTTCTCCTGATTCTAACCTATGGAGCCCCTTTACTTCTATCAACCAGTACTACTACCCTGTCCCTCCTAACTCAGGCCTACCGTAGGGTGGGTAAATTTGCTTTGGGGGTCAACGCCCATCACCACCACTGTGACATCCTCTCTTCCTTGAGCTGGCTACCGTATGAATTAAAGCTGCAGTATTCCACGCTGTGCTTCTTGCACAAGTTGGTCCGCATGTTTACCCTTCCCTGCATCAGTGACATTGTTCACTTAAGACAACCTTCTCATGCCCTTAGATCAGCCTGTCTCCCCCTCCTCATGAAGCCCAATCTCTGTCTTGCTACTGCCCATAAGACCTTCTCATATGCTGTGATATCTGACTGGAACTCTTCTGTACTGTCCTGCTCCTCTCTTCCTGAGTTCCAAACTAAACTTTATTCCACTCTCTCTTCCTCAGCAACCTGCTCCTGTTTCTGCTGACACCTGCTCTACCTTTCCCAGCTCCTCTTCCACATCCTTTATACTTAACCTCCCTATGCTTTAACTTTTGATCCTGTTCATTGTATATCTTTAACAAGCCCGTGAATGTTTTAGCTTGGTATTAATTATTTTATGATGGAGTCTTGCTTGAATCTATTATTGTATGATGTTTTTAATGTGACACATGTTTCTTAACTGCATTGTACCTCCTTGCCTTTTACTAATGTGGAATTTGCCTTGTACATCATATTGTTGCACTTCCGGGTTGCCCCTGAAAAAGGGACTGTACTTGTCTCAGTGGACTTACCCAGTTAACAAAATTCAATAAATAAAAAAATAAAAAATATGGCAAGATGATTGCTCCAAAATGTGACCCCAGATGAGAGTGGTTATTGTAAAGGTTCAGACAAGGAAGACATGGGTTGAAAATAAGAACTATCTTGTAGTTCTGATGGCTTTGGACAAGCAAATATATAAAGGGCCACAACATGTCTAAAAACCATAGGATGGGGTTGCAATGAGGACATTTTGATTTTTGATTGTGGAGCTGAATCTTTACAATCACGGATACGCCATTCCAGTCTAAAAGCATATAGTCTCATGATAAGGTCTGAACAAGTGAAAGAAGTGATGGTAAGGTGATAATCCAGAGCATTGTCAGTGACAAAATGTGCCACATTAAGAATGGATTCTTTGCAAAAAACTATGTTAAGGCACCAGTTAGGGTGGCTTAATGCAAAAAAGTCAGGAAATGGAGTGTTAAGGTTTCCAACCCTAACTCTTCACCCCTACACCGCAGGCAGCAACAGGAAAAACCATTAGGGTGTCACCTCTCTTGCATCTTTGCAAATCAGGCATGGTGTGTGCCTTGGGGTTGTCAACACTAACGCTCACCCCATTCCATCAGTAAATAAGCTGACATGGGTACAGTACATGAGAATGGGGTGAGTGTTAGGGTTGAAAACCCCAAGGCACATCCCATGCCTGATTTGCAAAAATGTAAGAGAGGTGAAACCTTAATATTTTTTCCTGTTGCTGCCTGCAAGGTGGGGGTGGGGAGTTAGGGTTGGAAACCCTAACACCCTATTTCCTGACTTTTAACTAGGGGTGGGGGTAGGAAGAAGTATGCTGTTGGTTAACTAGGATCTGCAGCTTATCCATTAGGTAGGGAAATGGGCTGACTGGGTGGGCCAAGTGGTCCTTATCTGCCATCAAATTCTATGTTTCTATGTAACTGGTGCTCTAAAGTAGTTTTTTGCAAAGAATTTCCTTTCTTTTTGAGATAGTAGAATCGTATCCTCATTCATGCAGGACCACAGGCAAATGTGCTCCTCCCCCCAGTACCTAAAACCCCTGTTCACCAAAAAAAAAAAAACAGTAAAACCCCAACTAGATAGACCAAAGGGTCAAACAATTCCCTCCCAATATTGGTTACACACTGAGTGGTGTAAACTCCGACTAGTTCCTTAGCAGACATGAAGGGCTGTGGTCTGCTAGCACCTGTAGTCAATATGAGAGTACTGTATTAGGGTAACCTGTTTGTCAGTATAACAAAAGACTTGCAAGTGGCGCTGCCCCACCACCCCCACCCAACAGGCAGTGGATGGAAACCTTGGCACCACCAGCAACCCAGGAATAAAAATGCTTGCATACAGGAGCTGATAAAAGATGGAAAGACAGTATAAAAGACAATGTTGCCACAAGTTAACACAAGTGCCTATCAAATTACATCAAGGAATTCCTAATCACATAAATAAAACAGTGGTCAAGGACCACGATCCCCCAATACAACCCTGAGGATCACACAGCGGGACCAGGAAGGGAGTCAGGGACCAAGACATAAATTAGCTGCATTACTCCCCACAACCACCAAGCCCCTTTGTCTGTGATAACATCAGACCTTGCCAAATTGTAGAGTGGGAGCTCTCCTGAGGAGGATATAGGACAATAATACTAGCTTATGGTGTAAAAATGCCATAAAAGTCCCCTTTTCGAACTCCCCTTTGACTTCAAATTCAAAATACATTTGAACAAAAATAAAAGTGACTATACACCTTCATGGTTACAGCTAAGAAAAGTGAAACACAGTACATTTAGATAATGCATTTGTTGGCACTAATGGTATAAAAATCCAAAAGGCATCCTCTCTGGTCACGTGATGGCTGCCTAGAAGATAGCTGCTCTTACACCCTGCTCCTCCACCAGCACCGGCTTTTATAGCTATTTCTTGCTCTTCCCCAAATGACCAACAGATTGTTTCACATATCTGGAGAGTTCTCTACACCAAACTCTGATGGCAAGCACTCAATAATTCAAAACAATGGACAAGGAAATGAAATCCATGCTACAGCGCCACACACCGCCTCCAACTCCCAAAAGAGGCAAGCAGGCCAAGAAACCCAAACAACAGGCCGTGAAACACTCAGCCACTACTAGCTTGAGTGCCACACTAACAGAAAAGAGATTTCTAGCAGAAATAAAGCTGCTTCAGGCTTTCCTCACCTTATTAACTGACGAGCTGCAAAAACTTTGGTCTTCTGTGGCTTCTCTTGCCACTCGGATTACTGATTCAGAGACCCATCTCACATCGCTGGAAACCTGGAAAAGCAAATCAGACACATATGTGGTTTCCCTCAGACAACGTAACCACAAGCTCAAGGACAAGATGGAGGATCTCGAGGGGTGAAGCCGCTACAACAATCTCATCATTTTTGGGCTCCTGGAGCAAGAAGAGGGCACCAACCCAATTTTATTTATGCAAAAACTGTGTAAGAAAGTGGCAGGCCCCTCCCAGAATGGCCCCTCACATGTGATAGAGAGGGCCCACTGGTCTCTGCGTCCCCCGCCACTACTGGGCTCCCCTCCTAGGCCCATCATATTTAGGCTGCTTAATTTCCTTGACAAGCAGCATATCATTAATAAACTAAGGGACACTAAAGAAATCTGGGAAGGTCATCGCTTGCGGATTGCCCAGGATTTACCATCTGCAGTAACAGTTTTGCACCCATCAGTCTCCAAATTAATTGCTGCCGTGATACCATTTAAGGTGGGATACCCAGCGATTCTACAAATTAAATGTGAAGACTCTTGGCACTCTATGAAATCACCTGAGCAAGCAGCAATGGATCTTCACAAGCTATACTCAGACTTGTTCAAGTGAGCACTACCCGGGGCTTGGATTCAATTGTTGTGTACCACTGCAATACGACAGTGAGTAATCTTCTGTTTCTCTCCTTGCTGACTACTCAGATATGGGCACCTCGCTTGGAACTTTTGCTCTCTCAATGACTCATGGGGACTATCCCTGGAGTTAAGGGAAATTAGTTCTGGAAATCCTTGCATCGTTTTGTATCAAAGCTATGAAGGGGCTAAGAGTAGGCCACCCGACAGACTGTGGACTCAGTCTGAACAGTTTTTCGCCTTATCAGATGATGTGTACTGTAACTATCAGTTTCATATGCAAGAAGCAACTAATATTGTTCTTACAGTACCTCATCTAAGAATAATTTCTGCAGTTTGGATTATAGATGCCTTACTCTAATTGCTACTGCCTATGGTGACTCGTAAAACATGGCACAAGACTTTTTATTTTCATCCCCCGCAGATCTCCCAACATTTAAAAGCACCACACTAAGTGTGCGTCCTCTGTTTCACATGTGTTAAATACTTCACTGTGCAAAGGAGTTTGTTTTTATATATAAACTTTATTCTCTTTTTCTTATCTAATGTGTTTGCTGGACATAACCAGTTTGCCTGACCTAATTTGTATCCTTTTAGGAGAAGGTCCTCATATATTGTTCCCTTTTTATTGTCTGCTTGATTTCTTCCCCTTACCATACTGTGCCTTTCTCTTTGACATATAAAATGTGCAGGCTGTGCTTATTTCTGTAAAATTTATTACTAAATGTATCTTTGTTGTGAACTTTCTCTTTAAATGAGCTGGTATTTACAGATAAAAAACTGCTTTGGAAAGAATGGTTAAGTGTTTATCGTTATATAGTTTGTTCTTCTATTTTCTAAACCTTGTTATTAGAATGTGCATCATTTTGTTGAGATGTTTGTATGCTCAAATGCTCATTGTCCTGTTAAACTGTGTTGTTTGGGGGTTATGATGGTGGGGAAGGGGTGGATATCAGAGAGGGCAGTTAATATGATTACCATCATGGGTGTATTTCTTTATGGAGAACAGTCACTAGGGCCAGGGACAATAATCTTTATTGCCTTTTATACATGTAATCTGCTAATCTTATGATATGAGGGCAGAGTACAGGGTGTGTTAGGGGTGGGGGGTGGGTACATTGTTAATGTCTGTGGTCCACATTTGACTTCTGTCATAGCTATAGGGAGCACTCCTCTCAGTTCTTCCATTTTAACATCCTAACATTTTCCCTGTTTCACCCCTCGAGTCCTCAGGCATCTACAGATAATGTATGGTCCATATAATGTTATAAGATGGAATGTTAAGGGAGCTTGGAATAGGTGCAAGCGATCGATTATTCTACATCACCTGAAGTTTCTCCATGCAGTTATAGCTTGTTTACAGGAGATCCACCTCTGTAGAGCAGATGTCTCCCTATTCCATAGGGAATGGTTGGGAAAAGCATATGGATCCGGTGTCTCCCCTAAACATGGGAGGAGGGATCATTATATTAATAGCTAAAGGGATCCCCTTCACACTCACCCAAGAGCTGTGGGACCCAGTAGGCCGATACATTGTAGTGAGAAGAACCTTAGGCCTATTGTGATTGGTTCAATATATGGGTCTAATATGGATTCCCTGAAGTTTTTCACTCAGTTCCTCACTCTGTTAACCTTAACCCCTCCACCTCCTCCTATTTTTTAAGGGGGTGACTGGAATCTTGTCCCTCAGTCTAATCTGGACAGGTCAGATGCTAAACTGCTTGGTCTATAAACAACCCAGAGAGCACTCCGGGACCTAATGGAGGGACTAGGACTAATTGATATATGGCGAGTGCTTAATCCCACGGCCAGACAATATTCTTTTTATTCCCCACCCCACAAAATGCCCTCTAGAATTGATTATTTCCTGGTTAGTTCCTGTTGCTTGCCAGGAATTCTTTCCTCAGACATCCATCCGATGGTTTTATCTGACCAGTCCCCAGTAGGAGTTTCTTACTTACTGGGTCAAGGGCTATGACGTGACTCATTGTGGCCACTCAATGCACAGTTACTACAATCCCCAGAGTCACTGCCCTATATTCATCAGTTTATCACCAATTTCCTTGACCTCAATAGAGGCTCAGTGGAAAGGGTGGATACCCTGTATAACAGGTCATAATGTTGTATGCTTAATAGCGTACGGCATTATGTGCGAACCCCGGACCTGTGCGTTCTCCAAGTTGGACTACCCTGGAGTTAGAATCCTAAGTGGGGGGGTCTGTGGGGTGCAGCCCCCCATAATGGTGGGTGTTGGGGGTGGAGCCCCGCACAGAAATAAAGATATCAGTAAATCATGCAACACAATTATTTCGCACGCCATTCTGCCGTGCCCGATATTGACCCCGTGCTGATACCCTGTGGAGTGCCTTGAAGTGTGCCCTTCAGGGAGAATTCATTCGTCTCACTGCAGTGAGAGTCCGTAACAGTAAACTTTGGTTGGAGGCTCTCATGAATGCCATTCGTGGATTAGAGCACTCTTTATCATGCTCTTCACCAGAAGAAGAATGGGCTAAATTGCATGCCTTGCATACCCAGTATGCTGACCTCTTGACACAAAAAGCAGAGCTGAGTTTTCACCACACCAAAATGAAATATCTGGAGGCTGGAGAAATGAGCAGGGAAACTCCTTGCTCTCTGACTACGCCAGACAGAGATTGTCAAATTTATCCCAGGTCATCACCCTTGTCCGGTGATTACAGATGCTAGGCAGATGGCTGTAGAATTCAGCTTTTATTTTCAAACTTTGTATACTGTTGAGTCAGACTCTGACCCTTCCCCAGAGGCTATATCAAATTATTTAGACTCAATTGAAATACCCGCATTAGCCCCATCACTAGCAGAGTCTCTAGGTGCACCCATCACAGTTGTCGAAGTTGAAAATTCTATCAAATCCCTACCACACAACAAGGCACCAGGCCCAGATGGATTTACTAATAATTTTTACTCTGCCTGTGCTCCACTAATAGCCCCACTACTGGCAGAAGTATTTAATTATTGGTTTGAGCATGACCTATGTGATCCAGCCTTTCTCAAAGCTTTAATCACTCTAATACCAAAACCTGGTCGAGACCCCTTACTTGCAGAGAATTACCGTCCCATCTCCCTTTTAAACTCAGATGCAAAAATTCTCTCCAAGATTCTAGCCCTCTGTTTAGCCCCTGTCATGGGTACACGTATTGGATGTGAGCAGTTCAGCTCTTTGTCTGGCCGTTTTTCTAGGGATCATCTTAGGAAACCGCTGCACATATATTCCACCTCCAGGGAGAGTTGGTCCCCTGTGGCCCTGGTCTCCCTGGATGCGGAAAAAGTCTTTGACAGAGTAGCCTGGAACTTTTTGTTTGCAGCCCTTCAAAAATTTGGTATCCCCACAGAATTTATAAAATGGGTTCAGATCTTATACTCCATCCCATCTGCTCGCATCATTTGCAATGGCTGCTTGTCAGCCCCCTTCCCCTTGCAACGGCGCACTCGGTAGGGTGGCCCTTTGTCTCCCTTTTTATTTAATTTTTACCTAGAATCCCTAATATGATTGTGTCAGCTTAATACTCTGCAGGGAATAACGGTAGAAGGTAAGCATTATACACTGTCTGCATATGCCGACGATTTACTACTCCATTTGGAGTACCCCTGTACCTATATACCGGTACTGCTTCAGGAAATCTCGACATTTTCTCATGTATCTCTCTACAAACTAAATCTCTCAAAAAGTAAAGTCTTTCAACTTAATAACTTAGTCTGTAGAGAGGATATTCAGAGTTTGGGTCTCTCTTGGGAATCTAAAGCATTAACCTAGTTAGGAATAAGAATCACCCATTCTTTTTCTTCCATGGTTAAGGAGAACCTGGGTAAACTTGTAGAAGTGCTCTACCTTGATCTGAATAAATGGTCTGCCTTGCCGATATCCTTATGGGGATGGGTCAACATTATTAAAATGAATGTTCTGCCTCGCATATTGTATTCTCTGGCGATACTAGGAATTTACCTCCCTAAAGTCTGGTTCTCTCGATTACAGCACATATTCAATGTTTTCCTCTGGAAAGCATCGAGCGTTCACTGGGTCTACATAAAATTGACTGCCCCTGTGCAAAGGGGTGGCCTAGCCCTGCCATCCATCTTCATTTATCATGGAGCTCAATATGCTAGTAAGCTACTCCATTGGGGAACCACATCGGACTCAGCTACCCTCAATGATTACACTCCTATATGGTTGCAAATTGAGAGGGACATGACGAATAGGTTAGGCTGTTCTTTGGCCAGTCTGCTCTGTTTGTGACCCTCTCAACTCCCGTGAACACTGCGTTCCACCCCTACTGAGTGGTCTCTTAAAGCTTGGGGTCAATTGCAAGCATACTTAAACTTTTCCTGGCCCATGGCACCCTCTCAACCACTGTTTCATAACTCCCACTTTCAGATAAACCATCATCCCATCCCGTCTTCTTTTGGCCCCCATTTAAGCAACTGCACTTTGATTGATTTATTTCAGAAAGAAACATTTATCCCTTTCTCCTTCTTACAGTCTCAGTATCAGGTTAAGAACTCTGACTTTTTCAAATTTCTTCAACTCAAAAGTGCATTCTCCAATTTCCTAGGTCCACAGCCCTGGCACCTGTCACAGACTGAGAGGTTGGAGCCCCTCTTGATCCTAGCATGGCTGCCCCATGCAGTATCTGTGCTTTACAAATACTTCCAAAGTATAGATCCCCACCTACCCACTGGAATATGCTATTATTGGGTCCAAGCCTTGCACCTACCGGACAATAAAGCCTTTTGGGAATCGGTCTGGACTAGCTTTTATAATTATATTAAGCAGGATTGCTTGCAACTAATCCAATTTAATATAATGCACAATTTATGTTATACCCCTGCAAAACTTCACAGAGTCAGCAGGCTCTCCTCTCCTGATTGTCATAGTTATAAAGAAACCCTGGGCTCCCTTATCCACCTTATCTGGGATTGTCCTAAAATTCAGTCCTTTTGAACTCTCACTAAGCAGGCATTAGACCCCTTGCTGAGGTTTGATGACCTTTTACTCCTGAGATTTGCCTTTTAGGTGTCCGCCCCCCCCCCGGCACCCCGTGAATCAGAAAGGCCCATAGCTCCATAGTCACAGAGGTTACTAAATTAATAATTCTCTCACATTGGAAGGATACTACCCCTCTTTATTTCATAGAATGGCACTAAGAGATACTTCTTGTCCTCCAGTGGGAAAATTACATAGCCTCTATGCATAAAAGACTGCAACTTTACTGTACTACATATGAAACACTTTACACACTATTATCTCAATGGGGTACTTAACCATAGATGAAACCCTGCCCCCATAATGGCCTGTCATTCATAGCTCCTAACAATGGTGACTTGCATCTTTCCCATTAATGTGTTTTTCAGGTGTGTGGATCACGGACAGGGTGAGGGTGGTTTGGGGAGGGATGAATGGGGAGAGGGTGGGTTTTGTTTTCTCATGTCAATAGCTTTACAGTACATGACATGTATTAGTGTTATGTGTAAGTTTTCTTTAGCCTGACATTCTCCTGTTTTTAATTGAACTATGTTGGTATTTTGTTTGGATGGTTGCATGGTCATCTTAAAAATGTAATAAAGTACACTAAATAATAAAAAACAAAAGGCATCCTCCCTCCACCTATATCTTTAGCCCCAGCCACAGTTGGTGGGAAGGTAGTAGGAGACAAACAAGTGTGGCCAATCCACGGGGTTGACTCCCAGTTAAAAATTCAGGGTATTGAAATAGTTCAGAGCCCTCTGGGTAGGACATCTGAGTGAAAGCCTGTCTTAAATATTACAGCTCGAGCAAGGTGGGCAGTGACATTAAACCTAATATTTATGACAGCCTATCAAGACATTTCACTACTCACAACTCCACAATGAAGTAATCCAGTGTCCTTGGAGTAAAGTACCAACATAACAGTGGACATTACTACAGAAGCAAAAAGAAATGTAACTGAAGTTGAAATTCTAATTTCAGAGACAAATGCCACTTTGCTGCGATGCCAGGTTGGTGTGAGCAGTGCCCTGTTGCTTGTAGTACGCTTGCAGAGGAGGTAACAGATGGTATGTTTCCAAAGGAACTTAGGGCACACAGCCACAAGGAGGATGGCATAGCAGGCTATACAGTGCTTCCCACCATACCCAACAGGGATGACCAGTAAGATCTGAAGAACGTGGTAGGTATGGAAACCATACAGTACTTTGCTGCACCTGCCTGCTTCACAGTCACAAACCCTGCAATCATCAAAACAGTGCAGCTAGGTAAATTACACAACACATTAAAGGGACACTGTCAACCTGTTTTGCTTCATAGTATTTCTACTTAAAAACCCACATTTTAGGCCAGCCCAGTGGTGCTGAGGCTGAGGAGCTGAATGCCTTACCTTGCGCTTTGCCGGCGAGCTGTGTTCAGGAACGAGCACAGGCTGCCGGGGGTTGACAGGGGAGGAGAGGGATCAAGCATCCAAGGGACTGCTCTTCCTCTCTAGGAAGGGGGATTCAGTGGTCAGTGTGCTTCTGACCCCTGGTGGTGGCTGGGGGACAGAGCACCGATGCTGCACATAGGGTTGGAAATCCCCCTTTGACCCATTAGACTATTGGCACACTCTCACCCCAAGGGCATTAGTTAGCATACTCATTGTCCCACAGACACAACAGTGCTTCCAGTCCTGTTGCTGGACCTGATTCCAATAAGTTTAAAGCACAGTAAGGGAGAACACACAGACATGCCACTGTCTACATAGTTTATATACGAGTCTCACCTTGTAGTGATCCAAAATGATCTCATTCCAACGACATTAAACCTAATTTTTATGACAGCCCGTCAAAGATGTTTGCTATTCAAAGCTCCTCAATGAAGTAATGCAGTGTCCTTGGGGTAAAGTAGTGAGATAACAGTGCACATTGTCCCAGATTTCCCCCCTTTTCCCCAACAAAAGACAGAGACTATTGTATGTTGTTGTGCTCAGATTGGCAATTAATTTATTATATATCACAAATCCATTTTCCATTTCATCATCTTTTATTATTATATCTTTCACCATTGCATTTTTATTGCATTCATATATCAATCTCTGATCATCCCTCCTTCTTCCTCTTGTCGCTCCCCCAGGTGAAAACCTGGGTACCTTCTTCTTCTTCTCTTTTCCTGTTAGGTAACGGTGAGAACCGAGACCACTTTTTCTCCTTCAGCTTCTTCTTCTTTCATCCTATTCCTTTTTCTTCCCCCTTCACTCCCTTCCCCTCTCTGCCATCCACCATTGGCAGTCCACTAACCGTCCTACTGGACCGTACTGTCATCCACCTCTGACAGACTCCATACAGCCCCATTCTGACTGTGTTCCCCTCATGCTCTATAGTTCAAGGGTGGGTAGGAGGGATCAAAACTCCAGCAAAAGTGGAAGAACCACTCCTTTGCTGCCCATTATGTACCTCCTCTAGCCCCTTCCCTTCCTGTTGCCTGCCTATTGTTCTGTCTCCCTGTCCTTCCCCTGCCCTTCCCTTCCCCCCTCCTCCCCTTCTGAGCACACCATCTTCAGGTAAGGTGAAGGGGTGCACCAGGACAACTTGGTCTTCCCCATAAAGGGCAAACTCCATTGTCCTGGATTCCCCCCTTTTCCCCAACAAAAGACAGAGACCATTGTATGTTATTGTGCTCAGATTGGCAATTAATTTATTATATATCACAAATCCATTTTCCATTTCATCATCTTTTATTATTATATCTTTCACCATTGCATTTTTATTGCATTCATATATCAATCTCTGATCATCCCTCCTTCTTCCTCTTCTCGCTCCCCCAGGTGAAAACCTGGGTGCCTTCTTCTTCTTCTTCTCTTTTCCTGTTAGGTAACGGTGAGAACCGAGACCACTTTTTCTCCTTCAGCTTCTTCTTCTTTCATCCTATTCCTTTTTCTTTCCCCCCCTCCCCTCCTTCCCCTCCTTTTTCCCCATTAGACAGTCTCCAGCTTGCATTGGATGACTGGCTTTCTTCTCAATTTAGGTTTCCTCCTCACTTTTTTTTTTTATCTTCCATTTTCTGCATGTCTCCTCCATGCTTCTATAAAAACCATTGTTTCTGTATTAAACATATCTATGGCTAGATCTGACACATGCATGCCATCTGACCTGTAGAAATCCTCTACCCACTCTTCCATGCCCTGCAGTATTACGTGCCCTCTCATTTTCCTTATCAGTATTCCTACCCTTCTATTCATCTTTCTCCTGGCTCTATCTATTGCTCTATGACTGTGTTCATGTCTCCATACCCTTCTTGGGATCATGTCTGACCAGGCAAGGCTTATCCCTGGCCACCACTGCTGTATTTTCTCTAAGTCCTTTTTCACTTGCATGTATGTGTCCACCCATGGCTTTCTCCCAATGTCATTACCCTCTAGATGTACGATAATTAGGCCTGGAGCGGGTCGACACTCTTTCATTTCTTTCAGGGTAGGAAGTAGTTGTGCCCATCTCATCCCATGGATGCCAAGCCAAACCAACCTACATTTTTTCACATCCTGGTATAGCTGCTTTCCCTCAGCCTTTTTCTCAGCTCTATTTTCCACCCAGTAAACGTAGGAGTGACCGCAGATCCATACTTTCGTGAGCCTCCCTCTTCCTATAGGATTTAAGGAAAATAGATATCTTATATATGTTCTTAACTCACTTTTCTTATCCCCACCCCTATGACCCTTCCCCCCAATGTGGCTCTGTATCTGTAAAACAAAACACAGGTGATACGTTAATCTCCATACTGAAGTGCTCGAATGTATCTTTTGTAACTGGCAGACCGCCAGCTCCCCTTCTCCAACATGTTAGTCACTGTCTCACCTGCTGCTGCCCACTGTGAAGCAGCCCCTATCCATAGGGAATGAGATGAGTAATTGCATGGGTCCTCCCCCAGGAATTGCATGCTTTTTTTGAGCATGGCCGTGACTTGATAGCTTATGACCTTTTTTCCATCCCCATGCACAAATAATCTCCCTGTCTTACTCCCACACTCTGCGGTGTAAGCCCACAAAGTCTTTACTGGGCTCACTGTGTCGTCCATGTGCACCTTTAGGGTTACTGTACAACCCTGCTCCCTTTGATCCATCTTTGAACTCTTGATCATGATTTGTATCTCTTCCATCCCCCAGCTTATATCCTCCCATTCCAATCCCCTTCTTCATCTTTACTGCCATGTCCCACTGCCTCGCTTATTCTCATGGCTCCTGCAAACATAACCAGATAAATCATGTGGAATAGCTGGGCCTCAGCTTTTGATCTGCATATTGCCAGTAATACCTCTTTTAGTTTCCCAAGCCACTGCTCCCCTATTGGTCTTCTACTATCCATAGCACTCTGCTTTAACCTACCCCATCCCTGTATCATTCTTCTAATCAACATTGACTTCATCGGGTCATTCCAGCTTTTCAGGCTGCAAACTAAACTGATCCCTGCCAAATAAACCCCCATCATGGTGTGGGATGTTCCTCTCTCCCATTGCTCTACCATGAATTTCCCTAACTGTTCCTTCATAAGTGGCCTACTTACCTCCATGTGGTGTGTTACCCTGAATGTTTGGAACACCCACCAGGCCCCTTCATAGGCCCTCAGGATCCATGGTGCTCATGAGCTGTGAAATAACAGTTCTGCTCCATCTTGCCAATGTCCCAGATGTTCGTTGGTATGGGTGTCTTTTCTTCCTCCCTCTGCTGCAGATGTCAGCCTCCGGAAATGATCCAGCTGCAGATGGGAAAGGCTGTCAGCCAGGATATTGTGTACCCCTTCTACGTGTTTGGCCCTAAATGACATGTTCAGCTTCAAGACCCTTAACACCAGCTGTCTCAAGACCCCCATGACCGATTCTGACCTGGCACCTCTGTTGTTTAAAACATCTACCACTGCCTTGTTGTCGCACCAAAATGTCACCTTCTGATTCCGCAGTTCTTCCCCCACACCACGGTGCAGGCCCAAATGGGCATGATCTCCAACAGCGGGATGTCTTTTACTTTCCCGTCCCTCACCCATTCTGCAGGCCATGGTTCAGCAAACCACCTGCCCCTCAAATAGCACCCCATACCTAAACCCCCTGCTGCATCTGTGTAGAGATCGAGGTCCGTGTTGTAAACCTAGCCCTCCTGCCAAAAGGAACAGCTATTATGGGTGTTAAGGAACTCCTCCCAAACCCTGAAATCTTCCCTAACTCCTTTCGTCATGCCTACCCAGTGGTGTGGCCTGGTTACTCCCGTTGTAGCCCTTCCTAGCCTTTTGGTGAAAGCCCTCCCTGGTCCAACTGCCCTGCATGCAAAGTTTAGGTGTCCCAGGACCTGCTGCACCTGCTTTAATTGCACTCTTCTTCTACTTGTATGCATTTTAATCAGTTCCTTCAACTTCAATACTTTTTTGTCTGGTAACCTAAAAACTTCACCCAGGGTGTCTATTTCAATACCCTGGAATTCCAAAACCTTACTGGGACCCTCTGTTTTTTCCGGTGCCAATGGAACACCTAATTCTCCACATAAATCTTGGAAATTGGCCAACATTCTTTCTGTCTCTCTCTCCTCCCACTGCCTATCAAAAGGAAATCATCCAGATAGTGAATGACCATCTTGCACCCAGTTTTTTCTTGAAATATCCACTGTAGGCAGGAGCTGAATGCCTCAAACGTAGCACAAGCCATGGAACATCCCATGGGCATTGCTTTGTCAAAATAATACTGCCCCCCAATTTTAAACCCCAACAGGTCCCAGTCTTCCCTCCTAACCGGCAGCAATCTGAAAGCAGACTCTATGTCAGTTTTTGCCATCCAAGCACCAGGAGTTGCTCAGATGATCTGGACCACTTCTTCTAATGTGGCATAAGTCACTTTGCTATGTTTCTTGCTTATAAAATCATTCACAGATTCCCCTTCAGGAAATGACAGGTGGTGAATTACCCTGTATTCCCCTTGCTGCTTTTTAGGAACCAAGCCCAATGGAGAAATTCTTATATTCTGCAATGGGGGATTATTGTATGGCTCTTCCACTCTACCAACCGCCTTTTCCTTCTCTATTTTCTTTCTTAAGATTTCTTCCTTCCCTTTAACTGAACCCAGGTTGTTCGTTTCTCTCGCTTGTCTCGGGCCTTCACACTGTAATGAAAAACCTGTCCTAAAACCTGTCTTGAGCATCTCTGCCACTTTTTTATCTGGGTATTTTCGTAACCAGTCCCTCCATGCCTCTATCTTGATGGGCGTTCTTGCTTCTTGAAATTGATCCCTTGCCTCCTGCTTCTCCTTTCTGCCATACTCCTTCCCCCGCCATTGTCTTGGCCAAGGTGGTCAGTAAGACTGCCTCCCCCTACCCATATGCCCTCTGCCTCTCTCCCCTCTATTCCATGCCTGTCCTCTGTACCCTTGCCCTTCTCGAAAAAACTGCTGACTTGTTCCTTGCCCACCTGCCCTTTGGGCTCCTTGTGCCCATATCATTCAGCATCTGCTTGCTGGGTGTGTTCCCCCACATTTGGAGCATGCATGCCGAAAGCAGCATTGTGGCCAGGAACAAACAGCCCTATTGTAACCCCAACAACACCTGTGGAGCATCACGCCCCTCCTCCCCATCTCTCCTTCTGGTGTGGACTGATCGGTTACATAGTCAGTCAGCAAATCTAATTGTTTCGTGTCCCGTCTTACATCCCCATACATTGCCATCATTTGTGAGAAAAATTCTTCATAGTATATCCACCCAACCCCCCCCTTTTGCCTTTGCCTGCCTCATTATCTGGGAGTATGTGATGAGTGGAATGCCCAACTCTCCAGTACTATCACTGAATATGTGGTGAACCCTACAAACCATCCATCCCAAGTCTTCCCTTTAGTAAATTTGTCCTCCTCTTTCTTGCCCAACAAAACTGCTGCTGCCATTTCGCTCTTTCCTATATTCTCTATTTCCTCATATTTTGCTGCCGCCTCTCGGTTTACTAGTGCAAAAATATCCACATACTCCACCTTCCATATTTTCTCTTTTGTGGTCAGGGGCATGTGTTCCCCTATCCTCATTCCTGGTGTTCCTATCTCTCTTGTTCATTCCCTATGCTTTCTATCCCTTTCTTTCCTACCTTCGTTATCTCCTTATTTGATCTAATCTCAGCCAGTGCTGATTCCATCTGGCCCAATCCTCCTGTCCCGAGTGTCGAAATAATTTGGCTGATATATTCTTTTATGCTTTCTCCCACTGACACGGATACATTACCTGTGCCCTAGTCCACTCCTTGTGGCCTGTTGTCATCTTGATGCCCTGTATTGCTCTGCTGCGGTTGACTGGCTGGTTGCAATAAAGGTGGTTGCGGAGGAACCGTTGTGCTCAGGGGACCTGGTCTGGGCTCCACCGAGGGAACCACCACCTGGTCTTGGAGAGGTACTAATGGTATAGGGCCATTGGGCTGCGGAGGTACTGGTCTGGCCACTCTGGGTGGTACCACCATTGGTGGCTGTACCCTGGATGGGCTGTGCGGCTTTCCTGCTGGCCATTTCCCTCCACCCTCTTTTCCCTTTCCAGCTTTCTGCTTCTCCCCGGATCTCCCCCGTTCCTCCCTTCCATCAACTGCCACATTCTGTTGGCTTTATCTGCCAGTTCCACAATAGCCCTGTAGGCTTCCTCCTTTGAAGGCCTGTTCTTTTTTGGTGCCATGTTTCTTGTTTCCTGTGGAAAGCTGTGGAGATAACTGACAAAAGTTTTCTCGTTAAACACTGCTGTAACTACCCCTGGTATAGCCAGTCCCACCTTCCCTTTGGTTTTCTTGTCACATTGTATGGGAAATTCCCTATTGTATGCTCCAGCTGTATCCATTTCTAGGCCTATTTCTTGGCCTATTATGCCGCTGGCATTCTTCCGCCCATCCGGCCCCTCAGCTCGGCACTCGGTGCCTCCTATCCCCTTTTCCATTGCCCTCCACAGCTCACAGCTGTCCGCTGCGGCTGCCCCCTTTCTGAGGCCTCTGTTCCTTTCCCCTTTCCCCTGCATGCTCTGCTCCTTTCCCCGGAACTGCCCTTTATTAGGGTGCCATCATCACCGTGTGCTTCCCAGGACATGATAAAGACAGGCCATGAAGCTGCTGCCTGTTTTTTGGGCCCTGACCCGACTGACCAGATTTCTTAAATGCCCTTCTACCCCCCTCGTCCCATTCCAGTTCTTCCCTTAAAATGCTTGTCCCCCTAGGATCTCCCTCCTGAAGAACCATGGAGCAGCATCCTGTTTTGTTGTTGCCATTAGGAAGGCCCCTCGGCTCGATGTATGGCCTACCCGCAGTGTATGGCGTCACACCATGCGGCTGCTTCCTTTCTTCCTTGTCTGCCCTCCCATCAGTCTTCCGAGACAAAACTCCCCCCTTGTCCTGTGGACACAGTTAATACCGCATGGCTCCTGCGCATACATCTCCCTGGTTAAGACCCTTGATCCCATTTTCTAAAAACCTTGGTAAAACAAAGGTCATGCCACGTGGCCACCTCTGTCGGTCCTCAGGCTAGGTTTTCCTAAAGGCCTTCCCGATCACTCACCCTTTCCCAGCATAATTATTTCCCTGTCTGGCCCCCAGGTCCAGATTTCCCTCAGGAATACAGTCCACTTCTTTCTTGCGAGTTCCTTGGAAACGGCATGTGACGTCATGCTTCTAGGCCCTCTCTGTCACCTCTCAGGTTGTAATTCCTCTTAGAGTTACCATCCGCTTTTCGCTCATCTAACCTTGGGCCTGGCATGTGAAGTCACGCCACGAGGCCCTTTCTGTCAGTCCCCACACGGGCCCATAACCAAGACCCTCACCTAAACGCTGGTATCCACATGCTCAATGCTAGCCCAGCTCAGCACCAGGCCAAGGATGAAGGCTTCTCCCTCCTTCTGCTGCATTTGCACCGTATGGCCCTTCTACTTCATATCTAGCTCCCTCGCTCTTTCGGATAGTTATTGCTAACGCCCTCTTGCTTCCCCTCCCCTAAGCCAGCCAGCTCGTTTTTGTACTGCCGCCTTCAATGCTCTCTTTCACTTCCCCTTTGCCTGTCACCCCAAAACTCTTTGTCTGCTCTTTTAGGCAGGCGCGGTCAACTCGCGATGCTGCTCTTTTCTTTTTGACAATGGGTGCTCGTATTACTCCCACTTGCTCTCTCAGTTCTCTCTTCAAATTCTGGTTATCACCCTAATACTTGCAATGCTAAGCATAAAACATCACCAAATGTCTCTCTTACTGCATTTCTTTTAGAAATTAGTTAAGGGAACAGGAGAGTAAAAACTTAAAAACTTCTGTATCACTATTCACAAGCACAGATGTGATTTGAGACCCTTATATGGAGCACTGTAACACAGCAACGCATCCTTAAATCACTTATCCTACCAAGGGTCGCTCACCTACTGAAAAGCCACTTGCATACCCAACAACAGCATTCACCCAGAATCAGCATTCATGTTTAGTACTCTTCTTCTAAATTAAAGGCAGGAGCAGACCTGAACCTCGCTCTGATGGCAAATCCAAACAATCACTTTTTTTTTTTTAATTGCTGCCTCATGGCTAAACAAAGCTGTCTGTTTCTTGCCTGATTTCCTAGTGCACAAACCTCTTGCTCAAACAATCAAGATGCCAATCTGACGTGCTACAGTTTCTTTGTAAATCAAAACTCCAGCAAAAGTGGAAGAACCACTCCTGTGCTGCCCATTATGTATGTGTTCAGTCTATAGACATATTAGAATACATTGACTCCCTATGTTGTGTTGTATACTATAACTTGTCTGCTTGCCTAGCCTTGCTTGATGCTGACCTGTACCTCTCACCTATGTAGAGCCTGCGACTCCTGACTGTAATCTTTTACTTTGTATTCTATTTCCTTGACTTGTATTTTGTTACCTGTATGCTCTGTAACTCTCCTGGGTCGCACCTGAAAATAGGCACTTGGTTGTCTAGTGTGCTTACCTGGTTAACAAAAGCAAATAAATAAATAAAATAACTCCTTTAGCCCTTCCCCTTCCTGTTGCCTGCCTATTGTTCTGTCTCCCTGTCCCTCCCCTTCCCTTCACCCTCCCCTTCTGAGCACACCATCTTCAGGTAAGGGGACGGGGTGCACCAGGACAACTTGGTCTGCCCCATAAAGGGCAAATTCCATTACTACAGAAGGCAGAAAAAAATGTAACTGAAGTTGAAGTTCTAATTTCAGAGATAATTGCCACTTTGCTGTAATGCTGGATCTGTGCAGGCAGTGCCCTGTCACTTGTAGTACTCTCACAGAGGTGCTGGCAGATGCGTCACAGTCACAAACAAATATTTTACAAAATGAGTGACTCATGTTTCAGTATATTCTTTTATTGTAACAAATAAGGAGAGTCCAGTCAAGATACAGGCTGTCTGGTCTTGTATAACTGCATGATAAATTATTAATTAAATATGAGCTTGCTTGCCTGATAAATATATGAAGTAACTAACTCTCTCTCTCTCTCTTTCTCTCTCTCTTTTGCTGTCACCTTTAAATGATTCAAACTAATTTATTATAGGACTACTATTAATTAACTAATTTGAGTCATTTGGAGGTGACAGAGAGAGAGAGAGAAAGTCAGTAAGATAAATAGGAGTTTCTAAAATTGCCTGTTAAAAAATATTTTATGTTTGGAAAAGTGCTTTTCCTAGATATAGCTATCTGACATTTTTTTTTTTTTAATTTGTTTAACCAGGAGTAGCACATTAAGCTGAAAGCTTTTTTACTGAGCAACGGGAAGTTAAGTGACTTGCTTAGGGTCACACAGTATGCAAGTGGAAGCTATAGGATTCAAACTCTGGGCTGGTCTGCTGGATATCACCAGATTAGTAGCTTAGAGCATTAAGCCACTGTGCTATCTGCCTCCCATATACTGCAGCTTAGAACCTCTTGATTCATTGTAATCCAGAACCATCCCATAGATTATTCTTAAAGTTAGTAAATTACCTGTCTGTTTTAAAATCTCTCATGTAAATGGACTAAAACTCAATGGTGTGCCTGTTAGGGTCATTAAATGCTTTATTATGTTGATTGCGCGCATGCGTAAGAAACATGTTGCATCAGCTTTCTCCACAAGCAGGTTGTGGAGGCTTGGCACTGTTGTGCCCAATGCCCCCACAGCCTGCAAAGGCTTGTCCCCCAATGCCATGGCATGCTGCTGCTGACACTAGTTCAGCTAGCATGCCACAACTTTCTAAAAAAGTAGCCGCTGCAATCAGGGGCCGCCTCGTCATTGCAGCGTCAGCCATCCGCTGCAATGAGGGAGCGACCCGTCATTGCAGGGCGGGATATGAAACCCCTGCTATTGTTTGTAGAACATGGTGGCAGCTTGCCGCCATGTTCACAAACAATATAACCCCCTCTATTTTGTTCCTGCCGACGGGTGCCCAATCCTCGCCATCATAATGAAATAGCCCCCGGTTTTGGTTCTGCCGACGGGTGCCCAATCCCGTCATAATATAAACCCCCCTCCCGTTTTGTTCCTGCCGATGGGGTGCCCAATCCCCCTCGGCATAATGAAACACCCCTCCCCATTTTGTTCCTGCCGACAGGGGTGCCCAATCCCCCGTTGGCTACTGCTGGCCCCCAAAGAAAAGCCTCTGCTGCCATGCTGGGACCCCACCCCAGTGTGCCAGATGTCCCTGTGAAGGGAAAAACTGTCCCACGATGTCTTTTGTTTGTTTTTTTCTCCTGAAAAGAAGGAAACAGTCCCTCAGCACTCGCCCTGCCCCCACCCGCAACCCGCACTCCACCCACTGCGCACCCTGCTCCCCACACCCCCTTCACCCCATACTTACCACCAGAGCTCGGCACGATGATCTTCGGTGGACTGGGAACACGTCTGCACGCCTCAAAGCCGACTGCGAACTGAGAAAATACCGGTAAGCTGTATAATGTAATAAATAGGGTTTTTTCAACTTTAGTGCATATCTCGGGCATTTTTGGGAATTTTTCCACCAAATATTTAACATGGTGTTTTTGGGACCGCTCCTCATGAATTCTTGAACTGTCATGGCGTTAATCGGCCCTGAAAGGTGGTTTCGCGGTCACTGTGTGGAATCACCCTTCGGGGCTGATTAACAAAACGACAGTGGTAGTGTTCATGAGGTGGGCTCTCAAAAAGCCTATGTTGCAAATTTGGTGGAAAAAATCCCAAAAATGACTGTTTTACGAACGTGCGTTGAGCAGTTGCTACGTACGCTCGTAACTTCACGAATTTACAATATTTTCAAGCCAGATTTTCAACATTGACATTTTGTCATACCTTCTTGAGAGCAGTATAGCTGTCATTGTTCACATCCTGGCCAAAATTTGTTTTCGCACTTCCGGCACAGAATAGCGTGGTCGCTGTTCAAAATCAGTGTTCAGGACAGATTAAGAAAATGACAGTGACACTGTTCATGAGTAGAGGTCCTAAAATGCCTATGTTGAAAATTTGGTAATGATACTCCATAAAATGACTGTGTTACGAGCGTACGTTGCGCAGTTGGCACACACACTTGTAACTTCGCGAATTTATAATATTTTCACTCCAGATTTTCAGCATTGCCATTTTCCCAGACCTACTTATGAACAATACAGCTGTTATTTTTCCCATCCTGGCCAAAATGTGTTTTCACACTTCCGGCGCAGAATAGAGCGGTCATTGTGGGAAATCACTGTTTGGGACAGATTAAGAAAATTACAATGATACTGTTCAGGAGCACAGGTCCTAAAATACCTATGTTGAAAATTTGGTGATGATAGCCCATCAAGTGACTGTGTTACAAGTGTGCTTTGCACACTTTCCACGCACCCTTGTAACTTCGTAGATTTGTAATATTGTCACACCAGATTTTCCAATAGTGCCATTTTTTCACACCTCCTTATAAGCAGTACAGCTGTCATTTTTCACAGCCTGACCGAAATATGTTTTCACAGTTCCGGCATGTTCAGGACAGATTAAGAAAATGACAGTGGCACTGTTCATGAGCAGAGGTACTGAAATCCCTATGTTGAAAATTTGGTGACGAAACTCCATAACATGACTGTGTTACAGGCATGCATTGAACTGTTTCCACGCACCCTTGTAACTTAGCAAATTTGTAATACTGTCATGCCACATTTTCAACAGTGGCATTTTTTCACAACTCCTTATGAACACTACAGCTGTCATTTTTCACATCCTGGCTAAAATATGTTTTTGCAGTCCTGCCGGACAATAGCACGGTCACTCTGGGAAATCAGTGTTTGGGACAGATTAAGATCGACCGAGTGAGAGGGAGGAGTGACCGAGCTCAACTGAACTCTGTCAGGACTGCTGTGGATTTGTTTGTGTTCAGACAAAGGCCCCAACACAAAAGCCCAGTACAAAAGAGCAGCCTGCAGCACTGGGAGAAACAAAACGAGAGAGCGAGTGAGGGAGGAGGAGTGAGCGAACTCACAGAAGCGCTGTCAGGAGTGCTGGGATTTCTTTGTGGGCAGAAAAAGGCACCAATGCGGGAAGGAGCCCTGTACAAAAGGGCAGCTTGCAGCGTCAGGACAAACGGAATGAGCGATGAGAGAGGAAGACTGAACGACCTCAACGGAGCTCTGTTGGGACAGCTGCAGATTTCTTTGTGGATAGACAAAGGTGCCAACGCAGCCAGGAGCCCCATACAAAAGTGCAGTCTGCGCCACCAAGAGAAACGGAATGAGCGAGTGACAGAGCGGTAGTGAGCATGCTCAATGGAGCTCTAGTGTGACTGCTACAGATTTCTTTGTGGGCAGAAAATGCGGCAACACAGGCAGGAGCCCAGTCCAACAGGCCAGCTTGCAGCGCTGGCAGAAACGGAATGTGAGAGTGACAGAGGGGGAGTGAGTGAGCTCAGTGGAGCTGTGTTGGGACTGCTTCAGATTTCTTTCTGGCCAGAAAAAGCCACCAATGCAGGCAGGAGCCCAGTACAAAAGGGCAACCTGCAGCACCAGGAGACACAGAACGAGCGAGTGAGGGATGGGGAGTCAGTGAGCTCAAAGGGGCTCCGTTGAGACTGCTGCAGATTTGTTTGTGGGCAGAAAAAGGCAGCAATGCATGCAGGGGCCCAGTACAAAAGGGCAGCCTGCAGTGGCAGGAAAACCAGAATGAGCGAGTGAGTGAGCTCAACAGAGCTGTATTGTAACTACTGCATATTTCTTTGTGGGCATAAGAAGGCAGCAACGCAGGCAGGAGCCCAGTAGAAAAGGGCAGATTTCAGCGCTGGCAGAACAGAATGAGCGAGTGAGAGAAGGGGAGTGAGCGAGCTCAACGTAGCTTTGTCAGGACTGCTGCAGATTTCTTTGTGGGCAGAAAAAGGGTGCCAACAGAGGCAGGAGCTCGGTAAGAAAGGGCAGCCTGCAGCGCCAGGAAAACCAGAATGAGTGAGTGATAGAGGGGGAATGAGTCACCTCAATGGAGCTCTGTTGGGACAGCTGCAGATTTCTTCCTCAGCAGAACAAGGTGCCAATGCAGGCAGCAGCCCAGTACAAAAGAGCAGCCTGCAGCACCAGGACAAACAGACTGAACCAGTGACAGAGAGCCACTAAGTGAGCTCAACAGACCAACGCAATCAATATTCGGCATTGACAAATGCTTGTTCTATATGACACTCAACATGCTGAAGTACACTAAGTTACACAATTCAGAAATTACAAATATACAGTATTATACATAAAAGGGATGTGCGGGGGGGGGGACGACTGTGTGATAAATTATTTTTGTAGTGTAGCTGTAATATTGTCAGCTGCTGTGCTTGATCCAGAGGCTGGGTGCCAACATTTTTGTTCTGCTCATGGCTCATCTACTATGACATTTTGTAATGGCATGATGGGGTGGGAGGGGGGAGCTCAGATATGACATTTGCCACTTTGCTAGTATACCCAAACAAATCTGCAAACTTTCTGATTTTAAAACTGGGTATATGAAGTTCAGATGTACTTACCATCCTCTTGATTGGCTCAATGATGTCCCTCCCATTCCCAGAACAGGAATTCTACCTGTAGGCAGGTTGACGGTACAGTGGGCAGCAACGGTTCACGCCATGGACAAATGGAGAAAACAAAGACAACAAAGGAGAACGCCGCGACAGGGGCCAGGTCGATTCGGTGCTCACCTCAAACAAGCAGCCAGCTCGTAGCGTAAACCAGGAATTCAAGAAACAGGTGGCACTCGGGTCTCTCCTTAAAGAATGGCAAACAACCAAGCCAGTAGCAAAATACTGTTTTTAATTTATACGCAAGGAGTACCAAACAACAACGGACTCCCTCACCCAGCGCTTCGACTTAAACCAAGTCTTCCTCAGGGGTGTGGTTACAATACAAAAATGTCATTCTTAAATACATGTATCTACTACATAATGCATGAGACACTAATGATGCATTCAAATATCAGACAACATAAAAAGAAAATTATATGTCTTTAAATAGTATACATATATATACATAATACTAAACAATGTATAAACGAATATCAACTAAAAAGTAATGGTTCATGCAACGGTTCACGCCATGGACAAATGGAGAAAACTAAGGCAAAGAGCAACCATTGGTCTGAACATTGGCACCAAAACACTAGCATAGCAACAGGGCAGCAACAAGGCAGCAACCAAAGAAGAAAAGTCAGGCTACCAGCAAGGAAAAACTGGTTAACACCTGGTCCTTCTCTTTTATGCCTTCCTTCTTTCTAGTCTGGCTCTTGTTCCCCATTGTCCAAAGCATACATGGAGGCGCCTATACAGAACACTTCAAAACACCTACGAAAGTCCCCCAGAAGCAAAGAGTTGTCAATTGGGCAGTTTGAGAATCGTTAGCATTGGGGGCTTCTTAATGGTAGGGCCAGTTAACACTTTGGAAACAGCTGTCTCCCGGATCTGCAATTAAGCAGTCCCTAATGCTCAAAGAATCAAAGGGGCATAGATCGACAGAGTTCCGATGCCTATGCTGGTCAGGGTACAGTGGATCAGGGTCCATGGTGTGGGAGGCAACAAACAAAAAAAAAGTAAGAAAGAATGAAACACAGAAGAAGAAATAGAAATGTGACCTAGGCCACAGCAACACAGGCAGTCACAGTACAAGGTCACAAGTAGAACCGTAGGGGTCACAAAAAAATTAATTGGGATTGCAAACATGACCCCTGGTGACCCTTAAATGATGCCCCTTAAAGAGCTAGTGGAGTTAACTGCTTTTTTTGGTGCAGTGATTTTTATGTTCGCTTGCGCGCATGCGCAAGGAACGTTTTGGGAGAGTAGCACACTTGAAGGTGTGCCTCTCCCATCCAATGCACTGCTCCCTTGAGCAGGCTTGGTGGTCCTGCACCAATGGGTGCAGGAGCTCAGTATGACAGCGGTGTTCCTCTGCTTCAAAGGAAAACACGCTGCCATACTGATCTTGCCCGCCATCCTCATCACGCGCTCCCCAGCGCGTCCACGCTGCCCGCCCACCCAAAGCTTTCACCGTGCTGGGAGCCCACCCCAGCGTGGCAGACGTTGTTTGTTTTATTGACGGGGTGCCTAACCCCGTCGGCTCCACGGCCCCTGGGCTATCCTTCTGCCACACTGGGAGCCCACCCCAGCGTGGCAAACATCCCATGTCGCTCTTTTTTTCCCTGTAAACAAAACGTTCCCGCGCGCTGCCTCCCAACCCCTCCCACAACCCGCACCCACCCACTGCTCACCCAGCCTCCCACACCCCCCCCACCCCATGCCTCCGGACTCGGCATAGCGATCTTCGGTGGACCGGGAACCGTCTGCACTCTTCAAAGCCGACCGCGAACTGAGGAAATGCCGGTAAGCTGTATAATGGGCTACATAGGGGGTTTCAACTAATTGCATATCTCAGTCATTTTTTATTTTTGCACCAATTTTAACATGGTTTTGGGACCTTTCTTCATGACGATGTCACTGTCATGGCGTTATTCAGGCCGAAGGGTGATTTCACAGGCACTGTGCAGTCACTGCGTGAAATCACCCTTCGGCCTTCGAATAATGCCATGACAGTGACATCATTCATGAGAAGGGGTCCCAAAACCCCCATGTTGAAAATTTGGTGCAAAAATTCCAAAAAATGACTGTTTTACGAGCGTGCGTTGCGCAGTTCCTACGCAGGCTCGTAAGTTCGCGAATTTTCAATTTTTTCAGTCCAGATTTTTAACTTTGCCATTTTATCACACCTTCTTATGAGTTGTACAGCTGTCATTTTTCACATCTCACCCAAAACATCTTTCCGCCCATGTAGCACACAATGGCGCAGTCGGTGTGCAAAATCAATGTATGGAACACATTAAGAAAATCACAGTGACACTGTTCATGAGCAGAGGTCTTAAAATGGCTATGTTGAAAATTTGGTGAAAAAATTCATAAAAATGACTGTTTTACTTAACGCATGTCGCAGTTCCTATGCATGCTCGTAACGTTTGCGAATTTTCAATATTTGCACTCCAGATTTTCAACATTGCCATTTTACCACACCTCCTCATGAGCAGTTCAGCTGTCATTTTTCACATCCTGCCCAAAATGTGTTTCTGCCCATGTAGCGCACAATGGCGCAGTCGGTGTGCGAACTCAATGTATGGGAAACATTAAGAAAATCACAGTGACCCTGATCATGAGCAGAGGTCTTAAAATGGCTGTGCTGAAAATTTGGTGAAAAAATTCCTAAAAATGACTGTTTTACGAGTCTGCGTTGCACAGTTCCTACCCATGCTCGTAAGTTTGGGAATTTTCAATATTTTCACTCCAGATTTTCAACATTGCCATTTTACCACACCTCCCTATGAGCACTGCATCTGTCATTTTTCACATCTTGCCCAAAACGTGTTTCCGCCCATGTTGCGCACAATGGCACAGTCGGTGTGCGAACTCAGTGTATGGGACACATTAAGAAAATCACAGTGTCACTGTTCATGAGCAGAGATCTTAAAATGGCTATGTTGAAAATTGGCAAAAATTCCTACAAATAACTGTTTTATGAGCGTGCATTGTGCAGTTCCTACGCACGCGTAAGTTTGCGAATTTCCAATATTTTCACTCCACATTTTCAACATTGCCATTTTACCACACCTCCTTATGAGCAGTACAGCTGTCATTTTTCACATCCTGCCCAAAATGTGTTTCCCATGTAGTGCACAATGGCGCAGTAGGTGTGCGAAATCAATGTATGGGACACAGTAAGAAAATCACAGTGACACTGTTCATTAGCAGAGGTTTTAAATGGCAATGTTGAAAATTTGGTGAAAAAATTTGTAATGATTGTTTAATGAGGCTGCAGCATTGCACAGTTACCATGCATCAGAGATTAATTTTCAATACTTCCACCCAGATTTTCAACATTGGCATTTTACCACACTTCCTTATGAGCAGTACAGCTGTCATTTTTCACATCCTGCCCAAAACCTGTTTCCACCTATGTAGCGTACAATGGGGGTAACAAAAAGATCATGCTGACAATTTATTGTGCAAATACCAGCAATCGCACAGGGCATTAGGGTAAAGCACCATACATGGCTCTTACCTTGTCTTATATGCCTTTTTTTTTTAAAGTCTTTTATTATGATATGGTTCCATTAAATACAGTACATACAGCTGCCATACATGGTACAGCAGAGCAAGATTTTTTTTTTTTTTAAGTTGTTTAACCAGGAGTAGCACACTAAGCTAAAAGCTTTTTTGCAGGTGTAACCTGGGAGAACATGGAAGTTAAATGACTTGCTTAGGGTCACAAAGTGTACAAGTGGAATTCAAACCCAGGTCTGGTCTGTTGGATATCACCAGATTTGCAGCTCAGAGCCTTAAACCACTGCGCTATACTGCCTCCCTATGTTTTATTCCCTTTACATGAATCTATTGTGCTTTTAGTTTCCCCTCTGTACCTCCCCTCCATCTCTGCACTGTTCAGACAATTTTTAAATCTCCTTTGCTCTACATGGAATCCCCTCTTGTAACATTGTTTCCTTACCACCATACTTCTAGTAACATTACAAGTACTTCTCAACTATCTGATTCCTAACTAATAAAACTTAAACAGGTTTTTTAACTATATTTTTATCATCTTTCTTTCATAGTGCTTGGCTCTAATCATCTATGGGCTATTCTTTGAATTCAGTCCTGTTCTAGCTGCTCTAGTACAGGTGTCCCTTCCAGTTCCCCTATCAAGTGATGATATGGGAGCCATCTGCTATTGAACCGCGCAATCCCAAGGTTAAGTCTGGCTGTAATTAATTCCATTTCTTTACTTTTTTTGCAGTTCTTGATCCAGTCTCCAACACTTGGAGGGGTGGCTGTGAACCATCTTTGGGTGATTACTTTGGCTGCAGTTGCTATTAAAATGTTAAATAGATATTTCTTGGCACTGCTCCTTAGTTGTTTAGGATATAGCCCTCCAATTAAGTTCCACCCCTCCAGACTGCGTCACTTCCATGAGTTTCATGATCCAGTCCTGTATCTCTTGCCAAATATTTTCCAGCTTCTCACATGCCCAACAAACATGTGTAGGTGTCCCCACCTCCCCACATGCTCTCCAGCATCGATCTGAGGCTCCAGTTTTAAAGTGCTTTGTCCTATTTGGTGTTAGAAAAAATCTGCTCACCATTTTCCACCGGAACTCCTTCCAGCTTCTGGATAGTGTGGTCTTATGTATGGAATGCCAGATTTGGATCCAATCCTTATGGGATAACGTTCCCTGCATTTACTCTTCCCACTGGGCTTGGATCTTGTCTGTTTCTGTTATACCTGTATCCAGATTAAGTGAAGTATACAAATTAGAGATGACATGTTTCGTGGAGAGAAGATGAGAGAAGGTAAACAGCTGTTCTACTAGTGGGTGCTGTCTCACCCCTGCATATTTAAGTTCTGTTCTATTATATAAGACCTCACTTGTAAGTATCTAAAGAAATCTGACTGCAGAAGCTGGAATTCCGTCTGTAGTTGTTGGAAGGTCTTAATGTGTCCTGCCCTGTTAAAAACTGTGATATCAGCCTCAGCCCTCTGTTTCCCCATCTCTTAAATGTACTGACCATTTTTGCTGGCCCACATCTACTATGTTTCCAAATATGGATCCACTGTGGCTGTGTGTTAGTAATTTTCAGTAGCCTGCCTTGTCCATCTGTTCGTTATTCTTGACGGATCCCTTGGGAGTTGAACATCCCATGATAGACTGTCTAAATGTACCCCCTTATTTGTTCCCTCCTCTATTGACTTCCACATCATATCTTTACGGGTATTTGTCAGGTCTATTGGGTCGCCCAATTGTGCCGCTGCATAGCACTCTTTGATGCTGGGCACATCAGATCCCCCTGCCATTTTATTCCGCATTAATAGCTGTCATTTTATCCTTGGCCTCCTGTCTTGCCATATAAATTCTTTCATTTTATATGTGACTTCTTTCCAGTCCTTTTTGGGTATCTGAATAGGTAAATTTTGGAACACAAATAGAAATTTGGGCAAAATATTCATTTTGTATTCTTCCACCCAATTAATAAATGATGTAGGTAATTTTGCCCACCTCTTGATATCCGTGTATATTTCTTGCTTCAGCTTCCCATAGTTCTTTTGATAAAGCTGTCCCAGCCCTCTAGGCATTTTTATTCCCAGGTACCTAACCGACTCTGCACCCCACCTACCTGGCAAACTTCTTTTCACCTCTTCTGCAACCTGTCCACTAACTTGGATTATCTTGGTCGTGTCTATGTTCATTTTAAATCCAGATATTTTTCAATATTGGTGGATCACCTTTAGTACTTGTTGAAGATGTGTTTGGGGGTCCCTTAAATAAATTACTGTATCATCGGTGCATAGTGATATTCTGTTTTCTACTCCGCACACCCGGATTCCTTGTCTCTCTTTATTGGATCTAATGGCCACTGCCACCGGTTCTATACTTATTGCTAAAAGAGGGGAGGATAAAGGGCACCTCTGCCTGGTGCCCCTTTCTACTGTATACTGAAGTTAGGCGAGATAGTGCTGTTTACCTTTACCCTAGTTTTAGGCCCCCTATATATGGCCCCAACTGAAGTCAGAATCTCTTCTGGGAACCCCATCTGTTTCAGAGTTACCAGCAAGAAATCCCAACTGAGTCTGTCAGAAGCTTTTTTGGCGTCAATTAATACAGCTATTTGGGACTCCAGGCTGGTTCCCCTATCTTTCAAAATGTTCAACATCCTTCTCACATTATCTCTTAAATGCCTCCCCAGGACGAACCCTGTCTGGTCTGGATTAACTAAATTTAGTGCCAGTTGTAACATTTTTGCCATAATTTTTGTAAAGATTTTTAGGTCTTGGTTGAGAAGGGATATAGACCTGTATAACTCACACAGCTCTTTATTTTTACCTGCATTTGGGATCACCGTTATGAGTTCATCATTCCATGTTTGAGGGATGACCCCTTTTGCCTGACAGTGTCAGAACAGGTCACCCAATAAGGGAGATAATTGTTCCTTAAATAGTTTTCAAAAGTCTGTGTTGAATCCATTGGGCCCAGAGGATTTATTGGACAGAATATCCATTATCACCCACTACACCTCTGCATCACTAATCCGAGGAAGCGCTTTCCTCTGCTATCAATTCAGGGATTTTTAGCCCATCCAGAAATGTTTGGATTTCTCCGACCTCTGTGCTACCTCTTCCTCCTTGTATAGTGGGGTATATGGGGAAACTGCTTGAGGTTAGAACTGGGGAATCCTCAAAGAGTGTGGGGTCCTGGACTTTTGTGTTTACTGGACTGGCTTTTGGATTGTCACTGGAGTCGAAAGATTGCTTGATTGGAGTTGAACAGTGCCTGGTGTGACAGAGGAGCAACCAAGAGTGGAAGAAGCAGTGAGTCTGATGGGATTATATGGGCTGTTTTTCATGGACTGGGTAGAAGCTGAGCCATTTTTGGCGGAGAGGGATCACTGCTGCAGTCTGGTGGATTGGTCCGGAGCCTGGAGTTGGAGACTGTGGTCCTGAGGCTGGGTTCTTTTTTTTTGAGGACTTGGCAGCTTTTGCTTTTGGACTGCTGCATCGTCGGTGCCGGTTTTCTGGAGCAAGTGAGCCTGTGAAAATTCTGGTCTGAACCCAGGGTGGTGCATCTCAGAGGATGACCGGGGTGAGTTTCTTTAAATCCTGGCCTGAACCCAGGGTGGTTTATTGGGGCAGTTGTTGACTGTGACAGGAGATTGGGGTGGTACTGTCGGAGGACAGGCCCCAGTGTGCCCGCAGTCTCTGGGCTTTGTGAAGGGCAGGCTGGAAAGCCTGTTCGCATGGATCCATTCGCTGGTCGACTTCCTCAGTGGCATCGGGGGAATGACTTGGGGAGAATCTCTTTTTGGCTGGTGGCTTGAGGATTAATCTTTGAGGATTTTAGCTGCAGCAAAGGTCTGTTTTATTAACTTGGAACTTATGGACCTTGTCTGAACACTACCCAGGTCAGATTGTTTCTTTTTTCTTTTCCCCCTGTATATTTCGATGAAGCAGTGAGAGTGCTTCATTTTTTTGTATTCAAGATCAAACCGTGTGACTGTTTACTTTGCCTATGTGAGAGACAGGCTTGAGACTAACACCTCAGGAGTGAGAGCTCTGAGAGTTTCTTCCATTACTTTCAGTTTTTTAGTTATGTACAGGTGGTAGGAAACTGAGACTTTGTGTCCAAACTGTTATAAACTCCTTTGGAGGAGCTAAAATCTGCCTAGACTACTTAAGATCCTTTCTAGTTAAAAATAGGGAGGGGGGGCTGTTGTTTAAAACATTTTAGTGGGTTTGATAGTATTAATCAAATTGGTTGATTAATAGCTGTTTTAAATATTTGGTAGCATGTGTTGGGACCGGGCTTCCGTGAGCAGGCGCTACTCCCCCTCTAGGCTGAGGGACCTGCACCCTTTCGAAAGCCCCCCATTGCTACCCGGGGTATGTAGGCGTTGTCATGCCTTAGGGATTTCACGGAAGAGGTGGAGGGGGAGGGGGGTTCCTCGGCTAAGGGGGGGAGCAGAGTGGGCGAATTAGGGTGGTGAGATCGGAGAGACGCCCTGGGGCGAAATGGGTCCAGGATAGGGGAGTGCAATGCCTGGTTCCCATACCCAAGGGTTCCACTGTGAGTGGGCAAGTGGCCAGCTCCTCCAAGGCCTCTCATCCAACCTGGGTGGTGTTATGCAATGCCAGGTCTAGAAAAAACAAGACAGCAATTATTGCTGATCTTGTTGAGTCATCTGACCTGGCTTGCACTACCGAGACCTGGCTGGATGAGAATGCTGGTCCCATACTGGAGTCAGCAGTTCCAGCCGGGTACTCGGTAATACATCGCCCAAGGTTGGATCGAAGGGGTGGGGGGGGGGTCGCTATTTGTTTTAAATCAGAATTGGGCCTTGTGGGGGTTCCAGTGGTGTCCCCTAGATCCTTTGAGTGTATCATGGGAGTAGGTGTGGGTTACTCGTCTACTGTCCACCTGGTGACGAGAACGTTTTTCTGCAGGAAGTTGCAGACTTCATTGTCGAACTGGTGTTGGAGCCCTACAGGTGGTTGGTCCTGGGGGACTTCAATGCCTGGGTCAACGATGAACTCTCACAATTTGGTCAGAACTTCCTCCAACTGATTATTTTGTTGGGCGTCACACAGGTTGTTACCGCTGCCACCCATATCCAGGATGACTGTTTGGATCTGGTGTTCACCCTGGGGATGGAGATCACTGAACTGGTGGTAGAACCAGTTGGGTGGTCCGACCATCACTCCATAAGGTTCAGTTTCACGACCCCCCCCCCTTATGAGACCTACCCCTTTGGAGATGATCCAGTACCGCTCTTTGAGGGGAGTTACCCCTGGGGGTCTGATGGCGGTACTGGACCTATCGAGTTGGCCTATGGAGTGCATGGAACCAGATACCTTAGTAGTGCACTATAATAATATGGTGCTGAGGGCACTGGATTCCATAGCACCTGTCCGTGTTCGCCCCCTCTCCCTTCGCCCATGGTCCCCTTGGTTTGATGGGATACTGAGGGAGTCGAGGAGAGTAGGGCGGAGATTGGAACGCTGTTGGTGGAAATCCATCCTGGAAGACAACAGGCTTAGACTGATGGCCCATTATGTGGACTATCAATCAGAAATATCCCATAAGAAGGCAGAGTTCCTGTCCAGGGAGATAGCTGCATCAAGAAATCAACCAGCTCAGCTCTTCTGGACCGTGGACAGACTGTGCAATCCAGCCCGTCTGCGGAGTCGGAGAGCTTTTTCACAAATACAGTGTGATGAGTTTGCTCGATTTTTTGAGGATAAGGTGTCATTGATCAGGTCGGAGATCCGCAGTACACATTCTAATGAGCGTTGCAGGGATCAATGTGGGGTTACAGGACCTCGGTCTACCTGGACAGATTTTGACCGGCCAGCGATCATGGATATCATGAAGATTGTCCAGGGCTTGCGACCGGCTTGCTGTAGTTTGGATCCTGGTCCTACGCGCCTCCTTGTGGGATGCATGGATGTGATCAGACCAGTCCTTGCTGAGATAGTCTGGTGCTCTTTGGATCAAGGGGTGTTTCCGGAGCCCTTAAAAGAGGCTGTCGTGAAACCCCTTTTGAAGAAATTTTCCCTAGACCCAGACTGTCTCGCTAACTACAGACCAATCTCTAACCTGCCCTTTTTGGGCAAGGTTATTAAGAAAGTAGTTGCGTTGCAGCTCGATGACTTTCTTACCACCCATGAGGTCTATGATCCTCTCCAGTCCGGTTTCAGGAAGAGGCATAGTACCAAGGCAGCATTGGTCCGGGTACTTAATGATCTCCTAATAGCGAGAGATTGGTCCTCCTTGATCTCTCTCTGCAGCGTTTGATACCGTGGACCATGGGATGTTGCTAGATCACCTGCGGCTATTCTGTAGACTGTTGGGAACAGTCCACGGATGGTTCCACTCTTTCCTCACAGGCAGGTAGTTTCAGGAATTTTTTCCTCTGCTCCCTTTACTCTGTCCTGTGGGGTGCAGCAGGGCTCTGTGCTTTCCCCCATGTTGTTCACGGTGTATACGCTGCCGTTGGGAGACATTATAAGGCGTTATGGGCTGAGTTTTCACTGCTATGCAGATGATACTCAGCTCTATATGTCCTTTGTACTCGAACAGAATGACACAACTGCCTTGCTGAGATCCAGGACTGGATGAGTGCTAACTGGCTGAAACTGAATCCCGGATAAGACTGAGGTGTTGGTTGTGGAACCAGGTCATCATGCAGAGAAGTTGACTCCTGGGTTACCCTCTGGCCTTATACTAGGGGGTAACCAGCTGAGACCTTCTGAACAGGTATGGAATCTGGGCGTAATTCTTGACAGCGGGCTGACACTGAAGGCACAGGTGTCGGCCCGCTGTCAAGCCTTCCTTTTACCATCTGAGGAATATCGCTCAGATAAAACACCTTGTTCCACACGATGACCTTTCTGTGCTGGTCCATGCCTTTGTTTCCTCGCATCTTGATTACTGTAATGCTCTATATCTAGGGTTGCCGGGAGTGGATCTCCGTCGCCTGCAGCTGGTGCAGAATGCTGCAGCCAGGTTGTTGACTGGGTTACCAAGACCTTGCCACATCACACCTGTGCTGCGTGAATTGCACTGGCTGCCAGTGCAGTGGAGAATCACTTTCAAGGTCGCGTTGCTGACCTATAAGATCCTACACAGTCAGGGACCGGGCTACTTGCAAGATCTTCTTCGACCTTACCGCCCTCTTCACCCACTCCACCCCCCTGACAAGGGATTGCTAGAGATTCCCAGGGTTTGTCTTCAGTCATCTGGTGCCAGAGCTTTTTCTTTTATGGCCCCTAACCCTGTGGAATTCTCTACCTCATCAGATTAGAGAGTGTCTGTCCACGGAGTCATTTAAGGCGTCTCTGAAAAGTTATCTGTTTGAATTAGCGTTTGAATAAGTTTACTGCTACTTTTATTGTTTTTATGCTGTTATTTACTATGTTTGATGTTATTTTGATGTGTAATTGCGCTTTGATATGTAGAAAAGTGCATTATAAATACATTTTGATTTGATTTAATTTATAAAAATGCACAAAAGTCTGTGCAATTTTCTCAGGATCCATTTTCCCTTTCCCCAGCTCTGTTTTGTTCTGTATTCTAGTCACCGCTCTTTTTGCTGCTTCCTTTTTAAGTCTAAATGCCAATAAAGCTGTTGCCCTCCCACCCACTTCATAATATTTCTGAGATGTATACCGAAGCTGTTCCTTGATTTTCCTTGTTGCCTGTCCTTGTAATTCTTTCCTAATCTTTGCGATTTCTTGCATGATTTTTTGATTTAAGTGTTGTTCATGGGCCTGTTCTAATTCTTTTAATCTCTGTTCCAGGGCTTGCTGCCTTGCCACTCGTTGTTTCTTTTGGATGGAGGACCAGTTGATGATTTGACCACATAGGACTGCCTTCAAGGCATCCCAAAGGCCCAGCTCTTCTGCCATCCCCCTCATTTATTTGTCTATAAGTTGTGATTTGTTCTATCATTTTTTGTTTAAACATTTTGTCAGTTAATAAAGATGTGTTAAATCTCCAAGTTGTTTTTCTTTGAGTATGATTTAATTGTATTTCTAAAGTGATCAGGGCATGGTCAGATGTTATGATTTGATGGATCCTACTCTGAGCCACCCTACATCACAGTCATCAAATGACGTGATCCTAAATGGAGTTCATTGCAATGATCCCACTACTGTCACAAACTACTTTAATTGTCACTTCTCCAACCTATCCAAATAACACTTCCTCTTCCCCTCTTTGCTACCTACTAGAGATTGTTCCATCCCCAACTTCGATGCTAGGACATCACCCTTTCACTTCAAAGCAGTTACTAGGTTTGAGGTACTGAAACTCCTATATGCCATCTCAGTCAGCACCAGCATTAGCTCTGATAGTCTTGAACCTAGGCTTTTAAAACTTGCTGCTCCTTTTATTGCCTCTCCCCCGGCAAGAATCTTCACACTGTCTCTGTGCCATAGCCAAGTCCCTAACATTTGGAAAATCGCTCGAGTTACCCCTGTTTTCAAAAAAGGTGATTCTAAGGACATTTCTAACTACCGGCCCATTGCCATTCTCTCTGTCCTGAATAAAATCCTTGAAAGCTGGTGACTTCACAAGCAACTGACATTCTACTTAAACACAACCTCCTCTCTGACAAACAACATGGCTTCTGCAAGGGTCACAGCACTTCCACAGCCTTACTTAAATTCACCAATGACACTCTCTGTTATGGATTCCTGCCTTCTAACAGGTGCTATCTTTATTGATCTTACGAAGGCTTTTGACCTTGTAGACCAGCCTTTGCTCCTTTCCTTGCTTCAATCTATGGGTTTTCCCCTCCTGTAGCTGCATGGTACAATAGTTACTTATCAAATAGATTGCAAGTTGTCAAATTTAACTCTGCCTTCTCTGACTCTGCAACCACCAACACTGGAATCCCCCAGGGTTCTATCCTGAGTCCCCAGTTCTTCACTATCTTTATTAATAATATCACCAGTGGCATCACCTCCTGCTCATCTCTCCTCTATGCTGATGATCTTGTCCTGTATACCAGTTACAAAAATCTATTGGACATTAACTGGAATCTCTCCTCTGCCTTCCTAAATATTCAGGCCTGGCTCTCTGCACATAAGCTTGTTCTAAAAGTGGGCAAAATGCAAGCCATGCTCTTTGGCTCTGCATCCAAACTTAAATCCTGCCAAGATCGGCTCAATGTATCCTGCTCTGATGGCTCCCTAATAGGCACTGTGAATTATTTTAAATATCTTGGCATTCTACTGGATGAGTTCCTTGATTTCAATCTCCATATCCAGGCCTCCTACAAATCTGTAACCTCTAAATTAGGGATTGCCTACAAAATTAGTTACGTCTTAACCCGCTCCACCAGAAAGACCATTGCCAAAGGCATTTTGCTACCGGCTCTCACCTATGGTGTTGCTACCTATGCAAATGTGCTAAAGTCTACTCTCTGTATGTGGGCCACTATTTACAGCAATGTTTGTCTGTATGCCTCCTCATCCTCTCAGTGTAAACAGCACTGCCAGCTTTATGTTGATTTAAACTGGCTCTCCCCCTCTGCACTCAGACATTACTCCCTTGCCTCCCTGCTGGATAACGTTATCAGGTCTCAACCCCCCCATCTCTTGCCTCCATGCTCCTACCCCGATCCTCCTCCTGTGGACTTCACTCTCTTGACAAATCTCTTCTATGCATGCTTAGGTGTAAAACTGTAAAGGGCTACTGTGCCTTCTCCCATGTCACCCCTAAACACTGGAACTCTCCCCCCACCCTTGCCATCCGTCATTTGTCATTTCATGCAATCTTTAAAAAGGAATAACTTCAATTCCTGCTCAAATCGGCCACCTGTGTGTGTTTTAATCCTCCTTCGCTCACTCTTGCTTTCTAACGTTTTCTCTTCTTACTACTTCAAACTCTCACTCTGGTCTACTCCTGGCACTGCCCACTCTGATTACTTTGGTTGATCATTGCCAATACTACTGCCATTTGCCTTTCTCCCTTTTATCCTACCTTCTGCACTTATTCCTGTACTGCTTCCTCCATGCCTTTCTTATTATTTCTCTATTGCTCTTGACCCCTAATTGTGTTTCCCTACCCAGCTATGTTTACTACCACTTTTCTCCTTAGCTTACCTTTGTCTGCTATTGCACTGTTTCTGCATATGGTTTTCATTTTTTGACTTGCCCTGTTCCTTGTCTCATGTTTTCTAACTTCTAATGTTTCTCCCCTACCTCTTTATATAATTTGTTCTCCCCTTTTTGTTAATTGCTGCACCTAGAACTTGAATTTGTTGCCTTATAAACTCTTAACACATACTGTAAATTGGTCTTTAGTGGCTGTTGGTGATCTGATATTGTTCTGTAATTTATTGTATATTACTGTATTGTGCTACTCCCTATTACCTTTATATCCTGTTTTTTGTATTGTTTTTATTACCTCCATTAATCTTGTCTTGTATTTTGTACTGTTTCTATTGTAACCTCCCAGGTTGTGTCTGAAAATAGTCATTCTCATGGCTAGAGCACCTACCCATTTAACAAAAACGAAATAAATAAATAAATGTGTCTCCATTTTATGCATAAAGAATGTGTTAATCCATGAATATTCTTGCTGGGGATGTGAAAAGAAAGTATAATCCTTTTACCCCTTATGCAGCTCCCTCCATATGTTCACTAGCCCTTGTTCTTTCAATAGATCCCTTGGTGTCCTGCTAGCAGTTCTGTTTGTGTTCTTGTTCCCTGATGATCTGTCATACTGTGGAGCTATCACACAGTTAAAGTCTCCCTATGATGGTGCAGCTCTCTGGCAGGCCCACTACCTCCTGAAGAGCTTCTTTAATAAATGTGGATGTACCTGTATTTGGGACATATACATTCATGAGGTGCATGGTTACTCCTTGCATCTGACCTGATACCAGGACCCATCTCCCTTATCCATCTCTTTTGGAATCCTTGACCTCAAATCCCAGCCCTTTCCTTATTAAGATTGCTGACCCATTTTGTTTCACTGTGCTGTGTGAGGATGCCAGTACCTGGCCCACCCAACTTCTTCTCAGTTTCTGGTGTTCTGCTTCAGAAAGGTGAGTTTCTTGTACGAATGCTACATCACTTTGTAACCTTTTTAGATCTGCCAACACCTTTGCCCTTTTGACCACTGATTTAATCCATTTTATATTTTGGGATGTGATATCCAGTTTACCCATTTTTAATCTTTTCTAGGTATTTTGCAACTGTCCCTGCTCCACCCTTTTGTTCTTTTGTATTCTGTTGCACTATTTAATTTCATTTTTATTTTATACTGGAAAGGCATGCGAGCAAAACTGCCAATTTTCACAAGCGTCCAGTTGAAAGGTAGTTACAGAGGCAGAATATTCATACTATGTACACAATACAGAAAATAAGATAACATTTAAACAAACAAGATAATTTTGAAAGAAGTTACAAAGCATTGTAAAATAGTTCCATACATTGGGGATAAGAAAAAAGCAAGGTTCAAGCACAGCTGATACAATATAAACAGCAGGTCAAAAACAGAATATACACAAATACATCAATAAATTTACTTTGAAAACCAGTAGGCCCTCTGGTGAGCTAAGAAGTGAAGGATATACTATGATATCCCTAATCTTGATATGCTGATGTTAGGCATGCCGAGTTCAATCACCCAAAATCCACAGCCCCAAATATATCACATGCCTGACAGGAAAAATTTCAGGCATTTCAAACAAACTAAGTGTTAAATGTGGGGGGCTTCACCCCTCACAGCCCTGTAACAAAAATAACTAACTCCAAGGGGGGAGCGGACCCTGGAGTAAAAAAATATTAGTTACGGGAGGTGTGTTCTGCAAAAGGATATGACCCAGTCAAGAACCCAGATCTGAGGGAGTGCGCTGGTAGAGCTGCTGGTGGCCTGTACACCACAGGAGCAGCTCAGCCAACTCCCTGAATCAAATGTCCCTTGAGGAACACCAACAGAGGTAAACTAGAAACCCGTCACATATGCTACCTTACCCCTGTCAAAATCCATCAATGAATTCATCGCTGGGATGCTCACTATGAGGACACTACACCTATCAGGCAATAGTGCCCGGGCAGATGTGTGTTGGGATAGTGAGCCACAGGAGAACATAAGGGTGCTAAAGTAAAAGGGAGATATGGAAAGAGTGTGGTGAGCAGCAAGAGTAAAAGGTTGGGGGCAGCAAGGGAAAATCCCAGCAGAAACATGTCAGAGTTGTTTGAGAAGGTGCCTTCAAGGCTACTCTGAAGCAATAGGAAAAGGAGGCTTATATATGCTACCTGGGGCAGTTGCATGGTGGCTTATTGAGTAAGTGTTCCTTCGGTTTAACCTTAAAAATACTGAGGAAGGGGCTGCTTATGAGGTCAGGTGGGAGCATGTTAAAAAGCTTAGGTCCCCTGTAGGCAGTAATCTTTGGCCTAATGAGGTGTTGCAGCAAGGGATCCAAAAAGGGGAAGACGCAAAGCTCCTACTTTGGTGGGTGGGGCAGGCTTTTTTGAAAAGAGAGGAGATGCTGTGCAGAAGATGATTATTGAGGATTTTATAGAGAAAAGAAGAGGCTTTCCACTTGAACCTGTCCTCAAGGGATAACCAATGAATTGCCTTGTATAGAGCACAGCTGTGAGTACGATGAGGAAGCCCTGTCATAAATCTGATGATGTTTTCATAAGCTGATTTGAGTTTAGTGAACATGACAGTGTTGCTCTGAGGGGAGTAGATTATGGATCCATAGTCAAGGAGAGGCAAGAGTAGGCTGGAGGCTAGCCTACTTTTTGATTCTGGGATGAGGAATTTCCTGATCCTGTAAAGGATCCCAAGTCTCTGGTAGATTTTGTTGATTATAAGGATTATGTGTTGGCCGAAGGAGAGATGCTCATCGAGTGTGAGGCCGAGATATTTGAATCTGCGCACTCACTCTATGACCAAACCATAATTATCTCAGAGTGTGAAATTGAAATTTGATGGTTTGCAAGTGCATTTATTTTTTTGGGAGTTCAGGACCATTCCCTGAGAGGTGAACCAGGTGTGAAATCTGTTGAAATCTGATTGGACAGCAGCGTGAAGGGGTTTGCATCCTTGCAGTATAAAGCATCGTCGTCTGCATAAAGAATGATGTTTGTTCAAGATCATACAATGGTAAGTTTCACTTTTCCTTTTCTGATTTGTTTTGCCAGCTTTAATCATTGTAACCCATAACCATAAAAACTTTAACATTGAACTATGTACATCAACAACAAAGTCCTTAAACATTGTTAGGTTGTTTGCTTTGTGACTTCAGGGTGACTTGAATGGTGTTTTGGCCAGCTTATAGATCTTTCAACACCGGTCTTTACACTTCCAGAAACTCGGATGTCCCGGACCTGGATGTTCCCTCATGTTGGTCTTGTGAGGGTTGACTCTTCCATTTGGAAAGCAAGTCAGACCACTTCCCACAAGCTTTAAGACAGCCAAGACAAGGACTGTCTGTCTCCACTCCTTTTCAATGTTACCGTTCTTAGTATGGGATAGAGTTTCCCCCTTGTATTTCCTTTCTTCCCTCTCCCCACCTTCCTCTCATAAATTTCCTCTCACTTAGGCCACTACGGGGTATTTGCTGACTGTCACCATTAGTTTAACTTTAATTTAGAGGAATCAACCATTGTCCAGTTCCTTAGCTTCTCAATTGCCTTGGCCCAGGAGGAGCACCCCCCCAGGTGGGCTGCAATCCCTGACCAAACCATAAACCATGGCCAAGCGCCTCACTGGGCATTGTGCCCTGTCCCTTAAGCTGGTCAGAGCTGGCCTGTGAACAGCATTACACCTCATTCTGCCATGCTTCCAACTATGTGCCCCGAGCCTCGAGTAAACATCTCCCATTTCCTTACATCAAGCTCATTGCAGGGGGAGGCGATGCTGCCCCTTTTAGGAACCCAAAATTAGGACTCCTGTCTGTTACTGCGTTCCTTCTGCCCTCATAGTCTGACAACGATTCTATTATTTGTATTCTTAATTTTTCTTTTTATTTCCCCCTTTCCTTTCTTTTCCTTTTCCCCCCTTCTCCCCCATTCCTCCCTCCCTCGCTCTCTTATTGTATCTGTATTCCATCTTTTGCAATGATGTCCATCTCAAACTCACTTTTTGTGGCCTTATCAACCCCTTACATTTGCAGGGGCTTAATACAATCTTTTCCCTGTTCCCCATGCCAATAGTGCCCCATTTTGTTTTAGTCCTCCCCTTCACCATGTACCCCTTACTAGATTCCTGCCGCTGCTCTGAGCTTTCCATTGGTCGGTTCCTTTGCCTAGACCTCTTTCCCTTTGTTTCCCTCTTCTTCACCCATGACAGTCCCAGTTATTCTTGTGTGATTTTTTTTTTTTATTATCCTTCGTTTTCACTCATTGAGGTCCTTATCATTTTCATTCGCTTTCAACACTTTCTGCCCCATTCTTACTTTTACAAACCTTACCTCCCTTTCTTTCCCTAGAGGAAATCTCACATAGTACAAGTGTTTTGTCCCCTATTAGCCATCAGCAGACCATTTATGCAGCCATTATTTTAGTCAAGCCATCAGCTCTCTGCAATCTTGCCTCTGCTTGCAGTTTCTTTACCCCTTACTGGTGCTGTAGTCACAAGGTCTTTTCTGTTCCCCCTCCCATGCAACTTATTTTTGCGCGGGAGAGATCCCCCCATATTAATTCCTCCATAGCACTGGTAGTGGCACTACAGTTCCTTACATCTTGATCCTTCTCCTCCTCTTCCTCTTCTCCCTCCCACTCTTCTCCAATTTGTGGCCCAGATACCCAATTTTTTTCAGTAAGGGATCTCGAGGTGGCTCTCAACCCTCAATTCCCTGTGGCTCTTTGTTCATGTTTAGTATATCCCCTTGTCAGTGTTCTGCTCTGTGTACAAACTCTCTGAGCTCTACCTCTCCCCTCCACTTGTTAGTTTCAAGCTCATGGCTTGGGCCTGCTGCTACAGCTGAATCCACAGGCCCCCTGTAGTTGTGGGTGCACATTATCCCTGTATTTCATGTCCCCATTTTCAATCTCCCCCGTATCCAGGCAGTATGTAGCCCCCCCATCAATTCCCCTGTACGTAGTACTTTGACTTTTGGACTTTGCAAGTGAAATTTACAATAAGAAATTTGTAAATGTTTTCATAAAAAGGCCAACTCTGTGGTTACAAAATCCTTGTCATGAATTTTCCTTCAGATTTCATAAATACCTTGGAACACTGTATTATAAACCATAAGGAAAAACAGCCCCAAAATAAAAAAAATGTATTTACTGTATGTGTTCTCTAAAAAATTATAATGGCTGCTTGGATTCTGATTACATGCATACTCAAACAGAGACTGATTAAATTTGTATCACCTAATTGTTGAAACAGGAAAAACTACCACAGACGATTACCCCTATGATCCAAACTAATCCTTAAAGCATAAGAAACCCAGATCTCCATTTGTATGAAAAGATACAGACATGGATTTTAACCCACACTGCCTCTTACCAAGGTATATGTTGGGCACCTTTTAAAATGTTACAACATGGGGGGGGGGCAATTATGACCATAATAACCTGAACCCTCAACTGTCATAGGCAGCACAGTGTATTTTTTTTTTTTTATTAAACTCTAGGATTACAAATACCTTTGAGCAGGAACTGCTCATTTACAAAGGTTCCACGTCAAAGGATGTAGGGTAACATACATACAAAGGTAAACAATAGTTACATTCTTAAAACACAGAGATGGCTAAACATTATTTATACAGTCAAAAGTTCAGAGAGACAACATAAGACAGCTTCAAACAGATTTCAGGGTGAACTGTATATGGGATAGGAGGGAGTCAGGAAGAAGTCGGCAGGCTAAAGAGCCATTGTCGGAGGGTAGAGGTAGGTGGTAAAAGTGTGGGGTGGGTGGGCTGGAGGGCCCCATTAAAGAAAGTGCCAGTTGAGAGTGGAGGGGTGGCTGAGGGGGGAGTAATGGGTGAGAGGGGGGAGGCTGGTGCAAATAGAGTGAGGCAGTATGGCAGGTTACAGATCACCTACAACTTGGGTAAAAGGAGATGACCGTTGCTTAGGAGAGGCAGTCACACTGTGTAGTAGAGGTGAGGGATAGTCGTAGTTGCCTTTTAAAGGAGCCTAGCATCACAGCTGCACGTGTTTCTTTGTTAAGGGTATTTTACCACTGAGGAGCCCTGTGCGTGAACGACCTCTGACCCATAGTGGTCTGGTATCTGGGGACCTGGAAGGTGTGATGTTGAGCACTGTGGGTAAGCTGGGTGTAGGCAGTAAGGAGTTTTGCCACTCCTGATGGCATGAGCCCAAGGAGAACTTTTTTGGTTAGCAGACAGGTCTGATATTGTATTCTACTAAGGAGTGGTAGCCATCCGGCCTGGCCATACAGGTCACAGGTGTGCGTTAGGTGGGCAGCACCTGTAAGAAGCCTACAGACCTTGTTGAGTGTCACAGATATCCTCTGGAGGGCAGTAGGGGAGGCAGGGCCATAGATGATGAGACTGTAGTTGATGACGGAGGTGACAGAGCTATAGATGGCCAGCCTAATAGCATCAGTGATCATGCAGTGTTTGTGCTTGTGGAACAGGCCAATCTGTATATTGACAGTCTTAGCTACATTACCAATGTGCTGTGAGTAAGAAAGTGAACTGTCCAAGGTGATGCAGAGGTATTTAAACTCAGGAACATGTTCAAGTGAAGCCCCCGCATGGTTCTTGATGGTGAGGGACAGAGGTTTGTACTTGTTCCGTGAGTTGCAGAATGTCATGATCTTTGTTTTGCTATAGTTCAGGACAAGTTTGTGTGAGCTAAACCATTCTTCAACATGCCTGAAGTCACATTGCAATGGACTGTCAAGTTGACTAGTATCTCGGTTACTAGTAAACAGTACTGCATCATCCGCATAAAGTAGTATTCTCTGTTGGCAGACGCTAGGGAGACTGTTAAGGAAGAGAGAAAAGAGTAATGGCCCCAGTATTGACCCCTGAGGGACAACTGAGAGGACTGATTTTTCATCAGAGGTGACTCCAGCAATCCTAACATGTTGGACCCTTTCTCCTTGGTAGCTAGAAAACCAGGGCAGTGCATCACTGGAGAGCCTGAGAGCGGTCAGTTGCCTGAGTAGGAGTGGGTGGTTAACAGTATCAAAGGCCTTCATCAGATCAATGAATACTGCCCCCCTCCACATTACTGGGTTACCATAGAGATGAACTGATAAAACGTTACCCCATTCCCCATCTGGCCTTAATCACCTTGTAACCCACATACGCAAATCACACTCATGCCTTTTTAAAGTCATGTACACTGCTGGCTGTTCTAACAGCAATAAAGTGCTGCTGGTGGGTGAGCACCAGTCCTAAAACAGGAAGTGATGTCTTGGGGGAAGTGTGGGACATGAAACGCTGTTTGAAAACAGGGTTACTCTAGCTGTCAGTGGTCCTGAACTTATCAAGTAAGCCTGTATTACTGTACCTGTTACTAAGTGGGTCTGTAGCAGCCATAACTTCTACAACACACACAGTACACCTCTGTGACTATTGTTGTTTTTTGTTTGCTTTTTTCCTTATAGAACAAAGTGAAATAAAACACTGCACTATGCCTGTTGAGTGACAGGTCAAAGACTGAGCCCTGGTGCTGTTTTTCCTGTCTTATATTGCATAAAAAGGTTATTATTCAAATAAATTACAACAGCTAACCAAAATGACAGGGATGTTTATGTCCCCCACCCCCCCCAGAAAAGGGTATGGTATTTAAGTAAACAATAATACCCGACAGAGTGGGCAGTATTGGGTAATACCGGACCAAAAAGGGGCATAATGAGGCCTAACACTGCAGGGGGAGGGCCTTATAGCACCTAGAAGGTCCTGTATTGGCCAATACTGCCAGCCCATAAGGATATTATTTCACTTAGAAAATGAGCACTGTATTATATATGTTTGAAGATAAAAATCATTTTTATGTTAAAATGTTAAAAACTCTTAAGTGTTTTATTTTGTCAAAAAAAATGTATATTTTTTCCGCCTGCATTGCAATGCTATTTTTACGTTTGTTTGTGCGCATGTGCAAGGAACGTCTTGGGAGAATGGGACACTTTGGAGGTGTGCCTCTCCTGACCAATCCCCTACTCCCTTGAACAGGCGTGGCGGTCCTGCACCAATCCGCACTGGTGCTGTGTATGACAGCGGTGGTCTTCTCTTCAAAGAATACCACCGCTGTGTGCTTGCAAGTCACGCACCCCAAATCTTTGCTGCTATGCTGGGAGCTCACCCCAGCGTGGGCAAAAGTCCCAAGAAACTGCCAACGGGGTGCCCAATCCTCTCGACGGCTCTATGGCCCCCATCCATCTTTCTGCCACGCTGGGAGCCCACCCCAGCATGGCAAACATCCCGACCACAAAGTAAAAAAAAAAAAACCTGTAAATTGAAAACGGTCCCACGAGTCTCCCACCTCCTCCCACAACCCGCACCCATCCACTGCGCACCCTGCCTCCCCACACCCCTCTCACCCCATACTTACCTCCTGAGCTCGCGCGACGATCTTCGTGGACAGGAACACGCCTGCACTCTTCAAAGTCGACCGCGAACTGAGGAAATGCCGTAAGCTGTATAATGGGCTAGATGGTTTTTTTTCAACTTTGTTGCATATCTCAGGCATTTTTTGGAATTTTGGCACCAAATTTTCAACATGGGGTTTTTGGAACCTTTTCTCATGAATTCTGTCACTGTCATGGCGTTATTCGGGCCTGAAGGGTGATTTCGCAGTCACTTAGCAAAATCACTTTTCAGGCCTGATTAATGAAACGACAGTGCCAGCGTTCATAAGGTGGGCTCTCAAAAAGCCTATTTTGAAAATTTGGTGAAAAAATTCCTAAAAATGACGGTTTTACGAACGTGCGTTGCACAGTTCCTATGAAGGCTTGTAAGTTCACGAATTTTCAATATTTTCACTCCAGATTTTCAACATTGCCATTTTACCACACCTTCTTATGAGTAGTACAGCTGTCATTTTTCACATCTCACCCAAAACGTGTTTCCGCCCATGTAGCGCACAATGGCACAGTCGGTGTGTGAAATCAATGTATGGGACACATTCAGAAAATCACAGTGACACTGTTCATGAGCAGAGATATTAAAATGGCTATGTTGAAAATTTGGTAAAAAAATTCCTAAAAATGACTGTTTTACGAGTTACGTGTTGCACAGTTCTCACGCGATGCTCAGAGTTTGTTAATTTTCAATATTTTCACTCCAGATTTTCAACATTGCCATTTTACCACACCTCCTTATGAGCAGTATAGCTGTCATTTTTCACATCATGCCCAAAACGTGTTTCCACCCATGTAACGCACAATGGCGCAGTCGGTGTGTGAACTCAATGTATGGGACACATTAAGAAAATCACAGTGACACTGTTCATGAGCAGAGGTCTTAAAATGGCTGTGTTGAAAATTTGGTGAAAAAATTCGTAAAAATGACTGTTTTACGAGTGTGTGTTGCGCAGTTCTATGCACGCTCGTAAGTTTGCGAATTTTCAATATTTTCACTCCAGATTTTCAACATTGCCATTTTACCACACCTCCTTATGAGCAGTATAGCTGTCATTTTTCACATCATGCCCAAAACGTGTTTCCACCCATGTAGCGCACAATGGCGAAGTCGGTGTGCGAAATCAATGTATGGGACACATTAAGAGAATCACAGTGACACTGTTCATTAGCAGAAGTCTTAAAATGGCTATGTTGAAAATTTGGTGAAAAAATTCCTAAAAATGACTGTTTTACGAGCGTGCGTTACGCAGTTCCTACGCACACTCGTAAGTTCACAAATTTTCAATATTTGCACTCCAATGAGTTCCAAATGCCTAAACAGCACATAGAAGCAAGCAACATTCAGCATTGACAAATGCTTGTACTTCTTTGTCACTAATTTTTTTAAGCCATGTCCAAGTGCCAAATACCACTGCAAATACCTGCAATCGAAAGTTCGGCTTTGACAAATGCATGTTGTAGCTGTGACTTATGGAAATGGTTGCCATGGTTAACACTCACACCCCCCACACCCCCACAGAGTGTTGTGCCAGCCGCAGGATTCTTTGAATTTAGGTCAGGCAGTTCCACGGGGAGGGTTCATGACTGGCACTAAAATTTAAGTCACTAAAAAAATCAGACTTGGGAGAAGTGTGGGAGGCAGAAAAGGGTGATAGCAGTTGCCCTTAAATGTGAAGGGGCTATACTACAGTGTCTCGGGCAGTTCCACTTGCTGTTGTTTTACTGAGCCAGGGAAACTCCATTTCTGGTGTTGTCAGTGTCGCTGACAGCTCCTCCCTGAAGATGTGCATCAAGTTGATCATCATTGAAGGCTTCATATCGTATGTCTAGTGGATTGAGATCAATGGCTTTGACCCACTGTTTAACACCATCACCAGCCTGAATGGCAGCAGCAAGTCCAACATTCTTGGACCTCGACTCAATCTGTTTTCTGCTGAGGATTTTGAATCTCACCCAGATGCAGTGGCATACTGACCTCCCTGGGATGGGTTGCAGGCAGATCTGGGTTGTCTCACTTGGGTCACGGTTTTGTAGCCTGTCCACTGAAGAAGCTAGCATTCAATTTTGAGAAGCATGTTCCTAGTGAATGTAAAAGTTACTTAGAGCATCCTGCATTACTAGCAGCCTTAGCATGTATGCTTTTGAGTGGGCACAGAAGCCACAACTTGGTCTGTCACATTTTATCAGTCTGTTGAGGCTTAAAATCTAATATTTTATTTAAATAATGTGTTTCCTTATGTTACTTATGGTTTGGGTATGGGGGGCAGTACTGTGGCTCAAAGATCAAAGGCAACCATTTTAATAAATTTTCCTTTTTAATTTATTTTACAGGTATTTCAATAAAAAAGGACTGTTTTACAAGAATCGATAGGTCTACTGTGGTTCTTTTCATTGTTAATTCCATTATATGTCTCCTCATGTTTCTGTAATTACAATCAGCAGTTTGACTTCTTTTACAGAGTCATCTCCATTTGACTTAGCTGCTAAAGTCAAACAAGCATTTGTCAATGCTGAATGTTGTTTGCGTTGGTCCACTGAGCTCGCTCAGTGCCCCTCTGTCACTTGCTCGCTGTGTTTCTCCCGGTGCTGCAGGCTGCTCTTTTGTACTGGGCTCCTGCCTGCATTGGCACCTTTTTCTGCCCACAGAGAAATCTGCAGCTGTCCCAACAGAGTTCCATTGAAGTGGCTCACTCCCCCTCTCACTCGCTAATTCTGTTTCTCCTGGTGCTGCAGGCTGCCCTTTTGTACTCTGTGTGGGCTCCTGACTCTGTTGGTGGCTTTTTCTGGCCACAAAGAAATCTGCAGCAGTCCCAACACAGGTGTGTTGAGCTTGCTCACTCCCCCGTCTCTCACTCGCTCGTTCCGTTTCTGCCGACGCTGCAGACTGGCCTTTTGTACTGGGCTCCTGCCTGCGTTGCCGCCTTTTTCTGCCCACAAAGAATTCCGCAGCAGTCATGATAGAGCTCCGTTGATCATGCTCACTCCCCCTCCCTCACTCGCTCATTCTGTGTCTCCCAACGCAGTAGGCTGCCCTTTTGTACTGGGCTCCTACCTGCATTGGTGACTTTTTCTGCCCACAAAGAAATCTGCAGCAGTCCCAACACAGCTCCATTGAGCTTGCTCACTCCCCCTCTCTCACTCACTCTTTCCATTTCTGCCGGTGCTGCAGGCTGGACTTTTGTACTGGGCTCCTGCCTGTATTGCCACCTTTTTCTGCCCACAAAGAAATCCACAGCTGTCCTGACAAAGCTCCGTTGAGGTCTCTCACTCCCCCCCATCTCTCTCACTTGTGTTTCTCCCGGTGCTGCAGATTGCCCTTTTGTACTGGGTTCCTGCCTCTGTTGGCACCTTTTTCTGCCAACAAAGAAATCTGCAGCAGTCCTGACAGAGCTCCGTTGACCTCGCTTACTCCTCCTCTCTCACTCGCTCATTCAGTTTCTGCCAGCGCTGCACGCTGCCCTTTTGTACTGGGCTCCTGCCTGCATTGCTTCCCTTTTCTGCCCAAAAAGAGATCTGCAGCAATCACAATAGAGCTCCATTGAGCTTGTTCACTCCCCCTCTCTCACTCGCTCGTTCTGTTTCTCCCACTGCTGCAGGCTGCTCTTTTGTACTGGGCCCCTGCGTGCATTGCTGCCTTTTTCTACCCACAAAGAAATCCACAGCAGTCCCAACAGAGCTCCGTTGAGCTTACTCACCCACTCATTCTGTGCCTCCCAGTGCTGCAGGCTGCCCTTTTGTACTGTGCTGCTGCCTGCGGTGGTGCCTTTTCCTGCCCACAAAGAAATCCGCAGCAGTCCCAACAGAGCTCAGTTGAGCTCGGTCACTCCCCCTCTCTCACTCGCTCGATCCTAATCTGTCCCAAACACTGATTTCAGACAACGACTGTGGTATTCTGCGCCGGAAGTGCGAAAACACATTTCAGCCAGGATGTGAAAAATGACAGCTAAACTGTTCATAAGGAGGTGTGGAAAATGGCAATGTTGAAAATCTGGAGTGATAATATTGCAAAGTTGCGAAGGTACGAGCGTGCCTCGAAACTGCACAACGCACACCCGTAACACACTCATTTTATGGACTTTTGTCACCAAATTTTCAACATAGGCATTTTAGGACCTCTGCTAATGAACATTGTCACTGCCATTTTCATAATGTGTCCCGAACATGGATTTCCCACAGCAACCATGCTACTGTGCTCTGGAACTGCGAAAACAGATTTCAGCCAGGATGTGAAATATGACAGCTGTACTCTTCATAAGGAGGTGCAGAACAATGGCAATGTTAAAAATCTGGAGGGAAAATATTACAAATTCGCGAAGCTATGAGCGTGCGTAGCTTAACTGCACAACGCACATCAGAAACAGTCATTTCTTGATTTTTCCACCAATTTGCAACATAGACTTTTGAGAGCCCACCTCATGAACACAGGCAGTGTTGTTTTGGTAATTGGTCCTGAAAGGTGATTCCATGCAGTGACCACGAAATCACCTTTCAGGACTGATTAACGCCATGACAGTGCTTGAATTCATGAGGAGATGTTTCCAAAACCCCATGTTGAAAATTTGGTGCCAAAATTCCAAAAAATGCCTGAGATATGCATCAAAGCTGAAAAAACTCAATTTATGCCATTATACAGCTTACCAGCATTTCCTCAGTTTGCGGTTGGCTTTGAAGAGTGCAGACGTGTTCCCGGTCCACCGAAGATTGTCGCGCTGGACTCTGCAGGTAAGTATGGGGTGAGGTGGGTGTGGGGGGGCAGGGTGCACAGAGGGTGGGCACGGGTTGCGGGAGGGGTAGGGAGACTGTGAGAGACCGTTTTCTTTTTTGTACAGGTTAAAAAACAGAAAAAACATTGCGGGATGTTTTTTTCTTTACAGGGGCATGTGGCACGCTTGGGTAGGCTCCTAGCATGCCAATGGAGTGTTCTGTTGGGGAGGTCAGCTGTAGCCAATGGGGGACTGGGCACCCCAGGCCACAAAAGGGCAAGAGCCGAGGGGGATTGGGCACCCCCTCTTCACAGATCTAGTGTTTTTTTGTGGGGGGGGACATTATGTCGATGGGAAGTGGGCCCCCGTCGGCAAATCAAACTGGAAGGGGACATAAGCTGACGGGAAGTGGGCTCCCCCAGCAACATAAACTCAGATGGGACTGAAGCTGACAGGGATTGGGGCCACCATCTGCAAACAAAAACTGTTCTGGGGGACGCATGCTGCTGAGGGGGATTGGGCACCCCCTCGTCAGTGGGAGTTAATTAATATTGTTTGTGAACATAGCAGCAAGCTGCCATGTTCACAAACAATATTACACTTGACAACGTTCTGCCCAGCAATGATAGGCCACTCCCTCAATGCAATCGAATCTCTGGTGCTGCAATGACAAGGTGGCCCCTGATTGCAGCGGCTGAAACGTTTCAAGGTGGTGGCACGCTGGCTGAACTAGAGTCAGCAGCAGCATACCACGGCATTGGAAAAGTGGGCCAAGCCTTTAAAGGCTGTAGGGACATTGGCCACAACAGTGCCGTGGCTCCACAACGTGCTTCTGGCAAGCTGCCGCAATGTTTCTTGCGCATGAGTGCAATTAACATAACAGGGAATTATGTTTTCTTCGAATGTCCTTAGCAGTTATGAGAAGGCTGGATGTGCTTGCTGTCTTGTTTCTACTATCAGCTCTCCTATAGTGACATTTTATATTTATTTATTTATTTATTATTATTATTTTTTTAATAAGAAAAGGAAAGCAGTATCTTATCAACTTGATAGCTGCTGCTGATCTAGGTACTGTTGCACCTGTAAGCAACTGATCAGCTCCTTGTCTCGCAGATGATCACACTCTCCATTTCAAAATGGAGGTCCCATGGTTGGATGTTCTTTTCCTGTGTTCTGTTCTGTTCTGTTCCCCATCATTGCCGATATCATTTTTAGTCTAAAAGAATGTCTGTAAGAAGGAAATACAGTACAGCATTACAATGATACAGTACAATTTCTGAAAAATATGTGGTAAATGTGTGTTCAAGATTCTGAATGAGTTTCAGAGGGGAGACTTGTCAGCTGCAGTGCTGGCAGTAAGTTAAAGCATCTACAAGTTTAAAGTGCAGTAGTTTACAAAAACTTTAAGCAATTCCGCCACTACTGGAGCTCACTGACACCTCCTGGCCCTCCCACATGTGCCGGTCCCAGAATAATACGATTATTTTCTAAGTGCCAAATTCCCCTCACTCATCTCTGTTTCTATATGTATATTATATAAATAACTGGTGATCTAGTGGTGGAAAGGAGAAAGAGAGAATTGTAAACATAAGGATCTCTTCTGGCAGACCCATGAAGATCTGCTGCTGTTGCTACAGTATTGCATCTGGCATCACCACAACAAACTGTACCCCCTGGCTTCATTATCATCTCATAAATGATGACTCAGATTGTTTTATTCATTGAGGCCAAAACTAAATTGCAAAATGGCTGGGACTTAGACACTTAGGGTCTAATTTTCAAATTGGTAAGAATGACGCAAGGGACTTGTGTCAAAAGAGTTTGACGTAAGTAATGATTTGCATCACACGTGATTTTCTAAAGCAGCTTGTGTCTGATCCAAACACTGCTGCACCAAAGCCCCCTTGTAACAGGGTTACATCAAACAACCAGGTGTGCCAGGTTGCAAAGGGAACTGCACCATAGTGGAGCTGCAAAGGCCCCTTTTGGGGGATTTTGCAAGCCCCACCATGAACAAAGTAGGGGTTTCCACTTAGACCAGCGATGAGGGGGTCTAACTGGGCTGTGCCAGTGGGGTGTGAGAGAACAGGGGGCAGTAGGGGTGAATTGTAGCACCTGGCATTGTGCTGTTGCAGTGTAGTGCAAAGAAAGAAATTAACTACAAAGAAAGATTAATTTTATTGACACAGAGTCAGAACGGTAATATCATCCCTCATAGTCTAGTGCCACCCCGATCCCTGATGTGTACAGTATGCCTGGTGATGTACTGCCCCCCAACTGTTCCCTGATCACCCCTAAGTAAATTGAAACAAATGCCCCAGTCCTACTGTGCCCCCTCCCTGATAGCCGATCTCACCCAAATAAAAATGCATTATTAGTCCCTGGTTGTCTGGTGGACCCCCCAGCTGTCATGCACTGTCTAAACACCCTGGTCCCCCATCCATGCCCTGATCATGTGACTGGCACAGCCCTCCACTGACCACCATGGCCAGCTGCAGAATGCATTATGAAGAAGCTTGTCCTGTATACTGAGTGAACTGAAACAAGTGCCCCGGTCCTATAGGGCCCTTCCTCCAATTGCTGATCTCAGCCAAATAAAAATGTGTTAATAGTCCCTGGTGGTCTAGTAGACCCTCCCACCCTTCCCAACCTGTCAGTACACAGTACACGCTCCTTCATAATGCAATCTACTGCTGGCTGTGGTTGTGAGTGGAGAGCTGTGCTGGTCACAGGATCGGAGCATGGATGGGGGGAGAAGTGGGGTGATTGGGCAATGCCTGACAGGGTGGGGGGCCACTAGAGCACCAGGGACTATTAATGCATTTTTGTTTGGGTGAGATCGGTGATCAGGGGAGGGGGCACTACAGGGCCAGGGCACTTGTTTCAATTTACTCGGGGTGATCAGGGACCAGATGGGTGAGAGGGCACTACACCACCAGGGATTCTGTACACATCGAGGATCAGAGGGCACTAGACTACCAGGGATGATATTACCATTTGGGCACGGTGTCAATAAAATTAATCTTTCTTTGCAGTTCTGGTCTCCATTGACCACTAGCAATCAATGTTCAGCAACAGAGACCTTAAATCAAAATGTTGCACTAGTAAAAAGAAAAAACATAGAAGTCTAAAACATTTAGTTAAACAAAGCTAAATTTGGGAGCTGGCTCATGCTCCCTATCAGATTCAGCTTGGATTCACTATCACAATAACTGCAGTAATCCATATCAACATATTGGGCCCAATTTTCAAAAGGGGGATGCAGAGCATGTGACCACACCCTGCGTCCCCACAGCATTTGTCACAGCTGCATCCAGGTGTTTGCTGCAACTTGTGCTTCATTTTTAAACCCGGAGCTAAGTTATGACAGTGCTCTCTTTTTACAGCAGCTTGCGCCAAAGCCTTGGAGCAAGCCCCATAAAATGACACCCCATGGAAGCAAATGTATGCCAGAGGGTAGCTGCCATAACTGTGCTGCATTGCCACAAGAGACTTGTGGTGGGGGGATTGCAGCAAACGTCTTTAAAATTTGAACTTGTTGCATGGTTTGCTGCAAGTCGTCACTTGTGGCAAACCCCTCTACAGCATGTCCGTGGCGACGACGCAGACCATTTGAATATTGGGTCATTATCTCAGCACATTTTCTCTTAAAATAAAACTTTTTCAATTCCCTTCTGCAGAGGTTCAGAACTAAAATTAAGCAAACATTTCTGCAGTAACTATAATTGTTCAACCTAATATGAATGATTTTGTTCAGAAATCCGAGACACATCTGACTCCTTCTGCTGTCATTCTCAAAGCACGCAGCAAACACCGGGGGCTTGATTTTCAAATGGGCTATAGTGCCACAATGAACTTACAGCAGAGAAGTATTATGCAAGTGGTGACTTGCAACAAACCATGAGGCAAGTGCGATTTTGAATGCCACTTGCCTCAATCCACCTGCCGCAAGTCTCTTGCAGCAACACAGCACAGTTATGCCAGCTACCCCCAGGTTACATTTGTGTCTGTGGGGGTGCCATTTTGTGGGGCTTGCACTAAGGCTTTGGTGCAGGCTGCCGTAAAAAGAGGGCACTGTTGCAATTTGCATCCCGGGTTTGAAAACTGGGCACAGGTTGCGGCAAACACTGGGATGCAACTGTGGCAAATGTTGTAGGGATGCAAGGCTTAGTCACATGCCCTGCTTCCCCTTTTTGAAGACTGTGCCCTTAGAGTCACAGCATCTTACTATCTAGATGACCATCCTTGGACAGCTAATCACCCATGTATTCTGCTCTCCAGCACACACTTCATGCAGTTTACTACACTTTGCTGGTAATGTTTCACCTTCTTATGGTGATGTGAAGTCCGAACTAATCTGCTTTGTGATGATGGCTGTACAAAAAAGTGTTGTTTTTTTACTTCATGGCAAAGACTGTGTTAAATGTAACAGATGGACATTTCTCATACCTAGTCATTAGGCAACAATAATGCAGTGTAAGAAGAAACTTACATTTCTTGGGGAGCATACCCAGGTTACTGGCATGTGAAGTAATTCTCACAACTGCTATACTATCAAGTTGGTTATGTTTGTTTTTATTAATGAAGATTTTGTACATATTTCTATCAATTATAGTGGGAGGAAAAAGCAAGCAATAATACTCAATAAGGTGGGTGGTACTGGGCAATGCCAGACTGCCCAAGGGCGTAATGCAGCCCGATGCTGCAGGTGGAGGGCCTTATTGCCCATGGAAGGTCCAGTATTGTCCATACCACCAACCCTGGAGGGTATTATTGCACTTAGAAAATGAGCTAGAGGCAGCATTTTTATTTAAAATTTAAGAAAATAAAAAAATTTATAGAAACCTCAATTAAAAACCACTGAAAAGTCAGTTTTGCTGTAAAGTAGTTCCTCTACAAGTATAGAAAATAAGCAGTAGAGGGTGCTGATGCTTTTCTTTGCTGTCCCTCTTGCCTGAATTTTTTAAGAACTTAAAGAATTTAAAATAAAGACTTAGTCACAAACACAAAAAGAAAAGTAGGAAAACAAAAGAGAAGCCATCATAGTGATCGGGTTCATGGAACCGCCTGCTGTCACTGCGCTTTTCAAATGTGCAGAGTGCAACTCTTCACAGCAGCTACTCAGAAGTGTTGCTTGCTTGAGTTGCCTTTCAAACAGTAGCTACCTTCCAGAAATAAATAAAATTGCTAGCAAAACCTATGTAAACTGCCTCGCTATACCGGACTGCCACCACCCGCAAACCTTTGGCTTCACCCAAACTTTAGCATGGTGCACAGCTCACCCGTTTGTTTTATGCCCCTTAACTATCAGAGAGCTGATCGCACTCTCGCTCTTCCAGTCAGCTGCCCACTCTGTCCAGATTGAAACTACTTTTGATTTCTAGCACTAAAACAGATAGTACTTATAGGAAGTGGCTGGGTACCTTACCGCAGACAACAAACTGATGGTGGCAACCCAGAGCCACAAACAGACTTTTTTATTCACTCCTCCTTTCACAACTCCCACCAGAAAAATAGAAGTCATTGGAAAACCTTAGCACTGCTCACTTGAAAGCAATGCCAGCAGCAGCTACTTGTAAGAGTTTTGCTCCTTTTGGGATCATGACCATAACTCCACATACAGGCTAAAAAATTAAACACTGACAGCAACTCTGGGGGGGGGGAGGGGGTAGGGAGGGATGGACAAGACAATTAATAGCAAACTGTTCTCACCCATTATTTTTTCTTTCTACATTCTTATTAGGGGGCAAATAATACCAGAGCTACTGTCACAGCTTACCTTAGTTAATGGCACTGTGAAGGTCATGCTAATGATAACATCCCTCAAGTTCTGCTCAGCCATACATTTTCATTAAACAAAAACCCACAATGAACATCTGCTATAAATATAGACATAACCACTTCCCCAGAAGCAGCATCAATCCTGGGACATTGGACAAGAGGTAGTGTAGTTAAATAAAAACAAAAAAAATGTAGATAGAAATGAGTGCATTTGAGAATGTGTGTGGTATGGTCAAGCAGCTGGTATTGGGGGACCCATATCTCTTACTAAGTGAGAGAAAAAAATGGCCATGATCTTGATTTAAAGTGGGTGATTTGGGCCAATGAGAAATCAGAGTGGCACAGGCATACTCGATCGGGTGAAGGGGGACTGGGGTTGGTACTTTTTATTTCCTGGGTGTCTACTGAAATTTAATGAACCCCTCTGGCAGGGGGTCCAGTCATCCAGAGCCCAGGAAATAAAAAGCCCATTTTCTAAATAGAAAAAAATAAAATAAATGTATGTACCGCAGTACAAATTATCTGTATGGACTCTGACTGCCGATATGAATATGTTTATTGTGTTTTTTATGGTTCGCAGTATAAACCCAGACTAGATCTTCTACCCAGAATTTCTAGGTACATCACCAGAGCTTACAAGATCTAAAGAATTGTAGTACTAGCACATAACATTCTGTGCAAGCAGTGTTCTGTAAAACAAACTGTTATTTATAATCTACTGAAACTCCCTTTTGTTTATTTTTATGTTTACTTGCATGCATATGCAAGAAACATACTGCCACCATACGAGAATTCTTAGGTGTGCCTCCCTGCTTCCAATGCCTTGCTGCCTTTTGCAGGCATGGCCCCACCGCGCCAATGAATGTAAGAGCTGTCTGCGACAGTGTTTGCAAATGCAGCGGCGTACAGTTGAAAGAAAGAACTGCATCTTGTAGGCAATTTGCATACTGCCACCATTGGCAGTATGCAAAGTGCTACATGTCAGCACTGCAGTGAAAGAGCTGTCATAGACAGCTCCTCCCCCCACAACAAGTAGCATGCTGGGAGCCCACCCCAGCGTGCTCATGTGCCCCCCCCACACACACACAGTATGGCCAATGGGGGAGTGCCCAATCCCCCTTTGGCTGCACTGCGTTTCCCTCACAACAGAGTTTTAGGTGCCACGCTGGGAGCCCACCGCAGCATAGCAACAATCTGTAAGGCTGACGGGGGCACCCCGTCAGCTCCTCTGCCCCCCCAACACACTTCCAGGTGCCACGCTGGGAGCCCAACCCAGCATGGAAAACCTCTCTATGGCTAACGGGGGTGCCCAATCTCCGTCGGCTCCACTGCCCCCCCAAAAAAGACTTCCAGCTGCCATGCTGGGAACCCACCCCAGCGTGGCAAACATCCTGCATCGCCTTCTTAAAATGAAAAAAAACTAGAAAGAAAGAACGGTCCTCACTGACTGTCTTTTCTCCCCTACCCAGGCCACCCTCTGCGTACCTTGCCTCCCCACACCCCTCACCCCATATTTACCTCTGGAGTCTGCGCAATGATCTTCGTGGACCGGGAACACGCCTGCACTCTTCAAAGCCTACTGCGAACTGAGGAAATGCAGATAAGCTGTATAATGGAAAAAATAGGGGTTTTCAACTTTGATGCAAATCTCAGGCATTTTTGGACTTTTTTCCCCAAATTTTCAACATAGGGTTTTTGGGACCCCACCTCATGAATTCTGTCACTGTCATTTTGTTATTCAGTCCCAAAAGGTGATTTTGCAGTCAGTGCGCGAAACCACCTTAAGGGACTGATGTAGGAAATGACAGTGTCACAGTTCCTGAGGTAGGCCCCCAAAAACCCTATGTTGAAAATTTGGGGAAAAAATTCCCCAAAATGACTGTTTTACGAGCTTGCATTGCGCAGGTCCTATGCACACTTGTAAGTTCACGAATCTTTAATATTTGCAGTCCAGATTTTCAACATTTCCATTTTACCACACCTCCTTGTCAGCAGTACAGCTGTCATTTTTCACATCTCCCCCAAAATGTGTTTCCACGCAAGTAGCGCACAATGGCGCAGTCGGTGTGTGAAATCAATGTTTGGGACAGATTAACAAAATCACAGTGACACTGTTCATGAGCAGAGGTCTTAAAATGGCTGTGTTGAAAATTTGATGACAAAAGCCCATAAAATGACTGTGTTATGAGCGAGCATTGCGATGTTTCCAAGCACACTCGTAAGTTCATGAATTTGTAATATTTTCAGTCCAGATTTTCACCACTGGCATTTTTCCACACTTCCTTATGAACAGTACAGCTGTACTTTTTCACAACATTGCCACAATGTGTTTTCACACTTTCTGCGCAGAAATGCGTGATTGCTGTGGAAAATCCCTGTTCTGGACAGATTAAGAAAATGACAGTGACATTGTTCATGAGCGGGGGTCCCAAAATGCCTGTGTTGACAATCTGCTGTAAAAAAAAAATGAATTACATTAAGGGTGTGGGTTGCACAGTTTCTACGCCGCGCGTGACTTCACCAGTTTTTTTATTATTTTCACTGCAGATTTTCAACATTGCCATTTTTTCAACCTCTCCATGAACAGTATAGCTGTCATTTTTCACATCCTGTTCGAAATGTGTGTTCGCACCTGTGGTGCCAAATGCCGCAGTCACTGTGCAAAATCAACTTTCGGCTAACAAACTGATATTGCCACTGTTTTCCTATACTGCACCCATCTCACCGTATTTCCTGATGGAATGGGGTGAGCATAAGGGCCAAAGACCCAAAGCACACCGTGATACTTGTCAGTGTCTGCAGGGTAGGGTGTGGTGAAATGGTGTGGCTGTTATGCCTGATGACCTAAAGGCACACCCCACCAATGCCAATGCCAGCAAGCAAACATTCAGCATTAACAAATGCTTGTTAACAGTTGTTTTGATGTGTGACACTGTATGGCACTTTGTTTCTCTAAAAATGACAAAATCCATTGTGCCTATACATTGGGGTGGGGCGTTTCCGTTAATACAGGAGATTACTGATAGCAAAGATTGAGTGCTCAATTTTCTTTTTCGTTAGCAACCAAACTGAATGGGCAGATATTCTGAAAACTGGGCCATAAAATGTGTCGTTTTAAAGTAGAAGCCACAAGTAGTCATAGGAAGTACTGAACGTTTTAAATGTTGACACTGTGTGTTGATACTGTACTGCTTAAAGAGTATTTCTAATGCAGTTTTAATTGCAGTATATTATGATTGTTTCATTTTGATCTGTTTAAGTTCCTTTTTTTCTGTGAATTTTGACTAAGATTGGAGTAAACTACTTTTGTAAGGGATGCAATTTTCAAGCCTCATATTCTAAAAAAAATAGCTTAACAATCAATACATTACCTTTCCACCTCACATGAAGAATGTAATGAATAATATACAAGGAGTCCTCTAAAATATCCTTTGGAATTAAGCATAAATCATGTATACTGCGAATGAAAGAAACATAATCCTCTCTTCATTTAATGAGGCAATAGAGGAGACACACTGATAATGCAGCTGCACTTCAATCCTCCTGCAGACGGTAAATGGAGAACTTGTGTTATTGAAAGTTGATAAATTGTCATGTGGGAGTATTCAACAAGATGTATGGATTTCTCTAGGGTGTGTCTTTACCATATCATAATTAGGTGTGCCTCAACAGAACAGTGTCATACTCTGATAACGAGTTGAAAAATGAACATATTTTTATGGCTCTGCTGGAGAATCAAACAGGAAACTTCAAAGTTAAAAGTTACCCTTCATATTGATTCCTGAATGACATATATTTTTCAGAGTCCCATGTGTCTCCAAGGTTTGCTTAGTAAAATAAACAATATCAAAACATACTACACCACAACAGCACCCTGCTGGGGGCCACATCGCTGCAGCTGATGCCCATCTGTGCCCTGACACCCCATCTGCCTCCTGCCATGCCCCTATGGCCCACGGCCCCTCCTGGCAATGTATTTATTTGCCCCCAATATCGCAGCCCCTCTAGTGTTGTGCCAAGTGGGGACAGGGGCCTGGATACCTGCACCAATTCCCACATATGTGCCAAGTGTTTGGTGCACCTGGCGACCAGCAGCAAACCCAGGGAGTTTGATGCAGGGACCCTGCATGTTCTAAAATCTGGCGCAGGGTCCCTGGTGCATCTGTAGCTTGTTGCAACCCTTACAGCGAAGCAATGTGTGTCTCTCTGGATGCACGACTGGCCGTTGACAAAAATGTTGTCGAACGACCAGACAGCAAAACCGGCAGGTCGACCACTTTTTGCAGTCAGCTGCTGGTTCCAAAGAAAACAAAATGTTTTCTTCAGGGAGATTCACCTCCTGAACCCCGCATGTGGGGAGCTGTGCCCCCACACCCCATCCACTCAGGATTATCAACTCCGAGTCAGATCTGATTTGGGGGGGGTGCAAGACCCCCGACAGACAGTGTCGGGTTTCAGCACGGACATTACAGCCACGTGGTGCTGTAGTCACTGTAGTGTCATTCGCTGTGCTGGTATTGCTGTTGGGGGGTATACGTGTCTCTCTCTAAGGTGTCTGAAAATTGGGCCATTAAGCTCAATCAATCAAGGAAGGGGTGCTGTTTTCAGCAGGGAGGGGTGTGTTCTCAGATTTCTGGTTGTAGCAGCACAGGCATTAATAGCAGCAGATCTTCATGGGTCTCCCCAGAGAGACACCGATGTTTATAAATCTCTTGGTCTTCTTTCCACCACAAGACCACCAGGTTTTTATAAAATATACATATACAAACAGAAATGAGCAAGGGGGAAAATAATATTATTCTGGGACCAACATGCAGGGTGGGGGGTTGGAGGTGTCGATGAGCTCTGGCAGTAGTTGCATTGCCTAAAGTATTCCTAAACAAGTGCACCTTGAAGTTATAGATGTTTTAACTTGCTGCCAGTGCTGCAACCGACGAGTCTCCCCCCCGAAACTCATTCAGAATCTTAAACACACATTCACCACATATTTTCAGAAATTGTACTGTATCATGTAGTGCTGTACTGTATTTTCTTCCTGCAGATACTGTCAATGAGCGTAGAACATAAGGGGAGGAGGGCAGAACACAACACAGGAAAAGAAAATACAACCTCTTCTGTCAGGACTCATATATAGGCTTCGTAGTTTCTTAATCTATGAGGCACAGTTGGCAATTACAAATCATTTAAAAAGACAAAGAACCTCTGTGCGCAAACACTGAGGCAAGGGTTACCCCAAAGGGCATTTGGCTGGGAAGCCAAATTATTGTCTATTATCTATACTACAATATGCTTCTATAGTAGTTTACAATGCCCCAGTTAGTATAGTATGGCGAAAATCTGTCTTATTACACAGGATTGGGAGATTTGCACTCTTATCATCAAATACCACACATCATTGTGATATTATCAATGATTTGGGGTAGTTAACTGTTAAACAGGCATATAAGTTTACTATGACTAAATTCATATTCAAAATAGAGCAATCTGGCATACTTATTAGTCTGAAATTACAACTCGTGGCACCATGGAATGAAATCCTAACCAGATTATCATGTGATTACACTTTGTTAAAAGTCCTGTATAGACACACTTTAAGTGGATAGCGAACTTTTGCATACATTGCACCTACAATCTGGAATGATATTCCTTCAGAAATCAGAAATATAACAAGTTACGATTTGACACAACTTTAAAATCACATTTTAGGATATCATCAGTCTGTGATTATTTTTAAAATGATTGCTTAACCCATAGACATGGAATTGTTATTCCTATTTATATGCTTTTTTGTGTATTGTATATTGTAAGTTTATAAACTGTGTGTGTTAATGTCCGATTTGTGTATGTATATTGTATTTTTATGGACCACGGGTCATATAGGTAAAAGGGATTGTATCCCAGTGTACTAACCAGTATACAAATAAAAATCAAATCAAAGCAAAGACTCTGGATTAAAGCAGACAGGTGATTTGTCTGATTCAGCAATAAACACTGAGAAATTTGTAAAGTGAGAGGAACTGGTGTGAATGGCAGCGGAATGTAGGATGCACTGCCAGAGAAGCTTGCAGAATGTCCCAATCCCCTTTATTCTAAGTAAGACAAATTCATAGTTGAGGCATCCCTTTATCCAAAATCACAGGGTGGTCCCTGATTGAGCAAAGAAAGTGTTGGGCTTTTACTGGTTTCATTGTCTTTTTCTGCAGTATTCTGGCAGATTGATTTTGTGGCACTGGTGACTGAAGTGGGTTTGTTTCAGACAGCAAAACTATACCATCTCCTTTTATCTCTAAGGACATGTTTTTGTTTTTAATGTTGCAAGTTGGACTGGACTGGTATGTAGCTGTACCCTCTGGGAAAGAAGCTGTTGTCATCATAACATTTAGTTGGGGGAGACTGGTGTAAAGGGTGGGGGCACTGAGGCTTTCAGATTGCCCTGACTCCTTTTCCTCACATGAGTCCAAACTCGCACTCTGTGCAATCAATTCCATCCTCTGAGTCGACTTTCTCATGTGGGTCCCATGAGTCAAGAAGATAATTTTAGAAATGTTGGGCATTGTGTTTTTTAAGCCTGGCAGATTGTTTTTACCTTACTTGCTCATTATTTATATATTACTTTCTGTGAAATGGAGTAACCCCAGGAGCAGCACTGAGAAAGCACAGACCAAAATGTTTGGGAAAAAAAAGACAACTGTGGTTACAATTTAAAACACAGAGTTAACCTTTAATATACCATTAGTACGTAACTACAAATTATAAAAGGCACTACTTGTTTGACAATTTTACAGTCCAGCTGGTGAATCAGGACGCAGGAATTGGACAGTGCTCACTGACAGACTACTCAACATAAACAATGATGTGGCTTCCCCCATGATGCCAGTAGTGGTCTGCACTTCAAATGGTGCTGACCATCCAGTGAGGACACAACTGATAGTAAATCTACAACCATAAATAGAAAAACAAATCTGTGCTTTGCTTCACACCAGCATATGACTCCAACAACCTAGAATATCTACTAGCAAATAATTGACATCAGAAATCAGATAATTGGATCCACTAGCTCTTTTAGGCTCTGTTCCTGGACGTAAATAGTTGCTCCTAGATATATGTGGTAATCACAAAATTATGAATTGTTTTAGTAGAACATTTTTTTTCTTCTCTGCAAGCTGGAATGACTAACAATTTGTTGAAATTATTACCCCTGTATCCAGAAGACCTGGGCAAATACCGATCTCCGTTGATCTCCATTCAACAGAATCTAAACTCTTCTGTGCATGGGGCAACCCAAGACCTATCACTTTCACTTACCCATCCCCATTCAAAAACATTGAAACATGCAGCACATTATCTCCAAGCCTGACTGTGGAGCAGACTAGAAACCACTTTAAACACCTTTTTTTCAGCTGTAAATATCTTTAAAAATACAAAACCCTGAAGCCTCAAACCCCTCTAGGAAATCCTTCCCCACCAACCTACATAACCATAAAAAATTGCACAATTTAAAGGCTTATAGTTTTTATCTAGAGGAGGGCAGAAATTCAGAAAAAAAAACCATTGAAGTCAATGGGAAAACTGTATTGTTGCACACTTCAATATCTCTAAAGATTCTGAACCAATTTACATGAAACATTCAAGGATTATAGAGTCTGCCATAGACATCAAATCCTGAATGTTTCATATAAATCTGTAAAACCATCTTTCTGCAAGCAGCAAACAAAAAATTGAATTTAACATAGAATTCACCAGCCACCATAACTAACAATTTTTTCATTTGTGCAGGGTCATTTGAATGAGACAGAAGAGACCAAATCAGTAGAAGTGAATTGAGGATTTAGAGGAAATAACAGAGATGGATGGCATGGAATGACGTCCATCATGGAAGCCTTTGTTGAAGTCTGACAGAAAACTGAATCAGATTCAAGTAGATGGATGGAGAACAACTGATGAAAATTAGAATTTTTAACTGGAATTGAAGAAGGCAAATGCCATCTGTGGCCTTGATTAGAAAAGAGGAAGGAAAATAGTGACAGACCAGCTTAGAGTAGGTTTCCTTGCAGCAGCTGCAGCATGCAGTGGAGTGTATGGTGGCACAAAGCAAGCAGATTCTTTGAAGTTAATGGAATTGCTTGATCTGAAGGAAATAAAAGCTGTCATCATTTTCATCCTAAAGATTAATTGGAGTGTGAAAATACAGTACTTGCTCAGACATTGCAGTACAGGATGAATGGGAATGTAGAGATAGACAGGAGAATTTTATTTATTTGGTTTTTGTTGACTTGGTAAGTGCATTAGACAGATTCTGCCAATTTTCAGGCATGACCCGGGGAAGGGGGATACAGATGAATGCCAACTGACCTTGAACCAGATTAAGCTGTTGGTGGCATTTTTAGAGAATGAACAACAAATTACTACTGAACAACTAGAGGCCTCACAATACTCATGAAACAAGCACAAAAGGCTGTAAAATGACAAAATGACAGCATATGGAACAGGTAGGGCAAATGGTCTAGTGCAGTGCCTGCAATGTAAGTCATTATTCAGAGCCACCCAGGATACTCATGGTTTAACTCTAGATAGATAAGCAGCAGTTTTGGTGGAAACTGATCAGTGATAAACACAGAAGCATCACCATATCTAATAGCAACAGCAAGTTGAGAATACATAGACAATTCACCTAACTGGAGTGTATTGGTCACTGAAACAGTTCAGGAAGTTGAGCCAGAAGTAATGACGTCTGTTGGCATGACACCTGAAAAAGAAGGGTGAAGGAAGAGTCACTATTGAACAGAATGTTTACCAAGAAGACCTGGAAGCTGATACAAAGTGACCTGATTCGACTGTTGACTAGAAGATCTGGATTCCAGGATGCCACTATGGAATTATACCAAGCTATGGATGAACCCACTTGAAGAATGAGAACCCATTACTCATCAAGCTAAAATATGCAGCTGCATAAGTAGGAGTAGGTACTGGTGGTAATGGTGAAGCTGATTTTGCTGTTAATACTGCAAGATACAAATCAAGCAGTTCCTGCTTTCTGGCAAAGGAAAAAATGATGGGCCTTCAATACTCGGTGTACAGACATCATCTCAGGAAAAGTCTATTCTTTAATACAGAACTGAGATTTAGAGGAGGCTTCCTGTGAAGATGTAGTTGGATGGTAGACTGCCAGGTATCATGGCCCACAGGGTCTGAATTGATGAAGTGAGTGACTACAAGGGTTTATGCTGATAACCAGAAAGGACTGCAAGGATGAGTTTAAGTAGGGGTCAGGGGCCCAGATATTCAAACTGCGCCAGGCTGTGGTGCAAGATTGGGCACAGCTCAACTTGGCTGTGCAGGGGTGTGGACTGGGTGATATTCAGCGGAGCTGTGCCATGGCTCAGCAGTGTTGAATATCGCACCCTGGCCACCCCCAGTGTGCATGGTGCAGTGGCACTGCACCAGCACAAGTGGCCAGAGTGGAGCATGGGGATGCGCTAGTGCAAGTTCCATTGCGCCATGCACAGCAACAGCGATATTCAAAAGTTGACTGTATGCAAGGCACACATGGGGTCATTTGCATGTCATTATGGCTCCATTTGCATGCAGATGTGCCAATCCCCAATGACTTGAGCCTAGCGCCCTGCCAGGCAGCAGCCGTCGGGGACCGACGCCCCCTGCAGCCCAATTGCGGGCATTTGTAGTAAAAAAAAAACCTATTATGTCCAATATCCCTGGTGGTCCAGTGGACTGCTATCTGCTCGATCACGGGCATCTGTATAAAGAAAGATATTAGTCCTATATCTGGTGGTCCAGTGGACGCTATCTGCCACTGCGGCATCTGTATAAAGAAAATATTCGTCCTATATCCTTGGTGGTCTGCAGCCCCCCCCACCCTCCTACTGAGCCCTCTCCCCCGGTCAGCTGGCAGGGCACCACCCCACCTGTTCGCCACCCCGCCGCCCACTGACCGACACTCATTAGGTTGCATTTCACAGCGTGAGCCACGGGCATGCAGCTCCTCGTCTGCATTACACATTCCAGATATGTGAATGACTCATTCCATATCTGAATGTGTAGTATGGTAGAGGTTGCACACCATTGGCTCACGCTAGAACCAATGGGCGGCAACCCTACCGAGGTGTCAGACGGCAGGCAGCGGGTGGCAGGTGGGTGCTGCCGCCCGCCGGGCTGACCGGGGAGCGGGCGGTGGGGCTCAGTGGGCGGGTGGAGGGGGTACCACTAGACCACCAGGGATATAGGACGAATATTTTTTCTTTATACAGATGCCCGCAATCTTGCAGATAGTGGTCCAATGGACCACCAGGGATATAGGACGAATATTTTTTCTTTATACAGATGCCCGCGATCGGGCAGATAGCGGTCCACTGGACCACCAGGGATATTGGGGAATTCATTTGTTTTATTACAAATGCCCATGATCGGGCATGGGGAGGCGCTGCCAGATGCAACTGGAATGCAGGTGGCCACCCATAGGTGGCAGCTGCCGTGCTGCACCCTGCAATGCGGCAGCTCACCTGTGGATGACCATCAGTTGTTCCTTTTTTTTTTTTATCAACTTTGTGCTGGTGCAGGTAGGGGTTGCGCACGCATGGCTCTGCACATCCTGGGCTGAATATCAGGCTGTGCAGAGTATGCATGGGCACGCCTCCCCTACCTGTGCCTGCATACATTACTGATGTGCTCCAGCGCATCGGGATTTGTGCCGCACACTTTTCCTTTTTGAATATCGTGCCGGGGCGCATCAGTGCGTTGCGCATGGTGCAACACTGTTGTGCTATGCATAACCCTTTTGAATATCTGGGCCAGGATGTTCATCCTGTCCTGAGGAGGTAACTGCTGTGGGCAGATGACCCTCACTCTCCTAAGTGATGCTCTGAGGATAGGACAAAGTACAGGCTAGGCTATGCACATGGTTGCACAGTTGTGCTTCTACAAGCTGTTGCACTGCCACTATGCTGCTTATCCCAGGAGTGATAAGAACAAATGAGCATCAAAGTCAACAATAAACTAATGAACAAACGAGAGATCTGAAAAGTCAGGTACCCATCAGAGCATGTCATGGGAAGTCCAGAAAAAAGTAAAGCCACTGGAACACCTGAGCATGATGAACAAAAAAGAGATATCAACCAGGAGCAGCAGGAGATACCAATTAAGACCGCAAGACAGACATGCAAAAGCAGCAACTGAGAGAAAGAAAGAAGGCTGTGACTGGAACTCACAAGGAAAGAAGACAGTTGGCCAGCAGAGTAAAAAGCAGGGAGCTAGGAAAGGAGATCTGGAAGAAACACAAGCAAAATAATTACTCCAAAAACACATCAAAGAGGAACAGACAAGCAGCAGGAAGCTGCAGACTACAAGCAGCTGGGGCAGAAATGCAAAAGTATGAGGAAGGCAGAGGAGCTGCAGCAGAAAAAGGCACCAGAGAGAGAGAGAGAGAGAGAGAGAGCAAGACAGCAACACAAAAAGGAGCAGCAAAGTGCAGCACACAAAACAAAACCAGAAGGAAAAGAAATGAAACAAAAAATGGGGTGGGGGTAATAGAAGCAAAGGGAACAAGCAGGCAATAGAAAGCACAACAGCAGCAGCAGCTAAGGGAGCACACACAACAGACAGAGGCAAAAGGGACAGGAGCAAGTAGACACAAGGAGAGAGACACAAGACAAAATGCCAGAGAAAGCATAGAAAATGGAGGCAGCACCAAGGTAAGACCAAACGTGAAAAAACATTAGGCAGGGGAAGTGTATGAGTTTGTGGCTTATCTAAGGCAGGGATGGAGTCTGAGAGCCACCCATTGAACTACAGGTGTAGCCTTTCAATGCTGTCATTTTACATTCTATGTTACTTAAATTTCTTACAATATGTGCATTTTATACACACAAAATGTCTGACAGGGACCAGAGGGAGGGAGCGTGAGGGTACATGTTTACAGTACTTTAATCAGTTGTTCTTTATCATTGTTATTGGGGTCTTGTGGGGGAGGGTGACCGGTAGAAGGATAGGGCATTGGGGAAGTTGAGGGTGTTGGATTCAGAGGGAAGATTTGCAAGGGAGGAGAGTGGGTTTGGATGGTGATTAATGGGGACATTTCTTTATGGTTTGCTAGTTATGGATTTTATATACACAGCATGTCTTGCTTATGGTACAAGTTAGACACTCACTGCATCTCTGGAACTTGCAGCCAGGTTACAAGAGAGATACTGTTGAAATAACCTAATAGGTGAAAAAAATAATGTAACCATTTGGAATGTAAATGGTCTCAAGAACAAAGTTAAAAGAAATTGGGTTATGGGTAGAGTTAAAAAGTTTAAAACTGACATTTTTCTGATTGAGGAGACCCTTATGCCTCCAAGGGAACAGAAGTGAATAAGTTTATATTGGACAGTCACCTGAGTGGGTTCCTGTTTCAGCTCTAAAGCTAGAGGTGTGGCCATTGGCTCAGATCTCCATTGCCAGATAGGCTACTCAGCACCAGTATCGATGGGGTACTATGTGCTGGCTCAGATTCATTTGCTCTGGGGTCTGTATATGAGCCCAAACCAACAAAAATAACCTTTTCTATAAATTGGGATTAGAAATATCACAATTTCAGGATCCTTGTGTACTTTATGGGCATTATAATTACATTTTGGTCTCCATCTTTGACAGCTTAAATACTAATCCAGTCCCGCAGACACACAGTGCCAGAGCTTTGGTCATTCCGGCTGTCACATTTGTTCTCATTGACATCAGGAGACATTGCAACTCAGCTGTTTGTGAGTACAGTTTCTCTTCACACGCTCATCAATCTTATGCATGCATAGACAGGAGTTTGATATCCTCATCTCTGATACTGAAGGTGGCTGCTATCTCATATGCATCAGTCCTGACTTTGACCATACCCCACTGTTCCTGTTTGTGGCCAGAGTCATATCATCACCTATGGCAAGGACTTAAAGACTGAATCTCCCTTCCTCAAAGAGGGTGGAGGTAAATGGAGCTCAGTTCAAGGAAAGGAGGGTGACCAGCGGGGTGCCACAGGGTCAGTTCTGGGGCCAGTTCTATTCAAAGTCTTTATAAGTGACATTGTGGAGGGGCTAGAAGGAAAGGGATGCCTCTTTGCAGATGACACTAAGATCTGCAACAGTGTAGGCATTCTGGGAGGGTGGAAAAAATGAGGTGGAACCTAGGTAAACTAGAGGAATTGTGAAAAGTGTGGCAGCTAAGATTCAGTGCAAAAACAGTGCACCATCATGCATTTGGGGCACAGGAACCAAGGGGAAACTTACATGATGGGGGGAGAGAGAATGGCAGCCATCAAACTAGGAAGGGATATGGGGGTAATCATAAGCATGCATAGACAGGAGTTTGATATCCTCATCTCTGATACCAAAAGTGGATGCTATCTCATATGCTCCGACCCTGACTCTGACCATACCCCACTGTTCCTGTTTGTGGCCAGAGATATATCACCACCCCTGGCAAGTGCTTGAAGACTGGATCTATCCTCCTCAGAGATGGTGGTGGTAAATGGAGATCAATCCAAGGAAAGGAGGGTGACCAGCAGGGTGCCACATGGATCATTTCTGGGGCCAGTACTATTTAGTGTCTTTATAAGTGACATTGCCAAGGATCTTGAAGAAAAAGGTATGCCACTTTGCAAATGACACTAAGATCTGCAACAGGGTAGGCATTCTGGGAGGGTGGAAAAAAATGAGGAGGGACCTAGGTAACCTAGAGAAATGGTCAAGAGTGTAGCAGCTAAGATTCAATGCAAAAAAAAGTGCAAAATCATGCATTTGGGACACAGGAACCAAGGGGAGGCTTACATGATGGGGTAGAGATACTGACAGCCACCAAACTGGAAAGGGATCTGGGGACAATCATGACAGACAGACAGATAGATAGATACTGTAGATAGATAGATAGATAGATAGATAGATAGATAGATAGATAGATAGATAGATAGATAGATAGATAGACAGACAGACAGACAAACACTTTATTTATATAGCGCCTTTCCCGAAGGCTTGGAGCGTTTAACAATATTTAAAAACAATCCATAAACAATATACACCTTCAAAACATTATGCAGAATTCAATATAAAATTCTATCTATCATTCATTTAAAATACACACAGTAAAACAACAGTCAGTTAAGTTTCTTTAGATTCATTACACATCACAAGTGTCAAAGGCCTGATTGAATAAAAAGGTTTTCAAACCCTTTTTGAAGGTCTCCGCTAAGGATGCCTCTTTTAGATGTATTGGTAGAGAGTTGCACAGGGTTAGTGTGGCAACTGAGAATCCACGGTCACCAGATTACCACAACCTGTGCCCACCCCCTCCCTGAATTAATTTGTTTCTTCTCTACCTCCTCTTCTGAGTAAAATGGCTCTGTCCTTCTCACCTCTTCATCTGATTATCTTGTTCTCCTTGCTACTTCTATTTTACCTACCTAGGGCAAGTTACCCTTCTCTTCTTCCAAGCAACCAGACTGACCCTGTCTATCCACACACTGGCACCCTACCTGCTGCTCCTGGCTCCCTATTCTCACCCTCTACTGGGAACAGTCCACAACACCCTTAGGGTCTTGAAAGGGTGATATACACGCATTTGTTCCCTCTTCCACCTCTGGCATTCATGACTGCTCTCTGGGACCGCTGACAACTTTATCTCCCCTGCTACAGCAGTAAACAGACCAGGAAAACCTCCAACAGACAATGATGATGGTACACCCTGAAGCTCCTACTCCTCCTGCTGCTGATTTCGGGTAATATACACCCCAACCCAGGACCAGGACCCACTACTTCTAGCCTTGGCTACAAACTGACTAACTCCGGAACACTCACCCTTGCTACAGTAAACATTTGCCGTCTCCTGCCAAAACTTGATGCCCTGCAAATATTTGTAAATCCGCACAAGTCAGACATCCTTGCAGTTGTTGAAACCTGGCTGTCACCTAAAATCTCGGACATGGCTATTACCCTGCCAGGGTACAACATTTTCCGACTTGACAGAATCGCTAAAAGAGGTGGTGGCTGCGCCTTATATCTCAAAGACTCTCTCCAAGGCCACCCTCTTAAAACACCTGTCTCTGACTCATCCTCCCAGATTCTCACTGTCATAGTTCTACTTGGGGCCTACAATAAAGCCCTGTCAATTGCTGCAATTTACATCCCCCCAAAGAACAAGGAAAAGGCCTCAATTCAGTCCTTGACCTCATCCGATCCCAACCACATGGCTCTGAGACAATCCTCATTGGCGACTTCAATATCGACTGGCTTGCTCCATAATCAGGGGACTTCAAAGATGCCATTTCCTCAGAAAATCTTGCTCAACTGGTTTCCCCCCCTCTCTAGTCAAAATTACAAAACCGGCAAATGTACTCTCCTGGACTGGATACTGACCAGTCACCCATCCTGCATCTCGAACGTCTCTGTCCTTCCTGACACTCTAAGAGACCATTCCCCTGTAATGTGCGTCTGGACAAATAGATTTACCATGACCCCCCAAATTAATCAACAGCAGAGTCCTTCCACGCGGTTAGCTGAAACACCTAAAATCCCGCCTAAGACTGCAAGATTGGTCCCCAATCTTCCACACTCCAGATGTCAACATTGCCCTTGACTTCTTCATCAAAACCTTTAATGCTGCCTGTGACTCTCATGAACCTTTCATAAAGCGGAAAGTCAAAGGCCTGTGCAACCCCTGGCTCTCCTCTGAACTACTAGCATCACTAAAATCCAGGGACCATCTCTGGGTACAGGCTCAGTAAACTAGAAAGCAAATTGACATACAGATTTATAAACAAGCTCGTAATAACTGCACAAAATTAATCCGTCAGCAGAAAAGTACCTACTATAAGGATGCCCTGACAAACACTTGGGGCAAGGGGAATTCATTTTGGAACAATATTAAAGAAATTACAGTAAAGCAGATGAAAACCTCACCCACTATGCTGGTCGTAGATGGTATTACAACGCTGGACCCGACTACCATAGCAAATTCATTCAACTCAGCTTTCACTGACCTCAGCTCTGTTCTTCCACCTGACTGTTTCAATGAAGCCGACCCCCAGACTCTCCCCTCAAGTCCCACCCTCTCACCAAACTGACCTCCATTCTACTTCAAATCAGTCAAACTGTACAAAGCTTGCAACTACATCAGTAAAGCTATTGCTAGGTCCAGGTCAAGTGGGGACTCCCTTGACCTCAAGTTGCTTGCCTCACCCTTGACGAGGTGCTCCTACCATTAACAAAAATCTTCAACCTCTCCCTCTCTCTCTGCCAGTTCCCTGACAGATGGAAATCTGCCTCTGTCACACCAGTCCACAAGAGCGGGGACAGGGCCCTTCTGGTGAAATATCGGCCCATCTCCATACTACCCCCACTCTCCAAGGCCATAGAGCATATAGTATCAGACCAGCTTACAGAATACCTTGATAAATATGATGTCCTGTGCGCTTAACAGCACGGCTTTAGAAAAGGTCACAATACCACCTCAGCCCTCCTCGAATTCACTGGTGCAATCCATAGTTTTTGGACAATAGCCTTCTTACAGGGGCAGTCTTCATCGACCTGATGAAGGTTTTTGATAGCATCTGTCATCATCTACTACTCTCTCAGCTGCTAAATACCAGACTGTCCCCTGAATTTACATACTGGTTTAAGAGCTAACTGGACAACCGCTCACAAAGAATGAAATAGCTGACTTTCTCTCTGATGCCAGACCAGTGCGCTCTGGAGTGCCACAAGGACCAATCCTTGGGTCTCTTCTTTTCAGCATCTTCCTAAATAGTCTTCCACAATCCTGTCCAGAACAACTCCTCCTATACGCTGATGACAGTGTCATCCACTCTACCTATAAGGACCCCCACCTTCTGCAAAGCAAACTACAGCATGGCTTCTCCTCAGTTGAAAACTGGTTCAGTAAACATAAATTTGTCCTCAACTATAAAAAACAAAGCCCATGCTCTTCTGCAGCCCACAAAACAAGCACTGGGACCACCCCCTTACTATTGCAAACTGCCTAGGTGCAATCCTAGAATAAGTGCAAACCTTCAAATACCTTGGAATCACTCTTGACAGTTGTCTATCATATGGGGCTTACATTGACAATGTTTCCAAAGCAGCTAACGTGGTTAGCTGAAACACCTAAAATCCCGCCTAAGACTGTAAGTGTAGTGGCGCCTGTCCACTGGATCCTAGGTCGCTCACGGTGGGACCTCCTGCCAAAACCTGCTTGTCCCTGCTCTGTGTTATGTACCCCGTGCACTGACTGAGTTTTACCTCATATTAATTTGGCATGACATCTACTCTAATGTAATTCGTGCTAAACTGATCCGCTGTTGTATATGACCTGTTCTCTTTTATGATGCCTCCAATGTGTTATCAAGTGTTTCTGTACTATAATGATGATCTGTGTGTTTTCCTGTACCTCTCTGTTCCCATTGTTGTATTCTCCCGGGTCGTTCCTGAAAATAGGCATATTACTTGTCTAGTGTACTTACCTGGTTACCAAAAGCTAAATAAATAAATAAATAACACACATATTGGCCTGCTTTACAGGCATAGGCAGTGCTTAACTCTGCAAGCCTTAAGGATCGCAGTCCAGAGCTCGGTGATCTCAGCTATTGACTATGGCCTCATCATCTACGGTTCCGCTTCCACCACCACCCTCAGGTGCATATCTATGGCTTGTCAACTCATCACTGGATCCCATCGTCTCACCTATAAGTGTGACCGATACGCCCAAACTGGGTGGCTTTAACTCTCAAGCCGCATCAAGTATTTTGCATGCATAATGGCTAAAAAAACATTGATGGGATTTCCCCCGGAGTTCAAGCTTTGCTATAACCTGCACAGAATCCCCACCTCACAAGGGGCTCTGAATCTTAATAACTGCATATCCCGAGATACCGGACCTCACAGGGACAAATATCCTTCACCTACAGAGGTCCCAGCTGGCTAAATGGTCTCACCAGGGACATGTCCTCCCTACCTAACCTAGATCTGTTCAGATCTAACCTTCACCTATTCATCTCTGCCTCTAGCACATGTGACTGTCTTCTCTAACCTGCTGTTCCCTTTTTGGCACTTGTCCCTTCTCATCCACCCACCTCCTCTCCCCCTCTACCTTTCCCCCCTCCTCCTCCTCTTACTTGCACTTCCTGTGTGTTTTGACAATTGCCTCTGGCAACATCCTCTTCTCGTGTCTCACCAAGTTCTCGTTATCAATGTTATCCCTGTCCTGTGCATGCCCCTAGTACCGCCCAATCTGTATGTACTCATGTGATGATAAACAACTGTAACCTAGCTCTGGGAACAAGGAGGCAGCCCTCAGTGGAACAGAGAGCCTGAGATGGATGACAGATGACCTATAGGTGGCCAAACAATGTGCTAAACCTATGGGGAGAGTCAGGTGGGGTACTGGGGTGCACAGGGAGAAGTCTCACCAGCAGAAAGAAGGAATTGGTGATGCCACTGTAGAAATCATTAGTGAGACCTCATCTGGAGTACTGTGTCCAGTTCTTGAGGCTGCATCTCCATAAGGACATAGACAGGGTAGAGGCAGTTCAGAAAAGGGCAAAACAATGGTGCAGGGCCACACCATAAGTCATATGAGGAGAGACTGCAGGACCTCAGTATGTATACCCTGGAGGAGAGGAGGGAAACAGGTGATATGATAGAGACCTTCAAATATCTGAAGGGCATAAATAAGGTACAGGAGGGGAGCATCTTTCACAAAAAGAGATGTTTTAGAACAAGGGATCATGACAAGAGGCTGGAAGGAGGTAGACTAAGGGGTAATGTGAGGAAGTATTTCTTCACAGAAAGGATAGTGGATGCATGGAATAGCCTCCCATTGGAGGTGGTGGGGGCACATTTGGTAGGGGAATTCAAAAATGCATTGGCTAGGCATGGGGAATCCTAGGGGTAGGAAAGAGATCAAAGCAGGGGATCAAGTAGGGTCTGTGGTTTCTGCATGCAGGTAGAACAAATGGGCAGACTAGGTGGGCCTAGCAATCCTTTGCTGCTGTCAATTTCTATGTTTCTGTTTCTGATTAATAAATCAAGAGTGCAAACCCTTTATATCCAAAACTGTTAATGAGTATTTATCCCATAACAAATGAGGAAATTCATCACACAGAGTAAGATGGGAGGCATCATTTAACATACTAATATGAGCTGTGATATGATAAGCAATCAGGCACAAAGGGGAGAAATTTTGTTGGACAAAAGATGAAAATGAGACATTCACATATACACAATTGTGGCAAACCTGGAAGGGAAGTTGGGAATGTTATATGGGATTAAACATTGTTTCCCGGGGTTGGGGGGCGTGGCTTGAGCGCCGGTGTGATGGCTGCCTAAATTGTTCACTCTGTCCTTGCCTGGACACAATCCGAGGTTCACAGATCTGATCTGGGGCTAATCTGACCCAAATTTAGTGGGGGAAGAATCAACAAACTCCTACCGTTTGCCGGGCGCTAGTCTTTTGAGCACATCCAACCGCAGTATCAGCGCAAGCCAGCAATTATGTTTCGGCACGCTGAGTGAAACAGGCTGCTCGGGCCTCAGCCTGCATCCCCAGTACTACCTCAGCCATCTAGCAGACTAACTGGCTGTTCAAACTTGGAGGAAACTGGAATAACTAACAACCTTACCATATTGCTGCAAGGTCTGGTATTTTTGGGGATCAACCAGTGCACTGATACAGCAACTGGCTGGTACCATGGTGGCATCCTCTTCTCCCCCATCTGCCATTACTTAAGGGGACATACAAGGGACTCTGGATCAGCAAACCGAAGTGGTGGATTCCCTGTCTTATATTACAAAAATGCTGGAAACCCTTCTTGTCAGGGTGGATGGGATCAGTGCGGTGCTCACGGGCAATGTGGCCGATGTCCACTGGCTGGAAGACAAATTCAACATGGCTGCATGGTAGGGGAATTCAAAAATGCATTGGATAGGCACAGAGGAACCCTAGGGGTAGGAAAGAGATCAAAGCTGGGGATCAAGTAGTGTCTGTGATTTCTGCAGCAAGTAGAACAAATGGGCAGACTCGGTGGGCAGTGGACGGAAGAACTTGAAAGGCAACAGGGTCTTGTCTGGCAGTGGCTGCATGACCATGAAGTTAAACTAGCCAGACTTTTCAATCAGGCAGAAGACCAGGAGAATCGGGGACTCAGTAACAATATCAGAACTTTGGGCATCCCTGAGGGTGTGGAGGGCCAGAACATGGAATGGTTCCTTAAGGACCTTATCCCCAAGCAACTTGGTGATCACTGGAGGGCCCCAGTTGAGATGGAACATGCACACGGAGTTTTTGGCAAAGCTGGCCACCAAATTCCCCTGCCAGGGCTATCATCGCTTACCAAAAAAATATTTCTACATTAAAGAAGGATTTGGAAAAATTAACACTTTGGGCAAATGAAAATCACATGCAGTTTAATCAAGACAAATATTTAGTAGTGCATTGTAATTAATCAAAAAACAATATATTATATAAACGGACTACCACTTCACCCATCAAATTGTGAAAAAGATTTAGGGATATATGTTAATAATAAACTTACATCAAATGATCACTATGTTAGAACTGCTTGCATGACCAACAGACTTTTGAGGCAAATAAAACGCACTTTTGTTAATCGCACTGAACAATGCCATATTCCATTGTATAGGGCATACATTAGACCGTATCTAGACTATGGCTCCCCTTTCTGGAATCCAAACCAAAAAAAAAGACAAAGCAATTCTGAACAGGTTCAAAGGAGAGTAACTAGAATGATTCCAAGATTAACAAACTTGGATTATCAGAACAGATTAAAAGCTACTGGTCTCTTCTCTCTTCAAACTAGAAGATTAAGAGGTGATATGCTATGGTTTTTAATTTAATAAATTCACCAGATCTAATGGAAAAATGTGGTCTAACACTCTCCAAAAGGAGACATGTTCTGAGACTGCATAATAAACAGCTTGAAGTAAAAACTTCTAAAACCAGCAAAAGGGGAAACTTTTTTCCAATAAGATCATCCATTGTATGGAACACCTTGCCACAAGAATTGGTGGAGGCAACTAGTGCCACTGTCTTTAAAAACATGGTTGAGGGATAATAGATAAATAATGTCCCACATAGTGTGGGGAACAGTCTCGATGGGGTCTGGCCTTCTTCTGTTCTTTCATACCAAGTAATACCTTTTAAGATATTCCGTGAAAGAACAGGTTTTACGGGTAGCCAGAGAACTTGGGGACATCACCTGGAGAGGGCTCGCATCTCGTTCTACAGGGGTTACTCCCATGAGGTGGCAGCCAGACGTAAGGCTTTTGTACCCTTAAAAAAAATTCTTCAAGCCAATGGCTTCAAATATAGATTCAAAGGTCTGACATCCCTGCATATCTTCAAAGAGGGCAAATACTTCCGTGCTGAATACCCACAAGAGGCCAAGGCCTGGCTTAACACACACACTGGCCTGCCATCCTCAAAAACAACACTACATCTCCTAGATGCCTCTGGGTCCCAGGAGGGCAAGATCTGCACAAATGGAATGGAGGAAAGGGGAAGCTTTTTCTAAAGGACTGCACAGTGGGACGGAACAGTCCCATGGCAGATGAGTCCCCCAGGGAAAGATCGAGTGGAAAGAAGGACATCTCGGCTCAAATTTCTACTGTGCCTGGTGATCCTGGAACAGGGCAGAGCCTTTCTGCAACAGTCAGTGAGACCACTAAGTCCCACCAAATGAATTGCCCGAGGCTGAGATCCAGGAGTCCCCAGCGACAGAATGACCATCAACCCTCTACTTCTCTCCCCACGAAACTCCCCAGGGAGGATTTTTCTAGTGAAGGAGAGCAGGGCAAAGGCTCTGATCAGAGGCCTGATCCTATGTACACTACCGCTCCATTGGACTGGGCTGCTGAAGCACAGAACCCAGAAGAAGATGCTGTTGAGCATTGCTCACTGGTCAAACTGGGACTTAAATCATTTGCTGAGGTTGTAGCAGATGGCCCTCAACCACGCAGAGAAGCAGGAGGCTGCCCCATCAGCTCTGCAGTGCCAGGGAAGGAGGGCAGAATTAGCCGGGTTTTCCTATGGCTGGAGGACATCTTATCTTATTCAAGGCTAAGCTATGGATTTTTCCTTTCTTTGTTTTATTGAACTATGTAGTTGTGGTCTTTTTGCAGTGTACCATTGGCTGGCCACTTGGGCCCCCAGTTCTGGGGCCTCTGGGGCATCCATGCGGCCGGGGAGTACATAACAGGCCTATTCTCTGCCTTCTTTCTTGTTTAGGGGAGGTTCTTTTTGCTGGTTGATTTGTACCACAGCACCTCCCCCTTTTTTTTCACATGAAGACACAGCGAGTATGGGGAATTGGGAGATGGGTCTACTGGGGACAACCCTTGGTCCTCCCCCCATGCTTCATTTTTTCTTTTAAACTTTCTTTATTTATTGTTTTGATGTCACATAGACACAATACATACAGATTGCATTCAACCTTCCAACATAGATGGTTACAAAGGGGTTCACATAGGCAATTTTATCTACTCAAAATACCTGATCAAGGGAAACAGCAGGAATGATTGGAAACCCCCATATTTCATCAGGTTGTCTACATATACAAATCACCTCACCTTCAAATATTTGTTACTAGAACCTATTCCCTCTTTATTAATCACTGGAACCATATTGACCTAGAATAGACTCTCCATGATGGGTCTGCTCAGGCCCAGCAAGAACTCTAATAATTAAGGGACAAAGTCAGGTCTTACCCCTGTCATGTATAAAACCCATCGTCTCCACAGGATTTCAAACTGAGGTAACCTTTTATTCAAAGAGGCTGTCAATGCCTCCATCCTATATATATTTATCATAATTTCCTGCAATTTATTTAATGTGATAGGGATATGAGACAACCAGTTTTTAGTTATGACCTTTTGGGCTGCTAAAAAAGTTATTTTCAGAAACTTAATTGTAAGGGGGTCTCTACATTCCTTCGGTAATTCCAGAAACAGAAAGCATGTGGGGGACAATATCAGATCTGGAGCGATTATTATCCTAAGGGCTTGTTGCAAGTCCAGTAGGAAGGTGGACAGTGTTGGGCAACTCCATAACGTGTAAATATGTTGCCCGCATTTGACCATAATTCCTCCAACAATCTGCTGTTTTGCCATTTAAGAACAACCCCATGATCTTTGGTGAGCGGAAATACCTAATAAAGATTTTCCAGGAAAAAATCCTGCCAACTAGTGGCTGATAAGCCTCAATGTATTTTAGTTTGTGCCCATTCCCACACCTCCTCCGAAATCTGACTCCCCAAATCCTTTTCCCAGGCTTTCTTTATGGATTCTGTGGTGTCCCCTCTCCATGCCAATAGGTCTTTGTAAAGGTTGAAAATAATATGTGTCCTGGTGGGTGTCCCCTCTATTGCTCTTTTGAAGGTGAAGGCAAGCTGGGGAGGTAATGAAGTCCTCCAACTAAACTCCGAAACCAGACTTCTCACATAGTTCCTGATTTGGAAGTATCTAAATCTATCTTGCCAGGGGATTTCATATCTATTAACAAGTGTTTCAAAGGGAGCAATCTCTCCTTCTTCTATGAAGTGCCAAACTAAATGCAGTCCCCCTTGCCTCCCACCTCTTAAATCTGTTGTCCCACATACCAGGTACAAAGGTGTCCAAATATGGAATAGACATCAGTAAGAATTTCCAGTTATTGGCCTTCTTGTCTTTCAGGATGTTGTACCACGAATCGAGTGTGTGGGCTGTGAAGGGATTCTCCATTTGACCTATATAAGGCCTCTTCCCCTGTCTGAGGAGCAGACTGTTCATGTTAAAAAAGGGCCCCTTCTCTAAGTTCTATGTTTTTCCATTTAGAAATTTATAGGTTGTCTAGCCAGTACATGATCATCCACAGCTGTGCAGCATGATAGTAAAACTTATAATTGGGTAATGAGAGGCCTCCTGCCTTTTTCGGGATCTGGAGTACTGAGAGCCTAATCCTAGGCTTGTGTGGGCCCCATAAAAAACAGGAGACTACCCTGCTTAATACATTAAAATAAGAGTCTGGAATTCTGATAGGTATTGTTTGTACTAGGTATAATAATTTGGGGAGAATTATCATTTTTATGGCCTCCACTCTCTGGGTCAAAGAGATGGGGATAGTTGCCCATTGCTCTAATTCTGACCTAATATTTTCCATGATTGGGGAGAAATTAAGTGAAAATAAATTATCTACCTGAAATCCCAGTTGAACCCCCAGGTACTTAATATGGGATAGGTCCCACTTAAAAGGGTACCTCTGCTTAGTTTGTTCTGATGGTTCATAGTGCATTTTTAAGACCTCCGTCTTAGATACATTCATCTTATATCCAGCCAAGGAACTGAATTCTGTTAGGGCAGCCCACAAATTTTCTAAGGAGTGTTCTGGATCTCGAAGATAAACCTTTGCATAAAGCGCAAGCTTATGCATTCCCCCCCAATTCCCACCCCTGTATCCCCTCATCCTGTCGCAGCACTTGGGCTAGCGGTTCTAGGTACAGGGCGAAAAGAAGGGGGGAGAGGGGCAGCCCTGCCTGGTGCCTCGCTGCAAAGGTATCAGGTGGCAGACTCTACCATTTATTTTTATATAGGCCCTTGGTCTAGTATATATCTTGTTTATGATCTTTACGAAGGCCTCAGAGAATCCAAACCTACCAAGAGTCAGCTCCAGAAATTTCCATGCCACCCAGTCGAAGGCCTTCTCAGCGTCCAAACTCAGGACCATACAAGGTGCCCCCGACCGGTCGGCGTGGAACATCACATGTAACGTTCTTTTGATATTGTCTTGGGTTTGTCTACCAGGTATAAACCTTGTTTGATCATAGTTAATTAACCTGGGCAGGATCTCCTCTAGTCGTTTTGCTAGAATCGAAGCATATAGCTTATAGTCAATATTCAATACCGATATAGGGCGGTACGACCCACATTGAGTAGTATCTTTTCCTGGCTTGGGGTTGCTCGATATAACTGCATAGTTCCAGGAATCCAGTATATCCCCTCCCACCTGTGCCAGTCTGCAAGCCCTCATTAGCGGATTATTTATCTCCTTTCTGAAAAATTTTTAAAATTCAGGAGTGTATCCGTCCGGGCCGGGAGATTTCTTAGTTTTCAGTCTTTTAATTGCTGCTGCTAATTCTGTTGGGGATATAGGAGAATCTAAGGATTCTCTAAGTTCTTGGGACAACTCTGGTAGCCTCAATTTGTTTAAATAGGATTTAATTCTGTCTCTATCCAGGGAGTGATCCGCCACATAAAGGTTTGTGTAAAATTCCCTGAAACCTGCAAGAATTTTTTCCGAGGACTTTACTAAACCTCCAGTCCTGGGGTCCCTAATCTGTGTGATTGTGTTTTCCGCAGATTGCCGTCTAAGCCTATGTGCCAGGAGGCGGGAGGCCCGGGGACCAGACTCGTAATACCTCTGTCTTAATCGCTGCAGTGCCTGCTCAGTTCTAATGTCAATAATTCTCTGGATCTGTTGCTTAACTTTTAAGATTTCTGATTGTACCGAAGTCCTTCCCGTTGCAGCTTGGTCCATCAGGGCCTGTAGTTGCCCCTGAAGCTGTTCCAGCTGCTTGTTTTGTTGTCGTTTAAACTGTGCAGCAAATTTAATACAATCCCCCCTGAACACCGCCTTGATAGTGTCCCAGAGCACAGTATCGGGTATCTCCCCTGACTCATTGTCTAGTTGGATTTGTGATAGTCTATTTTTAGCCATGTCCATAAACTCCTTCAAGTTTAAGAAGTAATTGTTAAATCTTCAGAGGGACTGACCTCTTTTGGCCTTCCAACTTAGGGTTAGTAACACCTGGGCATGATCCGAGAGGACAGAGGGGATATGCCTACATTCTATAACCTGGCCTTGATGTTCTCCTGATACTAAAATGTAATCAATTCTAGCATATGAACCATGCGGGTATGAGTAGTGGGTATACTCTTTTTTATTAGAGTTCTGATGTCTCCAGGCGTCTATCCAGAATGCCCCCCTCAGATGTCTCTTAATTAATCTGCCCACCGGGGTCTGTCTAAAAGCCTTTGCCCTAGAGGTATCTTTTTGGTCCCAAATCTGGTTCAAATCTCCGCCTACCACTAGTGTTCCAATGTGGCTTTCTGTGATCTTATGAAGCAGAGAGCCAATGACTTCCTTTGTGGATCCCAGTGGAGCATATAGAGAAGCCAGAGTGATAGGTGCACCCTCCAAGTTCCCCACAAGTATAGCCAGGCAGCCCTCCAGATCTATATAGCTATTAGTCTTTTGAAACTGAGTCCCCTTAGCCACCAGAACTGCCACCCCCCCTTCTTCTTCCCCCTAGAAGCCGCCACTATATTATCAAAGCCAAATTTCCCCAACTTCTGATGTTCGGATTTATTAAGGTGTGTTTCTTGTAATAGGATAAAGGAGGGGTTTTCTCTTTTCAGGGTTGACATAATTTTGTGTCTCTTTATCAGGTTATTTAGCCCATTAACATTATGCGAGCTTATTTTGATCCTTTTACTGTCCCCCATTGATGTGGAAAGATATACTGCTCTTCAAATATACAGGGGTTAACTCCCTCAACTCCAGTGGGTTCTTTGACAACCTCCAGGATATTCCACCCCAGCATGCCTCCTCGTTATCCCTCATATCCCCTGTCGGATGCAACAAGCCCTGTATCTGTTCTCGATATATAAAAAACATTTGCCTATGTAGCTGAATGTTTCACATAGAAATTTGCAGCCTAACATCAACACAAACATAACACATAAATTCATATAACTTAGGAGGTACTCTTAACTGCACAACTTGTACCTCCTGATAACCTCTATATACAGTATGACTCCCAAGGTAGGGGAGCAGAGTGTTCTGTTCCCTGATAAATTGAGTAAACCAAACTCGATTGGGAGGAGAAGGAGGCATTTGTGAAACTCGATCCTCCAGGACCCTAAAGCGATTGAGTCCCTGCCAGATGTCATGGCATACCATCATCGACAGCAATCCTATTGAAATACATAATGTGGATAACTTCACCTAGCCATGCCACCCTCGCATGGCCTCCCTCTTACTCATCCACTTTTTCACCCCCTCCCCCAAAACCCATATTCCATCTTGACAGTTGGAGTTTGGAGATCCCTGTTATCTAGAGACCCTAATAGTTAATGATGAGCCTCAAAGCCTCTAATTTATTTCTGAAGGGCTTCTCCAGACCCCCCGGAAGAAGCATCGGAGAACTGCCTCATGCAACTCTGGGTAGGATTTTGACTATGCTTGTATAGTTAACTCAGCTCCCATAGCAAACCTTCCAGACATTTTAATCCCCAAACCCACCTAGCTTTGTGTGCTTGCTAACCTAGTTCTCCCAATCCCCCCTCGTTTAGCTATAAGCTGTGTCCCGGACATCCTTACCTTGGTATGTCAATCCCTATCTTGTCCATATGTCCGGTTGCGTGGCACCCTGCCTGCTCGAGGTTACCCTTTCTCATCCCCACGGAATTACGCTTTATTCTGGGGGTAGGCATCTAGCAATGCCACCCACGCTTCATCCCGCTGAGAACATCTCCCAGGCACCAGGATACATATTGAATTTAACTTCAGATGTTCAGTCCGCCATCTGCTATACGTTAGACTCCTTCTAGAGAATAATCCCCTTTTAAGTATCTGAAGTCCCCCCCCTTCCCATGCCACCTCAATGTCCTTGGGCCTCTGATGTCTCTCGCATGGCTTGTATGCTTATTTGGATTACTAGGACCAGCTAAGCTGCCTGGAGTTCTCTACCTGAATATGGTTCCCGTTCGTGGGGGGGGCCCTCATTGCCACTTGGTATTTCCAAACAGGTAGTGGCTACCCAGGCTATTAAGAAGGCCCTTACCCACTACTCCTAGCTTCTAAGCAACTGTCGTCATTCTTTCAAATCCGAGCTCAGCCTCACATATAGCCCCCGTAGGTGCCCTCTCCAAGAGTAGAACGTCAGCCTCCCCCGCCCCCCGTCTTTTCCCCCTTGGTATTGATCTCCAGCTCATGTACCATCCACAGTGGAAGTCAGCTCAATCTACAGTGCCACTACCTCAGCCCAGAACTACTTTTGAGACACTCTGAAGATTCCTCCGCTTAAACCCATCGTTCTCAACAACTCCTCCAAGGTTAGGGAGGATCAATGTGAATGCCATAACATCAGCCTCCAACTCTCCGCACAGGCATTCCCCGGGAGCCCTCCCACCCCGCCCCCTAGACCTTTTCAAGTTAATAAACTTTTAAATTCAAAGTAATAGTGGCCATGTTATCATTTGGAACAACTAATAAGACATTAAATCGACCAGTTATTAATATTATATAATGTCTCTGTGGAGGAGGAGAAACCGGAAGAGAGGCCCAGTAAATACAATGGTAAAGACCTCACCGAGAGAAGTGTTCCTTCATGTATTTGGTAGGTTATTCTGCTGTGAGTCCTCAGAGTTTTGACTGTGCGTTAAACGAAATAGCATTTTTTTAATGTCCTTCAGGGTAGTGTTCGCCGCCTTCTTTCCCTCTCGATTACCATCCCATAAGCTGCTGATATGCCAGGGGTTCTGCAGAATTGGTGGCAGGTCTCTACGTCTGGGGGCCAGCAGGACTTCATGACTTCGTTCCCTGAACGCCTGGAGCACCTCCTCGGCTGTATGGTAGATCTCCGTTCCTGAATCCCAGTTTACTCGGAGTCGTGATGGGTAAGGTGCCTGGAATTTTACCTTGATTTCTTTTAGCTTCCTTAAAAGAGGGGCATATGCCTGCCTTTGCTGTTGGATCAGCTGGGGGTAGTCCTGGTCGAATAAAAGTTGGGCCCCATTGTAGTCCACTTGGCCTTGTTTCCATGCTGCCCTTAAAATCTTTTCTTTATCCCGGTAGCTTGAGAATTTTACTATAATAGAACGCAGTCTGCCTGCAGCTGAGGTTGGCTTAGGGACAAGTGCCCAGTGCGCTATTTCGACCTTAAAAGCGAAGGTCTATGGCAAGTCCAGGACATGGCGCAGTAGATCTTCAATAAAATCACTCATCTCTCCTACTTCGGCAGACTCTGGCAGGCCATATATCCCGATGTTGTCTCGTCGAGAACGTGCCTCTAGGTCTAGACACTTAGCTGAAATACTTTCATTTTGCTGTATTAAGAATTCAATTGCCCTGGAGATCTGCTGCAAATCATCCTCAGCTGTCGACACCCGGTCCTCTGCTCCGGTGACACTGGTTTCTAACTTAGTCAAATCCGAGTGTAACTTGCTGAACTCGAGTTTTGTTTCACTTCGAAATTGTTTGATTTCTGCCAAAAGTGTTTCAAATCTTGTTCTGGAAAGGCTGTCCATCTCGACTTCAGTATCACCTCCCGCCGCGCTCACAGGGGACTCCCTCCTGCTCGCAGCTGAACCTGCGGGGCTCAATCCAGGGTAATCTCGCTTCACCTTCAAACTCTAGATCGGGATCTCCTTCTAGGTGTATTCCCACGGTTTGTTTTGTGCATTTTCGCCAATATTATCAGGGCTTAGGCTGTGTGGAAATAAATCAATGGATCTCGAGGGAGAGAGCTCTCTGATTAGGCTTCCATGCTGCCGATGACGTCACTGGAAGTCATCGCTTCATATTTTAAATGGGCCCTATGGGGAGTTGTGGGAGTATAACCCCTCGTACACTCTAACCCTCCCCTTCTTTACATCCCGCTTTCTGGGGTGGATCAGGCTGTTCCCCCATTCCCCTTGGCTTCTCCTTTCCAGCCTAGATGGTCTGTTTTTCAACCAGTGAACTAGGGGGAGGGCTCACTAAGAGAATTTATCTGGTAACCAGTTATTTTATACTGTACTTAGAAATTGGTTGAGTTTAATGTTTTGCTTGTGGTTGGGTCATTTGCTCATTTACTGCTAAACTGTTTGTTCTATAGATATGAGTTTCCTGAACGTTGTTCTGACTACTAGTTCTGGCAAGCAGCTAGGAGCTGGGTCCCCCCCCCCCACTTCCCTAGATCCTTCCTCAGATCCCTAATCTAGGGATCCCTCCTTCCTTACCCCGGGTCACCTATTGGTAGTGTTTCATCCAGGTCAGGATAGGCTGCCATCAGTGGTCGACCTATCCATTACCTCACTTGGGTGTGTGAACTAATGTAGCTAGGGGGCTCAGCTATTGCAGGGACCCCCTTACATGCTTAACTCCTCACCCTTAGTGTATTCACTTTTATAATTCTACAACTTTGCCTGTGTCACAAAAGTTTTTTTGCTATTATTTAATCACATCAGGTGGCCACACCTTTTCATAGTACTCACTACCCCCTTTAATGGGGGAGGTTAAGGTTCTCTCACCTACCTCTCTCCACAGACAACTGTGACCCCCCTGCCCTCCGAGCTCATCTTGCTAACATATATTGCCCTAACTGAGAACTGCAGAGGTCTCCATAAGACTTAAATTAGGGGATCGGGAGTCTCACTATTTGATAGTCTTAATCTGTTTCTTACTGTTCTAGCATACTTTATAAAGATTGTGTTGTGGCCCAGTGGTGCTGAGGGTTGAGGTGCTGGATGCCACGTCTCACGCCACGCCGGTGACCCGGGTTCAGGAACGAGCCCAGGCTGTCGGAGGTTGGAAGGGGTGAGAGAGGATTGAGCATCCGGAGGACTGCTCTCCTCTCTCTGGGAGGGATCAAGGGTCAGTCCGGCATTGAAGCAGCCCCCGGTAGAGACTGGAGGCACTGCAATGCCTTGGGGCTGTACGCAGAGGAAAATGTCAGGCGGCTGCCTTCCGGACATGGGTGGGCGCATTCACGCCACGGGCAGGGCAGCACTGCATGTCCTACATCTGGGGACAAAAGCAGAAAATACCCTACCACGCTCGCATAGATGAAGGGGGTTCCAGGGACATAGCCCACATCCCACTGTTGGCCCTGCACTCGGAGGACTCCATGGCTGACCCACCACCCAGGTAAGACCTCTCTAATCTCAGAAAGGATGTCGTGGGAGGATGGGCCCACCCCGGGGGGTGATCCGGGGGGGACTAGGTCTGCCTGGGTGGTTGGGGGAGTCCCTCCATTCAAGGAAGGGTTCAGACTGGGAGTAGAGGCGGTCATTGCATGAACACCCCAGGAGGATGCCCTGGTGTGGTGGTGATAAAACAGAATTCGGGGAAAAAAAATAAAGATTGTGTTGTTATTCCTCTTATTCTCAGGACTGCTGTAAGTGTTGCATCTCATATTTATCATATATCAGAAAAATACCCCAGCCACATCACTCAGCCTATGCTGACACTGAGGAACACACACATCTAGAGTCTATCAAGAGTCAGGTAACTGTTAGTCCCTAGTAGTCTGGCGGCCTAGAAGTAAGTGGAATTGGTCACTGTCTTAGGGATGTCACGTCAGGTAATGCTAAGCAGGGGTGGAGGTGTGTTTCCCGGAACATCAAGGGGTTCAATCATCCAGTTAAATGCATCAAGGTTTTGCAACATCTCCGATCTCTAGGTGCAGATATTGCCCTTCTCCAGGAAACACACCTCACTGCCAGGACGGTACAATGGCTCAAAAAATGATGGGTGGGTAAGGTTCTTGTGAGCTCTGCTTCTACCAAATCAAAGGGGGTAGCTATCTTGATCCATAAAGCCTGTCCCTGGGTTGACGAGACTACGAAGACAGATGCTCTGGGCCAATGGATTGCAACTTGCTTCTTGTATCCGGGAGGGAGAGTTATAGTTGTGAATGTATACGGCTCCAATTCAGATCCAGCTGATTTCCTAGCTGAAATCAGTCAGGCCCTTGCCTTTCTTTCTGATACACAGACCATACTTGAGGGTGACTTTAATCTAGTATCAGATATCTTCTTGGACAGGTCCCACCCCACTTCCCTGGCTCACACTAAGACCAGAGCAGCTCTGCAGGAATTAATAGAGGAATGGGGACTCGTGGACCCATGGAGGAGGGACAATCCCACAGGAAGGGATTGCACATACTTTTCTCCTGTACACAACACTCACAGCTGCATTGACTATTGGCTGGTGAACCAGGAAGTGGCATAGGGCATAAATGACATGAGAATAGGAAACATACTGATCTCTGATCATGCACTGATCACTTGTAGTTATCTTTCATCTGGACAAGGTTTGTCCTCCATAAGGTGTAGGTGTAATCCTCTACTTCTTTGGGACAAGGAGTTCTGCTCCACTATGGTGGAGGAGGTGAAGGCTTGCTTCCTCAACAATTCTGAGGGGGGGGAGGTGAGAGCTGGCACCGTTTGGGAGGCCTTCAAGGCAGTGCTGTGGGGCGTATCATTTCCTACACAGCTGCAAAGAATAAGGCCTGAAAGGAGGAGATCACTAAGTTGCAGACAGAACTAACCACTCTGGAGTCGAGGTTCAAGTTCTCCTCCTCTCCACAGGTGAATAATACCCTCCTGACCTCTATACTCAAGCTCAAATATTGCATTAACACCCTTCTTCAGCACAAGGCAGAGTATCAACTTCTTAGATCTGAACACAAGTTTTGGAAGGGGGTGATAAGGGAGGTAAACTGCTTGCCTATCACCTTAGGAAGGAGCAAGCCACATCTTGGATACATGCCCTATGGAACTCCACTGGAAAGGTGGTCTCGGACCCCAAGGATATTAATGAGGCTATGCAACTCTTCCATCAGTCCCTATACCAGTCCAAAACTCTCCTGAATGACTCGAGCATAGCAAGAGAGTTAGAAGACTTCTGTAGTTTCATTCATATTCCCTGCCTCTCCCCAGAGCTAAGACAAAGACTGGATAGTCCCATCACAACAGAGGAACTCTGTGCTGCCCTGTCTCAGCTAGCTAAAGGAAAAGTGCCTGGGCTGGATGGCATGACAGTAGAGCTCTACCAGCTGTTGCAGGAGGAAATTTCAACACCATTCCTCCAAGTTCTCCAGGAAGCTCATGGCAAAGGCTCCCTCCCTCCAACCATGAAAGAGGCATTAATCACTCTGCTTCTTAAGAAGTCCTCAGACCACCTAGACTGCACCAACTTTTGCCCTATCTCACTTTTGTCAGTGGACACGAAGATAGTGGCAAAGGTGCTAGCCAACAGAATGGTGGATATTTTACCTACTCTGGTTCACCCATCTCAGGCAGGATTCTCCAAAGGGAAGTCTGGTGGTGGATAATCTGAGGCTTAACCTTAAATGGCTGGTGCTACAATCCTCTGGACCCATGGTGGCCTTGGCAGTAGACTTCTCTACGGTTTTTGACTCTGTAAGTGGCATTACCTTCACAGAATCCTATGCTATGTAAACCCGGCCCTTATTTTCAGGGGTTGATATCCATTTTGTACAATTCACCCTCTGCCAGGATTCTAACTAACAAAGACATCTTGCCTCCTTTCCACCCACAGAGGGGCACTCGTCAGGGCTGTCCCCTCTCTCTCTTGCTTTTTCTTATCCCCCTAGATCCCCTAGTGAGGAAATTCATAGCCTCCATGGATATCTCAGGGATCCAGGCAGGAGGAAAATCATGTCTGGTCAACTCCTTTGCTGATGACCTCCTCCTTACCATGTCCAACCCAGAGCGATCTCTGCCTAAAGCCCTAGCCATACTCCAGGACTTCATGAGATTATCAAGACTCCTGGTGAACTACAGGAAAATGACTCTCTCTCCCTTAAATCTGGCCTGCTCTAAGGACTGCCTGCGGGGAACAGATATTTCCTGGACCCCTCAGGGCTTCTCCTATTTAGGTGTCTTTATTACTACCAGATGGAAAGAGTTGGACAATGCTAACTTCACCCTTCTACTTACCTCTTTAACTGCTGAAGTTGACTGCTGGTGTAAACTTAACCTTTCCATGAAGGGCAGGGTCGAGGCCATACGGATGTTCTCCTTCCAAAGGTCTTCTACCTCATCCATAATCTCCCCATCCATCTGTCCCCTAAGCTATTCCAAGCCCTGGATAAACTCGTCTCCCTCCTGCTTTGGGATGGCAAAACTGCTCGCTGGGGTTGATCCAAACTTTGGGCACATTGGTCTAGAGGGGGCCTTGGGCTCCCCTGGTTCCAAGGATACCAGCTAGAATACAGAGTGGCACAAATAACTAAATGGTTTGTTCCCTTCTCCTCCTGTCCTCCATTGTGGGTTGGCCTGGAAGCCTCCCTAGTGTGGGAGGATACCTTATGCACCCTCCTTTCCTCAAAACAATCCTTACCTCCCCAGGCTACCCAATCATGCTGGAAACAGGGAGGGCCTGGTGGATTGCTATGGCTGTTTCCCACATGCCACGATCAGCCTGGAGCCCACCTCTAGAATTTACTCACCTTTGGAATACCTGCATATCTCTGAAGACAACAAGCCGCTCTCCTGCCAAACTTGGGCAAGCAGAGGTACAAGGACAATCAGGGACCTTTACATACCTAACACTAAGGTGATGATGCCCTTTGAACAGCTTAAAACACAGTTTGACCCACTGGCCCAGGACTTTTGGAGGTTTCTCCAAATCCGGAGTGCTATCCGCACCCTCCAAACCCGGCAGGTCCTAGATACTAAATGGGACTGGCTGTGTTCACTTCACAAGGCTGACACACCATGAGGCATGGCAGGGAAAGTCTACCAGACCCTGCGAGACTCCCAATAAGATCTCACCGAGAAGAGTAGACAGCTCTGGGAGGCTGACACCCAGTTGACTATCCCCTGTGAAACATGGTGTCACTGTATCAGGGCTGTACACACGGCATACATAGATGCTAGAAGCCAGGTAATCCAGCTAAAAATCCTGCTGAGGTGGTATAAGACTCCAGCAGTACTTCATTCCATGGGGCTACTTGGCCACTCGCAATGCTGGAGGTGCCAAGAGAGTCCTGCCCACCTGCTCCATGTACTCTGGCAATGCCCGGTGCTGACACCCTTCTGGATGTTGGTTCTGGCAGACTGCTCCAGAATGGTAGACAGGAAGACTGACCAGCCACACCATCTCTTACTTTTGGAGGACTCCTCTTCTCTCTAACCCCTTTCTGCCTCTCACAAGAACTGGGTGTTGCCCGCTTTGCTAAAAGCTAAGCATGTCATACTGATGAGATGGAGACAGACTCAACCCTTCTCGATTTTGACCTGGCACTCTGCACTGGTGAGGCTGGCTATTTTTGAAAGACTTTCCTTCACTGGCCAAAAACAAACTAATACATTTCATAAGAAATAGGATGCCTACTTACATTCACATTTATGCTCTGTACCATCTACACTGCCTGGCAACCCCCCCCCCCTTCTTTGGGGATTTATATGACCTAGTCCACTATACCCACATAGCTGGCAACCCATGAGGCTACCTGCCCGCAGCTCAGTGCAGTTCAATGACAGACAGAACTGCTCCTTCCCGTATCCCCAATTTTCCTGGGTAGGTAATGGGAACCCCCTCTTGCTCCCCACCCTCCTCAGGTGAGGAAGTAATCATAGATTAAAATTCAGATATATTGAGTTGTATTCACACTTAACAAGCAATCCCCTATTAGAGTTGTATGCTGCCATAATTAACCAACTAGGGCTCCTGATCTGGAGCATGGTTAACTATCACAAGTGTCATACAGGTGGGAGGTAGAAGAGTTTATCGACTGTAAATACTATGCAATGTAATACTATTGTGTAGTCCTGTGATGTCTTGTCAAAAATGGAAAACAATAACATTTTTCATGTTAAAAAAAACATTGTTTGCCAAAGAAATCACAAAAGTCTATTGTAGTTTCTATGATCATGCTAGTACTGGATTATGATTATCTACTTTTTATGGGGACATCGAGGAGGCAGCTGGTAAGGCTGGATACAATGTACAACAGGGCTGCCTACTCCATCATCGATGCCCATGGTAGACTTACCATAATCAAATGTATTCAGAGTTCAGTTGGTTAAGTTTGAGTGAAAGAAGACATATGCAGCTTGACAGTTTTATGCATCGTGATATAAAGATAGGGTCACTGGTTACATTACAAATAATTTAGAACTGAGGCAAGTTAAAGAACGGTTAAGATCAGCACAAGGAGTAGAATATGCTCTGACCCTTGGAAAACTAACATTGGGAGATCAGCATTTTATTACTTAGACCTGAAAGCTTGGAACGTTATTCCTTATGATGAAAGATTGATAAATAAACAAACCAGCAATTCCTGATTCTGCAAAAGATAAAAAATGGCTAATAGAGTCAGGAAAGAAGTATTTGCCATGCTGCCCTGGATACTGAAGTGGGTTGATTCCTCCCTGTGGTATTGCCTTCATGTTCTAACTCCAATGTAAATTAGTCTTTTAGATGTAATGATTAGGAATTAGAGTAGTAATTTTTTAGATATTTTTCTGGAGTGTTGTGTGGAGCACTCTGAGTGAATGATGTATATGACATAATCGCATTATGAAAATTATATTTCTCATGTTTGATACATGTTTTTGTACTTTTGATAATATGACTTTATGTATATTGTGTACTGTTTATGATTACACACTTTGTAACAATTTTGCTGCAAGGACCCCATTGAAAATTAGCTTTGTTCAGTTGGGTAATCCTTATTTATATGTAAATTATGAATAACATATATTACTACTACTACCAAAGAACCATTTAATGTTTACTCTATGTGAGACCAACAGCAATGATGAAGTAATGTGTAAAGTATGTAAAAAATGTACTGTATGTATGAACTGGTATAACTGTATTTAATCAACCTTTTACTTGTTTTGTGTGTATGGAATGAGTTGTTGCATTTCAATAAACTGTTTAAAAAACTGAACAAAGTCATTTCTGCATAACTGTTTTTTCATAATTGTTTTTTACATTTTGACAACATATTTTCAACATCTGCTTTGTACGACCCCACCTTATGATCAAAACAGGTGATGTTTTTTAAAACCCATGCAAAAGATGACTTTGTAGCATCACTACAAAAAACATGTTTCAGAGGGGATTTGACAACTGTCATGTTTATCAGATGGGTTAACAAAAGGACTATGTGGCACATTTGGGTACAAAAATCTGCAAAAAATCCTAAAGCTATATGTAAATGTCCCAAAAATTCAATGTTAACACCATGTTTTCAACATAGGACCCCATATTCAGAGCCAGGCACAATTGCTGCACTGTACTTGGGCTAGCACATGGCTAGATCTGAATGATATTCAGGCAGTTAGCGCTCACTGACAGAGTTGTGCTAACTGACTAGATATCGGCCCATGTGGGGCATCATTAAGTGGATCTGTGCTTACATAGACCAAGGCTGCACATGGCCCACAGCAGATAGCACTGCCTAAAATGAGCCAGGTCACCTGTGGGCCATATTCACCCCAAGCATGCAAAGGAAGTCATCGGGCATGCAAAGGCACTAAGGAGCCATCTTCATGCCTATTATGGGCTAATTTGCATGTGGTGCAGCAACTCCTTAGTTCCAGTGCCATCACAGCTATTGGTTCCCTGGTAGTTGAGCAGTCCCCCACCCCTGAGTGGCCATCCTGCCTTTGCTAGTTAAATCCCTTTTGGTTTGGTGGTCCCCCATGATCACCAATCATTCATACACTAGTTAGATCACTTGTGGTTTAGTGGTCCCCACACACCCCCATCACCCATCTTTCATATTCTAGTTAGATCCCTGGTGGACCAATGGTCCCCCCATAACCATTCGCCAACCTCTCACCCACCCATCCACCCACTGAGGAACCCCCCTTCTTTAATCCCTTCTCCCTGATCACCGTTCATTGTTAATGGAATGCCCTGCACAGCCCTCCTCTCAAATCCTCAAATGTCTGCTGTCCAAAAACAGTAATGCAGCAGCCAGTGCAACCATCCTGCCACCTCCTCAGCTGGCTGCCATCTGACAGTCATGGAGCACAATCACATACATGATCATATTCTATGACTGTCAGATGGTGACCGGCTGAGGAGGCAAAAGGAGGACCGTACTAACCATGAAATTAATAGTGAGAGGTGAAAGGAGTGAGTGAGTACAGAGTAGGGGTCCTCAGCAAGCGGGCAGGTGGGGATGTTAGCAAATGGTAGGGGAGGAGAGAGGACCACTAAACCACTAGGGATCTAACTAGTATATGCAAGGTGAGTTATTGTGAGTGGGATGACCACTAAACCACTAGGGATATCACTAGGATATGCAGAATGGACGAATGGTGGGACGGTGGGTGGGTGGACAACTAAACCACCAGAGACATATACAGTATGTGAAGGATGGGTGTTCAGGGGGGGTGGAGGAACTGCTTGACAAAGGGGACAGTAGCTGCAGTACAGCCACCTTGCCTTCAGGGAGTGAGAGTTTAGCACACAGATAAAATGTGTTTTTTAGCAACGATTAACAGTGTTGTATTTGGGACTGTTTAGCACCACCACACCCTTTGAATATATTGCTGTGTCATTATGCATGATGGCCCCCTCCCATTTGTTTAAGTACAGCAGTATGGGTAACGACTTGGCTTTGCTAGGTTTTGGGCAGTGCTCTGGAGCCTCTAAATATGGCCCCACTCATAGTGCCGGTGTTAACCACATTTGCTCTGGTACTAACCTTTGAACGTGGGGGACATAGAATGTGGGGGACATAGAATGTGGGGGCCATAGTAACTTGGGTAGGGGTGTTTTATGGTCCCCCGATGATAGGGGTGGAAGGGGACAAAGAAATCTTAGAAATCGTACACAAAATGAGTGATAAAGAGGACGTGATAGTGATGGATGATCTCAATTTACTTGATGTAAAATGGGGTACCCATATAGGAAGTTTAACCAGAAACAAAGACTTTCTCGAGGCTTTGTGCATAGCAAGCCTAAAACAGCTTATGAAGGACCTAACAAGAGGGGAAGCTGTCCTTGATTGTTAGAAAATGCTGATAAAGGATACCCATATATAAACTATGCAGGTTTGGACCTTCTTACTATGGCTATTGAAACCCAAAAAACATTGAAATTGTAACATTAAGTCCAAATAGTCCATAAAAGTTAATATTTTTATTTTATCTTCACTGCACACCATTATACAGTAGGCAACAGTTTTGTAGCTTAATATGCCACTTCCTCAGGCCATTCATATCTGACAGTGTTGATACCAAATACAAAAAACATAAAAATAATTGTTGAATTTATTGATCTTCAAAAATAGTTTCTTATTTATTAAGATACTAATTGGTTACTTATGACCATTATTCATTATAAGGTATCTATTAAATAAACAGTGTCAATTAACATAAAACTGAATATATAATCATTTTAATCAGTACTTTTTAATTTCATTTCACATACCTATTGTTTATGGTAATTATTTTTAAACTGTCACTTCTTCATTGAATTTTGAATTGACAGCTTCTTTCTAAACTTCGTGTTGAACTTAGTTCCCAAATAAATCCATCCTAAACTTGGTTAAAACAAAAATAATCTTTGTTAAATTTAATGTTAAATACCATTCTTTCAAAATATTTAGAAATATTATGAATTGCATTAATCCTTACTTCTAACATAAGTTTCTTCTGCTAACAGATTGAAGACATATTCATTCCTTAATAGACATACAAATGCCTTATTGTCATTCGTTCCCTATAAAGAAAAATCTTAATTACTATAAGAAAGGACTGTCATGTAAACTTGCTTGAAAGCTTTTGAACCCTTTGTACTCCGTTTCAGGACTATTACTTTTTATAAAGATTTAATGTTCTTTAAAATTTCAAATATATTTCACTGTTTAAAGTTCATTTTACAATGAATCGTACCTTATCAATTAAACGGAGCTCATTTAGTCTGATACTCTTTTTTTTAAAATTTCATACACTTAATTGTTAGACTCCTTGATTCTCAGTTAAAACTGAGTGACCTTGTTGTTTTCACGAAGCTCATAGAGTCTCTTTTAACTTCATGCTCTTAACTTTTGAATTCCTAGCTTCTCGATCAGAACTGAGGAGAAAAGGGAAAAATACAATGCCTATTTATATGACCTCAGCCTTTTAAATAACATTTTGAGCTGATTCTCAAAGTTGTAAAAGAATCTTACCTTGCTCAACGTCATTATACTGACGACCATCTTCCAAAAGGAACTGGGCGGTCTGAGCTAAGGATTTAAATGCGGTTTAAAAGCCCATGAAATTGACAGGGGGTGATACATCATTCATGACGCTAGACCTTAACCCACTATAGGCTTAGCTACTGGTTGAAATTGAATGAGCTGCACGACCTTCCCTGTAACTAAGCAGATTAATGAAGTGGGCTCACTTAGTACAGAATGGGAGTCTGCGGTTCACCCCCTGTCCTCGGCTAATTGCCGAAATTCTAATCTTTATTCGTTCTACTAATTTATATTAATGTATACTATTTCATTTCAATTTTATAGTTAATTACTATATTAGTTAAATATTCAAGTTATAGGAGCAATCTATCCTTCACTATACTTCATTGCGTTGTTGAAACTATTAATGAATATACATTAAGTGATTTTCTAAGGTAATCTGCACCTCTGTTTCTACTTGTAATATTTATTTTTAATTGATGATTTATAATGAAAGTTGTCTAAATTTGAATGTAGAATTTAAAAAAAGATTACTTTTAAAAAGGATAAAACCCTATGAATGGGTTTATGTTAACTGTTAATTCATTTAAAGCTTTCTAAGTTACACTCCCACCAGAACCACTGGAATAGTCATCAAATACAACTGTGTTCTCTAATAGTTTATCTTTCACTACCAATGTTTCATATACATTTCTTAACAGAAAAATTATGGAAGGATGCAATATTTCAGAGGGTGATGATACTTAATAATAAATCATTTCCAGTATAAATTCCAATTGCATGATTCATTCATGCTGATTCTTTGAATGGTACTGTCCATAATGTATATCAAAAAAACTTCTCTTTTCAACAGTGAATCTTCCCACGTAATATTATGTCTTTGTGGTTCATTAACTTTCTCAAGTCCCCAAAATCTCAATGATGCTGGTGAATGTCCTTCGCTGTTGAAATGTCTTGCCACTGAAGATCTGTCATCCTTAGTCCTGATGTCACTCTTATGTTTTCCAATCCTTGTTCTCAATTCTCATTTTGTCTTTCCCACATAAAGTTTATCACACAGGCATTAAAATAGGTAAATTACATGATGTGATTTACATGTTATGTGTTGTTTGATTATGTGTTTCTTGTTGGTGTATGGATGTTCAAAACCTGTTTTCTTAGATTTGTTGTTACAATGACAACACTGGCCACATGGAAAACTGCCTTCCTTTAAAGGTCCTAAAAGTAATTGTTTATCTTGTTTTGGATTTGTTGTATATCTTATGTGTTGTGTATGTACTAACTTGTCCTTAAAGGTCTTATTTTTCTTTGATGTTACTAACGGTATGTCTGCAAAGCATCTATTATGGCTTTCACCTGCCTGTAATATGTTCCAATTGCCTATCAAAGTGCCCTTTATCTTATTGCTTAAATGACTGTAGGGTGTAGAAAACACTATTCTGTTTTCTGTACTTTTCTTTTCCTTCTGTTGTAATAATGACTCACGTGTCATAAATGCTACTTCTGAAATAAATTCTTCTATGTTTTCATGTTTGTAACCCCTTTGTATAAACTTATTTTTCATTATGTTTACTTCTTTCTCAAAATTTACTTCTGTAGTGCTGTTCCTTCTTGCCCTTATGAATTGAGATTTGGGAATACTGAGCTTTAATTTGGGGTCATGATAACTTTTGAAATGTAATAAAGTATTTCGATCTGTTTCTTTCTGATATAATTTGGTCTCTAATTTATCTTCATTTTTATAAATTCATAAATCCAAAAATTGTATTTGTTGTTTGTCTGATTCAACTGAGAAAACTAAGTTTTCATTTCTGCTATTCAAATATCTAACAAAAGTATCTAACCTCTCTTTTGTTCCATCCCATAATAATAATACATCATCAATAAACATTTCCACTTAATTATATTCATTTTGAATGGATTATTTTCTTCATTTACAATGTGTGTGTTTTCAAAATTCCACATATGTAAATTAGTGTAAGAGGGAGCCATTGTACTTCCCATCTCTATTCATTGAATTTGTAAGTAAAATTCATCTTCAAATGAAAAACCGTTTTTCTGTAACACTAATTCAGCTAAGCCTAATAAAAAATCAGTATCTGGAAACAGTTCATTCCTATTTCTTAAAGCTTGTCTCAGTGATAATCCTTCGTCATGTGGTATACTAGTGTATAAATCTTTAACATCAAGGGATACCAACCATAAATCTCTAGTATTAATTTCAATTAGAGTCACTTTTTGTATTATTTCTATAACATGACTGGTATCCTTGATGTAAGTATCCATTTCCTTAACCTGTTGTTGTATGTGGTAATCTATATATTTCGATTAAGGCTCCAAAATGGAGTCAGAACCTGACACAACTGGCCTTCCTGGAGGTTTTTGTGTATTTTTGTGTATTTTAGGTAACACATAAAATTTTGTCATTCTTGGATTTTTATTAATCAACATTTCCATTTCCGTATCTGTACACCATCCTAATTCTAATACCCATTCCAAAAAATCTTGTATATCCACTTTCATTTCATTCGTTGGATCATTATCTAATTTAACATAATTAATATTATTGTTCAATTGCTTAAGGCATTCTGCCCTGAAGCCCCCAAAGGACTATTACACCCCCTTTGTCAGCTGGTTTAATAACAATAGACTCATCCTCTTGTAAATCCCTTAATACTTCCCTTTCTTTCCTGGTCATGTTATTAAATTTCAGAAATGTAGATTCTTTTTCTAATAATTCTTTAACCTCTTAAGCTAATTTATGTGTGTGGAATTTTGAAAAAACATACATTATAAATGAAGAAAATAATCCATTCAAAATGAATATAATTAAGTAGAAATGTTTTATTGACAACATATTATTATTATGGAATGGAACAAAACAGACAAAATATACTTTTATTAGACATTTGAATAGCAGAAACGAAAACTTAGTTTTCTCAGTTGAATCAGACAAAAACAAATATCATTTCTGGATTTACAAATTTATAAAAATGAAGATAAATTAGAGACCAAATTATATCAGAAAGAAACAGATCGAAATACTTTATTACATTTCAAAATTTATCATGACCCCAAATTAAAGCTCAGTATTCCCAAATCTCAATTCATAATGGCAAGAAGGAACAGCACTACAGAAGTAAATTTTGAGAAAGAAGTAAACATAATGAAAAATAAGTTTATACAAAGGGGTTACAAACATGAAAACATAGAAGAATCTATTTCAGAAGTAGCATTAATGACACGTGAGTCATTATTACAACAGAAGGAAAAGAAAAGTACAGAATAGTGTTTTCTACGCCCTACAGTCATTTAAGCAATAAGAGAAAGGGCATTTTGATGGACAATTGTCACATATTACAGGCAGGTGAAAGCCATAATAGATGATTTGCAGACATACCATTAGTAACATCAAAGAAAAATAAGACCTTTAAGGACAAGTTAGTACATACACACCACATAAGATATACAACAAATCCAAAACAAGATAAACAATTACTTTTAGGACCTTTAAAGGAAGGCAGTTTTCCATGTGGCCAGTGTTGTCATTGTAACAACAAATCTAAGAAAACAGTTTTTGAACATCCATACACTAACAAGAAACACATAATCAAACAACACATAACATGTAAATCACATCATGTAATTTACCTATTGCAATGCCCATGTGATGAACTTTATGTGGGAAAGACAGAACAAGAATTGAGAAAAAAGGATTGGAGACCATAAGAGTGACATCAGGACTAAGGATGACAAATCTTCAGTGGCAAGACATTTCAACAGCGAAGGACATTCACCAGCGTCATTGAGATTTTGGGGACTTGAGAAAGTTAATGAACACAAGGACATAATATAACATGGGACGATTCACTGTTGAAAAGAGAAGTTTTTTGGCTATACATTATGGACAGTACCAATCCAAGAATCAGCATGAATGAATCATGCAATTGGAATTTATACTGGAAATGATTTATTATTAAGTATCATCACCCTCTGAAATATTACAGCCTTTCATAATTTTTCTGTTAAGAAATGTATATGAAACTTTAGTAGTGAAAGATAAACTATTAGAGAACATAGTTGTATTTGATGACTATTCCAGTGGTTCTGTTGGGAGTGTAACCTAGAAACCTTTAAATGAATTAACAGTTAACATAAACCCATTCAATGGGTATTATCCTTCTTAAAATTAATCTTTTTTTAAATTCTACATTCAGATTTAGACAACTTTCATTATAAATCATCAATTAAAAATAAATATTACAAGTAGAAACAGAGGTGCAGATTACCTTAGAAAATCACTTAGTGTATATTCATTAATAGTTTTAACAATACAATGAAGTATAGTGAAGGACAGATTGCTCCTACAACTTGAATATTTAACTAATATAGTAATTAACTATAAAATTGAAATGAAATAGTATACATTAATATAAATTAGTAGAGAGAATAAAGATTAGAATTTTGGCAACTAGCCGAGGACAGGGGGCGAACCACGGACTCCCATTCTGTACTAAGTGAGTCCACTTCATTAATCCACTTAGTTACAGGGAAGGTTGTGCAGCTCATTCAATTTCAACCAGTAGCTAAGCCTATAGTGGGTTAAGGTCTAGCGTCATGAATATCGTATCACCCCCTGTCAATTTCGTGGGCTTTTAAACCGCATTTAAATCCTTAGCTCAGACCACCCAGTTCCTTTTGGAAGACGGTCATCAGTATAATGGCATTGAGCAAGGTAAGATTATTTTACAACTTTGAGAATCAGCTCAAAATGTTATTTAAAAGGCTGAGGTCATATAAATAGGCATTGTATTTTTCCCTTTTCTCATCAGTTCTGATCATGAAGCCAGGAATTCAAAAGTTAAGAGCATGAAGTTAAAAGAGACTCTATGAGCTTCGTGAAAACAACAAGGTCACTCAGTTTTAACTGAAAGTCAAGGAGTCTATCAGTTAAGCATATGGAATTTAAAAAAAAGAATATCAGACTAAATGAGCTCCATTTAATTGATAAGGTACGATTTATTGTAAAACAAAATTTAAACAGTGAAATATATTTGAAATGTTAAAGAACATTAAATCTTTATAAAAAGTAATAGTCCTGAAATGGAGTATAAAAGGTTCAAAAGCTTTCAAGCAATTTTACATGACAGTCCTTTCTTGTAGTAATTAAGATTTTTCTTTATAGGGAATGAATGACAAGGCATTTGTATGTCTATTAAGGAATGAGTATGTCTTCAATCTGTTAGCAGAAGAAACTTATATTAGAAGTAAGGATTAATGCAATTCATAATATTTCTAAATATTTTGAAAGAATGGTATTTAACATTAATTTTAACCAAGATTATTTTTGTTTTAACCAAGTTTAGGATGGATTTATGTGGGAACTAAGTTCAACACAAAGTTTAAAAAGAAGTGGTCAATTCAAAATTTAATGAAGAAGTGACCGTTTAAAATTAATCACCATAAACAATAAGTATGTGAAGTGAAATTAAAAATGACTGATTAAAATGATTATATATTCAGTTTTATGTTAATTGACACTGTTTAATAGGTACCTTATAATGAATAATGGTCATAAGTAACCGATTAGTATCTTAATAAATAAGAAACTATTTTTGAAAATCAATAAATTCAATAATTATTTTTATGTTTTTGGTTTTTAGTATCAACACTGTCGGATACGAATGGCCTGAGGAAATGGCATATTAAGCTACAAAACTGCTGCCTACAGTATAATGGTGTGAAGTGAAGATAAAATAAAAATATTAACTTTTATGGACTTTTTTGACTTTATCTTACAATTTCAAGGTTTTTTGGGAAGCTGTCCTTGACCTGGTACTCACAAAAGGGGACAATATCAAAGAGGAAAAAGTTGGGAGTCACTTGGGATCCAGCAACCACTGCATAGTGTGGTCCAGGTTAAGACAAAAATGGAAACTAAGCACTCAAAAACCAAAGCCATGGACTTTAGATGAGCATATTTCACTAAAATGGGAGAAGGTCTCAAAAGCAACCTTGCAAATATTGTACGATGAAGGAATGTTGAGGTGTTATTACAAACCACAAATCATTGCATAAAAAGGGTGAGCAAAGTAAAGAAGAAAATAAAATCCTTTGGTTTTCTAAGGAAGTAGCCACCAAGTTCAGGGAAAAAGGTCTGCTTTCAGAAAATACATGGAAGCTGGATCTGACAAGAACAGGGCTGAATGCAAGGAGAAACTAAGGGAAGCAACTCATGAAATAAGAGCAGCGAAGGCATCAGTGGAGGAGAAGATAGCCAGGGAAGTCAAAAAGGGTGACAAAATCTTCTGTAGATATCAGCGACAACAGGAAGACAGGAGGACTCACTATGAATGATGGGGGAGCCACAGAGGATGATAGGGATGAAGCACAAATCCTCAACATTTATTTCAGCTCTGTTTTTACAAAAGAGGATTAATGTTGTTGATCCTTCCTCACAAGGAGCAGCTCAAATGGAGGTGGAATATATTCAAGATCTTTTACAAAGGAAAGAGTCCTAAAGGAACTCGAGAAACTCAAGGATAACAAGGCCATGGTACCTGATGTGGTGCACCCTAGGTTGCTGAGAGAACTAAGAGAGGAACTAGTGGCTCCCCTGGCTGACCTTTTTAACCTATCATTTGAACTTGGGAAGATCCCACAGGATTGGAAAAACACCATGGTTATCATCACCACAAAAACAGGAGCAAGGAGAGTGCAAGCAACTACCGTCCAGTAAGCCTCACCTCAATAGTGGGCAAAACAACGAAAACCCTTCTCAAGGACAGGATTATATCCTTTCTCAAGAAAAGTGGCAAATTAGACCCACAACAGCATGGCTTTACCATAGTTAAATTGTGTCAAACTAATCCACTGTCATTTACTTTTTCAACTGGGTAACCAAAATAGTGGATCATGGCAGTGCTATATTTATTTATTTAGTGATTTGGAAAAGACCTTTGAGTGCAAGCTCTTTTACAAAGGTTCCACATCATATATGTACTATACCTGGACATCAACAAGGCCTTTGACTTGGTCCCATGTAGAAGGCTAATAAACAAGTTAGACAGCATGGGTGTAGGGCAACAAGTCTTAAATTGGATACAGAGCTGGCTTAGTGGAAGGACCCAAAGAGTACAAGTAAATGGCTCCCTATCAGAAGAATGAAGCAACTAGTGGCATGCCACAAGGGTCTGTACTAGGTCCAATCCTCTTTAATATTTTTATTAGCAACATAGCTGATGGCCTGGAAGGAAAAGTAAGTCTGTTCACAGGCAACAAAAAGTTATGCAATAAGATAGACACTCCAGGTGGAGTGAAAAAGATGAAGGCTGACATAAGGACTCTAGAACTATGGTCAAAGACATGGCAACTAAATTTGAATGCAAAAAAATGCAAGATCATGCACCTTGGAAAAGGTAACCCCAGAGAAAAATACTACCTAGGAGGAGTAAAACTGAAATCCACCAAGCAGGAAAGAGATCTGGGGATAATTATAATGGATAACCTGATGTTCAAGCAATGTGAAAAAATTGCACTATGGGCAAATAGTATGCTGGGTTGCATAAGAAGGGGGATTGCCAGCAGAAAAACAGATGTCATCCTGCCACTCTATCCAGAGCTGAGCCAGGGGTCTGGCTTGACTCTTCGAGCCAACACACTAGCCAAACCTTAGCTACAGCAGGGTGTTCTCTCCATAGGAGATGAACATTTCAGACATTACACTAACTGCTCAGGCTGTTTACTATGAGCATAATTGGCTCAGCTTGACCTTGGCTCTTTGTTGGTCATAGAGGTTGAGCTGAGCCAAGCTAGGCACTAAGCTCTAGCCAGGCTTGAGGCTGCTCTGACTTGCACACCTCTAGCCACACCTGGAGTACAGCATCCAGTTCTGGAGACTGCACCTTATAATGGACATTGGCAGAGTGGAAACAGTGCAAAGGAGAGCTACAAAACTGATGCAAGGACTGTACAATAAAACATATGATGAATGTCTGCATGGCCTGAACATGTATTCCTTGGAGCAACATAGAGAAAGGTGTGACATGATCGAGACCTTCACATTTTTAAAAGGAGAAAACAAGGTGCAGATTCAGGACCTGTTTAGGATTAAAAGCCAAACAAGAACCAGGGAGGCACGACATGAAGCTGGAAGGAGGCAGATTCAGGGACAACACAAGCAAATTCTTCTTTACCAAGAGGGTGGTCGATGCATGGAACAGCCTTCCACAAGGAGTGGTGGAAGCAAAAATGTTGGGAACCTTCAACAATGAGAGGGAAATGTTCAAGGACACCTTAACACTGATTAGCAGTTAAGAGAGGAGGGTAGCCTTAAGGGCAGACTAGATGGGCCACATGGTTCCCTTCTACCATATTTTTCTATGTTTCTATATTTTTATCACCTTATGATCAAGACATGTGGGACTTTTTAAATCCCATCTGAAAGGTGATTTAACAGAGCAACTGTGAAAACATGTTTCAGTGGGATTTGAAAAATGACATCTGTCATGTTCATGAGGTGGGTTAACAAGGGGGTGGTGTTGAAAACGTGGGTCCAAGAGTAATAAAAATCACAAAGTCATGAGTAAATGTTGAAAGAAGTCAATGTTTTTCTTTAATAACTTCATTGTTTTTGATATATGGGCCTCACATATTGAACAAAGTCTTTTCACAGCCTCCACCTTATGATCAAGACAGGTGGACTTTTTTTAAGCCCCATTTGAAAGGTGATTACATGGAATGACTGCGAATGCTTGTTTCAGGGGGATTTGAGAAATTTCACCCACCTTGTTCATGAGGTGGGATCCCAAAATGGCTATGTTGAAAATTTGAAGCACTAATCTTAAAAAGGCCAGAATCATGAGTAAAAGTTCAAACTGCATTAAAAGGCCTGTAACCTGTCTTGTTTTCAGTCAGTTATTGGTTGGCATTGGAAGCAGCAGAATGGTCAGTGGTCATCAGCTGTGGAATGGATAGATATGTGAGGGGTTTAGGGTATGTGTGGGATCATGAGTGCTGAGAGAGGGGATCAGGGTGGAGAGTAGGGGAGGTCAGAGGGTCTGGTGCAGCAGAACACACTGAGGAATGATCTTTTTTGCAGGTTTCAATCACACAGGGACAACAAATTGAAGGTGGAGGTTGAAGAACATTCATAGTGAGAGATTGGAAGTACTCAAAATTCAGAGGCACAGAAATGAAGTGTTGGGGTTGGGAGAGTACACAGAGGGCAGGGTTTAATACACTGGAAGCTGGGAATGATGGCGGGGGTGGCAGAACAGGCAGAGGGATGAGGTGTGATGGTTTGTAGAATACACTGGGGGGCTGTAATTGGAGGGTGGGGAAGGGAGAACACACAGAGGGAGGGAGCAGGAAGGTTTGTAAAATACACCATGGACTGGAGGGTGGAAGTGGTAGAGCACACAGAGGAAGGGAGGGAGTAGGAGGGGGTTTGATACACTGTGAGGTTTGAACAGAGGGTGGGGCTGGTAGAGCATGTAGAGGAATGGAGTGGGTGGATTTTGCATTGCATAGTGGGTCTGGAATGGAGAGAGGAAGTTGATCAACAGGAAGGGGTAGGGAGAGAAGAGTTGAGGGAGGGGATGTTGACTTATTGGTGGAAACATGAAAGGATACAGCCACCCTGTGGTAGGGGTGGCTGCATACTTTCATATATGAGAAGCTTACACCCATTAGCCAGCTAAGCAGAGCCAGCAACAGCCTTGTTAGAACTGGGTGTGTACAGGCACACACCTGCAGGCTCAGCTGCTTTGGCTGCTACTGCACATACCTTCCCGGCCCCTATCTGTCCAAGTAGATCCAAGATGTTTGCTTTGTACAGTAGATTTGTACAAGCAAATATAAATCAAAGTACCAAATGTACTGAAAGGTACCAAAGCATAATGTTTTTGGTTTTTTTAATTAGAGGAATAAAGATATACAGTATAGAAAGGATTTCATACAGTAAAGACATTTAATATACTAAACCAAGATATTTTACCTTGCAGTCAACAGAGAACAGACAATACACATACACACACACACACACACATATACATCACATACATACCAGAATGCATTGAGGTAGACAGATAATTGGATAAACTACCAGGTAAATTGTTGGTGACTTGGCTCAGAGCCCAAGAAGTGGATAAATATATCTTTATGATGCACTTGGACTCCGGCGACCACCTCATGGCCCTGGCTGACATAAACAAGGCATGCAGGGATGTCTCCTCTTTGTTATACTCCTTAGAGGTCTCACCTTCAGCCCAACAATATGACCAATTCTATTGCGACATATACTTACTGCAAGTTCTGCTACACCATTGTGATCAACTATTCCTCCCAGTTACACAGGAGGAGGTGGAGGAAGTCATGCATTTCACGTACAAGGGAAAATCTCCCGCACCAGAAGGGTAACCCTCAGATTTCTATGTGGCACTTGCTGAACCTTGGCATCCAGACTGGCTCAAGTGTTCAATGAGGCTTGTAAAAAGGGCCCCCCCCCATTCTTGCAGGCACTTATTACCCTCCTCCAAAAAAAAAAATGAAGAAAGTGTATTCTGTTGACAATAGTGTCCCATATACCTCTTCAATGCCAATACCAATTTGTTCATGAAACAACTGGTGAGATGGATGAATTATATTATGCTCACCTTGATTCACCAAGGCAGCTCAGATTTATTCCAAGGTGCCTAGAGTCAGATAGCATCCACAAGACTTTGGACCTGATCTAGGAAACTAAACACAGTACTGTTTCCACTGCCACCCTGTCCCTGGACACAGAAAATGATTTGGCAGGGTGGAGTGGGAGTACCTGTTCAATGCCATGTGCAGGTTTGGCTTTCTATCTCCTTTTGTTGCCTCAGTTCGCCTTTTGTACAAGACGCTTTGAGCATCTATACTCAAAAGCATAATGGTCTCTCCCTACTTCTGCCTATACTGAGTCATGAGGCAGGCGTGCCTCTGTCCCCCTTTCTTTTCTTGCTGGCAGTGGAGCCACTGGCAGAAAAAAATCAGAAGGGCATAGGGTCTTACAAGCATCTGAGTAGGTGACACTTTGCATAAGATCTCTCTCTTTGCAGATGATATCACCCTATTTCTGGAAGACATTCCTACCTTATTAACATGTCTACAAACTATACTTGATGAATATTCTTCACTTTCAGGTTATAAACTAAATAGGGAAAAGTCACAAGTCCTGCCCCTGAATGATTCCCGTACAGCAGCCCTGTTCTCTACCTATCCCTACCAATGGTATCCAGAAGGTATAACCTGCCTGGGAATCAGGATTAAGTCTATTATCCCCTCCACTGTCACAGCTAATGTCCAGGTAATGCTGTACAAGCTTGTTAGTGATGTCAATTGCTAGAAATCACATATTCTTTCTATTGGGGGTAAGGTTCATGCCTCGAAGCTTGTTGCTCTCCCTATACTGCAGTACATTCTGACAAATCTCCTAGTTCAAATCCCTGGCCTCTTTTTTAAAGCACCATTGACAAAACAATGGACCAGATTGTGTAGGATCTCCAAAATACAACTAAAGATCTTGTAGTACTATTGGATCAAAGGTGGAATTAACCTACTTGATCTTAGTCTTTGTCACAAATTTGTCATACTGATGCAGGCAGTATTGTACAACTATTCAGTCCTGTCTCATCCAACCTCTAGATGGCTGTCATTGGACCTGGCAAAGGGCAGGTTACCCCCCCCCCCCAACTCTCACCTGGCCAGACTGATCCCTCAAGTCACACATCTCTCCATGTGCAAGATGCACCAAACAAATCTGGAAAAATCATTCAGATCAACTGGGGTGGAATCCAAGGATGGTCGTTAACATACCCCTGTGGCACAATCCTCAGCTGACCATAGAGAACAAACCCCTGTACTGGACTTCTTGGAAACACTTGGGATTTAAGAAGCTGGAAGATTATGATGTGCGAAAGTTCCAACTTCTGCCGTAGTGGAAGTTCTGCGAAATTTCTAAGCTCTCATGGAATTTTCTGCTCTTCTGCCTGTGGTGGAATTCTGAACTTTCACCAATTTACAGCAGATTTCCACTTAGTACTGCGGTATTTGTTTGCAAACTGTGGATGTTTTGTTATGAAATACAGAAATAGTGTCTTGCCAACTATTTCACCTTATCATGTAATTAGCCACGGTTTTCAATGTGATTCTGCGGATTTGTTTTTTCCACCAGCAATGTGTGTCCATATTTCTTTTTTTACAGGTAGTATTGCAAATTTTAAGGTCACATACTGAATTTAAGCACTCAGCCTGTCGAGTACCTTAAGTGTGGTGTCAGCAATTAACCCATTCTGTGTTTTTTAATTGCTTCTTTTTTTCCTCCTTTTCTGGTTGTATTTTGCCTTTCTTTCTTTTGAAATCCACCAAAACCAAGAATTACTTTCTATATAATTTTGGGGTATACAAAAACCATGCGGTTTAGAACAGGAAGTCCATGAAAAGGTCCATTTTCACTGCATATAGCTGTAATCACAGGCTTTGCAGTTCTGAAATTTCATGGGGTGTAGAGGGATGCATCATACTGCGTTATTTATAGGGTAACTGCAGAATTTTACTTACGAAATGTGAAAGTAAAGTGTCTTTACTGTCTTGTCACTTGTTATCATATCATATAATTATCCATGGTTTTTAATGTAATTCTGTGGATTTTTTTCCACCAGCTATGTATGACTATATTTGTTTTTCTACAGGTGGTATTGTAAATCTTAAGCTCACATACTGAATGTAACCACCTAAGCTGTCGAGCGGTTCCACCTATTCAGAGTGCCAGTGGCAGTGCTGTAGGTCATTATGGCACCAAGTGGATATGGCCCATCCTCTCTTTTAGCAGAGCCCCCAAACCCCTTTCTACTTATACCAACTCTGGGAGGGGGTGGACCTCGGGAGAGGGTGGCAAATCTGGCATTTGGTCCCATAATGACACAGGCACTGAAATGTTGGTGCTCTGAGTGCCAGAACTGGCTGTCAAGCACCTTAAGTGTGGTGTCAGCAATTCACCTGTTCTGTGTTTTTTAACTGCTTCATTTTTCCTCCTTTCCTGGTTTTATTTTGGTTTTCTTTCTTTTGAATTTTGTAGAATCCAAGAAATGCATTCTTTTTAATTCTGTGGTATATGAAACATTCCACAGTGCAGCACAGAAATTCCATGGAAAGATCACATTACACCACATGTAGCTTTAATCACATGCTTTGCAGCTCTACAGTCACATGGGGTGCAGATGGAAGCATCAGGTGATAGCACACATTTTTCACTGTGTAGCTATTCACTTCTGAAGAGTTTTATGAAGAGGGAAGAACTCTGTTTGTTCTGTTCCACAGAACATGCTTTCTGAATGACAATCTGCCACTTTTTTGGGTCAGGAGAAAATGTACAGTGCTGGTATCTGTACAGTACAAGTCATATTAAACTGTTTCATCAACTCACTGGTGTAGCATTTTTTTGTGTGATTCTACTGCAGTGGCAACTAGAATTGTTGAAGCTTTTAATTCTTTTCCAACCATTCTTCACTGCCTATTCAACTCACTTGTACCTGTTTAGTGATATGGCAGTAGCTGTTTTGCAGTGTTTATGCAATGCATTTTCATGGCATTGTTTATAAATATCCCAGCATTCATTAAGAGCATTGTTTATAAATATCACAGCATTCCTTAACAGTTGCTTAGTCTGCCTTCTTAAGTGAAACTCATAAGCATTAAGCTGAAAATAAAGTTTACAGTCCTAACAGCTAGTTGCAAACCTATACTATACATTTACTAATTCATTGAATTAAACACTGCGCAGATTAGGAAACTCATTGAACAATGCTACACCAGTGAGTTGAGGGAACAGTTTAATGTGATGTGTACCGTACTTGGAGTGCTGGGGCAAAGAGATTTCAGCACTTACGTTGATCTTATTGATTATATAATATGTTGTAGTAGTCTGCTCTGCATTTGGTATTAGTGCTGCATTGCTTTTTGAATATTTGCTGGTATTTAAGGCTTTAGTGAAGCACAGAAAGTACAACATGTCAGGCAAAGGCAAGTGGAAGCATGGAGGATGTAGAATAAGTGCCATTGGTACTGGATCATTCACAAGGGTGTCACGAGGAGGTGGCTAGGGTGCTGGGGAATGTGCTCGTAGGAGCAGCACTGTTCCTGGTACTGCAAGTTCTGGTGTCAGTGCAATGCCAGCCATGCCACATACTGTGCCAGTGTCAACTACAGTGGGAATCAAAGCTTCCAGCTTCTTTGGGACACAGTGCAGTACTGCTACTTCTAGCACAGCTGTTGCTCATCATTCAAAAGAGTGTAAAAAGACTGCCATGGATGTTGCCACACTACTGTGTGAGTCCCTAGGGTCCCAGGAGGAGCAGGAACATAGTGAACTGTCTCAGTCACAGGAGACCCAGAAGTTAACTCAGGAGCTGCTAGGGAATGAGAGAGAGGAAGAGTTGGTTCCAGGGGCACGCATTATCAGAGATGATGACAGTAAGGGTGGTGCAGGAGCAGTTACTGTGGGAGGAGTAGAGAAGGATCAACGGCATAGACAGCTTCAAAATGTATCTGAGGAGCAAGAACCTTCTCAGACTGAGCATCCTGTTAGTGCTACTGTTCATGTAGCAGAGAAGGCTACTGAGGAAGTAGAGGTGGGGTCCTGTCATCAGCCCTTACTCTCACAGCCAGAAATGTCAGAAAGCAGTGAGGGTATTAGTGATGAAGGTGTTGAGGGTGAGGGTGATGATGAACCAGTATTAGACCCTAATTGGCAGCCACCACTTCCACAATCAGCAACCACAACTATCAGTGGTAAAGGGCAAGCAATCCCTTTTACTTCACTCCACAAGCAGCAACCTCTCTGGTTAAAGGGACAGTAATTGCCAAAAATGAAATATGGGGATAAGTAGCAGCAGGAGCATCCTAAGAAAACAATTTCACCCACCCCTCCACCCCTGTCCCCATCAGTCCCACCCAGGAAAATCTGATGTGTAGCTGGACTTTCACTTGTGTGGCATTTCTTTGTCATCGATGAGTCTGATGACAGTGTGGCTGTGTGCAACATCTGTCATTCCAAAATCAGCAGGGGTAAGCCAGGTTCAAACTATGGGACAACTGGTATGCACAGGCATATGCAAAGTAAGCACCCCATTAAGTGGACACAGCATAAGCGGTTGTCATCCATGCCCAGCTCTGATAGTTCTGCACGCTCCGAAAGAGAGGGTCCCCAGCCTGGTGATGAAGTGGAAACATCTGACCCCTTATTGTGTTCCACCCCTACATGTGCAGATACAAGTGGAGGTAGTGAAGCTGATCCATCCACTGCATGGATAGAGAGCTTTTTCCAGCATATCCCTGCTGGCAGAAAAGGCAGCCAAAGCTGCATGACCATACCTGGCAAAGCCAAAACACCTTGCACAGTTCAGCACATTGTGAGAGTTAAGCAGCTACATATCAAATTGGCATTAACCAAGAACACCAAATATTGGAAATACCCAGTGACAAAAGAGCTGACCGTGGCTGTTGCCAAGATGCTGGCAATAGACCTTTTGCCATTCATATTTTTTGAGAATCAGAGTTTCAGAGAACTTATGGAGAAGGCTGCACCTAAATATAAAGTGCCCAGTCAAACTTATTTCAGTACTAAGGCTCTTCCAGTAACATATAGTGACCTTGCATGCATGGTGTCACATGCTCTGTCCCACTCTGCAGTAACCAGCTTTCACCTCACCACCAACATCTTGATTAGTGGTCCATTGTCGGGTGTTAGTTATATGTGCATTGTTGCAAAGTGGGCCTATTTCTCTAGGGTATATGCCTTGCACCCCTGTCCCTCATCTGCTTGTCCTCTGACTACAGGCATCAGTATTAGTGGTGGTCGACAGCATACCACATTGAGTATGCAGAGTATGCATGTGTCACAAACATCTAAGAGAATTCTCACCCACACTAATGAGGCCATTAAACAGTGGCTAAAGCCCCATGGATTCAATGCAGTGTATATTGCCAGTGACAATGCATGGAATGCCACCAAAGCCATCTCTGATGGCTGCTTTTATCATGTCCCCTACTTTGCTCATGTGCTGAATCTCATTGTGAGGTCCTTTCTGGAGCATGAAGCAGCGAGTACCATGTTGGCTGCTAGCCACAAGACCTGCAGCCATTTCAGTCACTCTGCACTGCTTAGAGCAGAGCTCAGGGTTCTACAGAAGGCCGATGATGTACCACAGCAGACCTTGAAGCTTGATGTACCAACTCAATGGAATTCTACATTGTATATGCTTGAGAGGCTGTATGAACAGTACAAGCCATTCAATAAGTATATAATGCACATGCATGACCGGGAAGCACAGGCAGCCATGCACTGTCCATACTACTGATTTTTGATGGACATTGTTATCCAAGTCCTTCATCCATTTGAACACGTGACAAAGGTTGTGAGTGCATAAAATGCATGCTTGAGCCAGGTGATACCATTGCTACATGTACTCTGCCAGACACTGGTCATTGTTCTTGTCCTGAAATGTTGAGTGTTTACAAGTTTCCCAGTTGGCCACTGTTCAGCATCCCCCCCTCCAAAAAAAAAAATAGAAAAACCAAAGCAATTGTTGTGAACATTGTTCTTGTCCTGAAATGTTGAGTGTTTACAAGTTTTCCAGTTGGCCGGTGTTCAGGTCCCCCCCCCAAAAAAAAATAATTGCCCATTTGTACTGGGCTTCTGCTTGCGTTGGCACCTTTTTTTGTCCACAAAGAAATCTGCAGCTGTCCCAACAGAGCTCTGTTGAGATCACTCACTCCACCTTCCTCACTCGCTCATTCTGTTCTCCTGGTGCTGCAGGCTGCCATTTTGTAGTTGGATCCTGCCTCTGTTGGCACCTGTTTCTGCCCACAAAGAAATCTGCAGCAGTCCCGACAGAGCTCCACTGAGTTCGCACACTCACTCCCCCCTCTCACTCTTTGATTCTGTTTCTCCCACTGCTGCAGGCTGCCCTTTTGTACTGGGGCCCCTGCATGCATTGCTGCCTTTTTCTGCCCACAAAGAAATCTGTAACAGTCCCAACAGAGCTCCGGTGAGCTCATTCACTCCCCCTTCTCACTCGCTCATTCTGTGTCTCTGTGTCTCCTGCTGCTATAGGCTGTCCTTTTGTACTGGGTTCCTGCCTGTGTTGGTGGCTTTTTCTGCCCACAAAGAGATCTGCTGCAGTCCTGACACAGCTCTGTTGAGGTCACTCACTCCCCCTCTGTCACTCACTCATTCCGTTTCTGCTAGCGCTGCAGACTGGCCATTTGTACTGGGCTCCTGTCCGAGTTGCCACCTTTTCCTGCCCACAGACAAATCCGCAGCAGTCACGATAGAGCTCCGTTGAGCTCGCTCACTCCACGTCTCTCACTCGCTCATTCTTTTTTTGTCCTGCTGCTGTAGGCTGCCCTTTTGCACTGGGCCCCTGCATGCATTGCTGCCTTTTTCTGCCCACAAAGAAATCTGCAGCAGTCCCAACAGAGCTACACTGAGCTTACTCACTCCCCCGCCCTCACTCACTCATTCTGTGTCTCCCACTGCTACAGGCTGCCCCTTTGTACTGGGCTTCTGCTTGCATTGGCACCTTTTTTTGTCCACAAGGAAATCCGCAGCTGTCCAAAAAGAGCTCTGTTGAGGTCTCTCACTCCGCCTGTCTCACTCGCTCATTCCGTTTCTGCCGATGCTGCAGGCTACCCTTTTTTACTGGGCTCCTGCCTGCATTGCCACCTTCTTCTGCCCACAAAGAAATCTGCAGCAGTCACAACAGAGCTCCGTTGAGATCGCTCACTCCCCCTGTCTCACTCACTTATTCTGTTTCTCCTGGTGCTGTAGGCTGCCCTTTTTTACTTGGCTCCCGCCTCTGTTGATGCCTGTTTCTGCCCACAAAGAAATCTGCAGCACTCCTGACAGAGCTTCATTGAGCTCGATCATTCCTCGCTCTCACTCGCTCGTCCTGTTTCTGCCACCACTGCAGGCTGCCCTTTTGTACTGGGCTCCTGCCTGCATTGCGCCTTCTTCTGCCCACAAAGAAATCTACAGCAGTCACAACAGAGCTCCATTGAGCTTGCTCACTCCCCCTCTATTAATTATGTGTGGTTCATAGCTCAGTGCTTATGTAACATATAGTTGAATGATGAATATGGTTGTTGGATACAGAGGCCAGTATAGAGAGGACAATGTTTACTAGGTAATAGTATAGAATGTATTGTGTTTAGGTACTTGGATGCTTGAATAGAGTCGTTTGATAATATTTGATGGTTTGGGCCTTTCTCTGTATCCCACCTGTAGGAAGGAAGCTTGGTTTAGAATGATGAAATCCCCCTGGTGGGATAAGAGTGCCACAGAAGGAGGAGGTGTCAGGGAGGATGGCGGGTCAGTGCGACTCACTCTAAGCAGCGCGGGAGTCAACTGCTTCATTTAAATAGTCTGTGGGGGAGGAGTTCCTCCCCCACATAATCCCGGGCTACTCCCTGCAATTATGTGTGGTTCATAGCTCAGTGCTTATGTAACATATAGTTGAATGATGAATATGGTTGTTGGATACAGACGCCAGTGCAGAGAGGACAATGTTTACAAGGTAATAGTATAGAATGTATTGTGCTTAGGTACTTGGATGCTTGAATAGAGTCGTTTGATAATATTTGATGGTTTTGGCCTTTCTCTGTATCCCACCTGCAGGAAGGAAGCTTGGTTTAGAATTATGAAAGCCCCAAAAAAGAATAAAATATCAACGATTGTTCTGTAACTGAATGCTGAAGAAATTGTGTGTAACAACTTAATGATATGAACAGGCGATCACCTCCTCCAACTCTGGAGAGTGTGACCAGTAGCACTCAGGAGAGGAAAAAAAACCCTTGGGGGAAACCTGTGAGGACCCATGGCTACTGACCTGCTTGTCCTTCTGGGCATACTAAAGGAGAGAGATCCTAATTAAACTAAATTAATCGGCTAAATCTGAATTCTAATTTGTAGAATTAATCCAGATAAATGGAGCTTAAGAAAAACTGAATTGTAAATATCCAGTGAAGTAATTTCTTCTTAATAAAGTCAGAGTCCGAGAATCCATGTACAATTCGGAATGATGGACAGTGGATATATGAAGAACCTTCTTCCAGACTTCAGTTGATAGAGGGCATAATCCAGGAAATGTATGATGGTGGAGATGAAGTAGATGACTGACGAAATCAGTACAGCACCAGACGCAGATAGTTGCATCCACACTTGACATCAACGAGGCAGGATGAATATAAGTAGTACGATTCCTGATTTCTAATAGAGGGTTTGTATAGTACGTGTCATGAAAGAAGGCTTGTAGCCAGGCAACTGACTGAAGAATCCAGTTCTGATAAGTGAAGTATAGACCTAGGAATGATATGAATGCAACGGCTGTAGAGCTGAGCTGAGCTGGAATAATGGCAAACTGTAGAAGATAATCGGAGACACTGATGCGAGGTATGAAGCATCCAAGTAGTAGAATATGGTGAGCCCAAAAGTAAGCGCGTCGGTTGGACTATGAATCCGAAGTGAGAGGTAGTAGGAGCGGGGATTGCACCCATGAAGGCAGATGATAAGGAACAGGACGTGGCAATCAGCCCCTGAAGAAAGCGCAGCTTAACCGATAGCTGGTGAGGTAGGAGAGAGAGGTGGCTGATTCCAGGTATGGGAAGCTCAGACAGACCCATGGAAGTCTTCTGGAAGAAGAGAGCATGGCAGTTAATCCCTCAACGAGAAGCGCAGCTTTTCCAGCAGCTGGAGAGGTAAGTAGAGGCGACTAGCTCCAGGTAACAGGAGAATGCAGCCAAACCAATGGAGGTCAGGCAGTAGGAACAATGCGTGGTATACAGCCTCCAGGAGATGAATCTTGAGTCCGTTGAGAGCAGAGTAGTACTGCATTTGTAAGGCAGACATAGAGAATGGAATGGTGCTGAGGACTGACGAATCCATTAGAACAAGGATGGCAGGGATCGCATTGAAGAGACCGGGGCAAAGAGACGGCAACTTGAAGAGGAATAGCAGTCAAAACTGTAGGTATGCAAAGTTCGAGGCAGCAATAATGTGACAAGACCTGAATAGTTGAGCATAAGAGTCCTGCATGGGATAACGGAAGAGGCTGAGTTAATGGAGTAGCATCGTCACAGGGTCAAAAGTGGTAGAGCACAATTAGGATAAGATCTCGATGAGAGGCGCAACTAAGTGTCCTGGAAAGGGTGAAGCAGCAGTAACTCAGCACAGTTGAAGCAGCAGGGCAAAGCATCCAATAATAGAGGAGGAACGAAGAAATGGCTAGATGTGGATCCATAATAAAGGAGCTTCCGGCTGGCTGGCACGGCAGCAGGTAAGCATATAGTAGAATGCGGGAATCTCTAGGCCCTGATATGGCGAGGCAGCAGTAAAGCAGAAGTAGGTAAACCTCCCAGCCCAATGGGCGAAGGCAGGTCGCAGAGTAGAGAATCTCCAGGCCCCGAGCTGAATGAGGCAGGTATAGAGTAGAAGAGGTAAACCTCCCAGCCCGAATGGCGAAGGCAGGTCAGGAAGCAGGTGATTAGTAGGTAATCCTCCCAGCCCGATGGGCGAAGGCAGATCATAGAAGCGAGTGAGTAAAATAGAACCTTCCAGCCCGATGGGCGAAAGCAAGTCGAGTTGAATTCGGAACCAGATCCAGAGAAATGGAGAACTGCAGACATATGGAATCGAGACATAAAGGTGAATACAGCAAGCATCCATCAGGTAAACTCCAAGTTTGAAATCCATGAGCAGGCCAAAATGGTAGGAGAGTGGAATCCATGTGGAAATAAATTGAAACGACAAGTTGCAGTGGCGAAAGTCCAGAAATTCCATGATGAGCATAGTGAAGGCAAACGATGAGTAGCATGAATTGAGCAATCCAAAGCGAGGAAGTCTTCCCTGAGAGATGAAATCACAGTTAAGTCAATAACAGCAAAGAGGGCAGATTGTACACTTAAGTCCGAAGGCAGTAGAGCTGTGCAGAGAATCCAGGCAGGAACTGAAAGCAGTAGATCCGAATCAATGCAGCATGTCGGTAGGAAGCATTCAAGAGAGTATAAGAAGGAGCCCAATACATGAGGATATACTGAACAAGTAGTCAAATGCTGAAAGGCAATGTACGCTGTATACAAGTAGGTGTCAGTGGAAATATCGGCTGAAGTACAGCAGAGTGAGGTACGAGTGGCATAGATGCCGTAACTGATAGTTCCAAGTGAGGCCTTTGCAAGTTCGAAGATATATAGTTGATGGATTCTAGACAGCTAGGAAAGAGCCGGAGGCAGAAATGCAATGATTAGTATGAGCAAGAGTGGTTAGCTCAAGATAACGTTGAGGAGTCTAGGTAATGGCTGGAATATGAAATAGGAAAATGAATATGTCCATGCAGAGGAAGGAGATCAGGTGCAGTCTGTCCATATGTAGTAACGACATGGAAATAGCTCCATGAATAGATGGAAATCATGCGTTCAAGAAGTAACATAAGGTGATGATGCAGTCCAATACCGAACTGAAGACGGTTGGCACGAGTTGCAAGGGGAGAGGGAGGGAAGGTGATATGTTTGCCAGGCTTGCACATAGTTTACTGAATAGAGTGATCAGGTAGCAGAAATGTCCCCGGACCTCATGGAATGTGCAAGAAGGGAGGAGCAGGAAGCATCAAAGGTTGAGCTCCAATACTCAGGTTGTAGTACTTGAATACAGTCATAGAAGCACATAAGCCTGCCCAGCTGCAAGCAAAAGAATGTCATATAGCATACAGGGTAAAGATGCCAAAGTCTACCTCCCCACAAGAATGAGAAGCATGTGACAAATGAGCCAGGTTTCCATAATTCCATGTCATGGTTGTAGCTGATGAGATCCAACAGACAAGCATGGGCAGCACAGTAAGATGTACAGTAATCCTGTCATTAGTGTAAGTGCAATAACAGACCACAAGCAGCCACACAGTATCCCAGAACCGAGAGAACTTATGGTTGCCAGGCGTAACGCTGTAAAAAAGATCCAACTTGATAGCTGTTTACCTGAAGGATGCAATGGTAATTGCCAAGGGGAACAAGGAAATTACCGAGGCTGTGCTGCCTGTGTTGAATGCTTATCGCCATGAGGTTCTGGACCTGATCTCGGTAGCTCGATGTCAGGAGAAGTAAACTGAAACACAGACTTGCTGGCAATAAGGAACGGCTGTCAGATGGTGCAGAGCAGGACAGAATGCTGAGAAGTGCTGGAGCAATGTAGGTAGGCACAGGAAAGCATCAGATAGTAGCGGGCAGGTGGAGCAGCATATCGAAGCAATCGAGGAGGCTCAGGCAGGAGAGCCATGTAGTGCACATAGTAAATGGCTCCGTATGTCAAGTGAACTGAGCAGCAGCAGGGTACGGTGGTCACTTGGAAGAAACAGAAAGGCACAGTGAGGAAACAAGGACAGCCAAGACAGATGCGACGGCAAACCACCACAGCAGTGCAAAACGGAAGCAGAGTTCAAACAGGAAGAAGCGGAGGAGTCGGGGTAGCAAACAGCAGCGAGGTACAAGCGGCTGTTCCATGGCCAAGCTGCGGTTCGTGGTAGGTGAGTGGAAGTGTGCAGGAGGAGAAGGAGCATCGGAGGACAAGGACGCCCCTTGCCGAAGAAGCAAACAGCCGGCAAGGCGGAGCAGCGGCAGTCGAACTCAGGCAGAAGGTCCCCCCTTCAGAAATGAAAGAAAGCAGACAGAGAGAGGAAGTAGTGGGGTGGGAGGAAGCAGAAATGGGGAGGGGAGTGAGCAAGACAAAACAGAGAGCAGGAGGCGGAGGAAGAGGAGGAGGGGGGAACCAACCGTGCCAATGACAAGCGAGTGCGACTTGCTCTAAGCAGTGTGGGAGTCAGCTGCTTCATTTAAATAGGCTGTGGGGAAGGAGCTCTTACCCACATAATCCCAGGCTACTCCCTGCAATTGATCGTTCTGTTTCTCCTGCTGCTGCAAGCTTCCCTTTTGTACAGGGCCCCTGCATGCATTGCTGCCTTTTTCTGCCCGCAAAGAAATCTGCAGCAGTCCTGACACAGCTCGCTCATTCCCCCCATCTCTCACTCACTCGTTCTGTTTCTGCTGGCGCTGGAGGCTGGCCTTTTGTACTGGGCTCCTGCCTGCTTTGCCACCTTTTCCTGCTCACAAACAAATCTGCAGCAGTCCCAACAGAGTTCCGTTGAGCTCACTCACTCTCCCTCCATCACTTGCTCATTCTGTTTCTCCCGCTGCTGCAGGCTACCCTTTTGTACTCGGCTCCTGCCTGCGTTGGTGGCTTTTCTGCCCATAAAGAAATCTGCAGCAGTCCCAACACAGCTCTGTTGAGCTCGCTCACTCCCCCCCCGTCGCTCGAACATTCTGTTTCTGCCGGCGCTGCAGGCTGGCCTTATGTACTGGGCTCCTGCCTGCATTGCCACCTTTTCCTGCTCACAAACAAATCTGCAGCAGTCCCAACAGAGCTCCACTGAGCTCACTCACTCCCCTTCCCTCACTTGCTAGTTCTGTTTCTCCCACTGCTGCAGGCTGCCCTTTTGTACTGGGCTCCTGCCAGCATTGGCGGCTTTTTCTGCCAACAAAGAAATCTGCAGCAGTCTCGATACAGTTCCGTTGAGCGCACTCACTCCTGCTCTTTCTCTCTCTCTCTCTCTCTCTTGCTCTCTCTCTCTCTCTCACTCATTCCATTTCTGCTGGCGCTGCAGGCTGCCCTTTTGTACTGGGCTCCTGCCTGCATTGCTGCCTTCTTCTGCCCACAAAGAAATCTGCAGCAGTCCCAACAGAGTTCCATTGAGCTCACTCACTCCTCCTCCCTCACTCGCTCATTCTGTGTCTCCCTCTGCTGCAGGCTGCCCATTTGTACTGGGCTTCTGCTTGTGCTGGCACCTTTTTTTGTCCACAAAGTAATCTGCAGCTGTCCCAACAGAGCTCTGTTGAGATCCTCACTCCGCCTGCCTCACTCGCTCATTCTTTTCTCCTGGTGCTGCAGGCTGCCATTTTGTAGTTGGCTCCTGCCTCTGATGGCACTTGTTTTTGCCACAAAGAAATCTGCAGCCATCCCGACAGATCTCCATTGAGCTCGCACCCTCACTCCCCCCTCTCTCACTCTTTGATTCTGTTTCTCCCACTGCTGCAGGCTGCCCTTTTGTACTGGGGCCCCTGCATGCATTGCTGCTTTTTTCTGCCCACAAAGAAATCCGCAAGAGTCCCAACAGAGCTCCGGTGAGCTCACTCACTCCCCCTCCTCACTCGCTCATTCTGTGTCTCCTGCTGCTATAGGCTGTCCTTTTGTACTGGGTTCCTGCCTGCGTTGGTAGCTTTTTCTGTCCACAAAGAGATCTGCAGCAGTCCTGACACAGCTCTGTTGAGGTCGCTCACTCCCCCTCTGTCACTCGCTCATTCCATTTCTGCTGGTGCTGTAGGCTGGCCTTTTGTACTGGGTTCCTGCCTGAGATGCCACCTTTTCCTGCCCACAGACAAATCCACAGCATTCATGATAGAGCTCCGTTGAGCTTGCTCACTCCATCTCTCTCACTCGCTCGTTCTTTTTTTGTCCCACTGCTGCAGGCTGCCCTTTTGCACTTGGCCCCTGCATGCATTGCTGCCTTTTTCTGCCCACAAAGAAATCTGCAGCAGTCCCAACAGAGCTATACTGAGCTTACTCACTCGTTCGTTCTGCGTCTCCCACTGCTGCAGGCTGCCCCTTTGTACTGGGCTTCTGCTTGCATTTGCACCTTTTTTTGTTCATAAGGAAATCCGCAGCTGTCCCAAAAGAGCTCTGTTTAGGTCACTCACTCTGCCTGTCTCACTCGCTCATTCCATTTCTGCTGATGCTGCAGGCTACCCTTTTTTACTGGGCTCCTGCCTGTGTTGCCGCCGCCTTCTGTCCACAAAGGAATCTGCAGCAGTCACAATAGAGCTCCGTTGAGATCACTCACTCACTCCCCCTCTCTCACTTGTTCGTTCTGTTTTTCCCGCTGCCGCAGGCTGCCCTTTTGCACTGGTCCCCTACGTGCATTGCTGCCTTTATCTGCCCACAAAGAAATCCACAGCAGTCCCAACGGAGCTCCAGTGAACTAATTCACTCCCCCACCTCACTCGCTCATTCTGTGTCTCCTGCTGCTGTAGGCTGCCCTTTTGTACTGGGTTCCTGCCTGCGTTGGTGGCTTTTTCTGCCCTCAAAGAGATCTGCAGCAGTCCTGACACAGCAGCTCCGTTGGTCGCTCACTCCCCCTCTGTCACTCGCATGTTCTGTTTCTGCCGGCGCTGCAGACTGGGCTTTTGTACTGGGCTCCTGCCTGAGTTGCCACCTTTTCCAGTGAACAAACAAATCCGCAGCAGTGATGATAGACCTCCATTGAGCTCGCTCACTCCCCTTCTCTCCCTCGCTCATTCTGTTTCTGCTGGCGCTGCAGGCAGGCCTTTTGCACTGGGCTCCTGCCTGCATTGCCACCTTTTTCTGCCCACAAAGAAATCCACAGCAGTCACGATAGAGCTCCATTGAGGTCGCTCACTCCCCCTGTCTCACTCGTTCATTCTGTTTCTCTTGGTGCTGCCACTTGCCCTTTTGCACTGGGCTCCTGCCTCTGTTGGCACCTTTTTCTGCCCACAAGAAAATCTGCAGCAGTCATGACAGAGCTTCGTTGAGCTCGCTCATTCCCCACTCTCACTCGCTCATCTCATTTCTGCCGCCACGCCAGGCTGCCCTTTTGTACTGGATTCCTGCCTGCATTGCCGCCTTCTTCTGCCCAGAAAGAAATCTGCAGCAGTCACTATAGAGCTCCGTTGAGCTTCATCACTCCCCCTCTCTCACTCGCTCATTCTGTTTCTCCCACTGCTGCAGGCTGCCCTTTTGTACTGGGCCCCTGCATGCATTGCTGCCTTTTTCTGTCCACAAAGAAATCTGCAGCGGTCCTGACACAGCTCCTTTGAGCTCGTTCACTCCCACTCTCTCACTCGCTCATTCAGTTTACGCCGATGCTGAAGGATGGCCCTTTGTACAGGGCTCCTGCCTGCATTGCCACCTTTTCCTGCCCACAAACAAATCTGTAGCAGTCATGATAGAGCTCCGTTGAGGTTACTCACTCCCCCTGTCTCACTTGCTTATTCTGATTCTCCTGGTGCTGTAGGCTGTGATTTTTTACTTTGCTCCTGCCTCTGTTGGTGCATTTTTCTGCCCACAAAGAAATCTGCAGCAGTCCCAACAGAGCTCCAATGAGCTTGCACAGTCACTCCCCCTCTCTCACTCATTTGTTCTGTTTCTCCCACTGCTGCAGGCTGCCCTTTTGTACTGGGCCCCTGCATGCATTGCTGCCTTTTTCTGCCCACAAAGAAATCTGCAACAGTCCCAACAGAGCTCCGGTGAACTCACTCACTCCCCCTCCTCACTCGCTCATTCTGTGTCTCCTGCTGCTGTAGGCTGTCCTTTTGTACTGGGTTCCTGCCTGCATTGGTGGCTTTTTCTGCCCACAAAGAGATCTGCAGCAGTCCTGACACAGCTCCGTTGAGGTTGCTCACTCGCCCTCTGTCTCTCACTCGTTCCATTTCTGCCAGCGCTGCAGTCTGGCCTTTTGTACTGGGCTCCTGCCTGAGTTGCCACCTTTTCCTGCCCACAAACAAATCCACAGCAGTCATGATAGACCTCCGTTGAACTCACTCACTCCCCCTCTATCACTCACTCATTCTGTTTCTGCCAGCACTGCAGGCTGGCCTTTGTACTGGGCTCCTGCCTGCATTACCACCTTTTTCTGCCCACAAAGAAATCCACAGCAGATCATGATAGAGCTCCGTTGAGGTTGCTCACTCCCCCGTCTCACTCGCTCGTCCTGTTTCTCATGGTGCTGCGGGCAGCCCTTTTGTACTGGGCTCCTGCCTTTGTTGGCACCTTTTTCTGCCCACAAAGAAATCTGCAGCAGTCCCAAAAGAGCTGCGTTGAGCTCGCTTATTCTCCACTCTCACTCGCTCGTCCCGTTTCTGCCTACACTCTAGGCTGCCCTTTTGTACCAGTTTCCTGCCTGCATTGCTGCCTTCTTCTGCCCACAAAGAAATCTGCAGCAGTCACTATAGAGCTCCGTTGAGCTTCATCACCCCCCTTCTCTCACTCACTCGTTCTGTTTCTCCCACTGCTGCAGGCTGCCCTTTTGTACTGGGCCCCTGCGTGCATTGCTGCTTTTTCCTGCCCAAAAGATATCTGCAGCAGTCCCGACACAGCTCCTTTGAGCCATTCACTCCCCCTCTCTCACTCGCTCATTCAGTTTACGCCGACGCTGAAGGATGGCCCTTTGTACAGGGCTCTTGCCTGCATTGCAACCATTTCTTGCCCACAAACAAATCTGTAGCAGTCACGATGGAGCTCCGTTGAGGTTGCTCACTCCCCCTGTCTCACTCGCTTATTCTGTTTCTCCTGGTGCTGTAGGCTGCCATTTTTTACTGTGCTTCTGCCTCTGTTGGGGCATTTTTCTGACCACAAAGAAATCTCTAGCAGTCCCAACAGAGCTCTGTTGAGCTCGCTCATTTCCCGCTCTCACTCGCTCGTCCTGTTCCTGCTGCCGCTCCAGGCTGACCATTTGTGCTGGGCTCCTGCCTGTGTTGCATCTTCTTCTGCCCACAAAGAAATTTGCAGCAGTCATGATACAGCTCCATTGAGCTTGCCCACTCCCCCTCTCTCACTCACTCATTCTGTTTCTCCCGCTGCAGCAGGCTGCCCTTTTGTACTGGGCCCCTGCATTCATGCTGTCTTTTTCTGCCCACAAAGAAATCTGCAGCAGTCCTGACACAGCTCTACTGAGGTTTCTCACTCACCCTCTCTCACTCACTCATTCAGTTTCTGCCGGTGCTGCAGGCTGGCCTTTTGTACTGGGCTCCTGCCTGCATTGCCACCTTTTTCTGCCCACAAACAAATCTGCAGCAGTCATGATAGACCTCCGTTGAGCTTGCTCACTCCCCCTCTCTCATTCACTCGTGTTTCTCCCGGCGCTGCTGGCTGTCCTTTTGTACTGGGCTCCTGCCTACATTTGCACCTTTTTCTGCCCATGAAGAAATTCACAGCTGTCCTGACAGAGCTCCATTGAGGTTACTCACTCCCACTGTCTTACATGCTCATTTTATTTCTCCTGGCAATGCAGGCTGCCCTTTTGTACTGGGCTCCTGCCTCTGTTGGCACCTTTTTCTGCCCACAAAGAAATCTGCAGTAGTCCAGACAGAGCTCAGTTGACCTCACTCACTCCCACTTTCTCACTTGCTCGTTCCATTTCTGCCGGCACTACAGGCTTCCCTTTTGTACTGGGCTCCTGCCCGTATTGCTGCCTTCTTCTTCTTCCCACAAAGAATTCTGCAGCAGTCACAATAAGTTCCATTGAGCTTGCTCACTCCCCCTCTCTTTCGCTCATTCTGTTTCTCCTACTGCTAAACGCTGCCCTTTTGTACTGGGTCCAGCGTGCATTGCTGCCTATTTCTGCCCACAAAGAAATCTGCAGCAGTCCCGACAGAGCTACGTTGAGCTTGCTCACTCCCCCCTCTCACTCGCTCATTCCATTTCTGCCGGCGCTGCAGACTACCCTTTTGTACTGGGCTCCTGCCTGCATTGCTGCCTTCTTATGCCCACAAAGAAAACTGCAGCAGTCACAATAGAGCTCCTTTGAGCTCACTCACTCCCTCCCCATCTCTCACTTGCTCATTCTGTTTCTCCCTCCACTGCAGGCTGCCCTTTTGAACTGGGCCCCTGCGTGCATTGCTGCCTTTTTCTGCCCACAAAGAAATCCACAACAGTCCCAACAGAGTTCAGGTGAGCTCACTCACTCCTTCCCCCTCCTCGCTTGCTCGTTCTGTGTCTCCTGCTACTGTAGGCTGTCCTTTTCTACTGGGTTCCTGCCTGCGCTGGTGGCTTTTTCTGCCCACAAAGAGATCTGCAGCAGTCTTGACACAGCTCCGTTGAGGTTGCTCACTCCCCCTCTGTCTCTTGCTCATTTCATTTCTGCCAGTGCTGCAGACTGACCTTTTGAACTGGGCTCCTGCCTGAGTTGCCACCTTTTCCTGCCCACAAACAAATCCGCAGCAGTCATGATAGACCTCCGTTGAACTCGCTCACTCCCCCATCTCACTCACTCATTCTGTTTCTCCTAGCGCTGCAGGCTGGCCTTTTGTACTGGGCTCCTGCCTGCATTGCCACCTTTTTCTGCCCACAAAGAAATCCACAGCAGTCACGATAGAGCTCCGTTGAGGTTGCTCTCTCCCCCCCATCTCACTCGCTCATTCTGTTTCTTCTGGTGCTGCGGGCTGCCCTTTTGTACTGGGCTCCTGCCTGCCATGCCACCTTTTTCTGCCCACAAAGAAATCCACAGCAGTCAGAGACAATCGCTTGAGGTTGCTCACTCCCCCTGTCTCACTCTCTCATCCTGTTTCTCCTGGTGCTGCAGGCTGCCCTTTTGTACTGGGCTCCTGCCTCTCTTGGTGACTTTTTATGCCCACATAGAAATCTGCAGCAGTCCCAACAGAGCTTCATTGAGCTCGCTCATTCCTCGCTTTCTCTCGCTCGTCCCGTTTCTGCCTCCACTCCAGGCTGCCCTTTTGTACTGGTTTCCTGAATGCATTGCCACCTTCTTCTGCCCACAAAGAAATCTGCAGCAGTCATGATAGAGCTCCGTTGAGCTTGATCACTCCCCCCCTCTCTCAATCTCTCATTCTGTTTCTCGCGCTGCTGCAGGCTGCCCTTTTGTACTGGGCCCCTATGTGCATTGCTGCTTTTTTCTGCCCACAAAGAAATCTGCAGCAGTCCCAACAGAGCTCCGTTGAGCTCACTCACTCCCCCTCCCTCACTTGCTCATTCTGTGTCTCCCACTGCTACAGGCTGCCCATTTCTTCAGGGCTTCTGCTTGCAGTGGCACCTTTTTTTGTCCACAAAGAAATCCACAGCTATCCCAACAGAGATCTGTTGAGGTCGCTCACTCCGCCTGCCTCACTCGCTCATTCCCTTTCTCCTGGCGCTGCAGGCTGCCATTTTGTAGTTGGCTAGTGCCTCTGTTGGCACCTGTTTCTGCCCACAAAGAAATCTGCAGCAGTCCCAACAGAGCTCCTTTGAGTTTGCACATTCACTCCCCCTCTCTCACTCGTTCATGCTGTTTCTCCCACTGCTGCAGGCTGTCCTTTTGTACTGGGCCCCCACGTGCATTGTTGCCTTTTTCTGCCCACAAAGAAATCCACAACAGTCCCAACAGAGCTCCGGTGAGCTCACTCACTCCCTCCCCCTCCTCACTCGCTCATTCTGTGTCTCCTGCTGCTGTAGGCTGTCCTTTTGTGCTGGGTTCCTGCCTGTGTTGGTGGCTTTTTCTGCCCACAAAGAGATCTGCAGCAGTCCTGACACTGCTCCATTGAGGTTGCTCATTCCCCCTGTCACTCTCTCGTTCTGTTTCTGCTGGCGCTGCAGGCTGGCCTTTTGTACTGGGCTCCTGCCTGAGTTGCCATCTTTTCCTGCCCACAAACAAATCCGTAGCAGTCAAGATAGACCTCCATTGAGCTCGCTCAGGCCCCCTCTCTCACTCGCTCATTCTCTTTCTGCTGGTGCTGCGGGCTTGCCTTTTGTACAGGGCTTCTGCCTGCATTGCCACCTTTTTCTGGCCACAAAGAAATGCACAGCAGTCATGATAGAGCTCCATTGAGGTCACTCACTCCCCCTGTCTCACTCGTTCATTCTGTTTCTCCTGGTGCTGCAGGCTGCCCTTTTGTACTGGGCTTCTGCTTCTGTTGTCACCTTTTTCTGGCAACAATGAAATCTGAAGCATTCCTGACAGAGCTCCGTTGAGCTCGCTCACTCCTCCTCCTCCTCTCTCCTCACTTGTTCTGTTTCTGCTGGCACTGTAGGCTGCCCTTTTGTACTGGGCTCCTGCCTGCATTGCTGCCTTCTTCTATCATCAAAGAATTCTGCAGCAGTCATGATAGAGCTCCATTGAACTTACTCACTCCTCCTCTCACTCACTCACTCGTTCTGTTTCTCCCGCTGCTACAGGCTGCCCTTTTGTAGTGGGCCTCTACGTGCATTGCTGCAATTTTCTGCCCACAAAGAAATCTATAGCAGTCCCAACAGAGCTACTCTGAGCTCACTCACTCCCCCTCCCTCACTCGCTCATTCTGTGTCTCCCACTGCTACAGGCTGCCCCTTTGTACTGGGCTTCTGCTTGTATTGGCACCTTTTTGTGTCTACAAGGAAATTCTCAGCTGTCCCAACAGAGCTCTGTTGAGGTCGCTCACTCCGCCTGCCTCACTCGCTCATTCTGTTTCTCCTGGCGCTGCAGGCTGTCATTTGGTAGTTGGCTCCTGCCTCTGTTGGCACCTGTTTCTGCCCACAAAGAAATCTGTAGCAGTCCCGACAGAGATTAGTTGAGCTCGCACACTTCCCCTTTCTCACTCTCTCATTCCGTTCCTGCCGACGCTGCAGGCTACCCATTTGTACTGGGCTCCTGCCTGCGTTGCCGCCTTCTTCTGCCAAAAAAGAAATCTGCAGCAGTCACAATAGACCTCCGTTGAGCTTACTCACTCACTCCCTCTCTCTCACTCATACATTCTGTTTCTCCTGCCACTGCAGGCTGCCCTTTTGTACTGGGCCCCTGCGTGCATTGCTTCCATTTTCTGCCCAGAAAGAAATCTGCAGCAGTCCCAAAAGAGCTCCTATGAGCTCACTCACTCCCTCCCCCCTCCTCACTCACTCGTTCTGTGTCTCCTGCTGCTGTAGGCTGCCCTTTTGTACTTGGTTCCAGCCTGCGTTGGTGGCTTTTTCTGCCAACAAAGAGATCTGCAGCAGTCCCAACAGAGCTTCTTTGAGCTCGTTCATTCCCCGCCCTTACTTGCTCATTCCGTTTCTGCCGCCACTCCAGGCTGCCCTTTTGTACTGGGCTCTTGCCTGCATTGCGTCTTCTTCTGCCCACAAAGAAATCTGCAGCAGTCCCGACACAGCTCCATTGAGGTCTCTCACTCACCCTCTCTCACTCGCTCATTCCGCTTCTGCTGGTGCTGCAGGCTGACCTTTTGTACTGGGCTCCTGCCTGCATTGCCACCTTTTTCTGCCCATAAACAAATCCGTAGAAGTCACGGTAGAGCTCTGTTGAGCTCACTCACTCCCCCCTCTCATTCACTTGTTGTGTTTCTCCCGGCGCTGCTGGTTGCCCTTTTGTACTGGGCTCCTGCCTGCATTGGCACCTTTTTCTGCCCACAAAGAAATCTGCAGTAGTCCAGACAGAGGTCAGTTCACCTCAATCACTCCCTCTCTCTCACTCACTCGTTCCGTTTCTGCTGGCACTGCAGGCTGCCCTTTTGTACTGGTCTCCGGCCTGCATTGCTACCCTTTTCTGCCCGCAGAGAAATCTGCAGCTGTCACAATAGAGTTCCATTGAGCTCACTTACTCCCTCTCTCTGTTGCTCATTCTGTTTCTTCCACCGCTGCAGGCTGCCCTTTTGCACTGGGCCCCTGCGTGCATTGTTGCCTTTTTCTGCCCACAAAGAAATCTGAAGCAGTCCCAACAGAGCTCCATTGAGTTCACTCACTCCCACTCCCTCTCTCGCTCGTTCTGTGTCTCCCAGCGCTGCAGGCTGCTCTGTTTGTACTGGGCTCCTGCCTGCACTGGCACCTTTTCCTGCCCACAAAGAAATCCACAGCAGTCCCAACAGAGCTCAGTTGAGCTCAGTCACTCCCCTCCCCCTAACTCGCTGGATCCTAATCTGTCCCAAACACTAATTTCCGACAGCGACTGCGATATTGTGCGCCGGAAGTGCGAAAACCCATTTCGGCTAGGGATGTGAAAATGACAGCTGCACTGTTCATATGAGGTTTGGAAAAATGGCTATGTTGAAAATCTGGCGTGAAAATATTGCAAAGTTATGAAAGTACTAGCGTGCGTGGAAACTGCGCAATGCACACTCGTAGCACACTCATTTTATGGACTTTCATCACTGAATTTTCAACATAGGCCTTTTTGGACCTCTGTTAATGAACAGTGTCACTGCTATTTTCATAATGTGTTCCGATCATGGATTTCCCACAGTGACCACGCTATTCTGCGCCGGAAGTGCGAAAACACATTTTGTCCATGATCTGAAAAATGACAGCTATACTGTTCATAAGAAGGTGCAGAACAATGGCAATGTTGAAAATCTGGAGTGAAAATATTATAAATTTGCGAACTTACAAATGTGCGTGTAAACTGCGCTACGCACTCTCGTAACACAGTCATTTTATGGAGTATTGGCACAAAATTTTCTACATAGGCATTTTAGGACCACTGCTCATGAACAGTGTCACTGTCATTTTTTGTAATCTGTCCCGAACACTGATTTCCCACAGTGACCGTGCTATTCTGTGCCGGAAGTTCGAAAACACATTTTGGCCAGCATGTGAAAAATGACAGATGTACTGTTCACAAGGAGATATGGAAAAATGCCAATGTTGAAAATCTGGCATGAAAATAGTGCAAATTCGTGAAGTTACGAGCGTGCGTAGCAACTGCGCAATCCACGCTCGTAAAACAGTATTTTCTTTTATTTTTTTCCACCAAATTTGCAACATATTCTTTTTGAGAGCCCACCTCATGAACACTGGCACTGTCATTTCGTTAATCGGTCCCAAAAGGTGATTCAGTGCAGTGACTGCAAAATCATCTTTTGGGGCAGATTAACGCCATGACAGTGGCAGAATTCATGAGGAGGGGACCCAAAAACCCCATGTTGAAAATTTGGTTCCAAAATTCCAAAAAATTACTGAGATATGCATCAAAGTTGAAAAAAACCTATTTATTCCATTATACAGCTTACCAGCATTTCCTCAGTTCACAGTCAGCTTTGAAGAGTGCAGATGTGCTCCAGGTCCACTGAAGATCATACATTCGGACTCTGGAGGTAAGTATGGGTTGAGGGTGGGTGGGGGGCAGGGTGTGCAGTGGGTGGGCGTGGGATGTGGGAGGGGGGCAGGGAGACCACAAAGGGACCATTTCCTTTTTTCACATGTCAAAAAAAAAAAGACATCGCGGGACCGTTTTTTGTTTTCAGGGGCATGTGGCATGCTGGGGTGGGCTCCCAGCATGCCAACAGACTCTTTTTTTGGGGTGGGCCAGCTGTAGCCAATGAGGAATTGGGCATCCCCATCGGCCCTTAACAATCTTGCCACCTTGACCACTTCTTTGGAGATTCGGCGTTCCAGCACTATTACACATGGACAGGTACATTTTGTCTAGCTCTTCCACCATCGTTATTTTCACTTAGTTTATGCTATTATTTGCACTATGCTACCACAATCACTCCTATTCTAAGGGCTTACGCCCCCTACTTCTTATGTTGCTGCATGCTCCTAGCACTTCCTGGCACCCCGAATGCAGATGCCATTTGCTTCTACCATTTAAAGGCAGACTATTGCCTGACTGCAGATCTTCATTTCATTATGTGGCCATGAACTCTGGATATTTATACTTCACTCATCCCTTCTGGATGCATGTTCTCCATTCCCCTGCTTCACATGTGTTTTCTCCATCACTACCGATTCCACAACTCTTCTGGACTTGGACCTTGTACTGCTGAGCAGTCTCCACTTCTCCTCGCTGTAGCTGTTCTTCCAGCCTCACCATTTACGCACTACAGAGACTACCTTGCCTGGTCTATGGCCTTAGCTCACTTACCTGTGTCCACTGTCTGCTTTTCTCCCTTATGCAGGTTGCTGCTTCCCTTCAGGACTGGAGCATTTTCACTCCTTCAGCCTTCCCCCCTCAGCTCTGCCTGTGCCTTCAACTGCCAATTCAGGACCTCATTGATTGGTTTGCCTCCATCCTGCTGGTTTGCCACTTCCTCTCCATCTCAGGACCCTTCTGCTTTGACTGATCCACTTGCCATCCAGTTCTTCCATGAACCTTTGTTTCTAGCCCCTGGGCCACCTTCCCTCATCCTGTGGATACTGCTGGCCTAATCGATCCCTATCTCACTCCAGGTCAGTTGTCTCATGAACTGCCTTGCTGCAGGTCTCCTGTCTGGCTGCTGTACAAACTTGTTGTCTTTTGCAGATTTGGCACCTTGTCCTTCGTTGCACCAGCACCTTCCATCATTTTCTCTAATTGCTTCCAGCCTTGATCATATGTGGGACTCCTGCTGCTCATTGTGCTTGGCTTGGCTCCTTGGCCTTCCATAGATTGCCATCCTCTGCCTTCCTTTAGCATTCTCGCACTTCACTGCTGTTCACCATGGAACCAATGTTGTCCTTCTCCTTCCTGCTCTGGATGTCATCCAGCTTCACCAGGCCCATAGCTTCCTCTGCTTCTTCCTTCAGTTGCTCAGGATCCACTCTGTTCTTCCTTCTCCTGTCAATGGCTGCCTTCTCTTCTTCGTCTTGTTGGCTCGGGGCTTCCTACTGTTTGCTGCGGCTGTTTTGGGCCTTGTACTTTATTTCTGACCAGTAATCCTAACAAGTCATCTGCTTTTCCATATGATCCATCCACCACTTCTATTCCTGCTTTTCGAATGGTACCCTTCCACTATTCATTCAATCATTTATTCATTACTCTGGAGTAATACTACTGCCAGCAAACATTCCTTGGCTCATGTGCCCCATAGACTCTTATGTTATCATAGAAGTCTCACACTGCTCATTCAGTGCTTCACAATCATTCATGGAATCTCATTCACCTGGACTATAGGAAGATCTCTTCCATCTCTATTGAATATACCCCCTGATCCCTGTTCATCCAATCACCATGATTCCCCAGATGCCTCATCTCATTGGCCATCCTCATACATGGAAAGGACTTAAAACCGTCTGTTATATTCAGACTTCATAATCAGCATTGCTTCTACAGACCCCGGAACTGCAAGATAACCCATTCAACTATGGACAGCATCCATTTACGTCATGCCGCCTCTTATTTCAACAATGACTCTGATGACCAAATTGCTAGACTCCTACTTCCCAACAGTCATTGCTAGTTTTAGGAATTGTACAGATATTGTCCGGAATAACTATCGTGGGATCTCCACCACCTAGCTGATTCCTGACTCCATGCCATCCACTCCTTTGATTACACTATCTGACATTGTTATTCCTTTTACTATTATCAGCACTTTTTACCTAGTACCTTCAACCCAGTCAACAGTTCTTCCAGTGGATCTTTCAGCCTTCTCTTCTCGGAGTACCTTCATTAATCTCTACAGTAAAGACCATCGCTGAGAACTGGCTCTCCTGAATGCTATCTGGTGATCCATAACAGCCAAGACAATTCACTAACTCAGTCCTGCATCCCAACCAGTATTAATCAGCTGTAGCATGGCATCCCGAATCCATCGATCTCACTTCCAATCCAGCCTACAGACTCTTCTTCTCATCTGCCCCAAGCTTCTTTCTCATACTTCAGCACCAGGATTACACATTAACTTAACCAGCTATGCCACCGCAGTGCATCTCCTGAATGATCACACCACAGGAATACTCACACTTACTTCAGGCAGCATGCTAGCAGAGGATTAAGCATAAAGTCATGAACATCATGACCGAACATGCCATCTATTCGTTATACTGAATTTCCAATCATTCCCATATATACTAGGCTACCATCTGGATGGCACTGCATATCATCTTCTAGTGCTTTACTAATCACTTATGGCATTATTCTCATCAGGCACTCAAACTCCTCTACTCATTTTACTCTGGGAAGCTTACTTAGTGACTTTTGCTAACAAATCGATTCCTTACCTCCAGACTACCTTGAATATCAAGCCTTCTATGAATTGGAGCAGTCACTTATAACTTTACTAATCATCACAACTACCACAGTGTACTGTCTGATCTCACATCAATCAAATCTTACTCTCCAGACTCATAACATCCATACAAATCCCTTGGACATCTGTCCTTTGTCGCTTTGGAAACCTGATCTTCATTAGGATTTTACCATCCCTACGGAAAGATATACCCTTCATTTTCAGGATCATCATTCTGGCTGTATCATCCTTGGATTGAGAATGAAACATCATCCCCAGGGCACTCAAAGACTCTTCTACAAATTCTACTCTATGGATATTCACTTAGTGACTCCTTGTTCATTACAGAGTTCCTAATCTCCAGACCATACCCTTACGTTCAAGCCTCTCACAAGATGGATCATTTACCAGTGACTTCTACCATTTGCATTTCCACCATTCCTAGTTTAGTACCTTATCAATCCAGTCATGGTCCCTCTGCTTATTACAATTCCGTTGGACACGCATCATTCATCATCTTGGAAGCTTGGACTTTCTTCATCCTCCTTCACTAGGATTTACTTCATACTTAGGATTCCATCGCTCACTCAGAACAAATCTCCTCTTCAACCTCAAGATCATCATATGATCGCCATCATTCATGGATCGAAGATGGATTACTGTCTCTCCAAGCAACTCACCAACTGTAAATTAGTTATGGTTTCTAGAACCTAGATCCTACTCCATTTAGTATGCCCAGAAGGACAGGCAGACCTCTGGCCATGGGTCCTCAGTGGGTTCCTCCACCTGAGGTTTTTCCCTTTTCTGAGTGCTGGGGGGTCATACTCTCCATGAGTTGGAGGAGACATCTTTTTGGGCATTCTATTCTCTACAGATTGCTACCTACCTACCTACCTACTACTCAAGGGTGGGAATAGAGTAAAGGAACAAAAAGTACTACAAGTTACACAAGCACTATATACCTCATCTCTCCTTATTGCTATTCCACAAACATTGAATGGGAGGGTTTGCCCAAGGTTCAATGTGGGGAATGGCTCCTCTTACAACCTCTACATAAGTCCTCCTCTAACCCATCTCCCTTGCTTAGGGAGTGTTTTTTTGTCCACCACCATCCCCTCCTCCTCCTTCTCCAGCTCTCTTCTCACCCTTTCTCATGGGCCTTCTATTCCCTACAAACTACTACCTACCTACAAATTACTACCTACCTACCTACTACTCAAGGGTGGGAATAGAGTAAAACCACAAAAATTACTACAAGTTACACAAGCACTATATACCTCATCTCTCGTTATTGCTATTCCACAAACACTGAACTGCTGAAAAACAGTAGGCTGACATATTTTGCTGGCTAACTACTACAGCTGCTTTAACTAATGGTTCTGCAACTACATGTTCTTTTAGACTGAACCCATCATCACATCAAGCCACCAGCCATGGTCTCTGTTAGTGAACCATGCAATGAAAGCCCCACCCTTACATTCATACATTTGTTTAACACCTCCACATATGTACTTCTAAACATCACTCACTTTTTTTTTTTTTTACCAATTATTTTACCAGGTGAGACACACTAAGCTGAAAGCTTGTTTGCAGGTGCAACCTGGGAGCATGAGAAAGTTAAATTACTTGCTCAGGGTCACACAGTATACAAGTGGGGGCTGTGGGATTCAAACCCAGGTCTCCAGATTTGCAGCTCACAGCCTTAAACCACTGCGCCATACTGCCTCCTTTGCAGACTGCAATGCACCATGTGTATTATCCTTATGGGATGGGAATTGGGAATCTCTCTGTCTGACAAGTGAATGTTGCCCTCACAGAGAACAACTGCTCTTTTCCAGCTGGGATGATTGACTAGTCACTTGACCACATTCAGTAGTGGAGAAACCAGAGACTCACATGATCCATGTGCTTAGATGGACCCACTACTTATGAAGGATATTAAACAGTCTATGAGGTAGCATATGCAGCATGTGTCTATCTCTCCTCTGAAGGACCCCATAAGTGGGCATCATGCACAGTATTATACTCCAGAGTCAGTATGACATGTGGTGGTGTTTGTCAGAGATTGCCATGACTCATGTTTATGGCATATGATACCAAATAAACAGACAGCAGTCATCCATGGGGGAGGGGATTGCTGAACCATGAGAGACCCAATAAACTGAAGCTTGGTTCCAGGTGCAACCTGTGAGGAGCACAATGAAGTTAAGTCACTTGCTCACAGTCACACAGTGACAGTATGCAAGTAGCAGCTGTAGGATTCATATCAAGGTCTTCAGGTTTACAGCTTGCTGCTTTAAATCACAGTGTTAAGGGCAACCAGTGATAGAATATTAACATTATACTATGGCAGACATTGTTGATCATGATGCTGCATGTATCATAGAAACATAACATAGAAACATAGACTTTGATGGCAGATAAGGACCACTTGGCCAACCTAGTCTGCCCATTTCCCTACCTAGAGGATAAGCTGCAGATCCTATTTAACCAACAGCCTATTTCTTCCTTTCCCCTCCACAAAAATTGCCTTATGTCTGTCCCATGCATTCTTGAATTCTCCCACAGTTTTAGACCCCACAACCTCCTCAGGAAGGCTGTTCCATGCGTCCAGCACCATCTCTGTGAAAAAATACTTCCTCACATTGCCCCTGAGCCATCCCCCCACTATCTTCAAATTGTGTCCCCTTGTTCTTGCACATCTCTTTTTCTGAAAAATGCTACCCTCTTGGACTTTGTCGATTCCACTGAGGTACTTAAACATTTCTATCATGTCCCCCCTCCCTCCTTTCCTCAAGGGTTTATATATTAAGCTCCTTTAGTCTCTCCTCATATGGTTTCTCTTGCAGACCCTGCACCATTTTAGTTGCTCTCCTCTGAACTGCCTCCATCCTGTCTATGTCCTTGCGGAGATGAGGTCTCCAGAACTGGATGCACTACTCCAGATGGGGTCTCACCAACTGTCTGTACAGGGGGATAACAGCTTCCTGTTTTCTGCTGGTGATACCACTCCCTATACATCCCAGTATCCCCCCAGCCCTCCCTACCGCCTTCTCGCATTGCTTGCCAACCTTAAGGTCATCTGATATGAGTACCCCTAGGTCTCTTTCCATTTTTACATTCGCTTGCGCGCATGCTCAAGGAACATTTTGTGAGAGTAGCACACTTGGAGGTGTGCCTCTCCCACCCAATGCACTGCTCCCTTGAGCAGGCGTGGGGGTCCTGCACCAATGGGTGCAGGAGGTCAGTATGACAGCGGTGTTCCTCTGCTTCAAAGGAAAGTACCACTGCCATACTGAGAGCCGCCCCCCCTTGCATCACACGCTACCTCCCCCCGCACATGTCACGCCACCCCCCAAGAGCTTTGGTGCCATGCTGGGAGCCCACCCCAGCGTGGCAAATGTTGTTTACCGACGGGGGTGCCCAATCCCCCATCGGCTCCACGACCCCAAGCCATCCTGCTGCCACTGAGGCCACCCAGTGTGGCAAACCATCTTACTTTGCCGACGGGGTGCCCAATCCCATGGCTCTTACGCCCCAGCGTAGTTTGCCGTGAGATTTATCTCAATCAGCTCCTCAGCGCCCCCAGCTATCTTCTGCCATGCTGGGAGCCCACCCAGCATGGCAAAGGTCCCACGTTGTCTTTTTTTACCTGGAAAACAAAGCGGTCCTGCAGAGCGCTCCCAGCCCCTCCCACAACCCGCACCCACCACTGTGCACCCAGCCTCCCACACCCCCTCACCCCATACTTATCTCTGGACTCTGGCGTGATGATCTTTGGTGGACCAGGAACACGTCTGCACTCTTCAAAGCCAACCGCGAACTGAGGAAATGCCGGTAAGCTGTATAATGGGTTACATAGAGGGGTTTCAACTTTATTGCATATCTCAGTCATTTTTTGGAATTTTTGCACCAAATTTTCAACATGGGGTTTTTGGGACCCCTTCTCATGAATGATGTCACTGTCATGGCGTTATTTGGGCCGAAGGGTGATTTCGCCAGGCACTGCACGGTCACTGTGTGAAATCACCAGCGGCCTGAATCATTCCATGACAGTGACGTCATTCATGAGAAAAATCGCTATGATGCTCATCGTCCAAAAATGACTGTTTTATCAGCGTGCACTGCGCGGTTCCTACGCGGGCTCGCCAAGTTCACGAATTTTCAATATTTTCACTCCAGATTTTCAAAATTGCCATTTTATCACACCTTCTTATAGGTTGCATAGCTGTCATTTTTCACATCTCACCCAAAATGTGTTTCTGCCCATGTAGCACACAATGGCGCAGTCGGTGTGCGAAATCAATGTATGGAACACATTAAGAAAATCACAGTGACACTGTTCATGAGCAGAGGTCTTAAAATGGCTATGTTGTAAATTTGGTGAAAAAATTCCTAAAAATGACTGTTTTATGACTCTGCATTGCGCAGTTCCTACGCACGCTCGTAAGTTTGCAAATTTTCAATATTTTCATTCCAGATTTTCAACATTGCCATTTTACCACACCTCCTTATGAGCAGTACAGCTGTCATTTTTCACATCCTCCCAAAACATGTTTCCGCCTATGTAGCGCACAATGGGGGTAACAACGAGGTCATGCTGACAATTTATTGTGCAAATACCAGCAATCGCACAGGGCATTAGGGTAAAGCACCATACATGCCAAACACCACTGCAAATACCTGCAAGCAAACATTCAGCATTGACAAATACTTGTTGTTGTTGTTACTACCTCTCCCCCATTGTGTAATCTTCCCCTGGGTTTTTGTTTCCCAGGTGCATTACTTTGCACTTCTTTGCATTGAATCCAAGCTGCCATACTTCTGACCATTCCTCCAACCTTACCAAGTCCCTTCTCATCCTTTCCACGCCTCCTTGTGTATCAACCCTGTTGCAGATCTTTGTGTCATCTGCAAAGAGGCATACTTTTCCTTCCAGTCCCTCTGCAATGTCACTTATAAAGACATTATAACATTATATCAACATTGTATAAAGTGCTTCTGTCAAACATTTTATCACAGTAAGTGACACCAATTGATAAAATGGTACCGGGGTTTACAAGTGGTTACATTGCTGATGATTGACTTGACTATGCATCATGCCACTAGCATAACAGAGTTTAATGCTTGCCTGGCCTCCACTTGTAACCAGTATGTGGCCTGCTTGTACTGAGCAACATAATCATCCTCAGTGTACTGTCCGGTCCCACGGACCATGCACAGGTATAAAAATATCCATGTGTGCACTGCAGAACTGGAAAGTAGCCCCCCCCACTAGGTTGGCTACGAAAAATACATAAAAACATAGAAATACATAGTGTTATACTGTTAGAACCATTATTTGCAATCCTTATTAAAGTCATCTCTGACTTCACCCTACCAGTGATGGCAAGTTGCCAATGGCATTGCTTCTTCTCTCACCATGACAACTGACAACAGATTTTTCTGAGTAGTTGCAGTCTACAGATATGTACCTGATGGCCTGTGATGTCCCTTATATTTCATTATCACAGTCTGACCACTGTGCCATGACTCTGCAGGCAGTGAATAGTCCACATCACCCCTTCCCCCCACTGCACCAAGTAGCCTATCAGTGTTCTGCATTCTGCAGATTACAGAACACACTCCACTCCAATAGGGGGGCAATGACACATCAAAATTCATACCAGCAGTACCTGCCTACTGGAATGCTGCAGTGTAGACACATTGCCACAGTAATAACAAGTAACAAACTCTGGCCAGAGCAGATAGTGCTGCAGGTGAGGAAAATTTGTATTTTTTTAAATGTTACACCAAATTTGCAACATAGCCTTGTTAAGACTCTGCCTTATGAAGAAGTTCAGAGAAAATGTACAACTCCTGGCCTAAAGGTGGTTTTGCGTGGGGACTGGGAAATCAACTTTCAGGATATAAAAACACATTTTGGGCAGGAGTTGAAAAACAAGCATTTGTCAATGCTGAATGTTGTCACGCTGGCGTTGGCAGTGGGAGTAGCAGAGCTAGAGACGCATAGTGCTGTGATTTTGTTAATGTGTCACAAAAGGTGATTTTGCACAGCGAGCATGCCATTGTGTGCCACAGCTGTGGAAAGACATTTTGGGTAGGCTGTGAGAAATGTCAGCTGGACTGTTGATAAGGAAAATGTGGCATGAAAATATTGCAGATTGATGAAGTTACAAGAGTGCGTGGAAACTGTGCAATGCAGGCTTGCAACACAGTCATTGTATGGACTTTCGGTACCGAATTTTCACCATGGGCATTTTAGGACCTCTGCTCATGACTATGTTCACTGTCATTTCCTCAAACTGTCCCCAAAACTGATTTCGCACAGCAACTGTGCAATTCTGTGCCAGATGAGCGAAAACACATTTCAGGCAGCTGTACTGTTCATAAAGAGGTATGGAAAAATGCCAATGATGAACAGCTGGAGTGAAACTATTACAAATTCACAAAGTCACGAGCATGAGTGCAAACTGTGCAATGCATGCTTGTAAAACACTCATTGTATTGACTTTTGTCCCCAAATTTTCAACATAGACATTTTAGGACATCTGCTAATGAACAGTGTCACTGTCATTTTCATCAGGTGTCTCGAACATGTACTTTCCACAGCGACCATGCTATTCTGCGCCGGAACTGCAAAAACAGATTTTGGTCAGGATGTGAAAAATGACAGCTGTACTGTTCATTAGGAGATGCAGAACAATGGCATTGTTGAAAATCTGGAGTGAAAATATTATAAGTTTGGTAAGTATAGGGGTGGGGGTGTGGGGAGGCAGGGTGTGCAGAGGGTGAGTGCGGGTGGGTGGAGAGGACCGGAGACTATGAGGGACCATTTTTCATTTTACAGGTTAAAAAGGAAAAAAAATACATCGCGGGACAGTTTTTTTTTGCAGGGGATTTGGCACACTGGGGTGGGCTCCCAGCATGCCACATAACTGTTTGGGGGTGTCTGTAGCCAACGGGGGATTGGGCACCCTCGTCAGCAAACAACACAAGGGGGGAGGAATTTATGCCAATGGGGATTGGGTACCCCTGTTGTCACACAAAGAAGGGTAGGGGTGGAGAGCCGAGAGGGATTGGGCACTCCCTCACCATTAAACAATTGGGGGGTTCTTTATGCCAACAGGGAGTGGGATCCCCCGTCAGCACTCAAGGAAAGGGGGGGCGGGGTAAGAGCTGAGGAGGATTGGGCACCCCCTCAGTATATCACAAATGGGGGGGTGCTTTATGCCGATGAGGAGTGGGATCCCCCGTCGGCACATTCATAGGAGCAGGATCAGCCAACAGGGGGATTGGGCACCCCCGAAGTCAGCAGTTCGGTGGCCAGTGTGCCTCCATGTGCATAATGTCGGCAAGCACATCAAGAAAAGGTCTGCTGTGTCTAACGAGCTTTGCTCAGATTGCAGCGGACCTTTTCTTAGATATGCTCACCACATTATGTATGCAGGCTGATTGGGGAATGCGGGATGCACCTACTGGTGCATGCCCTGCATTCACCCAACAGCACGCCTCCAAATCCCCACTGTCCCAAGATGTTGGCTGCGCAAGCGCACCAACATAATGACAGCTATCACATTCATGAGGTTCTGTAAGAAATGGCTTTGTTGTTAATCTGGGGTCAAACTATTGAAAAAAAAACAAAGTTAAAAGCTTGTATTTGCAAAATTCAATGTGGGCTCATAAATGTAGTGTTGTTTAATATTTTTACACCAAATTTAAATAATTGGATTAAACAGTGGTAACTACAATGCAAAAATATGGAAATGTAACCACCACATTGTATCCTAGTGGTCAATGCTACTGTCAACTTGTCTGCAAATCTGAAAGGAATCAGGTATGCAGTGTTCAGGAAAATGCAGAAAATATTCATTACAGTGAGATGGAACATTGAACATTTCTGCCCAAATCACACCTGGATTTTTTTTTTATTATTGTTAACCAGGTAAGTACAATAGAGATATAAAATGCATATTTTCATAACTGACCCTGGGAAAAAAGAGCAAACCAACAAGTAATACCTAACAATAACTGTTGATATATAGTAACACAGTTGAGGAAAGTCAGATCCACTTACATTCTAGTCATTTGGAGCTTCTGAGCATAAAATGTTTCTGAATTCCCTAGTTATTCAATTTTTATTATACAATGGCAAGAACATTTCCTAGACTCTGATTGGTCAGTATGTCCCTGGCACAGTGAGGTTATCCCAGCACAACCTCAGTGTATTGATTTGTATGATTTGTATGATGATTATCTTCATGTTCTCTTAAGAAACAAAGATATATTGCCACACTAAAAATCTACTGCACACATTTTTTTAAATGTTTTTATTTATTTTGTATAACAATGAGCCATTGTATAATAGCAATAATGCACTCCAAGGTGTGGGTTGTAATGGAATAACCTCACTTCTGGGATGTTGGACACACTCGGCCTGCAGCCTCGTGCCCAACCACCCAGGCGCGAGGTTATCCCAGCACAACCCACACCATGTCATGCATTATTGCTTATGTATGTGAGAAAACTTGTTTTTCCTACATAGATGAATTACTTTGTATTTGTAATAGGTTAGATGCTTCCTTTAGGTAAGCAAAAAATATACAGTACAGTGTGCTTTGTGCTGAGATAAATCACTTCCAGTTCATATGTGTTCCAACTCATGGCAGCTTATGACTGGGACCCATTCAACTGTGCAAGTAGGTGGCTGGAGTTACACATGGGAGCTACACAAATATTTCTTTACAAGGTTCAGTGTAGAAAATGTATCTTATACTTAAGCAGTATACCACGACAGGGTGTGGATTATGCTGGGATTTAGCCACGCCTGGTGTAGTTCAGTCATAAGGCCACAGGCTGAGTGAGTAAACAACACCAGAAGTGAATAACTCAAAGCATAACCTACACCCTGGAGTGGTATATTGTGAATATACAATGCCCCCCCTTTTTTGTGACAAACAAAAATAATAAAAACTGTTTTTTTGTGTGTTTTAAATATTTTTTATGGAATGTATTGCTCCACTATAAAAAAATAGTTCTGTGTTGCTATTGCGATGGATTTGAGGTCAGAGGCTGCCAAACGATGGAAGATGTTCGCATGACCAAATCCCATTTGGCAGGCAGGCAGACAGGCTTTCTTGAGGTTTTGTTTTATTTATTTATTTAAACTTTTGGTTACCGGGAGAGGCACACTGAGCTGTGGCTCATTTCCAGGTGTGACCCAAGACCTATACAGGACAGTATTATAATTTCAGCCCACACAACTTGTCCCAAGCAAAAGGAAAATGCATACTATATGTTAATTAGATAAGTAATAAAAAAACATGGTAGGAACATTCCCTGGCAGTAATCAGCATAAAACAACAAATCGTTCCAATGAGTCTCTCACAGTCCAGGTAAAGGGTACCAGCAAACAGTGCTACCCAGCCGGGAGCAGTCTCTGAAAGTTTGCCATGTGGGTGGAAAAGACAGCCACTCAGTCTTCTGCATTATCCTCCTGTATCTCTGGGTCTGCATTGCATCTTGCTGTGAATTATTTGTTTTTGTGATTCAGTGTCCTGCTTCAGTTGGGTTGGAGTACTGCCACGTCTTTCCTCCATAAACATCTCAAAGACTGACTGGCAAAAGAAATGAGAGCATAGTGCCTAGCACTTGAAGATGCTGACACACAGTGTCATATTCTTTTCTCTGTGCCCTACTCTGCAAAGAGAAATCCATCAGGTCTTTCAGTTGTGAGAGAATATGTGGCCATCAGGCTGCTAAGACCACATCCCTAATTTCAGCACCTGCAGTATGATGGAGAACAGTCCTGGCCTGATTCAGCATGATGGGGTAACTCTTGGGTTAAGACGGGAAGCCTGTTTCAGTGAGGCTTGTTCAAAGTTCATTTCATTTGAATTAAATAGGTACATGGAGATTTTTCCTGTATTGCTATGGACATGCAGCCTGAATAGAGCTGAAGGGGGAGACAGGTGATGTCAGATGTGTGACACTTCAAGGCGTGCTTCTAGGGTCAGTGCGGCTTTCCATTCAGTGGGAAGGCATGGTGTGAGTTCTGAGGGTTTTTTTATCTTTATGTGACACTGGGGTGAAGATTGTATAGGGTGCAGCTCAGCTTCATGTGAGTGGCACTTTATGTGAATGACCACCCGGTGGTTTTCTTTAATGGTCGGGCTAGGCTGGCCAGCCCAGTGGCACTGAGGGCTGAGGTGCTGGTTGCCTTACCTCACGCTATGCCGGCAACCCATGTTCGGGAACAAGCACGGGTCATCAGGGGTTGGTAGGGTTGGAGAGGGATTGAGCATCCGAGGGACTGCTCTCCCTCTCCGGGGAGGGGGGTTTGCCAGTGATTGGCATTGACTGGCTCCTAGCAGTGGTGGGGGACAGTGCACCGATGCTGTAAACACTATGGGGCAGAGATGGGGCCGACATCTGGAGGCAGCGCATGTGGACGCATGCGCGCTCTCTCCGCTGACGTCCTGCATGCCTGTCTCTGCAGGGGAGAAAAATAGAGAAAATGCAGCCCTTGCCATGGATGACGATGGTCCCCCCTCACAGCATCACTGGGAAGGCAGCTTCCCTGAACTGAATCCGGAATGGTGGGTGAGTACCTGCCCACCCCCCCGCCATGAGGGGTAAGTCGTGGGGGCTGAAGGGGAAGGGATCTGATACCTGGTTGGCACGGAGGGGGGACATCAGAGGGTTAAGGTGAGGGGCTCCCAGAAACAACACCAACAAAAAAAAAATGATCAGGCTAGGTAGGTCTGGCGTGTGGGTGGGGAGTTCCTTGTGTATGGGATGGACTAGTGAAAGAGCTGTGGTCCAAGTGAGGCCCATATTCTGTTAGCTGTTATCTGATAGGCAATCAGAGTACAGAGAACAGGGCATGAGATATTATTGTTTGTTGATAGGTACACTTGGTTTGATTTGGGGATTGTTGTGGTTTTTGTTCAAAAGTGTACAGTACTTAGTTTAAAACTCCTGCATAGTGGTTTGGTGGGAATCAATATGACGGTTTTCGGATTTGGTCTTGAGGGCTTGGATGGATTTCATACACTCTAGATGTGGCTGGCTGTCACTTTTTCCCATTGGTCATGCCAGGATTTACAATGGGTAGATCGTGCCAGCCTGCCAATCAGAGAACAGGATTTTTCAAGCTAGTGTATAATATACTGTACCAAACTACACTTTTGACTCTTACAGCAACATAAGATTTCTGGTCATATTCTTTAATGTTCTGACTAATTTTGCTTATAGTTACACTGTTTCCTCTGGTATTTCTAAAGGGGGTGTTTGCTAACTAAATGAAAGGATTCCATATCACACAACCTAGGTGTGTACTACAATAAAAGAAAAAGTTGTAAAGCATTATTTTTACACTTATATCTGCTTTTAATGTTCCCTGTGTTTGGTTTTTTTTTTTACTTTGACTTACAAATCTTTGCATTTTACACGAGCAGTGTCTTATTCTCACTACATAACTTAGGCTTCAAAAGATGTTGCTGTTTAAAAACACCAGTTTCTTTTTTTTTTTATTTGTTCTTTTTTTTAAATGCTGTTCAACCGAAGTGAAATAAATTCAGCTGTGTACTCCACATATTGAGTCGTCAGTTCTTGTTTAATTGCAAAACAGAGTTAGACTTGAAATAATTTATTGATGAATGCCACTTCCAGTTCTTATGTGTTCTGACTTATGGCAGCTTATGACTGGGACCCATTCAGTTGTGCAGAGCTGTAGAAAGGCATTTTGGTGCCCAGGGCAAAAGACTATTTTTGCGCCTGCCCCCAAGAAAAGAGCCAGGGGTCTGGGGGCCACAGGCCTCCCAGAAGCTCTGAGGGGTTTACATGCTCTGTGGTGAGTTTTGGGGCTTTTCTTGAAGAAAAAATATACTTTTGTTACATGTTCCCTACTCCTGATTTCAGGGAATATTTTGCTCCCATGGAATATGAGATGTGGGAGACTCTGGCTGGCTAGGTGGCATCAGAGTGTGCAACCGCAATTCTTGTGGATGAGTGACTGACCAATAATGCCATCAACCACCATATGATTTCTGAAATATACTGTGAAAGATTGCTACACAAAGCATGGAGGTAAGCTCTGAGGGGTTTACATGCTCTGTGGTAAGTTTTGGGGATGTAGACAGGATGGAGGCCGTCCAGGAGGGCAACTAAATGGTGCAAGAGTCTAACATGTTTCAATATGAAAAAAAAGCAGGACAAGAGGACACAGCATGAGATTAGAGGGAGGCTGATTAAGGGGTAATGTGAGGAAGTTCTTTTTCACAGAATGGGTGGTGGATGCATGGAATGGCCTACCTCAGGAAGTGGTGGCCAGAATACAGTGCAGGGCTTCAAACTTGCATGGGATAGGGTAGGCATAAGGGAGCAACACAGATGAGTATGCATAGATAGGCCATTGACAGAGTAAAGGTCTATGGCACATTCATAAGATAGAAAAAATGGGCAGACTAGATGGGCCTTGTGGTCCTTATCTGCCTTCAGCTCTATGTTTCTATGTAAGTTATCTGACTGTTTATCATCAGCCTAGATGGTAGTAGTGGTAATGAACTGTACTTCCAGGGTCGGGTGGGTCACTCCTGGTTTTGTTTGGGTGGGAGTGAGTCAGTTACTGACTCCCTCCCTCCCAGACAAAACCATGAGGGACCACCCAACCAAGGAAGTACAGTACCAATACTACCACTGGCACTGATACCCCCTAGGCCAAAGATAAACAGTCAGATAACTTAAATTACTGAAGTCAGGTGAGGTGACACCACACTAGACTGAAGTGATTACGGGACAGGCTGGCTCTCTGGGTCTGGGACGGATGGCATGCCGGTGTGACAGGCAGTCAGTTGTGTACAGTATTATTCTGCTGTCTGCTCAGCTCCCAGAGAAGCCTACTGTACCTATTTCTTGAAAATGCAATGTTCTTTAATAAGCCATATATTGAAAGGACTGGATGCTTCCTTAAACACACAGCTTCCACACAAACAGAATAAGCTTGTGCCCCGCCCCATTACATTTTTAAGATATACTTTGTGTGTGTGTGTTCAGGAGGGGGTATACCAACTGCTAGCTATTTAGAGGAATCCTATCCATCCATTGAGTCCTTCATAAGCTGTCATTTGCAGGGACTCCCGCCTCTGCAAACCTTACCCTTCAGTCTCCGGATAAGCTTTTTTCACAAAAGCACATTTTTTATGTCTAGTAAAAAGTTTAATTTAAGAATGAAAAGTTTGCTACCCAGAAGTGTGGAGGACTGTAGGGCAGCTATATTAACTGTAAAGGTGTGGCGCCGCACCCTGCACTTCAGTACAATTGCACTGAAGCCCAGGGTGCAGTGCCTTACCTTTACAGTTAATGGAGCCACCCGATAGTCCACCATGCTTCTGGGTATCGGACTTTTCGTTCTTAAATTAATCTTCCTTCCTGGACATAAAAAGTGCACTTTTGTGAAAAAAGCTTATCCAGAGACCAGAGGGTAAGGTTTGCAGGGTTGGGAGTCCCTGCAAACGACAACTTTCCTTTAAAACTAGTGGGAGAGACAGTGGACCTCTGATGCCATGCCAGGTAAACCAAACCCAAATCCCAGTCAACTGTCATTTGCATCTTTTGATATTTATCGGTTGATATAGTACCCTGATATGTTCAGTCTAATTCTGTGTGAGCACTGACACATTGCGATGATGGTGTACTGTAATTGTACTGTATGGGGGTGGTGGCACCACTGGCACTTGGGGGCTGATGTGTCAGAGGGGAGTAGAGGACTGCTGCAGACTGCCATCACAATGCGTTGCATCCCCAGACAGGACCTCAGTCAGCTAGGATGCAGTATTTGCTGACTGCAGTGCTCCCTGGTAAGGGTATGGCCATGTACCAGTCCATAAGGCATATAACATGGCAGGAAACTGCAAATAAATTTCTTGTCAGAGTCAGGACTTGAGTAGAAGGCAAGGCTAGTTGACTTGACCACTGTCATTTGTTTGTGAGGTAATAAAAATGCAGTTTCCCTTTATTTAAACAAGACTGAAGTTCATCCTCTTATGTAGACATTCAAACGGAGACTGCATTTTCATTACCTCATCCTCAAGTTATGGTGGTGTTCTCTGTGCTTGACTGTGTGCAGTAATTTTCTCAGTTTATTTGTTATTAGCCTAGCCCGGCCCTAATAAGCCAATGCCTATATCATTATTCCCCCATTAAAATGGGGGTTAGCCAACCACCAGCCTTTTAAAACTGGTGCTTAGTTTGTAGTCCCAATCCAGTCAAAAGCTAAGTGAGTGACTGTCTCTCCATCTGTGCCAGCTGCCACACATATTACCCTTGGGATGGCCCCCACCCAGTACAGTTTCCCAAATGGGACTACAAAATCAAAAATTCAAGGGGGGGGCAGCTAAAGGATTCAGTGAGGACTTTGTTGTATGAGCTGTGATACAGCCCCTCCCAAGGTGGCCAAAACTAGTCCTATGTACATCCTGTATGGGTACCCGGTCATCTCCCTCCCTCTCTCCCCACTCACATCCTCAAGTAACATAGTCTAGGAATATGATTTGGCCTTCAGTTGGCCCCCCCCCCCACACCATCTTTTAAAGCACCACCAATCAACCCATATGAAATCATTTGATTGGGGGAAGAGACCATGTGATGCTGGTCTCCAAGGGAAAGGGGTCCAATTTCCACTGGCACAGTTCAAAATAGCTAGTCTCTTGTGAGCCCCTGCACCTGACACTTTTCTTTTGTTAGCCTTCCCTTCCCTGACCTGACATCCCAGTGCCAGTCTCATTATTATTCATGGACCAAAGACCCAACCAGCAGTCTTCTCCTGGTCCAAGTCCTTAGTCCAGCAACATTTAGGCAGCTGCCTTAAGCAGCTCTAGGACATTGCCAGTAATGTCACACCAGAATAAGTGTCCACAGCGGAGCATTCACTACAGCAGGGCTATCCTACAAAGGCTAGAAACATTTTAATTATCAAGTGCCCTATCCCTAGGTGTTAGGGAAGGGTAATATAACAATAAATACAATCCCTAAAGATGGCAACAATTTTAAAAGATATATGAGAATAAATATAGGAATTATATAAATTATACTGGGTAGGCCTGATTAAATAAATAGATTTTAAGAGTGCACTTATGACCTCCAGCATGCTGGCAGAACAAGCACTACTAGTACTAGACAAGCATTTGTCAATGCCGAATGTTTGCTTGCTTGTATTGGCATTGGTAGTGCAGGAGGTAGAGAAATGTATCATAGGAATGGCAGAAAAATATTGATGTTTTCTATGTGAATTAGCACAGAAATGCATAGGCTTGTAGTAGTTTGAAAACATATTTATTAAGAACAGCAGGGGAGAGGTGAGAAGGAAGTAACAGAAAGTGAGAACAGGTAAAGTTATACAGCATATATAGATTGTTTCCAATATGACAGAAGCAGTATTACAAATAATAAGGCAAAGCATTTTCCTGATCATTAGGTGGGGAAGTTAATTATTGTTCATGCAGAATTGGGTAAAAATGTAAAGATATGGTAGATCGGTCACATCTTGTTCACTCAGGGGTCCCGATGGAACTTCTTATATCTGTGGTGCTGTATTCTTCACAGAAAGTGATGTGGCAATACAGAGAGGTGAGCTGATATTGAAGGTTTTACAAAGACCTGTTGCTTCCCTTCTGATGTGATTTTGTTAAACTTGTTTTATGCCAGTGACATCCTTAAAGTCTGACCAAAAAGTTCTACTATTGCCCCAGGAGTTGACAAGCATTTCTCTGTGGTAGTTGCTTTTCTCCTGCCGGATGATCCAAGTGCACAGATTCCTAGCAGCTTTGTAGGACTGGATATCGGCAAGTTTCCCAGTGGTTTTTGCCCAGTGCCAGAGGTTGGCCCTTAGTTTCATCTTGGTTAATAGTTTGGATGTGACCCAGGAGTTAACCGTACCATGGACTTTCCTTACCCTTGATGTAGCGTGGATGTCACATGCGGCATTGAAGCAAGAGACGAAAAGCTCAAGTGCTGTCAATGTCAGTGATAGAGTCAAGTTCAGACCAGTCAGTGCTGCTCAGGTATAGTTTTAAAGGTTCAAGGTGCCCACATTTGAGAAGTCAGCTGTAAAGTGTTTGAGGGGGCAGTTTAGTGAATGTATTTGTCCAGAAGCAAGAGACCGGGGAGTGGTCACTTAGAGAGTCAGGGTGTACAGCAACATTTGAGATGTGATCAGGACAGTTGGTAAGGATGCAGTCGAGAAGGTCCCCATTCTATAGTTGCACCTAGTATGAGAGTTAACAAGTTGTGACAGGTGTAGAGTAGATAGTCTTTTGCTGAGCTGTTGGTGGGTGAAAGCCAGTTTAGATTAAAATCACCCAGAAATATTCATAGATTCATAGAAGTGTGATGGCAGAAAAGGACTGAACTAAGCCCACCAAGTCTGTCCATTTGTCCAGCTATCTGCTTGGACCTGTGCCTCCCCCTTAACACTCCCATGTGGTTGTCCCATGCCCTTTTGAATCCCTCCACTGTTTCCTCTCCAATGACTGCTTCTGGGAGTCTGTTCCACTTTTCTATGACTCTCTCTGAGTAATAGTATTTTCTGACGTTACCCTTCAACTGTCCTCCCTCCAGCTGCAGGCCATGCCCCCTTGTTCTCTGACTTTCTTTCATCTTGAAGATGCTCCCCCCGGCACCCTGTTTATACCCTTAAGGTACTTGAAGGTCTCGATCATGTCCCCCCTCTCCCTCCTCTGCTCCAGAGAGTACATGTTCAAATCTCTCAACCTTTTTTCATAGGATAGGTGGCTTAACCCTTTTACCATTTTTGTTGCTCTCCTCTGAGCCCTCTCTATCCTCCCTACATTCTTCCTGAGGTATGGCCTCCAGAACTGAACTCTGTACTCCAAGTGTGGTCTAACCAAATGGGTGTACAACAGTACTATGACCTCCCTATTCCTACTGGTGATCCCCTTTCTGATGCATCCCAGCATTCCACTCCCCCTGGCCACTGCCCTCCCACACTGCCCTTCCACCTTCAGGTCCCCGGATATAATGATGATGCCTAGGTCCCTTTCTTGCTTCGTCTCCTCCATCTCTCTTCCCCCCATATGGTCTCAGAGGTGAGTGGGTTTGTACAGATATACTACAGGAGGCTGTGCAGGCCAGCTTCAGGATTTTTTGGTGGCACGTATATTGAATACATTGTCAGCGCTTTGTTATGGGCCCCTGAGAAGTATTTTAACAGCAAGCACCTGGGACAGGCAATCAAGGTTTGGCACAGGAAGAGCATGCCCCAAGAGCGTGTCCTTCAGGTAGATAATGCACCCACTGCCACGCTTAGGTTGCCTGTCCAGCATGAAGATGTTGTAGCCCGGCAGAGTTACGGCCGAGTCAGGAACTGACGGGGATAGTCAGGTCTCTATGACAGACAGTACGTCAGGTTTATGCTGAGTTATCCAGGCCAGCATTCTGTCCATTTTCGGGAGAAGGCTACATATATTTACTGATGCCATAGAGATAGTCCCCTGCTTTCTCGGGATGATGGTGTGTTCAGTGGGGGAGTGTTGTGTGTTATGCTCCTACCTATCTCTTCTGTGTTAAAAGTACTTGCAGAACATTCATACATGAAGCTAGGCTACAGATAATTTGAGATTGGACACTGGAGGGCAGAAGAACAAAATGAGATTCAATTTAAATTATTTATGTGTTTGAATTACTATAGTATGTTTGTTTCACAAAATGACACTGTGCCTTTAGATAAAAAGTACAGCCCAGTATGCCACCACTCTTTTTATTTTTTAATCAAATGTGACACATAGTTTCTCACATTATTTAATTGAACAACATTTATTATAATACATTTTCCCTTGTTTTATGAAATCAGGTAATAGGAATAGGCTATGTTGCCTGGTGACTAAAAGTTGTGTCCTAATTGTGGAGCACTGAAGATGCTCAGTTGTCACCTTGATTATATTATAACAATACTGTGTATACACAGTGCACACTAAGATCTCAGTCTTCTTCATCAACCTTTCTGTTATAGAAAGGCTGTTCAAGAAGATTATTAGATTTATTCCTAACTGCATGTTGTTAGGATTTGCCTTTATTCTGTGGCAGTAGCATTCTACTCTTCCCCCTTTCTATTACAAATTCCATTTATAGCTGTACTGGACAATCTTATCAACACTACAACCTCATTGTTTTCAGATCAGACACTACACGAGGGAGGGTAACAGGGCTTTTAAAGTTGCCGCACATTTGCACCAATGCTCTCTCAGATTCATTGCCAGTGGGTATGTGATCTGACTGCTGGCATGGTGGAGGCCTTTGAGACCTCTTTTAAAACATATTTGTTCAACCAGACCTATTCGGCTTGAGTTATAGTTCAATTATTGAATTTCACTGTTAATATATTTATTGCCCAATACTCAAATTATATTGTATTGCTGTGTATATCTTGATGGTTTTATTTTGACTGTGTACAGCACCCTGAGCCATATGGATAGCCTAGGGTGCTTGATAGATAAAAATGTTTCTTACCTTGCCTTACATCTCTCTATGCACAACTCCACATTAGTTACTCACAGCTACAGTGTATCAAGAATTTTTATATCCCCAGTACATAGTTGGATAACAGGTGTGACCATATATGTCAGAAGGGACTGGGGGCTCTACAATGCCAGTTCAACAACAATTTCATTGACCGGCATCACAGTAATGGAATTTATGTCGACCACAAATCCCGATGGTCTCCCGGTCCATTTTCTGAGTTGGAGCTGATTTGGGGAGGGGTGCCCATTTCAGGCACACCAACACAGTGACCTGTCGATGAACTGTTGATTTTATCGATAGCGAGGTAGCTCACTGAGTTGGTGTCTCTGTGGGGGGGTATACCGGTACGGGGATAGAAAAATTCTTGATCTGACAAGCTGCTGGGGTTTGGTTTATCTTCAAATATTATTCATCAGTTTACTAATCATTTGAGCAATAAGGAGCAGTAGAAGCATATGAGGTTTGATGAAACAACTTATTTTATTTAGAAGTCTTAATGAAGAGGTTCTCCGTGAAGGGCCAGCTTCGGGCTTTTGTGGGCCCTGGGCAATGGACCTCCTGGGGCCCCTCTCACAATGACTCACAATCAAAACCATGTCTTTTTTCAAACCATAACCAAACATATCTTTTATGATATAATATGCACAGGCACTGCACTGCATCCACATGCGTAAAAAGTATTTTGGAAACTTATCTATTCCTTCCATCCTTGGCAACTTAAATTAAGCCCTGACCCTCTAAGCACAATTAACTTCTTGTTTGCGTAGGGGCAATGTACTGTGCTGAATGTTGTTTGACAACATGATCATGCAGTGACTGTGGTTATGGCTAAGCAAGAACCAAGGCGAGAAGGAAGTATAAACAACACTGTGGGGAGTGATTCAGGCCAGGACCGGACACCAGATTCTCCAAATCATGACTGCTTTAAAAAAACTTTTATGTATGAATACAAAAATAAAGAGAAGATAAGACAACATTATAATATCATTAACACTAATTAATTAAATTGCTTTATGTCTTTCCGCACAACTACTTTAAAAAAAAATCTCTTTCTAAAATAATAAAACAGTTGGTGTGGCTATACATCCATAGTGATGGTCTCTGGCTGGGTGTAGAGGATGGGTGGTATTGGTGACAGCTGAGCAGCAAGGTGCAGGCATGCATGGGCAGACAGAGACTGGACAGTGTTAGTGGACCGGGTGGGAGTTAAATAAAATCACTGTCTGATACACACGGGATGGGTTGGAGTTTTCTTATCTTGAATCATATCCAGCAGCCCAACATCACCAATCGGCAACTCGGGATCAAAAGAGATAAAAAAAAAAATCTCATGTATTTATGCAGCCTGTCAAACGGGGTTCGTGGTTCCCTATCATTCTGCCCTGCAGCCCTCCACTAGTGCTTTTACATCCAAGTAATTACAATTATTCCCTTTTTATGAATATGTATGCCAATCTTTATTGCAGCTAACAGATAGATAGATAGATAGATAGATAGATAGATAGATAGATAGATAGATAAATAGATAGATAGATAGATAGGTAGATAGATAGACAGATAGATAGATAGATTGATGTAGGTAAGTAGGCAGGTAGGTAGATAGGTAGATTAGAGAGAGAGAGAGAGAGAGAGAGAGATATCCGATCACCAGCTCACTGCTGCAACACAAACCAGCATAGGACTCCAGCTTTGGCCAGCTGTGACTTGACAATGTCTGTGACTTGATTTTAGAAATAAAAGTGATTATTTTCAGGATTTTTTCAAACTCACAAACATTGTCTAGTCGCAGCTGACGTTCTACTGCTGGTTGCTTAGGAGCAGCAAGCCAGTGATTGGATCTCTCTTTCCATAATCTAGCTATCTGTCTGTTTGTCTATATTATTTTTTGTTAGCTGGAATAAAGTTTTGCTTAACAGCAGGTGTGGTTAATTTAAAATTGGCGACTAACTGGGCAGCAGGAAACCAAAAAAATGTAAAAATGAGAAGACTGCTCCTACTAGTTCCATTCCTCATGCTGATGGAAAATCTCCAGTGTTGTGAGTTTTTTTTATTTTTTATAAAGAAGAAGAGGAACATGTTTTTTTTAAAAATCAACAATTCAAGCAAATCTTTTGCTCAATGCGAAAAAGACAAAAGCCATGCTCTTCTCCTCCACCTTGCATGTGGCAATTCCTGCTGGGTGGGGAGCTATCCCACAAATTACTACTGTTCTTGGAGAAACACTAGAGTGTGTATCTAAATTCAAATATCTAGGAGTTTGGCTCGATCATAAACTTTCCTTCGCCGACCATCTCGAAGAACTACAGAAGAAACTAAGGCAAAGATTAGGACTATTCTACAGAATTAACCACCTGCTCACAAAGGAGGCCAAGAGTCAACTGGTTCAAGCTACCTTCCTATCTTTGATAGATTACGTGGACCTGCTCTACAGCCACATGCACTGCCTCTGCACTGGCTAAGTTGGACACCCTCTACCACAGAGCTATCAGGTTCATTACTGAACTTCAGCTTTCCACGCACCACTGTTCCCTGTACTCATCGTTAGGCTAGACTTCCCTTCACTATAGAAGGAATAGAAATGTCACCCTATGGGCCTTCAGAGCGGTGACCAACAAGCTCCCCTCATAAGACTCAGATTGTATTCCCCTGAGTGTGTTGGGCACCTATGCTCTAAGGAGCTATTCCCTAATTGCCCTCCAAGTTCCAAGGGTCAAAACTCATTTCAGCAAAGCTGCTCTAAGCTTCTCTTTACCCACATTGAGGAACGGTTTACAAAGGAACTTGAAGCTGAGCTGCCCTGTTAGCCTGAATATCTTCAAGGCACTCTACGATCGCTAAATGAAAGCACCTTGCAAATGTTTTCCTCACCGCTAGCCCACTAATTCTGCAACTCCCCCTTTCCATCCTGACGCTCGCCATGTTTCTACCCCTGGCTCCCACTCTTTCCCTATTAACTCTTCCTGCTGCACCCACCCTTCCCTGTCCATTCCAGCCTGGTTAAAGTCCCACCCCATCCATAGTAGTGTCCCAATTATCTACCCCTCCTCCATCATTATCATAATAAACAAATACACGACAGCCATCATCACTTTCTGTGGTTTTAGCTCAAATTTTTCCCCCAGTCGTTGGTAATATATCCCTCCTCTTTTTTACCTCTCTAACCTGCCACCCCATACATGGCCTCTTTCCCCTATATGTGTAGTTGCCGGCTGCCTCGCTCAAAAGATCTCTGTTTATAACCCCTGTATGCCTATGGTTGATTGTACATCTGCTGACTTCTTCAATTGTAAAATAATGCTGTTTTTTATTTATTTCAACCTTGTACTGTACTGTATACACTGTATATACTTTTCTTCCTTGTATATTATTGCTTTTTGTATACCTGCTTCTGTACTGTACTTTGATGTATTCATGACCAGGTCCACTTGCAAATGAGCCTTGCTCAATGGTGCCCGCCTGGATAAATAAAGATTTTGATTAATTGATTGAGTTGGGAAAGTGGATGAGAGTGGGTCAACAAATGGATCAGAGCTCAGTGTCTGCTGAAAATTTAAACAAGCAGTAACTCAAATGCCTCACTGAGTAACTGATTAAGTAGTGCTCAAATATTATGAAAGAGAGAGTTGAAGCTAACATTCTCTTGCAAGAAAACTTTCTCAGTGAAAATTTTAAGCTGATACATTTTAGTCTGTAGATCCAGTTATAAAGGTCTAGACTAGGAGGATTGTAAGAATTACACATAGAGTAAAACTTGATACAGATATGAGAAGTTCTTGAGGAAGTGTAAGAAAGAGCCATATAGTGTTTTCAGGCATCGCTGAATGGTTAAACAAATGCTGTCAAACAGCTTTGTGTGGCATAGACCAGACTAAAAATTAATACTGTCTGAAGGTGAAAGAAATAATGCAAATCAATTTAATCTGAACCTGAACACGGAATCTAGCATGTCACTTGCTCAGAGTGATAATTTATGACAGTTTACTATATGGCAATGTGAGATTAATTTGAAAAATACATCCACTGCGAGCCACAATAATAAATGGACAAAACAGAGTGAATATTAGTTGCAATATGTGTGGACTGGGTATGAGATATCTAAATGAGTAATTGCAGATGATATGAATAAAAGGAAAGGAGTAGCGGTACATATATGATAAAGTTAGACATATATGCAAAAGTATCTATGCATGTGCAGAATGTGAAGAACAGAATTTGTACAAATTTTAGAAAACAGGATGCATATGATTAGAGTATAAAAGCTCTGTATAAGCATGTAAAATCTAAACACATTAATTACAAGGCACTCTGATATTTAGTTGAGTGCGTCAGTAATATAGTAACAAATGTCAAAGAAGAAGCTGGAGAATTGAGAGCAGATGACCTGTACAGTATACTACAACTCAATAAGAAATACTGCATTAAGAAAATATCAGGAAGCATATGTGCACTGAGCAAGTGCTCTGACATAAATATCAGTGGATTAGTCTGCTGCGAGTCGGAATCACACCAAAATATTTCATCCTCAGCTTACTCTGACAAGACTGTCAATGTAGGCTGTAGCAATAGCGCTGCTAAAATTAAACAATTAAACTGCTGAAATGCTTTCTCCTGCTCCTGCTTCTACCACTGCACCTTTGGCCAAAGAGTCCACTGCCAGCTGTCTAGCCCAGTCTGCCACACAAGTTATCTTCCACTCCTAGGGGGCCGGGCCGGTTTCTTCATACGATACTGGTGCCCCAGAGAGGCATGCAGTGTGCACAGTGAGGCACGGCTGATCCAGAGACACAGATAGAGTGGGAATGGATCCAACTCCAAAATGGCAGCAGCCTGCAGCAGCGACAAGCAAGCAAGCAATAAAGTGGAAAAAAAACAACACACCAGGGACAGGACAGGCATATCCTTGCTCTCTCTCACTTGCACAGCCCAGGGACAGATGGCTTGCTTGCCTGACACGTTCAGCCCTTTCCCTCTGTCTTGCTTTCATAGTTTCATTCATTTTCTCACTCAGTGATCAGCAGTGAGAGCAAAGCGGGCCCTGATCACTTTTTTTCAGTTGACCCGGTGTTTTTTTGTGTGTGTTTGGAGCCCCCCCCATGTCAGGACCCTGGGCAGTTGCCCAACTTGCCCGTGTTGCCCAGGTGCTGATGCCAGCACCGTTGCTTGATTTTGATTATTCTTTGAATAATTAGTGTGCCATCCTCTTTTTTGTTACCGAGTTACTGGTTCCTGATAGTTTGGAGCAGACCAACAAAGACCAGTGATCCTTACTTGCAGGCTAAAAAAATCACTTTATTTACAGTATGTAAGGGGACCCTCATTTTTATTCCTCTGGTGCAGGAGTATTTTAATACCCAGGTAGACTGCTTTTATTTTTTAAATATTTTTGGTGCGTGTTTGCTGATGAAACAAGCATCGGTGGTACCTACAATCTTAAATTCAACATTCATTGAAAAATAAAGAAATCCAATTATCCTGCTTCTACTTTACCGTTTGTAACAGGTTCAGTCCAGTGTTAGTACATTGCATTTATTGTCTGATGTGCATCTTGTACTCAGCATTAATTTGGGCAACATTGAGACTTCATCGCTTTCTATGATTCAACTTCGAAACAAAGTGTTCACCGGTTCAAATCCCACCATTCATAACAACACTGTGGCAGTGAGCTATAATTTCTCTCTCAGTTTCACTACCCACTTTCCTCAGCTGGCAATCCAGCTTTAAAGAGTGAAGATGTTCTGAATTCAGTGGAGGAGTCAGAGCAAGCTTTTAATACATACAGGTTTGGTGGAGGGGTCAGGGAGAGGGCAACTGCGGATAAGTTTGTTGTGCAGTGACGGATGTTGCAGCTTGTTGTGCCGAGATAAAGGGTGAACTATTAAAAGGTGAATTACAGCAACAGCTGTCAGCCAAAGCAGTTTGAAGATGCTGGTCAGAACGGACGAGGAGGAACTGAATAGGTCACCGTGATGCTTTCTGCAAACCAGTTAAGGATGACTCTGAAGTAACAGTGTTAACTCTCCTTTCATACACTGCTCAAGAAGGAACACATCGTTATATTAATACCAACTTAACCGATAACGCTAGGTAGAACTGTACCTACTGCCTCCCTACTGTGTATGTCGCAAAACTGTGCATTCTATTTTATATGTTATTACCGGCATCATTATAGTGATTTTAGTTTCTTGTTGCTTTTTGCTAAAGTGTTTAGTGGTACCTTCCTATTAAACATGCTGTAACTTCCCATTAAAGATGCTGTAACAAATAACAGTAACTTGTGTTGGATACAGGAATAATGCATGAAATAAAACTATTCCAAGGAGATATGAGGTAGCTATAGGAAGGTGAAATAAATGATCCGCTGCAGCTTGTGACAGACAGATGTCAAAATAAAATATGGCATTGGAAGGCCTTCTTGATTTCTATCAGAGTGTTTTTGATCACTGACTGGTGGCGGCAAGCAATCTGGAGGCAAGTCGGTCTGAAAGAGGAATGTGCCTCTCTGCTGGGCTGCTGCGGAGGCATGGAGGGGTGACTGGTTCCAAGCCTCCGATATCAATCACACCTTAAGGTGCTGCCCGCTGACACTGGGGAGGGTCCTAGCCAGAGAACAGGGCTCATCTTCCACACCAGGTTAACTCTGTTTTATACTGTTCAGGGCTGCGGCCAAATGGGGTTATTTTATCTGCACTTTTCTTAACACAACAATTCAAAACTATTGAATGCCATTGTCATTATGATTATGATTATTACAATCCTATAAAGCTGGAAACAAATACCCTTTCTGGAGAGTAAAGAAACAGTATTTATTTATAATAAGAAAATAAAAGTATATACTACTACATATCATTGCTGGCTGTCTACTAGAGAATGCTGCCTGAGGGAGAGAGAGGGAGATAAAGTGTAGGAGAGAGAGACAGCCTTTCACTATACAACCTTTTAAAGAGCTCTCTCCCACTCACTAAACAGAATTATTTTATGTCAAGGCTTTAAAGACATGCTGCAGTGTTCAGCTACAAGAAAAAAAAAAAAGGATTACATAGTTCAAAGAGTGGTTTGCCTCAGCTAAATCTTAAAGTGCAGATCTAAAGGAAGTGAATTACTGTACATTGGCCATAACAGACACTGTAATGGATGTATTTCTGCCAACTAGATTCCAGCAATGTAGGTCAAAATGCAGAGAACACCAAAGTCACAACTGGAACCACAAAGAAAGGCCATGTGATCTAGTGTAGCTAGCTATGCTAAGCTTGGTCCCAGCTAGAACACAATCAAAGTCGACAAGGTTGTGGACTGGGCACACCCTATGAAGCTGTGTCACAAGGGTTTATTTATGAGTGTTTGTGCATGTATTTGTGGGTGTGGGTGGGGTGCGTGTTTAATTATAAATCAGCCTGTTAAGTCAGAGCAGTGTGACAGCCTGTTACATATTACAGTAATTCCTGTTCCCTTGACAACATGCCATACACAAGTAAGATGCATCCCAGTACAAACTGTGTTGTGCAAAAACTAGAAAAATGCAATGTAATACTTAAACAGAGGTGTCGTGAAAGGGATCCCATCATTTTTGTCAAGGTGTTTGGCAAGGTATCTGTACACTAAAAAACAAACAAAACAACAACAAATTTACAGAATTTTTTTTGGGAACAAAGATACCTGAACAGACAGAAGAATACACAGTCCAACCCCATTTATCTGACCCTCCATAAACCGAACTTCCCTATCTAATGAACCAGCTGCATGTCCCCAGTGTTACCATTGAAACTGATGGTGCTGTACTCACCTTGTTACCAGTTGATTGCAACTACCTGCAATCACAATGGGAACAATCAACAGCAGTTTAAATGAAAACAGAAGTTTTAACACAGGTCACATACATCTCATGTTTTAAAAATCAGTTCTTTAAATCCTAACCTAGAGCCCAAAAACAAACCACATCTGTGGCGCCACTTCCAGTGCTGCCCATGCCCTGAAACAGCAGGTCAATCACGCATTAGCACTTTTCCACTCACTCACTTTTGTTAGCAGCATAAGGCAGTGGTGGTAAGACACTATTCACACTGACATACTGATCCCCCAACCCATGTTTAAAACAAAACAAAAAAAAACAAACTGCTTTTTATAAAAAAAGTTACTGTACCATGCATCAGTACATGCTGATCACTCGATTTAAGTCACAGTGTTAGCAAGTGTGGTGGGCTACCGATACTGTATTAACAACTTAAACTGTTAAAACTGATGACTTTATTAGTCAGGTATGTACTGAACCTTGATGATTTTCTTATGTTTCTGCCCTTTATATCTTGTGGCTTTGTAATCAGTGTGCTGGTAGGGAGAAACTTCATGCCATGCCACATGGTCAGTGTCTGCGGTCCATTTCAAGCAGCCAGCTAAATCAATACTGTATTTGTACGCTTTCTCTCTCCCGGATCACAGAGAATCCAGATGTCGGCAAGCAGAATTTCAATTTAAAAAACAAGTATTTTGTCTCTCCGGCATTTACTGGATTAATGAGAAGCTGCCCTGCTGCTTCACGCGATTCAGTTTTGTACTGTATAGTAGGCACTCTCGAATTCCTGAACTCTCGTTTATCCGAATCAATTGGATGTCCCCTAGGCAGTTCGGATAAATGGGGTTGGACTGTATTGGCAATAGACAGGTCAATGAAGATTTGTTTACAACAATTTTATTTTATTTATTAGATTGTGGTAATCAGGTAGGCTTACTGAGACAAGCTGTCGCTTTTTCAGGGGTGACCATGAATTAATTACATGGAATACATAGACAGTGTACATAGAGATACTAGTTACATGTGGTGCAAACGTAAATAGCAATACAGTAAACACAAGGGATTTAGATTGCAAAAATGTGCACCAAATACATTTCGTTAGAAAATGTTCAAACATACATAGTATAATCATAACTATCACGTATGATATTAAACAACATATATGTGAGAATCATTCCACAGTAAACAGCAGCATTGAAAGGAACAGAGCAGTGTGCATATTATTGCTCAAACAGAAAGAAAGGAGTATTGTAACCTTGTTAAAAAACCTGCAATTATTTCTAATCAAGCATATGATGAAAGGTTCATTATCAAGAAATATAGCTATTGTCTAGACTTGCACCATGAAGTTATACACTTAGGAACTTTAAGTTCATGGCAGACATTACATATAAGATATCTAATCCAACAAAATGCATACTTAACACTGCCATACTCTTCCAGCTATCTGTAGTTTTAAATCTAAAATAATGTCAAGCAAAAAATACGGATGTGCTTTTCTTTGGAAAATGCATTTTGCACTAAACCCTTTATTCTTCCAACTTCCTGAGCGGATAGCAAGTTTTAAAGATGTGTCTGATTTGTGAGGCAAGCGGTTGAGAGGTATGGGAGTCTGTGTAAGACAAGCAGTGATGTGAGGAGCTATAAGGGCTTACTATCGAGTCCCCACAAGAAAAAAGTATGTCAGCACTGCATGAAACGTAAGGGATGAACTGCCAAGCAAAAAAGTTTCTGCCCTAGGCACAGAGTGAGAGAAAAATCGTTTGCGAGTAGGGCTGCCGGTCAGTTTTACACAATACTCACTTCAACCGAGAGAAGAAAAAAGTCTACTGAGAGTTGCTTTATTTAGGATTTGCGATTATTATAAGGGATGCTGCGGATCCAGGTTCTGCGTGTCTTAGCAGTCCAAGTTCAAATAAAAGTTAATCGAAGGAACTACTTACCTTTACATACGATTGTCATAGGGTCAGGTTTTCCGAGGGAGGTTTTAGGGGTATTACTAGCGGATTCTACGGCTACTCGTAGCATTGCTGAAACATTGATTTACCTCTTCTGCAGAATATAAACAAGCACTGCAGAACATTGTTCCCTTCATATGCTGCGTATAGACAGCATGTGCTCCAGACTGCAGCGGCTCTTTCCTTTCAAGTGAAAGCCACTGCAGCCAAGATGCTGTTATCCAGAGCTCGCCCATCCATTGGCGCAACCCAGACATGCCCGCTTCAGCAAACGCTACATTGGCCAGGTCACACACACACCTCCAAGAGTCGCATTGTCCCAAGATGTTTCTTGCGCATGCGTGCAAGCAAACATAATAATGAATTCTGGAGGAGTGGAGCTGCAGTGCCACACTAAATGCACTGCATCATTCCTTGTCTGCCTGCTCCAGCTCTAGTCTGATGAGCCTCTTGGTGAAAGAAACAGGGTGGGATTAGAATACCTCAACCACCATCACAGGATTTAACAAGCTCTCCCTCCATCCCCGTGACTCACATATCTTTTTGTGAAGATGTGCAGGATCTGGGAGAATGGAGCTGTTTTGGTCCTCTCTGGCTGTTGGCTCAACAGCCTCCTCCATTTCATGCAAGCTTTTATTTTGTTAACTAAAAAAGTTCACATTGGGGCCCAGTTGTGGACATCATCCATGACTGGGCCCCAATATGAACTTTTTCAGTTAACAAAATAAAAGCTTGCAAAACAAGTTACTTGTCTGCTGTGCTGGGAGACCTAAAAAAAGTGCCAAGTAATTGGATTCCTTGTCTCCTACTAAAGAAAAACAAAGACTCATGCGAGAAAGGGCCTGATCAGACAACAGTGTTTTTACTCATTTCAAATTAACCACTCAAGTAAGTAGTGGGACTGATTTTTCTAGGCTAGCAATTTGAGTAAAGACAAGAGCAACAGTGCGCCCTCACCGTTCAGCTGCTGCTTGTTTTGCTGTGGAGAGGAGACTGTGTCTCTGGCTGGCTGCTAGAGCCTAGAGGCATGAACTGGCCAGAGATCGCAGAGGCGGAACACTGGAGAGGTCCCAGCCCGGGCCCGCATCTCCCGCCCATGAATCGGGACTGGCATGGGCCAAGGAGTCATCATTTTTACATTTCCATTGGACTCTGATGCAGTACCGCAGCAAGGGTGGGCTTATGTTTTGGTGTATGCAGTAATGAGCAAGATAGGCCTATAACTTCTAGGAGCTTTGTAGTCTTTTTCCTCCTTAGGAAGGCCCATAATTACCACCTCCTTCATTAAAGGTGGCAGGGTAGCCCTGTGTGTGACTCTTGGAGGACAGCTTGCAGTACTGGAGAGATTAAAGTCGGTATCAGTTAATATAGATTGATCTGTATACCATCTGCAGTTGGATCTTTATGGGGAGAGAGGGCAGAAATTTCAACCTGAATTTCTAGAGTGGTAAGGAGGACTTCCAGTGCCTCCTTGTAGGCTCTGATAAAGTGAGAAAAGAGGAGGTCCTCTAAGAACTCATCCAGTTTGTCCCATTGAAATGGTCCCTGGGAGGAGCATAGCTCCTCATAGAAAGCGCATGTGACTTGATTAATCATCTCATGCTGGGTATGGAGGGTGTCACTTTTGTCATGCAGGCAATGAATATATTTATCTGACTGCTGTTTGCACAGCTGATAGGACAGACGTTTCCCTGCCTTCTCACCCCTGTCACTGTATCTATGTTTTAAGCATATAACCTGAAGTTTTGTTTACTTGTGGTGAGGGTATTAAGTTGCATATGAATGGATCTCACTTCCCTAAGCAGGTTGTGGTGCAGATGGTAAGCAGTTTTTGACTTCAGCCTCTTTCATTGCAAATGTAGCCTGCAGTGGTTTTTGTTCCTGCTCACGCTTGCGTCTGCGGGCATCTGCGAATCCCATTGTAGAACTCCTTACTGATGCCTTGAAGGTGTCCCATAATGTGGCTTTGGTGGTTGCCCTGTTATCATTACTCTCAAAGAAGGTAGGCAACTCCTCTTTCCTGGAGAATAAGAGTATCTAAACATGAAGAAGTGAATTTGGAGGCCTTGGGGCCCAGTCCACCACCAGCTCCACAGGAGCATGATCTGAAAGATATGCGAGGGCTATTTGGGATGCCTGTATCATTGAGAATTCTGCCAAAGGAGTGAGTCAGAAATCAGTCCTGCTCGAGCTGGAATGGGTAGGTTGGTAAGAAGTAGGAATAGTCCAGAATACTAGGATGCTGCAGGGACTGGAGGTCAGTCAAAGAAAGTACAGACCTACTGCCTGAACCTTGGTGTGAGTTTCAGCCTTTTGAATTCCTGTCTAAATGGGCATCCAGGGTCAAGTTGATATCTCCCCCCAGGAACAGGGGAGTGTTGGGTGCCATCAGTTCTAGAACTGAGTGGTGGAAGGCACTGATTAATTCTGGTCATCGTGCTTATGCCCATAAGTATTTGCTATAAACAGCAGCCATTCAGGCATATGAAATTTAACAGCTACCCACCTACCAGCCCCATCCTGGGAGGAGGCCTTGATTGTCCAATGACTGCCTTATTTATTAAAATGAACACACCAGCTGTGGATGTTGGGGCACAGTTATGCACTTCCAATCTCACCCAATCTCTACATAGCTGGTGGCTTTAATGGGGCAGAGTTTGGTCTCCTACAGGACTTTAATGCTCTTTAATCTGGATAAAATATGTTTCCTTTTTACAGGGGTTTTCAGACCCCTTACATTCCAGGAGATGTATGTTAGAGGGGACATATGGGGGAGGATATGACTGGATATTATAACAGAATTTGATCAGAGATGGCCCCACAGTGACAAACATGGGGAAGCATGGCTGGTTCCCCTGACTAAGACCTGAATGACCCAGTCTAGTAATACAATCATAACCTATAACATACCATAATTAATAGAAACATTCTGAAAAGGAAACCCATGGAAACTATTATATAACAATTCACATAACACCTGCTTAACTACCAGGTTGGAGATGAACTTTAGGCATCCAAGGAAAGGAACATCTGAGCCTACTTGGGCCTTGAGAGCAGAAACATCTGAGTCCTCTAATGTTCAGGTCCTAGTAATGGGGTTGCATCAGCAAGGTCAACAATAACTAGTAAAAGAGTGTACAACATATGATTATTTCCCTAGCAGCAGGGGCCTGGAAGAGAACATCATAATTTCAAGTCTTGTAACACCAACATCTGTATGAGATAAATCTCACAATTTAAATAGTGCAGTTTGATTCTTACATTACCCCTGGAGGTGGGTGGGGGTCAAGACCAGGGGATGATAAGACATATGGAGGAAGAGGAGTTGAGAGGAACCATTGGGTGACATCGAATGAACAGTGAAACTTGGGTTTTAGGGGGAGCCATGCACCTGTGCTTGGAGCTTACTTACGCTTGAGCCTTGAATGTGGCAAAAGGGAGGAACATTTATAGTGAGCTGGAAAAGAAGTGGCAGAAGTGATTGACTGGTAACTCTACCCTCTGCCTTGACATTTGCACTGACCCTACAGTCATACCTCTCAAGTGTCCCTGATTTTCAGGGATGTACCTGATTTCACCTCAATATTTTACTCTGTCCCTCCTAAAATATATGTTCCCCTGACTAAACAGTGATGATTTTAAGAATAAAATTATGTCAAACAATACAATTGCAGACTTCTTATTCTTCAGAAAATGTATTATACTCTGAGTCCCTTATTCTGCCAGCTTCCTGAGTGGATAGCACCAATTTTAAAAATGTGTCCCTGATTTTGGGCCTTTGTCCCTGATTTTTTTAAGCCTTGTCCCTGATTTATGAGGCAGGAGGTTGAGAGGTATACCTACAGTGGTTTTCTGTCCTTGTCTGGTGATCAGTGATTAAGGCTAGCCGCTCTGGTAATGAATAAGCAGGCAAGTGCAGTATAACTTAGAGCACCCAATTTCCCTTAACTGCTCATTCATTCCCCCCAGTTGACCTTAGCCCTAAACCTCTGGGTGGGAGGGAGTTAGGAACAGTCACACAATATTGAGTTTAGTTTAGCAGATAGACTCAAATTGACAGCATCAATAATACAACATTGCTGCCCCATGACATCTAGCAGAGCAGCCTCGGCCTCCAAATGTAATTAAAACCACTATTCAGGTTTGGTCACTACCGTTGAAAGTGGCTCCACAGGCCCATGGCAAATGGTGCAGCAGTGACAAGCAGTGCACAGTGAGGTTGCAGGGAACAGCTATGGTTACACTGGTAGCATGGGCAAGGGCTAAGTTTAAGCCCTCCTTCCCCCGTCTAGGAGTACACTGGTGGAAGAATGGGGAAGGGGGCCACAGACCACAAGTGCCATTCTGAAAATCTCCCTGAAGAAAAAATGCAGGCATCACTGATAGAAACATAATAGATAGAGACACCCTACCTTTTGAAGTCTTCATGCTTGCATACTCAAAAAACAGAGCTTCTGAACTCACCTTCTCACCGCTTCAGGACCCAAGACCGAGATGGAGTAATTAGAGACCCTTCAAATGGCTATGAGGAAATTAATTAGTCTTGGAATAAATAGACAGACTAAAAAACAGTTCATTCATCTGAAGAATTAATCGCAATCATCAAATGGAAACCAGAGTTACTGAACCGAGAGTATTTGTTTTCTGGGGTACCATAATGATTTCGGGCCCAGGAGCTAAACTCCTCAAACTTCCAAATAAAGATCCATGGGGCTAACAAACTTATTAAACAGAGAGAGGACCTGGCAGCACTTAGGCATGAGGTTTACAATCAGCAAAACAGCAGATTTCACAGCAATTTAGGATCTAGCTGATACAGCCTGCACTTTACCTAAGTAATTACTTCAAGAGAGCTGCACCATGGTGACCTGGGGTGCTCTGTGACAAAATCAACTGTAAAGCAAGCAACTAGTCAAGGCACTTAACCAGGGCATATTCATGGAAATAATGAAGAGTCCAGTAGTTGCTGTTTAAAAGACTTGTAACTTCATTTATTATTGCCAAACACAAACAGGCCGACACTCCAGGGTCAGGGAACCACACAAATTATCTAACATTTCATCTCATCCAAGTCTTTGTCAAGATGAAGTTACAAGTCTTTTAAATAGCAACTACTGGACTCTTCATTATTTCCATGGATATGCCCTGGTTAAGTGCCGTAACTGATTACTTGCTTTATTTTACGCAAGTACCCAGCTTCTTCCACAGAAACCCTTTGTATTTTCATTTCACATTCCCCAAATTCCTTTCCATTCCTTGTTTCCTCTGCAGGGGAGTGATTTACTCCTCTAGTGCCACCAGGAAGAACAGTTCCTGGTGCAATGAGCAGCCTAGCCTCCACGGCTGCTCCCAAAAGTGTTAATTCTCTACCTCATTCCCTTCTGTGGCTGTTATACAGTAGGTGCCCCAGATCTAACCAAAACTTCCACATTGAATGTTCCCACTGGAGCCAAGCGGCTCAAAATCAAACAGCACAGTGGCTCCCCTACCTTTCATCCCAGTTTCCACAGAACCACAGACCAGAAGCAGCCTAAAGATCCACCCTAGACATGTGCATGATAGATCCCGGAACCTGCCCCAGACATGGGCATGGCAGACCCCATCGAGTTCCAGGCTGGGTTCCTCATTTTAGCCTTACACCTGAACCAGTGTGCCACATGGATAAAGAGTCCCCCATTTGCTGTCACCGACCAGTGGCCACTGTTGTGACCCTGCCACCACTGCAACAGCGCCACTGTCCCAGTGATCCATACCTTAGTGGATTCTAGGGTCCCCAACTCCTTCTGGCCTTCCAGTGTTCTGATGTCTCCAACAGGTCTCCCACCTCTTCTGCTTCCTACCTGGAGAGGGGGGAAGGACTACCCCTGAAACTCCAACAGCCATTACTGCCTGACTTCCTCCCTCCCATGGAGCCCAAAGTGGACCAGTGCACCACCGCTGTAGGCTGACCTGTCTAAGACGGGGGGGCCCTCCAACAACTGCCCTACTTAACTGCTGAGATGACTCTCCCCTGTCTCTCCCACCTGCCTCACCTTATACGCTCCCAAAACTGGTGCTGCCCCCTACAGGCAAGCAGCATAAATTTCCTAAGGTGCCAAAACTCCCTACCAGTGCCAAGGGGGGGGGGTTGGCGAGGGGCTAGCAAGCTACCCCCGTGAGGAGGGGCTTACACTCTCCACCCACTTAAAAACACATTTCCTCCTAGAAATGGGGGCAGGGACCCCTAAATGGACCCTAAAGGTAGACTGAGAAATGCGCACTCCCCAGTCTCACCCCAGTATCCACCCAGCAGATTTATGCACCCAACCCATGCTCATTCCTTACACTAACCCATACACTCTAAAAGACAGAAAAAACACTGTTCAATTTTTATACAAGGCTGCAGTTAATAATAAAAAAATACATATTTTTTTCAATACACATTATACTACACATTATACTAATGTCTCATTCGAATTGTTAAGAGCTTTTAAGATTTAGAAATCACAGCCCACACTCACAACCTTTCATACATTAGTACTCCCATCATCCTAGAGCTAGGCTGAAGCCCAGTTCCTGGAATATTTAATAAACTGTTGCATTTTCAGTAAATTTAAAAGTCTTATTATGCCTTCCTGCAGACAGCAAATCACTGATTACTGCTAAATTTTAAACATGGAAGAAAAAGGAGGAAAAATAGTCTCTTTTTTTTCCTTTCAAAACAGTCACAGGGTATCTGACCATATTTCTGCTCCAGCTTAACTTCCGCACAGTCCCTGGGCATGAATACTTTGGACAAACCAGAACTTCCTCAACATTAAACAGTCTAGAGAAACAACTTTACGCTATCAGAAGACTTTCTGCAAACCTGGCACAGTTCACAGTTCTATTCGGTGGGCTCTAGAAGGCGAGACCTCCAGCTGGGGGAAAATAGTAATCTGGGTCAGGCTTTGTGGTCAAGTCCCCAAATGAGTCCTTGGCAATGATGCAGAATTTTGCTCGACAGCCTACCATGTCTTGTAAAAGTACAAAATGTTTGAAAAGCATGAGACCCTCCCAAGATCCAGTGGGGCAAGTAGCTCCTGCCTTTTGGATGAGTTGCTGGGAGGTGTGACTAGAACCTCCAGGTCAGGACTGCAGCTTATTTAGAGTCTCCTTGAATACCCAGTCACCTCTCAACTCCTCGATAACATTCCACATCCTTTCTGACATGTAGGGATACTCCTGCTAGGATATTCAGCTAGCAATCTTCGCCTAACCCAACCTTCTTCCTGCGACCATTCGGGCAAGTCCCTGACTCTGGTGCACCTTGCATTGCTTGGCTCCAACCGCACCCCCATTCTGTAGATGGCATTCACAGGATCATTAATTAACAATCCATCCATTCTCAACCTTCTTGTTTTTGACTGCACCGCTAGGCATGGGGTCTTATCTGGTAACATGATAGCAGGGCAGTGATAAGGCCTAGGTAAGGTCTGCTGGATCTCATGATCTAATAATTTTTATTGTTTTGGGGGTCCCTCAGCCTCAGCCACTTCCAGCTCCAGATAGTCTTGGATTTCTTCATGCTCTACAGTTACTCCAGTGGCACCCAACCGAATCACCGAGCAGGTACACATAGACGGTGTGGCTTTTTGCTACAGCTGGGGTAGTGGGTGCACTGTTACTGAGCAGGAACCCTGCCAGGGAACTCCTGGACCCTGGAGTATCCCTGGATGGCTTTTGCAAGCCGCTGCCCGTCTCTCTGCCACAGGAATAGTGGACAGTCAGGAAGGAGGAGCTGGGAAGATGGCTGTGCTCCCCCCTTTCAGTCCTCGGGCACTTCTTCCACTGTCTCCACCTTAATCTCTGGGAACACAGCTCTCATTTCCTTCTTGGCCTCCACACTCTCCTGAAGTTCTGGCCTGGCACCAGTACCAATCCCGACACTTCTTTGAGATAGCAGCAACACAGTGCCAGCAGACACACTAACAGGGTACTTCCAAGAAAGAGTAAATAGTGGCCTCCAAAAACACCTCCCGGGAAAGTACTGGAGCAACTGGTGCATAAGGTCAGTCTTACAACTCCTTCTCCAAGATATCCATATCTCACTCAGTGTTCATCCCCCCTGCCCTCTCCCTGCGGAATTCTATAACCATGTGAGCAGAGAGGTTGAAACCATTGCCTGGCATTCCTCTTTTGGTGTAGATCCTCTGCCATCCTGTTTCTGTACACCAGCCGCACCTTTACCTTGAATTCTCTCCAAAGTTTCTGGTATCTCAGTACTGCTGCTCAGCTACTGAAGTTTCTACCTGTTGCTGTTGCTACACTCTCTCTCTCTCTCTCTCTCTCTTGCTCCCATGACTATTCACAAAATGGTGACTTCACTCCAATCCTCCAACAGTTCAGTCAATGTCCAACCAATCAGAATCATTTATGGGAGGCATGTGATCACCCCTCCACCACAGAAGCACCAGAGAGAAAGAAAGAGAGAGAAAGGATAAACACCACCAGCAGGCCTCACATCCAAACAAACAATGCCACAACTTTGCAGGCCTGGGCCAGTTGATGCCACTGACCTTCCTGGGTCCCATATGGGGGGGTGGGGGAGTTCACCACTGCTGCAGCGCAGATAAATCCCAGACAAGCCCCCACATCAGTAAGCCCCCCTTCCCCCTGTCTATGGGTACACTGATGGAAGAATGGGGAAGGGTGCCACAGACCAAAAGTGCCATCCTGAAAATCTCCCCAAAGAAAAAATGTAGACATCTCTGATAGAACCATAATGGGTAGAGGCGCCCTACCTTTCACAGTCTTCATGCTTGCAGAGCACCTCTGATTCCCCCCTACTGCCAACTTTTCAATCCTCAGCAGAAACACTGGAAAACCGGAGCTTCTGATCTTACCTTCTCACTGCTCAAGGACCCAGGACTAAGATGGAGTAACTAGAGAACCTTCAAATGGCTATGAGGAAATTAATTAGTCTTGGAATACATAGACAGAGTAAAAATCAGTTAATTAATCTGAGGAATTAATCGCAATCACCAAACAGAAACCAGAGTTACCGAACCAAGAGCATTTGTTTCCTGGGGCACCATAATGATTTAGGGCCCAGGAGCTAAATTCCTCAAACTTCCAAATAAAGATCCATGGGGCTAACAAACTTATTAAACAGAGAGAGGACCTGGCAGCATTTAGGCATGAGATTTACAATCAGCAAAACAGCAGATTTCGCAGCAATTTAGGATCTAGCTGATGTAGCCTGCACTTTACGTAAGTACCCAGCTTCTTCCACAGAAAGCAAGCATATCAGTGAAAAAAGAAGGGCAAATGGAAGGATAGTGAGGCTGAAGGGGAAGGATGGAGGCAGCGTGGAGGATGTCAACAGTAAAGCTGACATACTGAACAGATATTTCTGCTCAGTATTTACTGTGGAGGGGGAGGGTAATGGGACTGAAGGGAGCACAAGGGGTGGAAAGAGCACAGAAATGGACACAAGTCCCTTTCCATGGAAAAGGGTGCTAAAGGAACTGGAATGAATAAGAGTCAGTAAAGCAATGGGGCCAGATGGGGTGCACCCCAGGGTTCTAAAGAAACTAAGAGAAGTGGTGCCTGAACCTATGGCAATCCTGTTTAGCTGCTCTCTGGAAACAGGGGAGGTACCCAAAGACTGGAGGACAGCAGACGTAGTCCCCTTATACAAAAGCAAGAACAAAGGGGAAACAGGGAACTACAGACCAGTCAATCTGTCCTTGGTAGTGGGGAAGATCATGGAAGCACTACTGGAGGAGAGATTGTTGGAACATCTGGTTGCTAATGAACTACAGGACCAAAGGCAGCATGGTTTCACCAGGGGGAGGTCATGTCAGGCCAGCCTCACTGAATTTTTTGACTGGGTGACAAGGGAGGTGGATTGAGGAGGGCAGTGGATGTGGCCTATCTGGACTTCAGCAAAGCCTTTGACACTGTGCTGCATAGAAGGCTATTCAACAAATTGGGGAATATGGGAGTGGGCAGGACAGTAGTGCGGTGGGTGGGTAATTGGCTGGGTGGCAGAACACAGAGGGTGGTGGTAAATGGCTGTCACTTCACAGAGGGAAGAGTGACCAGTGGGGCATTGCAGGGGTCAATGCTGGGACCGGTCCTATTCAACCTCTTCATCAGTGACACTGTGCAGGACATAGAAGGCAGAATTTCCCTGTTCGCTGATGACACGAAGCTCTGTAACAGAGGGTGTGGATAGAATGAGGTGGGACTTGCAGAAGCTTGAAGAATGGCCAAGAGTTTGGCAGTTGAAATTCAATGTAAAGAAGTACAAAATAATGCATATGGGGCACAAAAACCCTGGAACAACATATCAGTTGGGGGGTGAGGATATAGCATGCACCAAGCAGGAAAGGGACCTCGGAGTTATCATCTCTGATGACCAAAAGGTAGGGGAAACAGTGCAACAAGGTAGTGGGTAAAGCAAATAGGATGCTGGAATGCATAGGAAGGGGCATCATCAGCTGGAAAAGAGAGGTCATAATTCCACTATACAAGGCATTAGTGAGGCCCCACCTGGAGTACAGTGTACAGTTCTGGAGACCTTACCTATGTAAGGATGTAGACAGGGTGCAGAAGGTTCAAAGGAGGGCAACACAGATGGTACAGGGATTGCATCACAAGTCCTATGAGGACAGGCTGAAGGAGTTGAATATGTACTCCCTGGAGAAGAGGAGGAAGAGAGGGGATATGATAGAGACATGCAAGTACCTTACAGGGAGGAACAGGTTGCAGGAATACACTATTTTCCAGTGAAAAAGATGATCCAGGACTAGAGGGCATGGGATGAAGTTGGAGGGAGGGCAATTCAGAGGAAATGTAAGGAAGAATTTTTTTCACAGAAAGAGTGGTGGACAAGTGAAATACCCTGCCAGAGGAAGTGGTGGGTGCTGAAACAATCAAAGGATTTAAGAATGCATGAGATAGACAAAAGGGAATCCTGGAGGTCAAGGGTAAGGGACAACAGGCTTCTAGAAAAATGTAAAGGGAACTTAAAAGCTCAAATGGGCAGACTGGGTGGTCCATAGGCTCTTATCTGCCAACAAAACATGACAGCTAAAGGGGAGGTTCTGATAATGGGAGACTTCAACGTGCCAGATACAGATTGGTCAATACCAGCAGGAACATCTGCCAGAACTAGACACATAGTGGATTCCCTGCAGGGGGAGGGCCTCAAACAACTGTTACAGCAACCCACAAGAGACAGGGCTATCCTAGATCTAGTACTGACTAACAAGGAAGGGATCACAGATCTCCAGGTAGAAGGTCACCTGGGGCCAATGACCATCACATGGTATGGTTCAATTTGGCTACTACATCTAAATCATCCCATTCCAAGGCAAAAATATGGGACTTCAGAGGGCTGACTTTGATAAGATGGCCAGCAGAGTTAAGCTAGCCCTGGCAAAAGAAACACAGGTGAGGGGTACAGGCAAAGTGGGCAAGCATTAAGGATGCAATACTTGAAGCAACATCCCATTGTGTTAGACAGAAAAGGAAGTGCAAAGAAGAAGGAAACCACTTTGGTTCTCAAATACAGTAGCAGAAAGGTCAGAGCCAAAAGGCTGGCCTTCAGGAAATATAAGGGAACACAGCGGGATGAAGATAGGGAAGCATACCAAACTGCCCTAAGGGAAGCAGGGAAGGCAGTAAGGCAGGCAAAGTCCCAAAGTGAGGAAACACTAGCACGAACAGTAAAAGAAGGTGACAAGACTTTCTATAGATACATTAGTGAAAGGAGAAAGTCCAGAGGGGGTATTGCTAAGCTTAATGGAGAAAAGGGAGCATGTGAGGAGGAGGACCCTGTAAAGGCATCTATCCTAAATAGATACTTTTGCTCAGTATTTACTGAAGAGAAGGTAGGGCAGGGCCCATAGCTCAGCATCATGGACACAGGGGGGAGGGAGGTGAGCACTACTCCCTTCACAAAAGAAAGGGTCCTACAAGAGCTTGCTAAGCTCAGGGTGGATAAAGCAATGGGACCTGATGGCATACATCCCAGGGTACTTAAGGAACTAAAGGTGGAACTAGCAGAGCCATTAGCAGAACTGTTTAATGAGTCTCTGAGCACAGGAGAGGTCCCAGAAGACTGGAGAATGGCTCATGTGATCCCGCTCCATGAGAGTGGTAGCAGGGAGGAGGCAGGGAACTACAGACCAGTCAGTCTTACCTCAGTAGTGGGCAAGATTATGGAGGCACACCTTAAGGAAAGGATAGTGCAACACCTGGAATCCATAGGGGCACAGGATCCAAGACAGCATGGGTTTACAAAAGGAAGGTCCTGTCAAACTAATCTCATAGATTTCTTTGACTGGGTAACCAGAGTGGTGGACCAAGGGGGAGCAGTTGATATCACCTACCTTGACTTCAGCAAAGCTTTTGACACTGTTCCACATAGAAGAATGATAAATAAGCTGGGTAGGCTCAGGGTGGGTCAGAAGTTGGTCAACTGGGTGGCAAACTGGTTGACGGGTAGAAAACAGAGAGTGGTGGTAAATGGTATACAGTCAGAAGAGATGCAAGTCACAAGTGGGGTACCTCAGGGATCAGTCCTGGGGCCAGTCCTCTTGAACATCTTCATTAGTAACCTTGCAGATGGACTAGAGGGTAAGGCTTGTCTGTTTGCAGATGACACCAAGATCTGCAACAGAGTAGATGATCCAGATGGGGTGGGCAGAATGAGAAGAGATCTGGATAAACTAGCAAAATGGTCAGAAGAGTGGCAACTGGGATTTATTGCAAGAAGTGCAAAATCATGCACATAGGGAAGAAACCTGAAGCCACCTATAGGCTGGGAGGGTTGCTAGCAGTCACAAAGGAAGAAAGAGACTTGGGCATCATCATCACTGATGACCTGAAATCATCAAGCAGACCTCTAAAGCAGTAGGTAAGGCTGGGGGGTGTTAGGGTGTATTAGTAGGGGTATCACAAGTCGTAAGAGGGAGGTAATAATCCCTCTTTACAAGACACTGGTTAGGCCCCATCTGAGTACTGCGTGCAGTATTGGAGGCCACACCTTCACAAGGACATTAACCAAATTGAGGCAGTCAGAGAAGGGCAACCAAAATGGTGCAGGGACTGCATCAGAAGACATATGAGGACAGATTAACAGAGCTCAATATGTATACCCTTGAGCAAAGGAGGAGAGAGGTGATATGATCGAGACATTCAAACACCTTAAGGGCATTAACAAGGTGAAAGAGTCTAACATGTTTAAATATAAGAAAAATAGCAGGACAAGAGGACACAGCGTGAGATTAGAGGGGCCGATTAAGGGGAATGTGAGGAATTCTTTTTCACAGAAAGGGTGGTGGATGCATGGAATGGCTTACCACAAGAAGTGGTGGCTATGAATACAGTGCAGGGCTTCAAACAGGCATGGGATAGGCATAAGGGAGCAATACAAATGACTATGAATAGATAGGCCACTGACAGAGCAAAGGCCGATGGCACATTTATAAGGTAGAAAAAGAAATGGGCAGACTGGATGGGCCTTGCGGTCCTTATCTGCAGTCAACTTCTATGTTTCTATGTAACAATATCTATGTATCTATGTAACCCTTTGTATTTTTATTTCACATTCCCAAAATTTCTTACCATTCCTTGTTTCCGCTGCAGAGGAGTGATTTACTCCTCTAGTGCTGTCAGGGAGAACAATTCCTGGGGCAATTTGTAGCCTTGCCTCCGTGGCTGCTCCCAAAAGTGTTACTTCTCTGCCTCATTCCCTTCTGTGGCTGTTATAGGTGCTCCAGATCTAACCAATACTTCCAATTTGAATGTTGCCAACCGGAGCCAAGTGGCTCAAAATCAGACAGTGCAGTTGCTCCCCTACCTTTCATCCCAGTTTCCACAGAACCACTGCCTTTAAGCAGCCTAAAGATCCATCCCAGACATGGGCATGGTGGATCCCCAGACCTGCCCCAGACACGGGCATGGCAGGCCCCATCGAGTCCCTGGCCAGGTTCCTCCCTTTAGCCTTACACCTGGACCAGCATGCCACATGAGTAAAGAGTCCCCCAGTTGCTGTCACCAATCGACGGCCTCTGTTGCAGCCCTGCCACCATCGCAACAGCCCCACTGGCTTAGTGCTCCAAACCTTAGTAGATTCGATGGCCCCCAGCTCCTACTGGCCTTTCGGTGTTCTGATGTTTCCAACAGGTTTCTCACCTCTTTTGCTTCCTACTCAGGGTGAGGGGGGAATGGACTACCCCTAAAACCCCAATGACCACTACTGCCTCACGTGCTCCCTCCCACGGAGCCCAAAGTGGACAAGTGCACTGCTGCTGAAGGCCAGCCTGCCTAAGACTGGAAAGGGTTGGGGGGGGCCTCCCTCCTGCAACTTGTCTGCTTAACTGCTACAATGCCTCTCCCCATCTCTCCTGCCTGCCTCACCTTATATACTCCCCAAACTGGTGCTGCCCCTTACAGGCAAGCACTGGACATTTCCCAAGGCACCAAAACTCTATACTAGTGCCAAGGGGAGGTCAAGAGGGGCTTGCAAGCCCCCCCCCGTGAGGGGGGGCTTACACAAGGAACATCTGACAATAGGTCCCAGCTTACATAGTGGCCTGGTCTGTTACTGTGCTCAATGCACTGAAGTGAAGCACTGCATTGATTACTTCATAATATTAAGTTTTCTGGAAGGGGTAGAGACCTCTGAGTCATTTCCTTACAACTAATGATGAAAGGGGTGCAGCTGCACCACCCAAAGCAAAGTCAAGTCTGTCCCACCACCCCAAAAGTCTATGTTAGAAGTACAGCATGAAAGGCATAGCTGAGGGGAGCACAGCAACCTGTCATTCAACTACAATGTGTACCTCAGCCATGGCATGAAGGTAATAAAATCAACCACAATATTACTTAGAAACAATGCAGTGCAGCTTGTAAACCTGTGAAGAAATGAACACCTTTAGAGCTACTTGGCAACATGAAACATGAAACAGACATCATAGAAAGGATATGTTAGCAATGTAAAAACACAGTGCATTAATCTCTCGAACTGCATGCACAAGGGCAAAGCCATCAGTCAATAAGAACTATTGAGCTACAGATGATGATTTCAGTGTAGCAAACTCTTGAGGTCAAGCAACAACCACTCACCACGGGGGATAAATGATGGAAAAAAATCATCTCATGGAGTACATGTTGCAATTTCTCCTGATCAAGCCCAATCCTGTCTAACCCCCCGTTCCTTACACATCCCACAAAGGAGAGTTCATGAGGAGCTGACACAAGAGTTAAGTACCTACAGGTGGGGAAGGGGCTAAGAGCTACCCCTTTTTATTTTAAGACCATTTCGCCTCCTGGAACATGTAAGCTCCTCCTCAGACTACCATCTCAAGGGAGTGCTGGCTGTGACGGTCTATCTTCTTAAAACCTGTGGCCCAGGACATTGCCTATCCACTCACCTTCATCTTTAACCTCTCCTTTACTACAGCCTCTGTCCCCTCTGTCTGGAAGCAGGCCAAAATTTCCCCCATTCGTAAATCAGGCGACCTTAGTCTTATGGAAAACTACCGTCCCATCTCCATTCTTCCCAGTCTTCATAAGCTCCTAGAGAAGGCAGCAAACTACCAAATTATAGAGCATATCTCCAGATACAATCTCCTTTGCCCTGAGCAACAGTTTCTGGAAGAGGCACAGCACTACCATGGCCCTTGCCCTCTTCATCAACCATGTGCTGAGGAATATGGATGAAGGAAGCTAACTGGTGCAGTGTTTGTAGATCCATTCAAGGCATTTGACCTTGTAGACGACAACATACTGATAGCAAAACTTCACACTCTTGGTTTCTTTCCTGTCTCTGCCACCTGGCTCTTTAACTACCTCTCTGGTAAAATACAGACGGTCTGCCTTGGTGGTGTCACCTCCCCCTCTCTTGCCTGTTTCGGTGGGTGTCCCCCTGGGATCTGTCCTTGGCCCCCTCCTCTTTTTCCTCTTCATTAACTCTCTCCCGTCAGAGGGCCTATCCTGTAAATCACTCCTGTTCACCAATGACTTAATACTACACAGATGTGACCCCTCCTCACTATCCACAATTCTTACCAATGATTTCTGAAAGGCACATTGTTGGTTCACCACCAACAAACTGTTGATCAGTTCTGCCAAATCAAAGGCCATGCTTTTTAGTTCTAAACCAAAACTCTGCACTTGCCCACAGCTGTGGCCTTCTCACTGTCAAATCCCCTGATGGATCTCCCCTTGACACTGTTCCTGCCTTCAAGTATCTGGGGGTAATCCTGGACCCGTGATTAACCTACACACTGACTACATTGCCTCACTGATCAGACGCATCATGCACAGGATAAATTTCTGTTATCACCTGATTGACCACCTCTGGCCAGAAGCCCGACTTGATATTGCCCATGGCAACCTCCTTCTCCTCCTTGATTATGGCTGCCCGGTATACTCCCTCAACTCCATTACTATCCTGAACTACCTGGACACTACCTACAATCATATATACCACCTTGCCCTCCGCACCCCTCTCCTAACTCCCCACCGCTTTCTTTACCAGTCCCTTAACTGGTTCCCTCCTCAAGCGTGGTGCTCCCACCTGCTGGTCTGGACCATTGCTGATACCTTGAACAATCCCTCCTACTCTCAGCTATCCCTTCTTTTCTGGCCCAGAACCTACTGCCACAATCTACATCAGTCTTCGCACCTCCAACTAGAATGTCCTAACATAACTACTAGGATGGGCCTAAAAGCATTCTTTGCAGCTGGACCCTCACTGTGGAATGACCTCCCCTCCTCCCAATGTTCCTCTGCCCCCCTCTAAATCTAAATTCCCTATTAAGAATGTACTTTCTGTCCTCCATGACCTGCATCTGCCCTCAGGCCACTACCCAGGTGAATTGGAAAATCATCAATCATGTTTTTCTAATGTCAGTCATGACAGATCATTGTTAATCATTAAATGTTAGCATATGATCATCAAGAGAGATCATGATATAAGATCATCATCTAGATCATAATTAATCATCAAGCTTGTCACTTTCAAATCACCAGCTGATGATTATTGATTATTTTTGTAAGCAGAAATCAGCATGATGGTTTTTAATGATCTGTGGATTATCAAATGATGATTTTTGATGCTCACCAATGACTGTATTAGTTCTGTATTATAAGACTATAACTCAAATGAGTAATACTTAGCTTTTTTTTCCTAATATGAAGATGTGAAGGTGAAATAACAGCAAAAGCAAATAAATTATAATGCAAATCATGTGAAATCAAGTTTGAATACCTTTAGGAAGAGGAAATGCAATGTTTGATATAGTAGACACATTTACATAACTAATTTGCATATTTCAATAGCACAGTTTATGAACCAAAACAATGGTAATTTATATGCTTGAAATAACTTTGTCTTGACAACAGAATTTTTCCAACTTTCATGAAAGGTTTTAAGCAGAAACCAGGTACTTGTAGAAACTCACCATAACCATAAATGGAATCATTTAAAGGAGATATATAAACTGATTTGAGCCCTTATGACAGTAGTAAGAAATTAGGTATCAGAGTAAGTATAATTAAAAGTAGTGTACTTATATAGAACATGTACCATGGCTGTAAATGTCTAAATAAAATACACAATAAATTGCATAAGTATAAAAGGAAAATAAACTCATTTTTTTATTTATTACAGTAGTCTTGGCCATGGGAAATCATGATATATATGCAATCATTTTTAGTCACAATCACCATTTCCATAACATGATGTTTTTGATTGGCGGCCATTTAGCGGTCATGTTTAAACATTTTTAGTCGTGATCACAATGATGGTGTTTGAAGATTGAGCATGATCTTTCCACATAATTGATAATGATTATTAATGATACATCATTATAAAATCATTATTTTTTCAGCTGGGTAGCATGGCTACACCTCCCTTGCAGCCCACTCTAACCCCTTACCCCTCTAGTGCTCCATTCTCCTACCCTGAATACTGGCTCACAGATCATTCTTTCTGTCCTTTAAGATGGCTATGGTATTATGCCTAAGTATTTCCTATTGGTCGTTACGTACCACCAGGTATTTTACTGGCTCTTCTGATGTTTAGCATTCCTATTGTTGAATAATGGAGCAACTTTATCCAGTTTAACTAAATTTTATATAACTTGGTATGCTCAATTGTTGATGTATCTGGTACTGTTTACCTTATACTTTCTCTGTTTAGCTTAACCTACACTGGATTCCCTGTTATGTGCCCTGTATGATCCACACTGTTCTCTCACTGTATTTTACACTGCTTGTGCCAGTTTCTGGACTGTGCCATGCGTGAAAAAGGTCTTTGGATCAGTTCACCAACCTGGTTACCAAATGAATGAATAAATAAATAAATAACTATTCTATTAGGCTAGGCGCTACTGTGAATTTATGCTGTCATCTTGCTGATGGTTAGCCACAACACCTAATAGGTGGGAAATGAGATGGCATCTAAGTATCAGTGTCTAAGCAGCACAACTCAGTCATTGCATCACTGGCTGCAGCAAAATGCTGCAAAAACATGTGAAATGGCAGAACACAATATGATGCTGGGTACTACTGTAGGAAGGGTACTATGCTTGCTGAAAAACAGGATACAGGATCACATCCACTCCATCATTAATGGTAGACTAGACATGCCAGTAGGTAGACGCTTCCATGATATTCACAGTTTAAACCAAAGGGATCTTAAATCCATGGGACACAATGGGTTAAAACACCAGTGAGGGTAGGTGACAGACTGAAGCTGCATTTGCCATGAGAGAGTTTTTGGATACACAAATTAAATTGCCTTAACCCAAATGGCCTAAATGAGACGTTTGACTTTAAGCCATTCCTCTACTGGTATATCTTTTCAACCCTCCCCCACCAAAAAGCTTATGAAGTTACTACCAGATTGTGAGAAATCATTATGTTTTATCTAGCTATTGTAGTTATCTTAGTGAATTTAAAATGTGCTATATATGTAAAGAGAAATACGATATTTGTAGATATGCCTAATCTTTTCCTGTTCTTTTGCAGATAGCCAGGAGACATCTTTATATATTTTTCTATTCCACTATCCTGGGGTTCTGCATCTGCATATAGATCCCCACTAAGGTATTTGTTACATATTAATCAATTGGGTGATCATGTAATATATCTGACCATAGTTATAGCTTCAGTCTTTGGGTTCAATTTCTGCTATTCATATGTATAGGAGAGATCCAGAAGCAAATGGTTTGATACCTTTTATTGGACAGACATAGATGATACAAAAAGAACAAACCCTGTTACCCTGTTTACCTAAATTTTATATAATATCTAATTCAGTTTCATTTGTTCAGTCTTAACAAATGATTATCACTAAATACAAATTTACATAGAACATACGTAGTGAGACATTCACACAAACAATCAGAAAAAAAACACTATGTTCACAGTTATACAAAACTTTAAAAGCCTTGAGGTATGTGCAAATATCAATTTATATCTATTGTGCAATATTCTCAAGTGAATGGGCATTTATATAACATCTATGTTTTGTAACATCTATGTTGGTAGAAAAAAGGGTTTCAAACCGTTTGCTTCTGGATCTGTTCTTAAAAGGGCCAATATGGCAACTAAACAATCTGTTATGTACAGAAGAAAATATATATTTTCTTATGCTTCTACGATTTTAGTTTCACAAATTATTAGATTCTTGTACATGAAGTCTTTATTGATTGAAGGAAGCATACATGCATTGTGCTTGGCATTGAGATCCATGTTTTACAGCTGCGGGGTTGTATTTCTAATGTGTTTAACGTTTTGAAAATGTACAGTATATGGCATTTGTATTATATCTAATATGGTTTAGGGACTTATAATGCACTTACTACTGTAATAATGTCATCACGGGCCATCAGCTATTTAAACTTAAATAAGACTTAGCAGCCCTACCCTCTGATTAAGCTCAGTTTCAGCAAAGCACTGGGACTTCTGTGGGCATTACAAAGTGGAAGTGTGGCCCCTCCCAGTACCTACACGTATAAAAAAGAAATTCCAGGAGGGGTCAAAGCTCCAAAAACCTCTACGAAATCTGAACACACCTTTGGAAACCATATGACCCACTCACAGGATAAGTTTTAATAACTTGTATTTATTAGACCATCATTAGTTTTGATGAGTGTTTCATAGTTTTTCTCACTACTTCATCAGGATCTATTTATACGTAAAAGAATTATTGTTTTAAACAAATTTATCTGCATCACATTCATTTTTATGTTGGCGTGCTTGTGCAACCAACATCTTGTGGTAGTGGGGATTTGGAGACGTGGTTGCTGTTGGGCGAATGCAGGGCACGCATCAGTAGGTGCATCCCTCATTCCCCAATCAGCCTGCATGGTGGCACAATGCCATGCATACTAATGTGGCGAGCACATCTACAGAAAGGTCCGCTGCAATCTGAGCAAAGCTTGTCAGATGCAGCAGACCTCCTGACATGCTCAGCCACATTGTATACATGGTGGGCAGCCGCCCAACTGCCAACTTCAGGGTGCCCAAACCCCCTGCCAACTTACTGTGGCCCCAATGTATGTGTCGACTGGGGATCCTACTCCCCATTGGCATAAAGCACCCCCCCATTTGTTATAATGCCAAGGGAGGTGCCCAATCCCCCTCGGCTCTTCCCCTCCACTTTCCTTGTGTGCCGATGGGGGTGCCCAATCCCCATCAGCATAAATTAACCCCCCTTTTGTTGTGTGCTGACAAGGGTGCCCAATCCCCATCGGCTGCAGCAGCCCCAAACAGTTAGGTGGCACACTGGGAGCCCACCCCAGCGTGCCAAATCCTCTGAGGGAAAATAAACTGTCCAGCGATGTTTTTTTTTCACCCTGTAACACAAAAACAGTCCATCGTAGTCTCCTTATCCACCCACTGTGCACCCTGCCTCCCCACACCCCCCCACACCCCATACTTACCTCCGGAGTCCAGCACAATGATCTTCAGTGGCCTGGGAACACGTCTGCACTCTTCAAAGCCGACCGCGAACTGAGGAAATGTCGGTAAGCTGTATAATGGCATAAATAGGGTTTTTTCAACTTTGGTGCATATCTTGGGCATTTTTCAGACATTTGGCACCAAATTTTCATCATGGGGTTTTTGGGACCCCTCCTCATGAATTCTTGCACTGTCATGGCATTATTCGGTCCCAAAAGGTGATTTTGCAGTCACTGTGTGGAATCACCTTTTGGGAGTGAGGAATGAAATGACAGTGCCAGTGTTCATGAGGGGGGCTGTCAAAAAGCCTATGTTGCAAATTTGGTGGGAGAAATCAAAAAAATTACTGTTTTACGAGCGTGCATTGTGCAGTTACTATGCACGCTTGTAACTTAGTGAATTTGCAATATTTTCATGCCATATGTTCAGCATTGTCCTTTTTCCACACCTTCTTGTGAACCGTACAGCTGTTATTTTTCATATCCTTCCCATAACGTGTTTTTGCACTTCCGGCGCAGAATAGCGCGGTTGATGTGGGAAATCAGTGTTTGGGACAAATTATGAAAATGACAGTTTCACTGTTCATGAGCAGAGGTCCTACAATGCCTATGCTGAAAATTTGGTGATGATACTCCATAACATGACTGCGTTACGAGCATGCATTGTGCAGTTTGCACGCATGCTCATAAGTTCGCAAATTTATAATATTTTCACTCCAGATTTTCAATATTGTCATTGTTCTGCACCTCCTTATAAAAAGTACAGCTGTCATGTTTCAGATCCTGACCACAATGTGTTTTCGCAGTTCCAGCGGAGAATAGCACGATTGCTGTGGAAAGTCTATGTTCGAGACACATTATGAAAATGACAGTAATACTGTTCATTAGTAGAGGTACTAAAATGCCTATGTTGAAAATTTGAGGCCGAAAGTCCATAAAATTAGTGTTTTACGAGTGTGTGTTGTGCAGTTTGTATGCATGCTCATGACTTTGTGCATTTGTAATATTTTCACTCCACATGTTCAAAATTGGCATTTTTCCACACCTCCTTATGAATAGTACAGCTGTCATTTTACATATCCTGGCTGAAATGTGTTTTCACACGTCCAGCGCAGAATTGCACGGTCACTGTGCGAAATCAGTTTTCAGGGCAGTTTGAGGAAATGACGATGACACTGTTCATGAGCAGAGGTCCTAAAATCGCTATGTTGAAAATCTGGTGCCCAAAAGTCCATAAAATGACTGTGCTGAAAGCGTGCGTTGGGCAGTTTCCATGCAGCCTTGTAACTTCATACATTTGCAATATTTTCATGCCAGATTTTCACCACTGGCATTTGTGCACACCTCCTTATCAACAGTACAGCTGCCATTTTTCACAGCCTGCCCAAAATGCTTTCCCCCAATTGTGGCACACAATGGCGTGCTCACTGTGAGAAATCACCTTTTGGGACACATTAACAAAATCACAGCGCCACTGTTCATGAGGGGAGGTCCCAAAATACCTATGTTGAAAATGTGCATAAAAAACTCCCACAAATAATGGGGTTGCGGATGTCTGCTGCGCAGTTTGTATGCATATTCATTGCTTTACCAATATTTCATATTGCCACTCCAGATTTTCAACGTTACCATTTTTTATGCCTCCTCATGAACAATACAGTTGTCATTCTCCACATCCTGCCCAAAACTGTGTTTTTGTCCCTCTGTCACCAAATGCCACAGCCGCTGTGCAAAACCACCTTTCAGCTGACAAAGTTACTGTACCACTTTTCAGGAGGTGGCCTGACAAGCAGCCCATGTTGAAAATGTAGAGTGAAACCAAGACAACACACCTATGGTGTTAGGGTTTCCAACTGTAGCACCTCACCCGGTACAGACTGACAGGCATCAGGGCTGTGACTTGGAATCATCGGATGTAATGCTCATGCCATTTCACCCCCATCCCCACCCTGCAGCCACTGACAGGCATCGTGGTGCATCTTGCACTGTACGGCCACAAACTTCACCCCACGCTCCTATACTGCACCCATGTCAGCATATTTCCTTATGGAATGGGGTAAGTATAATGCCCAAAGACCCCAAAGCACACCATGACACTTGTCTGTGTCTACAGGGTAGGGTGAGGTACAATGGCATGAGCATTATAGCTGACAATCCAAAGGCACACCCCAATACCTGTCGCTCTCTACAGGGTGGGGGTGGGGTTGGTGTCACTTCAATACTTCACTGCCATTCCTATTATGTATCTCTAGCTCTGCCACTACCAATGCCAATGCCGTGCAATAAATTTCGGCATTGACAAATGCTTGTTATATTGCTATCTTTACATAGAGCAATCTCTAAATCTGTTTGCCTTATTGTAAATAAAACATTTATATAAGTAATGTCTTTATAAATAAAATAATTTAAAAAAGGCTTATGTGTATCTTTTTTCTTTAAAGCAGCAAATACATAATCAAACTTCAGATAGCACTAGCTATATACATCTAAAGTAAACAGTAAAAATCACCATAGCCCACCTAAATATGTTGGTCCTTGTTTGCTTGTAGTTTATCCACCACTAAAGCACAAAAGAAAATTAATGTTTTACTATTTTGCTGTCTTTGCCTCATATACTTTAAATTATTACATATATACTTAAAAATGAATTTCATAGTTACCTCTTTTTCTTGAGGTTTATTTTTCAGTGCTTTTGGATGAATTATGTTGAAGCTCTCTTGCTTCTTTTGTGGACCAAACCTGATAATTACATTGATATTACAGAGCATTAGAAGACATGGGTCCATGAGCTCACCATTAAGTACTTATAAATAACCCTTAATACCTATATTTATACAATACATATCAAACTTTGTTTTAAATTCCAGTATAGTTTTACTTTCAACTACCTCACAAGGCAATGCATTCCATATCTCTGTTACTCTATTATTAATCCAATATCTCCTTTTATTTGTTCTGGATCTTTCTTTAATCAATTGGTGACAATGTGCTCTAGTATTATGAATTTGGTCCCAATGCACTAATCTCATGAGATCCCAGAGATAGGTGTCGGTATGCGCCCTATAGATCAGACACATGTCCCCTCTCATTCTGCGATATTCCAATGAATACAGCCCCAATGACTGCAACCTCTGCTCATAGCTCTGACCTTCCATCCCCCTGACTGTCTTTGTAACCCTCCTCTGCATCCTCTCCATTACTCCCACATTCCCCTTCTTGTAGGGTGCCCAAAACTGCACGCAATACTCCATATGGGGCCTCACCAGTGCAGTGTACAGTGGGATCACCATTCGCCTATCCTTACATTTAATATGTCTCTGTATACAATGTGCTATGCTACTAGCCTTTTTCGTGATTTTGTTGCATTGCATACTGAAATCAAAATTGCTACTAATATTGATCCCCAGATCCCTCTCTTCCTTTGAAACCTTCAATGTAGTACCACCCAATATATATTGGAACTGTTTGTTATTCTTACCAAAATGCATAACAGAGCATTTGTCAATATTAAAAATAGATTGTTTTTGGGAGGCCCATACTTCCAGGTTATTTAGGGCAATTTGTAATGTGGTCTGATTATTCATGCTGTTTACTGTACACCCTATCCTAGTATCGTCTATGAATTTTGAGAGCCAAACTCCTGCATCAACCTGCATTGTCATTATATATAAATTAAATAGGCAAGGTCCCAACACGGAGCCCTGGGGGATACCACTAGTCACTCTAGCCTGGCCAGAGAATTCTCCCTTCACACATACCCTCTGGTTTCTATTTTCCAACCATGCCCTGACCCATAGTGAGATCCAGCTGGGAAAGTATAATTCCAGTATGGCTTTTACAAGCTTCTCGTGAGGAACTTTATCAAAAGCCTTCACAAAATCCAAGTAGATAATATCAACTGGATTACCCATATCAATAGACTTGCTGACCTTATTATAAAATTCTGAAAGGTTAGTCTGGCATGACCTCCCTCTAGTAAACCCATGCTGTGTTTTATCCATCTTATCTGAGTTTACAAGGAAGTCAGTGATGTAATTCTTTATTATGCCTTCTAGTATCTTGCTCAGCACAGAGATTAGGCTAATGGGCCTATAGTTCGACAGCTCCTGTCTTGATCCTTTCTTGTATATGGCGACAACCACAGCTTGTCTCCAAACCTCATGAACATCCCCAGTTTCGATAGATTTTTGGAATACCCATGCTACTGGATCTACCAGTACCTCTGCTATTTCCTTAATCATTCTTGGATGGATATTATCGGGTCCCTGTGCCTTATTCTGGTTTACTTGTTTAAGTCTTTTAAGTACGTCAGCTCGATTAAATTGTTTTTGTTTATATTTATTTATTTGTGAATGGTTTACCATGATTTATATTTTAAATACATCTTTTGGGGGTATCACTTTTGTTGTTTTTGTGTAGATGGTTGAGATTTTGTTAAATAACAAATACTTTGCCCATAGGTTATTGTAACCTGCTTTAGGTATCAGTTGTAGTATATAAATATGTTGTTCCCCTTTAAATGTTTTATGGCCACTGATAGCATGTTTATAACTTTCATATACAACATTTATATCTGTAGCACTTCTTTAGTGCTTCTCAACTTTACATGTATGTTCAAATTTCTACTTCTGTTGGGACATCAAACCACTTATTTAATTTCTTTTAGCAGGAGACACAGCTTGCTTTAACAGAATCAGTTCACTTTATACAGAGTCAAAAAGACATTGCTATTACTATCTGATCATCAGATACCATTAATTTGTATATTGTTTAACAAGAAACACAGCTCACTTTAGACAGTGGTAGGCAACATTCTATCGCTGTGGTCCACTTACTTTTCAATTCTAAGGTATTTATATGTGTGTCACAGCTTTAAAAAGCATTTAGTTGCCTTGCAGTTTTAGTCTTAAATTCTCCACTTGCTAAGTTATATACAGTTTGTGTCTGACTGAAGTTATTTATTTCTGCTAGATTTAAACATTTTGTTAACAGCCACACTGTCTTGCAATGCTGTGTCACATTTGATAATACTTAGAGTTTACTGCACAGTTACTTAAACATTGCTAAACCATTTGTGTTTTATCTCTAATCACATGTTAAACCTTTCTTCGTAAAAAGTACTGAAAAAGCTATCTTAGCTGTTTCACTTTTGAGAAATAAATATAGTGAAAGCAAACTGCTTCTTACCCTGTGTTTTAGGTTTTCACTTCCTGGTCTGGCCAGCATGTTCATTACATTCTAGTCTCTTTATAGTGTCACCGTGAGCATGCTCAATGTTACTAAAATACACTTTTTGAAAACAAACAGATTTTCTTTTTTCAACATCAAATATAAGGGTGTGACTTTTTATATTACAGTACATCTCCTTTCATTTACCGCTTGGTTGTTTTATTTATTTATTTATTTATTTAGCTTTTGTTAACCGGGTAGGTACACTAGACAAGACATTTGCCTATTTTCAGGTATGACCCATGAGAGTACAGGAAATACAAGTTCGAATACATTGGACAACACAGGCACAGATACAATCAGTATACAGAGTCAGAGCACACATGTTACATGATCAAGTGGTAACTCACAGTAGGACGCATGCATTAAGAAACAAACAGTGCAGTGCTTAAAATTAGAGGCACAATAAATACTATTATGTATACAACTATAGGACCCTTGGAAGGAGGGTCCCCCCCAGTACAGATTATTTACCACTATTGGACCCTAGAGAAGTGGAGCCATGGAGAGGGCCATGCCCAAAGCTGGGTCAAGGGTGGAGGCAGCACAAACCAAGCCACACCCCAGAGCTAGGGCCAGGTGTAATCATGGGGGCTTGGGACAATCACACACAGAGGAAAGCTTCAGGTGGCTCCATAGGGAGGATCTGAGGGAACCATGTGAGGGAGAGGAGTGGATCCAGACAGGAAGCGAGTTCCACAGCCTGGGTGCGCTCGAGGCAAAATCTTTATCTCCCATTTGTGTACGAGTGGCCAGTATTTTAAGGGCAGCAGAGCCCAGGGACCTGAGACAGTAGTGAGAGGAGGCAGCTGGCACAAGGAGCTCCGCCAGCCCGGGGGGAGGGGTGCCAGTCCATAGAACCTTACCCATAAAGCATCCCAGTACAAAGTCTAAGTAATGAGATGGAGAGAGCCAATTTAGCTTGCTGTACAGGTCTCAGTGATGGGAGAGATGAGGGGCAGCAAGAGCAAAGTGACAAATATTATTATAGGAGATGGTCCATCTAGAAAGGTGTGCTTTGGCAGTGCAAGCAAACAGAAGGAATCCATAGGAGAGAGAGGGGAGGAACACTCCACGAGTCAGTGCAAGTTGTGCAGCAAGGGTGAGGTTACTCTTTGCTCTGTAAGCCATACCCCAATTTACAGTTGACAGTTTTGCATACATTCTGGATATGATGCCCTAGGTCAAGCTGTGGGTCAAGTGTTACTCCAAGGTATTTGAAGGTGTTAGTGATGAGGATCGGAGCACCATCAAGTCCAGTGACGCACAATGGGGCATGAGAGGCCTTAATCTTGGCCAGGGACCCAAAAACATGGCCTGAGTTTTTTTAAGGTTGAGAACCAGCTCATGGGATGCAATCCAGGATTGGATGCTCCTGAAATCCTCACTTAATTGATGGTTAATGTCACCAGTATCCTGAGAATGAGTGAGGATGACCAGATCGTCTGCATATCGGGTGGATCTGCAGTGGGCAGTGGCAGAGGGTAGGGCATTGACAAAGATGGAGAAGAGCAGGAGACCCAGGACTGAACCCTAGAAAACACCTCTGAATACAGTAGTAGTCCCCAAGAGCACCTTGCTGAACTTGGCCAGCTGTTGTCTACCTTGTAGGTAATTGGAGAACCACCGAAGGACCAGAGGGACAGGCCAAGAGTCCTAAGCTGAGAGCAAAGCAGTGTATGATCAACAAGGTCAAAGGCCTTGGAGAGGCCAATGAAGAAAGCACCAGTGAGTTTACCCTGGTCCATAGCTGTTCTTATTCCAGAGGAGACAGAGACTAGGGCAGAGGATGTACTATGCCCTTTCCTGAAGCCATGCTGTGCTGGAGACAGCAGCTCACGATGCTAGATATACTCCAAAAGTTGCACAGCTACTACTTTCTCAAGTAATTTACTGACCCCAGATAAAAAAAAAAAGGCTATCGGACGGTAGTTGTCTATTATTTTAGGGTTGCCCTGCTTAAGGACAGGGACCACCCTGGATACCTTCCTTATATCAGGGATAATCCCGGAAGTGAGGGACAAGTTGAAAATATGAGCCAATGGGGTGGCTATATAAAAGGCACAAGACAAAGGGGCTTGGGCTCCAAACCATCATGGCCTGCACTTATCTCTAATATAGGACCAAATTATTTTCTTAGAGGCTGAGTATCCAGTTGTGTTTGCTCATATTTTCTGCCTTTTTTTATTTATTCCTACAGATATTCTTTCATATTTTGGCCTGGCTACCTAAACTGAAGCAGACTGAATTGGGACAAGAAGGGGCTTAACAGTTGTGGAGCCCTTTGTCCCGACCCACCCAGATAGAGGCTGTTTGGTGGACACCATCCCCAAATACTGCCAATGGCAGTCACTGGACAGTGGTCAGTCTCCCACAGATGGGTAAGAGGACAGGATACAGCCATTGGTACATTAAAAACAAACACATAGATACAAAACCTGATAACTGACAAAGACGAGTAATGGATTTTATAATTATTCAGTAAATTCTGTCCAAAAAATGTCCTCATTTAATCCATATCTTCCATGGTCCAAATCTATCTCTCCAATAAGCCTCTCTCTTTTTAGTAAAAGGTTTTGTATATTACCTCCTCTTAAAGGGACATTAATTTGTTCTAGACCTACAAAGTGCAATGCGGAGACATTTATTATGTCTACTTTCTAAAAAGTGTCTAGCCACCACTGATTCTATTTCTCCCTTCCTGATGTCACTTCTATGTTCATTCAAACATAAGTTCAAGCTTCTTGATGTTTGTCCAATGTATTGCAAATCACATGGGCATTTAAGGAGGTGTATGACTTGTTCTGTTTGACATGTGATAAAATGATTTATAACAATATGTTCATCTCCATATGCATTATATACATTTTTGGTCTTTCTAGTACTGTTGCAATTCTGGCATCTGCCACATGGATAATTATCTATTTTTTTAGTTCTTCCTTTAAATATTTCATGTTTCTTTTCGGGACTTTGATATGGCATAGCCGGTCACTTAATGATTTTATTTTTTTCGTAATGACTAGAGGTCTTTCTGCAAATGTTTGTTCTCCAGTAAGGTTAGATTGCAAAACATTCCAATGCTTATTTATGTAAAATTTTAATGTTCCAAAATGATCAGAGACGTCTATTGACAGGGTCAGTTGATCTTTTTTTTTGTATCATTTTTTGCTTTTGTTTTAAGTAGATTTTCTCTATCTACCATGTTTGATCTCTATCTGGCATTTTCTAATACTGTGGGGTTAAAACCTCCATCTCAAAAAGTGAGCTCCCAGGTCATCAGCAGCTTTACAGTAGTCCTCTTGCATAGTACAATTTATTTTGATTCTTATTAGTTGTCCATACAGTATATTTGCAATAACATTTCATTTATGAAAGCTCTTAGCATGGAGAAGTACATTTCTGTCTGTTTCTTTTCTATAAACTTTTATTTGTTTTCCTTTTTTTGATATCTGTAAATCTAGGACATTTTTTTTTTTTTTAGTCTTTGGTAATCGGGTAAGGCCCACTAGGCACAAGTGCCTGTTTTCAGGGGTGACCTGGGAGCACTGGGCAGTTAAGTAACTTACTCATAGTCACACAGTGTGCAAGTGGAGGTTGTGAGAATCAAACCCAGGTCTGGTCCGCTGGATGTATCAAGCTTGTTCACACCTCATTCAACTAACCTCTAGGCTATACTGCCAGCCCAATTTATTGTGATGTTGTCATCTACCATAACAAACTTTAAAAATTCAGTTTGTCCATTTAAGTATTCAAAAAACATTTTTAACTCTTCTTCTGAGCCTTTCTAGATACGAAGACAATCGTCTATGTATCATTTCCAGCAAACTACGTTGTTCCTGTGTACATTATTCTCATTAAATATATATTTAGTTTCAAACTTGTCCATAAATATATTGGCATAGCTTGGGGCCATTGAAGGCCCCATTGCTGTGCCTTTACATTGCCAGTAGAAAGTATTTTCAAATCAGATTATGTATCTGGAAAGGCTCAGAAGAAGTGTTAAAAATGTTTTTTTGAATAAATAAATGGACAAACTGAATTTTTGGACAACACCACAGTAAATTGTTCACTTTAGATGTATATATGTATATAGCTGGTGCTATCTGAAGTTTGATTATGTATTTTCTGCTTTAAAGAAAAAAGATACACATAAGCCTTTTTACATTCTTTTATTTATAAAGACATTACTTATATAACTGTTCTATTTACATTAAGGCAAACATTTAGAGATTGCTCTATGTTAAGATAGCAATATAAAAATGAATGTGAAGCAGATAAATTTGTTTAAAACAGAAATTAATTAAAGTATAAATAGAGTGTGATGAAGTAGTGAGAAAAACAATGAAACTCTGATCAAAACTAATGATGGCCTAATAAATACACATTATTAATACTTATCTGGTTAGTGGGTTATATTGTCTCCAAAGGTGTGTTCAGCTTCTATGGGTATGCCTCAGCTTCACTGTAGTACAGTTGCTGGTTGTATTAATTTTGCAATATGCAATAAAAGCTTTAAGTACAAACCAGCTCCAGTGACTGTTGTGAGTCTAAGCCTCTCTATTGGGCCTCTTGGACATAGCAGGGCTAGCCACTCTTTGAAATTGCACAGCTCAACATTACTAAGTGTCAGTCACAGTTTGTGGATTTCATGTTTATACAGTACTGTAGGAAGATAAAGTGGTATCTGGTGCAATGGAGAGAGTTCTTCCATTTTTGTACCAGCACTATCCTAGTAGACTCTTTGAGAGTGTCAGATAGTTTCCCTGTTTTCCAAACTTCCTGTAGAACTTCACACTTTCTGGGTACCAGTAAGTCTGAAAACAAAACATTATCTCCTGTCACCATAAAATGAGGATTATACACATAGAGGATAATTCCTGATGTATAGGTGATAACCATAGTGTAATCACCTCAAGTGGTTGCAAGGGCGTCAGTAAACCCCAAGAGTTCAGGACAGGACTTGAGCAAATGTATTTGGGTGAATACAATAACGGTGACTGGCACAGTACAGCGAATGGTGGAGTACAGTAACTGTAAATTACAGTGACTGAACATTGCGGCAACTCCACATATGAAGATTACCCCCAGGGTCCAAATGCAGCATAGTGTAGTTATCTTAGAGATGGGAGATCTGGGGGGCACAGTCCCCCCATGGGTGGTGCATGGGGGCAAAGCCCCCCTGAATAACAAGGAGAGAGAAGAGAGTGCACCTGTGGATAATTAGGAACAGCCGTAGGAGGTACTGTGATCTGATGGAGCGTCTTGTGCAGGTAGTAGCCGAATACATATATCATCCCTGTATGGACTACCTGCTTGGTTTAGCATTTAATTTTCAGCTGCAGGTGTGATTTGGTCACTGGAATGTGCTCCACTGAAGTGTACAATCGCTAGAATTGATGTCATTAATATATATTCGCTCAAATTGTCAGTCGCTAAAATAAAATCGCTCAATTGACATGGAACCTCCTCGGGTGATCTGCCATCACTAGTCCATGCCTTTGTGACATCATAGCTTGACTACTGTAATGCCCTTTACCTAGGGCTATCGGGAGTTGATCTTTGCCACCTACAACTAGTGCAGAATGTGGCAGCAAGGCTTCTGACTGGCCTTTTGAGAACAAGTCATATTAAGCCTGTGCTGTACTCTCTACACTGGCTTCCTGTTAGGTGGCAGATACATACGAACATACTGTACATACAAATGTGCCAGCAGAAACAGACCACCCGGTCTATCTAAGACTACTTGAATGTGCAGCTAGCACCCCTAGTTTGCAGCTGCCCCACCCCCCTTCCCTTCAAGGTCAATTTGGTGACTTATAAAGCCCTACACGGTCTGGGGTCTGGTTACCTGCAAGACCTCCTACAGCCCTATCACTTGTTCCATCCCCTCTGATCAGCTGAGGAGGGCCTCCTAGTGATTCCCAGGGCTTATTTGAAATCATCTGGCACCTGGGCTGTTTCAGTTATGGCACCCACCCTGTGGAATGCACTCCTTCAAATGCTCAGAGAGGCCCCCTTGGTGAGTGCCTTCAAGAGGGATCTAAAGACCTCCCTTTTTAAAAACACTTTTCCCTCCTTTTAATTAATTTTAACCTCTTTAAACTTATTGTGGTTAAGGACGTTTTTGTATATTTTTAATTTGTGTTAGTATTGTTTGGCATCTGTAAATTTCCTAGAGATGCAATGAATTAGAGCGCTCTAACAAGTTAACAAACTAAACAATTGTTTATGTCACTTCTTCACATCCCTGCTAACCTCTCCCCTCCAGGTTCATCAAATGCCCTCTGGTTCAGGTACTCATCTTCATTTGAAAAAGACTCCCCTCCTGCACCCTATTCGCCCCATGAGGTACTTCTAGGTCTTTATCATGTCCCGTCTCACTCTTCTCTCATCCAGGATGTACATGTTGAGATTCCTCAGTATCTTTGAGCTTTTGGTGCAACCCAACCCCGGAACATTTTAGTTGGCCTCCTCTAGACTGCCTCCACTTGGCCTACGTTCTTTCTGAGGTATAACCTCCAGAGCTGGACACAATACTGTAGATGGGGACTTGCCAGAGAGCAATACAGTGGCAACCACCAATCTCCACCTGTTGGAGATACCTCTCCCTATGCATCCCAGCTTCCCACAGGCTCTACCCATTGCTTTCTTACACTACCATGCCACTTTTAGATCATCAGAACGATAACACAAGGTCCTTTTCCTGCTTAGTAACTGGCAGTACCTCCCTCCATCCTATACTCAGCTCTTGGGTTCCTATGCCTTGGGTGCATGATTTTGCACTTTTTGGTATGGAACCACAGCCGTCATGCTCATGACCACTCCTCAAGCTTCCCAAGATCAATACACAGTCATATCACCCCTTCCTTGTTGTCGACCCTATTATAGATTTTTATATGAGTTGGTTGAGTCTCTTTCCAGATGACTCCAAACTGGGAGCACTGGCAGACGGGCAGGAGGGGAGAGAGGCCCTGCAGGGGGATCTGAATACCCTGGGGGGGTGGGCAAGGAAGTGGGGGTTGAAGTTCAATTCAGGGAAATGAAGGGTGCTGCATCTGGGGATCAGAAACCCGGGACACGCATGCACCCTGGGGGGGGGGGGACCACACTGTAAGTCACATTGGGTGAGAGGGACTTAGGGATAGTGGTGGACATCAAAATGAATAACCCAGAGAATTGTCTAAGAGCTGCAGCAAAAGCAAACAGGATACTGGTCTGCATAACCAGGGGGGGATTACCTCCAGGAGGAGGGAGGTGATCATCCCTCTGTATAATGCCCTGGTTAGGCCGCATCTTGAGTACTGTGTGCAGTTCTGGAGACCCCATCTTAAGATGGACATAGCACTGCTAGAGAGGGTCCAGAGGAGAGCAACCAGGATGATTCAGGGTATGGAGGGTAGGACCTATGAGGAGATACTGGATGAACTCAATCTGTACGCATTGGAGGAGAGGAGGGACAGAGGGACATGATAGAGACTTTCAAGTATGTAAAGGGGATAAATAAGGGCTGAGCCAGGGAAGTGTTCAGGCTTAAGAAGGGGGAACTACCAGGGGACATGAGTGGAAGCTGGAAGGGGGGAAGTACAGGGGGGAGCACAGGAGACACTTCTTCACCGAGAGGGTGGTGGAACCATGGAATGTACTGCCCAGGAGTCTGGTGGAAGAGACCACAGTGGAAGGATTCAAGAAGGGTTGGGACAGGTACAGGGGGAATCTGAGTCCAGGGAGGGCCACCTTTGGGGCTGGGGGTGGAGGAGTGAGCTCCCAGTAGGGGGCTAGCTTCCCGAGCAGACGTGATAGACCATGGGGCCTATTCTTCTGGCTTTTACTATGATACTATGAAACAGGCATACTTTTCCTACAAGTTTATCTGCAATGTCACTTATGAAGACATTGAAGAGGACCAGTCCCAATACTGAGCCCTGTGAATGCCATTAACCACCACCTTCTGTTGCATATCCATTAATCAGTTTATAACTCGTTTAACCCAATTCACCACTTTGGATCCCAACTTTAGGCTGCTCAATTACTTAATCAATCTCCTGCGTGGCACAGTGTGAAGGCATGCAAATGTCCAGATAGGCCACATGCACTGTCTTCCCCTTATCTATTTCCCTGGTCACCCAGTCAAAAAACTCAATCAGATTCATCTGGCATGTCCTACTACCCCCATGAATCCATGCTGTCCTTGGTCTTGCAGCCCACTGGATTCATGATACTCTATCAACCGTTACTTTAACAGTGTTTCTATTAATTTCTCCACCACTGAGATGAGGCTTATCAGTCTATAGTTACTACCCTCTTCCTTGCTGCTTCTTTAATGAAGATGGACCACATTTGCTCTTCTCCAGTCCTCCAGAATAATAACTGATTCCTGAGTGCTGCTGAAAAAGGCCATCAGTGGGGCAGTCAGCACCACTTTGAGTTCTTTCAGTACCCTTGGGTGTATTCCATCTGGGTCCTATTTCCTTATCCATTTATAGAGCTGCAAGTCCCTTCAACACTCTTTCCTCTGAAAATGTACTTGAGTCTTTCTACCCTCCCCCTTTGTTCCTGCTGTTTACAGGTGGTCTGTCCCCTCTCTCTCCAGTGTGCAAACTAAGCAAAAGTACCTGTTCAGAATGCCTACTTTGTCTTGGTCCTCTTCTGTGCCATCTTCCTCTGATACATTCCTTATCCTCACTATCCCTACACTTGATTTCCTGTTCTCACTTATGTACCTGAAGAAAGTTTTATCTCCATTTGCTATCCCTTAGGCTACCATTTCCTCGGTCTGTGACTTTGCTCCCTTCACTGCCTTACCTGCTTTCATCTGTTCTGCCTGGCACACCTCCCTGTCTCCCTCCCTCTGTGTTTTCTTATACATCTTATATGACACCATTTTTATGTTTGCTTGCACGCATGTGCAAGAAACATAGTGCCACCATACAAATTTTCGGAGGTGTGCCATTCAGCTTCCAATGCCCTGCTACTTCTTGCAGGCACTGCCTCACCACAACAATAAATGTCTGAGCTGTCTATGACAGCAGTTTAGACGCAGTGGTGTACAGTTGAAAGCAAAAGACCACTACAATCAGCGATGGTAACGTGTAGGCAATTTGCATACTGCCATCAGAAGGCAATTTACATACTGCTGTCGGCAGTATGCAAAGTACCTATATTCAGCACTGCATCTGAACACAGCTGTCATAGACAGCTCCCTTGTTTTCTAGTTTCCCCCTCCCCAAACACCCAAGTAGCATGCTGGAAGCCCACCCCTGTGTGCTCATGTGCGACCCCGCATACCATATTGCTGACAGGGTGCCCAATCCCACGTCATCTCCACTGCCCCTCAAAACAGACTTCCAGGTGCAAAGCTGGGAACCCACCCCAGCATGGCAAAAGTCTGTATGAGATGGGGGTGTGCAATCACCCGTCGGCTCCACTATACCCCCCCAAAAAAAGCAGACTTCCAGTTGCCATGCTGGGAGCCCACCCCAGCATGGCAAACATCTGTATGACCAACGGGGGTGCCTAATCCCCTATTGACTCCACTGTCCCCCCAAAAAAACCCCCAGCATGGCAAAAGTCCCGCGTTGTCTTCTAAAAAGGAAAAAAAAACACCTGAAAACAAAAAATGGTCCCTTGTTGACTGTCTTGCCCCCTTCCCCCAACCCACGCCCACCTTCTGTGCACCCACATCCCCACACCCCCGACCCCATACTTACCTCTGGAGCTCAGCGCAATGATCTTCGGTGGACCGGGAACACGTCTGCCCTCTTCAAAGCCAACCACGAACTGAAGAAATGCTGGTAAGCTGTTTAATGGCATCAATTTTTTTTTTCAAATTTAGTGCATATCTCAGCCATTTTTGGGAATTTTTTCCCAAATTTTCAACATGGGGTTCTTGGGGCCCCACCTCATGAACTCAGTCAGTGTCATTTTGTTATTCAGTCCCAAAAGGTGATTTCTTGGTCAGTGCGTGGAACCACCTTTCGGGACAGAGTAACAAAATGACAGTGTTACAATTCATTAGGTAGGCCCCCAAAAACCCTATGTTGAAAGTTTTGTGAAACAATTCCCAAAAATGACTGCTCACTCGTAACTTTGAGAATTTTTAATATTTTCACTCCAGATTTTCAACAATGCCATTTTACCACACCTCCTTATGAACAGTACAGCTGTCATTTTTCACACCCTGGCTGAAATGTGTTTTCGCACTTCCAGCGCAGACTAGCAGCCACTGTGGGAAATTACTGTTCAGGACAGATTCCGAAAATCAGTGACACTGCTCATAAGTGGAGGTCCCAAAATGCTTATGTTGAAAATCTGCTGTTACATTATGGGTGTACTTTAAGCAGTTTCTACACACGCTCGTGACTTCACCAGTTTTTGTATATTTTCACTCCAGATTTTCAACAATGCCATTTTATACACCTCCTCGTGAACAGTACACCTGTCACTTTTCACATCCTGTTCGAAGTGTGTTTTTGCACCTATGGTGCCAAATGTCGCAGTCGCTATGCGAAATCACCTTTCACCTAATGAACTGATAGTGTCACTGTTCATGCGGTGGGGTCACAAACAGCCCATGTGGAAAACTTGGAGTAAAAATGCCAAGAAATGCTCAGGGTGTTACTGTTTTCGATGATAATGCCCTCCCCTGTAGGGACTGACAGGCATCAGGGTGTGACTTGGGACTGTTGACAGTAATGCTCATGCCATTCCACCCCCACCTCCACCTCCACCCTGCAGTAGTGACAGGCATCGAGGTGCGCATTGGACCCTTGGCCCCCAGAGTTCACCCCATTCTCTTATACTGTGCCTATTTCAGTATATTTCCTTATGGAATGAGGTGAATGTAAAGCCCAAACACCCCAAGGCACACCTCGACACTTTTCAGTGTCTGAAGGGTAAGGTGAGGTGAAATGTCGTGACCGTCATGGGCGATGACCCAAAGGCACACCTCAATGCCTGTCCAGCTCTACAGGGTGAGGGTGGAGTTGGCGTCAGTTGAATACTTCAATGCCATTCCTATACTGCATCTGTCTAATTCCTGCACTTCCACTGCTAATGCCAGCAAGCAAACATTTGGCATTGACAAATGCTTTTTATCTTCACCACTGTGGCCACGTAAATAGAGTACTAAAACAGTCTATTTTTCTTTGGCTTTTACTCACTTCCTCTACACTGAGGCTGATTGCATTAATTATGCTTTCCTTTATATTTCCTCACTGTTTCTCTACCCATCCCTGTCATTCTACCCTACTGGCAGTTTTTGAGGCAGTCTCCCTTTCCTTGAAAATCTGCCCTCCCAATGTCCAGGACCCTCTTCCTCAAGAGGTTTACCTATTCTCCCATCTTAATGTTAAACCACACTGTATGATGACTGGTACATAGGGGGCTGCCCACTGTGACATCTGCAATGCTGTCCATGTTTGTAAGCATCAGGTCAAACACCCCCCTGTCCCTAATGGGTTTGTTGACTAGCTGCCTGAGAAAGGCCCATTTCAGGGAGTCAAGGATGGCCCTGCTCCTTACTAAAGCTTCAGCTAGAAGGCTGCAATCTACATTTGGCAGATCTGAGTCACCAACTAACAGCACCTCCCTTATTAGCATTCCTGATGATGATGTCCTCTCCAAGTGCCTCATCCAGCTCATCTCCCAGTACTGCATGTCTGTATACCACCTCTGTATAGATAGTCATCCCAGTGTCTGTCTTCAATATGACCCACAGCATCTATAATTCTTCCTTATCCTTTCAATGTCCCTGCATATCCATATCCATGTTTCTTTCCCTCACATATAGTACAACCCTTCCTCCCCTTTTCCATTCTCTGCCTCTCCTGAACAGAGAGTAGCCTTGATTTGGACACATCTCAGTCATGGCTGTCAGTGCAATATTACTTCATTATGGCTAGGTGCTGGTCAGCCACTTTGATAGGATCCTCTCCTCTGAAGTATTACCTAACTTCCTGAGTGATCACTCTCCTATCCTGTGCAGATGGTCAAAAAAAACACCCCTGGCTGCACTTTCCTGCACTAGGGTCAGGATGCTTCATACGCGTTGGCTCCCCCAACTTTGAGCACTGCTACAGCAGATGGACTGGTCCTTTCTGCTGCAGACTTGGGATGTGGATGTTGCCCTGGATTACTTCAGCAGGCAATTAAACAAAGTGTGTGACCTTGCTGTCCCATATAAGACACTGATCGAAAAGGCACATCCCAACCATGGTTCATCCCAAATCATATGGCACTAACCAGAGAACGAGACAGAAACTGGGCACAGTACCAAGCATTTGGTCACAAAAATATAAAGAGCTCAGAAATAACATAAAAACTCAAGTCAAAGCAGCCAAGGCTAATTATCATAAAAAATAACCACCTTTCTCAACCAGCCAAAACTTCTATGGAGTGGAATTAATGACATCCTTTTTTTTTTTTAATTAGAAACATAGAACATAGAAACAGAATTTGACGGCAGATAAGGACTGCTTGGCCCACCCAGTCTGCCCATTTCCCTACCTGATGGATAAGCTGCAGATCCTAGTTAACCAGCAGCCTACTTCTTCCTACCCCCACCCCCTAGAGTTGCCTTATGACTGTCCCATGCATGCTTGAATTCCACCACTGTTTTTGACTCCACAACCTCCTCTGAAGGCGCTCCATACATCCACAACCCTCTTCAGAAAAATACTTCCTTAAATTACCTCTGAGCCGCCCTCTTCTATCTTCAAATTGTGCCCCTTGTTCTTGCACACCTCTTTTTTGAAAGATGCTACCCTCTTGGACTTTGTTGATTCCCTTGAGGTACTTGAAAGGTTTCTATCATGTCCCCCCTCTCCCTCCTTTCCTCGAGGCTATACATATTAAGCTCCTTAAGTCTCTCTTCATATGTCTTCCAGTGCAGACCCTGCACCATTTTATTTGTTTTATTTTATTTAATTAATTAATTTATTTATTTATTTATATTGCAATCAGTTTACAACCTTTGAGCCAGGGGCTCATTTCCAAAGGTACCTCGTCAACAGTGGTAGATAATACAGAAAGCAGGATACATACAAAAGAAGAGCATGAGTATAAACAGACACGCATAAATGGCACATGGTTACAGCAAACATTGGTAGTGTAATACAGAGCAAAATATGGTATAATTGACAACAGGAGAAGACAGGGTTTAGCCGCATAACGGTATGTCATGGAAGAGTGATAACAGCCAAACAGGTCTACAGTGTCAGATTACAAGGAGCGTAAGGCATGAGACAGGAACAGTACAGGTAAATCGATAAAGCAGTCACACCGGTCCCATGATAACAGATTACAAGAGTGTAGGGCCTGAGACAGGAGTAGTACAGAGCGGAGGTATGATTCGTATGGAACAGGGTAGTAAATAAGTAAGCATAAGCAGCATAAGGAATGCAACGTGGTTCGTTCTAGACAGTAGTGATACAGTAGGCAGCGGGAATCGTGGCAGTAGTGAAGTTGTTAGAAATAGGGAAGTGAGGGGACAGAGCTGCCCAGAGGGGATTGTCAGTGAAGAGGGGGGTTTGAGCATCCGTTAGTTGCCCTCCTCTGGACAGCTTCCATCCTGTCTATACCTTTGCGGAGATTGGGTCTCCAGAACTGCACGCAGTACTCCAGATGGGGTCTCACCAGCTGTCTGTACAGAGGGATAATAACTTCTTGTTTTCTACTGGTGATGCCTCTCCATATGCATCCCAGTATCCCCCCAGCCCTCCTTGCTGCCCTCTCACATTGCTTGCCCACCTTTAGGTCATCTGATATGACTACCCCCAGGTCCCTTTCCATTTTTGTTGTTGTTAGTATCTCACCCCAATTGTGTACTCTTCCCCTGGGTTTTTGTTTCCCATGTGCATTACCTTGCACTTCTTAGCATTGAATCTAAGCTGCCATACATTTGACCATTCCTCTAACCTTGCCAAGTCCCTTCTCATCCTTTCCACCCCACCTTGTGCATCAACTCTGTTGCAGATCTTTGTGTCATCTGCAGAGAGACATACTTTTCCTTCCAGTCCCTCTGCAATGTCGCTTATAAAGACATTGAAGAGGACCGGTCCTAATACTGAACCCTGCGGTACCCCACTACTAACCCTCCTTTTTTCAGAGTGGACTCCATTTACTATTACTCTCGGTGTCCTATTCTCCAGCCAATTCTTTACCCAGGCTGTCATCTTGGGACCCACTCCCAGGCTGGCTAACTTGTATATTAATCTTTTGTGTGGGACTGTGTCAAATGCCTTGCTAAAGTCTAGGTAGGCCATGTCCACAGCCCTCTCTGATCAACTACTTTGGTCACCCAGTCAAAGAAATCTATCAGATTTGTCTGGCATGACCTTCCCACTGTGATTCCATGCTGCCTTGGGTCCTGTGCCCCTCTGGCCTCTAGATACTCAACAATTCTTTCCTTCAGAAGTGATTCCATCATTTTCCCTACCACTGAGGTTAAACTAACAGGTCTGTAGTTTCCTGCTTCTGCCTTGCTCCCACTTTTGTGAAGGGGAATCACATCTACCCTCCTCCAGTCCTCGAGTACCACCCCATCCTCCCATGATTTGTTAAAGAGGGTAGTCAGTGGTGTCACTAGTTCTACCCTTAGTTCTTTTAGAATTCTGGGATGAATCCCATCAGGCCCCATTGCTTTGTCCACCTTCAGTTTTAAGAGTTCTTTCAGAACCCTTTCTTCTGTAAATGGGCTGGTATCAACTTCTGTATCCAGAGTGTTTATACTGTTTGCTTTAGGTACCTCCCACTCTTCCTTTTAAATACTGAGCAAAAATATTTGTTTAGTATCTCTGCCTTTTCACAGTCACCCTCTGCCCACCCTCCCTCTCCTTTATTAAGCCTCACTATCCCTCCCTTGGTCTTCCTTCGCTCCCTGATGTACCTATAAAAGGTTTTATCCCCCTTCTTAACTGAGTTGGCTATCTTTTCCTCGGTTTGGGCCTTTGCTGTTCTGACTGCCTTCCCAGCTTCCTTTTGCTTTAACTGATACAGTTCTCTGTCCTGTTCCTTCTGTGATTCCTTGTACTTCCTGAATGCTTTCTTTTCTCTTGAACCTTCACTGCCACTTCCTTTGAGAACCATAGTGGTTTCTTACCTCATTTCGTTTTGTTTATTTGCTTTACACAAAGGCTCGTTACCTCTGTGATGGCAGTTTTTATTATTCCCCATTGTTCTTCCACCCCTCCTTCCTGCCCATTTGCTAGTGCATTCCTTAGGCACTCACCCATTTTGACAAAGTCAGCCCTCCTAAAATCCAGTTCCTTTGTCTTTGTATGGCTTGACTCTATTGCTGTGTTTATTGTGAACCATGCTGTTCGATGGTCTCTAGTTCCCAGATGGCTACCCACTTCTACATCTGTGATCCTCTCTTCATCTCCATTTGAGAGAACCAGGTCTAAGATTGCTCCCTCTCGAGTGGACTCCAATACTAGTTGTCTAAGGCATGCCCCCTGTAGGGCATCTAGAATAACCCCACTCTTAGAAGTGGCTGCTGCAACTGCACTCCAGTTAACATCTGGCATATTCAGATCACCCATCAGCAATATCTCCCCTTTTTCTGCCATTCTAAGTATACCTTCTATCATTTTCTTGTCCATTTCCTCCCCCTGAGAAGGGGGTCTGTATACAACCCCTGTGCGGATTGTGGTGCCATTGCCGGTCTCCAAATTTACCCACAGTGCTTCTTCTCCTCCCTGTTTACCCTTTTGTTCTGTTGCTTTGATTCCTTCCCTTATGTAAAGAGCTACTCCTCCTCCTCTTTTACCCTCCCTGTCCCTCCTGTAGATAGTGTATCCTGGTATGTTTATGTCCCAATCATGGTTTTGTGTGTACCATGTTTCTGTGACTGCCATGATATCCAGATGTTCCTCCTCCATCAAGGCCACTAATTCAGGAAGCTTGTTACTCAGACTATGGGCATTGGTACTCATTGCTCTCCATTTTTTGATGGCTTTACCTTCTGTTGCAGCATCCCCCACTGACCTTTCTACCTCGGTCTTTTTCTCATTTAGTACCCTGTTTTGTAGGGAGAGGCTGGGATTTTCCTGCTGCTTATCAGTGCCTCCCCTTGACTAGTTTAAAAGCTTGCCAATGAAGCATTTAAACCGATTGCTCAAAAGACTTGTTCCCTTCCTGGACAGATGCAGACCATCCTGCTAGTATAGGCTGGTGTCCTTCCAGGTGGAACCCCAGTCCCCAATGAAGCCAAACCCCTGTGCTCCACACCATTTTTTCAACCATTCATTAAACTGCAAGGTGCAAAGTACCCTCGCCTCACTCATGCCATTGACAGGCAGCACCTCTGAGAAGGATACTGTGTGTGCTACTTGTCTTAGGCTCCTCCCCAATTCTACAAAGTCCTTCTGCACTGCTCTAATCTCATGATGAGCCAAGTCATTTGTCCCTAGGTGGACAATGACGTCCAGCTCAGACTCCCGTGCAGCTGTTCTCGTGATCCTGAGGATGCGCTTCCTGTCCCTCCAAGCCATGGTACCAGGCAGGCACCTTACTTCAGTTTTCCCTGCTCCCCCCAGTTCTATCCCCCTAATAATTGAGTCCCCCACCAGGAACTGCTTCCTTTCCTTGTGGTATCCTCTGTATCCTTCCTGTGGGCCTCCCTTGTGACAGCTGTCCTCAGACTCCTTAATCTCCTCTGTGGGTACATCCATAGGGGAGCTATGCTCCCCCAGAATGGTGTATGGATTGTGGAGTGGAACAACTGACTGGGTGTGCCTCTGTTCCACCATCCTCACCCTTCCTGAGCCCACTGTAGTCCAACTGCTGTGATTTCTTCACAACCTCTGAGGTAGTGGTGGTGGCTCTGGTGCTCACTGGATGGGGGAGGTTCCCTTCCTACCATCCAGTGTGGCCTGGGGGAAGGTTCCCTTACTACTGTCCAGCATGGCCTGAAGACGGGCAACTTCCTCCCTCAGGGCAGAGAGTTGTCTGCAAATAGGGAAGCATCTCAGCCTCCAGAAAGACTCCAGGAAGACTGCTGCCCCACAGTCATTACATTGTACTACTCCCCACATGTTTATCTACTTTTTAATTTTTGTGTGTGTGTGATTGGTTTGTTATGTAGAAATATATATATATTATACAATGTGTATGCTTATAATGTCAGTGCAGTGTGCTGGAGAGGATATGACAGTGATATGCACCTTGCACTCTTGAGGAAATGATGTCAGAACCCCAGGTATAAAGGAACTATTTCCAGGGGTGGGTGGGGTGTGGGTGGGAAGAGGTTGGGCCTAAACTGTGCCCTCACAAAACAATCAGCTAAAAGCTCTGACCCAGTGCTGCGATGAGTGCCTTCCTGTTAGCAAGATGCCCTACACAACAAATTGACAGAGAAAATACCCTGCTAATCAAACAGAGAAAAATCCAGACATCCAAGTCAGACACAGGTAAATCTCCCCAACCCCAAAACAGCCTGGTGGTTTGTGCTCTGAAAGCAGTCAGCCCCAAAATAAGTCAGCTGTGCTTTACACTCTTCGTGCACTGAAAATCTTAAGAATTAAGCCAACTGATTGACTAGTGACACCTGTGATGTAAGCAGGCCTTTCAATGTAGGCAGTATGCTATGTCTGATTCCAATACACAAAATCTTTCAGTGAAACCAGGGAAAAAAACTTAACTTCTCAGCCAGCAGGACACTTTTAAATGTTACAAAATATCCTTCAAAATCCTAGGTCTCAACCCCAACAATCAAGCAAATTCAGTTGTATCTCACGCCCTCTGGTTATAAAATTACTACACTTTTAATGGAATCCTGCAATTCTCTGCTTAATGCCAATAAGGAAAACAAAATTAAACTCTTTGTAGAAAGCGTAGCTCCCTGCTTTACAATATTATGCCTTACCAAGTTCCCAGCTCCTAAATGGAGTTATAGTTTGTTCTTTGCAGTGTAGCAAGGTTCTCAGCTTCAGACAAATCAAAGTCAGACTAGTATACTTTGTTGATTTTCAGCTAGCAACAGTTGTAACATAGATCCACATAAAACAGAGATGCAGAATAACAATTGGGTTCAAAGATAAACTTCACTGATAATCAAGAACATACTTTTTATATTAGAAAGCATTAAAGAAATAAAGTTGCTTGCTTTTCCTATTTCACCCACCCTCCTCCCCTCCCTTCTCACCCCAGTCTGCCACTAGTTAATATGTGTAATAGTTGCCTTAAGAAAAAGGAGAAAAATGAAATGAAGAACTAGGTAGAACTCTACTAAATAACAGAAAACAAAAATGAGAGGGAAAAAAAAGAAAAAAGGGGAGGAGATACTGGGTTTCTCCCTAGTGAGCGAATTGCAATAATTTTAGAACTTAGTGGACCTAATTCTAGCTAATTGAAATAATGGTATAGAGTGGTTCCCATCTTTGTTTGTATTTACCCATACCTTTTGAAAGTTTTGTGATGGTACGCTCAGCTTGTAGAGCAAACATGATTTCCTTGAACCATTCCACATAGTTGGGAGTGGTTCAGTCTAACCAATGTCTCAAGATTACTTTCATAGTACATGCAAAAATTAGAGCCATGTGGTCCCTCTGATTACTCCCTAGTAGTGTTTTATAGTCACCTAGAATGCAGATTTCCTAGTTAAAGTTATCTGTCAGCGTGAACGATGGATCCAACCTAGTTTAAATGCTATGCCAGAAGGGGGCAATTTTTTCACATGACCATAACATATGTATTAAATCTGCAGGGGCTTGATGACATTTAGAGCACTGATTGGAGGATAGGATACCCATGTGATGTAGTTTAACAGGGGTATAGAATAGACTGTGATTAATGCAAAACTACATATTATCTATATCTATCCCATTTAATATATTTATATAGGTGAGTCCAGATAGAAGGCCAGTCTCTAGAAGTAGCAGACAGTGGTAGAATACTATCCCACCAATAATATCTCTGACCCTCTAAAGTGGCCACCGTTGATAGAAGAAATTTATATGAGTACGATGTCAAGTGGGATGTAGGAATGGATTTAAAATATGTTAGCAGGGTGGTTGTGAAAGAACTAGTCCATAACCCAGATCCAAAATATTGCATCAACATATGTGATAACTGGAGATATCTAAAGATAAAGGCAGTCTGCCAGTTAAAAAGAGAGTGGCCTTCTGTAAAGGGAAGCAATTTTTGTTCCTGAACTATCTGGTCCACATGTTCTATGCCTATCTGTGGCCAAAAGAAATGGGCTTTGATTATTTTACCTGAAATTAGTAAATTGGGGTTTTGAAACAGGGGCTGTGCTATATCTCTGTAAACATCTGTTTTGAGAAGAGCATTTACCTGATGTTGTACTTGAATTAAGGAATTTAAGGGAGTGTCATGCAAAGGCTTAGGGAGATTTCTTTTTAAAATAAAGGGAAGAGTCATGGGATCTATTTGATATTCTGCACAGAGATCTTATTCAGTCTTAACCCAAGGAGGAGAATAATCAACATCCCGAGTATTGTATAGGGGTTGTAACCAGTGATGGATTTGAGTCAAATGAATCGCTAAATAATATATATAGAAATTTGGGGCTTGAATACCGCCATCTGCTTTCAGTCTAGTAAGTTTAAGATAGTTCCATCTTACTTTTTTACCTTGCCATATAAACTTACTCAGGATACCATGGACTTGTGAGAACCATGAAAGTGGGAGTGCCCAGTTGAACATCTGTAAGGGGCATAATAAGCGCAGTAGCATGTTCATTTTAATTATACTCATACGACCCAACAGAGTTAGTGGTAGCTTCAACCATCGCATAAAATCTTCTGATAAAGTATTAACGAGAGTATCTAAATTAAGTTTTTTCATGATTTGTGGTGTGGAATGAAGATAAACCCCAAGATATTTCAATTTGTCAGAGTGCCATTGTATCCCCAAATGAGCCACATTGGCCTTCATAGTATATTTATTAAGGGGAAGAAATTCCGTTTTTGACAGATTTAGTTTGTAATTTGAAAATGATTCAAACTTGGAGATGAGTTGAAATACAGCAGGGAGGGATTGAGTAGGGTTAGAAATATGCAGGAGTAAGTCATCTGCATATGCAGAAATTTTATATTCTGAGTTGCCTATTGATATGCCCTGTACAAGTGGGGAGGATTTAATTTTCCTGATAAGAGGTTCTAAATAAAGATTAAAAAGATAAGGGGAAAGGGGGCAACCTTGACGGGTTCCCTGAGCTAGAGAAAAGGGAGTAGAGAGAGAATGCCATTGCATTGAATTTGAGCTGTTGGAGAAGCATAAAGAATTTTAATCCACTGAATAAATTCCACAGGAATATGGTGTTTGGGTAGCAGCATAAAAAGATAATCCCATGAAACCCTATCAAAAGCTTTTTCTGCATCCAGGGATTAATGACATTCCTGACAATACTAAGCAAGCATTTGTCAATGTCAAATGCTTGCTTGCTGACAGTAGCAGTGGAAGTGCAGGAGTTAGACAGATGCAGTACAGAAATGGCAGTGATGTACTGAACTGATGCCAGCTCCACCCCCACCATGCAGAGATGGACAGGCATTGGGGTGTGCCTTTGGATCGTCGCCAATAAGGGTCATGACATTTTACCTCACCCTACCCTGCAGACACTGACAAGTGTCGAGGTGTGCCTTGGGGTGTTCGGGCTTTACCCTCACCTCATTCCATAAGGAAATATGCTGAAATGGGTGCAGTATAGGAGAATGTTGTGAACTCTGGGGTCAAGGTGTCCAAGGCGCACCTCGATGCCTATCACTGGCTGCAGGGTGGGGGTGGGGTGGGGTGAAATGGCGTGAGCATCAATTCTTGTGGAGATATTTTTTTTGTACCAGATTTTCAATAGAGGCATTTTGGGACCTCCATTCATGAACAGTGTTACTGTGATTCTTTTAATCTGACCCAAACAACGATTTCCCAAAGCGAGTGCACTATTCTGTGCTGGAAGTGCGAAAACACATTGCGTCCAGGATGTAAAAAATGACAGCTGCAATGTGCATAAGGATGTGTGGAAAATGCCAATGTTGAAAATCTGGAGTGAAAATAGTACAAATTGATGAAGTTGCGAAGGTGCGTAGAAACTGCGCATTGCATGCTCATAACACAGTAATTTTATGGACTTTTGTCACCAAAATTTTAACATAGGCATTTTAGGACCTCTGCTCATGAACAGTGTCACTGTGATTTTCTTAATCTGTCCCAAACACTGATTTCCCATAGCGACTGAGCTATTCTGTGCCGGAAATGCAAAAACACGTTTTGGCCAGGATGTAAAAAATGACAGCTGTACGGTTCATAAAGAGGTGTGAAAAAATGCCAATGCTGAAAATCTGGAGTGAAAATATTACAAATTCGTGAACTTGTGAGTGTGCATGGAAACTGCACAACGCATGCTTGTAACACAGTCACGTTTGAGAATTTTTTCACCAAATTTGCAACATAGGATTTTTGAGAGTCCACCTCATGAACAGTGACACTGTCACTTCGTTACTCAGTCCCAAAAGGTGATTCCACACAGTAAACTACGAAATCACCTTTCGGGACTGAATAACCAGATGACAGTGACTGAATTCATGAGATTGGGTTCCAAGAACCCCATGTTGAAAATTTGGTGCAAAAATTCAAAAAATTACCGAGATATGAACCAAAGTTGAAAAAACCCTATTTATGCCATTATACAGCTTACCAGCATTTCTTCAGTTCGCGGTCAGCTTTGAATCGTGCAGACATGTTCCCAGTCCACTGAAGACTGTTGCACTGGGCTCCAGAGGTAAGTATGGGGTGAGGGGTGTGTGGGGAAGTGGAGTGTGCAGAGGGTGAGTGCAGGTTAGGGGAGGGGGCATGAGAAACAGTGAGGGACCATTTTCTTTTTTCACAGGTTTATTTTTTAAAAAGATGATGCAGGACCTTTGCCACGCTGGGGTGGGCTCCCACTGTGGCACCTAGAAGTTTGGGGGGCCAGTGGAGCCAATGGGGGATTGGGCACTCTCATTGGTCACACAGTGTGTGGGAGCACATGATAACATGGTACTTTTACCTCGCTGGGGTGGGCTCCCAGCGTGGCAGTGTGAAGTTTGTTTTTTGGGGGGCATTGGAGCCGATGGGGATTGGCACCCCATTGGATATACAGTGTGCTTGGGGGGTGCATGTGCCGAGGGGGATTAGGCACCCCCTCAGCACACAACAAATGGGGGGGTGCATCATACAGATGCAGTGGCGTACAGTTCGACTGCTAAGGTGGTGATGTGTAGGTGATTTGCATACTGCTGATGGCAGGGCAGTATGCAAATTGCCTACACATTACCGCTGCTGATTGTAGAGGTCATTTGCTTTCAGCTGTACACTACTGCATCTGAACTGCTATCATAGACAGCTCAGACAGTCATTGATGTGGTGGGGCCGTGCCTGCAAAAAGGAGCAGGGCATTGGAAGCGGGGTTCCACACCTGCGAAAACTCGTATGGTGGCACTATGTTTCTTGCACATGCGGGCAAGCAAACAAAAAAACCTCTTCCTCACTTTATTCAAATGGACAGGTCTGCGATTGAGGGAGATGTGAACATAGCCAATATATTTAACAAAAAATGTAATGATCTATCCACCTACATTCCCCCATCCACCACCCACTCTGTTGAAGCCTATAGCACTCCTACATGCACTTCACATCCAAAATTCTACCCTAAATAACCAACTTGGGCTGATACCTAAAAACATCTAGCTTGAACAAAAATATCAACATGAATTGGACCTGACAACCTGAATATGAAGCTCCTCAAATTTGCCTTAAAGGAGGCCATGCACCCTTTCTAATTCATTTTCATTCTGTCACTCTGAACTGGGTAGTATTGGGTAAGTTACTTTTTCTATTACTTTCTATTATGTTTGGAAACTTGTTCAGGAGAAAGTTTAGCAGTCACCACAAGGATGGAGAAGTACTAGAAAAGTATGCACCTTACAATTAGAGTTACTTATTTCTTTTAATACAAAAACGATACAAAAATAATAAAAAAACTATAACAGATTACATTTTTTTGACAGTAATAGGGTAGTTACTAGTTACTTTCAAATAAATGTAATCAGTTACAGTTACAGATTTCTTTTGTATAAAAAGACATCAGTAAATGTAACTGTAAGGTGTATTACATCTTCCAGTACTTCTCCATCCTTGCTAGTGACTGCACAGAGCTTTCTGGAACATGTTTTCAAAAGTAATAGAAAGTAATAGAAAAAATAACTTGCCCAACACTGCAACTGGGCAAGCAACCAAGATCTGGAAAATAGCTCATGTTACCCCTGTCTTCAAAAGGGGTGGCCAGGACCTCCCTACTAACTACCGTCACATCTCAATGTTACCCCCCCAAAATGCTGGAAAAAATCATAAATGACCAGTTTACTCAATACCTGAGCCTATGACCTATTGTCCAGTGAGCAGCACGGTTTCTGAAAAGAACCACAACACCTTAATTGCCCTGTTGGAATACACTATCTTCACTGTGCCTTGGACAGAAGGGAGCTCGCAGGTTCCATCACCATTGACCTCACCAAGGCATTTAACCTTGTCAGTCATGCCTTGCTCTGCCAAAAATTAACCAAGCTAGGCCTCTCTACTGAGACCACCCAATGGCTAATGGACTTCCTGACAAACAGAACACAAGCAGTAAAATGCCATGCATCCCTTTCAAACTATCGGTCAGTAACAGTGGGTGTCCCCCAAGGATCAATCCTTGATCACCTTCTGTTCAGTCTCTTTGTCAATGATCTTCCTGAAGCTTGCAGTTTAACTAAACTCCTATATGTGGATGACGCTGTTATCACCTCGACAAACAGCAGCCTAGTCAAACTCCAGCTTAACATCCAAACCGATTTCTCAGCAATCCAAGACTGGTTCTCCACCAGTCTTCTTGTTCTAAATACAAAAAAAGCAAACAAACAAATCTATGCTCTTCTCCACTCGAAGTAAATCCCCTACTCCCCCTCCTCTAGACATTACCCCCACCTTGGGTGCCCCTATTGAGCAGGTGTGCTCCTTTAAATATCTGGAGCTAACCCTAGATTTTGGTTTAAGTTATGCAGTGCATGTGGATGCACTAACTAAGGCAGCCAACTCCAGACTTGGCCTGCTTTACAGGCACAAGATTGCCTTCCTTCCCGAAGTGAAGCAACTACTAGTTAGATGCTACATTCTCAGTCTCATAGATTATGGCATTGTGGTCTATGGTGCCACCTGTGACTGAATGCTTGCCATGGTCCGAAGCTTGCCGAACAGAGCCTGCTACTATGTACCCAACTTAAGGCAAGATTCTCATACATGCACACTGTAATAATCTAGGATGTCTGAATCTTGACTCCAGATTACAATATAGTACCCTAGTCACAGGCAAAAAAGGCTTGCTGGGAAAGTTATCCCCTGGGATACTGGCCCTACTGAATCCAGTGGACACCAGGTACCCTATGAGAGGTGTAAAACATAACTCCTTGGTACTCCCTCATGGGAGAATCTCACTAGGGCTGGCTTGTTTCTCCTTCAGATTCCCAAAATTATGGAGCTCCCTTACCCCATCCCTTAAAATCACTTACTTCCTAACCAACATTAAATCCCAACTCCTGTCTTCACTCACTCCCCCCAACCCATGTGCCTGCTATCGTTGATCACTTGACCCCCCCCCCCCACTTCTCCATAGGCCTCTCTGGCCTCTGAACCTTTTATCACTAGGCTCTGTTTCTGGCCATCATTATGTGCATTTATACTATAACTCACCATTTATTTACACCTGACTTGGTGATCACAGCTTATTTAACATAAAATAACTCATTCAATGTACCTATCTAATTCCTCATTTGCACTGTGAACTCTGTACCTTGTATTTGCAAATATGTTGAATCTCCTTTTACAGCTTTCTCTGCCTTATATGACCCTAGAACCTTTGAAAATAGGATCAGCTTTAATGGTCTTGTGGGTAACAAATAAATTAATGAAAAAATAAATTATGGCCACCAAATCCTGGCCAGCCTCCTCCATGATGGCTTCCAGGTCTGGAACTTTATTTCCCAGACTATGCTCATTGGCGCACATGGCTCTCCATACCTACTCCCCCCTGCCTTTCTCTCTGCTTTCTCACCTTCCTGCATGTACTGTTTTTTATGTCCCCCTTACCCCCTTTCCCTTGTTACCCTTTGTATTACCTGCCGCCTTCAGTCCTTTCTTCTTGGTATCCTGATTTATATCCCCTTTCTTGCCCTTGTCTCCACCCGTCTTTCTGCACCCCTGCCCTGGTGGAGCTTCCTCCCCTTGAGCCCTTCCTCCTTGTTGCTTCATTTTCTTGGATGAGGCACTATTTTCCTCCTTTGGTTTAACAGCCTCCCTCCTGTCTAGTTCAAATGCTCATCCAGGTAACATTTAAACCTCCCACTAAGGACTGTGGTCCTCCTCCTGGAAGGACGCAGTCTGTCTCCCCTATAGAGGCCCATATCATCCCAAGCTGGTCCTCAGTTCCTAATGTAACTGAAGCCTTCCTATATGCACCGTGCCTTCAACAAATTGTTAAAAGCCATGGTGCAGAGTGCTCTTTCTTCTCCTTGGTCGTACACAAGTGATGCCTAAGCAAATGTCACTATTTATGCTACCTGCTGCAGGCCACTTCCCAGGTTTCTAAAATTATGATTCACAACCTCTACCCTATCCCTTGCCAGGTCATTCATCTTTTGGTGGACAATGCCATCTATATCGCTACTATCTCTTGACACCCTGGTGGTCCTTTAAATCTGCTCTTCATCCTTCCAAGCCAAAGCAACAGGAAGGCACTTCACCTCCCTCTCCCTTTTTTCCCTGCTGTCTAGTCTGTCCCCCTAATGACAGAGTCCCCCACCAGCAGCTGCTCCCTAATAGGTTGAGGACCTCTTTCTCCCTTCTTGGGATCTCCCCTTTTGAAGACCCCTAATTCCTCCCTTCCCATTGCTGTGTGTGCTTCCTCCTAGCTGCCTTGTTCTGCCAGTATGATGAAGGAATTGTGCAGCAGTACAGGCTGAGGAGTGTGTTCCCTTCCCACGACCTCCACCCTCTAGAGCCCATCAAGGTCCAACCACTCTGCCACTGCTAAGATATCCTCTGGGGGAGCGGCAGCAGACCTGCTGGCTGCTACATGGGACAGAAGGTTCTCTGCACCTTTTTCAATTTGGCCTGGCATCCAGCAACCTCTGCCCACAACAAAGAGAGGTGACAGGTGAGTGTAAATAGGTCAACACCACAGTGTCCAGAATATGTCCTGAAAGACTATGGGCCTGATTTTCAAAGAGCCCTTAGAGCCAAGCCAGTTGCATCACTCCAGGGCTGCAGCAAACTCCAGTTGCACCAGGAATCCTGCAGCAGATGTTATGGAAATTAGGGTCCTGGTGCCAAATTCCCTGGCTTTGCAACAAGACCACTGCTACACCAAACAGTTGGTGCATCTGAGGGAATTGCCACAGGGTTCTACTGCCCTCCTGGTACAACACAAGAGGGTCCGGGAGGGTGGAGTGTACAGAAACTGCTTGCCAGAAGGGGTCTGGGGCATAAGGTGAATGGGAGGTGGCAGTGGGGTGTCACAGAGACAATTGGGCAAGAAGTGACTGTTGTGGCACCCCCACCCTGACAGGCAGTGCTCCACCACCCTGCTCTCCCATGTCCCATCCCTGAACTTGCGACCAGTACAGCTCTTTGCTCTCCACCATGGCTGGCTGTAGACTGAGCTGTATATAGTATGTGCTCCTTACATAGAAACATAGAAACATAGACTTTGACGGCAGATAAGGACTGCTTGGCCCATCTAGTCTGCCCATTTCCCTACCTACAGGATAGGCCGCAGATCCTAGTTAACCAACAGCCTATTTCTTCCTACCTCCCACAAGAATTGCCTTATGTCTGTCCCATGCATTCTTGAATTCTCCCACAGTTTTAGACCCCACAACCTCCTCAGGAAGGCTGTTCCATGCATCCACTACCCTCTCTGTGAAATAATACTTCCTCACATTGCCCCTGAACCACCCTCCTTCTATCTTTAAATTGTGTCCCCTTGTTCTTGCAAGTCTCTTTTTCTGAAAGATGCTACCCTCTTGGACTTTGTTGATTCCACTGAGGTACTTAAAAGTTTCTATCATGTCCCCCCTCTCCCTTCTTTCCTCAAGGGTATACATATTAAGCTCCTTTAGTCTCTCCTCATACGGCTTCTCTTGCAGACCCTGCACCATTTTAGTTGCCCTCCTCTGGACTACCTCTATCTGTCTATGTCCTTGCGGAGATGGGGTCTCCAGAACTGGACACAGTGCTCCAGATGGGGTCTCACCAACTGTCTGTACAGAGGGATAACAACTTCCTATTTTCTGCTGCTTGCCTCTCCTTACACATCCCAGTATACCCCCAGCCCTCCCCACTGCCTTCTCACATTGCTTGCTAACCTTAAGGTCATCTGATATGATTACCCCCAGGTCTCTTTCCTTTTTTGTTGTTGTTACTACCTCCCCATCCATTGTGTATTTTTCCCCTGGTTCTTGTTTCCCAGGTGCATTATTTTGCACTTCTTTGCATTGAATCCTAGCTGCCATACTTCTGACCATTCCTCCAACCTTGCCAAGTCCCTTTTCATCCTTTTCATGCCTCCTTGTGTATCAACCCTGTTGCAGATCTTTGTGTCATCTGCAAAAAAGCATACTTTTCCTTGACAGCTTGACAGCTCAGTTTGTGGCTAGCCATGGTGGAGAGTGAAGGGATTTATCAATTGTGGGCCTGGGGATGGGACATGGAGGGAGAAGGGTGGTGGGACATTGCCTGTCTGGGTGGTGAGTCCAGTGGACCACCAGGGACAGTCATATACTGTAAATATATATGAGGGTGGTCAGGGATGGGGAGGGGGTCCGCTAGACTACCAGGGAAGGATATATAATAATACATAATAATACATAATGGGGGACATGGGGGATGGAGGGTCCACAAGACCACCAGGGATAGATGTATGGCTATGTAATGGGAGACACTGGGGATCTTGAGAGTTCTTCATATTTACAGTATCAGTCATAATGAGAGACACTATACCACAATGATGCAAATGCATCTCATCAGGTGCACAATGGTCTCTTCATGCCAAACTGTCTCCCCAACACTGCACTGCCATTTCCCATGCCCCTAATGCACACCTACTGCCCTCCGGCAGCCCAGTGTTAGATTCCATCTCACTGGTGCATGCCACTTAGACCTTCTCCTGGCTGGTCTAAGTGGTGCCCCTTGCTGTGTCTATGGTGGGGCTCACAAAATCCCCAAAAAGGGGATGTTGGTGCCCCACTGTAGCGCAAGCCCTCTTGCAATCTGGAGCACTTGGTTGTTTGCCACAACACTGGCACAAGGAGGCTTTGGCACAGCTGTGTCAGGATTTGATGCAGGCTGCTTTAGAAAATCGCATTTGAGTCACCCCTTGCATCAACTTCTTTTGACACAAGTCACTTGCATCGATCCAGTACTTTTGAAAATCAGGCCCTGTAGCTCCATACAAAATGTACAGCAAAACAGCATGTTCTTTTCTCTTTTTAACCTTTTTCTCTGTAGTCTTTTCTGCCTGCTGAACTTTTTCAGTACCTTCCTGCCTCCTTTCTATGTCCTTTCATGTCCTACTTCTTCCTTAACCTATTTGAAATGTATTTGCTACTGTACCATAGATAGGGTGTCTCCTAACCTCCCGTTTCAGCCCTTCTAGCAGTTGCTACCTTCCTGATGTCATCTACTTCCTACTACCTAGTTGCTACCTTATTACCTACCCCTACTTAACTTTAACCTGTCTGTTCAAGAATATCCATACACAGTATTGTGTTATCGCCTACCTTAGTTGGGTCTCCTGTGGACTGTAGACTGTCTGCAGATGCCAGCAGATGACTTAAGGTAGATGTTCCACTCCTGCACTGTGCCACTCACATTCTGTTACACAGAGTTGATGGGACGCACTGGGCAAAGGAGTCTTCTATAGTGGTCTTGTTAGAAGGCATTAAGCCTCTAGAAGCTCGACCACCAATCATATACCTGATTTACAAGGCTTTCTTAATATACTCGCCCTGAAGATTAAGTCTCAAAGTGCCCCAAAGACTGAGTCTCTTACCTGTCTGTTTTCATGTATTGACAAGCCTGTTTTTTTCCATGCATTAGCACTGGAAAGTTCACTGGCTAGATTCACAAAAAAATGTGTCCACACAAAGTCTGCATTGTGTCAAAGATTTCAATTGTGCAGCATGCCTGACATCCCTATTCACAAAGGTTTTCCACCATTGCTAAACACATAGTGAATAGGGTGGCAAGCAAAGAGGACAATGGGAATGTATTGTGTACTGCAAACAATTGCAAGGTCTGAGAATAGCACTACCCAGTGCAATGGCACAATGTGCTATGCCTCAGGACAGTGAAGCACAAAAGGGGGCAACAGCAATGGGCGCTTCCACACATCTGGGCAAGTTGGTGTCCCCCTTGTGTACACACAGATGGAGTATGTCTGGGAGTTCCAGCGCAACACAAGTGCAGGAAAAGATATCACAGAGCACAGCCAGGTGGGCACCACAGTGTTGCGGCACACCTGCCAGCAGTTTTTCAGCTGCCAAAATGGGACAGGGCATAGGTTGTCCTGCATGTAGCAATGCAGAGACTGTAAGGATGAGGCTGGTGTCATGCAAGGGAACATCCAGGAAGATAGTCTCACAGGCACATACGGCAACCCACTGTGGTAGAAGCACAGTGACACAGAGGTGTCTTTCCACACAGGTACAAAAGTGGCATGGTGAAATGTGTTGTGTCCTGCACCAGATGTTGGGTCCTGCAGTGAGGTATGGTGGAACTATGGACACCCACAAGGGAAGCACAGCAAGATGAAATAAAGAACACATGAGTCAGGATATGGTAAATGTCAGAAAATGTTTACTAACATTTTGTAAAAATAATGAACTTCAACACTATGAAAATATGTAACAAACTGGTTGCAAAGGGGAAGGGTTGGGGAAACAAGGAGACATAACAATTTACATGGAGGACAAGTGAACGATTTACAAATGTGGACAAGGCAATGGTGGAGGTAGGGTTGGGAATGTGAGGGACAAAGGGAGAAGGTGCAAAGGGGAGTGCTAAGGGACTCTAGGGTACCTGCCGTAGTGGTGGTGGTGGTGGTGGGGAGCCGCTCCACAATTCTGGTCAGCATTGCAGCCATGCTTAATTGGTTGGTGACGATCATGCAAATCAACTGCAGCATCTCTGGGACACTATCTGATAGCACCTGGAGGTGCCAAACCTGCTGCTACATAATGACCTCTAGGCAGGCTAGCGTCCCGCTGACCTTTCTACATGGTGACCTAGGTAGAGACAAAGGAAGAAATCATTACCAAAACATTGACCATGTGGTGGATGTGCAATCCCTGCCCCCCTACCAAGACCCATCTGTTGTGTGGATGGGAACCTGTGTGTGTGCTTGCCACAGTCAGAAGCACAAACACAGAGGACATGTACCTGTGGATGTCATGCCTAACAGGATGAGCTGGCCAAGTGGTGCCATAGAGATGGCATCTGAAGGCATGCCCTGACCGACAAAACATGAGACAGAGGCAAGTGGGTAGATGGCCACCATGCCACAGCATCAGAAATTGTGCTCCCTGGGCCAGGATGACATAGGTGCAGGACAAACATCATACACCAACACCTGCAGATGGAAGTCACATTGTTGGAGGCTGAGAGGAACAGCACTCACAGGGCACAGGAACCCCAAGACTGAGGTGCCCATTGGTGCGACCCTCCACAATCATTGCCCAAGGAGGCTACTGTAAGGAATTGGGCATGATAGTTATGTCCAGATACCAGAACAAGCCTCAGTGACACAGCACATACCAGTAGATGCAGCACCCCACTCTGGTTATGAGTGGTAGGCCACAATGCAGGTACAGCATGTGCTGTGCATAAGGCGGCATGAGGACATACAGCGGCATGTGAGTGGCAGCACATAGGTGACATGCAGCAGGGTTGAGAGGGGCACACTGCATGTGAAGTATAGTGTTAAACATGGCAAGGATGTGCATGTCACACCAAAGAGCCATGAGCAACAGAACAGATACCACCCATGGTACCACGGAAAAGCTCAGGCATGCGTGATGCCCAAAGGAGCACCTGATGGTCCCATGGTCACACTGTCTGAACACATGCTCACCACAGCAGTGCCCAGTCCATGTCAGGCCATACATGACATGGTAGGTGGTGATGTCACACACATGATGCCCACCCACAAGTCCACAAACAGCAGTTAGCCTTATGGGTAACAGAAGCCATGAACAGCACTGGAAGCAACAACACACTATATGGACAAGCCTAAATAAAACCAAAAAAACACAGACATACAAATGTGTTATCGGGGCACATAAGCTACTCATTGAGCACCACAGCACCAAGTGATGGGGATCCAGAGAAGGTATGTTGCCACCACCAAGTAGTCAAGGCCTTCTGAAGTTTGACACCAGGAGACAGGATGGGAGCAGGAGTAGTGGTGCATTGTCACACACATGGCTGGGAAAGCATCACAAGGGAAGATGTGCAGCAGGTAGATAGAGCCCAGTGAGCATGTGGAAACAACTGACAGGCACCAGCTGCACACACTGCATCCCCTGGGCTGCAAAAATGGCAAGAGACATGTGATGGTGCCATGTCTGCAGCATCCCAAGGGTGGCGTAGCATTGATGCCACTGCACAGTAGTGGTGCACTAAGAGCTGGCACAGAAGGACATGACCAGGCCTCTGGCCCATACTTCACATGCAGGGTAATGGGTACATGAGGTCTAAGTGACCACAGTCACAGACAAGGGGGTGAGAGGCTGCACAACATGAAAAAACTGGTGTGTACAGGACACCTAATAACCAACACACCATAGCTGGGCTGACAGTAACCACCAAGTGCAGAGGCTGCTGGCAGGTGTCAGTGTGTGCCACAAGTTCCTGTATGCCACAAGAGAAGTGTCCATGCAGCACTCCCATAAGGCAGGACAGGGATGTTGGCAGCCAGCCCTGAGTGGCATGTTTGCCACATGTGCCTGCCATGATGGCCAGTGCTGTGGCACAGCCAGGCCATGGCAGAGCCATGTTCAGCATGTGTGAATGCAATATGCAGACACAGAAGCAGAGAACTCTTGGGTATGGGGGATGAAGGACAGTGCAAGGGTGCCACGGGTGAGGGAATGCAATGTGCATGAAAAAGGTATACTTACGTGATTGGCTGTGCCTGTCTGCAGGCCTTGCACTGTCATCCCTCCAGCTGCTGGACCCCCACAGGTGTCCCCACTCAGTCCCTGGCAGATGGCCTCTGGCTCCTCAAGCTGCAACATAAAAACAAAAGACACTGTCAGTGGCATGCAGCACCCTAAATAGCACACAAAGCCCTCCCAGGATTATGGCAACAAGGGTGCTATCAGACATCCACCCATAATGTTTACAGGGCACCTGGCCATCACAGGAACAACAGTGGTGCACAAGTGTCCAGGCAGTGCACAGATACAGACATTCACCACAACCTCAACCAAAATGCAGAGTGTGGACAGTGGTGGAAAAGGGTGGTCCTGCCAACTGGTACAGGCCTGTTGGGTCAGTCTGTACAATGCAGTGGCACTTTACCACAAGTATTGACCAAAGCTGTGTGACGACATCTCACAAAGTTGGACAGGAAATGCACCTGTCTTCAGCTACAAAGGTGACCACTGAACAGGAGAAGCAACTGCCAGTGTGGCAACATACAGATGAGGGTCTGTGGACACACTTGGCAGCAAGTGACAATCTAAGATCATTGCACATGTTACAGTCCTTCAGAGCAGCATAGTGGTCGTTGGCCCAAAGCAACAGGTGTGCAACCAATGCCTGAGCAGATGTGCGGATGACAGACACTGTTCATGGTTGTGTAAGAAGTTAAGCGGAGGACACAGAAGCCAGCCTGTTGACATGAGAAGACCTATGACTGCACATGTGATGCAGGTGGGGTGTTCTCTTGTGCAGACCCACAGTAGGTCATCATGCCATTAATATGTGCACACAAGAGTGGGTTATGTGGGTCTACCTGTACACCTCACAGTGATATATGCTGTGGAAAGTTTGAGGCCCGGGGCACTGCAGCCAGGGTCCCCCCCATGACCTACCCACAGGAGCACCCATGAGACATGTGAGCAATGCACACAAGGCTGTGAGATGTCATCGAGAAATGCAGTGTATACATGTCAGTCAGGCATGTCCACAGGATATATGTGCACACCATCATGGTGAACCGAGACATGCCTCACTTTGTCATTGTTTAACTGACTGTACGTGTTGTACCACACATTGGCAGCATGGCGGTGCTGTGGTCAAACTAAGTCTGGCATGCCAGGACAGTGTTGAAATGGACAGTTATCAGGATTGGAGGAACCCTCAGTTGTGAGAGAAGGGATACGGTGGATTGTACCATAACAGGGCTGGTTGATGATTCTGGGCCAACAAAAAAAATGCTGAATAGCACCTGAGGGTCACCATGTAGGATACATTAGGCATGCATGAACATGGTATTGTGGTGACTCGTCCATGCACACAGCAACAAGGTACTAGTGCAGTGCAAGTAAGCATTGTGACACAAAATGCCGCAACTGTCTGCTTGTGCCTGGGGATGGCAAAATAGGCCATGGGATGGGGGGGAGAGAGGAGACAGTGCACTGTCATTGCCTAACAGTTCATACCATTGCACTGTGTACACCATGATGACACCTCCTATACATACTACACACATAGCGCGGGACATGGGTCAAATTCAACATATCCCAGGTGTGTACTGTGGGCATACAGTCACTGTCCCGGACCACTACATAGGTTAGGGCGAGAATTGTGTGGCGACCGCTATTGGGGCAGTGCAGACACAGTATATGGAGAGGGTGAGCTGTTAGCACAGGTGTGAGAGATGCCATATGGTAACACTGTGAGATGTCAGGGCCAGAAGGACCTGGACCAGGGCCCCCCCTACACTTCAGCCAGGTAACAGTGTAACACGCAAGAGTACACAAGCCATACTGCAGTGACACACACAATAACATGCCCCACACGTGCCAGCAGGACAGTGTGCATAGCACCAGACATATCGTGGGATCATACCAGACTACTTTGAGCAGTTCAGGCTGCCACAGTATGATTGCCAAAAGCCACACATGTGGCCACTGGTCTGGAAAGCCAGCCATATTTGTGTCCATGGCAGCACATGCAAATTGCATCTGTTACATATGCTGTGGGATGTAACACCAGTACATGTTTGGTCCTGTGAGGTAGGATTCCCATGTGACAGGTGGCATGCATAGGATGGAGTGTGGTACAGTTACCCATTCACATACAGTCCAGCTACAAGGAACATATTAGAAAGGCATCCATATCTGGCCTTGGAATGGTGCCATCCCGCACCATGTTCTGGAATCACTGAAGCCTCTCAGGATCCCGGCACTGGAGGTCACGTATTGGTGCCTGCACTGTTCCCCCATGCACTCTACCCCCATTTGGTCCACTCCTGTGCACCCTGACAGCTGCCACCGAACAGAGGCCCACGCATCACCCCTGGGGCCATCCAGGTCCTCTTGTCCAAACAACTGACCTTTCCTGGTGACCACAAGGTCAACCAGATTGGCCAGCTCCACCTCAGACCACCTGTAGTCCCTCTGCAGAACAGGTCTTGTCCTCCGTGGCCTGCACATCTTCACAGCTTTGCTGCCTTCACAGGTATGCAGGCACACTATTGCAGTACAGCAAAATGCATCTGTTGCATGATAGACTTGCACTGTTAATCTCCACGGTACATGTAACAGTACTGTTTACATGATAGAGTACTGAAGGCCACACTTCGTGCATGCACAGCACCTGTGCACTGCGTGGGAACATGTGATATCATCGTGCAACCATGCAGTGTGCATGTGTGGCACAATATCTGCGCCATGTTGAGAAGGTTCTGGAAAGGCCACGAACTGCTCAATGTATAACGCGAGATTCACTATTACTTTGTGCAGTACATACCCATCGCGCAAGGGCAATGTGTGTTTGTGCAATGCAAAAAATTGCTATTCACAAACGAAGTATGCATATGAGCTGCTTAGGCAGTCAGAGGGCAAAGCCCTCCATTCACATCTCATTCTGGAGAGTTTTGCATTCATTTGAATACTGCTTTGCATTGCTCCAGCACTACTTTATATAAGGGGACTTGTGCACCACCTGCAGAAGCCTAGAGAATTACAGACAGTGGAGCCAGAAGAGACTGCTACTGGAGCCAGCCAAGCAGAACATTCCAGACAGCCAGGTAGGCACACTATACATTTGTGGGGCTTGATTGCAGCATCCCAGGACATTGCAAACTAGGTGCTTAGTAGTGTACCTTGCTACATGACAGTCATCACGTATGTTTTCTGCCGCTTTGTTATCTCTGTCTTGTTATTCATTTCTCCCCATCTGACTGCATGTCCCTGCACTACTACAAGCTAAAGTGGCTGGGCACCTGATGGTCTACCTTTGCAGCAGCTGGTTCCTCATTGTCCTAGGGGTTTAGAAATAGACAAAGGAGCACTGTATTTGCCTACCTGCATAGCTTATGTGGACAGAGGACAATCATTACACCATATCGTGTACTGTTCCCTGCAGGGATGCACTGGATAGATTGCATGCATGGATTTGGGGGGATGTCATCCAACAACAAAGTCCCACTGCTGTGATGGGCACACTGCACACAGGACACAGGAGCCTGCTTCACACATTGTGTCGTTCATTGCCCCCACCTACCATCACAATGTCTCATGTCTGTAGGGGCCTGTTGCCTGTCCTAAGGACACATGCTAAGAATGACTGCTTGCATCAGGCATCATGTCCCCTTTGTCCCTTATTGTCAGGGTAACTTTCCCCTGCTCACAGTGCTGACAGGATGCCTAACTGCTGACACTGCACACTCATGCCACTGTGTTGTACCCACTACTGCAACAGATGCAGTACACGTCTGACATACAGCATTACACAGGTATATGTCAGCATGCTATGGTACCCCACTCAACATGCATTTACCTTCACCAGTAATTGTCGGCCACCTCCATGCCCCTCACATAGGATCACACATGTGCGTCTGGAGTCTGGCTGCCCCACAGTGGGTCCTGGACAGTGCCTGGTGCGCCATACACCACAAGCCTGGGTGGAACTCCACCCTATGTGTGAGCTGACCTTGCACCAGGTGCACCACTGGGGGTGGGGGGTGGCATACCATGGAACTGGCCACTGCACACACCTCTGTGATCTCCGGCATGTGTCAGGGTTACATGTGGTTATCCTTCAGTACCAGAACAGTGACTCTCCATGGTGGGCCATAGTCATGAACAACTGCATTAAGCTGCAGGCCGTGGGATGCTGGGGCATGCTCAGTGCCTTTGTTGGAGTGGGTGGGGTCACACATTGGTCTGCAGTACCATTGTTTTGACATGTATACTCCATGACACTGGTGCGATGCACCACTGTTGCATGTGATTGCACAAACTCTGCACACAGGTGGAACACATGGCACTGATCTGTCCCTATCACATCTCACCAACAGGTGCTGTCCACAACAAGGAGAGAATCAGGGCACACAGGTTTAGCACAGACGAGCTGCATGTCCTTATCCAGGGATGCATGGCCCGGGAGGCTACACTCTCATGGTACCACAGCATTGATGCCACTGCACGGCAGGCATGGATTGAGTTCACAGAGGTGGTCAATTCTGTGGGCGGTCAGGGAAGGCCTGTCGATGCAGTGCATAAGTGCTACAGTGACCTCTGTTGTCATGACAAGGAATCCTTGGCTTCATGGTGGAGGGAACTGTGCGGCACTGGTGGCGACTGCCCTGCCCCCACAATGAACCCCCCCCGGACCCCACAGAGGAGGCTGTGGTGTTGTTGCTGTGGTCTGTGAAGGTGTCTGGGGTGCTTGGTGGGGGCCACAGGACCCTTGTCCCATCTACACTGCCATGACAGTGACACCACTATTGTTTCGGCATGTGACATACCTGTCGGTGTACAGATATGGTTACAAAAGGGTGCAGATGGGGGCATCACATAGTGCAACTGTCAGGCCCTTTACAATCTCTTCCCTGGTCAGATCATGCAGTGCCACAGTTCACATTACCCACTGCCAGTCTTGGATGCACATGATCATGGTTTTAGGGTTCATACTGCGCACACATGAGCAACCTGTCTTTGGTGTGCAGTGCACCATGCCATGTCACACACTTTTCTGCTGGACCTCACTGCTATGATCTTCACCACTGTCAGCCATTTCTGCAGTTTCATTGCTACATGGTGTCTTCTGAACTTGTTGCTTATACCTCTGTCATGCACTGTGATTGTGGATTGTCTGCATGTGCATATCTGTGCAGGCACATATCACAGTCTATGCGACATGGTGGCAGGTTACACTTCCCCCTGCACCTATTGCATGCTCATATGGTGTATCTGTACACTTCACCATCACACTCCTGGTACAACACCAGCCTGTTGCTAAACACTGCCTTACATGATGGCACACCCTCAAGTACATGTTTCTGTCCCTGCAGCTCATGATACGGTCCAACAACAGATGGTGGCTGACCAGCCAGGGCCAGCAAGTGACATCCGACATCCAACCATTGCCCAGCCAGACCTTCTGGAGAACAACAGTTCTGACTCCAGCAGGAAGTGATTCAGAAACATATGTGGCTAGCCAAGATTTGTTCACAGGATTCTCATAAGCAGAGCTGGATGTGGTGCCCACCACCACCAAAGGAGATGTTGCGACTCAGCTTGTTACAGCACCAGTTCCCACCTCCACTGCCTCACTGGCCCTCACACATGACCTGGCCATACCATCCCACACTCCCCTCAAGTGCTCCTCTGCCACAGAGCCCTCCCTACCCTCTGTCCTCTCTGCTCTTGTTCCCCGACAGCAGACAGAGGCCAGGGCCTCTGCCCTACCTTGGGACCGCATAGTGCAGGGTACACATGGTGAAGCACATGCACCACCTCCACCTAGGCTGCCACTGTCCTTCATCAATGTACCTGGCACACATGTGGTCACCCAACCAGTCCATCCACCTGCAGCTCCTTCAGAACCTGCGCTTTCTGTGGTGCAGCAGGCTGGGCATGGCACCCAAGACAGGATACGCGCAGCCATGGACACCCAGTCCGCCTCCCTCAGGGTGATTGAGCAGATACAGGACGTGCTGCAGCCTCAACTGGCAACAACATCGCCTGGACAGGCAGCATGCCCAGGAGCATGAAGACTGGCTCATTGCTGCCACTAGCCATATGTTCAAGGAACTCATGAGGGTGGTTGTAACCCTGGCAGATGCGTTCCATGGCAGTTGGTGCCATGCACACAGAATTTCTACCCACAGTGCCCGTTCCCCTGTGTTCTAGATGGCATGAAGGCACCTATCCACACCACAGAATGTGATGTCTGACAGTGGTGTCACACCTGTGTCACCTGCCTCTGTAGGGCATCGACCCACCCCTGGGTGTGGCATGTTCATGTGGGTGACCAGTACCCCCCTTGGTCGAGCCAGCTCTGCCCCAGACCCATGTGTCCCCACACTCAGCTACACCTTCCTCTGGGGCCACTACACCATCTCCCCATCATCTGCAACACCACACCATTAGGACACATGGAGGCCACAGGGGGACATATCTTTTTTAACTCCCCCCTAAGGACCTGTGCGAGGACCCCACCATGCATGCATATCTTTCTGTGTGTGCCTGTCATTACATGGAATTGCAGGACATCTGCATGCAAACACAGCATTGTCATTTGTGTGGTTACCCTTTTCTGTTACACTGTCACCTGTGCAATGCTGTTTATGGCTGTTGTCGTCGTCATTTTTTGTGAGGGATGTTAAATAGTTTCTGTTTTTTCTTCAGCTGTGGCTACTTCTTTCTTATTTGCTGACAGACACCATGGTTGCATGCACCTGTTTTTACGTTTGTTTTGTGGTACTATTCATGTGTTTTGTACATGTATCTTTTTTCTCATTCCCTGTTTCTTTTGCAGTACATTCAATAAACATTTCATGTATGCTGACATTTTTGGTGTGGTTGCTACTCACCATCTGTTGGCTTCTAGATGTTGTATAACATGATTTCTGTGTTACTGGGCACTCCGTGCCATCTGTAGATCCCCGCTTTGTATCCTTTGTGTAATCTCCTGCTCCTCTGGCTCTATGTCTGGTGTTGTCTGTTCCTCTTGAACCAGCAACAGTATCCCACGGGAGTGTGCTAGGTTGTGTAGCATACAATAGGCAATGAATATGCCACATGCCTTCTGAGGAATATACTGTAGGGCACCACCAGAGAGTTTTAGGCAACAGAAACACATTTTCAGCATGCCAAAGACCCGCTCAATTATGTTACGTGTAGCGGTGTGTACCACATTGTATCTCTCCTTTGCACTGTCACTTATAGGAGACACAGACATATGTGAGGTACGTCATGTTCTTGGTAATGTCCTTCAGCCAACATTCCAGAACCTTGTTGCATGTTCCAACAACTCCCACTACCCTGGGACACATACCCCTGTCACCCACATGGATTTGATATCCCACCCTGCGGTGCATTCTCACCTGCTCAGTAGCACATGAGCCAGTCATTTCCATCTGCAGCCTTTGCTCTGTTTTTGCCACTTGATGTGTCCCACATTACAGAACCTTCTTGTGGTCTCCCCCTCCCCCAACCCTGGGTGCTGTCCTGTGCATCATACAGGGAATTAATTACTGTCCTGTCCCACCGGGCTTACTCACCACTAGGTGTCCAACTGGTATCTCACCCCCTTCAAATCTCTGGCACAGGATGGAGTTGTGAGAGGTGAAGGAGTCATGGGTGCTCCCACGGTAATGAGCCAGCACATTGGTGATGTGCTTTGTGGCATCACACACCACCTTGCAGTTTATGGAGTGAAAGCCTTTCCTGTTCAGGTGGGCATCCAATTCCATGTCATCAGGTGGTGCGTGGACTGCCACATGAGTACAATCAATTCACCAAGTACGCCCGGCAGGCACACAACCTGATAAAACTGCTGCATTGCTGCTCTTCACTCCACTGCAGTGCCAGGGAATACTATGATTTTCCCAGCATGTGGCAGCAGAGCATTTGAAAATCTGGCCAGCAGGTGTGAGGTGGACAGCTGCAATGCTTCTGTTGTATCCCTGACGGGTGTCTGGATGGTACCTATTGCCAAGAGACACATGGCAGCAGTCACCTTCACCTCCACTGTCTGGGTTTGGTTGTGCTGGGTGGTGCTGCACAGGTCTTTGTGCAGGAGTTCACACAGCTGCCTGAGCATGACACAGTTGAGGCAGTACAGGACAAGCAGCTGGTCATCAGTCATTGTCTTAAAGGAGACTCATGGCCAGAACCATCTGTGTGCAGTGGGGTGCCTCTGCCGGTGACGGATGGGCCCAGGATGTCCCTCTTGCTGCTCTTCCTGAAGAGTCTCCCCCACCATGTAAAAAGGCTGAGCTGTGAAGTAACACATTGTTGTCCTTCCTGCAGTTCCTGCTTCTGCCTCTGGGCTTTGCCCAGGTTAAGAGGACCTTTTTATAGGTGGTAATTAGCACCAGACAAACTGCCATGCAAGCCAATTTGAGCTGTACTAATGCTATGTGAATAGCATTGTGCCTGTATGCAAGGACATTTCCCTCAATTTGCATTATGCATACGTTATATTTTTGTGATTGCGCTAACCACTTTTGCTCACGCAAAAACGTATTTTGTGAATCGCAATTCCCCGCTAACTCCACACAGTCAGCACACAAACACTTTGTACAATTCGCAATGATTTGTGAATCTAGCACCAGATTCCTAAAAAAAATGCAAAGTTTTATCTAGACTTCAAATTTAGGGATATGAGATGTAGTATTCCAAAAAATTATAAATCTGGGTTTGTTCAGTAATGACAGTAATGACAGGGACTCGCCCACCATTACCCCAGCAATTTTAGATTCCATCCTTAACTTCTTTAATCTGTAAAACAAACAGATGTCCTGCTCACTTCCATGATTCCCAGTTGACTTGCCTACTGTAGTTCTTAACACAGCAAATTCGGTGTCAGGGAGCAGATTATATTTATTTATGTTGCTGGTCCCCATGAACTGTGTCATGAATTCTGGGTTTTCTCTTCCATTACTTATGTATTTCTTACATTTCTCCCAGTTTTGTCATAAGTACTTCTTTCTCTGTCTTTAGACCATTTTCTTAGCAGATGCATATGCCATTACCTGGCCGCGAGATACACTATATATCTTTCCCTGATTTATGCTTTACTGATTTTCTTTCCTCACTGATTTTAATATATGCTCATGTTTCTTCTACAACTCAGTCCTTAAAGTCTTCCTATCTTAGGTGTGAGATATTAAAACATCTTTTCCCTACCATTAGATTCTAGGCATGGGCGAAAGTTGCGACTTCTGCCTTGGCGGAACTTTCGCGGAATTTCGGAAAGTTTCCACATTTTCGCCTATGTAGAGATCGAAAACATTCACCCATTTTCCACAGATTTTCACTGTTTTCCACAGAATTTTGGGGATTAACTGCCTAATAATACATTAAACTGTGGAATTTATTCCATCTGCAGTTTAATGTATTATTCAGTGATACAGCCCCCAGCCCCCCTGCCAATCGCTGGCCCCTGGTGGCACCCAGTTTCTTGTCCACCCTCACTGATCATCAGCCACATATTGCCCCTCCATATAAAAAATAATATGCCCATTTCCTGGTGGCTAGTGGCTCCCCACTGATGGCTGGCCCATATAAACATTTTTTAGTGTCCATCCTGTCCCCCACCCACCCACTGATTGCCCCTCCATATCAAAAATAGAATACCCTCACTCCCAGATGTCTAGTAGCCCCCCACCCGCTGATCACTGGTCCCATAGAAAAATAAATTCATAGTGTCCAGCAGACAGTCTACTCCCCTCCAGCCACTTATCATCCCTCCATATAAAAATATTAATATTGTGTCCTCATTCCCAGGTGTATTGTGGACCCCCCCACCCTGGCAAATAATCCATCACCATCCTGCTCCCCCATATCCCAACCCTGAGCAGGTGACCAGCACACCCCTCCTCTCTCCTTCATGGCTGGCCACCCACTGAGCTGAATATATGGAAGGGTGATCAGCAGGTGGGGGGAGGGGGACTGTCTGCTGGACGCTAACATTTTATTTTTCTACGAAGCCAGTGATCAGCAGGTGGGGGGGCACTAGACACTAGGAAGTGAGGGTATTTAATTTTTTGAAGCCGTGATGATGTAGCCCGATATCAGCACAGCTTAAAATGCCTCTTGGCCAATCAGATTCCTCTATTTATGGTCCTCTACACTTCTCCATCTTCATCAATGACATCCCTAATCCTCCTTCTTCTCACTGCAATATTATCATGTATGCGGATGACCCGGTGCTTTACTCGGCTTCCAAATCTATTTTCAACATTAATCTACATCTCTCCCCTGCATTTCAGACCCTTTAATCCTGGTTTTCATCCAACTATCAAGTCCTAGACATATCTAAGACCCAGGCACTGCTCTTTGGGTCCTCTAGAAAGGTGCCCACTGAGTCTCCTAAGCTCCTGGTGCACTGTTGCGATGGGGCTGCTGTCTCCAACACTTTATCCTTCAAGTATCTAGGGGTTATGCTGAACCTGGTACTTGACTTTTTGGCGCACGTTAACGAGGTTTGTCACTCGGTGAATGCCAGAATTGGTGCGGTCTACCGGGTGCATCACTCACTCACTCACTCCGACTGCTAGGATCTCAGTAGCGAGAAGTGTTTTACTCTCACAACTGCTATATGCCTCACAGTGCTCTCTCATGCCAATGTGGGGGTTCTTTGCAAATGGGACACATAATACAACAATATCTGAAGATTTGCCCTATCATCTCCTCGTCTAACCCATCACTATCTACTCTAGTCTGCCTTAAGCTGGCTGTCTCCTGATGCCCTTCTTTCTTATACTTTATGGTGTTTTGTTGACTCCTTAACCAGATCTCCTCATCCCTCATCAGTAGGGAACATGCTTACCCCAGTCTCTCACTCTCACTTTCTTAGGTCCTCCACCTCCCCCTTGCTTTCTGTTCAACCTTGCTCCATGAAAATGGGCGAGCAAGCCTTCTCCTACTTTGTTCCTAGGTTTTGAAATTTGCTCCTCGTCAATGTCAAGAACTCCTCATCTCACCTTACATTTAAGCATGCTCTATTTTCCCACCTCATTGCTCTTGGTAACTGTGACTGCACTTAACTTCTGCTCTGTCTCTCTTTTTGTCCTTAGCTTATGGCCTTCCCCATGCCTGTTTACTTTTATAAACAGGCATCTATAGATCATTTCCTTTGTATTTGGACACAGCTGTAAAATGAAAAAGATGTTGTCATCTAAGATGACAAGGTTGATAGTGGGTTTGGTCTGTGTCATTCAGCTATTTGTTATCATGACAACTGATGTTTTGACGAAAAGATCAAGTGCTCATGTAAATTGTTCTAATAATTTCAAGTTACAAACAGCTAAGCTGACCTCAAGACAAAACCCTTTCAACCTCATCAGAGAAGAACTTTGTGTTAAGGACATGGTAATCCAAACAGGGTATATCTGTTCAAGTAACCAGGCATTGTTATTGTCCTTTGGCTCTCTGTGGAGATATTGAATTCAACCCAGGTCCTGTAATTAAAATGGTCTTAGATAATGCTCGAAGTATGATAAATAAAATGGACTATTTTAGATCCTGGGTAGAACATGAAGAGCCAGACATAATAATGTCAACGGAAACCAGGTTAAAAAAGGGAATTGAATATAAAGAAATAGAATTAAGGGACTTCTACCACTTTAGGAAGGATCGGGGAACACGGGGGGGGGAGGAGTTTTGGTGTACATAAATCATTCAATTGGTAACTCCAAAATTTTGTTCTCTGGGTCAATTGAGGGCATTGAATGCCTGTTAATTGAGATACAAGAATTAAAATTGGTCATTGGAGTAGTTTACTCTCCACCTAAAATAAACCCTATCCATTTTGACAAATTTTCACATGTTTTAATGGAACACCTTGGTCAACTACAAATAGTTCTGGTTGGTGATTTCAACGCAGCTTGGGGTTGTCCCAGGGGTCAAAAGTTGGAAAAATCAATGAGCTGTTTAAACTTGCTACAAATTATAGATACACCTACAAGGAAAGGTTCCTTATTAAGTAAAGGTAATATTTTGGATTTGATGTTTGTTTCACCTGAATTGACAATCTTGGAGAAAAGTGTATGTGCCCCCAGTTTAGGAGACCACAATATAGTTAAGTGTGTATTCTCTATGATTAAAAATTATATTCCCATAAAATCAGTACCACAAATATCTAAAAGATGTTATTTAAAATTTAACAGTTTATCATTTAGAAAGTATCTTCAGCGGACTCCCTTGGTATAGGATTGTTCTTATCCCAGATTTAAATGAGGCTGTATTAGAATTTACAACAATGTTTATTAATGCTTGTGATAAATTTGCCCCATATAAAAAAGTAAATCATAGAATAAAACATTTACCATGGCTAACTGTAAAAATAAAAAAAAAATGATTAGGATTAGAAATCATTATTGGAAAAAAGCAAATAAAACATCAAACAGTGACATTTGGGAACAATACAAAAGGTTAAGGAATCAAGTAATACAGGAAATCAGGAAATCAAAAGCTTGTTATTATAAACAGCGGATTAAAGAATCAACAAATCCAGGTGCTTATTGGTCTGTTATAAAAAATCTTATGAATCCAAATAGTAAACAAAGTGAAATAAAATTGAGTCAGAATGGAAAAGTGTTTGAAACAAATAAAGCTTCGGAAATTTTGAATGATTATTTCATAAACCTCCCGATCTGAAATTAGATCTCATAACTAAAACTAATATCTTGAATGAAGTAAAGGGTGAGAGTCCCCAAGATGAGAAAGAACCCAAATTCAGGTTTAAGAGAGTGATAAACAAAGAAGTTCTAAAAAATATAAATAGATTAAAAATAAATAAAGCAAGTGGCCCAGATAGAATAGATAATAAATTATTAAAAGAAGCTGCTATGGAATTGTCACCTATATTAAGGGACATTTTTAATTGGAGTCTAAGAGAAGGACAGTTTCCCTCTAGTTGGAAATTAGCCAAAGTGATACCAATAGATAATGGAGGGGATCCAAAGGATGTTTCAAATTACCTTCCAATAGCCTTGTTGTCCACAGTATCCAAGTTATTTGAAAAAATTGTCCATGATCAGTTAATGGACTACTTGGAAAATATAATAAATTGACTCAACAACAGTATGGTTTAGGCAGGGTAGGTTCATCGCTACTGCACTCACTGACTTTTGGATCTCATAGCAACCCCTCTTGTGAATGCGGTCCGGTGCAGTATACGTGACCCATCTAAAGCATTTGATTTAGTAAACCATAGTATTTTGATAAACTCATTAATGAAAATAGGGGTGGAGGAAGAAACCTGCAATTGGTTTATATCATACCTTGATAAAAGATCACAATTTGTTGTCCTAAATGGACACCAGTCAAAAATGGACTATGTAGCAAGAGGGGTTCCCCAGGGATGTATGCTGGGCCCCCTCCTGTTCATAGTCTATTTAAATGACTTACCAAAGAAAACTGGATATTCAAAAATTTGTCTGTGTATATGCAGACGATACGGTTTTAGTAGCAGAGGGAAAAACTACAAGTGAAGTAGAACTAAACTTACAGAGTGACTTTAGCATCATGCAAGGTCACTTTTCATCTTTGGGTTTATTAGTTAATAGTAAAAAGACACAGGTTATGTCATTTGCATTGAACTTAAAGGGAATTTCAAAATTAAATATAAAGACACAAGAGGATAAGTTTTTAGAACAAACTGAAGCATATAAATATTTAGGGGTACATATAGATCAATGTCTTACTTTCCAATATCATATAACAAATTTAATAGAGAAAACACATATTAAGATTGGAGCTATGAGACGAATATCAAATTGTATGACAAGAGAACCAAGATTGATTATGATCAATCAATTAATAATGATGGTTATTGACTATGGAAGTCATATTTACAGCCATACAGCAAGAAAACATTTAAATAACTTGGATACACTTTATAATAAGCTTGCAAGATTTGTGTTAAGGTGTGATTTTAAAACTCATCATTGCACTATGTATATGGATTTGGGTTGGATTCCATTAGACTTAAGGGCTAGGGGAATCTGGCTAAATCAGGTTCGTAATAAATTTAAAAATCAATCTTTAAATAATCTAAAAAAAAATTACAAAAACCAAAACATGGTTTAAATTTAAGAAAAACTGGTGCTAGAGATTTAATAATACCGAAGTCAAAAAATCGATTTAGTGAAATGACCCTTCAATATCAAGTAGCTAAAAGCTGGAATTGTCTTCATCCTTCTTTACGTGAACTAACAACTACTGATCATGTTTTTAAAAATGGCCTGAATCACGAACTTAGTTTTCGTTGTTGTTGTAATAGGTGAAATTAATGTAAATCTAAAAATGCTAACATGCCCGTTATTGATGAGTTTGTAAAACTCTGATGTATTGTTTTGTACTTTTCTGTAACTTGTATTGTTATAAATGTATAGTTGTAATAATTTTGCATAATGTAAACAGGTAAGCCTTGTGAACAGGGATTTTTGGAACCCTAATGGCTGTATCACTGTATATATAAAATTTTACCATATCATACCACAATTTTTCTGTATTTGCCTTTTGATTAGAGTCTCTAACTGTTCTTTCTCCCTCAGCTGGGCCTAATGACTTGTCTACCTCACTATTATGTTTCTATTGTATGTGTGACTACCTGCTTGTCTTCTCACATAGCTAGGCCTTATGATTTGTCAACCTCGCTTTTTTGTAAAATTGTATGCTGAAATAACTTTACCACTGTTGCTGTTTTCCATGCAGTGTATAATCTTCTGTGGCTACCTCTGCCATTGTATTTGTGCAGACAGTTCTCTAGCCTTCTCTAAACTTATTGTTTGACAATGCTGTATTGTTTTATTGTACTCTCCCGGGTCATGCCTGAAAATAGGCAGGATTTTTGCCTAGTGCACTTACCCCGTTACCAAAAGTTAATAAATAAATAAATAAATAATAAAAAATACATATGTTCTGAAACTTGTTCTTAGCCATTAAACAATGTTACTGTAGTTAAAGGAGAAGTACACCCAACAGCCAGAAAAACACCCTGCAAACATTCCTTTTCCAGCTTGTGTGAGAGTTTTTTTCTCAGTTGTGTCTGGCCATTTTATTGCTATCTAGGCTTCTTTTATGGCCCCTGCTTGCCCCACAATCCCTCTGTGGATGATGTGCAGGAGACCACTTGAAACTTGTTTTTAATTTTCTTACATATGGTCAGTTTCAGTGTCCCTTTTACTACTGTAGTGGTAAGTTCATTTTTACAACTGTGGGTGTAGCCCAGCAGGTGTTTTGCATTCAGAAAAGGAATGATGTAATTTTTGCTACTAAACAACATGACAGAGTGTTAAAAATAGATTCCTCCACTGAAGCCTCATTACTACGCTGCCTGTGTGTGTATATAGGAAGCTGTAAAGCACTCTTTTTCCTCTGGCTTGAGGAGTTAATTAAGCCCGCAGAAAGTTAACTCATTATCATTCTGTGTCATATTACCAATGGATAGTGCAGACATCATAGAAAGCTATTGGAAATAGAATGGGTTAAACAATTCCTGGTGCTTTCTGCATAACAAATAAGCTCTGCTGTTTCCCTAAGCCCATATGAACACCTCATTAAACTATTCGACACCACCATCCTAAGAGGAGTCATTCTGCAACTTTGCAGGACATTCCATAGTAAGAGTCCCAGTGTTGCTTGTTTCCAAATAATACACCAACTTCATTTTCTCAGGCAGTCAGTTCTGAGCTGCTGTTTATATTCTACTGAGTGTTCTTAACCTGCAATTTGTGACTGTAGGTGTTTACAACTGAATGATAGTAACCACATTTGCTTCACTTGCAAATAGGTAGGCATGTGTGTATCTAATTTTTTGTTTGACTTGGGTTACACATAGAATTTGATCAGTTTATAACATAATATAATGTAGTGTGATTAAATGAACTGATAAATGGGGGCTTTGGTTTCTTTGACAAATTAATTTTTCCTGACCGTGGATATACTGAAACAAAAATTTCTCAACAAAATGCTTAAAAATAAGGAGTTTAGCAGTAATTTGGTTGATGTGGTGTAAATAGCTGCTCCCTGGAAAATTACCTGGTTTAGGGGGGCTGCCACAAGCAGAATGAAACTTCATGGATGGGGGCGCTCATGGCAGCAGAAGAGGCATGATGGCATTAAAAGCTTAATGGTGTGGATGTAGAGGCACCAATATTTAAGCAGGACTTTGGTAGAGGACTAAGGGTGACTTCAGGGTGGGGGAGTGAGTCTTGGTATTTTTAGCATAATGGTTTTCTGAAACTTCAACCTTCAATGGGTTAGTCTCTGCATCCATCTGTACAGTATGTCACTAAGCCACATGCAGTAAGGTATGGGTAAACACCAGATCACCAGACCTGGACTAGAGCTGTAAAATCTGGACTGGGCACAGCTTGTGCAAATATTACTGATCCACTCACTCCAGATGATCTGGTCTGGTTTTTATCTATCTGGTCTGGTCCTGATGGTTCCATTTTCAATCACATCAAGGAAGAGTTGGGAAGCAGTCAGCAATGGAAGGAAGGGTGATGCAGTCAGTAGTGGAAGGAGGGTTAATGATGAGTAAGGAAGGATGGGGTAGGGAGGGATGGCCCTGGGACTAAGGAAGGAGCTGGAGTTAGCTCCTGTGGTGGATCTGGGGGCTGGGAGTACCAGGCAAGGGAAGATGAGGAGGAGCTAAGGAGGGAGAAAGGTGCCCATGGGGAAAGGGGACAGCAGAGACCCAGTACAGAGGGGAATAGTGAACAGGGCAAGGTGAGGGTAGCACCAGGGACACCTGTGGTGTTGGAGGAGCCACAAGTGCAGGGTGAAGCCAAGGGGTAGACCTGGATGGAGCCATGGAGGGCAGTGACTCAGCTGGGGACAGGGCGGACTGGAAAAAGGGAGAGTATGGCAGTCGGGGGAAGAAAATAATTGGAGGGGCCAGAAGAAAGGAAGTGGTGGGGGAGGGTACATGATGTAGGGGAGGGGTCAAAGGATAAGAAGGATGTCAGGGTGCTCCTGCTGGGGGATTTCTTGATAAGGGGTATTGAGTGGGAAGGGGGAGTGCAAAGGGCTGCGCTGTCAGGGTCAAGAGTATAGCTAACCTGACTGTGCACAAGGCAAAGCACCTAGTTTATGCCCTAGTAAAGGACTGCAGGGGGTCCCCTGATATCTTAGTGCATCTGGGTATGAACAACACTGAGGGGAACAGTGTACTTGAGATCCAGACAAGGTTCTGGGAGCTAGCCCTGGTGTGTCAAGCTGTGGGGTGCTCGGTCTCCTTTCCTGAGCGCCTACTAGTGCATAGACCCAGTGTGGGTAACAAACAAAAAATCAGAGATGTTAATGAATGGCTGAGATCGTGGTGTGAGATGAGCGGGTATGGGATAGTGGGGGGACTGGGGTGCAACTTGGGAAGACAAGGGGCTATATGCTAGGGACAGGCTCCATCTGAATTTGGGAGGGAGAGCAAGTCACTTAACTTCCCTGTGCTCCCAGGTTGCACCTGTAAACAAGCTTTCAGCTTAGTGTGTTTCACCTGGTAAAACAATTTGGAAAAAAAAAGAGCTTCTAAAGCTGAAATTGTCCAAATTCATTGAGTCTAGGTGGGGTTTAAACTTGTGAGGGGTGTTGGGGCCGGAGGTAGACAGGGGTGCCCAGCGGGGACATCTCACTGTGTGATGGGGGCGGAGGCAGGCAAGCATCTGGGGGTCAGGGGCTGAGGGGGCAGGTGAAGGCAGGGGGAAGGGATGGAGAGTGGTCCTGATGAATGCCAGGAGCATGGGCAATAAGATGCCTGAACTGCAGGCTTTGCTAACTGAAGGGGAGGGGGATGTAGCAGCAGTTACAGAAACATGGGCAACGGTGAGGCATGACTAGGACCTCAACCTGGAGGGGTACTCGGTGTACAGGAAAGACAGAACTGTGGGTAGGGTAGAGGGGGGAAGCATTCATCATTAGGAATGGCATTGATGTATGCAGGGTGGAGGGGCCAAGGGGCAAGTTGAGGCAGTATGAGTTACCTTGCAAGCACCTGAGAGCAAAAGGGTGAAGTTGGGGTTGGTATATAGGCCACTGCTGCAAGCAGATGATCTGGAGGAAGGCTTGGTGGAGAATCTCAGGGAGCATTGTGGTCAGGGGGAGGGAAGAACAGAGGTGCTGTGGGACCTTAACTTACCGGGGCAGATTGGGGAACTACGTCATCCATGTCAACCAAGGAGCAGCACCTGCTGGACATCATCCAGGATGTATTCCTGTCCCAACTGGTGGTGGATCCAACAAGGGACGGTTGTATCCTGGATGTGGTCCTAGCAGACTGCGACCTGGTTAGGAACCTCGAATCAGGGACCCTCTGGCAGGGAGTGATTACGCCTCAGTCTGGTTTTCCCTGAACCTGGGGGGAGAGGAAAATTGTACTAAAACAGTAGTAATTGACTTCAGAGGTGCAGACTTCAAGGGTATGGAGGGGATCATCAGAGAGAATTTACAGGGGATCAGTCCAGGCATAGACACAGACTGGAGACTGGAAGTTATTAAAAAAGGGCTTCTGGAAGATACTAGGGCCTGCACTAAGGTCAGACGCAAGGCTGGGGGTGCCAGGGAAGTACAGGAAGTGGTAAGGGAGAAGAGGGGGGCTTACAGATGATACAAGTGAACGTTTGGGGTTAGGAACAAGGAGGAGTATGATAACATATTCAAAAGGGTGACTAGGGAGGTGAGATTGACCAAGGCTAGGGTAGAGCAGAAGTTGGCTCAGGAGATGCCATAAAAGATTCTTTAGGTATAGCAGGGAAAGACAGAAAGTGAAGGGGCAGATTAGCAAGTTGAGGACAGGGAGGGGGTGGGCTGAGGAGGCCGGTGAGCAGGCTGAGGTACTAAATGATTACTTTGTCTCTGTCTATACTAGAGACAATGGTGGGACAGTACCTTACAGGGAAGGGGGGTCAGAGATGAGGAAGGGGAGCACCTCATGGGGGGAGGGGGTCAGTTTTGAAGAAGGGAGGGAGGTAACAGATTAGGAAATTCCTGCTGGCAGGGTGTGGGATGCCCTCAGGTCCCTAAAAACAGATAAGGCACCAGGTCTGGAATGCCTGCATCCCAGGGTGCTAAAGGAAATGGAGGATGTACTGGCTGCTCCCCTGGCAGACCTCTTTAATTCCTCCCTATGGACAGGGAGTGTTCCTCAGGATTGAAGGATGGCTCACATCGTGCCTATCCACAAATGTGGATTCCGGGAGGAGCCAGGAAATTACAGGCCTGTCAGTCTGATGTCCGTGGTGGCAAAAATTATAGAAGCCATATTGAAGGTGAGGATGGATGAGTTCCAGGGGGCAGGGGGCCATTTGGATGATCACCAGCATGGTTTTGTGCATAGTAGATCATGTCAGACTAAACTTGTGGAGTACTATGAATGAGTGACTAGGGCACTGGACCAGGGTAGGCCAGTGAATGTCCTCTTTCTAGACTTCAGCAAGGCATTTAACTTGGTACCACATCACGGACGGAGGAATAAGTTGGACAGAATGGGGGTGGGGAAGAAGATGGTTAGGTGGATATGAAACTGGGTAACTGGGCAGTGGCAGAGAGTGATGGTTGGGGGGTGGTCTCCTTTCCTAGGAGGGTCATCAGTGGGGTTCAACAAGGGTTGGTGCTGGGCCCACTCCTAGTTAACTCTTACATCTCTGACATCAAAGGAGGGATCAGGAGTGAGATGAGCCTCCTTGCCTATGACTCCAAGCTGGGGTCGATGGTGGATGGGGTGGAGCACAGAAGGGCCCTTCAAGAGGACCTGGAGACCCTTGAGGGGTGGTCTCGCAATTGGGGACTAAAGTTTAACGCTAAAAAGTGTAGGGTTCTCCACTTGAGGCTTAGAAACTCATCTCAAGAATACTTTCTTGGAGGGGAGAAACTGTAGGTTACAGATGGGGAGAAGGATCTGGAGGTGGTGGTGGATGCCAAAATGGATAACTCTGAACAGTGCAGGAGGGCAGCTGCAAAAGCAAATAAAATGCTGGGCTGCATTGCAAGAGGGATAACTTCCAGGAAGCAGGAGGTGATTCTCCCTCTGTATAACTGCCTGGTTAGACCACACCTTGAGCACTGTGTGCAGTTTTGATGACTGCACTTGGTCAAGGACATTGCACTCCTTGAAAAGGTCCAGAGGAGGGTGACCAGGATGATACAAGGCCTGAAGGAAAATACCTATGAGAGGATACTCAGGGAGCTTAACTTGTATTCCCTGGAGGAGGGGATATGATTGAGGTCTTTAAATACCTTAAGGGAGTAAATAGAGCATGCCCTGACAGGATTTTCCAGCTGCAGGAGGCAGGGACTACCAGGGAGCATCACATAAGGCTGGTAGGAGGGAGGCTTAGGGCTGAGATTAGGAGACATTACTTCACTGAGAGGGTGGTGGAGCCATGGAATGTGTTGCCAGAGGAATTGGTGGAATTGAAAACAGTGGTGGGCTTCAAAAGGGGATGGTACAGGTATGGGGGGAGATTAAACTGAGTAATGCCAGACCTGGAGATGCACACCAGAATGGGGAGAAGGTGAGACAGGGTAGGGTGGTGAAGGATGCATCTACCAGGTGCTGATCTTTGAGCAGTCTAGATAGACTTTTGGGCCTACTCTGCTGGCATCTTAGTATGTAAGAGTTGAGAAACAGACTTCCAGAAGTGGACCAAATATGTAGAAGTCAGACTGAACAGTGCAACCAGAGTGACCAAACCAACAGTATTTGTTAAGTTGAAACCATTATGGCCAGTTTGGATTTTTACAGAACTGCTGTGGTTCAGGTCTGTCAGTCCAGTTTTTAATCACTCAGTCTTTATTTATACTGAAAGGTATGTGAGCGAAAATGCCCGTTTACACAAATGTCCAGTTTATCATAAAAAGAGAACAGAACACCAGGTCAAACAATTACATAGTTTGAGGGATAGATAGAAGAAAGGGGATGCAAATAAATAACATTGACAAATTTACAGCATGGGATATAGTTGGAGGTACAATTCAGGAACATGAACAGTTGGGTGATGCGTCGAAAAGAAGTGCAAGTCCTGCGGCACCCAGATCCTGCATGCTGACGAGCATTTCCGCTGCATCATCTGCCTAGCCCCCAAACACTGGGTCAAGGATTGTGCTCCCTGCCATGCCTTTAACCAGACCACATGGATTAGGCACCAGAAAAAGCTCAAAGCCCACTTGCTGGAGAAGTGCCTAACTTTGATGGAAAAGGAGCTGCAGAATCTGCAGGAAAAATCTTCTTCTACAATGCCAGAACCAAAAATGAAGAAAAAGGACAATGAGAGGCACCAAGATTGGGATAAGTCTCCATCCACTTGGTGGTGACCATCGGGCACCACTGACATTGGAAGGGCCTCCACTTTGGTAAGTACCCCTACTGGCAGGTCTCCTACCGCTCTGGTGGATCAGACCACAGCCTCCCTGCCTGCTTTACTCACAGTGCAGTCTGGGCTCTTCTTGGATGACCAAACCCCTATTGTGCTCCTTACGCCCATATCTTCTTCAGGGTCTATCACCAGCAGCCAGATAAATAAGTCATTCCCCAGCCCCACCGAGGAGCACAGGGTCACAGCCAGTAAACTAGACTCCAGCTCCACTGTTGTCTGCATAGCCCAGGCCAATACGTCAGATGTTAGCTCTTCTGACATCTGCACTGCAATGACTGATAAGTTACTCCCCAGTTCCTCTGGGGACCGCACAGCTGGAGCTTTCCATTCGGGGCTGAAGTATACCCCTGATGTCAAGTTGAGCCAGCTGCTGGACATGCAACAGCTTTTTGAGGGTTCCTCATTCCCACTGACACAACCAGACCCTCTGGGCTTACCTGAAGATCAAGAGCCAGAGGTGGGCACTAATCTGAAGGTTCCCCCTCCTTCGCTGGGTTAGTTTCTTCCTGATTCACCTACTGGGCCTATTGTTAATCCCTCCGGGGACCTTCTGTTGGGACCCCCTCAACCCAAGCTCCCTTGGACCATCAGGTTTCACCATCTTGGACTCTGGCTCCCCAGATAATGGCGGGTCTTCCGTCGGGTTCTACTCACACCCTGACCCCAAGTGACCCTTTGCCATGTGACCCTTCCTGGGGTCAGGGTATATCTGGCACTCCAGCCATTCCTCAAATTCTGGACAGCCTTCCATCAGGCCCCAAGGCACAGAATCTTCTGGTGCCGGACATTCCTGAACCTGATCCAGTACCAACCTCTTCAAATGTCCCTACGGGGCCAATGCCTGGTCCTTCTGGACCTCCTGCCTAGCCTTCGACTCCACCTCCTGCTGAACCTTCAGCTCTGCCTCCGGCTGGACCTATGGGCAGTGTTCCAGGCTATCTTCACCGACAATACCCAATGTACCCTTCACCAGAGTATCCAAGGCCTGGTCATCAAACCCAATATTTACTGGGGTACCAGATGCTAGGCTATGTCTTATCAAGGATATGCTCCTTCTGACTGTCCCTACTCCTATCAGTCTCATGGATACCCTCAATATCAGATGCTGGGCTATCCATTATACCAGCCTCCTTCTCCACCACCACCTCCTCAGTCTCTGCCTCCACAGCAGCCTCAGGCTGATATCCAGGCAGTGTGTCAGGCCCTGATTCAGGAGGACAGAACTCAACTAGCCTCAGAGCTTGACTGTCAGAAACCAGTGGCAGCCTGTACTCCCACCTCATTTCTGACCCCAAGATAAGCCTCTCCTGTGGATTCCCACCTTTCTGGAGAAGGCTCCTCTAGGCACCAGGTCAGGGATAGAACACAGGACACTCCTCTAAAAAGGGTTCAGACCACCAGCAGGTAGTCTTTGGACTCTAACTCTGACTTGTCTTCCAGCTCCTGTATGCATACACCTATAAAGCCTCAGCCTAAGGAGTCCCCGAAGTCCACTCTGGAGGACCCTTCCTTTTCAGAACTCCTCATAGCTATACAAAATGCCTGTGGCTGTGCTATCCAGGAACAGGCTGCAAAGTGGAAAAGGCTTCTGAAGCATCTAGACATGACTGACACAGCTCCTAGGCCCATACTGCCTTGGACTGGGCCCCATGAAGACCAGACGTCCACTATCTGGCAACAGCTTTCCTCCATTCTGGCTGTTTCAAAAAAGGCAGACAGGGTGTACTACCCCCCCAGATGGGATCATACACCTTACTGGCCATCCTAATGGAGACTCGGTTGTTATCACGGCTGCCCATGACCGGTTCACTAAACCTAACATTTGAGCATATCTTCTCCTGATAAGGAATCTAAGCAGCAGGACCATTTCGGTCGCAAAATCCATTCCTTCTCCACTTGCGCCATCAGGTTCCTTAATTATGTGGCTCATATGGTTTCCTATCAGAAATCTTCCCTAGTCTCACTCGAGTCAAAGATGGAAGCAATCCAGGACCAGGAGCTTAAGGCCGAGATTGCCAAGACAGTAAGAGTGGCTAAAATCTTCTGTCATCATGCCCTTTGGGCATCTTATGACAGAATAGACTCAGTTGCTTGCACCACAGTCACTGCTGTCTGAATTAGGTGATATTTGTGGCTCAGGATTGCTGATCTGGATCAAGACTTCCAGACCTCCATCCTGGATGCCCCTTTCAGGGGATCCATGTTATTTGGGGGTGATGCTAAGGAAGGATATTATCGCTGAATTGCAGGACCAAGGTAAATCTATCCATGATGTCAGCTTCATGTACCAAGGGGGTTACAAAGGCAAACAGCCTTTTCTTCAGCTACAGAGATGCCAGATCAAAGAGGACCCTGCCAAACGCCAGGCCAAATGCTGGTATCCAGCATCAGGAACCCCTACTCCCCCTGCCAAGTCCCAGAAGCTCCCCGGAGGAGCTGCCAACTCCCTCCCCTCCCCTCAGCCTCATGACTTGTGTGGGACCCCCCTGCCTCCTCCATATCCTCTAGGGGAACCAGTGGAGGGGGATTTTCCCTCCATCTTTCGGGGTAGCAGGAGATAATCACAGACTCTTGGGTCCTTCAGTTAATAGTAAGGGGTCACACCATAGAGTTCCTAGACAGGTCTATGGACAACCCCCAGGCCTCTCCTATTATTCTCCAAGGCACATGTCTCTGATAGGGGATGAGATCCAGGCTCTTCTGCAAAAGTCAGCCATAGAGCCAGTGGCTCTGGCACAGAAAGGAAGAGGGTACTACTTCCATTTCTTTCACGTGTCCAAAATGACGAATGACCTAAGACCCATCTTGAACCTCATCATGCTCAATCTGTACATTAAGTACAAGAGATTCCACATGCTCACCATCCAGGGACTTCTACTGCTGCTCCATAAGAGCCATTGGCTTTGTGCACTGAACATGCAGGATGCTTTCCTGCACATCCCTGTCTTTCAGGCCCACCACCACTTTCTTCAGTTTGCCTTCCAGGGGGAACATTACCTGTTCAAGGCTCTCCCTTTTGGCCTATCCTCAGCACCTCAGGTTTTTACCAAGTGTCTAGCAGTGGTTGTGTGGCCCTATGCTGCAGAGGGATCTAATTGTGCCTGTATCTGGATCATTGCCTTCTATCAACCCCATCACAGAACAGTCTGAGGGAGTCACTCTCTTTCACCATGGATCTCTTTTCCAAACTTGGAATAACAGTCAACTATTCCAAGTCCCACCTCTCCCTTCCCAGCTCTTACAATGCATTTGGGGCTGTGCTAGGTATGGTCCAGGGCAGGGCCTTCCTCCCATCAAACAGAGAGGAGATCCTGCAGGAACAGACCAGATTAGTGGCCAACTCATGATGGACCACAGCCCGGTCAATCCTCCGTCTTCTCAAGCTGATGGCAGCTGTGACCCCTACAGCTCCTCTAGCCAGATTGCAAATGAGGATGACCCAATGGACTCTTCATATCCAATGGGATCAGTGGCTAAACAACCTGGACCACAGGGTCATAGTGTCCGGGAACATGAAGAAGGATCTTCTTTGGTGGCAGGAGTTGCCCAATCTCACCGGGGGGTTCCCCTTCCAAGCCCCTGCTCCTACCATGACTCTTACAATGGATACTTCATGTTAAGACTGGGGAACCCACCTAGGAGACCATCAGACCCAGGGAACATGTTCTCAGCTGGAAGCGTCTCTACACATCAATGTGTTAGAAATGAGGGCAGTACTGTATGCCCTCCAGGCCTTCCAGCCTCTTCTATGTCCAGGGACACTCCTAATTCAGACCGACAATATGTCTGTGGTCTGGTACCTGAACAAACAGGGCGGCACTCTCTCGTACCCTCTATGCCAGGAGATGTTGCGAGTGTGGTACTGGGAAGCCCAGCACAACCTCCGCCTGACTGCTGTCCATGTGCTGGGCATCAGCAACATCCTGGCACAGTCTTAGTCACACCACTGTCAGGGCTCATGAGTGTGAGCTAAATCAAGAGGTGGTTGAAAACTTATTCGACCTGTGGGGTTGGCTGGAGATAGACAGTTTCATCTCCCCATCCAATGCAAACTACCCAGTTTTTGTTCACTCATTCCTGGGCGTTGTGTTTTCTGGTGAGACATCCTGTCTCTTTGCTAGACAGGGAGGTTCTTGTACACCTTTCCTCCATTCCCAGTGTTTCAGAGGGTTCTTCTGAAGATACAGGTGGAAGGGGCTCACGTGATTCTAATAGCCCCTCTTTTACCTCATCAGATTTGGTTCCCTCTGCTTCAACAGCTATCAATGGAACCCCCAGTGCCTTTGCCTCTCAGCCATAATCTTCTGACTTAGAAGCAGGGCAAACTGGTGCAGCCTGGCCTCAAATCCCTCCACCTACATGCGTGGCACCTGTGGACATATGTGAAATAACTCCAGTTATTATTTTTTTAGAAAAATTGTCAACTGTGCAGACGCATTTGTAAAAAATTAATTATAATATTGAGACTTTTTGAAATGTTATTTGTCTTACCACCCACCACCCACTTATTCAATCTCCTACTTGTTTCTGTCCTTGTACTAAATAATTTGTTTTGCTTCATATCAAGGGGTTGTTGATTTTCATATTGTGTATGCCTGGGATGGAGCAGCAATAAAAGATAATCTATGCAATACCCTCAATAACACACCTACCCCAGTTTACTTTGACCTAATGCCCATTTTTAGGCCTTGTACATTAAGATCTTCTTTCAAGAGAACAACTTGTAATGAAATGTATAAGATTTACATTGGCATTTGGGTATATGCAATTTTATATTATACTGTGTGCGTGAACTGTATAGTATTCTCTAAAAAAATCAATTAAACACATCAATGTCTTCAAAAACATGTCTCAACATTGTGTTTATCTTCCACCTTGTCACAATATATAGTTGTTTCAGTAGTGTTTGCAATTAAGGTACAGTACCTTCATGTATATGATGGCCTGGTTCTGTTGAATTGATTGCTATACAGTGCATAGAATAAAATGGGAAACATATAGGTAACTGTAATATGGATGGTGGCATTATTTTTATATCTGCCCTTTCTCAATGTACCATACTTTGATTCAGTTAATGTATGCAACAGCAATTCGGGTTTATGTTTAAGTCCATGAAACACCTTTATCTAGTTAATACATTTACAGTTGTAGTGGCTCTGCCAGAGCTTGTTTTACAGACTAAGGGAATACTAACCAATGTCTGTTTACTAATATACATGTATGTGCACTAAACCCTATCAGTTATGCTCTTCTAGACAGAGTCTGCTTACTTTCATTATTTATTTATTTATTTTTTTTATTTCCATCATTTCCTTTTGTCCCTGGACTGCAACCATATACATGTTTGTGAATTGCAAACCCTATTCCACTATTCACAGAAAACACTTTGATCTAAACTTTACAACTTTGTATCCATACTTGCCAATATAAAGTTGCAAAGTGTAGATCAAGGGTTTTCAGTGACAAGACTTAGTCTTGCAGAGCTCTGTTTAGGAGCCTGGCACTGTAAATGGGGACCAACACTGAATAGCGAATATGCTTACTACTTGTAGTCTATCCAGAGTGTTAAAAATGCAATCACAAGTAACAAGCATTTGTCAGTGTCAAATGTTGTCTTGCTGACATTAGCATCGGTAGCGCAGGAGTTGAACAGATGCATAATAGGAATGGCAGTGACGTCAACCCCACATCACACTACAGAGACTGACAGACACTGAGCTGTGCCTTTGGGCATCGGCCATAACGTTCATGGCATTTCAGCTCACCCTATCCTGCAGTGTGACAAATAAAATCGGAAATTAAAATTACACAACTATAATTTCAACTCATGATGGCCAAGCCACACCATACTGGACAAAAAATAATGCAGCAGCTTGTAAGACCCTATTTCAGGAAGTGCATGACTACCCTGGGTAACGGAGTCCAGCTTTCTCATTATGTGCTTATAGCTGCAAATCCATTGTCTGTGGCCATTGTGGAAAAGAGAATCTACTCTGAGTTGAGGCCAGGATGGAGCTGAGATAGCTGAGTGTGGTGGTGCTGAATAAAAGTTGGAGTATGCATTCCACCGTCTGTGCAGCGCACTTAGGGAGTGACGGATGGGGTTTTATTTATTTATTTTTTGTACATTTTCTTTATGCTCCCCACTTCTCTGGCCACCTGGACTGTCTCCAGTGTAGTCTCACAGCTCAGCCAACTGCCGCCCACCTGAAGGCTCCCAGCCTTATCTTCTGGTGAGGGCCCATCTCTGCTCTGTCCCTCTGATCACCCAAACCCCCCCTGCTCTGAGCCCCTGAGGTGGGATAGCCGACTCCTCCTGGTGCTCTATCCATAATCTAGTAGAGTGACCAGGGCAAGGAGTGAAAACTGGATGCAGGCTGGAAAGACCCGGCATTGGGCGTGGGGGCCGTCCATTAGACCCACATTCGCCTACCAGGAAGCCAGGGTCATTTTCCTTTTTCATCCCTTTCCTTGGCACGGACGTGCAATGCTCTCCAGCACATGCATGTGCATTCCCACATATGCACGCAGGAATGCCGCAGCAACCTATCCCCTTTCATGGATCCCACAAGGCTGTTGTACCCCCAGTCTCCAGTGGGAGTCACCCAAGCCTGGGATCTGCGTCCTCCCTCCCTCTCAGGAGAGGAGAGTAGTCCTCCAGATGTTAAATCCTCTCCTCCCTATCTGACCCCTGGCTCCCCAAGCTCACTACCGAACTCAGGTCGCTGGCATAATGTTAGGTGTGGCAGCGCCTCAGCCCTCAGCACCACCGAGCCAGCTGGGGTTTGATTTAAACCTCCATTGATCGACACCACTGAGTCATGAATGGGAATTATTTAGGGACAAGGGTAGACAGGGACAAACTTCAAGTGTCTGAGAAAGCCATTCCAAAAACCTTTCTCTTTCCCACCAATGAAATGAGCAGCTGCAGTCACCAAGAGATCTTTGACTGCAGAATATATACAGGAGGAAATTAATAGCCTTACAGAGGGATTGGCATCTAAAAGTATATAATACTGGGTGATGTGTGGCAATTTAATAATTCCTGGGGATGCTGGCAGAAAATTAGAGTCAATAGCTGATTGAGCAAGGGCACTGTATCGATTCCAACAGTACTTTCCACATCCAGTGGCATTGCAGATATGAACACTGAATATGAAAACATGACTGCATTGCCAAGGTAGCAGAAAAACATAAAACACACACACACACACACACACACATGGCTGTAATTGGAAGAAAGGGACAGTCACATAGACATCATCTTCATGCTGGGAAAGACTCATGAGCGAACAGGAAGTGTTACACTGATGGTGAAGATGGTGATTCCCACAAAAGGGAGTGGCCCTATGAAATGGACTCCAGGATAACGTAGGTCATGCACTTACTAACAGAGGGACTTATAAGTTGCTGGCTGATTATCTGTCATTCTAAGAGATATTAGGAAGGCATAAAACAGTGCAGCAGGATGTACTACTCCTTTAAGAGTGCATAACTTGTACAAATACCTTTGTTCCATTTCCCACAATGCACCAGATCTCAAAAATGATGATGCCACCTGTCCCAGTGTCAGCTGTTTATGCATTGGGAAGGGTAACTGCATATCACACTTATGCCACCGTTTGTGTGTGTGTATGTGTGTGTGTGTACCTGTTCCCTGTTCCATATTACTAACAAGTAATTTTCAGTACATGTGATTGAGAATGACTATGCCACTACTAGGTAAAGAGGTTGTGCTCCATTGCTAAAATATTCATTCATTCACAGAAAAGGCAATATCATTTACCCTCCATAGTAAAGCCAGAGAAAAAGAATTCAGTTGCTCCAAGGCAGATGTAACAAACAATCCTTTATCCGAAAATCAACATCAAGAAATCATACAGTGCTGAGATAAAGTGCTCATCTGTTAGTGATGCCAGCTGGTTTTACTATAGAGATGAGACAGAGCTCACACCGATATCCCCCACAGTGACACTATCAGGCTAAAATACTGAGATTTTGGACATACAACACAGAAGCTGACACACTTGAAAAACTTTACAGCAAGGCTGCACCACAAAAGATGAGACGTATGACAGCTTAAAGAAAGGAATCCCAGAATATCAGAATTAGGCTGTGATGTAAATTTTTAGATACTGAATCATTTCAGGGACAAAGGTACAGTAAACACAGTATGGCAAAGTTTGAGGAAAATTTCCTCCTACTTTGCCAGCAAGTATGTTACTGGACCACAATCAGCAGACAAAATTTAGGAAATCCTGCACAAATGCTTCAATCCAGAAGCATAAACTACCTCCAGCACATCATATAGAGTAGCGACATGTCCAAGATTCACAAATAGCAATCACTGTGGTGGGCTGATATCATGGTTTCTCAGAGTTTGGTGCATTGTGGGAAAAAGACTGAGGAAGAGTCCTGAACTGGGCACCTTTAACAATCACAAATGAGGGTAAGGATTTTTTTAAATGTATTTAAACTGGTTACACACTTGAAAACACAATGGTACTGTACTAATAGTTAAGGGCATTATTCAAAAAAGATGTGTTTTCACTATTTGACCATAGTGCTCCTTTAAGTCAAATCTGTGTATATGAGTGCATTCTAGTCCATAATGTCTATTTTCACAATTTTATATTATATAGTGCACAGTACATTCACCTATAAGGAACCTTGCCTTCAACTCCTCCTCCTCCTAATTTTGATGCTCCTCTCTACATCACCTCCAATGACTGATCCTGCATTCCACTCATGGTCCTGGATGCCATGGGGGGGATGCTGTTCACTGGGTAAAGCACATAACACACTATTTGGCTTTGCCCAGGTTATCAAATTCATAGTACCCTTCTTCTGTGAGTATCTAATGGGTTACTTGGAAGCTGAATTTGTTTTTGCATTTTGTTTTTTCTCTTCTGTCAGGCAGGGCAGATTTATTTTATTTATTTGGTAATTCGGATACAACGTTTGAGTATACACTCTTTCACAAAGGTTCCACGTCAGGATGCAAAACAGCAGAGACATAACAAAAACTTGACAGTTAACACAAAACATAAGATTGCAATGTACTACAGAATATAGATAAATAATATATTTGAGTAACCTAGACAACTGAAATTAAACAGCGGGAGGAGATTTCCAATTAGCAGTGTATGGCATAGCTGCCCCAGGAGGGCCTGTCAAGGTAAAGTATAGGAAAGGGTAGGAGAAAGAAAGGGGGGGGGAGAGTGCAAATGAGGGGTAGATTAGAGAACGAGAAAGAGAAAGAGGAGGAGAGAGAGAAGGGGGAGAGAGAGAGAAAGGGACTGGGAGAAGGAGAATATTTAGGGGGAGATTGGGTAGAAAGGGGAGTTGTTGGGGGCTACAGAGGGGAGGGAGTTGCAGGGAACTTGAGAGGGTATGGCAAGGGAAGACAGGTGGGAGTCCAGGGTAGGTAAAACAGTAGGAAAGCTCAGACAGATGAGGGGGGTATCCAGGTTGAGGATATGGACTCAGGTAAGGGAGTCAGAGGTGTTTAAGAGTGGGTATCCAGGTTGAAGATATGGATTCAAGTAAGGCAGTCGCAGGAATTTGAGTTCAACAGATATTACTTCAGTTCTCTTTTAAAGGACTGAATATTTGTTGTATTAAGAGCTGCAGCAGGGATCTCATTTAGCCATAGTGGAGCTCAGTACCTGAAGGATCTTTGTCCTAGAGGAATGCTACAAAATGGGACATCAAGCTTTGTTGTCACTGTTCTTCGTGTGTTGTATTTGGAGCTTGCTTTCTATACCAGGTCTGCAATGCAGGTAGGGGTTAGGGAGAGCATTTCCTTTCTCCCTAGCAGGCAAGTTTGGTATCTGATTCTGGTTTGAAGTGGTAGTATGTCGGCCAGATCATACAGGGTACAAGTGAGCGTGAAACGGTCAGCATTTAGCAATAGTCTGCAAGCCTTGTTAAGGGCAGTGGCAACCCTTTTGAGGGCCGTATCAGTGGCAGCGCCATAAACCACCAGCCAGTAGTAGTCAAACAGGGAGAGGACAGAGCTGGAGACTGAGAGCTTGAGGGCTTCAGCAGTTAAGCTTTTCTTGTGCCTAAACAGGATCCCTAATTTAGTGTTCACAGCTTTCACCACCATGTAAATGTGCTGAACATACGAGAGAGTATCATCCACAATGACACCAAGGTACTTGAAGGAGTAAACCTGTTCCAGTGTGGCAGTCAGATGATTTGTGATTGTTAGTTTTGGGCATCTCCTTTTTATTTGGGGGATAGAGAGGAGCATCGTCTTGTTTTTTTTTGTAGTTTAGTAATAACCTTTGGGAGTAGAGCCAGGTCTCCAGTTGCTGGAAGAATGATTGTAGCTCAGCCTGTAGGTACTCTATGCGAGAGTAACATCTAAGTAGGACAACATCATTGGCATATAGAATGACTTTGCTAGTGCAGGCATCGGGTAGGTCATTCAGGAACATGCTGAAGAGCAGTGGATCCAGGATGGACCCTTGAGGCACTCCTAGTGAGACTTCCTTGGATGCAGATATGGAGTGACCTATCTTGACCCTTTGAGACCAGGAGGTTAGGTGGTCCTGGAACCATAGAGCGGCATTTGGGGAAACACCAAGGGCATGCAGTTGAGACAAGAGGAGTGGGTGGCAGACTGTGTCGAATGCCTTTGTTAGGTCAATGAAGATGGACCCAACCAGTTTTCCCTCATCTAATGCCTTATGGACATACTCAATGAAATCCACCAGTGCAGTGTCTGTGCTGTGGAGTTTCCTAAAGCTGTGCTGCTGGGGACATTGCAGCTGGTATTTGTCAATATAGTCAGTAAACTGGTCTGCCACAATCCTTTCCAGTGCTTTAGAGAGGGGGGGGAGAGGATAGAGATGGGCCTGTAGTTTGTGGTCAGTGACCTATCACCTCTCTTATGCACCTGGGTCACCAGTGCTTGTTTCCAAGGAGAAGGGAATTTGGCGAGCTGGAGGGATTTATTGAAAATCGTAGTGATGGGAGCGATAACTTCACTGATTGCCAGCGCCAGCAGTTTCATGTCAATGTTGTCAGACCCCATTCTGGTTTTCCCCAGGACCTTTTTAACATAACCCAGTGCTTCTTTGACAGTGACTCTCTTGAAGTAAGATTGAGGGTGCGAGTTGATGTCCGGTGGGTGCCTATTATCAGCTTTGATAGGCTTGAGGTATTCAGCTGGTAGAACAGAGCTAAGAACCGTGAAGGTGGAGTTGAACTCTTCGGCAATGGTGTGGGTGTCCAAGGTATTTGCACCATTAATGTTTAGCAGTGATGGCTGTGTTTTGTCGTCCTTCCATGTGAGTGTCAGATTTACAGCCATGTGGCCATTTTGGCCATCATGGAGTCAGATGGCAGGGATTTACCCCTTAATTGGCCCTGCTACTAGTCCCCTTGTGTAGGGGTGCAACTAAGTAACCAGAACATCATTAAAACCTACAGGTCTGTGATATTACAAGGCATAAATCCGGAGAGAATATTATACTGCATAAGTGTTGAGTACTCAGGTGCACCAAGGATGAGCACAAAATCTGAGTTGAAGCACATCACACAATGGTTTATTTTATTTTATATAATGGGGAGTGCTTTTAGTTCATGAGGATCTTATTAATGTTGAATTACACACCAAGGTTTCCATTTTAGTGGCACCCACCAAGACAGCAGAATGAAATCTGGTAAAAAAAACTGACCAGTTATTATTATTTACACTTTATTTTATTTATTTATTTTTGAAAATCAGATTTACAACCTTTGAGTCAGGGTCTCATTTACAAAGGCACCTCGTCACGGGGAGGGTAGACATGGTTACAGTGTTGAGATACAACAGTGGTAACATACAGGTGCAATACAGATAACAAAAGAACACAATATAACAGAGGTTTATGGAATAAAGTTACATGCAGTAAATAGCAATCGTATAAAGTATAACAATAGTAGAAATCACAACCCTATTCATACCGGGGAAATACCTATGTGGAAGGGTGGGAGGGGGGAAACAGAGGTGAGGAAAAGAAAAAAAAAAGGGTGGGGGAAGCAGTCCAAATGACATTGTCAAGGCTATGGGCCAGAAATGGGGAGAGACCCCAACATTAGGTTGATTAAGGGCCACAACAGCTTCGGGAACCAAAGAGGTGGTTACGGAGAGTGACTTTAAAGGGACCAATTTTGGCAGACTTAGTGACAGAGGGCGGGAGGGAGTTGAACTATGTGGGGGCATGGTAGTGGAAGGACCTTTGGGCTAGGGAGGTCTTGGTATGGGGCACCAGAAAGGTGGTCTTAACTGAGCTATGGGTGGCAACAGATGGGGATGGAAGCCGCAGGGACATGGTGACCCCTGGGGGGGAGAGTCCTAGCAGGGATTGTTTGGCAAGTTAGCAGGTTTGCTAGCACAGGTGCTCCTCCAAGGTGAGCAGGTACAATAATGTGCCTTTTGTGCCAGTATAGCACAAGAGATTTCACTTACACATGAAAAGCGAGTACACGACTATGCTGCGGGATATGGGCCCGATTCTAGAAGTGAGGTGCAAGTTGCTGCCGAACGCAACTTGCGCCACCCACAACTGCGACATTGACCCTGCACCTTATTCTAGAAGGAGCAGGGTCTCCGCAGCAAAGTCTTGCAACTTGTGACATGCGGCAAGGTACGCCGCACAGAGGGTGTACCTGGCCAGTATGTCGCAACCGCTGCCGCAGCTCACAAGTGCACCCCCCTGCCCAGCAAAGCACAACCTACACCCCCTGCTCTCCCAGCCATCAGTACCTGCCCCGTAGTGCTGGCCACAACAACTGGCCCCGAATCCCCCATAGCTAAGCGCCGCAGGGCTGCCCACACCCCCAGCTCCCCCCGAAACCCACTTTGGCAAACGCCCCACAGGGTGGTGCTGTCAGCCCCCACTCCATGCCCCAACCCCTGAATCACCCACCGCAAATGTGGCATAAGCCTGCCTTAGTAGTCTAGGCCCCCTCCATGACTGACATAAACAAATTACAGTCCATCTATTCCCTGGACGTCTAGTGACCCCCATCTGAACTGTATTAAAATATTAAATATGAGCCCTGTATCCCTGGTAGCAGCCCCCCGAACTGTATTAAAATAATAAATATGAGCCCCGTATCCCTGATAGTCTAGTGGGCCCCCACCCAACCGTACTAGCCCACCCAGCTTACCCATCCGCTGCCGGGCGACAGGCAGCCCACTTTCAGCACCACGGCCAGCCGCCGACTGAGTTCAGTATCAGTGCGTGCTTATTATACATATTAGATATTAATATCTGAGTGCATCTTTACAGTATGGCTGACATTGAACTCAGTTGGTGGCTTGCTGCGGTGGTGAGAGGTGGGCTGTGCCAGTCACCAGCTGGGGATGGTTGGGGGGGTGTTTGGTGGGCAGGCATGGCTGGGTGGGGGGCCCACTAGACTACCAGGGATACAGGGCTCATATTGAATTTTCTAATACAGTTTGGGGGGCACTAGACTACCAGGGAATAGACGGACTGTAATTTATTTATGTCAATTGTGGGGGAGGGGGCCCTAGACTACTGGGGCAGACTTTATGCCACATTTGTGGTGGGCGACTTGGGGGTCAGAGCATGGGTGGGGGTCTGACAGTGCCATCCTGTGGGGTGTTTGCCAACGTGGGTTTTGGGGGCTGGGGGTGTGGGCAGTCCTGCAGGGCTTAGCTATGGGGGATTCAGGGACAGTTGTTGTGGCCAGCACTGCGGGGCAGGTACCAATGGCTGGGGAGGCAGAGGGTGTAGGTTGTGCCTTGCTGGGGGGGTGCACTTGCGACCTGTGGCAGCGGTTTCGACATGCTGGCCAGGTATGCCCTCTGTGTGGCATACCTTGCTGCATGTCGCAAGTCTCAGGACTTTACAGGGAGACCGTAACTTCTAGAATAATAGCTTAGGTCAACAGTCGTGAGTTGCGGTGGTGCACTATGCTCAGCAGCAAAATGTGCCACCCTTCTAGAATCAGGTCCATCATCTCCTAAGAATAAGATGAAATTGGGTGAAAAGCAGATCAAATAAGTATAAGTCTTAAGTGAAAAAGCCACTAGTACTGTGAAGGTGATGTAAGTGTTGGGGGTGAAGACATGCCACAGTGTAGTGGTCCTGTCATGACACAGCCAAATCCAACATACCACTGGCATTGACTGTACACTGATCCTAAGTTTATTTTTTATGTGCAGTGTGTATTTAATTGAACCCTTCTGTTCTATGAACAGCTATGCTTGTATTCTTATTCGGGAAGCAGTTGCTGCCACTCATCCCAAACAGTCACAGTGAGACTGGCATCTAATAAATGTAGCCTGCTATTGGATCAAACCATGATCCCAGAATGTTCACAACATGCCAGTAGCTGCCAAAAAACTACAAGGGGCTCTTTGTGAAGAACAACAAACAAAGGCTGCAGGGCAGTGAATTACAACTAACAGTAACATACTGGCCCCTGGAGAGAAATGTTCAGTTCCAAGTTCAAAGAAATGATTCTTGACACTTCCTTCTCAGTTTGAGGTACAATACTGGAAAATATTCATGGTTGCCACGAGATTAAATGTCTCATTTACTACTGTTAACTGATTTATTCTTTAATGGTGGGTGGGGTGCGCTCACACCCAAGGGTAGTGATGAGCGGTGCTCCACAGGACTTGGTGTTGGGACCAGTGTTGTTTGGGATATTCATTGCAGACATATCATTGAACATCAAGAGCAAGATCAGTCTGTTTGCTGATGATACCAAGGTAGGAGTGGTGGTGGATGACCTAGGGGGATAGCAGGGGTTGCAGGATGATCTGGCAAAGCTTGAAACCTGGTCAGACACCTGGCAACTGGGGTTTAATGCCAAAAAGTGCAAGGTGCTGCATTTTGGGGTGAAGAAACCAAGGAGAAGTTACCAGCAGGGGAGAGTGCAGCTAGCCCAGGCAGAGGAGGAGAAGGATCTGGGGGTGCTCATTACAGGGTCAATGAATAACTCGGCACAATGTAGGAAAGCAGCTGCAAAGGCTAACAAAATGCTGGGTTGCATTGCAAGGGGTATATCCTCGAGAAGGGAGGAGGTGATTCTGCCACTGTATAGGTCATTGGTTAGACTGCACCTGGAGTACTGTGTGCAGTACTGGTGCCTGTATCTGAAGAGGAACATTAAGTTACTGGAGCGGGTACAGCGCAGGGTGACAAAGGTGATTAAGGGGTTGGGGGACTTATCATATGAGAGGAGGCTGAGGGAATTGAACATGTACACGCTGGAGGAGAGGAGGGACAATGGGGACATGATTGAAACCTTTAAGTACATGAAAGGAATAAACAAAATGGGTACAGAGGGGCTGTTCAAAGTAAAGGAGGGAAGGGACACCAGGGGCCATGAGATGAGACTGGAGGGAGGAAGGTTCAGGAGGGAGATGAGGAGACACTTTTTTACAGAGAGGATAGTAGCTGGGTGGAATGTGTTACCTGCAGAAGTGGTGTCCAGTAGAACAGTGGACTGCTTCAAAAAGGGATGGGACAGGAGAAGGGGGAGGGTCAATGTAGGGGAAGGGTGGAAGGGAGGGGCAGCTGCAGAATAATGGGTGCTAGCTGCACATTCGAACAGACTTGATAGACCTCTAGGCATTTGTCTGCTGGCAAATTTCGTATGTTCATATGTTTAAAATAGCGATAATTTTCCCCTCAGATCCTTTACTAGTCCATGAAAAGATCACTGGAGTTTGTTACAATGTATACTATCAAGAATTACATTACTGTACATCTGCTATAAATTTATAATGCTTTTCATTTGTGGAAAGTAAGAAACTGCATATTTGAGCAGCACTATTGACACTGCAGTTTGGAAGGGGCTACATTTTTCTTCTGAACTATCATAACTTACATATAATGTATGTGAGAGGATTGCTACGGATAGAATTCGATGAATTCCCATCCTTGTTATGGGATTGTTGTGACATCAAGAGGTTGTTATACCCCCTTCAGTATATCACAGTGATATAACAACGTGAATGCCTCTGTGCATACTCATCTAGTGTACCTCTGATCAGGTGCGTAATCTGGGCGTTATCTTTGATGAGGGACTGACCTTAAAATCTCAGGTAGCAGCTGTCGTCAAATCCTCTTTTTACCATCTGAGGAATATCGCCCAGGTGAAACACCTGGTTCTGTCGGGTGATCTTCCAACATTGGTCCATGTCTTTGCCACTACTCGTCTTGATTACTGCAATTCCCTTTACCTAGGGCTATCTGGGGTTGATATCCATCACCTGCAGCTAGTGCAGAACGCGGCAGCCAGACTTTTGACTAGGACGTCTAGAACCAGTTATACTACACCTGTGCTCCGCGAACTGCACTGGCTGCCTGTTAGGTGGTGGATCACCTTTAAGGTTGGTTTACTAACCTTTAAAGCCCTACATAACCAGGGACCCGGTTACCTGAAAGATCTCCTGATTCCCTACTGCCCCGTCCGTCCTCTCCGTTCCGCCAATGAGGGATTGCTAGAGATTCCCAGGGTTCGATTGAAAACATCAGGTTCACGTGCTTTTGCTTTTTCAGCACCAACCCTGTGGAATTCACTCACCTCGCTGGTTGAGAGAATGCCCAACCGCTTATAGCTTTAAAATTGGTTTAAAAACATATTTATTTAGTTTAGCTTTTATTTAAATATAGTTGATATATTTTAATGTTGTTTTAATCTATTTATGTATTTGTTCTTATGTACAGCACCTTGGCTCTGAAAGGCTCTATATAAATAAAGCTGATTTGATTTGATTTAGTGAACTACCAGCTTATGACAAATGACTGCAGCAGTGAGAGCTGGCATTGAAAGAGAGTGGCGTGATGGAAAAAGTAAAGTAAGGACAAATTTTGCTTAACTGATGCCCATACACTATAAAAGAAAATGGATGGGCACCAGTTAACAACAACGTGAAGTTCCCATCTTGAGGTCATCATGCTAACTGTAAATCCCTCGAGCTTCACTGTCAAGGCTTACTATGTTGTCATGACAACCTCTAGATGGGAACACAGCATTGTTATTAACTGGTTCCTATCCATTATCCTCTATATAAAGTATATAAAATAATTTGCACCAAAGTCTTAAGAACTGGAGGGTTGTTACACCAAGAATCCATAGTATTACATACTAACATAATAATTGCCAGCAGATTAGGCCTTACAGTCTATCAAGTCTGCTTGAACCTCAGATCCCTAGTTGGGTGCCGAGGCCCTTCCCCTCCTTGTGTTCCAGAAACCCCTATCATCCATCCCCACCCCCATGGGGCAGGCCATCATCTAATACATCTGCTTTATGTGTCTGTCCTACCCTCTCTTGAAGCCCTCCACTGTGGATCTTGAACCAGCTCACAAGGCAGTGCATTCCAAGGGTCCACCACCCTCTCAGTGAAAAAACTCCTCCTCTTTACCCCCCCTCACCCTTCCACCTTCCAACTTCAAACCGTGCCCTCTGGTGATACCTCCCTGCTTTAGTCTAAAGAGCCCCTCCATGTTTACCCTATTTATTCCCTTGAGGTACTTGAAGACCTCAATCATGTCCCCCCTGTCTCTCCTCTCCTCCAATGAAAACAGGCAGAGCTCCTCAAGTCTGTCCTCATATGTCAAATCCCCTAGTCTTCATGTCATCTTAGTTGCCCTCCTCTGTACCCTCTCCAGGAGCTGTATGTCCCTCATCAAGTGTGGTCTCCAGTACTGTACACAGTACTCAAGGTCTAGTCTAACCAGTTCATCGTACAGTGGCAGAATCACTTCCCTGCTCCTTGAGGTGATCCCCCCCTTACAATGCATCCCAACATCCTGTTTGCCTTGCTAGCTGCTCTCCTGCACTGCTCAGAGTTATTCATACATGCATCCTCCATGACCCCTAGGTCTTTTTCCCCTGTTGAGGCCTCCAACGCCTCCCCTCCCAGGGTGTACCTGTGTTTAGGGTTTCCCCGCCCAAGATGTAACACCTTGCACTTTGTGATATTGAAATTTAATTTTCATGTGTGAGCCCAGCTTTCCAGGGTGTCCAGGTCCCCTTGCAGGGCCAACCTCCCCTCTTCCCCCTCAACTACTGCTCCCATCACATTTAAGTAATTGTGCATTTATTTGTGACTAGAACTGCAAAGGCAATAATAGTAGGAACAACAATGTGTTTTAAATATTTTTTTTACAGGCACTGCACCGAATTTGTCACTCATTGCTGGAAGCTTCTAGTAAGAAATTAGAAAAAAGTACATTTACTAGGGTTATACTAGGGTGTAAGGCAAAAGAAGACCATGATGTTCATTGGCATTGCCTATTTTACATTGTGAAATATAGAGAATAATATATGGGGTGATGTGTGTAACGAGATTGTACACACACCTGAGTTGTGGGATGCTACATAAACCCCGAGGGCGAAGCCCGAGGGGTTTATGAAATGCATCCCACAATGAGGGTGTGAGTAAAAATTGAGTTTTACACACATCACCCCATATTTTATTTTTTATAATTGCTGGGGTCCCATTTTTTCACCTGAGCAATTATATAAAATATGGTGAGAGGCAGTGACAAGAAGGGGAGGAGCAGTACCTGGACGGCGGTTCCATGATGACGGCGATCCACCAGTGAGGGTGCTGAACATCTCATTTTTACGTTCGCTTGTGCACATGCGCAAGGAACGTCTTGGGAGAATGGGACACTTTGGAGGTGTGCCCCTCTCCTGCAATCCCCTGCTCCATTGAGCAGGCGTAGCAGTCCTGCACCAATCAGATGCGGTGTTGTGCATGACAGCGGTGGTCTTCTCTTCAAAGAAAACCACCGCTGTCATACACAGCACCACGTCACACCTCCCCCCCCAAATCTTTGCTGCCACGCTGGGAGCCCACCCCAGCATGGCAAACGTCCCATCCTGCGTCGTCTGCCGACAGGGGTGCCCAATCCCCCATTGGCTCCACGGCCCCCCCAGCCATCCTTCTGCCATGCTGGGAGCCCACCCCAGTGTGGCAAACGTCCCACGTCGTCTGTTTTTTTTTTTTAAACCTGTAAATTGAAAACTGTCCCACGGCACTTCTCCCAGGCCCCTTCCCACAACCTGCACCCACCCACTGCGCACCGCCTCCACCCCCTCACCCCATACTTACCTCCTGAGCTTGGCGCGACATCTTCGGTGGACCGGGAACACGTCTGCACTCTTCAAAGCCGACCGCGAACTGAAGAAATGCCGGTAAGCTGTATAATGGGCTAGATAGGGGGTTTTCAACTTTATTGCATATCTCAGGCATTTTTGGGAATTTTTGCACCAAATTTTCAACATGGGGTTTTTGAGACCCCTTCTCATGAATGATGTCACTGTCATGGCATTATTCAGGCTCGAAGAGTGATTTCGCAGTCACTGCACAGTCACTGTGCGAAATCTCCCTTTGGGCCTGAATAATGCCATGACAGTGACATCACTCATGAGAAGGGGTCCCAAAAACCCCATATTGAAATTTTGCTGCAAAAATTCCAAAAAATGACTGTTTTACGAGTGTGTGTTGTGCAGTTCCTACGCAGGCTTGTAAGTTTGTGAAGTTTCAATATTTTCACTCCAGATTTTCAACATTGCCATTTTACCACACCTCCTCATGAGCAGTACAGCTGTTATTTTTCACATCCTGCCCAAAACGTGTTTCCGCCCATGTAGCGCACAATGGCGCAGTCGGTGTGTGAAATCAATGTATGGGACACATTAAGAAAATCACAGTGACACTGTTCATTAGCAGAGATCTTAAAATGGCTGTGTTGAAAATGTGGTGAAAAAATTCCTTAAAATTGACTTTTACGAGTGTGCGATGCGCAGTTCTATGCACTCCGTAGTTCAAGCGATTTTCAATATTTTCACTCCAGATTTTCAACATTGCCATTTTACCACACCTCCTTATGAGCGGTACAGCTGTCATTTTCACATCCTGCCCAAATGTGTACTTCATATGTAGCGCATAATGGTGCAGTTGGTGTGTGAAATCAATGTATGGGACACATTAAGAAAATCACAGTGACACTGTTCATGAGCAGATGTCTTAAAATGGCTATGTGGAAAATTTGGTGCAAAAATTCCTAAAAATGACTGTTTTACGAACATGCGTTGCACAGTTCCTACACATGCTCGTAAGTTTGCAAATTTTCAATATTTTCACTCCATATTTTCAACACTACCATTTTACCACACCTCCTTATGAGCAGTATAGCTGTCATTTTTCACATCCTGCCCAAAACGTGTTTCCGCCCATGTAGCACACAATGGCGCAGTCGGCGTGCGAAATCAATGTATGGGACACATTAAGAAAATCACAGTGACACTGTTCATTAGCAGAGATCTTAAAATGGCTATGTTGAAAATTTGGTGAAAAAATTCCTAAAAATGACTGTTTTACAAGCGTGCGTTCTTGCAGTTCTATATACTGCCTTCGTAAGTTTGTAATTTCAATATTTTCACTCCAGATTTTCAACATTGCCATTTTACCACACCTCCTTGGGAGCAGTATAGCTGTCATTTTTCACATCCTGCCCAAAACATGTTTCTGCCCATGTAGCGCACAATGGGGCAGTTGGTGTGTGAAATCAATGTATGGGACACATTAAGAAAATCACAGTGACACTGTTCATGAGCAGAGGTCTTAAAATGGCTATGTTGAAAATTTGGTGAAAAAATTCCTAAAAATGACTGTTTACAAGCGTGCATTGCGCGTTCCTTATGCCTTTCGTGGTTCGCTGAATTCTCAATATTTGCACTCCAATGGCTTCCAAATACCTAAACAGCACATAGAAGCAAGCAACATTCGGCATTGACAAATGCTTGTACTTCTTTGTCACTGATTTTTTTAAGCCATGTCCAAGTGCCAAATACCACTGCAAATACCTGCAAGCGAACGTTCGGCATTGACAAATGCTTGTTTAAGTTAAAATTGGTCAGTTTTCAGCAGTAGCCTGCCAAAGAGCTGGAGCATAAGGGAGATGGCGCCAAGGAGGAGGTACAGACAGTAGTGGAGCGGCAGCGGTGAATAAAAACGGTTGAGAGCATTAGGCACAACAAAAAGGTACCTGAATGAGCCCAGCTGCCCTTTACTATGCCAGCATAAAAGTACATGCAGTCTGTCTCTCGCCAACCTGTTTAATAAAAAAAAAAAAAGAGAAGTAAATTCATTTACAGCCCCAGACAGTGTGAAAAAGAAAAGCTCAGAAGAAGTGGAGCTGCTGTTGTTTGTGCTTTTACCATAGTAAAAGTGGCATGTGTTTGCCGTTATAACCAGCCCAGCTGGTTATAACGGCAAATTATAACCAGCTTTTACTATGGGAAAAAATGTGAACCAGTAATTATAATATTTTAAATTACTTCCTTCTAGGATTAATTTAGCAAGTTGTGTCTTGAAGACATCCTTTTTAGGACCAACAGCTATATATTGGTAGAAATCATTACACATTCCAATTACACTATAGGAAATGAAGTACTTGCAAGGCTTAGAATGATGCTTATCTTTAATTCTTATTTGTTGACTGTGTTTCCTAGTTTCCCTACATTCTCGCTTAAATTCGAGACCCAAACTGTGCTAGAATATGAGATCATTTGAAAAGTCATAAGGAGGACATGCTTTTTGATTGTCATATGGGCATTTATTTTGAAAGAGTGTTGCAATAGTTGGGTTGGGTTATAAGCAACTGGAAATGAGACTTTTGTCATTTGAAACTAAAAAAAACACTGTAAGAAAAAATATTTTGGGGGATTGTGTGGGTGTCTGGTCACTGGCACGTTACAGCCACCAGCTCTGATAGAATAAGTCATAAATGGCAAACATATACAGATCTAGTAAATTGACACCCACTGATACAAAATAAATAACCATTGTCTCTGCAACTTTCACTGTCAACTGCAAAACCGTCTTGGATATACCCATATAATGTATAAGGATGGGGCTACAGATTATCATCCAACTGTAGGCCTATTTCCCATCTACTCAACAAATTATTGGAGAAATTTGTCTTTAAACAGTTCAGCAACCACCTATTGGACAACATCTTGCTTAGTCCTAGTCAGTCCAGAATCTTACCTAAGCATAGCATCCCATCAGCTACACCTCAATTAACCAATGCTATTACAAATGCTACAGATTAGGGATTAATGACTGGGGATATCATTTCCAAGCTGAGCAAATACTTTGATGTTGTGCATCCCAGCACCCTTATAAGAACACCAGGTGATTATGGATTTACCGTCATCACTAGGCAATGATTTCAAAGCTACTTATGTGACCACCATCAGTTTGTAGCTATTCAGTGTTTCAGTCCAGTCAATATCATATATGTGCTGGAGTCCCCAAGTGCTCAGTTCTGGGCCCTCTGCCATGTTCAGTATTTGTAGGTAAACAACCTGTATAATCTGACACCATTGTGTGCTTCAGTGTGAAAGATTTTGGTGGTATCTAAATCAGCCTATAGAATGATTATGGACAACTGAACTTCCTAGAAACATATACAGTATGGTACAACCCAAACAGCCTCACTATGACAGAGATATGGCTTCAACCTAGCATCCAAAATACTGACCTATTATTGCCTGACTACAAATTCATTAGACAGGACTGGCCTTTAGGAAAAGGATGGAACACATCATACTATAGCAAGAACAGCCTCAAATTTACTCTATGCATGCCTTACACCCCTCCCTCATCTGGACCAACTCCAGAAGTTCTTACTTTACAGATCACCCTAGTATCTACACAACTGCTGCATCTACAGACCCAGCAATATCTGCAAATCTTCATTGCAGCTCCTTACTAATCACATACACAATTGTGCACTGAATGCCAAGATTATTGTGCAGGGTGACTCAATGTAGTCTGGCTCAGCTCATCAAAAGCTACAGCAAAATACTGGCAAATGCAAACTTTCTGCTGCAGTTGGTTACCACCATGACTAGCATTATAAACAAACCAAAAATGTTTTGTGTACTGACTGGGTTCTCAATTACTATTCTGACAAAGATTAACCTCAGGAATATACTCTAGTTTCTTAAGTAACCACAGCACTACCTTCAAAGTCTGGGCAAGCAAAACCAGAATACCTCCACTATACATCTGCACCAAACCATGTAGGAAGACTGACCTGTTCAACCTCCATCAAGAACTCAGTAAGGTTAGCTAGGACATATCCAAAGAGTTCGCTAGTGTCACAAGCTGCCACATCTAAAGGTGGGGCAGTGAAGAGAAACAGGCTGGCCAGTGCTCTAAAAAAAAGTTCATTAACAGTTCCACACAGATTGTTCCTTGCAGTCTATAAGCTTGGTTGTATCACTTCTGTATATCATGGTATACTATTGTTACATTGGTGCTGTAACAGCAAAACCTCCACAGTGATGCAGTTGCAGTGACCGCACTTGCGGTTAGCTGTTTTCGCCACTGACAGTATGTTGCGGTGACTGGTGTGTGGGCAGCAGGACTGGCCATTTCTCCACTGTCTGTGCAATGTGGAGTTTGTTATATTAAATGGGGGGGTGCGCGGGGTGCAGCCCCCCTGCTTTGATACCATCAAGTGTGGCAGTTGGCTTTGATGTGTTCCGTGGTCATTGTCAGGATGTGGTGATGTCAGGGATGTTGGGGGTATCGCTGTAGGGGATGTTGGCAGGATTTCAGTTAAATCGGCTGGGTGGAACCATATATCACTCATACAGAAACTGAAAAATATATATTAGCAGTTTATAAAAAAAAATGACAGTGAACCAAGAGATATATATTGCAGCAATAGCAATGAACATTTATTGACAGAAATATTTCAGAACATCTTGAAATTATTTAAAACATCCTCAGATGCATTAGCAGGACAAATCCATCCATCCATACTGTGCAAGTAATGTTCTGCTGATTAAATAGATTGGTGGCTTTAAAGTGCATATAAACGGATAGCTTAATTAAAGTGCTTCATAAAGTTCTCCAAAAACTATAGTGCAAAGTTAGAAAAAATTACCAACATATTTTTGATAATGTGGGCCTCACTTCATTCCTCAGGGAGAGTCTTCTGAGGAAGGTTGTAAGGTCCAAAGCACCTGGTAGTGGACACCAGAGCCTGATATTGGACAATAGATAAAAGTGGATTGCAAAGGTATGAACTGTGCTTGCCTTCGCCCACAACCCTGATGATGCTATATTCAGTCAGACAGCACACCAGCGCAATCTAACTGAATATACTGTAGTGGGCATGTCGGCACAGTGTTAAGTAGAGTAGTGCTGCCCTGTCATGGACCTGGGAAGTGCAGGAAACAGTGCCCCAGAGCCGATAGTTCTAGGATTCCCAAGTACAATAGTCAGCTGGCACAATGCAAATAAGCTCATTGGGCATGGAAGGCACAAACAGGTCATATGCATGTCCATTTTACTGTAGGCTCATTTGCATGGGAAGTGGCGGCAGGTTAGTGCCCCACCTGTGACTGTCCCACCCACCCAATTTGCCCATCCCTGTAACAGTTTAAAGATTCTTGGTCTCTAGTGGCACCACCTGCCTCCGATCACCAGCCACATAAAAAATAAAGCAGCCCCTGATGACCATGGACATCACCCATCCTCCAGTCCTCAGCCCCATTAAAAATAAAGCAGTCCCTGGTGTTCAGTGGTATAGCCCACCCTCTGATCCCCATTTCTGGTAATAGAAAACAAGAATTCCCTGGTGTCCAGTGGTACTCCCAACCATTCCACCCCATCCCCAGTAAAAATTAATAATTTCCTGGTGTCCAGTAGTAGCCTCCACCCTCCCATGCCTGTTCCTGATAATAATACTAATAATAATAATAATAATAATGACAATAATAATAATAATGATGATAATAATAATAATAATAAACCATTCCAGTGATACCCCCACTTGCTTGCTACAGTTTCTTAAAAGAAGTTCCTGACCTCTAACAGCCTTTTACAGTCCACAGGATATCACTCCTTGTCATTTTATAGGGTGGTCAGCTGCGGTGGTGAGAGGAAGGATGTGCTGATTGGCTCCCCATGGCACCAGATATGCTGCATGCTAAAATGGGTACTACCATAAATACCCTAAAAATTTACAATGCCAAACTATTTATTTATTCATAATTTATTTATTTATTGAATTTTGATGACCGAGTAGGCCCACAGGGCCCCAAAGGTCCCTTTTTCAGGGGCGACCTGGAAAGACATTACATGTCATTACATGGCATACATGGTGATACAGACAGTAAACAGGTATTAACTGACATACAGGTTCAATAGTTACAGTTTTTGACATTGATTCATAACAGTAGAGGCAAACTATCCATAATGGTTTGGCACGACTCTTACAGGTAAGGTGATTGACATAAGTCTGTGGGGTTGGGGGACTGTCAGGTGCCATGACATAGGCAAGTGCTTGTCTCAAGTAGGTGTACCTTGAGCCTAGTATGGAAGTTCATGTGTGAGGGGGCTTCCTGTATCACTGGTGGAAGTTTGTTCCACAGATGGGGGGCTGTAACAGAAAGATTTCTGACCTGCGCTGGTCCTGACCCTGAGGGTTTCTAGTAGAGTCCTCCCTGTAGATCTCAGGGTTTGAGGGTTATGCTTGGAGGCTAAGGTAGATGAGAGGCTGGGTGGAGCTGTAGGGCTGAGCAATTTAAATGTTAGGCAGAGGAGAGGGTATTGAAGGCATGCTTCAAAAGAAGGCCACTGTAATTTGGCTAGTGTGTCACCGTGGTGGCTTCTTGAATGATCCTAGGTATCTAACCACGCTACCTTGTTGTAAAGAATCTGTATCTGGTGGACCTCTAGCTTGGCCATTCCCTGTATTACAGGGGCTGCATAGGTCAGTGTGGAGAGCAGGATGCTTGAGGCAATGGAGAGCCTGGCTTCCGGAATAAGCTGATCCTTAATCCAATACAAAATACCAAGTTTCCCATGGATGGTCTTGGTCACTTGTTCCACATGGTTCTTGAAGGTGAGACCTTGGTCAAGCGTAAGCCCTAGGTATTTTAAGGAGGGCACAACTTCAGTGCTGGTCTCAGCCAACGATTTAAGCTGTAGGGAACTGGTCCTGTCTTGCCCCAGGGATCTGGCCCTGAACAGCATGGCTTTTGTTTTGCCTACATTCAAGACCATTCTGTTTATTTTAAGCCAGTTCTCCAGTGACGTAAGGTCAGATTGGAGTAAGGGGCTGAGAGCCCCCAGGTTATTCGAGGAGCAGTATAAAACAGTGTCATCCACGTATTGCACTACTGTGCTTCCCCCACAGTGGAGGTTTAGATCATTGGTAGACAGCGAGAATAGTAGGGGACCAAGGATCAAGCCCTGTGGTACTCCCTCTTTCAGGGGTAATGGGTCAGATAGCGTACCCTTCCAACTAACTCTCTGGGTGCGGCCATATAAATAGCTCTCGAACCACTTAAGAGCCAGGGGATCTAGGCCCATCTTTTTAAGTTTTACTGGCAGGAGGTCATGGTTGACAAGGTCAAAGACCTTGGAAAGTCGATGAATACTGTGCCAGTGTGGGTCCCTTTGTCCATGGCACTGAGTACATCTGTCATGAGGTTCGTGAGGGCAGGGTCTGTGCCATGGTTCATATGAAAACCATGTTGAGAGGAGGCCAGTAGTTGGTGAGTTTCCTGGTAGTAGCGGAGTTGGCTATATATTAGTCTTTCCTGCAGTTTGGCAAGCAGACAGAGCCGGGGAAATTGGCCTGTAGTTACTTGTGTGCTCCCTGGAGCCACCCTTGTGAATGGGAACCATGTTAGTCTGTTTCCACTGGTGTGGAATGGTGCCTTCCAGCAGAGATCTACTTATGAGCCAGGTCAAAGGTCTGGAGAGGGATTGGGCACCATCCTTGAGTAGCCTGGGATTAATTCCGTTAGGTCAGCCTGGGCCTTTGATTTTCAGGGCCCTCAGGAGAGTTAGCATCTCTTTAGTCCTGACCAACCTGAAGTGGAATAGTGGTCATTGTAGTATTGGGGGTTCAGTGTCGTTCGGTGCCAGGGGGTGAGGGGGTAGTCCAGCCTTATATGCGTCAAGCTTGGTGAAGTGAAGGTTGAGGGCTGTGGCAATTTGTGGGCCATCTTGCACTAGCTAACCGTTGACTTCCATAGGGCCAGGTTCAGCCTTGGAGTTTCCTCTTATCAGTTCATTGATACAAGACCAAAATAGTTTAGGGGTTCCTAAGCTATTCTTTTGAAGGCGGGTGACATACTCCCTTTTTGTCCGTTTTATTGAGTTCTTGCATTTGTTTCGCAGGGCTTTATATGCCACAAGGTCGGCCTGGAGAGAAGACTTCATAAACCCTTTCCAGGCCTTGTCCCGGCTGATCATCAGGGCTTTTAGAGTTGGAAACTAGGTAAAAGGACAGTGAAAGGATATCTTCAGGCTATAAATGCCAAAGTACAGTCTAGCATTTTGTATGCCTCTGAAATCTGGGCAACAGGAAACCTGCTTAAATTTGAGAAACAAATGAGCAAGCTCTATAGAAATGCACTATTAGTGGCCCAATCAGTTCCAGCTGAAATACTGAGATTAGAACAGGGTCAGTATCCACTACAAACTCGTGCTTTGGAAAGACAATTAATCTTTCTGATAACACATTTAAATACGTATGAAACTTCCCTAACAAGTAAATGTTTAGAGAAAGAAACAGAATACAGTCGTAGGGGTTTTGCATTTCCTTCTATCTAAAAAATCAAAAATTACTTGTTACCCCTAGGACTGACCTATTTAATTGGAGAATCTCACTTATATTCTAAGTCTCTTCTTAAAGAAATTATAAAATCCAGAATAAGAAATACAGCAGTTGCCAAAGATTTTGAGAAATTAAATAGTTTGAAGCTATCTACATGGTATAAGCAAATAAAACATATACACAGTTTTGAACCATACTTGACCAAAATCTCAAATCCTAGGCTAAGAAGAATTATAACAAGTTTTTGATTGGAACACTATAAAGCTAACTTTAGTTATTATAGGCAGAAAAGGCCTGGAGTGAATACACAATATTGTAACTGTGGCTTGAAATGTACAGATGATCTGAAACACATTACATTATTTTGTCCCCTATATTCTCAAGCTAGAGATTACTGGTTGGGTGATTATATTGGATCCCTTGGTCTCCCTCCCTCACAAATAATTATAAAATTACTTACCTCTTCAGATGATAAATTATTTCTTAGATTGGCTAAGTTTTTAGCTTCTACACATCTCTGAACCTTTTTCAGGTGTAATCAGAAAGGTTGTATCAACTATATCCTGTATGGATTTGTATGTAAGCAAGAAATTCAGATGTATGAAATGATGTATGTTCTTTAATTTATTTTTAACTTTGTAATGGCATTCTGCTCATCAAATAAAACATTGTATACATTGTGCCTTGTACCCCATGGTACTAGTGATTATGTTAAAAAGGGTGGCAGGGTGTTGTTTTGTGTGGGGGTGGTGTGTGGGGTGGAGCCACTAGACACCAGGGACTTCTTTTAAGAAACTGCAGTGAACAACTGGAGGGTGGGGGTGCCACTAGACATCAGGGAATCAGAGAGTGAGGGGTACCACTGGATACCAGTGAATGTTTTATTTTTACTGGGGAGGGAGATCAGAGAGTGGGGGATACCAGTGGACACCAGGGAATGTTTCAATTTTGCCAGGAATGGCAATTAAAGGGTGCGAGGTGCAACTAGACAACAGGGACTATCCTGTAACCCATAGGAACAGGGATTCGAAGGTGAGGGATGCCACTGGACACCAGGGATTGCTTTTGCTTTTACAGGAATGGGGTTCAGAGAGTAAGGAGTGCTACTACTACCGTCAGCAGCATGCAGTCCTTTTTACAAAAAAACAACAACAAAGCAAAAACAAAGAAGAAAGCTGGATTGGTAAATTACTAGAGAATCATAAATGCAACATAGAATCAATAGTTGTGTTCTTGTTTGCAACAGAGAAAAAAAGATATCATTACACATGTAGGCTATCTTTTGAAAGATATTTTTAAAGTGACATTGGAAAGTGTAATCAGATACTAAAGAGGGACTATGATGTAAGACAATGTTTTTTCCTCTCCCATATACTGTTATGCATAATAATGGGCAATTATTATATTGCGCTATCTGCTGTCACTTCTTTTTATACTATGTTTCTTAAGGTATTTGTGTATGTAATTATGGGAAACTGATATCTAAATTGTAATGTCTTATGATGAACAATCAAATCTTACCTACTACCTACATGCGTTGATGCAGTTGGTGCACCCTTTCAGGTCAACACCCCAACGGCGAAACACGAAAAAAGACCATCAATGCGACAATCGCGGTAATGGTCCTTTTTCCGTGTTTCACTTTCCCCCAGTGTTCTACCCCCTCCCTGGACCAACTCCGACCTGGAGTTGGAATCCTAAAGTCCGGGGGCTGTGGGGAGCACAGCCCCCTACAGAAAACACTCTTTGAGCAGGCAGCATAATACCTGCATCAGTACTGTGCCGTCACTGTAGGGTAGGTCGGCATTTTCACTGTTGACCTACCTTGGTGCTTGCTGATGCGACTCATTCATCACTGCACATTATATAAGCAGCTAGGACTGCTTGCATTAGATGCAAGGTGGGAACACCTTTAGGCAGCTATCCTCTACAAAAATCTGCATAAGCTGTATCCTGTCTATGAGACAAACTGACCAGAACTTCCTTAGTCTACCAGCAGAGGTCGCAAGTGAAGGATATATATAGCACATCCCCAATAGAAAAGCTGGAGAAAAAGCTTTCTCAGTTGCTGCCCCCAGTTGCCGGAATCAGCTACTCAACAAGATTGAAGACTCAGAAATATTGTGCAGTTTAAGAGCTATATTTAAGCACCTTCAAACACCCTGTGTTACTGTCATTAACATCACATCTTGGTTTCTCTCTTACCTGTCCCACCATTGTACTCACTTTAAACAGTCTCTTTCTCTACCATCTTCACCTAACACAATTTCAAAGAACTACAAAAGCACACATAGATAACTCCCTAATGAAATGTATCATGGGATATACTATATATGCAAATCTCCATAAATGTTTAGTCTGGTTCTGCTTTAAGCAGGAATGCATGGTGCCAAAGGGCCTCTCACACAATCTGCAAAGGATGAGAACACAAGGCTCAGACACATGTTTCGTCATACAAAGGACTTATCAGTGTGCCTGATTTGTATCTCAACCCACGTGAAAATGAGCCAGCCCTAATATGGTCTTCTGGGTTTGGGTCATGGTGTGCTGAAAATAAGAAGGCAAAGAACTTCAGCACTATTCACTGAGGCAAGGAAGGGCACTGGCAACAAAGCCAGGTTTCAGAGAAATACAAAATTACACATATCCCCATAATACAAAGCATCATGGGATATATATGCAAATCACAATAAAAATGTAGTCTTTTTTTTGCCTTTTTATCTAGATTTCTTATTTTGATTCCTCCATGGCCCAGACCCATAAGACCACTTTAGGGCTGGTTCATTTTTCTCTGAGATGAGGCACAATGATGAGTCCTGTGTAGGACAAAATATCTGTTTGTGTCTTCTATTCTCACCCTTTGCAGATTGTGTGGGAGGCCCTTTGGCAGAACTAGCGTAAATGTTCATAGTAATTTGCATATATTATAGGGACACAGTGGCACCTTTACACTTAGGGGTGAGAGGCCTGCCTAATGTTAAACCCCTAAATTTGCTCATTAATATATTTGGCTCCCTTTAATTAAATTAGCTAAAATGTTGTATGTGTTATCTAGGAGGCAAGGTCTTGATGTGTGGAAATTTTTGTGATAGCAGATTGTGCGGTTTCTGAGATCCGCATGTGTCACTTTTTTGTAAATGTCTAACTATTTTCCTATACTTAACATGTTTTTTTTTTCTCTCCCCTACAGTCTACATTTATTTATTAGTGTCTCAGAATTATAATACTTTTGAGTCAGGGACTCTTTTACAAAGGTTCCAAATCATAAGGACAGGAAATAACAGACAAAAGAACAATTACAATAGATTTCATGACAAAATAACAAGCAGTAGCATAACATTCAATATAACACAATAGGTTGCAATCAGAGGACTAAGAAATGCAATAAACAGGTTGAAAAAAGGGATGGTGTCCAAATGGAGACATTGTCAAGAGTAGAGGTGCTGAGAGAAAAGAAGAAAACTGGGTACAGCAGAACGGGGAGAGGGTGTGGTAAATGAGTAAGACCGAGTAGGGAGGAAAGTGCTGTCAAGCTGACATGGCAAGGGAGGGGCCCATGGGGGGAGAGGGCCAAGTGATTATGGAGGGAAGTGGAGTGGCAAAGGAGGTAGGCCTGAGGTAGAAGCAAATAGAGGTTAGGTGTAGGTACCCACAGATTGGAATGAAAGGAGGTGCTGTCAGAAGATGCCATTGTCAAGTGCAGGTGTGGCTGCGTTGGAGGAGCAACACTGGGAACAGGCAGCATAGTTGAGGGCATGCAACAAACATACAGAATATAACCTCAGTAGGCAGAAAGTGCAGTAAGAGCTAAGCTGGCCATGGGGTGACACGAGAACAGGTGGTGAGATGACAAGGGGGAGGGAGGGGATATCAAGTGGTAGGCAAGAAACTACAGGAGAAAGGGAGAGGGGTAACAGTCAAGGGAGGTGGGTAGTGTGAGGGGGAGAGGGAGGGAGTAGGGGAAATAAATGGGTGTGAGGGAAGGAAGGGAAGAAGAGGAGGTGGCATTAAAAGGGTATGGTTAGCAGTTACAGGAAACTTAGGAAAAAGGAAGGAGGGTGACACAGTGGGAAGAGAAGCAAGCGAGGGTGGTGGGAAGAGTGGTTGGGGGAACAGGGAGGGAGATGGGGAAATGAGGTGAGGAGGGTAGGAACGGGACAAAGAGGAGGAGGAGGAGGAGGTGAAGAGTTGTGGAAAAGCAGGAGGCAGGAAAACTTATAAAATAATAAATAAATAATAAGACTTTATTTATTAAGTGCCTTTCAGGCACCAAGGCGGGTACAAATTTAACAATAAAATCCCAAGAAATAAATTAAAAAATAAAGATTAAGATTATAATATTACACGCATCAACTCATAAATTCTTGTCTCCACAAGTGAGTCTTAAGGGAAAAAAGGGAGGGTGGCAGGGTGGGAAGAGAAACACGTGAGGTAGGAAGGTATTGTGGCAAGGGGATCAGGGAGGGAGTCAGGGAAAGAGGGGAGTGGAGGGTGAGAAAAGGAAGAGGAGGAGGTGGAGGGTTTAGGTTAGTAGTCACAGTTGCTGACTGAGAAGAGGTGTTGATGAAGTTTGTGCTTGAATGGACCTAATCTAGATTCTGCCACTACTTCGGTGGGGGGGGGTGGTATGCCCTCTGTACAACAACACTATTACAGCGAAAACGCCGATGCTGACAACATTGACATTTTCGCTGTAATAGTCCACCCAAGACCCCAGCACTCTTTCTCCTAGTCTTACCCCCCCATCCAACTCCGACTTGAAGTTAGAATCCTACAGCTCAAGAGGTGTGGGGGGCAGTGCTCCCCACATGGGAGGTTCAGTGGGTGAAGCCCCCTAATGAAAAAACAGCCGGGGCCTCCAGTCAGATTTATGTCAACCACAAGTTGCTATTGACATAAATCCATCACTGTGATGGCAGTCGACAACTCAGTTGTCGAACTGGCATCGTAGAGCTCTTCAGGAGGCAGGTCATTTATCAAGGTAGGAGCTCTGTGCATAAAAGCCCTCTGGGCCTGGGTTGTGCAGCAGAAAGGGATATGGAAAGATGGCTTGGATGCACATTGTGTACCATGAAGGTTCAGAGCAGGAATTAGTAGGTTTTGCGCTGGGGGGAGTGAGGCCTAAGGAGATCTTTTTAGCCAGTAGGCAGGGTTGGTAGGAGATCCTGCCCTTTAGATGAAGCCACCTGGTTTGAGCATACAGGTTGTGGTGTGTGTAAGCCTGTGTGCGCCTGAGACCAACCGGCAGGCTTTATTGAGCGCAATTTTCATTCTGGACAAAGCAGTATCAGTTGCGGAGCCATAGATGATAAGACCATAGTCTATAATGGATAGCACTGAACTTGTTAATGCTAGGCAAAGTACTTCAGGGGTCATACAGTCCCTGTGCCTGTAGAGGAGCCCCGGTCTAGTGTTGACTGCTTTAGAGACCAGGTCAATGTGTTCACTATAGAATAGTGTACTACCCAGGGTTATGCCTGGGTACTTAAAATGGTGGACCTGCTCCAGTGGAGTGCCTTAGTTATTGAGAATGGTTAATTGTGATGTTTTGGGTTTGTTGTGCGGACCAGCAAACAGCATTACCTTGTTTTTTCTTTATAGTTAATAATTAGTTTGTGGCGGACAAACCAGTCTTCAACTTCAGTGAAGCTGAGCTGAAGGTTATTTGCAAGGGGTCAGGGTCTGGCTGGCTTCAGAAAATAACTGCATCATCCGCATACAGGAGGGTGTTGCTGGAGCAGGCAGCGGAGAGATCATTAAGGAAGAGGCTGAATAGAAGGGGGCAAAGGATAGAGCCTTGAGGAACTCTGGAGCAGGCAGGAAGTCTAGTTGATAGTGTGTCTCGTATTTTTACTTGCTGGGTTCTCCCTGAGAGATAATTAGCAAACCAGGAAGTAGCCTCCTGAGAGAGACCTAAGGTGGATAAAGTAGAGATTAGAAGGGTGTGACTGACAGTGTCAAACACCTTTGTGAGATCAGTATAAATTGATACCACAAGGTGTCCACGGTCAAGTGCTTTACTGATGAAATTTTTGAAATCTAGAAGGGCGGAGGTGGTACTATGTCCTTCCCTAAAGCCATATTGCTGGGGGCATTGTACGCTGTATTTGTCTAGATATGCTGATAACTGATTGGTGACAATCTGCTCCAGTGCTTTTGACAAAGGAGGGAGGATAGCTATTGGATGGTAGTTGCAATGGGATGCCCTGTCCCCACTCTTGTGGACAGGTGTCACCACTGCCACTTTCCAAAGTTGAGGGAACTAACTGAGACAGAGGGACACATTTAAAATCTTAGTGAGTGATAATAAGATAGCTTTGAGGGCTAGTTGAAGCAGCCTCAGGTCAAGTGAGTCACTGCTGAATCTAGATTTCCCCAGAACTCGCTGTAAGTATTTCCTGGCTTCCTTGGGGGTGATTGTCCTGAGGTAAAAGGGGGGGGCAGGACTTGGGGGAGGCCATGTGGGAGACAGGAATACTAGGTGGGACAGTAAAGAAGTTTGTTGGAGGTACTCCACTCAGGTCTGAGAAAGCAGTGTTGAAAGCATCTGCTATGAGTTTAGGATCCTGGGTGGTCACACCATTTACCTTGAGTGAGGATGGGTGAAATTCCTTGGGTTTCCCGGTGATGTCTTTAATGTTGGTCCAGAACTTCCTCCCATTTCCCCAGAACTCTGAGAGTGCTTCCCTAAAGTGGGTAGATTTGTCTAGACAGATCTCCTGGGTACATTTGTTTCTAGCATCTCTGTAGAGCTGCCAGTCTGTGGGATTGCCTGTTGTACCAGCTCTGTGCCAAAGGTGGTCCCGGGATGATATAAGGTTAAGGAGGGCGGAAGTAATCCAAGAGTTACTAGCGCTTTTGAGTTTCAGATTTACAGAGGCGGAAAAGATGTTGCAGGCCTTGTTAAAGGTGTTGATGAAATGAGAAAGGTTTAGTCAATGTTAAAGGCTGTGTCAATAGGTGTCCAGTCACTATGGAGGAGGTAGCACAGGAATTGGTTGACTTGTTCTTTTTTGAGGGCACACTGGAAGGCTGGAGTAGTGGGGAGTTTTGGAGACCTGTTAAACCATGTACAGATGAAAGGGGAGTGTTCACTGAGTGAGTCGGCTAGGACTACAGTATTCGAGATTCTCTCAGGGTGGTTGGTGAAAATCAGGTCCAGCATGGCGCTATGCCCTGTTCTATAGTTAGTTCTGGTTCGAACGGTGACTAATTGTGCCAGATCAATGGCGGCAGCAGCATCCTTGAATGGGTCAGCTTCGGGTGCCAGCCAGTTTATGTTGAAGTCATCAAGTGCCACAACCTCAGCCCTATTAGGTAGGTTTGTGATACAGTCTATGATCATATTGAAACCTTTGGCCTGATCACGTGGGGGGTTATAAACAGAGAGTACAGTGAGTGTTTTACCTTTGTTCTTTATTGCACTTTTGAGTGCCAAGGCCTGTGCACTATTCCCAGACATTATTTTAGGGAGAGTGTGGCCATGGAGAGAGTAACCTAAGTAGATAGCACACCCCCTCCCTTTTCCCAGCCTATCCTCTCTGAATAGAGTATAACCATCAAGAGCGACTGTGGCATCGGGTTTACATGAAATATAATTTTTCCCCCAGAATTGCAGGGGACATGTGTCATGTTCCAAGGTAGTGTCTTTGATAGGTCTGGTGTAAAATATGACAGGGTTCCCAAGTTATAAGGCTTTGAATGTTACTGTTTTCTCACCTGCACATGCGCATTAGGGATTTTGAGATAACGCTGCTTGGCAAAAGTAAAAATTTGTTGCCGCAAATGCTCATTTTTGCATTCAAGCCACTGAATTGGCAGAGCATCAAACATTTTTTATGCCGTGCCAACCATCATCTTGTTACTGTTTTCCACAAACTAACAAATGTGGAAAACACATAAAGCTGGTTGGATTTCAAAAAACAAACATTAGAACCTAACTAAATGGGACCCGTTTAGCTAGATTATGATGTTTGTTTTTTATTATGATGCTCACAAATTCCTTTTCTGGGGACCCCAAATCCTAGGTACCTGGCTTAGAGAGAGGAGCGCTTCCCCGGCATTCTCTGTATGAGAACAGTGGGAATTTCTTGGCTTCTGCAGCCACAACTGAACTCGTGCTGCTGGCTGCAGTGTGAGCTATGAGCCACCATTTGCTTCCTCATTCAAAGCTCATTATTCTAATCTCTAGGCTAAATAAATAGAAGCCCAATCATTTTACAGATGCGTTGTGTATTCAGTATACGGTAAAGTAGTGTAATGCAATTACATTATTTTTCAGTACTGCTGAGTGCTGACATTGCGAAACCAGGTCAAATTATTTTATAGTGCTGGAGTTACAGTAGTGTAGTCAAAATACATTAGGGCACTAGAGCACAGTCAAATTACTTTATATTAGTGTAGTTTTGTTAATGTATGTTCAAGAAATGGAACGCAGTTAAATGATTTTCCAACAGCATAGTGTGGTCTATATACTACATGCTAAAGTGGTAGGATGCTAGGTGGTAGTTTCACCACTGCAGGTAACTGAGCAATATGATGGAAAATGAAGACTTGGTAGAAAACGCACAAAATGTAATCTCCAATTTTAAGAAAACAAACCAGCCTGTCATAGAAAATGTGCCAGAATCCCTAAATGAAATGAAATAATTAAAAACACAGAGCAAACTGGGTCTTGTGACTCTCCCATAGCAATGACGGCACACAGTAGGAAAGTACAGAGAACAACCTTTCCCATGACTGCAGCACAAAGCCTGATTGACAGGACCTGCACGGAGCCCCAGACTGAAAGCCAGCAGCAAACTGGCTGTCTTCCTGATTCAGCACCTGTCAGATCTGCCACATAGAGTAAAGGAAAAGCAGTCAGAGAAGCAGGTGGGATTATTAGACCAGACGGCCAAAGCTGGATTCCCGACCCAGCTAAGCTGCCAAAATACAAAATTAACACTGTGGAAAGTAATGGTACTGAGGCCATAAATATGGAAAACATAAAGTGCAATATCCCTATTGAGTACAGTCACAGCAGTCAGTTACTGAAGGAGCAGAATCCTCAAACCAAACTGAAAATCCCTCTGAAATGTAAAAAATGCTGAAATTCAAGTAATTCAAAAACTCTTTTCTCCAGTACAGGAGCTTTCATTAATATACCCAGGGCCCCTAGTACTCTGCGGCAGAATTTTCTAATTTCTGCAGCAGGGCTCCTTGGTTTCTTCGGTAGCATTCTCTGATTTTTACGGCATGATTTATTCATTTCTCTGGCAGAATGCAGTCCAGTCATTGACTAAATATGATGTGATGTCATTGATGACATCATATGCTGAGCATAGAGGAGAGGCTTCGGTATAAACAAGATGGGGAAAAAAGCCTGACACTATGGAAAAACAGTATATTTAAATGAAAATTCACCAAAAACAGTGAATTCTGCAGCACTATACAGTATATATTCTGCGGCATGATGCAAATTCTGCGGAAAATTCTGCAACCACAGAATCACAGAATTCCAGGGGCCTTGAATATACTCCAAGCACAAAGCAACTTCTCCCTTGAATTTAATTTGCTAAGTATACCAGAAATAGTGCCATAGTTGTTAAAAAAATTATTGCATTATGTACCTGGCAGAAAGACTCGGTTTGACCACTTTCAAAACAAGTATGGTTTCGTGCCACCGTAATACTAATAAGCAGACAAGTGCTCCAATCTTGTGTTTTCACTTTCAGCACTTTTAGGAAAAAAAAAATTAAATCAATATCAAAATACAGTGCTGTAAAGAAACAAAACTTGGGCTGCATTGCCTTGTATGGTTCATTTTTCATAATGCCCACATTTGTTTGATAGGGGGAGCAGAGATGCTGCCTTAGTTCAGTGAGTCCATTCTTGTAACTGAATGCAGAATCAGTAGTAGCAGCCATTCAACAGTGTTGGCTTATGCTACAACTGGACTGGGATTGTGCTGTTCCTGTTATTTTCATTTTATTTTCTGGTGTTTAGTGCATCCTCCCCACACCACCAGTCGCCATCCATGGTATTTTGATTTTATTCCCTGGTGTCAACCCCCCCCACCCTCTGATCACCATCCCCATTATGCTGGTTTGTTACCTGGTGTCTAGTGGCATCACTCGCACTCCCATTTCAGACAATACCCTGAAATGAAGAAAACGGTCCCTAGATGATTTTTTTATTTTACAAAAATCTGCCCCCACACACCCTCACTCACCTGAATAGGTCCAAGGTTTGAGATCCACTCTCTGATTGAAGACACGTGTTGCTGCTGGAACTGGCAACTGCAATATGAGAAACTAAGGTAAATGTGGTTCAAAGTATTTCAATGGGGCTTTTATCTTTGGTGCATAACTTTGTCATTTTTTAACAGTTTGACCCCAAATTTTCAACATTGCCTTTTGGGGATCCCACCACATGAATGAGGACTTCTATTGTGTATACCTCTTGTATTATATATTTTTTCTTTGTTCTACATTTTATATCTCCTGTCTATGTAACTGCAAACTGTATGTGTATGTGCCTCAGGACCTACTTGTGAATGAGCTTGCTCAACGGAGTCTTTCCTGCAATAAACTTGAACTTGAACTTGATAGGACTGTCATTACACAACTCGTGCCTGAAAGGTGATTTCATGGTTGGTGGCAAATTCACCTTTTGGGTGAGAGTTGGAAAATCTTTTCTGCCCTTGTTCATGAGGCAGGTTCATAAGAAGGCCATGTTGAAAATTTGGTGTCAAAATATGTAACAAGCATTTGTCAAATGTGAACGCTTGCTTGCAGGTATTTGCAGTGGCATTTGGCACTTGGACATGGCTTAAAAAAATCAGTGACAAAGAAGTACAAGCATTTGTCAATGCTGAATGTTGCTTGCTTCTATGTGCTGTTTAGGTATTTGGAAGCCATTGGAGTGCAAATATTGAGAATTCGCGAACTTACGAGCGTGCGTAGGAACTGTGCAACGCACGCTTGTAAAACAGTCATTTTTAGGAATTTTTTCACCAAATTTTCAACATAGCCATTTTAAGACCTCTGCTCATGAACAGTGTCACTGTGATTTTCTTAATGTGTCCCATACATTGATTTCGCACACCGACTGCGCCATTGTGCGCTACATGGGTGGAAACACGTTTTGGGCAGGATGTGAAAAATGACAGCTGTACTGCTCATAAGGAGGTGTGGTAAAATGGCAATGTTGAAAATCTGGAGTGAAAATATTGAAAATTTGCAAACTTACGAACGTGCGTAGGAACTGCACAACGCACACTCGTAAAACAGTCATTTTTAGGAATTTTTTCACCAAATTTTCAACATAGCCATTTTAAGACCTCTGCTAATGAACAGTGTCACTGTGATTTTCTTAATGTGTCCCATACGTTGATTTCGCACACCGATTGCACCATTGTGCGCTACATGGGTGGAAACACGTTTTGGGCAGGATGTGAAAAATGACAGCTGTACTGCTCATAAGGAGGTGTGGTAAAATGGCAATGTTGAAAATCTGGAGTGAAAATATTGAAAATTCGCGAACTTACAAGCCTGTGTAGGAACGACGCAACGCACACTGTAAAATGTCATATTTAGATTTTGACCAATTTCATGGTTTTAGACCCTTCTTCATGATATAACATTGTCATGGCATTATTCAGACCCAAAGGGTGATTTCGTGCAGTGACTGTGCAGTGACTGTGAAATCACCCTTCGGGCCCGAATAACGCCATGACAGTGACATCATTCATGAGAAGGGGTCCCAAAAACCCCATGTTGAAAATTTGGTGCAAAAATTCCCAAAAATGCCTGAGATATGCACAAAGTTGAAAACCCCCTATCTAGCCCATTATACAGCTTACCGGCATTTCCTCAGTTCGCGGTCGGCTTTGAAGAGTGCAGACGTGTTCCCGGTCCACCGAAGATCATCGCGCCGAGCTCCGGAGGTAAGTATGGGGTGAGGGGTGTGGGAGGTGGGGTGCGAGTGGGTGGGTGCAGGTTGTGGAGGGGGCCTGGGAGAAGCGCCGCGGGGACCGCTTTTCAATTTACAGGTTTAAAAAAGCAGACAACGTGGGATGTTTGCCACGCTGGGGTGGCTCCCAGCATGGCAGAAGGATGGCTGGGGCCGTGGAGCTGACAGGGATTGGTCACCCCGTCCAGCAGACGACATGGGACGGGACGTTTGCCATGCTGGGTGGGCTCCCAGCGTGGCAGAAGGATGGCTGGGGGCCTGGAGCCGACGGGAGATTGGGCACCCCGCCGGCAGATGACGCTGGGCGCTTGCCATGCTGGGGTGGGCCCCAGCGTGGCAGCAAAGATTTGGGAGATTTGAAAGTTGTAGATGACAGCGTGGCTTTGAAGAGAAGACCACCGCTGTCATACACAGCACCACATCCGATTGGTGCAGGACTGCCACGCCTGCTCAATGGAGCAGGGGATTGCAGGAGAGGGGCACACCTCCAAAGTGTCCCATTCTCCCAAGATATTCCTTGCGCATGCACTCAAACGAACGTAAAAATGACAAAGTTATGACCATTCATTGCAATTTCGCTATGCATGCTCATAACTTTGAAACTTTTAAATATTTTGTTGCCATATTTCCAGTATAGCCTTCATATTACCCCACCTCATGTATATAACAGCTGTCATTTTTTAAATCCTGGCCAAAATGTGTTGTCACACCTGTGATGTGGAATGGTGTTCCAGCTGCACAGAATTATGTTTTGGCGATGATTCAGAAATTTTCTGTACCAGGTACTTGAGGTGGGATAATAAGATGGTTAGGCTGACAATTTGGTCACTGTTGTCCTATTTGGCCCTGTGCTTCCACAGCTACATACATATACACATCTGTGGAGGGATAGGAGCCCATGGCCATGTGCTCCCACAGGCAAACAAGGGTACAATTATGTTATCTCAAAAAGTAAGGAAATCAATTGCAAAAAGCTTTGTTAATGCTCTAGTTAGGATTAAAGCCATAAAAGTAGGGAAATGTGGTGTTAGGGTTTCCAAAGCTAACATTCTACCCCACCCTGCACACACTAACAGGCATCAGGGATGTGCCTTGAGGCCATCTACCTTAACACTCACCTCATTCTTCTATACTGTACCCAGCTCATCTTATTTACATATGGAATGGGGTGAGCATTAGGGCTGATGACACTCAAGGCACCCCCCGATGCCCATTGGTGTGTGCAGGGTGGGAGTGGGGTGTTAGCTTTGGAAACTCAAATGTCACATTGCCCTTCTTTTGTGGCTTCAAACCTAACTAAAGAGTTAAAGTTTTTTGCAAGATATCTCTCTCTCTCTCTCTCTCTCTCTATATATATATATATATGTATACACACACAAATAGAGAGATAGATACATATATAGATATAGCTATATATATAGATACAGTATATATATATATATATATATATATAGATAGATATAGATAGATATATTCTTTGCAAAAAACTTTGTTAATGCAACAGTTAAGGTTGATATTCCATCGACAAAAGTAGGGAATGTGGTGTTAGGTTTCCAACCCTAACTCGCAGTGAACCCCCCCCTCCCCACAAGCAGCAAAAGAGGCATGACAACACAAGGAAGAAGAGACAGCCATCGTTGGTAAGACAAACAACATACAGCTCTGTAAAGATAACACAAAGACATCCATCATCGTTGTCACCAGGTATATGAGTTCTATAATATGGTTATTTTTGAAATTCAACAAATTTTCAACATGGGCATTTTAGGCCTCCTCATGAACAGTGGCACTGTGATTTTGTTAATCTGTCCCAAAAGTTGATTTTGCACAGTGACCATGCCCATTGTGCACCACATTTTGGGCAGGATGTGAAAAACAACAGCTGTACTGTTCATTAGAAGGTGTGAAAAAATGGCAATGTTGAAAATCTGGAGTGAAAATATTAAAAATTGGCGAAGTTATGAGCGTGCATAGAAACTGCCCAATGCATGCTCATAATGCAGTAATTTTTTGGACTTTTTCCACCAAATTTGCAACATGGGCTTTTTGGGACTCCACCTCATGAACAGTAGCAGTGTCATTTCATTAATCTGTCCTGAAAGGTGATTCCACATAGCGACCGCGAAATCACCTTTTGGGACCAAGAAATGAAATGACAATGACATATTCATGAGACGGGTCCCAAGAACCCCATGTTGAAAATTTGGGGCTAAAATTCAAAAAATGGCTGAGATATCAACTTAGTTAAACCCCCATTACTTCCCATTATAAAGCTTACTGTCATTTCTTCACATCGCAGTTCGTCTTTGAAGAGTGCAGACACTTCCCATTTCAGACAAGATCACAGCTCCTGACCTCTGGAGGGGTATGGGTGAGGGACTGCGGGGAGGTGGGTACACAGAGGAGGGTGGGGATGGGGAGGGGATGGGAGACATCAGTGGACCGCTTTCTTGTTTGCAGGGAAAAAAAAGAAAAGGTGAGGGAAGGTTTTCTTAATTTACAGGTTAAGAAAGAAAAGAAATTAGACACACTGAGGTGGGGTCCCACTGTGCTACAATTTGGGGAGGGAACGGAGGGAGCGTGAGGCAGCAGAAATGTGGACGGTTGCAGGAGGGTCTTATTGTCTGTCAGGGGACGGATGGGAGCGGGGAGGGCAGCAGTAGTGGGAGGTTGCGCTGTGGCGGGTGGCAGGAGCTGTGAGCATGCCAACATGGAGATTGGGCACCCCAATGTTAACTTTCTGCAGATTGTGTGGCGGACTGCAGGAGCCACCATTTTTACTGAAATGTTTCACCAGGAAAGGCACATAATGGAGACATGCCATCTGCTGCTGCAATGACAAGCTTGTCTCTGATTGCAGTGGCACATTTGTTTCATCTCCCTGGCTCTCTTTGAAACTGCTGTCATTGACAGCATGCTCACTCATTGGGAGGCTGAGGGAGGCACCCACTAAAGTGTTCCCTGCATTTGCCAACACTGACACACCTCTACATTTCTGCTACCACTACAAAATGCTGCTTGCGCGTGTGCGCAAGCCAACATAATAACCCGATCCCTGTTTCCATATAGAGTAGGGACCCCCCCAGCCCTGATCACTATAATAGATAAAAAAATAACCCAGTCCCTGTTTTCATAGTGTAGGGGCCCCCCTAGTTCTGATCACTGTAATCAATAAAACCTGATCCCGATTTCTATTGTATAGGGACCCTCTTCCCCACCCCAAATCACTCTAATAAAAAAAAAGATCCCGACGAGGATCACGTATGAGCTCCTACTAGGCAGATGTGTGGCTCTCCTGCTCCCACCTCAACGAGTTAACTAGAGCTATTAAAACTATCTAAAAACTACTACTGACTTTGCTTATATAATTCTACAACTTTACTAAGCCTTTAAGACTCACCCGACTACCACTTGCGGTGTAAATGATCGGTTAATTGGCGGAAAGTGGATATAGAAATGAAACAGGCCCTGCCATCATGGACACCACCACCAACACCAGATAAACAGTCTAAACAGGCCAAGACACAGAGTGTTACCATGGCTAAAGGATCTCAGCCCACTGCTGCTGCAGCTCCTCTCTCAGAAGACAGATCTTTGGCTGAAATGGCATCTCTTAAAGCAGCTCTCCAAGAATTTGGTTTGGATCTCAAGTCCATTAAGTCAGATCTCAAAGAAACAAATAAAGCACTGGCTGACATTTCATCTTGCACCACACTGCTCGAAGGCTGGAAATCCCACACGGAGCCAGAAATATCTTCTCTCAGACAGAAGCTCTCTAAACTCGAGTTAAAACTTAAGGATCTGGAAGGCCAAAACAGGCGTAATGACCTGGTGATTTTCAGCCTCCCAGAGGATGCAGAAGGGCATTCGTCCGTTCTTTTTGCACAAAAATTGCTATCCAAAATAGCAGGCCCCCCATCACACTCAGGGAGCTACATTGTCAAACGGGCCCACAGATCTTTACAGCCTAGACCACTCCCAGGCTCAAAACCAAGGCCCTTCATTCTACGTTTACTGAGTTACTTAGATTGACAGCATGTTTTAACAGCAACTAAGGATTTAAAAGAACTTAAATGGGAAGATTCACCTCTGTGTATTTTTCAGGATCTGCCAGCTGCCACCTGGCAAAAACGAGCTGAATATCATCCATCGATTTCCAAGATAATTGCTGCTGGGGTCAAATTGTGAATGTTGTATCCTGCTAGGTTATCAGCATTGCACCAGGGTTCCTGGAAAACCTTTGAGAACATGGAGCTCACAGCGAGGGACCTTCCGACACTGTTTCCAGACATATTCACCCAGCGCTGATGAAGCTTATACTCTTACACCTGGTGATATTTTGCAAGTCAGAAAGTATTGCCTAATACTATCTGCCAAGCATAACTCTGCCATGTACACTACCGGTCAAAAGTTTTAGAACACCCCCATTTTTCCAGTTTTTATTGAAATTTACGCAGGTTAATGTCTCAATGTACTCTGAAATTAAAGCATAGAACAAATAAACAATTGGAGGTAAAAAAGAAATCATAGAATCATTTTGTTTAACAAAATTTAATCTAAATTTTTGACTCATCAAAGTAGCCACCTTTTGCAGATATACTGTAACCGCCGAACACACTCGTGGCATTCTTCCTACAATGGACATCAAATATTGTTCGGGAAGTTCTTCCCAACACTGTTGCAGAAGTTCCCACAAGTGTGTTGCACTTGTAGGTTTCTTTGCTTTCACCCTTCTGTCCAGTTCATCCCAAACCAGCTCGATGGGGTTTAAGTCTGGAGACTGTGCTGGCCATTCCACAATTTGAAGCCTACCGTCTTGTTCTTTTCCTCAAGGTAGTTCTGACATAGCCTGGAGGTATGTTTGGGTCATTATCTTGTTGTAGGATGGACCCTGACCAACTAGGCGAGACCAGAGGGTATTGCATGGCGCTGCAAAATGCTGTGGTAGCCCTTTGCTTCAGGGTGCCAGTCACTCTGTGCTGTTGTCCTGTGAGCCGCCTATCACGCAAGCTGTTGACTCTCAGAAACTTGTCTTCTGATTCTGTTGTGGCTTTGGGTCTGCCAGACCTCTTCCTGTCAGAGTTTCCACAGTTTCCAAGTGCCTTTGATGGTGTAGGAAACTGTACTCACTGACACCTTGGCTTTTGCAATTTCTCTACAGCAGTTTTGCTAACCTAAACTTTTTTTTTAACCTGTAGCAGTTTACCGCTTACCTTTGTACCATTTCAGGTTATTCACTAGACTTGAATTGCTTAAATTTCAATAAAAACTGGAAAAATGGGGGTGTTCTAAAACTTTTGACCGGTAGTGTAGCTTATAAGGCAACTTGAGCTGTGGGTCAGTGAAAAGGAATCATGCAACAGAGATATTGTGTTCATCTAAGTCACAAGTAAATCTTTCCTTCATAGCCTTGTGGGCCCGAGTTCTGTTTCACCATGTTGGCTTACCTTGGGCTTTCTCCTACTCCACCTTGAGAGTGCGATTGTTCTCCTCGACAGTGTGCTCATTTGCAAGGAAGCTGGACCGGCAATTCATTGTGATCCATAGTAGCCTTGCTCTCATTCTGGGTTTTCGTTTTACACTAGTTGCTCCCTCTCAAATAATTTCCGGGATCAGAGTTCTGTATCACCATGCTGGCTTATTTTGAGTTTTTTCCTGCACCACCTCGAGAGTGTGATGACTCTCCTCGGCAATGCGCACATTCTCGAAGATGCTGCACGACTGTGTGAATACCGGCATTTCATCAGGAATTGCGATTGTCTGCATATGCAAGTTTTTTATAGAACCCTTGATTTTATTTCGGTTTTTGTTTTGTTTTACTCCTGGACTCTGTTCTAGTTTTGTTTTTTCAGCTCTGTCTGCTTTCCTTTACCAGGACCAAGTCACTATAAATTGGCCATGCTGTGGCCTGACTCATGACTGAATGTTATTTTCAACAAAGATTAAAACATTTTCCCTTTTGTCTTCCTAGTTACACTTCTATCATTGGGCCAGTGGGGAATGCTCAGCAAGGTTTGCTTAGGGCTGGTTAATTTTAAATTTTCTGGATTTTTCTATCCTGTAGACATGGGTCCTTTTGGTCCCTCATATATTACTTTACTGAGTGGAGTTTTAAGGGGTTGTTCATGGGTCTAGATTTACTTTTTTGAGAACTTTCATTTGGGATAAAGATTTGGGGTGGGTTAGGTTATACCTGTCCTCTTGGAGTTTTGTGTATCTGAGGTGGGTTAGAAGGGTGCAGAAGTGGTGTTGGGGTATGGGAATGTCTGCCACTGTTAGACAGTTTCTTCCCCTAATAGTGCATATTTTGTTTCGATCGAAGTGTAGTAGATTATGGTCTCCTTATTCGTATCACAGTAGTCATTATGGTTGGTTATAAATATTGCTCCTGGAACATAAAAGGTGCCCAGACTCCTGCCAAAAGATCCAAGTTTTTTTTCATCTCAAACACCCGCAAATTGATATAGCCTTTTTACAACTGACTCACCTATTGCCTAGCCAAGTCCATTATCAATGTAGAAACTGTGTGGGTCAGGTATTTGGCTCTGGTTTGGATTCCTGCAAAAGGGGAGTCACTATTATCATAGCCCGTAGGATCCCATTTTGACTCCTACCCAAGATTGCTGACCCTGGGGGACAGTTTATGATCCTACAAGCCCTCCTGGGCCACTCAGAAGTTATTCTGTGGTCCATTTATGGACCCAATATGGATGATCCAGATTTTTTCACCACTTAGATGTGCACATTAAGCACATGGTCTGCCCTTCCAATAATTTTTGGGGGTGACTGAAGTCAGGTCCTATCCAATAGTTTAGATAGATCTAGTCAGACTAGGTAGAGGTTGTCACCAGCCCAAAAAGCTATCCATGACTTAATGTGAACCTTTGGTCTCACAGACCCCTGGAGAATTATGCATCCTGATCGTAAAGAATGTTCCTTCCATTCCTTTCCTCACTACTCTTTTTCCTGCATAGACTACTTCCTGGTGTCCATAGATCTCCTGCCCAGCATTTATCTAGCTTATTATTCTCCTAAGGTTATTTCAGATCACCAAATAACTCATCTTGACCTGGATCTTTTCCCTAGCATCCACAGAGACAGTCTGGAAGCTTAATAATCAAATTTTGAAGTCAGAGGATTATATTCAACACTTCCAAATATTCATTACCAACTTCATGGAGTATAATGCTCCCTCCATGGATAAAAAATACTTTCTATGGGGTTCATTAAAATGTGCACTACGAGGAGAATTAATATGTATTGTGACTAAACATAAAAAACAAAGAGCTGCAGTTCTCTCCTCTATTTTAGAAAAACTATCAGCTGCTGAATCCCTCCTTTCTCCTTCTTCCCCTATTGAAGATTGGGAAAGGGTGGAAACTCTTCGTGCTCAATATAATCAAATGGTTGCAGAAAAAGCAGAGTTTCTTTTGCTTCATTTCAAAGCCTCTTACTTTGATCGGGGGAAGAGCCAGCAGACTCCTAGCCCTACGTTTACATGCCCAGATAGCTGATAAAATATTTTATTCTGTTCACTCGGCTTCTGGCTCACTTCTCACCTCCCCTTCTCTCCAGATATAGTTGAAGATTTTAGGGAATTTTACAGTGATTTATATACCCTCCTGCATCTTCCATCACTCCTCAACAACTGGACTCCTACCTCTAGGATATTAATCTCCCTGTTCTACTAGACCCTCAAATTGCTAGTTTAAAAGCCCCCATCACTTTGGCAGAAGTTTGCTCTGCTATTGACTCACTCTCTCCAGACAAAGCTCCTGGGCCAGATGGCTTTTCATCTAATTTTTACAAAGTATTTAAGTGGTTGGTAGCACCTATTCTCTTGGACACCTTCCACTATATTTTTCAAGAAGGGCTAACTGATTTTTCTTTCACCTCAGCAACCATAGTCGTCCTTCCAAAGCCAGGCGAAACCCCCCTATTTGTTTCTAATTACAGACCGATTTCCCTAATTAATGTGGTCCTCAAAATGTTAGCTGAAATTCTTTCCTCTAGACTATGTCTAGTGTGGGAATCACTGCTCAGTGATGAACAGGTGGGCTTTGTTAGAGGCATGTTATCATCTGATAATCTAAGGAAGTTATCATACGTTTTTTCTGCATCTAGAGACTCCACCACTCCTGCGGCGTTGGTTTCTCTGGATGTGGAAAATGCTTTAGATAGAGTATCCTGGGAATTTCTTTTTTTATTACTACCCAAATATCGCATCCCCCAGAATTTACATGATGGGTTAAAATATTATATACATCCCCTTCAGCATGAGTGCAATGTAATGGGATTCTTTCTACCCCCTTCCCACTTTCTCAAGGTACATGTCAGGGCTGTCCCTTATCCCCCTAACTCTTTAACCTATTTCTTGAACCCCTCATCAGGAAACTTAAAAATTCCCCCCTCATAAGAGGTATAATGGTAGGTAACCCCGTGTACAAAATTTCTGTTTACAAGGATGACATACTCTTACACATCTCTTACTCAATCACTTTCTACCACTTTCCAGATTATCTCCCATTTTGGATTCATCTCAAATTATATATTAAATCTGGACAAAACTTAATTCTTTCACCTTAACAAGTACACTGTAAGAGCCGATATAATTCACATGGGTATTCAATGGTGTACAGACAAGTTAAATTATCTTGGTATTAACCTACATCCTTCTCCATATACTATGAAAAATCTTAACTTGGACACTATTGTTACTACAATCAAAGGGGACCTTCAGCGCAGGTCCAGACTTCCCTTGTCATTGTGGGGTCATATGAATATCATTAAGATGAATGTCCTTCCATGTATTCTATATCCCGCTACAAATGTTTAATTGGAACCTCCCATTATCCTGGTTCACACACCTACATAAATCTATTAGTTCCTTCTTATGGCTTGGGAGAAAGATCAGATGAACCTATTTGAAACTCACTCATCAAATAACAGATGGTGGGCTCCAAGCACCCAACATTTACCTTTACTATCTAGCTATCCAAATGACTAGAATAAGATTCCATCTGCTCCCTATGAATCCTATTTAGAATTCTCCATACTGTCCCCTTTGGGTTGGTATCGAACAGACACTGTGCTCCACACATGATATCAATTCCAAATCTCTCCCCTTTGTCCCCAGAAAGAATCTTCCTAGATCTCTACGAGATTCATCTCTTGGCTCCTTGCTTCAAACACAATCCCAATTGAATTCCTTTCTCAAAACAGATGTCTATAGGGATATGGCTCAACCTCTTTTCAATAACTCTAACTTTTTAATGTCTGGTAAAACTCTCAAACTTCACACCTTCAATATGGGTGTAAGTAAGGTGCAGGACCTGGTTATGGACCAAAAACTCGTGCCCTTTCAGGTTGCCAGTTTCCATTTCCATTGAACCCCTACTCAGGTATTCAAATACTCCCAGATTTCCCACATGCTATTACACTATTTCAGTTTTGGTTGTTGGTCTAAATCCTTCACGATTGCCCTCTCTACATATATTAGCTCCATCCCTAATACCAATTTCATATACATACAAATTCTTAGTAACTATGTTAATGACCATGGAGGGTCAAAGGTTTTATTGGTGGGATAACATTCTTCCATTGACTGCCCCCTCCAGATCGTGGCTTAAAATCTGGAAGCATTTGTACAGATACATTAAGTGGGACAGATATAGATACATGCAATTTCAGATTAATCACAATTTGTATTTTACACTACTCAAACTTTACCAAATGGGCAGGTTGATCTCTAGCCAATGTCTTAAATGTCAAAAGGCACCTGGCAACTTGCTTCATATGTTGTGGTCTTGTGAACAAATTGATTCCTTCTGGTCAGACATCCAACAGCAACTCAACCCTTTACTGGCTCTGTCAGATAATTTTAATCCTGAGATATGTTTCTTAGGTGACTATACCCAGTTGAGAGGTCATACACAAAGAGCCCATACTGTATGTTACTAATCGCAGCTTGCACCAAGAAAGTTATTTTGAGACATTGGCTAGACATGACCGCACCTACTTATGTAGAATGGTATAGAGGGGTTTTGTTTGCACTTCAAGCAGAACGTATCATTGCAGGTACAACAAACAGAATGGACAAATATAAACAAATTTGGGATACATTTTTTACCCTTATATCGATTCATTAAGTTCACTTTCATATACAGGCCCCCTAGTGGCAATTTCACCCACCTTTTTTTTCTTTCTCTTCAATACCTGTAGTCTGGGATTCAGTGCTATTTTCTGATAATATGACCTATTACCCAACTCAGTGGCAGACAGGGAGGGATGGGAGGGTGGAGGTTACAGATAACTTCAAGACATATATAATTTTTACACTGTATAGAATGTCTTTGTTCTTCACCTATATTCTTAATTGTTGCATTTTGTATGGTGTGTATATTGTCTGTACAATGGGTTTGTAGTTGTTTGTTAAATAAATAATAACGCTTACTTAATTAAAAAAAATAAAGAAAAGATCCCCATTTCCATAGTGTAAGGACACCCTTCCCCAGCCCCAATCACTGTAATAAATAAAAAAATAACCCAGTCCCAATTTCCATAGTGTAGGGACCCCCTCACCATCCCCAATCACTGTAAAAAAAAATCCCATTTTACATAGTGTAGGAACCCCACTCCCCAGCCCCCATCATTGTAATGAATAAGAAACCCCCTGATTCCTGATGGCTAGTGGTCCCCCCACCCTGGTAGGCAGTAACACACCAACCCCCATCCCAACTTGTGCTGGTAACTGGCACAGCCCTCCTCACCCTGCCGTGGCCAGCTGCCAACTGATTGGCCCTGGAGTGCATACAGTAAATAGTATACGCTCATTGGTTGTTCACTTGGTTGGGACCACTAGCCACCTGGAAATGGAAATTGTTTTTTTTCTTATTCATTACAGTGATTGGGGGTGAAGAGAAGGGGTCCCTATACTATGGACATGGGGATCGGTTTGTATTTTATTTAGTACAGTGATCAGGGCTGGGGAGGGGAGTCCCTACACCATTGGAACAGGGATCAGGTTATGCCATGTGCTTATAAGCACACAGCCTGATCACAATTACTAGTTGGGCCAACCTCACAACACACAAAATAAAAAAAAATTACTGAGCCCCTCTTCTGTGTTTTCCAACTACCTACAGCTCTCTAGTTGACAACAGTAATTTTACCATTCCCCCCACTGCTGCAACACTCACAATCACACTTACAGATGCATGCACCTAAAAACAGCTACAAAATGCATCCTCTTGGCATTCCCTTACTTGCCATGGCACTCTTAAACATAGCCCTACAAGGTTTGCAAAACAGTACTTCAGAATTAGCATTACAGTAATTTGCAGCATAGACTACTAACTTTTAGTTTTCATTCTTACTTTTCATAGCATATCATTCACCATATACATATCATGAATTCATTAGCCACTACACACATAATATATCAAGCAACCATTGTAGACCAATCAGAGCACTACTTTCCCTTGCACATGACACAGTCTTATTTTCTGACATATCTATCACACACACACACACACACACACACACACACACACACTGTATGTTATCAAAACAAGCATTTTCCTGTACAGTATTTTTTTCTCACATTTTTTTTTTGTAAATATCATTGAGTGATACCAAATGCTGCAAAGTCCCACTGTGCATAGTATTGTGTTTTCTTACTCTACAATCAGTACCTCTGGCTGATGTATTAGTGCATATACCACATCCCCCGACACAGATGACGAAGACAAACCAGTGATTCTTTATGATAACACTGTGTTACCATGACTCAACATTTTGTTGTTTTTAACAATTTATTTTAATCCTGTTCTTTATATTTAACAATTTGTTATTATAAACAGGTGTTTTCTGAGAACATAAGGATGTTTAAGGACTCCAGTATGGACACTAAAGTATTCATACTCCTGTGTGTCTGAAATGTATCACCGTAGCAATATTCCTGAGGGCACACTAGAATTGCTACAACTATCCCCCTCCCACAAACAATATAGCCTGCATGGCTCACTTCTGAACTGCATGTTGTATGTTTACCTTACTAAGTGGTATGATACTGTAATTGAAGTAGACAGTATGCCATACACACACTGACTGCTAGAACACTAAAGTATGTCCCATACCTCTCAACCTGCTAGGACCAAAATCAAGGACACTCCCCATAAAAATCAGGAACAAATGACCAAAATCAGGGACAACATATTTTATTCAGAGTGGCGCTGTACCATCACATGACTTGTACATCACATGATGTAGTACACTGTACATATGTAAAGTACCTTGAGTTTATGCTTTTTAAATGTCAAATTCAGTTGCATACTACCAAATGGCACAATAAAAACACACAGGCAAATGTTTACTTGCTTCTGTTGTAATTTCTCATCATCTACTGTACTTATTTGAAACTCTAGAGGAACATGGGCAATGCTAGACAAATAATTTTTTTTCGGATTCAATGTTAAGTCAATTTCCAGGCTTTTAAGGATCCAGTTTTATTGATTTTCAGACTTAAAGGAGATCTACTGGCAAACGTAATTGAACCACTGCAGCATGCAATGTGGCTCAAGCACCCCGATCCCCCCATAATATATATTTTGTAATACAAATACCTTAATGCTCGTAAACTTCTATTCTCCCTGTGGTGTAATCAGCATTTTGTTAAACTGGGTACAGAGCCCCAGAGATTGCGCTGCCAAAAACTGCGACATTTGCCCCTTCCAATATATTGTGCATATGTGCAGAGATTTAAACATCTCCATAGTTTGGATGCCAAGCACTATTTTTACAAAATTTGCCTTAATGCCAAGTGTGTACTCAATTATGTTTGCTGGTAGATCTCCTTTAACTGAACAGAAATATACTGTATTGGAATGCAGCACATGTGTGTGAGTGTGTGTGTGTCTCTCTCTCTCTTTCTCTCTCTTTCAGTAGAGTGTCATCATTACAGAGACCAATGAACCTGTGGAATGCCAGGGGAGGGGTGTCTCCTACAGCCTGTTGTCTTCTGCTTGCACCAGTTTAACCCTTGCTGTGCCATCGACTGGTACCAGTCCAGAATTCCAATACTTGCTAATTCTGTCAGTAGTAGTCTAAAAGTTAAACAGATCTTCTAGGCTTACACTGGCATTCTGAAAATCCAGAAGAGAAACCAGCAAGTCAGGACTTGAGGACAGGGAGTCTAAATTTGGTAAAACCCTGAAACAAATGGGACAGTTGAGAGGTATGGCATGTCCTACAACTGTTGATGGTACCTTGCAAATAAAAAGCATATGCATTCCTCTGGTTATCCTTCCTGACTGACAATGAACACTGCAGATCTGTTTTAGCTCAACAGAAAAGCAGGTTGTTGACTGGTTTATCAAGATCTTTCCATATGATGCCTGTGCTCCAAGAACTGCACTGACTGCCAGTTCAGTGGCAGATCACCTTCAAGGTCAGGTTACTGACCTACAAGGCCCTACACAGTCAGGGACCTTGGTACTTGCAAGAACTCCTTTGTCTCAACTGCCACCTCTGCCCACTCCACTCCACCAATGAGGGATTGCTAGACATTCCCAGGGTTTGACTTAAGACCTCAGGGGCCCACTCATTTGCTTTTGCAGCCCCTGCCCTGTGGAAGTCTCTATCTCATTGGGTGAGAAAGTGCCTGACCATCCAGAGTTTTAAGGTCACCCTGAAGACACCTTTATTTGGTCTGGCTTTTTTAGACAATGAGAGTCACTGAATTGGTTTAAATAATAATGGTTACTGAGTTATGCTGAGTATTTGATGTGCTTGATAATTTTGGATCTGTTTGTGGGGTTTTTAATTACTGTATTGTTTTAATATGTTATTTGTATTCAGTCTGTGTTTTAATTGTATAGGAGCATTGAGCTTCGGAAATGTGCTTTTTAAAAATTAAAGTTTGATTGATTGATCGATTGATTGATTGATTGAAGAAAGACAACTACATTCTTAGTGCATAAAAATGTCTTTCCCTAGGTTACAGCAGTGCAGATACACATTAAGATGTGTGACTAACTTTTTTCTGTTTCAGCTTGACATCCAAATGGACATCCTTGATAATACTCTCTCCCTCCTTACTGCAACACATAGAAAAAGAACAGATGCAACCTCTACAGATATATTGTAGCTCAAGAGAAGAAAAATAACTACATTCTCATTGCATACAAACTTCTTTTGCTATCTTACAGCACTGCACAAGTAATGGGCCACACAACATCCTCAGCATTGTGAATGACAAAAATAATCTGACTAATTCTTCTGAACACACATTATACCATGTAAACCATACTAACAATATTGTTATTGTAAGCCCCACCTCCAAGGAGGGGCTTATGCTCCCATTAGGGACCCCTTCTGCCTCCTTCTCCTCCCCCCCCCAGAGCTAGGGAATTTATTCATGCTCTGGGGGGTTAATCCCTGCTGGATGCCTAAAGGTGGCAGCAGAGGGCAGGTTAGGGAAGGTATATAAAGAGTGGAGACAGGATGTTTGAGGCTCTTCCAGTCCAGGCACTAGGCCTAAGGCTGGAAGGGGTGGCTAGAGGAGCAGAGGAGGCAGACAAGGAGGGAGATTAATGTTCTGGCTTGGGCTTGTGGGAGGATCCCCTCAAAATGTGCAGATAGGGACAGCCTCTGCAATGATGTGGCATCAAGGAGCCGGGAGGGGAGCTCCAAAGGGAGGCTAGCCAGCCAGGTACCTGAGTCATCAGGATAAGGGAGGCTTAGGTTAAGAGAATGCCAGGATAGGCAGGAGCCCATGAGATCCCATGTTAGGAGTGGTTTGGGCTGTCAGGGCTGTGGGGACAGTGGCAGGGTTTCCACAAGGGCAGGGCCAGTGGCATTGGTCCTCTGCTGCACCTAGTGTGGCAGGGTAGCCCAGAGGCAGAAGGAGCCAGGAAGGCCCTTCACCCATATAGAGTGACCTGTGTGATGGGGAAGGTCCTGGGGCACCAGCATCTAAGGGCCAGGTGGGTGGCAGGTCTTAGGACAGGACTTGGAGGGCAGTTCCTAGATGGAGCTTATTTCAGGCCCAGGATGTGTTTGGCAGGAATGTGGGCTGGGGGGGACCATTCTTAAGTGGTCATCTGATAGCTCGGTTAAAAAAGTGGGCGCCATTTGTCGAGGAGTGGGCTGCTCAGAGGGCCTAAGTGGTGGCAGTTCTCAGGAATTTCTGGTGGCAGACAGCCAGGGGGATGCAGCTCAGGCACTGGAGAAGGGCCCAGTCTGACGGCTGCTGCACCAGTAGAGAGAGAGAGAGAAAGAGAGAGTGCATACATGGTGGTGGAGGCTGGTGTGGGTAGTGCTTGGAGCACCAGCAGGTTCAAGGTCCATGTGGGAGGAGAGTGTATGGGTTACAAGGCCTGGGTTGAAGAGGAAAAATCCTGGTATCTCTTGAGATTTGGGCCATGGTCCAGGGGCCAGGTGGGAGAAGCAGCATGCTTCTCCATGCTGGAAATACCGCATCTGACCAATGCCAGTCCAGACAGAATGGGTAACCCAGAAAACAAACAGAAAAAAAGAGTTTGGTTTACCAGTGCCAGTGAGCCAGGAGCCTGTTGATTCTTCAATGGGAAGGATCCACTTGGGTAAACCATCCAAAATTCAGGGGGTGAAAACCTGCTTGTACTGTCTGTATAACACTTAGTCTGTTCAGTAGGTCCAGCATTGGGTGAACTGTAAAAAGTTTAGATGGCCCCATGGAGTTGCTTTATTTAGTTGGTGAAGGATGGGACCCCTGTACTCCTGAATCATTTGGAATGCAGGTGCTTAAATAAAGAAGCTGTTTGGGAAGAAATTTGGTAGTGATTTCTCCTATATTTAAGTTGGAAAGGGGGAAAATGAAATGGAAACCCCTTGTATTTATTTTGTGTCATAAGTTGTAATTCTAAGAGGCAACCATCATGCTGGCTGGTGGGCTGGCAGTATAGCCTAGAGGTTAGAGGAACAAGGTGTGAATGAGTTTGACACATCCAGCAGACGAGACCTGAGCTTGATTCTCACAACCTACACTTGCATACTCTGTGACCCTAAGCAAGTCACTTAACCACCCAGTGCTCCCAGGTCACCCCTGAAAACAGGCACTTGTGCCTAGTGGGCCTTACCCAGTTACCAAAGACTAAAATAAAAAATAAAAAAATGCTGCACTAGGACTGAGAGACTCAGGAGCTCAGAAGAGACAGGAGACTGCAGGTTGGAGGTCCTGCATCTGGCAGCCAGAGGCTTGGGATGAATGCAGATCATGGAGGTAGAGGTCGAGAGTGCATGGTGTGATGAAGCCATTAAGAGGTAGGACAGCTACTTTAAGCTCTTTATTTTGGGTAAACTAGCTTGGAGTTTTACGCATTGTGGTAGTCCTTTCATTACCCTCTGGAACATCAGCAATGATAAATTCTGCCCATAGACAGAGGGGGGCAGGGAGGGGTTACATTATTCTCCTGTTCTTCCATTGCTGCATTCACCACTGCATTCACAGCACTGCGAGAGGACCTCCACCAGTTCACAAGGACCTCCAAGGTCTGACAGAATCTGTCATGGTTTTAATTTTTTTATTTTGATCTTGGATTAACACCTTTACATAGGTTCCACATCAACAGATTAAACACAAGTTATAAAAGAAGAATAAAGAAATAAACTATGTATCGCAGAAAACAGGAACAAGCAAACAAAAAGTAGTAGGCATTGTACAATGTATGCCAAGCAATAACTTCACAGTGAATATAATAGAACATACACTTTATGACAGACAATGTGAAGCAGCCAAGGAGGCACTGTCAAGCACTGTCAGATAAATGAGTATGAAGGAGTGAGCAAGGAGATGAGAGGCAGGGATATGTTTATGTTGCATAAAATAAATAATAAACTTAGGACATAGATGTGTAGCTGCCTCAGTGGCATTGTCAAACACTGGCAGATAGGTGAGTGGGGAGTTTGGTAGTGAGTAGGAGTACAAGGGAATGATGATGTGGATAATAGGGATGTAAGCAGGGAGCGGGGGACAAGGGGAGTAAGAGAGAGGTTTAGGTAGGGAGAGGGAAAGGAGAGTTTAGATCGAGTGAGAGGGAGGGGAGGTCAGAGTTCCCAGACTGGGGCAGCTACAACAGTGCTGACGAAGGTAGCAGAGGCAAAAGTCGAGGCGACAAAGTAGGAAAATAATTTGGGCAAAATTAGTGGATGCAATCACAGCTAATACAGAAGAGATGTCGCTGTGTAATGATTAAAGTCATAGCAGGGCTCCATAGGTGAATGACCATTGTTCTTGAGTTGTACAGCAATGTGGGACAATGAAGAGCTGATTATCTGAGCCTCGTGTTCGACGGAGGTTGCAGAAAGGGCTTAGAATCTTCTGAACTCCAGAGGGCATGGGTCCTAGACTAATTTTTTTTTGCAAACGAGCAAGTTTGGTAATTGATTCTATCTTTTTACTGTAGCCAGCTTGCCTAGGCATAGAGGTCACACATATGTGTGCTGCCCTGGTGAGGTGCCTACAGGCTTTGTTATGAGCTGTGGAGATACATCGACGGGACATATCGGTAGCAGAGTCATAAATGCCCAGCCAATAATCTATGATAGAGATGACAGAGATGTGAATTGCTAACCTGAGTGATTCAGTAGTCAGGCTATGCTTGTGCCTATGAAGCAGTTCTAATTGAATGTTGACTGCTTTGACAACATTTTCTATGTGGTGAGCATAGGGTAACGTGCTATCTGTGGTGACCCCAAGATATTTGAAATGTTGAATCTACTCAAGGGGAGTACCAACACTGTTTTTAATTGTCAGTGGGTGGGAGTTATGGTTTTTTATGGGAGGTATTGAAGAGCATCACTTTCGTCTTTTTGTAATTTAGTATGAACTTGTGCCTACTAAACCAATCCTCCATGTTTGCAAAGCTGTGCTGTAGTTTGTTCTCAAGAATCTTGGGATCTGGGTTACATGTAAATATTACAGCATCATCCACGTAGAGCAGGATCTGATCTTAGCAAGAGCTTGGGAGCCTGTTTAGGAAGATGCTGAACAGAAGTGGACCCAGTATGGACCCTTGCTAGACATCTGACTGGACCACTTGGCTGTCAGATAGGATGTTAGTGATCTTCACCTGTTGTGTATGATTTGCTAGGTAGCTTTTGAACCAATTAGTAGTTTCCTTTGATAGCTCTGTGCTGGAGAGTTGCTCAAGTAATAATCACAGAAGGAGCAGGACAGAGAATTGTATCAGTTAAAGCAAAGGAAGCTGGGAAGGCAGTCAGAACAGCAAAGGCCCAAACCGAGGAAAAGATAGCCAACACAGTTAAGAAGGGGGATAAAACTTTTATGGGTACATCAGGGAGCGAAGGAAGACCAAGGGAGAGATAGTGAGTCTTAATAAAGGGGAAGGAGTGGGCAGAGGGTGACTGTGAAAAGGCAGAGATACTAAACAAATATTTTTGCTCAGTATTCACAAATGAAAAGGAGGAGGTACCTAAACCAAACAATAGAAACACTCCGGATACAGAAGTTGATACCAGCCAATTTACAGAAGAAAGGGTTCTGAAAGGACTCTTAAAACTGAAGGTGGACAAAGCAATGGAGCCTGATGGAATTCATCCCATAATTCAAAAAGAACTAAAAGTAGAACTAGTGACACCACTGACTACCCTCTTTAACAAATCATGGGAGGATGGGGTGGTACCTGAGGACTGGAGGAGGGCAGATGGGATTCCACTTCACAAAAGTGGGAGCAGGGCAGAAGCAGGCAACTACAGACCTGTTAGTTTAACCTCAGTGATAGGGAAAATGATGGAATCACTTCTGAAGGAAAGAATTGTTGAGTACCTAAAGGCCAGAGGGGCACAGGACCCAAGGCAGCATGGATTCACAGCAGAAAGGTCATGTCAGATGCATCTAATCAATTTCTTTTAATTGGTGACCAAAGTAGTAGATTAGAGAGGGACTGTGGACATGGCCTACCTAGACTTTAACAAGGCATTTGACACAGTCCCATGCAAAAGATTAATGTACAAGTTAGCCAGCCTAGGAGTGGGTCCCAATATGGTAGCCTGGGTAAAGAACTGGCTAAAGAACAGGACACAGAGGGCAATAGTAAATGGAGTCCACTCTGAAGAAAGTGGGGTTACTAGTGGGGTACCGCAGGGTTCAGTACTAGGACCGGTCCTCTTCAATTTCTTTATAAGCGACATTGCAGAGGGACTGGAAGAAAAAGTATGTCTCTTTGCAGATGACACAAAGATCTGCAACAGAGTTGATACACAAGGTGGGGTGGAAAGGATGAGAAGGGGCTTGTCAAGGTTGGAGGAATGGTCAAATGTATGGCAACTTAGATTCAATGCTAGGAAGTGCAAGGCAATGCTCCTGGGAAACAAACACCCAGGGGAAGAATACACAATGGGGGGCAAGATACTAACAACAACAAAAATGGAAAGGGACCTGGGGGTAGTCATATTAGATGACCTAAAGGTGGGCAAGCAATGTAAGAGGGCAGTAAGGAGGGCTGGAGTGATACTGGATGCATAGGGAGAGGCATCACCAGTATAAAACAGGAAGTTGTTATCCCTCTGTACAGACAGCTGGTGAGACCCCATCTTGAGTACTGTGTGCAGTTCTGGAGACCCAATCTGTGCAAAGACATAAACAGGATGGAGGCAGTCCAGAAGAGGGCAACTAAAATGGTGTAGGTTCTGCACCGGACACATATAAAGAGAGACTTAAGGAGCTTAATATGTATAGCCTCGAGGAAAGGAGGGAGAGGAGGACATGATAGAAACTTTCAAGTACCTCAAGGGAATCAACAAAGTCCAAGAGAGTAGCATCTTTCAGAAAAAGAGGTGTGCAAGAACAAAGGGGCACAATTTGAAGATGGGGGAGGGCGTCTCAGAGGTAATGTAAGAAAGTATTTTTTCACAGAGGTGGTTGTGGATGCATGGAACGCCTTCCAGAGGAGGTTGTGGAGTCAAAACAATGGTGGAATTCATGGGACAGTCATAAGGCAATTCTAGGGGGTGGGGGTAGGAAGAAGTAGGCTGTTGGTTAATTAGGATCTGCAGCTTATCCATTAGGTAGGGAAATGGGCAGACAGGGTGGGCCAAGCGGTCCTTATCTGTCATCAAATTCTATGTTTCTATGTTATGATTTACAGTATCAAAGGCTTTTGTAAGATCTATAAAGGCTGCTCCAATTAACTGGCCTTGATCAAGAGAGTTGTGAATGAAGCCTGTGAGTTCAAGTAGTGCCGTGGTGGTACTGAGCCCCTTTCTGAACCCATGTTGTTGGGACATTGTATCTGGTATTTTTCTAAATACTGTACTTGTTCAATTGGTCAGCCACTATACGCTCAAGTGCTTTGGGGGAATGGAGCTCCGTCGATAGTTCACATGTTGTGCGCTATCCTCACTTTTATATTTTGCCGGGTCACACCTGGAAATGAGCTTTGACTCAGTGTGCCTTTCCCGGTCACCAATTTTAAATAAATAAATAAATATACTGTGGTTACCAAGGCGGATTTCCACACTAGTGGGAACTGGGATAATCTTAAAGATAGATTCATTATTTTAGTTAGAGGTGATATAATTTCATCCAAGGTAAGGGCTACAAGCTTAAGATCTAGCATATCCCAACTAAATCTGGATTTCCCAAGCACCTTTTGGATGTACTTTCTGGCCTCACTTTCAGAAACTGCTTTGAAATAGAATGGGTGTGTAGGGGACTGGTCCACTGTCACTGTGCTATCAGTGTTAGTAGCAACATTAAAGAAATCAAGGGGGAATATGCTACTGAGGTCCATAAATGCATTAATAAACATGTTGGTGATGGTCTTTGGGTTGAGTGTCAGGGTATCATCCATATTAAGCATGCAAGGGGACAATTTGGGGGGTTTCAATGTTACATCCTTAATGTTATTCTGGAATGTCCTGCCATCGCTCCAGGTGTTAGTGAGTGCTTCCCTATAATAACTATTTTTTTTTTGATGTGGAAGGCCAGGGTACAGTCATTCCTTGCTTTTTTTTTGTAGTCTTGTATATCCACTTGCCTGCCCGTGGCTCATACCTACTGCCATAGGTGATCTCTACATTTCATGAGCTCAATTAGACCTGGTGTGATCCTGGTGTGATGGTGGTACTCAGGAATCAAAAAGAGATTCTCAACACAATGTGCCACAGTGCCAGAATGGAGGGACACATCTATGCAGCCCTCTATGGTCTTCCAGAGCAGCAATGCTGCCCTGTCTTGAAATATCCAAGAGCTATAGACCAATTAGGCAGCATTGCAGCTCACGAGACCACCCAGAGTCTCCTTCATGAACTGGTGGGGAAAAAGTGAGATCATCAGCTGGCTAGACCAACTGTAGCCCAACTGCAGCTGAGCAGAGGCCAGGATGTCCTCAAGGAGAATCAGGAGCCACAAGGACATCCTCCTTCAGAGTCTTCTCCTCATTTTTCACCAGATGAGGAGGGCACTGATTCACCTCTCATCACTCATCACCACGAGCACTGTTGCTGAGCACCTGTTTCCACTTCCATGCTCAGCCAGAAACTGACTCACCCCTGCATCATGACCTTGCAGGACAGGCACCTCTAAAATACAAAAAAAAGGCATGAACAGACTGATTTAAAGAATAAACAAATATGTCACACAATTGTTTATGTTGTGTACATATGTTTATTTATTTATTTATTTGTTCTAGGATTACAAATACCTTTGAGCCGAGGCTCTTTTACAAAGGTTCCATGTCACTGGTACAGTTGAGACAATGATAAGCAAAGATAGCAGTTTATAAAATTTAAAAAAAAAACACATAGTCTTGTAGATGAAAAAAAGAACAATAAGGTGAAACTTTGGGGGGGGAAGGGAAAGGGAAAGGAGGAGGGTGAAGTCAGGGAGACTAAGTGGATGGGAGAAAAGGGGAGGTAGGTTAGGGGGACAGAGAGAGGAGAGGTGGAAGGCGGATAAGAATAGAGGTAGTGCAGCTGGGTGGCATTTGTCATGGGCCAGCAGGGGAGGTGAAGATGGGGGGTGGTGCTGGCAAAGTGCAGGAGTAGATGTGTATCCAAAAGGGCATCTTCAGCTATGGAACCAAAGGACATGTTTAGCCACAACAGTCACAGAGGTTGGAGGCAGTGAGTGTTAGGCGGAGATGAGTCTTAAAAGTGCTGAGCGATAGTGAGGATGAGATGTCACTGGGAAGACTGTTGTACCAACTAGTGGCCCAGTAAGCAAAGGATCTTTGGCCTTGTGTTGTGCGGCAATGCGGCATTTGCAGAAGCTGAGGTTTTGATCCCCTGGTATGTTGGGTGTGGATTCTCAATTGTATGAGGGCACAGACTCAACGGGGGGCAAGGCCCAGCAAGATTTTCCTAGTAGTAATACAAGTTTGGTGTTTTATTCGATTGGCAAGATTCAACCATCCAGTTTGAGAATAGAGGTCACAGGTGTGAGTTAGGCGTTGGGAGCCAGTGACAAGTCGACAGGCCTTGTTGAGGGCAGTGGATACACGTTTGAGTGCGGTGGTTGTAGCAGAGCCGTAAATAATAATACCATAATCAATGATGGATATGATGGAGCTCTGGACAGCGACAGTGAGGGATTCGGGTGTCAGGTGTTTCCTATGACGGAATAGCAGGCCTAGCCGGGAGTTAGCGGCTTTGGCGACATGGTCGATGTGGGCAGTGTAGGAGAGGTGAGGGTCAGGGGTGATCCCGAGGTATTTAAAGTTTTTGACCTGTTCCAGTGCGGCACCTTGTCTGGTGATAATGGAGAGTTGGAAGTGCTTATGTTTATTATGGGAGCTGCTGAAGATCATGGCCTTTGTTTTTTTTTGATTAAGGATCAGTTTGTGCTTTGTGAGCCAATTCTCAACCAAGGAGAAGCCGAGTTGGAGATTTTCTTGCAATTTCTTTGGGTCCTGGTGTGTGGCAAGGATTACTGCATCATCAGCATACAGGGTGATATGTTCAGTGCAGGAGTCCGGTAGGGTGTTAAGGAACAGGCTGAAGAGTAGGGGGCCCAGTATTGAACCCTGGGGACCTCCAGAGAGGACAGGTTTGGAATCAGAGTGCACATCTCCAATTTATACATGCTGGGTGCGTTTCAAGATAGCTTTTGAACCAAGAGATTGAATCATTGAGAGACCAGCATTTTTAGTTGGCTCAGCAGGAGGGAGTGGTGGACAGTATCAAAGGCTTTGGTCAGGTCAATGAAAATAGCGCCAGTTAGTTGTCCATTGTCGAGAGAGCTGTGAATGGAGCTGGTGAATTCGAGTAAGGCAGAGGATGTACCATGACCTTTTCTAAAGCCATGTTGCTGTTTACAGAGAATATTATAATTGTCCAGATGCTCAGTAAGTTGGTCCGCTACTATACGTTCCAGTGCCTTCGAAAGGGGAGGCAGAATGGAGATAGGGCGGAAGTTCACATGGTCAGCCTTATCACCACTTTTGTGAATGGGGTAACAGTGGCCATTTTCCATTTGTCTGGGAATTGTCTAGAGAGATTAAAGATCTTGGTGAGGGGCCCAAGTACCTCGTCAAGCGTTAGGGCCAGCAGCTTGAGGTCAAGTGTGTCATTGCTTGTTCTAGATTTGCTGATGGCTTTGGCAATGTAGTTTCGGACTTGATGTTTCTTTAGTGCTTTAAAGTAGAAAGGTGGGTGACAGGCATGGGTGGAGGAGTTGGGGGGGATGGGAGTTGACACATCTTGGAAGAAGTCAGAGGGGAGAACACTGCTAAGGTCAGCGAAAGCAATGTTAAAAGTGTTCGCAACAGTTTTAGAGTCAAGTGTAGTGTGCCCATTTATGTTGAGTATGTTCGGCGAAGATTTTGACTGCTTCCCAGTGACATCTTTAATGTTTTTCCAGAAATCCCTCCCATTTCCCCAGGAGTTAGTGAGGGCATTTTGTAGTAGTCAGATTTCTGTTGCGAATGGATTTGTTGCAGTCATTCCATGCCCATTTATAATTCTGGATGTCGAGTTGCTCACCGAGTTTCTAGCCAGTTCCCAGAGGTGATCCCTGGATTTAATTTTTTTCAGGAGATCTCCTGACAGCCAAGGGTTACTGAGTGATTTAACTTTATGCTTTTTGAGGGGGGGGGGGCAAATTTATTACAGCTTCATTGAAAATGTGAACAAACTGCTCCAGTCCAGTATTAGTATCTGTTGCCTTGAAGATAGGGGACCAGTCCTGCAGACTGAGGTGCGATTTGAGGTGGGGTAGCTGACCATGGGGTAGGACTCTGCTGGTGATGATTTTTGGAGGGAGCTTATAGAATTTGTTTGACCAGGTACAGCTGATGGGAGAGTGGTCACTGAGTGAGTCAGGGAGGACTGAGGTTTTCGTGATCCGAGAGGGTGGTTGGTTAGGATCCAGTCGAGTAGGGTGCAGATCCCAGTTCTGTACTTATTTCTGGTTGCATAGTCAACCATTTGAGTCAGGTTAGCTGGATATAATGGAGTCCTTAAATGACCCACCTTCAGCTGAGAGCCAATTAATGTTAAAGTCACCAAGAAGGATGATTTCGGAGTCCGATGGGTGGGATTTGACAAAGTCAAGGACGGTGGTTAGACCAGGTCCCTGTTCCTTAGGAGGTATGCAAACAGTGACAACAGTGAGGGCCTTATTGTGGGCGCCTAATAGGAGTCTGATGGGAAGAATCTGAGTAGGTGTTGCTGGAAGATTGGAATCAATGGGGTGTCCTCGAAAGTGTCTTTCATATATTAGGCACACCCTCCAACTCTTTTGGACTTACGATCAACCCGGAAGACATTGTAGCCAGAAAGGGTGATTGCCTGGTCAGGAATCTTTGGGTGAGCCAAGTTTCAACTACTGACAGAATATCCGGGTTGTGTTGGGTGGTAAAGGCTTGCAGTGCATCAAGCTTAGGAAGTAAACTGCAGATGTTCAGGCACATGATTGAGAGAGTGCCTGCTGGTTTGTTTTGGTTGGAGGTGTTTGGTCCGGGGTTAGGGTGATAGCAGCAGGAGGAGGAGCACAAGTTTCAAGGTGCATAGGCTGAGTTCAGGCAGAGAGAGGTTGCATTTCTTTTTTGAACAGTAGTATGCTAGGTGGTAATGTTGAAAATGCAACATTGGAATAGTTGTATATAATGTGGCTAGATGTGCCCAAGGCTCACACATGAGCAGGGACAGATCAATTTCGGTGGTGTGCCTCCAGAGGAAGGATTTGCCCCATTGCCAAATGATGTAAAATAATCAAATCCACAGGAAAATGACCAGTAAACTGTTTGATCTATGGTAACAAGACAAAGGATATGTTAAATTCCTAGAACACTGGCCTGGGGCAAATGCAGGAAGTTAAAACCCTTTGTCAGTGTATTCCCTTTGTTTAAATAGTTGTGAATGGTTCTCAAAGACATGCAGTTCCCTTTAGCAACAAGGTAGATGGAAATGTGGATTCAGTTTGCACTCCCCAGGTCAGAGCTTGTAGAATTTCATTAGCTGTACTTACTTTGATTGTGATGGCTTCCAAAAAAGTTAATTTATAATGAGAATCCCAATATCTGCTGGAGATGTTTTCCAGTTTCTTAGTCCAGGAAACTTTCATAGATCACATATCCAAGAATGGTCTAGTTCCTCCAAGCCAAAACACATGAAAATCCACAAAATTAAACTATTGACAGAGACAAACACAAACACCCAGCCACACAGCCCAAGTAGGCAGAGTTGTAAAGATTAGAGATGGGCGAAGTGGCCCCAATTCGCTCCGTGAAGTGATTCACGGAGTGAAGGCAAATTCGCGGAGTGTTCCGCAATTCGTTATAATGTTCACGTTATAATGGGAAATGTGAAGTCCATTGAAAACAATGACTTTGCATTATTCTGCCTTCCCAAGCCACTACTCCACCAATTCTTAAGGTGAAGTACATTGAAAATAATGTATTTTGCCTCACTTCGCCTTGTTTTTAAGCTCCAAAGGCGAATTATGCAGTGATTCATGGGATTTCAGGTCACATGGGCTCTAGATTGTTCTGCACAGCCTCAGTTTGGGGTAGTGTGTGTAGGAAGCTGTAGGAGACAATCTGCTCTGAGAGCTCTCTGCAATTCAAACCTTCTAAAAGCTGTTAAAAAGCCTTTTTGAGTCATTGTTTTTGCAGAAACTTTAGTTCATCGATTATAGGAAACCCTCCTATGCTCATATCATCGAGCATTTATTGTTTGTGTGTGGATTTTGAATGTTAATGTACAACATTCAGTCTGTGTACTGAGAGACAGTGGGAGTGTGCTTTGGGAAGGGGCATATCTGTGGTGTAGGTAGATTAACTTGAAGAAAAAGACAGTGCTTTCTGTTTTGGTGATATTTTTCTTGTATAACTGTGTTAATGTATACACAGTAATATTTTCCATAATTCTTGCCATTTTTATGTTGCTTGCACGCATGTGCAAGAAACATAGTGCCATCATCGGAGATTTCGGAGGTGTGTCACCTCCTCCTCCAATTCAGTCAGTGAGCTGGCAGGCGCGGCCCCTGTAAGCCAATGCATTTTGGAGCTGTCTATGACATGCTCCAAAATGCAGTGGCATACAGTTGAAAGGGAGCTACACTTCAGTGATCACCGATAAGAAGCGTAGCTCCCCCACCACACCACGCAGTGTGCGCGCCCGCACGCATGTGTAGCCGACGGGTGCCCAATCTCCGCCGGGCTGAGCTGCGCTGGCCCTCAGAGTTGGTGCCACGCTGGAGCCCACCCAGCATGGCAATTAGTCCTTTGCCGACGGGGTGACCAACTCCCATCGGCTGAACGGCCCCCGTCCCTGGGCTCCCAGCGTGGCAAATGGTCCCACAACGTCTTTTTTTCCACCTGTAAAAAAAAAGCGTTCCTGCGCGTCTCCCGACCCCTCCCACAACCTGCACCCACCCACTGTGCACCCAGCCTCCCACCCCCTCACCCCATACTTACCTCGGACTCTGGCGCGACGATCTTCGTGGACCGGGAACACGTCTGCACTCTTCAAAGCCAACCGTACTGAGGAAATGCCGGTAAGCTGTATAATGGGCTAGATAGAGGTTCAACTTTATTGCATATCTCAGGCATTTTTGGGAATTTTTGCACCAAATTTTCAACATGGGGTTTTTAGGACCCCTTCTCATGAATGATGTCACTGTCATGGTGTTATTCGGGCCCGAAGGGTGATTTCGCACAGTGACTGTGAAATCACCCTTCGGGCTGAATACCGCCATGACAGTGACATCATTCATGAGAAGGGGTCCCAAAAACCCCATGTTGAAAATTTGGTCCAAAAATTCCAGAAAATGACTGTTTTATGAGCGTGCGTTGTGCAGTTCCTACGCAGGCTCGTAAGTTCGCGAAATTTCAATATTTTCACTCCAGATTTTCAACATTGCCATTTTACCACACCTTCTTATGAGTAGTACAGCTGTCATTTTTCACATCTCACCCAAAATGTGTTTCCGCCCTTGTAGCGCAGAATGGCACAGTCGGTGTGCGAAATCAATGTATGGGACAAATTAAGAAAATCACAGTGACACTGTTCATGAGCAGAGGTCTTAAAATGGCTATGTTGAAAATTTGGTGAAAAAATTCCTAAAAATGACTGTTTTACGAGCGTGCGTTGCGCAGTTCCTACGCAGGCTCGTAAGTTCACAAATTTTCAATATTTTCACTCCAGATTTTCAACATTGCCATTTTACCACACCTCCTTATGAGCAGTACAGCTGTCATTTTTCACATCCTGCCCAAAATGTGTTTCCGCCCATGTAGCGCACAATGGCGCAGTCGGTGTGCAAACTCAATGTATGGGACACATTAACAAAATCACACTGACACTGTTCATGAGCAGAGGTCTTAAAATGGCTATGTTGAACATTTCGTGAAAATTTCCTAACAATGACTGTTTTACAAGCGTGTCTGCGCAGTTCCTCATGCAGCTTGTAAGTTATAAATTTTCAATATTTGCACTCCAATGACTTCCAAATACCTAAAAGCACATAGAAGCAAGCAACATTCGGCATTGACAAATGCTTGTTTTGTTGATTGTTGTGGTGAAGTAGTACATAATTTTAGTTTTTTTAAAATGTGGTTATATTATTGAAGTTTTCAATTTGCTATGCATTACTTAGTGTGTGTGTGAGTATGTGTGTGACACGTCATCAAATCAGACACATTTTATTGTGCCACATAATAATTTCAACAATGTGAACCTGTTATCCACTGCAGCTATGTGATTTGTGTACTTCTCTTTGTGGTATCTTTACTGGTACTAGTGACTGTTACTGCAGCAGTGCAGTACGCTGCCCCCCCCCCCGTCTGCCCCAACCAGCAAAGGTATTCTTTTCCAGACTTGAATTTCTGATGGTGAGCACTGGTTATGGGTTAGGTGTTGTGCCTTTGCATCTGCATCTCTTCAGTGTGCAGTGCAATCCTAATCTGTCTGTGCATTTGCATCTCTTTAGGGCCCAACCTCCATCTGTAACTTAAGTCACATTTGTTTCTTTGGCTCCTCTTCAGAGTATTGAACAGGTGCGGTGCATAATTCTGCATGAACATTGTACTCAGTAATATGCGTTTTTAAGTCATGACCATCATCACGAGTCACTCGTGATACAAATCACCTTCTTCGTCATCACGGTCACAAATGTAGTCACAAATCACAATTCACAATCACGTTGTGAATCACAACATTAATTTTTTACTAGTTACTTGGATGTATTGTAAGCATGTTTTTTTAGTATCTCTCCAGGCTTCACCACCCCACCATTGTACTCATTAATGAGCGTTTTTAAGTTGGGGAGTTTGTGCTACAGCTCATCGGGGAAGTACAGCTGTAGGCATTCACGTTCCCAATACAGTTCCATATTTGTTATCTCACACCATTGACACCGAATCATGTTCTTCATCATCATCACGGTCACAAATGCAGTCACAAATCATGATTCATGATCACGTCATGAATTGCAACATTACTTTTTTACTAGTTACTTGGATGTATTGTAAGCATGTTTTTGTAGTATCTCTCCAGGCTTCACCAGTCCACCATTGTACTCATTAATAAGCATTTTTAAGTCGGGGAGTTTTGTGCCACAGCTCATCAAGGAAGTACAGCCATAGGCATTTGCAGTCCTTCCCATACAGCATGTGAGTTACAGTACTGTAAGTAGTGGTGGGCGAAGTGGTCCCAATTTGCTCTGTGAAGTGATTCACTGAGTAACACAGAATCTGCGGAGAACTCCACAATGTGAAGTGGAGTACTTTGCTTCATAATGAGGAACCCGAAGTCCATTGAAACCAATGACTTTGCATTATTCCACCATCTCCAAACCACTTCTCCACCAATTTTAAGGTGAAGCACATTGAAATCAATGTAGTTCGCCTCACTTCATCCTGTAATTGAGCTCCAAATGAAATTCTGCAGTTATTCATGGGATTGCAGGTCACATGGGCTCTTGATTGTTCAGCACAGCCTCAATTTTGGCCTTTGTTGTGTGTGTGCAGTGGTAGCTGGAGACAGTTTGCTCTCAGAGTTCTGTGATACAAAACATCTAAAAGCTGTTTAAAATGCCTTTTTGAGTAATATTTTTTGCTCAACATTTAGTACATCGATTGTAGGAAACCCTTCTGTGCTCATATCATTGAGTGTTTATGTTGTGTGTGGATTTTTAATGTTAATTTAGAGCAGTCTGTGTACTGTGAAGTGTGCTTTGGGGCGGGGCATATTTGTGGTGTAGGTAGACTAACTGGGAGAAAAAGGCAGTCTTTCTGTTTTGGTTAGATTTTTCTTGTATGACTGTGTAAATGTTAATGTGCTAATATTAATGCAGCAGTGTCAGTGGCTCAGTAGCTAGCACACTTGCCTCTGAGGCTAAGAGATCAGAGGGCTGCGGGTTCAGTTCCCACATCTTTCACTTGGGTTAATATCCCAGTACTGATACTGTAGTGCAGCATGAGAGGGGTGCTGCACTTCTGAGGTTCTGTCTTTCAGATGAGACGTTAAACCGAGGTCCCATTTGCCTGGATTGGTGGTAGTTCAGGTGGATGTTAAAGATCCCATAGCATTTATTTAAAAGAGTAGGGGAGTTTATTGAAGAAGAAATCATACAAATGACAATAAAAGATCAATACAAAAAAAACACACAAAAAAAGGAAATATAATAAACAGAAAACCAAAGCATATATGTACATTCACAAAAGTAAAGAAACATAAGTAAAAGACATAAAAAAAGGAGACCTCTTATGTGCATATAACAAAAAATATAAAACAAAATCCATAAATCCACGGTCCCCTCATTCAAGTAACAGGCACATCCGAATCCGTTATACAAGGTATGTTTCTCCATACAGCCTGCAACATTTTGGAATGTAAAAGTTTAGAATCTTCCCCATATTGTGATTTCAAGTCCTTAATAATTTTACCAAGGAGTTCATCATGAGAAACAAATTTCTGTTGTAAGGAGAATAGACATCTGCTATTCCAGATATGCCATTTAATAACCAACAGAATTCTATTCAAAGTTTCCAGATGCCAATCATCAACCCCTATATATTTACCCCACATCAAAGCCTTCATCGTAATGGAATGAAACCATGGAGCTTTCCAAATAATAGCTAGAAAAGGCCAGAAGGGCAGAATACATGAACAGGTCAAAAAAAGGTGGTCTGTAGTTTCCAACTGCTGGACACAACCCAGCCTAACACAGAGTCGTTCAGTCAATTGTTTATGTTTTTGATTCGCCTTGATATTAATTCTATCATGGCAGCTCAACCAGTGAAAATCATAAAATTTTTCTGGAATCCTAGGTGTATTTAATAGACTTAAGAGTACCTGTCTGTCAGGAGGAGGACAGCGGGGAAAAGTTTCTACTTCAGTAAATTGAGTCTGTATAACCCAATTATAAAACCCTTTTCGTTGTTTTGATATTAAGAGATGACTAGTCAATTTCCAGTGTTTAATATATATAAAAGTTTCTCTGATATAAGATGGAATATTCATAGATCTGTACAGTACCCTAAATCCCTCCGAACTCATTGCCTAAGCCATTGACCACAATTTAATTCAAACACTGATATCCATGGTTTATCAGAAAATATGAAAAAAGGACAGAAATTTGCATAAAGAAAAATAGAATAAAAAAATAAAAATGGGTTTACCATTCCTAAACCCCCTGTTGAATCAGTAAATATAAAATGTTCCTCTGTATTGGGTTCAACCGGCTACCCCATACTGCTTGAAAGAAAAGACTATAAATAGTAAGTAATAATTGACTAGGGGGAGGAAAAATATAACTAACATAAAGAAATATTAGAATAAGAAAGGTTTTAATCAAATAAACACGTTTCCGCTTACTGAATTTCCACCTATTCCAATTGCAGCAATAATTTTCCGAGTAATACAAGGATCCCAATTCAAGAAACACATATCCCCAGGACCAAAAATGATCCCCAAAATAGTCAAATGGGTAGCTGAAAAATCGATACCAGAAATGTTTAATTTAGGAGAGGGAACGGAACCAAGCTGCAAACCCATACATTTATCTAAATTTAAACCAGTACCTGAATATGAATTATAAGTGAAACAAATATCAAGGGCACACTGAACAGAAACTTTGTCTGCTACTAAAATACACAAATCGTCAGTATAAGCTAAAACTTTAAATGATAAAGGGGTAGAACTATAGTGATAGTTTTTAAAAGTGCCGATTTATTAAGGAGTTTGAGCAAGGGGTCTATACAAAAAGCATATAGCAAAGGACTGAGAGGACATCCCTGATGTACCCCCCATTTTACAGGTAACATAGGTCCCTTCCAGTCCCTAATTACAGGAGTGACCGTTGCTGTTTTATAGAGACATTTCACCCATTGTACAAATTGCAAAGGCAAACCATATCTTCATAAAACCGCCCATAGGAAGGTGTGACTAACAGAATCAAAAGCTTGTTTTTGATCCAGAGAAAGCACTAAACCAGTTGCTCTAGACTGAAAACTATGCTCAAAAAGTTCCCGTAATAAAATGAGATGGTCCGAAATATTTCTACCAGGCAAAGAACATGTTTGAACAGGGGTTAAAATATGAGTTGCAACCAATAGGAGGCAGTATGGAGAATTGTAGCTAAGATCTTAAAATCTGTAGTAAGTAGAGAAATTGGTCTCAATTCTTTATATACAGTTTATCACCTTTTGTTTAAAAGATGAATCAGAATACCTCCAGTCATATGTAAAGAGGGACACCAGAGGTAAGAATCGCCATAAAGCAGCTAATCCCACCCAAATATGTGGACCAATGAATTTATATAATTCACTAGTCAAGCCATCACCACCAGGGCTTTATTCACCTTCAAATCCAAGACAGCTCTTTCCACTCAGAAGGCAAAATGTTAGCTATTAAAGGGTGAAACAATTGGTCTGTAAGTTGAATGATAGGAACCGAGTTGAGAAAGAATCCTAAAATATCAGAATCAATGGAAGGTGGAATAAAAGTTTGAGATGTGTAATATGAAACTATATGGAGCATCTGTCGAGTGTCTGTACAAAAACTACCCTGAGTGTCAAATAAACCATCCATATTTCGGTTCATATGCCGAGCAGTATACCCCTCATATGGGCAAACATAGCCCTTCTTGCCCTACGTGCAATATAATTGTTGGAATTGCAAATGTTGTTCCTGTAATAAATGAAATTTAACCATTTGTTGCTTAATAGTGTGAATTTGCACAGAAAAATCATGTTTCACAGTAGAGGCTAAAGAAAGAAGTTTTTGAAGACGCAACCTATTATTAAGAAAAATCCTATACTCTTCATTCCGAATCAGCTTTCCACATGATTTGAGAAAAGCCATCAAATCCCTCACCGTGTCTTCCACCAATTACAAGGATCGGTATACATATCAAAAACAGATTTCTAGCTTGAATAAAAATCGTCCAAATCCTGTTGGATGATTGTTTTGGCCAATAAAAATTTAATTTCCAATAACCTGGCCCAAAGGAGTGCACAGGAATTTCCTAATAACAAAAAAGAATTTTGTGATCAGAAAATTCCACCTGAAAAGTTTGAGCCTTTGCAATTTGTAATAAAGGAAACAAAAATAATCAATTCTTGTGCAGAAGTAGATCTAAAAACGTGGATCTGCTTTACCCACACGTCTCCAAATAAGCATCCCTCAATTTTGCATTCCAAATCATAGTAGATAAGTAGGTCATATCACAAAAAACTTTTGTGGTCGCAGTCTTCCTTCCTCTATCTCATAACCTTAAGACCACAATTGAACGCCCTAAAACAACATGGTGGGCAGAATGCAAAAAGGCTGAATGGCTTGAAAAAGCTCAATCGTACTCACCTTTGTTTGACCTGCATAAATATTGATAAACGGAACATTATGTTAGATATTTTAACATCTAAGATTAAGGCACGACCAGGAATAAGGTCAATTAATTTCACCAAATGTACATCTACATTATGAAACAAGATGGCTAGCCCAGAGCAAGTCTCTTCCCCTAAGAACCAAAAAGAAGGGCCCGAATTCCAGAACCTAATAGCCTGTTTTAATTCAGAAATGACATGTATCCTAGTATCCTGTAAGAAAAAAATCCCATCAGAGAAAGATCTTAAACAGGAAAATACAGCCTGTTTTTTCCGAACACTCTTAATACTATTCACATTAATAGAATAAATAGATAAAGAAGGCATCAGAGTCATATAAAGAGGGAAAAACCAATTGGGGCAGAATTCAAATTCAAGGAGGCTTTTTAGAGGATGCTCTGGTAGTCCGAATATGTTTAGTTTTCCCAGTACGCTTTCCAGAGAGAGGAGGGACCACAGCAGGAGGGGGATCTTCTAATTCAGAACCTAAATCCAAAACAGATGAAATAACAGAGGACCCTTCGGAGTCATTCCCTGATAGGTCCCCTTCAATGGGCAAGGCTGCGAATCTATTTTTAACAGAAATGTCAGACGTCTTAGGCATTTTAGCCACTGGCTGTACCCAGTGCTGCCTACATCTAGAAGACCTAGGTAGAGGTGGTAAGGGGGTCTGGGGAACCACCTTAGAAGGTGGGGGGGTAACTCAGCATCGGCGGTAATAGGGTCAACTATAACAGGAATGGAAACCGCCGGCTGAGTAACCATGGAAGTAGCCTGTATAGCGGTTTGCCTGGGGGGGGGGATATCTGAAAGTTGCGAAGAACCCTCAATTATAGAAGGAATAATTTCAGGTGGGTTCAGAGGCCGATCACCAGGCTGAGAGACCAAACGCTGAGTCTGAGCCCATTGAGCTAAAGCAATAGATACTTGTTGTGCATCCCAATCAGCTTGTTCACCCAGAGTATGAGCAGCTGAGGGACACGAGTGATAAGTATGACCTTTTTCATCACATAAATTACACACCTGATCATTCCGACAAGTAGCAGCACTATGACCAAATTCATTGCAAGTAGTACATTTAAGGCGATCACACATACTACTAAGGTGACCTGTGGTTCCACATCGGTAACAGGCCTTGGGCTGACCTGCATAAATAAAACCTCTATCCCTACCCAAGAAAAAACTGTTGGGTAAATGAATTAAACCTGAGTCAGATGTGTTCAAAACAACCTGCACTTTCCAACCCCCATTCCAAATGTGATCATCATCAAAAATAGGCTCAAGATTACCCTGAACTGTACACCTCTGTTTAAGCCAGAATAAAAGATCTGTAACACACACCCCTTTGTTACGAAAAAGAACTGTAACCATGTGAAGTGCAGGTTTGGTCAAGGGTATAACTTCAAAGGGAACCCATAATGCAGAGGTTTTTAAAAGCAAATATTGGGACCAAAATTTTTGTAGCCCACTTCCTTGCTTAAAGCTTATATCAAACACAGGTTCTGCTGAAACATGTATCAATGCGTAAATTTCCAGAGGAGAAAAAAACATAGAGCCCATTAATAAATTCCTAGCTACATGTTTTTGATCAGGAAATACATCCAAACCCCCTTTGTAAAGAAGCCTAATAACATTGTGTCTTTTGCAGGAAAACAGGGGCCCTAAACAAAGAGGCAAATGTCTTAAGAGGCTTGGGCTGTCCAGGAGAGGGTTGAGGTACTGCCGAAGGAACAGACCCACTCCGTTGCACAGCATCATCTTGAAAAGAGGCAGAACTGGGTTCTGAGTAAATTCTAAGCCATCAGGTATTTGTAAAGGCGAAACAATATCCATCACAGATCCCCACTCTTTAGGTGCATCAGAAGCGATAGGGGAACAGTCGTGAAAATGTGTTAAAGTCTTGCACAGAGATGCTGAAATGGGAGAGGGCCCTGAGACCCATTCACCAGTTCTAGATTTCTCCCACCTGGCTGCTTTCAAAGCAATGTTTACCGACAACTCACTGAAGTCCGTTGGGCCTTCCTGTGGCTGAGAGAGAGTCTCAGTATTACAAGGAGAAACATTTTCGACATTAAAGGACTGGGTAACAAACCAGCAGAACCTGGAAAAAGATTCCTTTGAAAACAAATAAGGGCATCTACCCGGTACCTGAGGCTGAGGATCAAGCAGCTGCAGTGGCGTCCAGGCTCGTTGATTGCTTCTCATCTAGAACATCTGACGTCTGCAGCCCAGGAGTCTGTGAGTTGATCAGCGTATCAGCAGCTAAAGCAGTGCTGTGCACAATCCCCACCACAGGAGCTCACACAGGGTGTAGATCTGCAGCGCAGTTGCAGCTCTTAATTCTGTTTGGCGAGATCGAAACCGGCTTCTTCATTGCATAGCTGCTGCTGCAAGGCAGGTAAATCATTGGCAGGTTCTGTTTGTAAAGTTGAAAAAGAAGCCACTTCCTTAGTATCCAATGGTAAAATACTTAAATCAACCTCATTTCCAGAAGTAGTTACAGTAGACACTGGCTCCATATTGATGCTAAGAGCCTCAAAGAAAACCTCCGAGTCTAGAACATCAGACCGAAGAATAGCAGCCGGTCCCGCATCCAGTGAGACATCCATCTCCTTCTCCATCCTAATCCGAAATGACAAACTCACAGACCAGCAGTCCCCCTACTGGCCAAGAGTAGGGGAATTTCCCCAGTGCAATGGCAAAATTTCCTCCATTCACGAAAAATACCACCAACAGCTTAACCTGGTTCAAGGTCAGTTAACATTCATCTGTATCCCCCTCCCCCAGGTCATGCCTGAAAATAGGCAGGATTTGTCTAGTGCACTTACCTGGTCAACAAAAACTAAAATAAAAAAAAAATGTACACACAGTAATATTTTCAGTAATTTTGACATTTTTTGTTGATTGTTATGGTGCAGCAGTGTACAATTTGTCTGTTTAAAACGTGTTATATTACTAAAGGTTTTCAATTTGCTATGCATTACTTGAGGTGCGTGTGAGTGTGTGTGCAATGCATGCCATTAAATCAGACGCCTTTTAGTGTGTTACAGAGTAATTGCAGCAGTGTGAACCTGCTATCCACCACACCTGCATTAATTTTTATACTGTTTTCGGTATCTTTACTGGTAGTGGATTGTTACTGCCATGTACTAATCCCCCAACTGGCAAAATGTATTCCTTTCCAGATTTGGATTTGTGACTTGTGAGCACTGGTTAGGTGGTGTTGTGCCTTTCTGTATGCATCCCTTGAGTGTGCAGCGCGATCTTAATCTGTGCATTTGCATGGCACCATTAATTCTGGGAGACTGCATTTCTTGTTACGCTCTCATTTCACTTCGTTAGCACCGGGGAATTTTCTAGACACAAGACAGTAGCACTTTGGAGATGCACATTAATTCTGGTGACTCTGTGTGTGACCTGACCACTGTGCACATGACTGACTGTGCCGTTAATTCTGGCAGACTTTGCATTTCTTGTTACGCTCTCATTTCACTTCATCAGCACTGGAGAGTTTTCTGGACACAAGACAGAAGCACTTTGAGGATGCACATTCATTCTGATGACTGTGTGGGTTGCCAGTATTGTTGTCACTCCACCTTACTTCCCGTTTAAGGTGGAATGACATAGTGAAGTAATAATAACAAGGCAAAGTGAGCCTTTTCTATGGGGCACTACATGTAGCGAAGTGCCAATGCGAAGTAGCCACTTTACGTTTACTTCACTGGAGGATTTTAAATTCGCTGCATCTCTACTTATGGGTTACCAATATTTTATTTTAAAGTACAAAAGAAACATGATATTTTTATATGTGAAACCCCCTCCACCACATTTTTATTTGACTTAACTTTATATTCATATGTGAGAAAAAAGAACTAATTGCTTTACTGATATTTTATTTTCAGGTACAAAAAATTAACTTTATTTTTAAATGTGAAGAAACATAACAAATGTTTATTTTAGTTAAAGGAGATCTAAGGGCATACATGAAGCCCCTGACCACTGCACGGCTTCACTACCCCTAGTCCCCCTGCAGGCACAATATTAATCAAATACCTTTCTTAACTTACTACTCATAAAACTGGTACAAAGCTCCTTACCAGCCACCTTCTTGTAAATCCCATGGTACCCACCCCTAAGATTCTCACAATAAGCATGCAAGCTGATGATGCACCTTCACCCCTTCGTATACATTACCCCATGTATGAAGATTTGATAATCTGTGTGTGTGACACGCCTGCTTTATTTTTTACACACTTTACATAGATACATAGACACAGTTGGCAGATAAGGGTCTATGGCCCACCCAGTCTGCCCATTTGAGCTTGTAAGTTCCCTTTACATTTTCTAGTAGTATGTTGCTCCTTACCCCTTGACCTCCAGAATGCCCTATATCTATCCCATGTATTCTTAAATCCTGTGATTATTTCAACCCCCACCACTTCCTCTGGGAGGGTATTTCCACTATCCACCACCCTTCTGTAAAAAATTCTTCCTCATGTTGCCTCTGAATAGCCTTTCTTCCAACTTCATCCCATGCCCTCTAGTCCTGGAACATCTTTTTGCTGGAAAATAGTGTATTCCTACACCCTGTTCTTCACTGTAAGGTACTTGTATGTCTCTATCATATCCCCTCTCTCCCCCTCCTCTCCTCCAGGGAGTACATATTCAAGTCCTTCAGCCTGTTCTCATAGGACTTGTGATTCAATCCCTATACCATCTCTGTTGCCCTCCTCTGAACCTCCTCCAACCTGTCTATGTCCTTACTTAGGTAAGGTCTCCAGAACTACTGAGGTCTGTAAAGGCATTATTAATTCAATAGCCTTGCCAATATGCCATAAGGCAAAGCTTAGCAGGTACAGAGATTATTAAATATGTATGCACAACAGCACAGTATACAGATAGAGAAAGCTGAGTTACCATCTCATGTGGTTATCAGCATGATCGCAGGTGTGGTCAGTGCAGGAATTACAACGTTCCGGCTGGTACAGAGCTTTGTACCAGTTTTACAAGCACTAAGATAACAAACAACTTGATTAATATTGTGTCTGCAATGGGAATCAGGCTACTTAAGGCACAATTTGTGCAGTGGTCATGGCTTAACATATCACATAACTTCTCCTAAAAAAAAAACCTTTAAATGTAAAAAAAAATTATATTTGAAAAACATAACTATTTTTTATTTTACTATCCTAATTTGAGCAGTACTCATATATAGTATATATATTTTTTTCACTATATCTTTCTCATTATTTGTTCCTTTGTGATATTTTAAAAACAAATATATAAACAATATATGTAAACAACTCACCTTTTTATGCCGTGTTTTTCTTTCTATAGATGTACAAAATATGGGTACATGTGTGTTTGTGGGGTTGGGGGGAAGGCTTCACTGGATCCTCAAATAACAGAGAAGATACTGAATAGCATAGAGAAAGGCAAAAGGCAGACATTACTGAAAACCAATTCTCACAGATATATAGCTCACAGGACAGGCAAACCAGCAACACATTTCAACAATAGTTAATTGCAGAACAATGCATCTAAAAAAAATGCAGCATGTTAGATTTGCTTCTTTTCTTTCTATACAGGTACACACAATAGGGGCAGATGTCCGGGAGGGGAGACTGTTGGAGGAGGGGCTCACTGCAACAAGGAATGAATCTCAAGGGACTGAGTAGCTGACTGAAAATCAAACAGATTCCTTACTCAGCATGCTGAGAACCCAAATTTCAAAATTTAGTATCTTTGAGGCACACCAAACGTTTTCCAGCAAACAACCAAAAGGTAAATCTCTGGGGTAGCCCTTTTATACCCAGAAAATTAGAGGCTCAAATTGAGATCCCCCCCCCAACTCAATACCAAGTTGAGAAAATGTCACTACAGTGAGCAAAACTCCCACTGCTGATGCTCAGAATCCAAAACTTCACAGGCTGAAAATCCAATGCAATCCCAAATTCCAACCCAGAATGCTGAGAACTCCAATTTCAAAATGTCTTATCTTTGAGACACACCAAAAGATTTCCAACAAACATCCGAAAGGCACATCTCTGGGGGTGGTCCCTTAATACCAGGAAATTACAGGCCAAAATTCAAACCCCCCCACCCAGTAGCTAAGTTGACAAAATAGCACTACACTGAGCCATACTGCCTACTGCACATACTCAGAACCCAAAACTTCTGCCCTAACTGCAGAACAGATGTGAGTCCCCAACAGCAAGCCTCATATGTTCACCACTGTCCACCACCAAGCAACGCAACCATAGTTCTTCACAGTTACCCACTTAGGTGCAACCAGCACTTCGCTATTGTTGAAATGCCTCCGAATGTGGTTTTATGAAGATAGGAAATCTTTTTTCGTCACCCGCTATATGAAAAAAGTATCCTCTTTTGTATCACAAGTCATGAAAAAACATTTATTATCTTTAAAAAACATATCAAAAGGCATTTCAATAATAGTTAATTAAAACAGAGCTAAGTTACCCATGAGCATGTGTTACTTGGCTTCCACGGTGCCATGTCTGTCATTTTAGAAAATGAGCTTGCTCAATGATGTAACTGCCTGGTTAAATAGAGATTGATTGATTTCACAAATTTGAATATTTATGACAAATGAAAAAATAAGATGGCAACAAATGAAAAGCATTTTCCCTGAAGGCAAAGTATGACCTCAATATGAAACAATACTTCTTGTTTCATTTCATACAGCTGCTTTTGCCATTTACTGAGCATGCTCAGAACCCCAAATTTCAAAAAACTTATAACTTAAGAACAGATCAATATTTTTTTAACAAAACAAACAAAAGGTACATCTGTAGGACAGCCCCTTTCTACATAGAAAAATGCAGACTACAATTCCAATATATCCCCCTGCTAAGTTGACAAAATCACTTATTAAAGTATACCAATCTCCTTACTGAGTATGCTCAGAACCTAAATTTCAAAATGTAATATTTTTCAGAAACATTAATACATTTCCAGCAAACAACCAACAGGCATATCTCTGTGGTAGTGTCTTTGTACCCAGAAAATTATAGGCCAAAATTCTAATCCCCCATCTGGTAGCCAAGTTGACAAATTCCACTACACTGAGCAAAACTGCCTATTGCACATGCTCAGAGCCCACATCTTCTCCCCTAAGTGCACAATACATGTAAGTGACTCCCCATCACCAAGACACATCTCTAAGCCAATCTCCACCACCAAGCAACAAAACTATAATTCATCACAGGCACCCCCTTAGGTGCAGCCTGCACTTAACTGTTGTTGAAATGCATACATACATACATACATATGAAGAAGCCAGCAGAAGAAGGCCATTAGGTCTATCTAGTCTGCTCATATTGCAGAGCCCAGAGCTTGAACTACTGACCTTGTCCCTCCCCACTCCTCCCATCCTTTCCATCCTCCCACCCATGATCCTTACCTCCCCATACCTATCACAGCCTCTCTTGAAGCTGCCCACCATCTTCAACAAGACCACCTCTTCTGGCAGTGCATTCCAAGTGCCCACCACCCTATCCATGAATAAATGCTTCCTGACCTCCTTCCTAACCCCCCCAGCTCAAGACTGTGGACCCTCATGTTATGGTTTTCACACAGCTTAAAGAGACCCACCTTATCCACCTCATTTACATCTTTCAAGTACCTGAAGGTTTCAATCATGCCCCCTCTCTCTCTCTCTCTCTCCTGTCCTCAAGGGAGTACATGGTCAGTACTCTCAACCTCTTCTCATATGCCATACCCTGCTGACTCACTATCATCTTTATAGCCCTCTTCTGGACCTTCTCCAGAAGGTTAAAGTCCTTTTTGAAATATGGGCACCAGTACCGAACTCCATACTCTAGATCTGACCTCATCAGTGATCTGTACAAGAACAGTATAACCTCCTCTTTCCTACTACTGATATGCATCTCACCTCCCCAGCTTTTCCAGAACATCTTGTAGGTCCTGTACCCATTCAGCTGTGTCTACTCTCCTGCAGAACTTGGTGTCAACCAAGAATATGCAACTTTTGCCCTTAATGCCATCCCCATGTCACTGATGAAGACATTGAACAACACCGGCCCAATCACAGAGCCCTGCGGCACCCCACTGGTGACCTATTTGGTGCCAGATAACTCTACCCTCACAACCATCCTCTGGGTCCTGTCCCTCAACCAGTTTTTCACCCATTCGGTCATCTTCTCCCCAACCCTAAGATCCTCCAAATTCCCAATTAACCATTTGTGGGGCACAGAATCAAAGCCTTGCTGAAATCCAGATAGAGGATGTCTACTGACTGTCCTCGGTCTACTGTCTTAGTTACCCAGTCAAATAATTCAATCAGATTTGTTTGACATGATCCCCCCCTCCTGAACCCATGTTGCCTCACATCCTGGAGACCATGCTCCTCTAGATAGTCTACCAATCTCTCCTTAAGTATGGTCTCCATGAGCTTGTAGATGACAGAAGTCAGATTAACTAGACTGTAATTGCCTGGATCATCCTCGGGACGCTTTTGTGGAAAGGCACCACATGTGCTGTTGTCCAGTCCTGTGGTAACATGCCTGACTCCAGTGAACTATTAAATAGGCCTGCCAGTGGCCCTGCCAGCTCCTTTGCCAGTTGCCTTTGTACCCTTGGATGTACTCTGTCTGGGCCTGGCAATTTGTCCACCATCAATGCTAGCAGCCCCTTCCTCACTCTATCCTTTTCTATCATTACACCTGTTTTCTCCTCCTGCCTGCTTCTCTTCTCCCTCCTAAAGACCCTGGCCCCATACTTCTCCCTGGTAAAGATGGAACAGATGTATTCATTTAGTATCTCTGCTTTTCCTCCGATATCCTTCACTCACACCTCCCCTTTCTTAAGCCTAACGATCCCATCCTCCTTCTCTATTTTCTCATTTATATAGTGAAAGAAGGTCTTCTCCCCTTTCTTAATTCCTTCAGCTATCTGCAGCTCCTTCTCTAAAATGGTGACATGCCCCTGAAATGTTGTTTTATGAAGATAGGAAATATTTTTTTTATCATCCGTGATATGAAAAATAATCTTCTTTCATATCGCAAGTCACAAAAAATGATTCATAATCTTAAAAAAACAACATATCAAGGGCATTTCAACAGTAGTTAACTATAGAACATATCTAAGGGGGTGCCCATAAGGAACCCACATGTGTTGTTAAGTCTCCACAGTATCATTTTTCTGCTTTTTGAAATTGTTCAATACAAATTAACACTTCTTGTTTAGTTTCATATAGATATTCCTACCACTTATTGAAGCTGCTATCTAAATGTGTAATCAAGAACTGTTAGTTGTTGGAAGGGTTGACTGTTTTTAATAACAGCACACCTACCACGTGAATTAGTGGAGGAAGGGATGACCGCCTTTGAGCAGAGCCTGCCTACCACTCAATCTGTAAGGATCACCATGTCCATGGAGATTGATAGGGATGCCTGTCACAAGGAAGTCAACGGAGGTAAAAAAAAAGTTCATACAGAAACATTTTCTTGTTAAATTGATCTGAGTTCAACAGAGGTTTTTCAACTGTCATTATTATCAGTGTGAAAACCTCTTACACTAGTTGTATAAACCAGCCATGTAATGGCCAATATTCATTTTCTTTGACTTCAGTGCCCTCACTCATGTCTTTGCCACTTGTGAGGTCACTGTGGTCAAAGCCAACTCGTGAAGATAAATGCCTTATTGAATATGAGGCCAACACATATCTCCTATTTATTTCCACAAGGTATACAGGAAAAATTATGTGTTTCCTGAATCAACAGAACTTATTTTCTGAGCCTCACTCACTCCTGATTGTAGACTGAAATTCAAAACATATTTATCACTGGCATGCTGCTGTGTTGACATGTGAAGATGTTTCCTTAAAAGCTAATATCTATTTTTCCAGTTTGAAACCTGACACCTGTTTATAAACTACTACTTTGGTTTCTGGTGGTGGTATTGGGGTGATGTTCATTTGAATATTATGAGAAACATCTGGTCTTATCAACATTGTCTGCATAACTAGTGTCATGTGCTGAATTTGTAATTTAATAATTGCCTTCATTATGTCATGTATTGATTAATATGGGCTTTCTTAACTTTTTTTCAGTACAGCAGTCCATCCACCCAATTTTTTGTTGAATACTCTTCTGGATCTGTAGGAACAAAATGCAAAGCTTTGTTTAAGATACACAAGGATTCAGCTAATGAATCATGTTAGCAATAACACAATAAGAGGTGTGACTAAATCAGTTGTTGATGAACATTTTTCTTATGGTTAGCCTGCCCAAGATACTACTGGAGATCCATCCCAGACTGGAAAAAAAACTCACACCGATACATGGAGGTGCAGGGACAGTGCTCCTTAATCATGCTGGCAAGGCAACAACATCAAACCAATTCTACTATGACATCCCCAATGATGTAAATTTCTAACAATAGAAAGGACTATTTTATGTTAAATGTTCGTAATCAGATCTGTGTGTCTACATTTAAACATGATTTTTTGAACTGAACAAGGTAAAATAAAAATGTAGCCCATTTTGTAAGTGGAATAAGACTCCACTGATGTGCATGAAACAGATTTTACCACACTTCCAGGGGTTGAAGGCAGCTGGTCTGTGCCCTCATGCCTCACTATGCACCTAAGACCTGTTTCAGGCACACCTCATTGTGTGTATTGCTCACTCAAGTTCGGAAGCCTACTTAGGACTAAAAGCACTCAGGGGAAAAACATGCCTCAGACAATTACAGGTGGAGGAACTATTTTCTGCACAAATACATGCCAAATTTATCTTTTATTATATTTAAACCTCTTAATTTTAGTTATAACATTAACATGAACTACAAGTTCCATTTTATAAGTGCAATAAGACACTCCAGGTGTGCACATAAGAGACTACTAACACATAGTCAGAGGCTGAAGGAAATAGGCCTGTGGCACTATGCCATGAACTATCCATATGCCCATCAGCAGTGTAAAATGGTGCAGAGAAGATTATTTTAATTTCTGCTACTAATCACAACTTATCTTCCATCACGTGCAGGAAATGTTTCCCTTACATAGTGTGAAAAATGCTAATAGGTTTTGATATAAAATAACCTTATTTTTAAAAAAAATATTTAAATGTAAGAATCTTAACTAAATGAAACCAGTGCCTTATCACACCTCTGGCAATGAGTTAGAACTGTCTAATGCACATTCCCTCATGTCTTATCGATTATGTAACATATCCACAGTTTATGCCTTATTGCTTAAGTTGTACAGTTACTGGTATCCTCACAGTATGGTACATTAAAAAAAGGAAAGATAAACTGGTATTTACATTTTTCTCTCCTTTTCTGTTGAGAGGATGAGGTCATGATAGGCAATGATTGTAATCAATGGAGGCCAAAACATAGAAACATAGAACATAGAAACATAGAAACATGGACTTTGACGGCAGATAAGGACCACTTGGCCCACCCAGTCTGCCCATTTTTCTACCTATTGGATAAGCTGCAGATTCTAGTTAACCAACATCCTACTTCTTGCAACCCCCCACTACAATTGCCTTATGTTTGTTCCATGCATGTTTGAATTACCCCACTGTTTTAGACCCCACAACCTCTCCAGGAAGGCGGTTCCATGCCTACCACTCTGTCCGTGAAAAAATTTCCTCACATTACCCCTGAGCCATCCCCCCTTAACTTTAAATTGCGCCCTCTTGTTCTTACACATCTCTTTTTCTGAAAGATGCTACCCTCCTGGACTTTGTTGATTCCCTTGAGGTACTTAAAAGTTTCTATCATGTCCCCCTGTCTCTCCTTTCATCAAGGGTATACATATTAAGCTCTCTCAGTCTCTCTTCATATGGTTTCTGATGTAGAACCTGCATCATTTTAGTTGCCCTCCTCTGGACTGCTTCCATCCTGTCAATGTCCTTGCATAGATAAGGTCTCTAAAACTGCACGCAGTACTCCAGATGGGGTCTCACCAACTGTCTGTATAGAGGGATAACCACTTCCCTTTTTACGTTCGCTTGCGTGCATACGCAAGGAACGTTTTGGGAGAGTAGCACACTTTGGAGGTGTGCCTCTCCCTTTCAATCCACTGCCCGTTGAGCAGGCATGGTGGTCCTGCACCAATGGTGCGGAGCTGTGTGTGCGACAGTGGTGGTCTCGCTCAAAGAAAACCACCGCTGTTATACAGAGCACCGTGTCACACTGCCCCCCATGTCACGCCGCCCCCCGCGCCACGCTGCCCCCAAATCTTACAGCCACGCTGAGCCCACCCCAGCTTGGCAAATGTCCCACGTCAGCCTGCTGGACGGGGTTCCCAATCCCCCTAGGCTCCATGCCCCCAAGCCATCCTTCTGCCACGCTGGGAGCCCACCCCAGTGTGGCTAATGTCCTGGGTTGTCTGTCGACAGGGTGCCCAATCCCCTGGCTCTTGGCCCCAGCCATCCTTCTGCTATGCTGGGAGCTCACCCCAGCGTGGCAACGTCCCATGTAGTCTTGTTTTTTTTTTTACCTGTAAAGCAAAAATGGTCCCACGGCACTTCTCCCAGTCCCCTCCCACAACCCGCACCTACCCACTGCACACCAGCCTCCTCACACCCCCTCACCCCATACTTACCTCCGGAGCTTGGCGCCGATGATCTTCGTGCACTGGGAACATGTCTGCACTCTTCAAAGCCGACCGCGAACTGAGGAAATGCTGGTAAGCTGTATAATGGGCTAGATAGGGGGTTTTCAACTTTATTACATATCTCAGGCATTTTTGGGAATTTTTGCACCAAATTTTCAACATGGGGTTTTTGGGAGCCCTTCTCATGAATGATGTCACTGTCATGGCGTTATCTGGGCCCGAAGGGTGATTTTGCAGTCACTGCACAGTCACTGTGCGAAATCACCCTTCAGGCCCAAATAACACCATGACAGTGACATCATTCATGAGAAGGGTCCCAAAACCTACATGTTGAAAATTTGGTGCACACATCAAAATGACTGTTTTATGAGCATGCTGCTAGGCAGTCTTGTCACACACTCATACGCTTGCTAATTTTCAATATTTGCACTCCAGATTTTCAACATTGCCATTTTACCACACCTCCTCATGAGCAGTACAGTTGTCATTTTTCATATCCTGCACAAAACATGTTTCCGCCCATGTAGCGCACAATGGCGCAGTCGGTGTGCGAACTCAATATATGGGACACATTAAGAAAATCACAGTGATACTGTTCATGAGCAGATGTCTCAAAATGGCTGTGTTGAAAATTTGGTGAAAAAATTCCTAAAAATGACTGTTTTACGAGTGTTCATTGTGCAGTTTCTATGCACGCTCGTAAGTTTGCGAATTTTCAATATTTTCACTCCAGATTTTCAACTTTGCCATTTTACCACACCTCCTTATGAGCAGTACAGCTGTCATTTTTCACATCCTGCCCAAAACGTGTTTCTGCCCATGTAGTGCACAATGGTGCAGTCGGTGTGCAAAATCAATGTATGGGACACAGTAAGAAAATCACAGTGACACTGTTCATTGGCAGAGGTTTTAAAATGGCAATGTTGAAAATTTGGTGAAAAAATTCCTAAAAATGACTGTTTTACGAGCGTGCGTTGCACAGTTCCCACACACTCGTAGGTTTGCGAATTTTCAATATTTCCATTCCAGATTTTCAACTTTGCCATTTTACCACACCTCCTCATGAGCAGTACAGCTGTCATTTTTCACATCCTGCCAAAGCGTGTTTCCACCCATGAGCGCACTAATGGCGCAGTCAGTTGTATGAACTCAATGTATGGGACACATTAAGAAAATCACAGTGACACTGTTCATGAGCAGAGATCTTAAATGGCTCTGTTGAAAATTTGGTGAACAAATTCCTAAAATTAACTGTTTTATAAGCGGCAAGCAGTGAAGTTCCACGCACGCTGCAGTTTGCGAATTTTCAATATTTTCACTGCAGATTTTCAACATTGCCATTTTACCACACCTCCTTATGAGCAGTACAGCTGTCATTTTTCACATCCTGCCCAAAATGTGTTTCCGCCCATGTAGTGCACAATGGCGCAGTCGGTGTGCAAAATCAATGTATGGGACACAGTAAGAAAATCACAGTGACACTGTTCATTAGCAGAGGTTTTAAAATGCCAATGTTGAAAATTTGGTGAAAAAATTCCTAACAATGACTGTTTTACGAGCGTGCGTTGCACAGTTCCCACGCACGCTCGTAGGTTTGCGAATTTTCAATATTTCCACTCCAGATTTTCAACATTGCCATTTTACCACACTTCCTTATGAGCAGTACAGCTGTCATTTTTCACATCCTGCCCAAAACGTGTTTCCGCCTATGTAGTGCACAATGGGGTAACAAAGGTCATGCTGAAAATTTATTGTGCAAATACCAGCAATCGCACAGGGCATTAGGTAAAGCACCATACATGCCAAACACCACTGCAAATACCTGCAAGCGAACGTTCGGCATTGACAAATGCTTGTTCTACTTGTGATGCCCCTCCCTATGCATCCCAGTATCCCCCTGGCTCTTCTTACTGACTTCTCACATTGCTTACCCACCTTTAGGTCATCTGATATGACTACACCCAGATCCCTTTCCATTATTGTTGTCGTTAGTACCTCCCCTGCTATTGTGTACTCTTCTCCTGGATTTGTGCATTACTTTGCACTTCTTTGCATTGAATCTAAGTTGCCATATGTCTGACCATTCCTCCAACCTTGCCAAGTCTCTTCTCATCCTTTCTACCCCTCTTGTGTATCAACTCTTTACAGATCTTTGTGTCATCTGCAAAGAGGCATACCTTTCCTTCCAGACCCTCTGCAATGTCAACTATAAAGACGTTAAAGAGGACTGGACCCAGTACTGAGCCCTGAGGTACTCCACTAGTAACCCCCCTTTCTTCAGAATGTGTTCCATTCACTATTACCTTCTGTGTCATGTTGTGCAGCCAGTTTGCTACCCAGGCTACCACCCTGGAACCCACTCCCAGGCTGGCTTACTTGATTATTAATCTTTTGTGCGGACTATGTCAAATGCCTTGCTAAAGTCTAGGTAGGCCATATCCACAGCCCCTCCCTGGTCTATTACTTTGGTCACCCAGTCAAAAAAATCGATTAGATTCGTCTGACATGACCTTCCTGCTGTGAATCCATGCTGCTTTGGGTCCTGTGCCCTGCTGGCCTCTAGGTACTGAACAATTCTTTCTTTCAGAAGTGATTCCATCATTTTCCTCACCACTGTGGTCAAACTAATAGGTCTGTAGTTTCCTGCTTCTGCCTTGCTCCCACTTTTGTGAAGGGGAATCACATCTGTCCTCCTACAGTCCTCAGGTACCACCCCATCTTTCCATGATTTGTTGAAAAGTGTGGTTAGTGGTGTCACTAGGTCCTCCCTTAGCTCTTTTAGGATTCTAGGGTGAATCCCATCAGGCCCCATTGCTTTGTCCACCTTGAGTTTTAGGAGTTCTTTCAGGACTCTTTCTGCTGTAAATGGACTGGCATCAACCCGTCTATCCAGAGTGCTTCTACTGTTTGGTTTAGGTTGTGTGTATGATATACTGGGGAAGTGTATGAATAGCTCTTGGCAGCATACATCAGAATATGCTGTTGGAATTGTTACAGTTGTGCTGCACTTGAGTATGATAAAAAAAGTCACTTAAGAAATATAAATGTAAAGCAGATTACAATCATAAGAACTTAGCAGATTTTAATTGACTACAGGAATCATGAAGCAGTTAGAAATACACTGACATTTCCTCACACAGATGACGCCTCACCTCAGAAGACAAGTCCATAGCAGTAGTATGTTGGGAAACCTTAACAGGTAAAAACTGGTGTAATTTATGAATTCACATATCCAGGCACTGTTGGAGCAATGCATAGATAAAACATAGATGTCGAATAATACATTACCCTAAACTGATTCATGCAGCACATTACTTGTCACTGCACCTGAACTGGACATAATGCCCTTTAGATGCAATCTTTGTTTTCTGTCACATAGCCATGATTGAATCCAGTTTATTGCTGTCCTATAAAATCCCCTAATAATTTCTTGATGGGGTACAGTGTCAGGGGCTTTATTATAGGCCAAGAATGTAAAACAAAGGTTAAAAAAAGACTATGTCAACAGGAGTACCTTATCCAGTGCAGTGCTTACTGGCACACAATATCTTTCCCTCCTAAATCCATGCAAGGTATCATCTAGTAGGTTGTTGTTTCAATGCAGATTTTTATTTCCTCCTTAATATTTTTTTCAGCTATCTTCCTTAAGATAGAGGTGAGTATAACTGGCCTGCAATTATCATACAGTAGTTAGCCTTCGATATCTTTTTGAATTTAGGAACCCCCAATGCTTATTTTCAAAAATTAAGCACTGCCCTTGAGTTGATGAAAAGTTCAAAAAGATATGTAAGTGGACCTGAGAGCTTTGTTTTCCATTCCTTAATTATCCTCAGATTACAGTTCAATTGCATTATGCAGTGTAAACCACATAATGCACAGCATAATATTAATAATTGAAATTAAATTAGAATTTTCTAAGTTTTACTTTAATATTAATCTGGTTTATTTACTGCAGTTGATTTTATCTACTTGTTTTTATAGTTGTTGAAATGTTTTGTATTCATGAATTATGCACTAACACTCAGAGACTGGCCATGGTATACTTAAAAGAACTACTACAGAACTACTAAAATCACTGTTGCAAAAAGAGAATAAAATGAAGTGTACTGTACTTCACATTGGTTACCTTTGTCCTTGGTTGCTTTGATGTCTTTTCCTTATTCACTAATTTCCTGCATTTGCATTTAGTTAGTCTTTCACAGCTCTCCTTCCCTGCTGCAGCAGACAGCATGGTCAAATGTGGCATCGTATTTGCCAGGCTGAGATTTCTTCTTAGTGGTCAAGATGCTACACCATGGGATTTCCTCATCTAGAAAACATTCTTGTCCATGGTGCAATAATTAGATGATAGAACACTGACAGTTCTTCGGAAAATGTACTGTACATTTGGCATCATGGTACTTTTTTGAGCCTTATGTCGGTTGACAACAATAGCATCTGTTAATGTGGCCTGCGGCATGACCACTTAATAGGCACATTCCTACATCACACTGGACCACAGGTAAAGTTTTTTTTTTCATTTGGTATGCTTTTTACATCCACAGCCCAGCCCAGATCGGCCCAACCTTTGTACCCAGCCCCATCATCTGCCCCTCCATGACTTACCATCCCCAGTGGTCCCCCCAGCTTACCACCAATGGTGGGGCCTTTGGAGGTGGCCTGGCTGTCCTCCACCATTAGAACCTGAGTCTCGGTGTCAGGGAACACCACGGGGCAATAATGAGGGACCTGTGATGTAAGGTGAGAGGCATACTACATGGTCCAATTTTCTAATTGTCTAGTTGGTGTGCAATGACGTCAGTGGCAACTCATTGATGTCTGCCACACCTCCTCTCACCAGCAAGCTCCAGCAATCTGTTCCCCCAGCCACCACTAGGGGCATGTTGAGTGCCAGCAGCTGACCTACCCCCCTGGAGGAGAAGACCAGTAACTAGGATGCTCCACCCCCCCAGCCACCCCTTCAACTCCTGGGTCCATTCATGAGTCCAGGTCATTGGTGTCATGAGCAGAAGCGCTACTGCTGCACTGGTGGGCTGGGGACCACAGATAAAGTAATGTGGTACCTTTTGATGTTTCCAAACAAGTGAGGTACTTCCACAACTGGGCACTACTTTCCTATAGTCACAAATGCCAGTGACAATAGTAAAGAAGATACCAGTGGAGATTATTTATTTATTTATAAAATTTTGGTGACCGGGTAGGCCCACTGGGCTGCGGAGGTTCCTTTTTCAGGGGTGACCCTGAGTTAGTTACATAGAGCTGAGCAGATACAAATAGATAATGCAGGGGTAGGGCATAGCATACAGGAAGTTCATTGACAGTATACATATTTCATAATAGAAGATGATGACATAGGAGTATACCAGCAGTGGGTGCTGCTAGGCTTATTCAATATATTGAAAGTATTGACATATAGTACACATAGTACAATAGGTGAAACAGGCATTATAAGCAACAGAACAACTAACTATGCAGCTGATACTGTTTAGGACATAATCAGTACAGTATAGAACATAAGTGAGATTAGCATATGAGAGGTTGTAGAAGTGCAGGGAGGTAGTACAGCATTGTATACAAGCAATTTGGTATAGGACGTTAGGAGGGGGTTACATTGGTAGAGACCGGTTTCATAGACAAACTCAGCTGTGGCAGCTTTCTGTCGGCTAGGGCAGGTAGATTGTTTTGTAGCCTAACTATAGGGGGCGGCTTTAGCTATCCTTCAGGACAGGAGCAGGAGCAGGAGCTGAGGTAGATTAGTGCAGTCATCAGGAAGATAAGCACTCAAGGGAAAGCATCAGGAAGAGTCAGGTGTTTTGAAGAGCACTGGGCTCTCCATCAATGACAGTTGGCTGAGGGCACACTTGAAGCACCCTGTTCCACCTCCTTGTGTCCCATGGCCTACTTTCAGCACCAGGTGCACACCTGTATAATACTGTTGCTTACCTATTTATACACTAGATAGCATACTGTAGAATTAGAAAGTTACATAATTGTAGTTTAATGGCCACCTGCTGTCTTTTATTTTTATTTTATTTTCCTGATATTAATGTTCTTTTTGCACATAGGGAAGCGATGCTACACAAGTATGTATGCTTGTAAGTATGCTGAGGATGATGAACCACCACAAGGAAATTGAAGAATGTCTGCCTTCTGAACATGGAGTAGTGACATCTGTCTCTTCTGTAAGAGAATACACCACCAGATGGGGTGGACATACAGTTGAGCATGGTTAAGCACTTCAAAAGATGTGGTTATCATGACAAAATGTTATCATTTGTTACCACAAGCAGTTTCATGTCAGAATCCATCTTTTCTTTCCTAAAGGTTTTACCCCATGATCAGGAGCATGAACAAACTGAAGCAACTTAAGCAGGTCAGTGGATGAAGAACAATAAGAAGTTCCAGGACATCAAATATTTGGATGAGGCAAGCAACTTGACTCTATGGCATTTCTTAAAAGGGCAGGGACTCAATGAAGTCAGAGTCAAATCACCCTCTACAGCTTCATGCTTGTGGCTCTGTACCCCTCTGGGGTGCAGTCCACTGCACATATTTGAGGGTTAATGATGCTAAACTGTTTGTCTCTTAGAGTATAGCATTACTTCACATTTTTAAGGGTTAGTGATGCTAAACTGTTTGTCTCCTACAGTAGAGCATTACTACACAGTTTTTAAGGTTAGTGATGTTAAACAGTAGGAGACAATCCCTTAAGATAGTTGCTGTCTCATATTATCTAATAGTACCACTTTACCTATACTTGCTTTATGCTCACAGGAACTATGGATGGCAAATCCTTTGGGAAATATCATTATAGGAACAGTGAAGAAATACATAATGAAAGGAATATCCAGATGTGCATCAATTCTTTCAAGACAATTACCCCAAACGTACTGCATCAGCAGTGCTTATTGCTGCTTCTGGAATTAACCATGGTTTTGTATGTGGAAGTTCGAACAACTGCACAAAGTTTACTGGGATTATTAATTTACTGGAGAATGATAAAGGAAAGTTATCCATGAAGAAGAAGAAATGTTTGTGACTAAGTAAAACAGATGCTACAGATATTTTCTCAGATATTTACAGAAAGAGGAGTAACATGGGAATTATGGAACAATCAGTTTGCACTTCAAGTGGTTTAATATTCTGTGTCTAATAATGTAGAGTCAGACTGTTTATGTCAAACTGCTGGATCAATTTATTTTTTATTTTGGGAACTTGCAACTTTTACTAAAGGTAATAAGACATGGTGAGCAGTATACAATATACAGTAGCAAATAACTTCATATACTTCAAACAGTAGACGGGGTATCTTTACTATAGTATGATCTAAAAAACAGTATAATTTTAATGCTTACTTTTTCTAAATGAAAAGTATTCTGCTTCTAACATGTAAAGATTAAAACTTTTGATCAATGTATCCTACATTAGTCTGATTGTATTAGCATGTGACATGGGTTCAAACCACACTAGTATCACTTGTACATCTCATACACAAACTACCTTATCCAATATGTTGTACCTCAGAATGGCACCTTCAAGAGTCCAACTAGCAAAGGGAAAACACACTCCAGATAATAAAATTACTGTCACTCATGCTGATTTAACAATATTCATTCCACACTCCCACCCCCCAAAAAAGTAGTCATACTCTGAACATTCTGATATTTGACTTAATGCAAAACTGTGAACTTACATGCTGACAAGGACACAATTGAAGATTTAGGTAATGGTATGGCATTTATAATGAGACTACCTTCATTCCATCACATGTCACAGTTTCAAAAACTAGGTGCAGTATAGCAGCTTGGTGAGGATTCAAATAAAACAGAAAGTAAAAAAAAATGGGACAAAAAGCTATGCACCATACACAGGAAGGTGTAAGTGTTAGTCTCAAACTTACAGATCAAAATGCACCAAATGTATCACAACAGGGTGCACCATGTATAAAGTCAGGGTACTGTGGGTGTTCTGCAGTGGGATGATCCATTTATATATCAATGAGTGTCATTTGCGTCACAGATTAAACCACATACAAGACTGGAGGCAGAGAGAGAGAGTTTCAAACTTGTAACAAAATAAATAGCCAGTAATGTAATGAAATGTCAATAAATGGTCAAGTTTAGGTGCTAAAACGTTCACACTAAAAATCCAAGTAAAATTAAATTGATTATCAATGTTATATGTTTATGATAGGAACACTAACATTGTATTATTAAAGTACAAGAAAACATTTGCCAGTTGAAGGCTGTTGAAGGGGTACAATCCATTGCACTTATGTGTCTACTATGGAATGTATTTGTTAGTGTCATTATTAGTCCTCCAGTTGAATAATTACTTTTCACATGGTGATACATTTGACAATAAAAAAAAAATAAAAAAAAATGATTGAAGCTGTCACTCCCATAAATGCTGCATCTGTCAGTTCAATGAACAGGGTGTCACAGAGAGTAGGCGTGCAGAAAAAAAAAAGAAACAGCGTGTATCTTATGAATAAAGATTCAAGAGCAAAACAGCACACCAGACCAATAATTATACTATCAATGGAAGCATGAATGAGAACAATAAAAGAAAAATGTGTGTGACTGAATTTGTGAAAGCCTATGTGTGTATATGTGTGTCTTTGTATGTGTGAAGGTGCAACGGAGAGTACTTGTAATTTAGAAGTGTAAGTGCGTGATCAAACGGGATTGAGAACATGTCATATGATGGATATAGAAAATCGCACCCATGTCTGAACATTTATGTGGGGATAGAGCAGCTCAGCCATACAACACTATCGGGATGTCAGGTGGGATACATGCTGTCAACTGCATTGTAATGTTGGGGGAGGGAGACTGTGTGTATGTGTGTGTGTGTGTGTGTGTGTGTCAGAATGAGATGGCAACTGAAAGGTAACCCATGAAGTGGGCGCATGAGGAATGGTGCCATTCGTTACAGCAACTCCTTCCTGGTGCGATCCACTCACGGTGACGGAAAGGTAGGGCGACGGATGAGGGTGGTGAACTAGGTGACAGGATGTCACTATAAGTATGGTTGCAGGGGTGGGAGCGAGCATGGCAAATATGGGCTGGGAGGGGTGGAGAGGCTGTAGGGGTGATGCTGCAGTTGCAGGCCGAGCTGCATCATGGCATCGGCCATTGGCTAGTGACTGGGGTGGCTGAGGTACTGGATTAGGGTCCGGGCGCTGGTATGATTTTTATTGCACCCGGCCTGAACCTTTATTTTACTGCTTTCACCCCCGACGCACCCCCTGAGTTGAGAATCCTTAAGTAGGGGGTGCGGATTCAACCCCACAAGGGAGGCACAGCCCCTACAGAAAGCAGTAAAATCCTGGTGTTTCAGATGTTGAGGCGAAAATGTGTTCAGCACTCTGACTGAGCAATAACGGTGATCGCCTTTAGACATTCGCTGTTATCACATAGACACCAACTGAAAAAACATGGAGGTGGGTGAGTGAGATGGGGTGGGTGGGTTATGAAAGCTGTCACATTCAAATAATGACTTTGACAGAATCCTGGTGCCAAAAGAAAAAAAAGAACTTGAAATCCACACATAAACTGGGAAAAAATGTAAAGACCACTATAATTACTGTATTTCCCCCCTTCTGGTCACACATCCAATAGGATGTAAATGTTCTATAAAGACTGATCCGAGCAAACACTTTTATGGTTTGCTTTTTGTTTTATTATGTTTTAAATTGCCCACAGGAATCACTAAGCAGTTAGAAATACACTGACATTTCCTCATGCAGATAACACCTCACCTCAGAAGACAAGTCCATAGCAGTAGTGTGTAAGGAAACCTTGACAGGTAAAAACTGTCAGTGACAGCCGGAAAGTGAGTGTTTCAAGGACACAGAGGAGAGTGCTCACAATTCCATTGCTGTCAAGGTGCAGACATGATCCAGCCCATCCACATCTGGAACATCATGCTTCCTGACCCATGCATGGATCCTGTTACATGCACGTCAGGAGACTGGCATTCACATTTTAAGTGGGCCACTCTGAAAGAAATTTTAGCCAAAAATATGAAAACCCGTTGAGAGACAACAATAACAGCATCATTCCTGTGCTTAACGAGTCTAAGGCTTCTATATAATATAACCTAGTAAGGGGGAGGAACAGCCACTTTCACAGACAGTCTTGCTTTGAAAAGATTATTAAGATCATGGAGGACTACAGCTAAGAAAAAAAAACTGATACCTAAACGAATTAGGCTACCTGACACAGAAAGACTTCATAAATTGGGTCTGTTCAGCTTGGAGAATAGGAGACTAAGTGGTTACAGTATTGCTACTGTAAAGGTTACTAAAAACAAGAATTAAGAAAACAGTGCAGTATTGTTTATAATCACATGTTAGTGAACCTCAGATCACATGGCAACAAACTAATGATACCAAAGGCTAATACTAAAGAGAGGTATCTTCTTTGTTGCATGGGCACTGACAGTCTGGAATACATTACCTCGTTACCTTACTAAACTTGAGGGATTTGAACAATTTAAAAGAGAGCTGGGCAATCATCTTGCAGTTACTTGAACCAGTAATCATTACCCCCACTGAGAGTTGGAGACTGTCCAGATGGTCCCCGTGCCTTCTTCTGTCTCCGATACTGAGTTATACTGTGTAATAACTTGATGCCTTTACTAAAATGTGGTGAACAGAACTGTACACGATATTCAGCATGTGACCTCACCAATGTCCTACAAAGTGATATCAGTGCTGCTCTATTCCTGCTCCTTATATGTCTTCTTCTACAGCCCAAAATGTTATAGCATATTTGCCACATTCTTGTATTTTTTCCAAATTTTAGGTCAGTTGACACCAACACCCAAGACTCTTTCCTCAGTAGTCTTATTTAGAGGTGTGCTAAGTCAGAGAAATTTGGTCTGTGAATTAATTTGTGGATTTTGCAGCAATTCATGGAGCTATTCCATGAAATTTGCAGCAGAGAATTTTGTGGATTTTAACGCAGAGGATGACATTTCACCCTCAGATGTCATACTCCGCCTATGTATTTCATGCTTCACATTAAAAAAAAGTGAATTCCGCTGAAAATTTCACACAAATTGCACAAATTGAAGTTTTGGGGTGTTCTGAAAACTCTGCGAATTCTGCAAAGCATGATTTTTGTCAATTTGCATGCACTTAATGAGTGAAGTTTTGCCATAGCACCTCTAGTCTTTTAGGTCATCTCCATATAGCTGATATTTATTCTTTTGGTTCCTACTGTACAATGAAGCTCTCAGGATGAAACCAATTTTACAGCACTCTGCAATATGTTGCAGCAGAGTTACTACAGTAAACAATGTAATTTCATTGGGAATTAATCCCTTTTTATGTTGATTGTGCGCATGTACAAGAAACATATTGCGGCAGCTTGCTGCAGAAGCAGGTTGTGGAGGCATGGCACTGTTGTGGCCAATGCCCCACAGCCTTTGGAGGCTTTGCCTGCTTTTCCAAATAGGACAGCACACTGCTGCTGACACTAGTTCAGCCAGCGTGCCACAACCTTGTAAGGTTTCAGCTGCTGTAATCAGGGGCTGCCTCATCTTTGCAGTGAAAGCCATTCTGCTGCAATGAGGGAGTGACCCATCATTGCTGGGCGGAACTTTGTTACTGTGATATTGTTTGTGAACATGGCTGTGGCTTGCCGCTGTGTTCACAAACAATATCAACCCACTGCCCTGGGGTGCCGATCCCCTCATCAGCAGGTGCCCCCACCGTGTTTGTTTGCCGATGGCCCCAACAGTCCCCGTCGACTTCAGTGCCCTGACGTTTATGTTGCCGATGGGGCAGCCACCTCCCCATCGGCATTATGTTCCCCCTCCCAGTTTCACTTGCTGACAGAGGAGCCCACTCCCCTTTGGCATAATTCCCCCCCAAAACATGCAGTACAGTTGTGCCTAGGGGGTGCCCAGTCCCCCTTGGCTCTTGTGCCCCCCTTTTCTGCCTATGGGGTGCCTAATCCCCCATCGGCTAGAGCTGCCCCCCAAAAAACACACTGTTGGCATGCTGGGAGCCCACCCCAGCGTGCCAAATGGTCCTGTAAAAAAAAAAAGTCCCGCAATGTTTTTTTGTTACCTGTAAAAAGAAAACAGTCCCTCTCAATCTCCCTACCCCTCCACACAACCTGCACCCATCATCTCCAGACCCTGTCTCCCACACTCCCTCACCCCATACTTATCTGTGGAGCCGAGCGATGATCTTTGGTGGACTGGGAACACGTCTGCACTCTTCAAAGCTGACCACGAACTGAAGAAATGCTGGTAAGCTGTATAAGGGCATAAATAGTTTTTTTCAACTTTGGTGCATATCTCAGGCATTTTTGGAATTTTGGCACCAAAGTTTCAACATAGGGTTTTGGGACTCCTCTGGTGTATTCTGCCACTGCCATGGTGTTATTCGGCTCCAAAAGGTGATTTTGCGGTCACTGTCTTGGAATCACCTATCGGGATAGTTAATGAAATGACAGTGCCAGTGTTCTTGAGATGGGCTCTCAAAAAGGCTATGTTGCAAATTTGATGGAAGAAATCCAAAAAATGACTGTTTTACAAGCATGTGTTGTGCAGTTGGTAAGCATGCTCGTAACTTCACGAATTTGCAATATTTTAATATCAGATTTTTAACACTGACATTTTTTCACACCTCCTCATGAACAGTACAGCTGTCATTTTTCACATCCTGGCAGAAATGTGTTTTTTCACTTCCAGAGCAGAATACCATGTTCACTGTGGAAAATCAGTGTCCGGGACAGATTAAGAAAATGAAAGTGATACTGTTCATGAGCAGAGGTCCTAAAATGCCTATGTTGAAAATTTGGTGATGATACTCCATAAAATGACTGTGTTACCAGCGTCGTTGTGTAGTTGCATACTGCGCTCGTAACTTTTAATTTATAATATTTTCACTCCAGATTTTCAACATTGCCATTTCCCAGACCTACTTATGAACAGTTCAGTTGTCATTTTTCCCATCCTGGCCAAAATGTGTTTTTGCACTTCTGGCGCAAATTGCGCAGTTGCTGAGGAAAATCAGTGTTCAGGACAGATTAAGAACATGACACTGATGCTGTTCATGAGCAGAGGTCCTAAAATGCCTATGTTGAAAATTTGGTGACAATAGCCCATCAAATGACTGTCTTACAAGCATCGTTGAACTATTTCCATGCACCCTTGTAACTTTGCAAATTTATAATATTTTCACCATATTTTCAACACAAGCATTTTTCACACCTCATATGAACAGTACAGCTGTCATTTTTCACATCCTGGCCAAAATATGTTTTTGCACTCCTGCCACAGAATAGCTTGGTCACTGTGGGAAATCAGTGTTTGGGACAGATTAAGATTGAGCAAGTGAGAGGGGGAAGTGACCAAGCTCAACTGAGCTCTGTTAGGACTGCTGCGGATCTGTTTGTGGGCAGACAAAGGCCTCAACACAAGAGCCCAGTACAAAAGAGCAGTCTGCAGCACTGGGAGAAACAGAATGAGAGAGCAAGTGAAGGAGGAGGAGTGAGTGAACTCACCAAAGTGCTGTCAGGACTGCTGTGGATTTCTTTGTGGACAGAAAAATGCATCAATACAGGCAGGGGCCCAGTACAAAAGGCCAGCCTGCAGCGGTGGGAGAAACAGTATGAGTGAGGTGAGACAGGGGACTTAATCAGCTCAACAGAGCTCTATCAGGACTGCTGGGATTTCTTTGTGGGCAGAAAAAGGTGCCATTGCAGGCAGGTGCCCTGTACAAAGGGCAGCTTGCAGCGCCAGGACAAACAGAATGAGGCGATGAGAGAGGGAGACTGTGCGACCTCAGCGGGCTCTGTCGAGAGAGCTGCAGTTTCTTTGTGGACAGACAAAGGTGCCAGCCAGCCAGAGCCCCCATACAAAAGCAGTCTGTGGCACCAAAGAAGAAACAGAATGAGCTGTGACAGAGCAGTAGTGAGTGAGCTCAATGAGCTCTACTGTGACTGCTGCAGATTTCTTTGTGGGTGAAAATGCGGCTATACAGGCAGGAGCCCAGTACAAATGGCAAGCTTGCAGCGCCGGCAGAAACGGAATGCGAGAGTGACAGAGGGGGAGTGAGAGAGCTCAGTGGAGCTGTGTCAGGACTGCTTCAGATTTCTTTCTGGCCAGAAAAAGCCACCAATGCAGGCAGGAGCCCAGTACAAAAGGGCAGCCTGCAGTGCCAGGAGACACAGAATGAGCGAGTGAGGGAGTGGGAGTCAGTGAGCTCAACAGGGCTTTGTTGGGACTGCTGCAGATTTGTTTGTGGGCAGAAAAAGGCAGCAATGCATGCAGGAGCCCAGTACAAAAGGGCAGCCTGCAGTGGCAGGGAAACCAGAATGAGCGAGTGAGTGAGCTCAACAGAGCTGTATTGTAACTGCTACAAATTTCTTTGTGGGCATAAGAAGGCAGCAACGCAGGCAGGAGCCCAGTAGAAAAGGGCAGCTTGCAGTGCTGGCAGAACAGAATGAGCGAGTGAGAGAAGGGGAGTGAGCAAGCTCCACGGAGCTTTGTCGGGACTGCCATAATATGACTGTGTCACAAGCGTGCACTGAACTGTTTCCACGCACCCTTGTAACTTGGCAAATTTGTAATACTGTCACGCCACATTTTCAACAGTGGCATTTTTCCACAACTCCTCATGAACACTACAGCTGTCATTTTTCACATCCTGGCTACAATATGTTTTTGCACTCCTGCCAGACAATAGCACGGTCACTCTAGGAAATCAGTGTTTGTGACAGAATAAGAGTGACCGAGTGAGAGGGGGAAGTGACCGAGCTCAACTGAGCTCTGTCGGGACTGTTGCAGATTTCTTTGTGCGCAGAAAAAGGCCCCAATACAGGAGACCAGTACAAAAGGCAAAGCAATCATCATTCGGCATTGACAAATGCTTGTTTAATAGAAGAAATTGTGACACTGCCAGGATTAAGTGAATGCCACAGTTTCCTGCATGACAAAAGGGACTAACTGTCATTGAAAATACATTGTTTTCCACAGTAGCTCTGCTGCAGTATGTCTCCGACTGCTGCAAAATTGGGTTTCATCCTGGTGAGCTTCACTGCATGTCCCAGGTGCATTATTGTGCATTTATTAACATTAAAATTCAGTTTAGATTTATTTTCCCTACCTACAATAACTTAACTTAACTTTTGTGCAGTCTCTGGATAGGAAAGATTATCACTAATATTCTCAACAGAATGTCTGTTTATAATAAATGATGGAGTAAGTTGTGTACCTTACATACCATTTCTAATGAAAGATGAGACTCCTAATGCCCCATTCCATTATATCTTTTTCTTTTACTTTGTATCTTGATTGTTAAGAAATTTCCTTTCTTTTGTGTGCTTTGCTCTTAATGTCCACATGTCACATTTTTTCCACTGGGTACCTAATTATGTTTTTTTACATGCACTCACTTCTTGCACCCTTGTGTCTCATAGTGCCCCCTAGCCATGCGTTACAACTGTCTAATAAACACCCCATTGTGGCTTATTGCTTACTTATTTGCCAAGTGTAAAAAGTACTGACAGACAAGCATTAGCAAAAAGGCCAAAAGCAGCAGCAGAATGAAGGGGAGGGGGGTTGGAAAGGATGAGAAGGGACTTGGCAAGGTTGGAGGAATGGTCAAAAGTATGGCAGCTTAGATTCAGTGCAAAGAAGTGCAAAGTAATGCACCTGGGAAACAAAGCTGAGGGGAAGAGTATACGGGGGGGGGTATTAACAACAACAAAAAAAGGGAGTTTGGGTAGTCATATCAGATGACCTAAAGGTAAGCAAGCAATGTGAGAAGGCAGTAAGGATGGCTGGGGGGATACTGGGATGTATAGGGAGAGGCATCACCAGTAGTAAACAGGAAGTTGTTATCCCTTTCCACAGACAGTTGGTGAGACGCCATCTAGAGTACTGCATGCAGTTCTGGAGACCCCATCTCTGCAAAGATATAGACAGGATGGAGGCAGTCCGGGGGGGGGGGCAACTAAAATGGTGCAGAGTCTGCACCAGAAGAAACAAAGAGAGACTAAAGGAGCATAATATGTATACTCTTGAGGAAAGGAGGGAGTGGGGACATGATATAAACTTTCTAGCACCTCAAGGGAATCAACAAAGTCCAAGAGAGTAGCATCTTTCAGAAAAAGAGATGTGCAAGAACAAGGGTGTACAATTTGAGGATAGAAGGGGGGATGACTCAGGGTCAATGTGAAGAAGTATTTTTTCTCAGACAGGGTGGTGGATGCATAGAATAGCCTTCCTGAGGTGGTCATGGGGTCAAAAACAGTGGGTGAATTCAAGAATGCATGGGACAGACATAAGGCAGTTCTGGTTGGGGGGGGGTTTGGAAGAAGTAGGCTGTTGGTTAGCTAGGATCAGCAGCATATCCAATAGGTAAGGAAATGGGCAGACTAGGTGGGCCAAGTGGTCCTTATCTGCTGTCAAAGTCTATGTTTCTGTGTTTCTATGAAGGGAGACTGTATCTCATAACCAGTTTTGCTCAGAGGCTTCGTCAGAAGGGGTGAATCTGCTAGCTGCCATTGTGCTAGTTAAATACAAATATTTTTTAAAGTGACAGTCCAACATTAATGTGAAATCAATATATGAATTATATATTACTATAAAAAAAAAATAGTAAAGCAGAAAACCACAATTTTAATTTATTGCTTACTACACTAACAGGACAAGCTTGGAAATAGCGGAAAACGTATTATATAAAAGAGAAAAAAAATATTATGAAGGTCCAATTGGTCTTCAAGGCATTTCTGCATATAATTTCAAATAATCCCTGCACATCCAGAGTAGTCCATATGCAGAAGTGGGGTTCCCTATAATTGCTAATAAAAGACAAAATGACAAAAAAGAGAGAGGTTATTCATAAAGATAGAAAATAAACATTTACTTCCTATTTTTTTTTCTATTTACTGATGTTAATTCAAGTCTGTTATTTAATCCAAAAGCAAAAGAGCTCCTAATTCTATGGTCCATAATGCTTCCCTTCTTAGTGCGACAGCACTCAAGTTGCCCCCCCAAAACCTGACCCATTCTATACCACAGAACCTAAAAAGGTGGGTGCCCCCTTCCTTTAGTGAACCAATATGAGTGGCCTTGGCATTTGTGCACTCTTTCTTCTCTATTTTACATAGGTGTTCTCCAATCAGCACTTTAAAAGTGTATTGTCTTTCCCTCATAGAATGCTCTACAAGAGCAAGTGGCTAAATAAATAACATTTTCAGTGTTACAATTAATAAATGACCTTAACTTAAATGTTTTTGTGGTTTTATGTGATAAGGGCAAGCATAGAAGGGCAAAACTGGGTCCATGAGAAAAGAATGGTGAAAGCAGAACAGCACGACTTTTGCGGAGGGCTATGCCCCCAACTCCCTGTTAGAAGACATTCAAGCTAAGTGTCTACCTCATGGTTGGCAGACTTTCACATTCAGTGGCTGGTGGCTCTCTGTAGTTGAAATTTGGACACGCTGTTCTCCAAAAAACAGCACTGGTAATTAAATAAAACACACTTGAGCACCTCACTTTACTGACTACTGGTATTTCATATGTTGGATTCCTGAAGAATTAATGGATAATCAGCAATATTGTCTTAGGCTAGGTGCTACTTTGTATTTATTCTGTTTTTTTTTTGCTGGTGGCTAGCTACATCCTCTCCACAGGTGGGAAATGAGATGGCATCTAAGTATCAGCATCTAAGCAGCACAACTCAGTCACTGCATCACTGGCTGCTGCAAAATGCTGCAAAAATATATGAAATGTCAGAACACAATATGATGCTGGGTACTGCTGTAGAAAGGACAGTATGCTTGCTGAAAAACAGGATACAGGATCACACCCACTCCATCATTAATGGTAGACTAGACATGCCAGTAGATAAACACTTCCATGATGTTCACAATTTAAACTGAAAGGATCTTAAATTCATGGGGCTACAATGAGTTAAAACACCAGTGATGGTAGGTGACAGACAGAAGCTGCTTTCGCAATGAGAGAGTTTTTGGCTACACAAATTAAATTGTCTTACCCCAAATGGACTAAATGAGATATCTGACTTCAAGACATTCCTCTCTTGGTATATCTATTCAACCCTCCCCCACCAAAAATGCTTATAAGTTACTATCAGACTATAAGAAATCATTATGTTTTATCTAGCTACTTCAGTTATCTTATTGTATTTGAAATGTGCTATATAGCCTGAATTTTCAAACTGCACCCAGAAAGGGTGCAAGTGGTTGCTCCGCGCAATTGACTTGCGCTGGAGCAATATAAATATTCAAACGAGATGCGCAAATGTGCACCCTGTCCAAATATACCAATAAAAGTGAGCAGCACAAATGGTGGTCACCAAGGATGCAACGCCGCATCCCCCTGTTCGGTATGTACCTGGAATGGGGACGTGCCAAGCACAAATTCCAGATATTCAGACTGAAACATGCAATTGGGGCCATTAGGCATGCAAGGCGCAAATGGGGCCATTTGCTTGTCACAGAAACATAGAAGTATAGAAACATAGACTTTGACGGCAGAAAAGGACCGCTTGGCCCACCTAGTCTGCCCATTTCCCTACCTACAGTATAAGCTGCAGATCCTAGTTAACCAACAGCCTATTTCTTCCTACCCCCCACAAGAATTGCCTTACGTCTGTCCCATGCATTCTTGAATTCTCCCACAGTTTTAGACCCCACAATCTCCTCAGAAAGCTATTCCATGTGTCCACCACCCTCTGTGAAAAATACTTCCTCACATTGCCCCTGAGCCGTCCTCCATCTATCTTCAAATTGTGTCCCCCTGTTCTTGCACATCTCTTTTTCTAAAAGATGCTACCCTTTTGGACTTTATTGATTCCACTGAGGTACCTAAAAGTTTCACTCATGTCTCCCCTCTCCCTCCTTTCCTCAAGGGGATACATATTAAGCTCCTTTAATCTCTCCTCGTATGGCTTTTCTTGCAGATCCTGCACTATTTTAGTTGCCCTCCTCTGGACTGCCTCCATCCTGTCTATGTCCTTGTGGAAATGGGGTCTCCAGAACTGGATGCAGTACTCCAGATGGGGTCTCACCAACTGTCTGTAAAGAGGGATAACAACTTCCAGTTTTCTGCGGGAGATGCCTCTCCCTATACAACACAGTATCCACCCAGCAATCCCTACTGCCTTCTCACATTGCTTGCTAACCTTAAGGTCATCTGATATAATTACCCCAAGGTCCCTTTCCATTTTGGTGTTGTTATTACCCCCATTGTGTAATCTTCCCTGGGTTTTGTTCCCCAGGTGCATTATTTTGCACTTCTTTGCATTGAATCAAGCTACCATACTACGGACCATTCCTCCAACCTTGCCAAGTCTCTTCTCATCCTTTCCATGCCTCCTTGTGTATCAACCCTGTTGCAGATCTTTGTGTCATCTGCAAAGAGGCATACTTTCCTTCCAGTCCTCTGCCATGTCACTTATAAAGACATAAAGGACTGGACCCAGTACTGAACCCTGTGGTACCCACTAGTAACCCCTCTTTCTTCAGCTTGGACTCCATTTATAATTACCTTCTGTGTCATGTTCTTCAGTCAATGTTTTACCTAGGCTACCACCCTGGGACCCTCCCAGGCTGGTTAATTGTTTTAATCTTCTGTGTGGGGCTGTGTCAAATGCCTTGCTAAAATCTAAGTAGGCCATGTCCACAGCCCCTCCCTGGTCTACTACTTTGGTCACCCAGACAAAGAAATCAATTAGATTCATCTGACATGATCTTCTCGCTGTAAACCCATGCTGCTTTGGGTCCTGTGCCCACTGGCCTCTAAGTACTCAACAATTCGTTCCTTCAGAAAGATTCCATCACCTCCCCTACCACAGAGGTCAAACTGACAGGTCTGTAGTTTCCAGCCTCTGTCTTGCTACCACTTTTCTGAAGGGAATCATCTGCCTTCCTCCAGTCCTCAGGTACTACACCATCCTCCCTATGATTTGTTAAAAGGATAGTCAGTGGTATCAATAGTTCTCCCTTTAATTCTTTTAGAATTCTGGGGTGAATCCGTGAGGCCCCATTGCTTTGTCCACCTTCAGTTTTAGGAGTTCTTTCAGAACCCTTTCTTCTGTGAAAGAACTGGGATTGGTCCCCCTATCCAGAGTGCTTCTGTTAAATGGATTAGGTACCTCCCCCCCCTTTTGTGAATACTGAGCAGAAGTATTCATTCAGTATCCCTGCTTTTTCACTGTCCCTCTCTGCCCACCCACCATCCATTCTATTCAGCCTCACTATCCCTCCCTTTGTCTTTCTATGCTCCCTGATGTACCTATAAAATGTTTTATCACCCTTCTTAACCAAGCTGGCTATCTTTTCCTCAGTTTGGGCCTTTGCTATTCTGACTTCCCTCCCTGCTTCCTTGTACCTTAACTGGTACAGTTCTCTGTCCTGCTCTTTCTGTGTTTCCTTATACTTCCTAAATGGTATCTTTTCTCCATAATCTTCCCTGCCACCTCTTTTGAGAACCATGGTGGCTTTTTCTTTCATTTGTTTATTTGCTTCACACAAAGGCTTGTTGCCTCTGTAATGGCAGTTTTGATGTTTCCCCATTGTTGCTCCACCCCTCCTTCTAGCCTGTTTGCTAGTGCTTTTCTAAGGCACTCTCCCATCTTGCCAAAGTCAGCCCTCCTGAAGTCCAGTACCCTCACTTTTGTATGGCTTGACTCTGTAGCTGAGTTTATCGTGAACCACACTGTTTGGTGGTCACTTGTTCCCAGATGGCTACCCCTTCTAGATCTGAGATCCTCTCACTGTCCCCATTTGAGAGTATGATGTCTAAGATTGCTCTCTCATAAGTGGGTGCCAAAACCAGCTGTCTGAGGCATGCCCCCTGTAGGGCATTGAGAATGGCCCTGCTCTTGGATGTGGTTACAGCAAACGTGCTCCCGTTAACTTATGGCATATTCATGTCCCCCATCAACAGTATCTCCCCTTTCTCTGCCATCCTAAGGATGCCTTCTACCATATTCTTGTCCATTCCCTCCCCCTGAGATGGGGTCTGTATACATTCCCTGTGCAGATTGTGGTGCCATTTCCAGTCTCTAAGGTGACCACAGTGCCTCCTCTCCTCCTGTTTACTCTTTTGTTCTGTTGCTTTTATCCCTTCCCTTACATAGAGAGTCACTCCTCTCCCTCTTATCCCCTCTCTGTCTCTCCTGTAGGTCATTTTGACCCCATTTGCATGTCCTGTGCAGGGATATGCCTGGCAGGATGAGCCGGGTGTCCTGCAAGCAAGACCACATCATGCAAATGAAACCCGAAGAAATGGTTTCCCTGGTAGTCTAGTGGTCCCCCCTCCCATCACTGAGTGTATAATAAAATAAATCATCCCCTTCCCCCTGTTAGTCTAGTGGCCCCCAGCTCAGCTACAATTGTGTAATAAAGCAGAACGTGTCCCATATCCCTGGTAGTCCAGCGGTACCCCCCTGCCCTGATCGTGTAATACAGCAGAATGTGTTCCATATCCCTGGTAGTCCAGCAGTACTCACCTTCCATCCCTGAACCCTGACCATGGTTATAAAAGAAATCCTGAACCCCCCGGTAGTCAAGTGGCCCCCCCTCCCATTCAGAATCCCCATTTACTGTACAAAGGTTTCATCATACTGCCTGGTATAGTGGCCCCCCTCCCATTCCGAATCTCCATTTAGTTTCCAATAAGCTCCATCATGACTGCCTGGTAGTCTGGCGAAACCCCCTCCATTCAGAACCTGATACTTGGGGTAATTCATAAAATCCCAGTATTCCTGGTGGTCCATTGGACCCTCCCACCCCCACCCACCCACTGTGGTACCCACACCCCAGCCCATTCCCCATCCCAGACTGGCCACTCAGCTATGGAGTCGGTGGGCAGCACACCCTACACACTCACCACGGCTGCCTGCTGACTGAGCTGTCAGTGAATGATAGCATGCTGTACACCTGTAAACCCATTGGTAGACACTGTCATGTGTTCTGTATACTTTCATTCCCAACTTTGTGTCAGAGTTGCAAATGAAAGTGTACAGTACACTACAGCATTGGCGCGACAGTGTCTACCAATGAGCCTACAGGTGTACAGTACACTGTCATTCACTGACAGATCAGTCAGTGGGTAACTGTGGCAGTATGTGGAGGGATGTGCTGCCTGCCAACTTTGTGGCTGCGTGGCCAGTCTGGAATGGGGGGCGTTTGGTGAGGTGTGAGTACCACAGTAGGTGGGGGAGTGGAGTGTCCACTGGGCCACCAGGGATACTGGGGTTTTACATATTACCCTGTGATCAGATTTGAGAATGGGAGGAGGGATATCACTAGACTACCATGGAGTACGATGGAGCCTATTTTAAACTAAAGAGGGATTCAGAACAAGAGGGGGGAAGTACCACTAGAATACCAGGGAGAATGATGGAACCTATTTTAAACTAAATGGGGATTTGGAATGGGAGGGGGTACTACTAGACCACCAGGGAGTATGATGGCACCTATTTTAAACTAAACAGAGATTTGAAATGGGAGCGGGACCACTAGACTACTGGGGGGTTGGGGTTTCTTTTTTAACCACGGTCAGGGTTTGGGGATGGGTGCTGGTTACCACTGTGCTACCAGGTGTAAGGGACATCCTTCTTTTATTACATGATTGGGGCTGCGGTGGTAGCCACCCATGGGCTGGCGGCTGTTGTGTTGCACTGAGCAGTACAGCAGCGCCTGCCTGTGGGTGGCTATGACTTAGCGTGGTTCTCCATGCCTAATGTTTTGCAGCATATCTCTGAGATGTATGGGTAGCTATGCAGCAAATCTTGGCTGAATATTGAGATGTGTCACATATGCAAGGTAATGCCCCTCTGGATGCGCCGCATACATTATCTATGTGCTGCTGCACATCCAGAATTGCTTGGGGCATCTCTGCCCTATGAATGTGGCCCAGGAGTGCATTTTGGAGATGTGCCGATGCAACTGAGTTGTACCGGGTGCATGTCCTTTGAATATCTGGACCTTGTATGTCAAGAGAAATAAGGTATTATTTTAGATCTGCCTAATCATTTTCTGTTCTTTTGCAGATGGCCTGGGGACATCTTTCTATCTTTTTTTATTCCACTATCCTGGTGTCCTGCATCATGTACAGTATATCCCTACTACAGTATTTGTTGCCTATTAATCAAGTGGATAATCATGTAGCGTATGTGACCTTAGTCATAGCTTCTGTCTGTGGGTTCACTTTCTGCCATGCATGTGTTTAGCAGAAAATATATATTTTCCTATGCTCCTATCCCTTACAGAAATAATTATATGAAATGTTTTCATGCAGCACACATAAAACTACCAATGTGATATGCATGCTGCAAGCATGATTTAGATGTTAAATTTGAACCGATAGCAAGCATGTGGCATGCGTGTGGCAAGCAAGTGTTGAATGCATGCTTTTAATGTTAAATTGGAACAGTTTGCATGCATGTGGCATGTGTGCAAAAAGCAAGTGCTCACTGATTACTGCACACATAAAAGTTAAGTGAGTTCCTCAGGATCACATCACATTCAAGTTGGGGTTGATGAGGTCAAACCCAGGTCTTCAAGTCTCCATGTTTGGAGTTCGGTGCTTTAACCACTAAGCTATACTGCCTGCACACATATGGTTCGCTTGTACTGTACTACAGTACAAATCTGCATAACTCTGCACATATGCAGCATGCTTGTAGCCTCTTTAAACTTTTTAGTTTTCTGTTCCTCTCATCTCAGCTGTACAGCTGAACTGTAGCACACATACCAATGGAAACACGTGGTTCTTCTCACCCCAATATGCACAGTTGCCCACAAAACTACTTAATTACTTCTGTCTGGCATGTACTCCTACTATTTTCTCTCCATAGTTTGAACAGACTTTAAGTAGCAAAACAAAATAGCAATAACTCAATCCCACCCACATGGACAGTCCCCCATGCACACACACACACACACACACACACACACACACACACACACACACACACTGCAGCAGGTGCGTCCATGCTGCTACAGACAACCACCAAGTACAGATATAAGTGTCAAGATTATCTTAACTGTTTACTAGAGAGTCAGAGGCAGGAGTCTTTAAGAGACTATGTCCATGGTTCAAATGTGAGGGGCATACCCTTGAAATGGTTCTATGCGATAATGGCGAGAAGCCTAAAAGCGTCGCCGTTATCATGAAAGTCACAATGCTGAAAGCATTTTAGCACTATGACACCCCAGCATACAGGAAAATGGCGCTGGGGACTTACTTTAATGTTTTTTGCTGGATCTGAATCCCCCACCCCCCACCCCCACTGAAGGATTCTCACCTCCAGAGGGGTGCATGTTAGTGGGGTAAATACATAAAAAAAGGGTTTAGGCCAGGTGCAACAAAACACACCAGCACATGGACCCGAACCCCATACACTGCTGACCAGTGTCGGCAACCCACTCACCTCACCATGGGGTCAGCTTGGCAACTGCAGTGGCACAACCCCTCATGTCCACTCCTGTGAGCGCTCGCGCCCCCCCACGCATATGTATAGCATCGGGAAGTAGCTATATTCACCCACCCCTATCTGGTCACCCTACCCTACCTAGCCATCCCTGAAATGCACTGCAGAAGGGGTCACTCTTATTGTAGGTGCCCTTTCCCCAGCGCCTATATCACAGACTACCCACGAAATGAATAGAGTTTTTTTATTACTATTTTATACATTATGATGGTGAGTTGGAGAATAATGAAGGACACAGTTCTACTAACAAGGCCCTTGTTAGTTGATTGGTGGGCTTCATTAATCTCCAACTCACCATCAATAATGTATAAAATAGTAATAAAAAAATACCCCCATTCATTTCAATGATGCACACCCCTGCATTCTCCCTTGCCCTATATCATAATGTGCTTGAGCATGGAGATGTGGAGGTCAGCTTCACTGGTGGTGGGGGGGCATAAGCCTGACTATAGTGGGGCTCCAAAAGTCTGTGCATACCATACTGCTCAACTGTCCCTGAATGCAAGGGACAGCCCTCATTTTACCACTGAATGCTGCTCTGCTCCTCATCCATCCCTCATGGAAAGCATGCTGCTCACACAGTGGATGTCCTGTAAATTTTGACTTTATGACAGGGGTGCCATTTCAGATTTCAGCAGGGGGAAGCCAACAACCAGTGGAGGCCAAATGCTAGTTAGCCCCTTGGTGACAAGCTCCAGAATGTCTGGAATGCCTCTAAAAGGTAAAATGTATTTGCTGTGGCTGAAAACTGATATGCAAATCAGGAAAATTCAAAGGTATAAGATTCATCTGTCTATATTCTGGAGCAGTGGATCAGATGTGGGCTTACCCACCAGTTACTAACCAGTTTTTTCCTGGTTAATATTCTGAACCCCACCCCACAAAAGGCACTTTGTCCCGATTTGTGTCCCTGACTCCATTCCATTCAGTACCCATCTAATATGTGTCATAAAGCAGCCCAAAGACATAGAACGTGAAAACACATCAATATTTCAGTCCTTCCTCAATCTCCCTTTAAAAAATATTTACTTTTACTTATCCGGTCATCTGGCCAGAACCTGCAGCCTGGCCCAGTTTTCTACCAACCCAATTTTCAGTTCGCTCCTCCTACGTCCTTCTTCCTGAAGCTGGATGCTAGATCCAACCATCCCAGGCCCCCAACGTGATCCATGACCAAGTCAACTCACCAGCGAACCTACCAACTTGTTTCTTGCTTCTTGCTTGGCTGCTGCCATGGCTGCTGCTACTGCACAAATCAAGGCCTATGAAGACCATCCACACCACTGTCATGGCTGCTGCTTGGCTAACTTTCTGCCGCGGGGGACCAGTGCTGTTTTTGTGAAGTGCGCAAGTTGAGTAAGTAGGTAGCTTAGTCTCGGATTAACTTCTGGTCACCTCACCCTTCAGCCACCAGGGAGACAGAGATTCAATAAGAGTAGACAAACAAAAATATGTTGCCACAAGACTACTATTTAGAGTTCAGTGCTCACCGACTCCCTCAAAGCTGTAGTATGCAACCTGTCTACTCTCTGGTGGGAAGACAGTGTCACACTCATGGGACTCATATGATCTTGCTTGGCAGGAGCTCCTTCACGTCATGTGTGATGGGTTCCATCATTGGATGGCACCTGTCTGAGTGTGCCCATCATTAGGGCACCAGGGGTCCAAGTTCAAATCCCTCTTTTAATGAGGGGGGCTGTGTGCCCCACACACCCCCATGGGGGGCCTGTGCCCCCTCAAGCCCCCCCAACTATGGATTATAACTCCAGGGGGGCAGACCTCGGGGAAGGGGTGGTGAATTGGGGATTTTGGCACCCTGTTGATGGGCACACTCAGACCAGAGCACAGATGGCCGGAAAGGTGTGTGATGGTGCTGCTGCTAATAGGTACAGGGAGTGAACAACACAATACAGACACATTCGAGCCAGGAGTGCACCTGCATTGTGAGCACACATAGGCCAGGGGGAACTTATTGTGCAAAAGATTAAATCCAAATTTAATGCCATTATTGCCACACCATAAGAGCAACCTACAGTAGGTGCAAATGCCGGGGTGACACCCCTGCTTTATGGTAGAAATTCATTCTCAGGTGCTAATATCGGTACAAGCAAATACAATGGTTTACACTGTGTTCTGAGGTACTTTATCTACATGTTTCAGGATGCGTCCTGAATCTGATCATTGTGAGGGTTAGTGTCCTCATTCTGACTGTGCATGTCCCTCATTTCAGTGGCAAAATGTGAGGTATGTTGCATGCTTCCAAGACCCTACTCAGCACAAAGAGTGCTGAGCATGACAGTAGTGTATATGCTCCATACAGAATGACAAAGGGAAAGTAAGTGAGCCAAATCAGTAATGCAGTAACACATTTGTAGTACTAAATATGCATAGGGGGATTTGCATAGCCCAAAACCAAAAGGTCAGGCTTCACAACACAGACGAGGCTCCTCTTCACACATCCGGGATGGAGGATATTGGCTGACTATATCCTAGGTACGTAATGCATTAAGCAAACAATACTTTATTAATGGAAATGTAATGACAAAAATCAAAAACCATTAAACAACTTGCAAAACGATCAGAATTAATGAGTTTACCTAATTTGAATGGGAAATCAGTGAAAATGTATTTTAATTGCTTTAATAGCTAGCAGTAGTATGAAAAATAGAAACTGTGCTTTTTACAGTAGATGAGATTTGCACCATCTTAGTTGCTGCACACATGGCAAACATGCAGCATGTGAACCTGATGTAATTTTTAAATGATGTTCACACCAGTTTAACTGTTGCATTCATGTCAAGCGTGCAACATGCAAACCTGATGTGATTTTTAGAAGATGTTCCCACCAGCTTACCTACTGCACAAATATCAAGCTTGCAGCATGCAAACCTAATTTGCTTTCTAGACCTGGTTCGCATAGGTTCACTTTGTATATGCGAATCGCATGCAAACATTGCGCACTACATGTGGCATGCATTCTGCATGTACGCAGCACACCTATATTTTTGTAGGATGATTTCAGTTTTACAAATGTTTTCATTATTGTACATGAAGTCCTTATTGACTGTAGGCAGCATACATACATTGTGCTTGGCATTGAGATCTCTTTACAGCTGCTGGGTTGTATTTCTAATCGGTTTAAGTGTTTCAAGATTTATATGGAATTTGTATTAAATGTAATAGCGTATAGGACTTTCAATGCACTTACTGCTGCAACAATGTCGTCGCTGGCCATTAACTATTTAAACAATAAGGCATGACAGGGTGTGTGTTGTATAATAATGTCACTCCAGGGGTGGGTTGAAGCACGAGGTGAAGCCGACAGTGCTTCCACCACCCCATGAGTGACATTATTACACAACAACACACATCCCTGGAGTGCCTTATTGCTATTATACAATGGTTCATTTGTTAATTTAAAAAGAACAAGGAAAACATAAATGTATATGTATATTTTCTTTTATTTTTCTAGGTGTAGGTGTAGCTTTTGAAAAAAAAAGTCTGGAATATTTCTTACAGCACCAGGTGGAGCTGTTCCAAAATGATCTTTTCTGCTGAGTCTTCATGCTTTGTTTTGTTTTGGTGCCACATGAGTCTCCCCTCTGCCTTTCTCAGCAGTTGTCTTCGACATAATAGTGGATGGTTCTTGAGGGAACAGTGTTTTACATTCTGTTTTTTCGTCAGTGTTTTTAGGTGGCTGAGAATCTGTTCGGAGCACTGCAGCAAGTGTACAGCACAGCTCTAAAATGTACATATGTGCTGACACCATCTCAGTGATGAGTGGGAGAAGGAAAAGCCATTTATTTAAGACTGTTGGCTTTCTTTAAGGCTAAATGGCATTTTTAACTGGTACATGATCTTCGGTCGAATGGGCAGCTGTCTGCGAATGTCCCTCTCTCAAGCACGTCATGTGAATCATCGAGCTGCAAGGAGTGGCAGTTACGGGTATTGAACACATTGAGGTTCCACATAGTAGCAGGTACCACTGTGTTTGACAAAAAAATTTGCTGTTTTTTTCTGAAGTTGGGGGGGAAAAATACAGCGAGATTTGGGTAGGGGTGGTGATTGTATTGTGACCTGCTAGGAGGCAGGAATCAGGGGAATGTACAGCAGAGTTGTGTGGGATTCAGGGCTGTCCAGCTGGGAGGGATATGATTTAATGTATTGTGGTCATATTCGCACCTGCCCTAGATACAGTGATGTTATTGTCTAATAACATCACTGTCTCTGTGTGTCAGCAGCCAATCAGGTTCATAGAATTGTTCTTGCCATTGTATATTTAACCTTAACTATACCTTGATAGCTGTACCCTCAATGAAGCTCAGGTTGAGCAAAGCACTGGGGCATCCATGGGCATGCTTCAGTTTCACTGTGGTACAATTGCTGGTTGTATTAATTTTGCAATATGCAATCAAAGCTTTTAGTATAAACCAGCTCTAGTGACTGTTGTCAGTGTTTTCCTCTCTGTTGGATCTATTGGACATAGCAGGGCTAGCCACTCTTTGAACTTGCATAGCTCCCCATTACTGAATGTGAATCACAGTCTGTGGATTTGTGTTTATACTGTATGAAGATAAAGTGGTAACTGAAGCAATGGAGAACATTCTTCCATTCTTCCACCAGCAGTATTCTAGTAGACTGTCTGAGAGTGTCTGTTAGTTTTCTTCTCTCCCTAGTTTCATGCAAAACTCCACACTTTCACTTCTGCAGCCTGTATAATTTTGCTGGAAAGTAATTGGGTACTGGAACCTTCCCAGAGGCATATCCCCTGGGCTTCTCTAATGTCCTGTCTTGTGAAGGAAGTGTCTAACACATAGAAACACAAAATTTGTTGGCAGAAAAGGCCCACTTGGCCCACCCAGTCCACCCAGATGTCCCTGTCTAGTCTGTCTTCAGATGCTAAGTAGTCTCTGGTGGTCTTCCTCCATCTTCCGCCCTGCCCATTTCATAATAGTCCTCATGTCTATGTTACATGCTGAATACCCTTCTGTTTTCACCTCTACACCACTTCTGCTGGCTGTCTATTCTAGGTGACCATCACTCTTTCAGGAACATAGTGCTTCCTTCATATCTCTCCTAACCTCTCCCCTCCAGGTTCATTGCATATCTTCTGGTTCAGGTACTCTTCTTCATTTGGAAGAGACTCTCTCCTGCACCCTATTCACCCTGTGAGGTACTTGCAGGTCTCTATCATGTTTTTGTTTTGCTCTTCTGTCATGCAGAATGTACATGTTTAGATTCCCCAGTCTCTATCGCAGGGCTTTTGGTGCAGTCCCTGCACCATTTTAGTTGGCCTCCTCTAGATTGCCTCCACCCTGTCTATGCCCTTTCTGAGATACAGCCTCCAGAACTGGACACAGTACTGCAGGTGGGGTCTTGCCAGAGAGTAATGTAGTGGCAACAACACCACCCTCCACCTGCTGGCAATACCTTTTCCTATGTATCCCACAGGCCCTACCCACTGCTTTAGTATACTGCCCTGCCACTTTCAGGTCATCAGATATGATAACTCCAAGGTCCTTTTCCTGCTTAGTGACTGACAGTACCTCCCATCATATACTCAGCTCTTGGGTTCCTTGGCCCTCGGTGCATGATTTGTCACTTTTTGGTATTATAACCCAGCTGTTATGCATTGGACCACTCTTCAAGTTTCCCAAGATCACTATGCATTCTTTCCACCCCTTCCTTACTGTCAACCCCATTACAGATTTTGGTGTGATCTGCAAACAGACATACCTTCCCTACAAGTTTATCTGCAATACCACTTATGAAGACATTGAAGAGGTCTAGTCCCAGTACTGAGCCCTGTAGCACCCTGCTGGTCACTCTCCCATCATCACAGTGAGTGCTGTTAACTACCACCCACTGTTGCATATCCATTAACCAGTTTATAACCTATTTAACCTAATTCACCACATTCCACCCCAACCCTAGACTGCTCAATTACTTAATCAGTCTCCTGTGTGGAATAGGAGGCAGTATAGTGCAATGGTTTAAGGCTCTGAGCTGCAAACCTGGAGACCTGGGTTTGAATCCCACAGCCCCTACTTGCATACTGTGTGACCCTGAGCAAATCACTTAACTTCCTTGTGCTCCCAGGTCGCACCTGTAAACAAGCACTCAGCTTACTGTGTCTCTCCTGGTAAAGAAAAAACACAACAAAACAGTGTCAAAGACCTGCTAATGTCCAGATTGGCCACGTGCACTGCCCTCCCCTTATCTATTTCCCTGGTCACCTAGTCAAAACAACCCAAACAGATTTGTCTGGCATGACCTCCTCTCCCCATGAATCCATGTTGCCTTTGATCTTGCAGCCCATTGGATTCACAATACTCTACCAACCTTTCCTTTAACAATGTTTCCATTAATTTCCTTATCACTGAGGTGAGGCTCATCAGTTTATAGTTACTCACCTCTGCTTTGCTGCTTCTTTTTATTTAGATGAACCACATCTGCTCTCCTCCAGTACTACAGAATGATGCCTGATTCCAGTGAGCTGTTGATAAGGCCATCAGTGGGGCAGCCAGCACCTCCTTGAGTTCTTTCAGTATCCTTGGGTGTATCCCATCTAGTCCTATAGCCTTGTCCACGTTCAGAACTGCAAGTCCCTTCAATGCTCTTTCCTCTGAAAATTGCGCTTGAGTCTGTCTCCCCTCCCCCTTTGTTCCCACTGTTCATGAGTGATCCTTCCCCTCTCTTTCCACTGTGTAGACTAAGCAAAAGTACCTGTTCAGGATGTTTACTTTGTCTTGGTCCTCTTCTGTGCAGTCTCCCTCTGATACATTCCTTATCCTCACTATCCCTACACTTGATTTCCTGTTCTCACTTATGTACCTGAAGAAAGTTTTATCTCCATTTGCTATCCTTTTGGCCAGAGCCGTAGGAAGGCATTTTGGTGCCCTGGGCAAGAGACTAATTTTGCACCCCCAGGAAACAGCTTGCGGCCCCAGAAGTTCTAGGTTGTTTACATGCTCTGCGGTGAGTTTTGGGGCTTTTCTTGAAGGAAAACATACTTTTATTATATGTTCTCTACCCTGATTTCAGGAAATCTTTGCTCCCATAGAATCTGAGGTGTGGGAGTCGAAGATGCTGGCTGGCTGTCATCAAGTGTGCAGTGCAGCTGCAATTTGTTGTGGACAACTGTCTGACCAACAGTTCCCTCAAGACTGGCTCATAGGGACATATACAGGCACCTCAGTGGCATAGATGCAGTCCTCGGTGCTGGACACAAAAACCTCTGAGATGCCCACCTACAACCACCAATCCTCACATGGGGATGCATTCCCTGTGCCCACTCACTCAGCTCTAATGGTAGGCTCCCTACGCTGTAGTGAATTACCACCACCTAACAGAAGGAAAAGCCTCCACCCGACCTTCTTCCTTTCAGCTAGACTATCTCCAGCACTCAATACTGCTTGACCATCCTTCTAGACCCTAAGCAGACTCCGCCAACCATCCCTACATGTGGCTTGAACACCTCCACAACACCACACTCACCTTAGCCACCTACTTTCCCTATAGCTGAACCACCACCCTACATCAAGACCAGCGCCCATGCACCCGAACAATCCCTGCAACTAGACCAATCCTACATATCTCTAAACGGTCCCTAATTTTGCATCAAAATTTGCATTTGTCCATCATAAAGGTCGTGTTTTTATGGTAGAGAACAGTGGGGTGGGGGGTTAAAATCACTAAATAATGTAAAACATTAAAGTTACAGACTTTTTCTTCTTCAGAAAATGCAGATGAACACAAATCCCCTTTTTCTATCAGTTTTCTGAGTGAATAGTGCCAATTTATAACATGTGTCTAAGATTTTGGGTTTTTGTCCCTGATTATTTTGAGTCTTGTCCCTGATTCATGAGGCAAGAAGTTGAGAGGTATGCAGCCCCAAGTCTAGCATCACTCCAGAGGATCACTCTTTCTGTAGTGGCATCCCCTCGCCAAACAATATTCTGACTGTATCCAATTACTCCCACCGCAGGAACCCCCCATAGAAAAGCACCCCCTGCATTTTTCTCTACCCTCCCCAGCTGGGAGAGGGCCAAGGAGCCTAAGATTCACATCATAGAACTGCAGCTATGGTGCTGTCCAGGGTCTCACAGTATAACTTCTGGCATACAAATAAAAGCGCTGCTCCTCTGGTCCACTCCCTCCCTCTCTCTTTCCCCAGCTCAGACTCATATACTCTGTTGGCAACCACGAACATGGCAGGTATTTTTATATGTAATGTATTAGCACTGCAGAAACTGTCAGATGTCAAGATCCAGAAGCGGCCAACTGACATCCGAGATTTAGGTGACACGTTCAGTCTACGCAGTGTTATAAATGATTAATAAAACTGTCATACTCATGGATGCAAGCCAAGCAGACCTAGTGAGTCGGGGACACAGATAAATGGAGGGGAGGGGAGCTTTCCTTTTCTGCCAGAAGTTTTACTGTGGGACCCTGGACAGCACTTGGCAGCAGTTCTCTGCTGTGGTTTTCTGCTTCCTGGCTCTTCCCTGACTTGTGGGGGGGGCAGCTGCAGGGTAGCTTGTCTGGTGGGGGTGTCTTGCTGTGGGTTGGGGATGGGATACATTATGTAGTAATGTCCCCAGAAGCAGTGTCTAGGCAGGGGCACTATAAAAAAGGCTCAACAGGGCATGATAGGGTGCTTGAGCTTGAGACTCCCCAAGGGCCCATTTAGTTAGCCCTGGTGAGGAGACAGTGTAGGGGCCCCATGGTGCAATGAGAAGTGTCATTAGGGAAAAACATTCTGCCTAGCCTATAACAGTTTTCAGTATGCCTTGACAGTCAGCCCTCCTCCTCTGCCCAGGAAATAACCCCTGCACAGCACCCCAGTACAGCTGAGCCAGCCCAACTGCCCAGCCAGCATCCCCTGCAGCCAGAAGGAACCCCACTCCAAATCCCTCATTCCCCTGATTCCCATCAGTTCCCTCCACAGCCCAAGCCAATCCAGATACATGTAACTTTTAATATGTTATGATCTAAACTGTACAGATCCCTCACATGGCATCCAAGACAATTAGGCAAGGCACTGGCAGGCAAGGCCTCATTTTCTAATAAAGACAGGTGTAGGTGGTAGAGGTGAGAATGGAACAATGACTCAGCTAGGGAGAATCAGAAGGAGAAGACAGAAAAAAACCCAAAGGGAATGGAATGGGAGTGCGGAGGACACGGGTCAAGAGGAAAGAAGAGAAAATGTAACAACGTGGCGGACAGAAGGGATGGTGTGCCATGGCCCGTGCCATGGCAGTCAGGCCAAGGCTGAGGCAACTGCTTCAAAATCTTCACTCCCATCCCAGTCCTAAGTTCAGTGCATGAAGTTCAAGTGAATTACACAGTCGCCGCCCATCCGCCAGCAGAGCCAACTCTGAGACAGGCCCGCCCAGGCCCAATAATTCAAAGGCAAGCAAAACAGATCTTTGTCTTCTGACTTCCTGAGTGAGACTATCAATCCCCCTGTGCCCCCCACTGTGCTCTTACAACATAGATCCCATCTCATCATCTCACAGTTTGGATTCAGAAATTAATTTGAAAATATTCATCGCTCATGGGTATGCTCTTCTGCTTGTCTGCAGTGCCATCACTTTTACTACTGACACTCTGTCACTGGTGAGTGACAACTAGTAGTCTTGTCTACATATACAACAAGAGACAGAGTACTTAGTGTGGTGTGCATTCTGCTTATGCTTACATTACACAAATGATGAAAAAATATAAGACAAGGATCTCTTCTGTCTTCTCTGTCTCTTATGACTCATCTCTCTCTCTGAATCTCTCTCGCTTTTTAGTTTCTGTAACTGCCTACTACTCAGCTACACAGCTCAACAACTTGCTCCACACTGTCCCTGTCTCCAACACAAACCGCCTCTCACTCAGTGCCAAATGCTCCGCCCATATCTTTTATACTAATGGACGTGCGCTGGCCCTCCACAGTTCCTCTTTCTCGGCATCACCACTGCACTGTACAACATGATTATTATTTTCTGCAGTAGACTGTGCAACCATGTGACCCCCACTTGCTGGTCCTTGGTCCGCCAGATGCACCCTGCTGACAGTCGTTGTAATTACAGAACCAAAATTAAAAAAAAGATTTGAAGTGGCAGTGCAAGTCAAGATAGAACATGAGCTTCAGTGGAAAAATCGCCCTTTCGGGCTTCTTGTGCGGGCTTTCCGCCCACCCTTCCTCTGGTACTGCTTTTGGCTACCATTTCCTTGGTCTGTGCCTTTGCTCCCTTCACTGCCTTATCTGCTTCCATCTTTTCTACCTGGCCACCTCTCTGTCTCCCTCTCTCCCTCTCTCTGCATCTCCTTATGCATCTTAAATGCTACACTTTTTACCTTCACCACTGTGTCCACATATCTGAAATACCAAAACAGTCTCTGTTTCCTTTTGCTTTTACTCACTTTCTTCACACGAGGCTGGTTGCCTTAATTATGCCTTCTGTTATTTCCCCCTACTGTTCTTCTATCACTCCGTGGCATTTCCCCCTAATTGGCAGTTTTTGAGGCAATTTCCCATTTCCTTAAAATTTGCCCTACTAATGTTCAGGACCCTCATCCTCATGTGGTTTGCCGCTTCTCCTATCTTAATGATAAACCATACTGCACAGTGATCACTGTTACTGTACCTAGGGGACTGCCCACTGTGGCATCTGCAATGCTGTATCTGCTTGTAAGCATCAGATCAAGCACTTCCCTATTTCTAGAAGTTTTGTTGACTAGCTGCCTGAGAAGGGTCCCTTTCAGGGAGTCAAGGATGGCCCTGCTCCTTACTGAAGCTACAGCTGGAAGGCTCCTATCCACATCTGGCAGATGGAAGTCACCAACTAACAGCACCTCCCCTTATTAGCATTCCTGGTGATGTCCTCTCCAAGGGGCTTATCCAGCTTGTCTCCCTGTACTGGATGTCTGTATACCTCCTCTGAACAGAAAGCAGCCCCAGCGTCTGTCTTCAGTATGACCTACATCACCTGTAGTTTTCCTTTTCCTTTCTACCCCTGCACATCCATAGCCTTGTTTCTGTCCCTCACATATAGTACAACCATTCCTCCCTCTTCCTTCCTCTGTCTCTCCTGAACAGAGAATAGCCTTGATTTGGCCACATCCCCAGTCATGGCTGTCAGTGCAGTATGACTTCATTTTAGACAGCAAACCCTGGCTAGCCTCTTCTAGCATGATTTCCAGGTCTGGAATTTTATTTTTCCAGACTATGCTCATGGCGATCATGGCTCTCCATACCTACTCCCCCACCTCCCTTTCTGTTTTCTCCCCTTCCTTCATGAGCTGGTTTTGATGCTCCATTCCCCTCTTTCCCTAGCCACCCACTATATTACCTGTCTCCTTTAGTCCTTTCTTATTTTTATTGTGATTTATACCCCCTTTCTTACCCTTCTCTCTACCCTGTCTTCCTGTACCCCTGCCCTGGTGGAGCTTCCTCTCCTTGAGCCCTCCATCCTTGTTGCTTCATTTTCTGGGTTGAGGCAATATTTGCTTCCATTGGTTTAAATGCCTCCCTCCTGGCTAGTTCAAATGCTGATCCATGTAACATTCAAACCTCCCACGAAAGACTGTGGTCCTCCTCTTGGAAGGATGCAGTCCACCTTCCTAATAGAGGCCCATATCTTCATTGGCTGGTCCTCAATCCCTAGTGTAACTGAATCTCTTCTATATGCACAAATTGTTAAAAGCCATGGTGCAGCGTGCTCTTCCCGTTCCTTGGCCATACACAAGTGACATCTCGGCAAATGTTACCATTCATGCTACCTGCTGCAGGCTCCTTTCCAGATTCCTGAAATTAAGCTACAAAACCCCTATCCTATCCCTTGTCAGGTCATTTGTCCTTAGGTGGACAATGCCATTTAGCCCCTTCCCATCTCCTGCCACTCTAGCTGTCCTTTAAATCTCCTCTCCATTCCTCCAAGCCAAAGCACCAGGGAAGCACTTCACCTCCCTCTCCCTTCCCTCCCCTTGCTCCCTAGTTTGTCCCCCTAATGCTAGAGTCCCCCACCAGCAGCTGCTTCCCCTTGGTTGGGGACCTCTTACTCCCTCCTTAGAATCTCCCCTTTTGAGAACTCCTAATTCCTTCATTCCCACTGCTTTGGGTACTTCCTCCCAGCTGCCTCATCCTGCCAGCACAGTAAATAAATTGTGCAGTAGTACAGGCTGAGGAGTGTGTTCCCTTCCAACCACCTCCATCCTCCAGAGCCCACCAAGGTCCAACCTTTCTGCCACTGCTTAGGCATCCTATGGGGGGAGTGACAGCAGACTTGCTGGCTGCTGGGTGGGACAGAAGGTTCTCTGCAATGGTGTAAATTTGCCTGCATCCAGCAACTTCTGCCCACAACCTAGAGAGGTGAGTGGAAATTGTGCAGCACCTTAGTGTCCAGAAAGTGTACTGAAAGTCTGTGGCTCCATACACAATGCACTGTACCATTGTCATGCTTGTTTTTCTTTTTTTTATAATTTTTCTCAGTCTGTTTGGCCTTTTGAACTTTTTCAGTACCCTCCTGCCTCCTTTCTATGTCTTTTCACTTCATACATCTTTCATTACCTTCTTGAAATGTATCTGTTACCCTAGCAGAGATAGGGTGTCTCCCACCTTCCCTTTTCAACCTTTCTTGCAGTTGCTACCTTTCTAATGTCTACTACTTCCTACCACCTAGTTATTACCTCACTCCATCCCTAGTTAACTTTAAGTTGTCTATTCCAGTATATCCATACACAGTACTGTGTTATCTACTACCTAAGTCTGGTCTCCTGTGGACTGCAGACTGTCTGCAGATTCCAGCAGATGACTTAAGATAGATGTACCACTCCTGCACTGTGCCACTTACATTCTGTTACACCGGTGTTATGGGACACGATGGGGAAGGGAGTCTTCTATAGTGCTCTTGTTAGAAGGCACTAAGCCTCTCATAGCTCGACTACCAGTCACACACCAGGTTTTTAGGGCTTTCTTATTATACTCACCCTGAAGATTAAGTCTCAAAGTGCCCCAAACACTGAATACAAGTTTCTTACCTGTCTGTTTTCATGCATTGGCAAGCCTGATTGTTTCCATACATTATCATAGGAAAGTCCAGATTCCTTAAAAAATGCCAGATTTTGTCAAGACTTCAAATTTAGGGATATGAAATGAGATGTAGTATTCCAAGAAATTATTGATCTGAGTTTGTTCAGTATTGACAGTAATGACAGGGACCGGCCCATCATTGCCCCATGAATTTTAAATCCTACACTTACATTCTTTAATCTGAAAGAAAGCAGATGTCCTGCTCACTTCCGTGATTCCAGTTGACTTGTCTAGTTCTTAACATGGCAAATTCCATGTCTGGGAACTGATTATATTTATTTTGTTGCTGTTCCCCAGGAACTGTCTTGAATCGGGAGGCAGTATAGTGCAGTGGTTTAAGGCTCTGAGCTGTAAATCTGGTGACGTCCAGCAGACCACCCCAGGATATGAATCCCACAGCTTCCACTTGCATACTGTGTGACCCTGATGATCACTTAACTTCCCTTTGCTCCCCAGGTCGCAACTGTAAAATGCTTTCAGCTTAGTGCACTAGTCCTGGTTAAACAACTAATAAAAAATATTCTGGGTTTTACTTCCATTACTTATGTAGTTCTTTCATTTCTCTCAATTTTGTGATCAGTAGTACTTTCTCTTTCTTTAGACCATTTTCTTAGCAGATACACATGCCATAACCTGGCCTAAAATAAACAATTACCGTTATAATAGTGACCGCAAAATTGGAACTGCAAATTGCAAAAATACTAGCGACTGCCAGAAAATGGCGACAATGCACAAATATCGATTTTGCCCGCCAATGTGTGCACAATAATTGCAATGTGTGCATAAAGGCGACCATAGACCCGAAATCAAATAGACTTACTGGAACACTAACAGCTTCCATATAACACACTAAGCGGGCGACATTCAATAGGCACAAAAGGCGACCATAGACCCGAAACTCAGACAGTAAGCTAAGTTTAGGCGAATCTAACATCAACATCAACTGCCAGACTCTGAAGCATGTCAAAATAGTGACTTTGGCTTATAAAAAAGACAAATCAACCGAATTAAGAGCAAACCCAGTCAGCTAAATTAAAAGAAAATGCTACAAATTTTATTCCACTACAAAAAAAGCTAAAAAAAATCTATATTACCACAAAGTCCAAATCAAAAGAAAAGATGTCAGATGCAATTGCAGTTGCAGTTTTGTGCTAATGCGAGCGGTGGTAGTTGTGTGATCAAGTCACACTATTCCTGCTGAGCAGAAAATATTACATGCCTCAGACTTGGAATTGAAAATTGTATGCAATTCCTCTCAGAAAGTCATAGCGGCTGAATGTTTCATACTGTGACACAATTGCCTGAAACCGTTCATTACTGTCCTTGTATTTCCATTTACCGCCACTGCCGACTGCCCCAGATACAATCTGCTCGAGTTTTAACTCGGTCATCCTTTGCTCCTCCTGGAGGCACTGAATAAGCTTCCACACACTAGGGTGACATGCATCCAGTCAGCTGTTAAAGACATGATGCCAGCCTTCCACTGCATTATTAGTGCAGGCCCGACCTCTGGCATTGTCATCATGACAGTTCCACTGCTCCAGAGGGAAAGCAGCTTGTCTGCGACCAGATTGTCCCCTCAGTCTACCAACCCATTTGGTTTCAAAATAGTCAAGTAGTGGTAGTAGCATCTTTTCATTTGTTTGGAATGATTTCCACTCTCTCTCATATCTTCAAATACACTGACAATATCGGATGTTGGCACAAAGGTCAGTGACAGTAGCATGCGCAGATGTAATGCAAAGTCTGAGTCAGTAGAATACTTTTCTTGCACAAGTGGGTGTTTCTGTATCTTACACCACACCACTTGTGCAAAATAGCAAAAGCATCCCCTGACATCTATACTTGGGTAAGCAGATGAAAAAAGCTTTCCAGGCAGATTTTTCATAATCCATAATGCCATTGGTTGGGTCCAGTGCTGGGCATAGTAAATGTAGCCGAGTAAAAACTCTGGTAAAGGTGGTAGATTTTCTGGAGCACATAAGTACATAAAGTGCTGTAACAAACATGTCCTAACTTCAAGCCATGTATAGTGTACAGTCGCCAAAGAATGCAGGACAGGATTTAAATGTACCATCCATCATCCAATCTGAACACTGGTAAGGAATCTCAAGTTAGCATTGGTGGCAAACATAAGGAAGTGGTCCTGCTCCTTACCACTAATGTAGATTAGAATAGCTCACCAACGTTGTCAGGTGAACTCAGATGGTATTAACAGTTCTTCCACAGTGCTTGGAGTCACTGGACACCCATGCTCAACCTGCCTAATTCTTTGGACAGTTTGTTTTATCAGTCTGAAATTTTTATGGTGGCAGGAACTTATTCTGAGTGGGGCCATTATTCGCTGTTATTACAACATCACTATTATATCAGGCGCTAAGAAGACAATGAGCTATTATATCTTGTGCTATAAAATACTCGGCAATTTGGCAATTGCAGTTTTATAATTGTGGTTTTCACACTGAACAAGATACACTATATATCCTTCCCAGAGTCATACTTTACTGACTCCTTTCCAGACTGATTTTTAAAGTATGCTCATGTTTCTTCTACAACCTCGTCCTTAAAGTCTTCCTACCTTAGGTGTGAGACATTAAAAACACAGTATTTTCCCAACCATTAGATTAATAGGACCAATTACATGATCTGGTATTAACATTCTTTCTATATATATGCATTTAACACTCCCAGTATGAGGACCTGAAACACAAGAAACACATCTCACCAGGTAAAGAACCTTCTCAGGCTATAATAAATTGTACAGTTCTACACATTTGTGTGTCATAGGTGTCCTCATCGGATTGCTCCTCAGGTGTCATTACCTGGAGTGAAGGGGCATACTTTTAGCAAAGTACCTATCTTTTAGGAAGGACATTCATATCCTCTCTAGTATCACTGTCCCTGGATCCCCATCCCAGAAATAACTGAGGCCACTACTTATTCACTTTTGGATACTCGCTGGCATATTTATTAAAGGCACAATTCATATTCATCAATTTACATCAATCAACATTCTAACAATTATTATGTACAGTTTGGACATAACAGTCCCAAGTTGCTTCTAGGACATAGCAGTCCTATCTTCCCTCTTGGGGTTCTTCCCCTGTCATCTCCTTCTTCTGTGGTTGCTTCTTGGGGTCTGGACACCGTGATCCGGCCCCTCTTTTCATATCCATAACCGGGTACCACACTTACCCGGACCACTCCCCCCCACCAGGTGTGGACACAGAGATTCACCCCCTAGTTCTATATCCTCCCCTCCCCATTACTCCCACACCTGGGTTCTTTTGTTCCCAGACCATGGTACCTACCCCCTTCCCCTCTCTGCCTGCCCTCCTTGCTCCCAAACCCTTCTCCTCCCTTGCTCTTATCATCCCCCCATTCCTATCCACCCGGCAGGACTCCACCTAGCCCTCTAGGCCCTGGCTGCCCTTCTGCGGCCCTCACTTTTGCCTGTGCCAGGCCCAGCTATGAGGACACTTCACCTTGTTCCTCAACCTATCTGTGCCTCTCCACATGCCCCTCTCCTCTTTCTTGCAGGGAGGGTGGGTGGAAATTCTTCAGCAAGAAAGAGGGCTTACTGAGGATTGCATTCCTTAAGTAGCCACTAAGGACCCCAGATCAGGACCCCATCTGGCCCCTCCCGCTAACCAATGGCTAGCGAACCCCAAGGATAGTCATACAACCCCTACCTATGAAGTCCTTAGCCCCTCCCTTCTCCTGTCCTCAGTTCCTCCTGCCTCCCCCAACTGTCTTCATTCCTGGCTGGGTCCCAGGACAATCTGGCCTACCCTTTAGTGGCAATCCTCTTTGTCCCTGGATCCCCATCCCAGAAAATAACTGAGGACACTACTTATTCACTTTTGGATGCTCGCTGGCATGTTTATTAAAGGCACAATTCATATTCATCAAGTTACATCAATCAACATTATAACAATTATTATGTACAGTTTGGACATAACAGCCCAAGCTGCTTCTAGGACATAGCAGTCCTAGCTTCTCTCTCGGGGTTCTTCCCCTGTCCTCTCCTTCTTCTGTGGTTGCTTCTTGGGGTCTGGACACGTGAATCCAGCCCCTTTCAACTCCATAACTGGCACCTACTTACCTGGACCATCATCTCTACCACGGTGTGGACACGACGATCCACCCCTAGTTCTATATCCTCTCCCTCCCCGTTGCTCCCACACCTGGGTTCTTTTGTCCCCAGCCCATGGTGCCTACCCCTTCCCTCTTCCTGCACCCCCTTTTTCCCTTGTCTCCAAACCTTCCACTGACCCATCTCCCACTTGTGAATGGAAGATGGGGCCCCTCATGTGGTTACCCTTTAAGGCCCTTCATGTTAATCTATCCTACCAGCTTGCTGAATGGCTATAGGAATGGATCCATGCCAGATTCCGTCAGGTGAACCCCATCCATCCTGTAGATGGCCTCCTGATCAAATGAGATGTCCCTAAGCTGGATGTGCCCCTCCCATCTCGATCACTGCCCTGGCCACCTTTCTATTCAGGCACTTTCTTGCCACCTCTATTGCTTTTGGCCCTTTCTCTCCCTTCATACCCTCCGGGTAGTAATTTCAGACCATCGAGATCCACCCTTGGCCACCAGCTCTTTACCATCTCCAAATCTTCAATCACGTCCTTCATCAAGGAACCTCATGGCAGCCCCCCAAGTCATTGCCCCTAAGACGCACAATAATACAATCTGGTGCGGTCCAGCACACCTGAAACTCCTCCAGCAGAGGGAGCAGCTGCAGCCACCTCATGCCTGTCAGGCCCTTCCACAGCACTCTGGTGTGATCTGCTCCTGGATGAAGTTGCACCCTATCCTTGTGGCAGCTGCAAACTTCTCTGCCCAGTATATGAAAGAGTGACCCACGATCCAGACTTGCCTCTTGGAACCTGCTGTGGGAAAGGAAAAAGGGGACACCTATTAGCCACTGTCAACACTTCACATATCTTTTATAACAGTTTGATGTCCATCGGCCTGCCCGCTTGACTTCACTTTCCCCTGCCCCCTGCCCCCCTCACAGCTGCTTCTGATGCTGCCACAATCCTGAAAGAGTGAGGGGCAAAGTCCTGGGGGTCCTCCTCCACAAATGCCAATGCCTTTTTCAGTACCGCCCCTACTTGAAAACCTGTCAGTGGTGACCCATCCCAAGTCTGAACCAGGTGCCTGTCCCATGGCACCGCCTCCTTCTGTACTCCGACATGGCTTGGACCGTGCAACCCCCCCCCCCCCCGTCTGTCTGCCTATCTGTATGGCGGTGCCCTTTCCCATCTGGTCTGTTTTTGACCTCTGAAGCCAAATTATCAATTTCTCTGTCTCCATTCTGACATCTTCTTCCTGCAAGCTCCCCGAGGGCACCCTTTTATTGGGCACCACCACCTCAGCCATCCTGAAAGGCCCCCCTTGCTATCACCATGAATACGACCTTAAACAGACAGGCCTCACTCACTGAATTGTAGATGTTATCCAGTGCTTTCACCACCTTTGTGAGCAGGGTTTCCATGATGGGTCTTCTCCCATTCCACCTCCTGCCCTGGCTCTGCTGCCAGCCTGCCACCATCCACCAGATGGCCCGGCCAGCTGCCATGTCCACCCACCCTCAATCCCTGCATGTCCAGCTAATCCCCACCAGACGAACCACCATGGTGGTGTGGGCCATTCCCTCTTTCCATTTTCTGACCACATATCTCATGACCTGCTCTTGCTGCATGGGGCTCACCACCTCCCAGCCCCACCTGAGCCAGAAGGCCTGAAAACATTCCCAGGCTCCCTTGTAAGCCCTCAAGGTGTTGGCTGACCATGACCCCCCTGTAGAGAACCCTGGTCTTCTCTCTCCAATCTCCCACACCCACTGTGGGACCCTGGTCTGGGTAGGTGCGGCATGTGGTGCCAACTCCCGGAACCACTCTATCTGCAAACGAGAAAGACAATCAGCCACCTCATTCTTAGCACCTTTGATGTGTTGTGCTTTAAAAGACAGGTTCAGGCGCAGTCCCAGCAGCACCATGTGCCTTAATATCCACTCCACTGACTCCGTGCACCCGCTCTGTCTGTTAATCACCTCCACCACCCCTTTGTTATCGCACCAGAATGTGATGCGCTGCCCCACCATCCTGTCGCCCCACATCTCTAATGCAGCCCAGATTGGGAATATCTCCAGGAATGTGATGTCCTTGGTCCATCCCCACTCCTGCCACTGGGCCGGCCACTCCTCCGAGACCCACTCACCCTGAAAGTAGGCCCCCATCCCCAACCCTCTGGCCGCATCTGTGTACTGCTACATTTCCACATTGGAGGCCCAGTCCTCTTGCCAGAACATCACCTCGTTGTATGATTCTAAGAACAATTCCCATATCCGCAAATCGTCCCGCACACCCCTACTGATGTCCACCCAATGGTGGGGCTGTTTTTCCCTACCTGTGGCTCTCCCCAGCTGTCTTGTGAAAGTCCTGTCTGGGCTTATGGCCTTGTAAGCAAAATTAAGGTGCCCCAGTAGCTGTTGTACCTGTACCAGCAGCACCCTCCTCCTCCCCCCTACCAAAGCTAGCAAACCATTTAAGCGCGATACCTTGTCCCCCGGCATCCAGAAACGCTCTTGCTCTGTCCACCTCAGTCCCTAGGAACTCCAGCCTGCAGGCTGGGCCCTCTGTCTTTCCTGCTGCCAGGGGAATCCCAATGGTCCCGCACATGTCTCTAAAATCCTCCAATATCCCCTGGATTTCCACTAGGCTGGCCCCAATTAGCAGGAAATCGTCCAGGTAGTGGACTACCCTCTTGTGCCCATATCGGTGCCCAAACACCCATTGGATCCATGAACTGGATGTCTCGAATGTGAAGCATGCCACTGAGCAACCCATGGGCATTGCTTTATCAAAATACAGGCCACCTTCAAACTGGAAACCTACGAGGCTGGGCAGACCGGTAAAAGCTGGAATGTGGATTCAATGTCCGTCTTTGCCAACCAGGCCCCTTCCACTGCCCAGATCAGCTCTATTGCCTGATCCAGTGATGCATAAGAAACCATGCTTAATGACTCTGGGATCCCCCCATTCACCGACCCTTCAAGCAGGTAGGACAGGTGATATATGAGTTGAAACTCCCCTGCTTGCTTCTTGGGTACTACCCCAAGGGTGACACCAAGAACTGCTCGCAAGGGGGGCTTTGCAATGGGCCTTCCACCCTCCCTGCCCTGACCTCTTTTAGAATCTTACACCAGACCATGTTCTCTCTGCCTCTCACTGAACCCAAATTCTTAACCCACATTGCAACCCTCTCACCCTCAAAACCCAGTGAGAAACCCCTTTTAAACCCTGAGCTCAGTAACTCCACCCCGCTTTTGTTGGGGTAATCCTTTGTCCATGCCTCCATTATCCAACACTTAATGGGGTGTGGGCCAGGCCAGCCCCACCTTCCTTCTCAGTGTTCTGCACTAGCTCCAGCCATAGCTGGTGTTGTACCCTCCCATCCCATGGCCCCCATCCCAGGACATGCCCCCTGCTGGGCCGAAAGGCTGCTCTGGAGGCTGCCTACCACCTGCATGTCATGGCCGGGTGTGACCTCTGCACCTTTAGCAGATGTGCTTGAACCTGCAGCTGGGCCATGAGCATGAAGCCCTGTTAAATGCCCAGCAGGCCTTTGTGCCCAAGCCAGCCCTGCTTTTTTCCCTGCTGCCACTTGACCGGGATTATTCTGACAGAGTCTCACTTATAGTTCCACATGGTACAATCCCACTGCAGGCCGACCTTTCACCCCCATCCTCCTCGGAAGGCCTCATTGTATTTGAGCCAGCCAAACCCAGTCTCACTTTATACATCCCTGATGATTGCCATATAAGTCAGGAGTGGAATTGCCAGCTCCGGTTGCTTCTCCAACACTAAAGCGCTGTAAATCAGGAAACCTGACTGACACATGTCCAAACTCTTCCCTTTGATCCTTGTCTCCTCTGTTCTGTGCCCCACCACTGCCAAAGCCACTGCCATCTCCTACTTGCCTACCGACTCCTCTGTTCATACTTTTGTGCTGTCTCTTCGTTTACCAAACAGAAGATGTCGAAATACTCCTTTCCATATCTTGTCCTTAATCGAGGATGGCACATGGTCGCTGAGTGTGAAACAGGCAGTCCATCGTCACGGTTTCGCCCTCCCGGGGTGTCAGCCCCTTGTCAGGTTGGGCTCCCCCTTTTTTTGGCCTGCAAGGCCTTCTCCATTTTCGCTACTCTGTCCACCCCCATGTCCCCTAACAACCCTCAATATATTCCTTTAAACTAGTCTCATCATTCATGTCTACATCCTCCTTTCCACTGTCCATCTGCAGATCCACCAGCACCGAGATGGTCTTGGCCCGCCAGGCATCGCCAGTGGGCTTGGTCCCACCCTCCTCGGTCTCTTGTTGGGCTTCCCAGACCCGGACGACTTGCCCTGTTCCTTCCATTTCTTCTGAGCCTTCTCCTCTGCTTCCTTTTCTTTGCTGCCTCCATCAATTCCGTCATCTGAGTCATCAATTTTGCAGCCTCTGCCATCATGGTCACACTGGAAACAGGTGTTCTCTTAGGCACCATTCTCATTCTCCCATACCTAGTCTGCAGAGTAAAAACACCAGATGATCACTCGTCCATCTGACCTACCATTAGCCACCCGTAGCCCAGCATCGGACCATCGAATCCAGTCACCCCAATGCTCCCCTGCCACGATGGAGGCCTCACTCTGTTGCTTCTGGGTCATAGCTCATTGTACCCTTTACCATCCGAGGTCCCTGCTCCAGCATGCCGCAGACGATCATGTGTCCTTGTTGTTGGAGGCTGCTATTAAGCCTCTTACCATGTGCATGTCCTGCAGCCATCATCAGCTGCCTCTGTCACTCTCAGGCCTTCCCTCTGTCCACTGTCACCTGTTGATAGGGGCACCAGGCTACTGCACCACCAGGGCTTGCCCTACTTCCTTTCCTGTAGCCCCTGTGCTGGGCACACCCTCACTGTCCCTTCCCTTGGAGATGCCTGTGTGCTTGGCCTCTCTAGTCTCTGATGATGGCCTCCTATGTGTTCATGCCTTGAGCCCCCCACTCTGGGGCCTGGCTTTCTGCAAAGGGTGCAGCCCCATCTTTTGATACAATGTTCCCCAGCTCAGCCCCCTGCACTTCTGTCCACTACTCTTTGGCCTAAAATGGCAGCCGCTTGCCCATGATGCAATTCAGCTCAACTGGGACTGGCCTTGTGGCTGGGCCTCCTGCCCACGCCACAACTAGCACCATAGTCTATCCTGTCTTGTAACTGGCATCAGAGCTCCCATGAATCAGCATAAATTGAAGTCGGCCATAACAACCGTGACTTATAGCTCTATTGTCCTATTTCTGTGGACCGTCGATACCGTGCTAGTCCTGAGACATCCTGTCCTGTTGCTGCTGTGCTGTAAGCCTTATGAATACGCCCAATGTGACCTGCCCCCACACAACAGAACCCGAGCTTCAGGTACCCTTCTCATGCACAATGCTCCCCATTTGAATCCTGGCTTTTGGCTCAGTGCTCCAGGCCCCCTCATACGAGGCCCTCATTTCACTGCTCGCCTTTCCTCCACAAGGTGACCTCGCCATGTGGCCTGTCCTGCCCAACCCCCTTGCATTGTGACCTTCATGCTCCAGCAGCTTCAGGCCCTGTTGTTTTGGTGAATGCCCACCCTCAAAATGGCATCCACGCCATGTGGCTAGGCATCCAATCCCACGGCCACAAACACCATACCCATCTAGCTCTAGACGCCAACAAACTGTGATCATTGATCCCCACCACTTATCGATGGCATGATAGCAAACATCCTGTCTTCACTCACAGACAACCACCATTTTGTTAACCTCAACAAAACAAGGAGGTAGGCCGACCTTAATATGATTCCTGCATATACGGTGGCCTGACTCTTCAGCCTTACTGTTGGCTCTCTGCGCCATTTGTCTGCTCCCTCTCCCATGGCTAACTTGCTGCCTCACCTTGAACACCATGCAGTGCTCCTTTTTGCTGCTTGCTTGCTTAACCTAGGTGGCCCATGGCACGTTCTGCCCACCGCTCAAACCAGCGAAAGGAAAAAACCCTGCCACAACCTTCTTGTGCGCTCACTCTGTACCACGCCGCTACTCCCATGGCATGCACCCATCTGGTACTGCCAACCCTCTGGCTGCTCAATTCTGCTGCTCGCAATTGTCCATTCAAAAACCGTGCACTTTCCTCTTATTTTTTAATTTTTTTTAAATGCAAATGCCTGACGTGCCAGATGCACGATACTGCTCTCGCAACCATCCACTTCCTCATGTTCTCCCTAGCAAGGTAGCCACACTGCTTGCTCCCCTTCCATGCTCTGAAGTCATTCTGACTCTGGGCCAGTGGCAACATGGTCTGCGCAGCACACCTCACAGAATCAATCTCACTCCTGCTATAACCTCATCAGTTTTTACCAAAGCCAGCAGGAATTCAGTACTAAACAAACAAAAAGGTCCATCATTCTTACACTGAGTCCAACACAACTCCCACCCCAAGCCCCAATGCCTGGCCTAGAAGCCACACCATTTCTTTGTACTGCTAAAAAAGTCATCCACCAATCAAACTGTATGACATTTACAGTGTGCCAAAAACAACAATCCAAGGTCCCACACTGCCAGCCTGGGTGCCTCCTGGGAGAAAGGCCCCAAGCCTTAGTGCCTTACCTTAAAGCCAATGATGTGCTGTAGGATGACTTCAAATTCTACAGCAAGAAAGAGGGCTTACTGTGGGTTGTATGCCCTTAAGTAGCCCCTAAGGACCCCAGATCAGGACCCCATCTGGCACCTCCCCTTAGCCAATGGCCAGCAAGCCCCAGGGATGGTCATATGACCCTCCCTATGAGGTCATATCCCCTCTCCCTTCCCTGTCCTCAGTCCCCCTTCCCCCTACTGTCTTCATTCCTGGCTAGGTCTCTGGACAATCTGGCCTGCCCTTTAGTGGGAAGCCTCTTTGTCTAGCAGTCCATGTCTGCTATTCCTTGTGCCAGGCAATGGAAAAAGGACAAGTTGTCTTCACTGGAGGCATAAACACATATGAGCAGGAATCAAGACTTAATTATCATACTGTACATTCTCACTTTATCTCGTTTAGTGTATTCAACAATTAAATGACCATGTTTTTGCATAGTATGTTCCCTTTGAGTTGTTCAAGTTACCAAAAACTTAGTGTCTAACACTTCTACTTATATCTTTAGAAAGTAGATCATCCTAACACTCACAATTTGATGCCTATGTGTCTTTAAATAATTTCTTTTTATTAGATTATTAAAGGCCTTAGTGTCTCAGGTAATCTTTTTGTCCCCATCTTATTTACCTCACTATTACCCATTGCAGATGTACTGCAATTGCATGTGCACCTCCACTGTGTAATTTGCGATCATACTGTTGAATTATGCATCAATACCCCTGTCCTGTCTAACATGGCTACCCTTAGTAATAAACATGTTTTATTTTAACCCTTGTAATTCATCAGTGGGGTTAAAGGGAAACTATGACATGATAATAAATTAGACATACATTCTGAAACTTGTTCTTAGCCATTATCCATTAGCCATTACTACTGTAGTTAAAGGAGTAGCACACCTAAAATCCAGAAAAAAAACCTACTAACATGAATTCATTTTTTGTTTCATCCTGACACTTCCTGGCATTCCTTTTCCAGCTTGTGTGAGTTTTTTGATCTCAATTGTGTCTGGCCACTTTTTGCCTCTGGGGGATCCCATCTAGGCTACTTTTATGGCCTCTGCTTGTCCCACAGTCCCTTTGTTGATGATGTGCAGGAGACCACCTGAAACTTTTTTTTTACATAAAGTCAGTTTCAGTGTCCCTTGTTATGTTTGCTTGCACACATGCGCAAGGAACGTCTTGGGAGAATGGGACACTTTGGAGGTGTGCCCTTCCCCTGCAATCCCCTGCTCCATTGAGCAGGCGTGGCAGTCCTGCACCAATCGGACGTGTACTGTGTATGACAGCGGTGGTCTTCTCTTCAAAGAAAACCACCGCTGTCCTACACAGCACCACGTCACGTCGACCCCCCCAAATCTATGCTGCCATGCCTGAGGCCCACCCCAGCATGGCAAATGTCCCGTCATCTCGGCAGGGTGTTTCAATCCCCGCCGGCTCCACGCCACCCAGCCATCTTCTGCCACACTGGGAGCCCACCCCAGCGTGGCAAATGTCCCGCATTGTCAGCTGAGGGGGTGCCCAATCCCCCATCGGCTCCACAGCCCCTCCAGCCATCTTCTGCCACGCTGGGAGCCCACCCCAGCATGGCAAACATCCCATGTTGTCAGCCGCCGGGGGTGCCCAATCCTCTGTCGGCTCCACGGCCCCCCAGCCATCTTCTGCCACACTGGGAGACCACCCCAGTGTGGCAAAGGTCCCCTGTCATCAATTATAAAAAAAAAACCCTGTAAATTAAAAACCGTCCCCACGAGTCTCCCGCCCCTCCCACAACCTGCACCCACCCACTGTACTCTGCCTCCCACCCCCCTCACCCTATACTTACCTCCGGAGCTTGGCGAAATGATCAACGGTGGACGGGAACACGTCCTGCACTCTTCAAAGCCAACCTGAACTGAGGAAATACCAGTAAGCTGTATAATGGGCTAGATAGGGTTTTTTCAACTTTATTGCATATCACAGGCATTTTTTGGAATTTTTGCTCCACATTTTCAACATGGGATTTTTGGGACCCCTTCTCATGAATGATGTCACTGTCATGGTGTTATTCGGGCCTGAAGGGTGATTTCGCAGTCACTGTGTGAAATCACCTTCAGGCTGAATATCAGATGTTTATCATTCATGAAAAAGTCGTATATCGTTAAAATTGGTGCAAAATTCATATGACTGTTCTGGCGTGCGTTGCGCGAGTTCCTACGAGGCTCGTAAGTTCATAATTTTCAATATTTTCCTCCAGATTTTCAACATTGCCATTTTACACACCTCCTTATGAGCAGTACAGCTGTCATTTTACATCCTGCCCAAAGCGTGTTTCCGTCTGTGTAGTACACAGTGGCGCAGTTGGTGTGTGAAATCAATGTTTGGGACACATTAAGAAAATCATGGTAATACTGTTCATTAGCAGAGGTCTTAAAATGACTATGTTGAAAATGTGGTGAAAAATTCCTAAAATGACTGTTTTCTGAGCGTCGTTGCGCGAGCTCCACATGCCTTCGTGAGGTTGTGAATTTTCAATATTTTCTCCAGGTTTTCAACATTGCCATTTTACCACACCTTCTTATAGGCAGTACAGCTGTCATTTTCACATCCTGCCCAAAAGTGTTTCCGCCCATGTAGCGCACAATGGGCGCGGTCGGTGTCTGAAATCAATGTATGGACACATTAAGAAAATTACAGTGACACTGTTCATTGTAGAGGTCTTCAAATGGCTATGTTGAAAATTTGGTGAATTAAGTCCTAAAATGACTGTTTCACGAGTGTGCATTGCGCAGTTCCTATGCACACTTGTAATTTTGAAAATTTCAATATTTTCGCCAGATTTTCAAAAGTGCCATTTACCACACCTCCTTATGGGCAGTACAGCTGTCATTTTCACATCCTGCCCAAAACATGTTTCGCTGATGTAGCGCACAATGGCGCAGTCAGTGTCTGAAATCAATGTATGGGACACATTAAAAAATTACAGTGACACTGTTCATTGTGAAGGTCTTCAAATGGCTATGTTGAAAATTTGGTAGATAAAATCTAAAATGACTGTTTTTTCGGTGTCGTTGCGCAGTTCCTATGCACACTTGTAATTTTGTGAAATTCAATATTTTCTCTCCAGATTTTCAAAATTGCCATTTTACCACACCTCCTTATGGGCAGTACAGCTGTCATTTTCACATCCTGCCCAAGCGTGTTTCCGCTGATGTAGCGCACAATGGCGCGTCGATTGTGCAAACTTAATGTATGGGACACATTAAGAATATCACAGTGACACTGTTCATGAGTAGAGCTCTTAAAATGGCTATGTTGAAAATTTGGTGAAAAAATACCAAAAAATGACTGCTTTAAGAGAGTGCGTTGCTCAGTTCTTATGCATGCTTGTAAGTTCGAAAATTTTCAATATTTTCACTCCAGATTTTCAACATTGCCATTTTACCACACCTCCTTATGGGTAGTATAGCTGTCATTTTTCACTTCCTGCCCAAAACGTGTGTCCGCCCATGTAGCACACAATGGCGCAGTCAGTGTGTGAAATCAATGTATGGGACACATTAGGAAAATCACAGTGACACTGTTCATTAGCAGAGATCTTAAAATGGCTATGTTGAATAGTTGGTGAAAAAATTCCTAAAAATGACTGTTTTACGATGATGCGTTGCGCAGTTCCTACGCACGCGCGTAAGTTTGAAAGTTTTCAATATTTTCACTTGAGATTTTCAACTTTGCCATTTTACCACACCTCCTCATGAGCAGTACAGCTGTCATTTTTTACATCCTCCCCAAAAAGTGTTTCCGCCCATGTAGCGCACTACGGCGCAGTCGTTGTGCAAACTTAATGTATGGGATACATTAAGAAAATCTCAGTGACTCTGTTCATGAGCAGAGCTCTTAAAATGGCAGTGTTGAAAATTTGGTGAAAAAATTCCAAAAATGTCTGTTTACGGCGTGCGTTCTTGATTCTCGCTAGCTTCGTAAGTTTGCGAATTTTCAATATTATCACTCCAGATTTTCAACATTGCCATTCTACCACACCTTCTTATGAGCAGTACAGCTGTCATTTTGCACTTCCTGCCCAAAACATGTTTCCGCCCATGTAGCGCACAATGACGCAGTCGGTGTGCGAAATCAATGTATGGGATACATTAAGAAAATTGCAGTGAATCTGTTCATGAGCAAAGCTCTTAAAATGGCTATGTTGAAAATTTGGTGAAAAAATTCTTAAAAATGACTGTTTTACAAGCGTGCGTTGCGCAGATCTTACGCACGCTCGTAGGTTTGAGAATTTTCAAAATTTTCACTTCAGATTTTCAACATTACCATTTTACCACACCTACTCATGAGCAGTATTGCTGTCATTTTTCACATCCTGCACAAAACTTGTTTCCGCCCAGGAAGCGCACAATGGCGCAGTCGGTGTGCAAACTCAAAGTATGGGACACATTAAGAAAATCACAGTGACACTGTTCATTAGCAGAGGCCTAAAAATGGCTGTGTGGAAAATGTGGTGAAAAAATTTCTAAAAATGACTGTTTTACGAGTGTGCGTTGCGCAGTCCCTATGCACGCTCGTAAGTTTGCGAATTTTCATTATTTTCACTCCAGATTTTCAACATTGCTATTTTACCACACCTCCTTATGATCAGTACAGCTGTCATTTTTCACATCCTGCCCAAAATGTGTTTCCTCCAATGTAGCACACTATAGCACAGTCAGTGTCGAAATCAATGTATGGGACACATTAGAAAATCCACAGTGACACTGTTCATTAGTAGAGGTCTTAAAATGGCTATGTTGAAAATTTGGTGAAAAATTCCTAAAAATGACTGTTTTACGAGCGTGTGTTGTGCAGTTCCTACGCACTCGCGTAAGTTTGAGAATTTTCAATATTTTCACTCCAGATTTTCACCATTGCCATTTTACCACACCTTCTTATGAGCAGTACAGCTGTCATTTTTCACATCCTGCCTAAAATGTGTTTCCGCCCATGTAGCACACAATGGCGCAGACGGAGTGCAAAATCAATGTATTACACACATTAAGAAAATCACAGTGACATTGTTCATGAGAAAGCTCTTAAAATGGCTATGTTGAAATTTGGTGAAAAATTCCTAAAAATGATTGTTTTCTACGGTGTGCGTTGCGCGGTTCGCCCATACGCCTTGTAAGTTGCGAATTTTCAATATTTTCACTCCAGATTTTCAACATTGCCAAATTCCCACCACCTCCTTATAGGCAGCACAGCTGTCATTTTTCACATCCTGCCCAAAACATCTTCCGCCCATGTAGCGCACAATGGAGCAGTTTGTGTACAAAATCAATGTATGGGGCACATTAAGAAAATCCAGTGACACTGTTCATTGGCAGAGGTTAAAATGGCTACTTTGAAAATTTGGTGAAAAAATTCCTAAAATGACTGTTTTACGGCGCTCGATTGCGCAGTTCATACAGGCCCAGCGTAAGTTCTAAATTTTAAATATTTTCACTCCAGATTTTCAACATTGCCATTTTACCACACCTCCCTCATGAGCAGTAAAGCTATCATTTTTCACATCCTGCCCAAAAGCGTGTTTCCACCCATGTAGTGCACAATAGCGCGTCGATTGTCTGCGAACTCAATGTATGGGACAGATTAAGAAAATCACAGTGACACTGTTCATTATGAGATCTTAAAATGGCTATGTTGAAAATTTGGTGAAAAAATTCCAAAATGACTGTTTCACGGCGTCGTTGCGCAGTTCCTACGCCGGTGTAAGTTTTGAAGTTTTCATGTTTTTTCACTCCAGAATTTTCAACTTTGCCATTTGCCACACCTCCTCATAACGACAGTACAGCTATCATTTTTACATCCTGTCAAAAGCGTGTTTCCGTCCATGTAGCACACAATACGGCGCGATGGTAATCGCGAACTCAATGAATGGGCCACATTAAGAAAATCCACAGTGACACTGTTCATGAGCAGAGGTCTTAAAATGGTTGTGTTGAAAATGTGGTGAAAAAATTCCTAAAATGACTGTTTCACGGTGTCGTTGCGCCAGTTCCTCACATAGCTTCGTAAGTTTCTCAATTTTCAATATTTTCACTCCAGATTTTCCAAAATTGCCATTTTCCACACCTCCTTATGGGCAGTACAGCTGTCATTTTTCACATCCTTCCCAAAACATGTTTCCGCCCTTTTAGCGCACAATGGCGCAGTCTGTGAGCGAAATCAATGTATGGGACACATTAAGAAAATCACAGTGACACTGTTCATTAGCAGAGGTGTCAAAATGGCTGTGTTGAAAATGTGGTGAAAAATTCCTAAAAATGACTGTTTTAGAGTGCGTTGCGCAGTTCCTCGCCGCGGCTCGCCAGGACTAATAATTTTTCTATATTTCCTCCAGATTTTCAACATTGCCATTTATTACACTCTCTCTCAGGCAGTACAGCTGTCATTTTTCTCATCCTGCACAAAACGTGTTTCAGCCATGCAGCGCACAATGGCGCAGTCAGTGTGCGAAATCAATGTATGGGACACATTAAGAAAATCACAGTGACACTGTACATGAGCAGAGCTCTTAAAATGGCTGTGTTCAAAATTTGGTGAAAAAATCCTAAAAATGACTGCTTTACGAGTGTTCATTGAGCAGTTCCAATGAATGCTTGTAAGTTCACAAATTTTCAATATTTTCACTCCAGATATTCAACTTTGCCATTTTACCACACCTTCTTATGAGCAGTACAGCTGTCATTTTTCACGTCCTGCCCAAAACATGTTTCCGCCCATGTAGCGCACAATGGCGCAGTCAGTGTACGAAATCAATGTATGGGACACATTAAGAAAATTACAGTGACACTGATCATTAGCAGAGGTCTTCAAATGGCTATGTTGAAAATTTGGTGAAAAAAGTCCGAAAAATGACTGTTTTACGAGTGTGCGTTGCGCGTTCTATCCTGCGCTTGTAATTTTGTGAAATTTCAATATCTTCACTCCAGATTTTCAAATTGCCATTTTACCACCCTCCCTTATGGGCAGTAGAGCTGTCATTTTTCATCCTGCCCAAAACGTGTTTCCACTGATGTAGCGCACAATGGCGCAGTCGGTGTGCAAACTCAATGTATGGGACACATTAAGAAAATCACAGTGACACTGTTCATGAGTAGAGCTCTTAAAATGGCTATGTTTAAAATTAGGAAAAATACCAAAAAATGACTGTTTTACGAGTGTGCGTTGCTCAGTTCTTATGCATGCTTGTAAGTTCGAGAATTTTCAATATTTTCACTCCAGATTTTCAACATTGCCATTTTACCACACCTCCTTATGGGTAGTATAGCTGTCATTTTTCACTTCCTGCCCAAAACGTGTCCGCCCATATGGCGCACAATACGGCGCAGTCAGTGTATAAAATCAATGTATGGGACATTAGGAAAATCACAGTGACACTGTTCATTAGCAGAGATCTTAAAATGGCTATGTTGAATAGTCGGTGAAAAATTCTAAAAATGACTGTTTTACGATGATGCGTTACGCAGTTCTCACTGCAGCGTAGGTTGAAAGTTTTCAATATTTTCATGAGATTTTCAACTTTGCCATTTTACCACCTCCTCATGAGCAGTACAGCTGTCATTTTTACATCCTGCCAAAGCGTGTTTCCGCCCATGTAAGCGCACAATGGCGCAATCAGTGTGCAAACTAATATATGGGATACATTAAGAAAATCTCAGTGACACTGTTCATGAGCAGAGCTCTTAAAATGGCAGTGTTGAAAATGTAGAAAAAATTCCTAAAATGTCTGTTTCTACAGTAGTTGCGCGGTTCCTACATGGCTACGTAAGTTTGCGAATCTTCAATGTGTCACTACAGATTTTCCAACATTGCCATTTACCACACCTTCTTATGAGCAGTACAGCTGTCATTTTGCACTTCCAGCCAAACGTGTTTCCGCCCATATGGCGCAGTATAGGCGCATCTGTGTATGAAATCAATAAGGACACATTAGAAAATTGCAGTGACACTGTTCATGAGCAGAGCTCTTAAAATAGCTATGTTGAAAATTTGGTGAAATAATTCCAAAATGACTGTTTCACAGTGTATGCGTTGCGCAGTTCTTTTCAAACGCTTGTAAGTTATGGTACCATTATTTTCACTGCAGATTTTTCAACATTGCCATTTAACCACACCTTCTTGCCGACAGTACAGCTGTGTTTTCACACCCTGCCCAAAGGTGTTTCACGCTATACAGAAGCACAATGGCGCAGTCGGTGTGTGAAATCAGTATATGGGATACAATAAGAAAATCACAGTGACACTGTTCATGAAAAAGCTCTTAAAATAGCTATGTTGAAAATTTGGTGAAAAATTCCTAAAATGACTGTTTCGAGAGTCGTTGCGCAGTTCCTACGCACACTCATAGGTTTGTAATTTTCTTTATTTTCCTCCAGATTTTCAACATTGCCGATACCCATACACACTCCTCATGAGCAGTACAGCTTCTGTCATTTTCTCATCCTGCACAAAAGCGTGTTTCCGCCATGCAGCGCACTGATAGGCGCAATCAGTGTCTTAATCAATGTATGGGACACATTAAAGAAAATCACAGTGACACTGTACATGAGCAGAGCTCTTAAGTAATGGCTGTGTTCAAAATTTGGTGAAAAAAATCCATAAAATGACTGCTTCGACAGTGTTCATTGAGCAGTTCAATACATGCTAGCAAGTTCTGAAATTTTCAATATTTTCACTCCAGATATTCAACTTTGCCATTTTACCACACCTTCTTATGAGCAGTACAGCTGTCATTTTTCACGTCCTGCCCAAAACATGTTTCCGCCCATGTAGCGCACAATGGCGCAGTCAGTGTACGAAATCAATGTATGGGACTCATTAAGAAAATTACAGTGACACTGATCATTAGCAGAGGTCTTCAAATGGCTATGTTGAAAATTTGGTGAAAAAAGTCCGAAAAATGACTGTTTTACGAGTGTGCGTTGCGCAGTTCCTATGCACGCTTGTAATTTTGTGAAATTTCAATATCTTCACTCCAGATTTTCAAAATTGCCATTTTACACACACCTCCTTATGGGCAGTAGAGATCTCATTTTTCATCCTGCCCAAAGCGATGTTTACCACTGATATGGAGCACAATGGGCGCTGATGGGGTGTGCAAACTCAATGTATGGGACATCATAGAAAATCACAGTGACACTGTTCATGAGTAGAGCTCTTAAAATGGCTATGTTTAAAATTAGGAGAAAAATACCAAAAAAATGACTGTTTCTGAGTCAGTGTCGTTGCTCAGTTCTTATGCATGCTTGTAAGTTCGAGAATTTTCAATATTTTCCTCCAGATTTTCAACATTGCCATTTAAACACCTCCTTATGGGTAGTATAGCTGTCATTTTCACTTCCTGCCCAAAGCGTGTGTCCTCCATGTATGGCGCACAATGGCGCAGTCAGTGTGCAAAATCAATGTATGGGACACATTAGGAAAATCACAGTGACACTGTTCATTAGCAGAGATCTTAAAATGGCTATGTTGAATAGTCGGTGAAAAAATTCCTAAAAATGACTGTTTTACGATGATGCGTTGCGCAGTTCCTACGCACACGCGTAAGTTTGAAAGTTTTCAATATTTTCACTTGAGATTTTCAACTTTGCCATTTTACCACACCTCCTCATGAGCAGTACAGCTGTCATTTTTTACATCCTGCCCAAAACGTGTTTCCGCCCATGTAGCGCACAATGGCGCAATCAGTGTGCAAACTTAATGTATGGGATACATTAAGAAAATCTCAGTGACACTGTTCATGAGCAGAGCTCTTAAAATGGCAGTGTTGAAAATGTGGTGAAAAAATTCCTAAAAATGTCTGTTTTACGAGCGTGCGTTGCGCAGTTCCTACGCAAGCTCGTAAGTTTGCGAATCTTCAATATTATCACTACAGATTTTCAACATTGCCATTTTACCACACCTTCTTATGAGCAGTACAGCTGTCATTTTGCACTTCCAGCCCAAAACGTGTTTCCGCCCATGTAGCGCAGTATGGCGCATCTGTGTGTGAAATCAATGTAAGGGACACATTAAGAAAATTGCAGTGACACTGTTCATGAGCAGAGCTCTTAAAATGGCTATGTTGAAAATTTGGTGAAATAATTCCAAAAAATGACTGTTTTACGAGTGTGCGTTGCGCAGTTCTTTGAACGCTTGTAAGTTCGCAAATTTTCATTATTTTCACTGCAGATTTTCAACATTGCCATTTTACCACACCTTCTTATGAGCAGTACAGCTGTCATTTTCACACCCTGCTAAAGGTGTTTCCGCCTATACGAAACACAATGGGCATGATCGGTCAATGAAATCAATGTATAGGATACAATAAAGAAAATCACAGTGACACTGTTCATGAGCAAAGCTCTTAAAATAGCTATGTTGAAAATTTGGTGAAAAAATTCCTAAAATGAGCTGTTTTACAAGCGTGCGTTCTGCGCGGTTCTCCTTGCGCTCGTGGGGTTTGAATTTTCAAAATTTACGCTAGTTTTCCAACATTACTGCCATTTTGCCACACACCTACTCATGAGCAGTACAGCTGTCATTTCTCATCCTGCCCAAAACATTTTCCGCCCAAGTAGCGCACAATGGCGCAGTCGGTGTGCAAACTCAATGTATGGGACACATTAAGAAAATTGCAGTGACACTGTTCATTAGCAGAGGTCTAAAAATGGCTGTGTGGAAAATGTGGTGAAAAAATTTCTAATAATGACTGTTTTACGAGTGTGCGTTGCGCAGTCCCTATGCACGCTCGCAAGTTTGCGAATTTTCATTATTTTCACTCCAGATTTTCAACATTGCTATTTTAACACACCTCCTTAAGATCAGTGCTGTCATTTTCATCCTGCCCAAAATGTGTTTTCCACCAATGTAGCACCACTATGGCGATCAGTGTGCGAAATCAATATATGGGACACATTAAGAAAATCACAGTGACACTGTTCATTAGCAGAGGTCTTAAAATGGCTATGTTGAAAATTTGGTGAAAAAATCCTAAAAATGACTGTTTACAGAGTGTGTTGTGCAGTTCCCTACTGCACGCGTAAGTTTGAAGTTTCAATATTTTCACTCCAGATTTTCAACATTGCCAACCTACCTGTCTTATGAGCAGTACAGCTGTCTTTTCACATCCTGCCCAAAATGTGTTTCTACCATATGGCGCTTTAATGGGCGCGTCGATTAATGCGAACTCAGTGTGTGGGACAGATTAAAGAAAGTCACAGTGGCTGTTCATTATGAGAGATCTTAAAATAGCTATGTTGAAAATTTGGTGAAAAAATTCCTAAAAATGACTGTTTTACGAGCATGCATTGCGCAGTTCCTACGCACGCGTGTAAGTTTGAGAGTTTTCAATATTTTCACTCCAGATTTTCAACTTTGCCATTTTACCACATCTCCTGATAGAGCAGTACAGCTATCATTTTTACATCCTGTCAAAGCGATGTTTCCGTCCATGTAGCACACAATGGCGCAGTCGGTGTGCGAACTCAATGAATGGGCCACATTAAGAAAACCACAGTGACACTGTTCATGAGCAGAGGTCTTAAAATGGTTGTGTTGAAAATGTGGTGAAAAAATTCCTAAAATGTCTGTTTTACGAGTGTGCATTGCGCGGTTCCTCACATAGCTAACGTAAGTTCTGCAATTTTCAATGTTTCACTCCAGATTTTCAACATTGCCATTCTACCACACCTACTTATAGACCAGTATAGCTGTCATTTTTCATCCTGCCCAAAGCGTGTTTCCGCCCATGTAGCGCACAATGGGCGCTGCAATTGTGAGAAATCAATGTATAGGACACAGTAAAGAAAATCCACAGTGACACTGTTCATGAGCAGAGCTCTTAAAATGGCTATGTTAAAAATTTGGCGAAAAAAGTTCTAAAAATGACTGTTTTACGAGTCTGCGTTGAGCAGTTCATATGCACGCTTGTAATTTTGTGAAATTTCAATATTCTCACTCCAGATTTTCAAAATTGTCATTTTTCCACACCTCCTTATGGGCAGTACAGCTGTCATTTTTCACATCCTGCCCAAAACATATTTCCGACCATGTAGCGCACAATAGCGCAGTCTGTGAGCGAAATCAATGTATGGGACAAATTAAGAAAATAACAGTGACACTGTTCGTGTGAGGTCTCAAAATGTGTGTTGAAAATGTGGTGAAAAAATTCCTAAAATGACTGCTTTTTATGAGAGTCGTTAGCAAGATCCTCACATGCGCTCATAGGTTTCTTAATTTTCTTTATTTTCACTCCAGATTTCTCAACATTGCCATTTATTACACCTCCTCATGGAGCAGTACAGCTGTCATTTTTCTCATCCTGCACAAAGCGTGTTTCCGCCCATATGGCGCACATTAGCGCGGTTGATTGCGTGAACTCAATCTATGGGACACATTAAGAAAATCACAGTGACACTGTTCATTAGCAGAGGTCTCAAAATGACCTGTGTTGAAAATATTAGATATCAATATAAAATACTGTTTTACGAGTCGTTGCGCGATTTCTCACATGCGCTCATGGTTCTTAATTTTCTTTATTTTCACTCCAGATTTTCAAAGTGCCATTTCACCACACCTTCTTATGAGCAGTACAGGTGTCATTTCACATCACTGCCCAAAAGCGTGTTTCCGCCAATGTAGCGCACAATGGCGCGATCGATTAATGCGAATCATGTATGGTACACATTAAAGAAAATCACAGTGACACTGTTCATGAGCAGAGCTCTTAAAGTAGCTGTGTTGAAAATTTGGTGAAGAATCCTAAAAGTAGCTGTTTTACGGTGTGCGTTGCGCAGTTCGATGCACAGCTTGTAATTTTGAAAATTTCAATATTTTCTCCAGATTTTCAAAGTACCATTTACACCTCCTTATGGGCAGTACAGCTGTCATTTTCACATCCTGCCCAAAGCGTGTTTCCGTGATATGGCTACAATGGGCGCGGTCGATGTGTGCAAACTTAATGTATGGGACACAGTAAGAATATCACAGTGACACTGTTCATGAGTAGAGCTCTTAAAATGGCTATGTTGAAAAGTTTGGTGAAAAAATACCAAAAAATGCTTGTTTTTACGAGAGAGTCGTTGCTTCAGTTCTTATGCATGCTTGTAAGTTCGAAAATTTTCCAACCTATTTCACTCCAGATTTTCAACATTGCCATTTACCACACCTCCTTATGGGTAGTATAGCTGTCATTTTTCACTTCCTGCCCAAAGCGTGTGTCGCCATGTAGCACACTGATACGAACAGTCAGGTAATGAAATCAATGTATGGACACATTAGGAAAATCACAGTGACACTGTTCATTAGCAGAGATCTTAAAATGGCTATGTTGAATAGTTGGTGAAAAAATTCCTAAAAATGACTGTTTTACGATGATCGTTGCGCGGTTCCTTCCTCATGCAGCATAGTTTGAAAGTTTCCAATATTTTCACTTGAGATTTTCAACTTTGCCATTTTACACACTCCTCATTGAGCAGTACAGCTGTCATTTTTAAATCCTCCCAAAAGCGATGTTTCTGCCCATATAGCTTCATGAGCGCCGGTGATTGTGCAAACTTAATATATGGGATACATTAAGAAAATCTCAATGACTCTGTCCATGAGCAGGCTCTTAAAATATGGCAGTGTTGAAGAAATTTGGTGAAAATTCTAAAATGTCTGTTTTCACGAGAAGCGTGCGTTCTTGCCAGTTCCTCGCTGGCTACGTGGTTATGATCTTCATTATTCCTCCGGAACAACATTGCCATTTTACCACCTTCTTATGAGCAGTACATTGTCATTTTGCATCCCTGCCCAAAACATGTTTCCTTGAGTGGCGCGCAATGGCGCGGTCGATGTCTTGAAATCGTATATGGGATACATTAAAGAAAATGTGATGAATCATTTCATGAGCAAAGCTCTTAAAATGGCCTATGTTGAAAATTTGGTGAAAAAATTCCTAAAATGACTGTTTTACAAGCGTGCGTTGCGCAGATCCTCATGCACACTAGGGTTGAGAATTTTCAAAATTTTCACTTCAGATTTTCAACATTACCATTTACCACACCTACTCAAACGAGAATGTACTGTCATTTTCACATCCTGCACAAACTTGTTTCCGCCCAGTAAGCGCACAATGGCGCAGTCGGTGTGCAAACTCAAAGTATGGGACACATTAAGAAAATTGCAGTGACACTGTTCATTAGCAGAGGCCTAAAAATGGCTGTGTGGAAAATGTGGTGAAAAAATTTCTAAAAATGGCTGTTTTTACAGTATGGGTTGCACAGCGGTCCCTATGCTGCAGCTGCGTGAAAGTTTACGAATTTTCTATTTTCCTCCAGATTTTTTTCAACATTGCTATTTACACCTCCTTGTAGTCAATTTTAATATCATTTTCACATCCTGCAAAATGTGTTTCCTCCAATGTAGCACACTATGGCACAGTCCAGTGTGCGAATCAATGTATCGGATACATTAAGAAAATCCAGTGACACTGTTCATTAGTAGAGGTCTTAAAATGAGCTATGTTGAAAATTTGGTGAAAAATTCGAAAAATGACTGTTTCTGGCGTGCATTGTGCAGTTCCACATGCAGCGGCGGCGTAAGTTAAATTTTCAATATTTTCACTCCAGATTTTCACCATCGCCATTTACACACCTTCTTATAGGCAGTACAGCTGTCATTTTTTCACATCCTGCCTAAAATGTGTTTCCCCCATATGGCAAAAATGGGCGCGGGCGAATTCACAAATGAATATTACACATTAAGAAAATCACGAGTGACTTGTTGTTCATGAGAAAGCTCTTAAAATGGCTATGTTGAAAATTTGGTGAAAATTCCACAAAAATGATTGTTTCACCAGTGTGCGTTGCGCAGTTCATGCAAGCTTGTAGGTTCACAATTTTTCAATATTTTCCTCAGATTTTCAACATTGCCATTTTACCACACCTGTGAGCAGCGCAGCTGTCATTTTTCACATCCTGCCCAAAACATGTTCCGCCCATATGGCGGCGCACGTGGAGCAGTTGGTGTGCAAAATCAATGTATGGGGCACGTGAAAATCACCAGTGACACTGTTCATTAGCAGAGGTCTAAAATGGCTACTTTGAAAATTTGGTGAAAAATTCCTAAAATGACTGTTTCCGGGCGTCGTTGCGCGGTTCCCACGCAGCGTGTAAGTTGAGAGTTTTCAATATTTTCCTCCAGATTTTCAACTGCACATTTACCACACCTCCTCATGAGCAGTACAGCTATCATTTTTACATCCTGTCAAAGCGTGTTTCCGTCCATGCATTTTCAATGGGCGCGGTCGGTGTCACCGAACTCAATGAATGGGCCACATTAAAGAAAATCACAGTGACACACTGTTCATGAGGCAGAGGTCTTAAAATGGTTGTGTTGAAAATGTGGTGAAAAATTCCTTAAAATTACTGTTTCCACAGTGTCGTTCGCGGTTCTCATAAGCTCGTAAGTTTCTAATTTTCAATATTTTCACTTAGATTTTCAAAGTGCCATTTTCCTCCTTATGGGCAGTACAGCTGTCATTTTTCATCCTTCCAAGTATGTTTCCATCCATAGCAGCTCACAGGGGCGCAGTCTGTAGCGAATCATGTATGGTACACAGTGAAAATCACAGTGACCTGTTCATTAGCAGAGGTATCAATGACATGTTGAAAATGTGAAAAAATTCCTAAAATGACTGTTTTAGAAGTGCGTTGCATCATGCCTCAAGGTTTATAAATTTCTAGCATCCTCCAGATTTTCAACATTGCCATTTTATACCTCCTCGCGGCAATACAGCTATCATTTTTCATCCTACTCAACGTGTTCCGCCATGCAGCGCGTTAGCCACGATTAGTGACCGAACTCAATCTGGGACACTAAAGAAAATCACAGTGACCTGTTCATTGAGAGTCTCAAAGAAACTTATCATACAGTAAAAAATTCATAAAATAATGTTTTGAGTGCATTCGCGGTTCCTCACAGGCCTCATAGGTTTACAAATTTCTTTATTTCATTCAGATTTCAATTGCCATTGCCACCTTCTTATGAAACGGCGCAGGTACCACATCCTGCCGCGTGTTTCCGCCCATATAGCGCACAATGGCGCGATCAATGTCGCGAAATCAATACATAGGACACCAAGAAAATCACAGTGACACTGTTCATGAGCAGAGCTCTTAAAATAGCTGTATTGAAATTGCGAGAAAATTCTAAAATAGCGAGTGTTTCCTGAGAGTTCATTCTGCAGTTCAATATCGCGCAAAGTTCTAAGCACAATATTTTCCTCCAGTTTTCAACTTTGCCATTTCACACCTTCTTATGAGCAGAACAGCTGTCATTTTTCACATCCCTGCCCAAAACATATTTCCCCATGTAGCGCACAATGGCGCATTCAATTATATAATCAATGTATGGGACACATTAAAGAAAGTACAGTGACACAGTTCATTAAAGATCTTAAATGGCTATGATGAAAATTTTGTGAAAAAGTCTAAAAATGACTGTTTCGGTGTCGTTCGCAGTTCCTACGCTTGTAATTTTGGAATTTCAATATCTTCGCCAATTTTCAAAATGCAAGTTTCCACACCTCATATGGCAGTAGAGCTATTTTTCATCCTGCCCAAAAGTGTTTCCACTGATGTAGAGCGTAAATAGGCAGTTGGTGTACAAACCAATGTATGGGACACATTAAAATCACAGTGACACTGTTCATGGTAGAGCTCTTAAAATAGCTATGTTGAAAGTGGGTGAAAAAATACAAAAAATAACTGTTTTACAGTGTCGTTGGTCAGTTCTATGCATGCTTGTAAGTTCGAGAATTTTCAATATTTTCCTCAGTTATCTTGTGCCATTTCCACTCCTCCCAGGTAGTATAGCTGTCATTTTCACTTCCTACTCCAGCGTGTCCATACATGGCGCCAATGGCGCAGTCAGTGTGCGAAAATCATATAGGACACGTAGGAAAATCACAGTGACACGCTGTTTATTAGCGAGATCTTAAAATACCTTGTTGAAATGTGAAAAAAATTCCTAAAAATGATGTTTAAAAGAGTCGTTCATAGTTCCGCACGCTCATGGGTTTCGAAATTTTCTTTATTTTCACTCAGATTTTCCAACTTGCATTTGTACACTCCGCATGAGCAGTACAGCTATCATTTTCTCATCCTGCACTAAGTGATGCCTTCACATGTAGCGCACATTATCGCAGTTATTGACTCAATCTATCGAACACATGAAAATCCAGTGACCTGTTTCATTCATGATCTCAAAATGTTGCTGATGTGGTGAAAAATTCTAAAATGACTGTTTTACGAGAGTGCGTTGCGCAGTTCCTACACACGCACATAGGTTTGTAATTTTTTTGTTTCGCTCAGATTTTCAAAATTGCCCATTCCACCCACACCTTCTTGGGCAGTACAGGTGTCATTTTCATCCTGCAAAAATGTTTCATGTAGAGCACAATGGCACGGTGATTATGCGAAGTCAATGTATAGGACATTAAGAAAATCACAGTGACACTGTTCATGACAGAGCTCCTAAAATAGCTATATTGAAAATTTGGTGAAAATCCAAAAACCACTGTTTCGATTATGTGTTGCCAGTTCCTATGCATACTTGTAATTTCGTAAATTTCAGCTTTCACTCAGATTTTCAAATTGCCATTTACCACCTGTAATTAGCAGACGCTGTCATTTCATCCACCCAAAGCATGTTTCCGCCCACCAAGCGCACAATGGGAGCAGTCAGTGTCTGGGAAATCAATGGGACACATTAAAAATACAGGACACTGTTCATTAGCAGAGAGTCCTAGTAACTCTGTTGAGGTGGTGAAAAATCTAAAATGACTTTTTATGCGTCGTTAAAAGTTCCTCACGCGCCTTGTAGGTATCACAATTTCAATGTACCTCCAGATTTTCAACATTGCCATTTGCCACACCTCCCTTAAAGAGCAGTACCGTGTCATTTTTCACATCCTACTCCCAAAACATGACTTTCCCTGGCCTGTGGCATGAAGAGATGGGCGCAAATCGGTGGTAGGAAATCCAATGTATAGGACACATTAAGAAAATCACGGTGCACTTCTCATTGCAGAGCTCTTAAAATACTATCATGAAAATTTGGTGAAAATTCTAAAATGACTGTTTCGGGTGTGCATTAGCAGTTCACACACGCTTGTAAGTTTCGCAATTTCAATAGTACCACCGATTATCAACATTGCCATTACCACACCTTCTTAGCATCAATACGATGTCATTTTCACATCCTGCCCAAAACATATTTCACATGGCGCACAATGGGCGCCAGTCGGTGGAGGCAAGCTCAATGTGTGGACACATTAAAGAAAATCCATGATGACACTGTTCATGGTAGAGCTCTTAAAATGGCTGTGTTGAAAATTTGGTGAAAAAACCCTAAAACCACTGTTTTACAGTGTACATGCTCAATTCCTATCGCACAGCAAGTTAAGGTGCTATTTTCCTCAGATTTTCAACATTGCCATTTACACTTCCCCATAGGTGTGTGTGTCATTTTCACTTCCTGCCCAAAGCGTTAGTAGCCAGCCATGTAGCGCACAATGGCGGTCAGTATCGCAAGAAATAATAATAGGACATATTAGGAAAATCACAGTGACACTGTTATTAGCAGAGATATTAAAATAATATGTTGAATAGTTGATAAAATTCTAAAATGACTGTTTTACGATGATCGTCGCGGTTCCTATGCCTTTGCATAAGTTTCAAAAGTTTTCAATATTTTCGCTTGACATTTTCAACGCCATTTGACCCTCATAGGCAGTACAGCTGTCATTTTCCATCCTCCCAAAAGCGTGTTTCTGTATGCCAAGCACAATGGGCGCAGTCGATGTCACGAAATCAATGTATGGGACACATTAAAGAAAATTACGGTGACGGTGCTCATTAGCAGGCGTCTTAAAATAGCTATGTTGAAAATTTGGTGAAAAAAATTCCTAAAAATGACTGTTTACAAGCGTGTCTACACGATTCAAACACTGCCTTTCATGAGTTGTAAATTTAAATATTTTCATCAGATTTTCAACATTGCCATTTCCCACACCTCTATGAAGAGAGCAGTACAATATCGTTTTCATCCTGCCCAAGCGTGTTCCATATATTTGTGCACAAAGGCGCGGCCGGAACAAAATCAATGTATGAGACACTTTAAGAAAATCACAGTGACCTTTTCATTATGGGCTCTTAAATGGCTATGTTGAAATTTGGTGAAACCTAAAATGACTGTTTTACATGTGTGGTACGCGGTTCATACGCTTTTAAAGTTATGAATTTCAATATTTCACTCAAATTTTCAACAGTACCATTTTACACCTTCTTATATCAATTGACTGTCATTTCACATCCTACTTAAAGCGTGTTTCCGCCCATGTAGTGCACTATAAACAGTCGATGTCGCGAACTCAATATGGGACACATTAAGAAATCCAATGACACTGTTCGCGACCCAAGCTCTTAAAAGCTATGTTGAAAATTTGGTGAAAAAATCTAAAAATGACTGTTTTTGTGTCGTTCGCAGTTCTATGCGCTTGTAATTTACGTGAAATTTCAATACACCCTCAATTTTCAAAATTGCCATTTCCACCACCTCATATGGGCAGTACAGTGACATTTTCACATCATGCCCAAAGCGTGTTTCGCCATGCCATGCACAATGGCAGTCGCTGTGCGAACTCAATGTATGGGACATTAAGAAAACCACAGTGACACTGTTGAATAGAGCTCTTAAAATGGCTATATTGAAAAGCTGGTGAAAAATTCCTAAAATGACTGCTCCACGAGTGCGTTGCTCAGTTCATATGCATGCTTGTAAGTTGAAACTTTAATATTTTCACTCGATTTTCCAACATTGCCAACCACACCTCTTGGGTAGTATAGCTGTAAGCTACACTTCTGCCCAAAACGTGTTTCCGCCCATATGGCACAATGGTACAGTCGATGTGTAAAATCAATGTATAGGACAGATTAAGAAAATCACAGTGACACTGTTCATTAGCACAATCTTAAAATGGCTATGTTGAAAATTTGTGAAAATTCGAAATTACAGTTTTCTGAGCGTGCGTTGCATGTGATTTCTATGCCACGATTGTAATTTTCACCATTTCAATGTTCAATTTTCAACATTGCCATTTACCACACCCTTATGAGCAACATAACTGTCATTTTCACATCCTGTCCAAACATGTTTCCGCCAGGCGCTGATGGTGCAGTAGGTTTGCGAAATCAATGTATGGGACGTTAAAAATCACGGTGACACTGTTTATGGCAGAGCTCTTAAAATAACATGTTGAAAATTTGGTGACATAATTCTAAAAATGCGGTGTCGTTGCGCGGTTCCTATGAGCGGCTTGTAACCAGCGAATTTCATAACTCAGTTTCCAACGTGCATTTTACCACACCACAGGGGAGAAGTACAGCTATCATTTTTCACATCCATGCCAAAATGTGTTTAAGCCCATACTGCGCACAATGGCAGTCGCGACCGAAATCAATGAATGGACATTAAGAAATCCGACACTGTTCATTAAGAGATCTTAAAATGGCTATGTTGAAAAGTGGTGAAAAAATTCCTTAAAATGACTGTTTTGCTATTTTACCACACCTCCTATGATCAGTACGGCTGTCATTTTCACATCCTGCCCAAATGTGTTTCCTCAATGGCACACTGGCACAGTCAGTGTCAGAAATCAATGTATGGGATATTAGAGCATCACAGTGACACTGTTCATTAGTAGAGGTCTGAAATGGCTATGTTGGAAATTTTGGTGTAAATTCCGAAAATGATTGTTTTACGAGCGCAGTATTGTGTGTAAACCACGCATCGCCAGTGAGAATTTAATATTTTTACTAGATTTTCATCATTGCCATTTACTACACCTTTTCATGAGCGGTACAGCTGTCATTTTCACCTCCCCTAGCCGTGTTTCACCATGTAGCACAAAATGGCGTAGACGGAGCAAAATCAATGTATTACACATATTAAGAAAATCACAGTACATTGTTCATGAAAACTCTTCAAATGGCTATGTTGAAAATTTGGTGAAAAAGTCCTAAAATGATTATTGTTTTATTTATAAAAGCGCTATGCAGTTCATATGCACGCTTGTAAGTTCACGACAATATTTTTACTCAATTTCAATATTGCCATTTTGCCACACCCTCTTATGAACCTTTGTGTTTTTTTATCTGCCCAAAACATGTTCCCGCCATGTAGCCATAATGAGTGCTGGTGTGCAAATCAATGTATGGGGCATATTAAGAAAATCACAGTGACACTGTTCATTAGCAGGGTCTTAAATTCTTCCCTGAAAATTTGGTGAAAAAATTCCTAAAAATGACTGTTTCTGATGCGTTCGCAGTTCCTCATGCGGCGTGTAAGTTTGAGTTTTCAATATTTTCCTTCAGATTTTCAACTTTGCCATTTTACCACACCTCCTCATGACATACAGCTATCATTTTTACATCCTGTCAAAACGTGTTTCCGTCCATATTAGCTACGTGGGCGCGGTCGATTAATGCGAACTCAATGAATGAGCCACATTAAGAAAATCCAGTGACACTGTTCATGAGCAGAGGAATGCAAAAAAATGGTTGTGTTGAAAATGTGGTGAAAAATTCTTAAGTATTGTTTTTTAGTGTGCGTTCTTAGTTCCTCGTAAGCTAATTGAATTTTCAATATTTTCCTCCAGATTTTCAAATTGCCATTTTCCACACCTGCTTGTGGCAATGTCATTTTTCATGTTAAAACATGTTTCGTTTTGTAGCTCATAATGGCGCAGTTCAGAGCTTAACCATGTATGTGACATTAAGAAAATCATGACCTGTTTATTAGCAGAGTCAAATGGCTGTGTTGAAAATGTGGTGAAAAAATTCCTAAAATGACTGTTTTACGTGAGTGCGTTGCGCAGTTCCTACGCACGCTCAAAGGTTTGTGAATTTTCTTTATTTTCACTCCAGATTTTCAACATTGCCATTTTATTACACCTCCTCATGAGCAGTACAGCTGTCATTTTTCTCATCCTGCACAAAAGCGTGTTTCCATGTGCAGGCGCACATTATACATGATTGATTGGCCGAACTCATCTATGGGACACATTAAGAAAATCACAGTGACACTGTTCATTGAGCAGAGGTGTCAAAATGGCTTGTTGAAAATGTGGTGAAAAATTCCAAAATGACTGTTTCGAGAGTGCATTACGATGTTTTCCCATCGCTCATAGGTTTGCAAATTTCTTTATTTCATTCCAGATTTCAAAATTTGGCATTTCACCACACCTTCTTATGGCAGTACAGGTGTCATTTCACATCCTGCCAAAACGTGTTTCCGCCCATGTAGCGCACAATGACGCAGTCAGTGTGCGAAATCAATGTATGGGACACATTAAGAAAATCACAGTGACACTGTTCATGAGCAGAGCTCTTAAAATGGCTGTGTTGAAAATTTTGAGAAAAATTCCTAAAAATGAGTGTTTTACGAGTGTTCATTGTGCAGTTCCAATGTACGCATGAAAGTTCACAAATTTTCAATATTTTCACTCCAGATTTTCAACTTTGCCATTTTACCACACCTTCTTATGAGCAGAACAGCTGTCATTTTTCACATCCTGCCCAAAACATGTTTCCCCTCATGTAGCGCACAATGGCGCATTCAGTGTACGAAATCAATGTATGGGACACATTAAGAAAATTACAGTGACACTGTTCATTATGAAGTCTTCAAATGGTATGTTGAAAGGGGTACGTAAAGAATCCTAAAATGACTGTTTCACAGTGTCGCAGTTGCGCAGTTCCTATGCTGCGCTTGTAATTTTGTGAAAGTCTCAATATCTTCACTCCAGATTTTCAAATTGCCATTTTACACACCTCCTTATGGGCAGTAGATGTCATTTTTCACATCCTGCTTAAAATGTGTTTCCACTGATGTGGCGCACAATGGCGCAGTTGGTGTGTAAACTCAATGTATGGGACACATTAAGAAAATCACAGTGACACTGTTCATGAGTAGAGCTCTTAAAATGGCTATGTTGAAAATTAGGTGAAAAATACCAAAAATGACTGTTTACGAAAAGCACAGTTCTATGCATGCTTGTAAGTTCGAGAATTTTCAATATTTTCACTCCAGATTGTCAACATTTGCCATTTTCCACTCCTCCTTATGGTATAGCTTGTCTTTTTCACTTCCTGCTCCAAAGCGTGTATGCGCCCATGTAGCGCACAATATACGCGGATCAGTGTGCGAAATCAATATTATGGGTACATGTGGGAAAATCACAGTGACACTGTTCATTAGCAGAGATCTTAAAATGGCTGGGTGTTGAAAATGTGGTGAAAAATTCCTAAAAATGAGTGTTTTACAAGAGGCGCTATGCGAAGTTCCCACACATGCGCTCATGGAGTTCTAGAATTTTCTTTATTTTCCTCCAGATTTTCCAACATTGCCATTTAATACACCCTCCGCATGAGCAGTACGGCTGTCATTTCTCATCCTGCCTAAACGTGTTTCCAGCCCGTAAGCGCACATTATGCCATGATTGGTGGCGAACTCAATCTAGGCACGATAAAGAAAATCCACAGTGACACTGTTCATTAGCAGAGGAATCTCAAATGGCTTATGTTGAAAACCATAGTGAAAAAATTCTAAAAATGACTGTTTCACGAGGTGCGTTGCGCGGTTCTCTGTACGCACATAGGTTTAATTTTCTTTATTTTCACTCAGATTTTTCCAATTGCCATTTCACACACCTTCTTATAGGCAGTACGGTGTCATTTCTACATCCTGCCCAAAGCGTGTTTCATACATGTAGCACAATGGCACAGTCAGTGTCTGTGAAAGTCAATCTATGGGACACATTAGAAAATCACAGTGACACTGTTCGCAGGCAAACTCCTAAAATGGCTATGTTGAAAATTTGTTGAAAAATCCTAAAAAATGACTGTTTCTACGATTATGTGTTGCCCAGTTCCTATGCACATGCTTGTAATTTCGTGAAATTTCAATATTTTCAATCAGATTTTCAAATTGCCATTTTACACACCTTAGTTATGAGCAGTAGCACAGCTGTCATTTTTCCATCCGACCAAAAGCGTGTTTCCATACACAGCGCACAATGAGCAGTCAGGGCACAAATCAATGTATGACACATTAAAAATTACAGAGACACTGTTCATTAGCAGAAGATCTTCAAATGGCTATGTTAAATTTGGTGGCGTCCTAAAATGACTTTTTTACGTAAATGCGTTCACGCAGTTCCTCATAACTTGTAGGTATCTAAATTTTCAATATTTTCACTCAGATTTTCAACATTGCCATTTTACCACACCTCCTTAAGAGCAGTACAGCTGTCATTTTCACATCCTGCCCAAAACATGTTTCGCCTAAGCGCGATAGGCATGAAATCGGTGAAGCGAAATCAATGTGGACACATTAAGAAAATCACAGTGACACTTCTCATTAGCAGAGCTCTTAAAATAGCTATGTTGAAAATTTGGTGAAAAAATTCCTAAAATGACTGTTTCTGAGGTGTGCATTACGCAGTCCCTACTGCAGCTTGTAAGTTCTTCAATTTTCAATATTTTCACCCAAATTATCAACATTGCCATTTTACCACCTTCTTATGATCAGTACAGCTGTCATTTTTCACATCCTGCCCAAAACGTATTTCACTACATGTGGCGCTTAATGGCGAACGTCCAAGTAGAGCAAACTCAATGTATTGGACATTAAGGATAAAATCACAGTGACACTGTTCATGAGTAGAGCTCTTAAAATGGCTGTGTTGAAAATTTGGGGAAAAAATACCTAAAAATGACTGTTTTACGAGTGTGCATTGCTCAGTTCCTATGCATGCTTGTAAGTTCGAGAAATTTCAATATTTTCAATCCAGATTTCAATATTGCCATTTACCACACTCTTATGGGTAGTGTAGCTGTCATTTTCACTTCCTGCCCAAAGCGTGTGTATGTAGCGCACAATGGCGCCCAGTCAGTGTCTGCAATCAACAATGGGACATATTAGGAAAATCACAGTGACACTGTTCATTAGCAGAGATATTAAAATGGCTATGTTGAATAGTTGGTGAAAAAATTCCTAAAAATGACATTTTTCACGATGATGCATTAGCGCAGTTCCTATACTGCGCGCATAAGTTTTGAAAGTTTTTCAATATTTTCACTTGACATTTTCAACTTTGCCATTTTACCACCTCCTCCTCATGAAGCAGTACAGCTGTCATTTTTCATCCTCCCAAAAGCGTGTTTCCGCCCATAGTAGCGCTATTGCCAATGGCGCAGCTGCGTATCGAATCAATGTATGGGACATTGGCAAAATTATGACAGTGCTCATTAGCAGACGTCTTAAAATGGCTATGTTGAAAATTTGGTGAAAAATTTACTAAAATGACTGTTTACAAAAGTATTATTCGCGGTTCAAACTGCTTAGCTCGTAGGTTATGAATTTTCAATATTTTCACTCCAGATTTCCAACATTGCCATTTCCCACCCTCTTAAGAGCAGTACAGTCATTGCTTTACATCCTGCCCAAAACGTGTTCCGCCTTATGTTGTGCACAAGGCAGCCGGAAAGCAAAATCAATGTATGGGACACTTAAAGAAAATCACAGTGACACTTTTCATTCAGCATGAAGCTCTTAAAATGGCTATTTGAAAATTTGGTGAAAAATTCTAAAAATGACTGTGTTTTACGTAATGAGTTAGCAGTTCTCATGCGCTTTTAAGTTCTTGAATTTTCAATATTTTCACTCCAAATTTTCAACATTGCCATTATACGACCTATCTTATGATCAGTACAGTTATCATTTTTACTACATCCTGCTAGCGATGTTTCCGCCCTTAGTGCCACTATAAACTGCAGTCGATGTATGCGAACTCAATGTATGGGACACATTAAGAAAATCACAGTGACACTGTTCATGAGCAGAGCTCTTAAAATGGCTATGTTGAAAATTTGGTGAAAAAAGTCTTAAAAATGACTGTTTTTCGAGTATGCGTTGCGCAGTTCCTATGCACGCTTGTAATTTCGTGAAATTTCAATATTTTCACTCCAGATTTTCAAAATTGCCATTTTACCACACCTCCTTATGGGCAGTACAGCTGACATTTTTCACATCATGCCCAAAACGTGTTTCAGCCCATGTAGTGCACAATGGCGCAGTCGCTGTGCGAACTCAATGTATGGGACACATTAAGAAAATCACAGTGACACTGTTCATGAGTAGAGCTCTTAAAATGGCTATGTTGAAAATTTGGTGAAAAAATTCCTTAAAATGACTGTTTCACGAGTGTGCGTTGCTCAGTTCATATGCATGCTTGTAAGTTCGAGAATTTTCAATATTTTCACTCCAGATTTTCAACATTGCCATTTTACCACACCTCCTTATGGGTAGTATAGCTGTCATTTTTCACTTCCTGCCCAAAACGTGTTTCCGCCCATGTAGCGCACAATGGTGCAGTCGGTGTGTGAAATCAATGTATGGGACAGATTAAGAAAATCACAGTGACACTGTTCATTAGCACAGGTCTTAAAATGGCTATGTTGAAAATTTGGTGAAAAAATTCCAAAAAATTACAGTTTTACGAGCGTGCGTTGCGCAGTTTCTATGCACGGCTTGTAATTTCCACAAAATTTCAATATTTTCACTCAGATTTTCAACATTGCCATTTTACCACACCTCCTTATGAGCAGCATAACTGTCATTTTTCACATCCTGTCCAAAAAATATTTCCGTCCATGTAGCGTACAATGGTGCAGTAGGTTTCATGAAATCAATGTATGGGACACATTAAGAAAATCACAGTGACACTGTTTATGAGCAGAGCTCTTAAAATGGCAATGTTGAAAATTTGGTGACATAATTCCTAAAAATGTTTTACGAGTGTGCGTTGCGCAGTTCCTATGAACGCTTGTAACTTCGCGAATTTTCTATATTTTCACTCCAGATTTTCAACATTGCCATTTTACCACACCCCCTTATGGGAAGTACAGCTATCATTTTTCACATCCTGCCCAAAATGTGTTTCCACCATGTTATGACAATGGCAGTCGGCGACATAAATCAATGAATGGACACATTAAGAAAATCTCAGTGACAATGTTCATTAGCGAGATCTTAAAATGGCTATGTTGAAAATTTGGTGAAAAATACTTAAAATGACTGTTTTATGTGTGTGCGTTACGCAGTTCCTACGTAAGCTCATAAGTTTGCGAATTTTCAATATTTTCACTCCAGATTTTCCACATTGCCATTTTACCACCTCCTCATGAGAAGTACAGCTGTGATTTTCACATTCTGCCCAAAATGTGTTTCCATCATGTAGCACACAATGATAAGCTATCCAGTTAGCGAACTCAATGTATGGGACACATTAGAAAATTACAGTGACACTGTTCATGAGCAGAGCTCTTAAAATGGCTGTGTTGAAATGTGGTGAAACATTCCTAAAATGATTGTTTCACGAGTGTGCATTGCAGTTCCTACTCAAGCTCGTAAGTTCACGAATTTTCAATATTTTCACCCAGATTTTCCACATTGCCATTTTAACCACACCTCCTTATGGGTAGTATAGCTGTCATTTTTCACTTCCTGCTCAAAACGTGTGTCACAATAGATGTAGCATAATGACGCAGTCAGGTGCGAAATCAATGTATGGGACACATTAGGAAAATCTCAGTGACACTGTTCATTAGCAGAGATCTTAAAATGGCTGTGTTGAAAATGTGGTGAAAAAATTCCTAAAAATGAGTGTTTTACAAGAGTGCGTTACGCAGTTCCTACGCACGCTCATAGGTTTGCGAATTTTCTTTATTTTCACTCCAGATTTTCAACATTGCCATTTTATTACACCTCCGCATGAGCAGTACAGCTGTCATTTTTCTCATCCTGCACTAAACGTGTTTCCGCCCATGTAGCGCACATTGTCGCAGTTGGTCGGCGAACTCAATCTATGGGGCACATTAAGAAAATCACAGTGACACTGTTCATTAGCAGAGGTCTCAAAATGGCTGTGTTGAAAATGTGGTGAAAAAATTCCTAAAAATGACTGTTTTTCGAGAGTGCGTTGCGCAGTTCCTACGCACGCACATAGGTTTGTGAATTTTCTTTATTTTCACTCCAGATTTTCAAAATTGCCATTTCACCACACCTTCTTATGAGCAGTACAGGTGTCATTTTCACATCCTGCCCAAAACGTGTTTCCGCCCATGTAGCGCACAATGGCACAGTCAGTGTGCGAAGTCAATGTATGGGACACATTAAGAAAATCACAGTGACACTGTTCATGAGCAGAGCTCCTAAAATGGCTATGTTGAAAATTTGGTGAAAAAAATCCTAAAAATGACTGTTTTTCGATTATGTGTTGCCCAGTTCCTATGCATGCTTGTAATTTCGTGAAATTTCAATATTTTCACTCCAGATTTTCAAAATTGCCATTTTACCACCCCTTATTATGAGCAGTACAGCTGTCATTTTTCACATCCTGCCCAAAACGTGTTTCCGCCCATGTAGCGCACAATGGCGCAGTCAGTGTACGAAATCAATGTATGGGACACATTAAAAAAATTACAGAGACACTGTTCATTAGCAGAGGTCTTCAAATGGCTATGTTGAAAATTTGGTGAAAAAATTCCTAAAAATGACTTTTTTACATGCGTGCGTTACGCAGTTCCTATGCACGCTTGTAGGTATGCGAATTTTCAATATTTTCACTCCAGATTTTCAACATTGCCATTTTACCACTCCTCCTTAAGAGCAGTACAGCTGTCATTTTTCACATCCTGCCCAAAACATGTTTCCGCCTATGTAGCGCAGAATGGCGCCGTCGGTGAGCGAAATCAATGTATGGGACACATTAAGAAAATCACAGTGACACTTCTCATTAGCAGAGCTCTTAAAATAGCTATGTTGAAAATTTGGTGAAAAAATTCCTAAAAATGACTGTTTTACGAGTGTGCATTGCGCAGTTCCTACGCACGCTTGTAAGTTTGCGAATTTTCAATATTTTCACTCCAAATTTTCAACATTGCCATTTTACCACACCTTCTTATGATCAGTACAGCTGTCATTTTTCACATCCTGCCCAAAACGTATTTCCGCCCATGTAGCGCACAATGGCGCAGTCGGTGGGCAAACTCAATGTATTGGACACATTAAGAAAATCACAGTGACACTGTTCATGAGTAGAGCTCTTAAAATGGCTGTGTTGAAAATTTGGTGAAAAAATACCTAAAAATGACTGTTTTTCGAGTGTGCATTGCTCAGTTCCTATGCATGCTTGTAAGTTCGAGAATTTTCAATATTTTCACTCCAGATTTTCAACATTGCCATTTTACCACACTTCCTTATGGGTAGTATAGCTGTCATTTTTCACTTCCTGCCCAAAACGTGTGTCCGCCCATGTAGCGCACAATGGCGCAGTCAGTGTGCGAAATCAATGTATGGGACATATTAGGAAAATCACAGTGACACTGTTCATTAGCAGAGATATTAAAATGGCTATGTTGAATAGTTGGTGAAAAAATTCCTAAAAATGACTGTTTTACGATGATGCGTAGCGCAGTTCCTATGCACGCACGTAAGTTTGAAAGTTTTCAATATTTTCACTTGACATTTTCAACTTTGCCATTTTACCACACCTCCTCATGAGCAGTACAGCTGTCATTTTTTCATCCTCCCCAAAACGTGTTTCCGCCCATGTAGCGCACAATGGCGCAGTCAGTGTACGAAATCAATGTATGGGACACATTAAGAAAATTACAGTGACAGTGTTCATTAGCAGACGTCTTAAAATGGCTATGTTGAAAATTTGGTGAAAAAATTCCTAAAAATGACTGTTTTACAAGCGTGTGTTACGCAGTTCAAACGCACGCTCGTAGGTTTGTGAATTTTCAATATTTTCACTCCAGATTTTCAACATTGCCATTTTCCCACACCTCCTTAAGAGCAGTACAGCTGTCATTTTTCACATCCTGCCCAAAACGTGTTTCCGCCTATGTTGTGCACAAAGGCGCAGCCGGAGAGCAAAATCAATGTATGGGACACTTTAAGAAAATCACAGTGACACTTTTCATTAGCAGAGCTCTTAAAATGGCTATGTTGAAAATTTGGTGAAAAAATTCCTAAAAATGACTGTTTTACATGTGTGAGTTGCGCAGTTCCTACGCACGCTTTTAAGTTTGCGAATTTTCAATATTTTCACTCCAAATTTTCAACATTGCCATTTTACCACACCTTCTTATGATCAGTACAGCTGTCATTTTTCACATCCTGCCCAAAACGTGTTTCCGCCCATGTAGTGCACTATGGCGCAGTCGATGTGCGAACTCAATGTATGGGACACATTAAGAAAATCACAGTGACACTGTTCATGAGCAGAGCTCTTAAAATGGCTATGTTGAAAATTTGGTGAAAAAAGTCCTAAAAATGACTGTTTTTCGAGTATGCGTTGCGCAGTTCCTATGCACGCTTGTAATTTCGTGAAATTTCAATATTTTCACTCCAGATTTTCAAAATTGCCATTTTACCACACCTCCTTATGGGCAGTACAGCTGACATTTTTCACATCATGCCCAAAACGTGTTTCCGCCCATGTAGTGCACAATGGCGCAGTCGCTGTGCGAACTCAATGTATGGGACATTAAGAAAATCACAGTGACACTGTTCATGAGTAGAGCTCTTAAAATGGCTATGTTGAAAATTTGGTGAAAAAATTCCTTAAAATGACTGTTTCACGAGTGTGCGTTGCTCAGTTCATATGCATGCTTGTAAGTTCGAGAATTTTCAATATTTTCACTCCAGATTTTCAACATTGCCATTTTACCACACCTCCTTATGGGTAGTATAGCTGTCATTTTTCACTTCCTGCCCAAAACGTGTTTCGCCCATGTAAGCACAATGGTGCAGTGGTGTCTTGAAATCAATGTATGGGACAGATTAAGAAAATCACAGTGACACTGTTCATTAGTACAGGTCTTAAAATGGCTATGTTGAAAATTTGGTGAAAAATTCCAAAATTACAGGTTTTCACAGTACGTTCACGCGGTTCATCACATACGCTCATAAGTTCACCGAATTTAAATATTTTCCTGCAGATTTTCAACATTTCCATTTTACCACACCTCCTTATGAGCAGCATAACTGTCATTTTCACATCCTGTCCAAAACATGTTTCCGCCTATGTAGCGCACAATGGTGCTGTCGGTTTGCGAAATCAATGTATGGGACACATTAAGAAAATCACAGTGACACTGTTCATGAGCAGAGCTCTTAAAATGGCTATGTTGAAAATTTGGTGAAAAAATTCCTAAAAATGACTGTTTTACGAGTGTGCGTTGCGCAGTTTCTATGCACGATTGTAATTTCACGAAATTTCAATATTTTCACTCCAGATTTTCAACATTGCCATTTTACCACACCTCCTTATGAGCAGCATAACTGTCATTTTTCACATCCTGTCCAAAACATGTTTCCGCCCATGTAGCGCACAATGGTGCAGTAGGTTTGCGAAATCAATGTATGGGACACATTAAGAAAATCACAGTGACACTGTTCATGAGCAGAGCTCTTAAAATGGCAATGTTGAAAATTTGGTGACATAATTCCTAAAAATGTTTTACGAGTGTGCGTTGCGCAGTTCCTATGAACGCTTGTAACTACGCGAATTTTCTATATTTTCACTCCAGATTTTCAACATTGCCATTTTACCACACCCCCTTATGGGAAGTACAGCTATCATTTTTCACATCCTGCCCAAAATGTGTTTCCGCCCATGTTGCGCACAATGGCACAGTCGGCGAGCGAAATCAATGAATGGGACACATTAAGAAAATCACAGTGACACTGTTCATTAGCAGAGATCTTAAAATGGCTATGTTGAAAATTTGGTGAAAAAATTCCTTAAAATGACTGTTTTACGAGTGTGCGTTGCGCAGTTCCTACACAAGCTCATAAGTTTGCGAATTTTCAATATTTTCACTCCAGATTTTCCACATTGCCATTTTACCACACCTCCTCATGAGCAGTACAGCTGTGATTTTTCACATTCTGCCCAAAATGTGTTTCCGCCCATGTAGCACACAATGGCGCAATCGGTGTGCGAACTCAATGTATGGGACACATTAAGAAAATTACAGTGACACTGTTCATGAGCAGAGCTCTTAAAATGGCTGTGTTGAAAATGTGGTAAAAACATTCCTAAAAATGACTGTTTTACGAGTGTGCATTGCGCAGTTCCTACTCAAGCTCGTAAGTTTGCGAATTTTCAATATTTTCACTCCAGATTTTCCACATTGCCATTTTACCACACCTCATATAGCAGCATAGCTGTCATTTTCATCCTACCCAAAACATGTTTCTGCCCATGTGGCGCGCAATGGGCAGTAATTGTCTTGAAATCAATGTATGACACATTAAGAAAATCACAGTGATGCTGTTCATGAGCAGAGCTCTTAAAATGGCAATGTTGAAAATTTGGTGAAATAATTCCTAAAAATGTTTTACGAGTGTGCGTTGTGCAGTTCCTATGAACGCTTGTAAGTTCGCGAATTTTCAATATTTTCACTCCAGATTTTCAACATTGCCATTTAACCACACCCCCTTATGGAAAGTACAGCTATCATTTTTCACATCTTGCCCAAAATGTGTTTCCGCCCATGTTGCGCACAATGGCGCAGTCGGTGAGTGAAATCAATTAATGGGACACATTAAGAAAATCACAGTGACACTGTTCATTAGCAGAGGTCTTCAAATGGCTATGTTGAAAATTTGGTGAAAAAATTCCTTAAAATGACTGTTTTACGAGCATGCATTGTGCAGTTCCTACGCACGCTCATAAGTTTGAGAATTTTCAATATTTTCACTCCAGATATTCAACATTGCCATTTTACCACACCTCCTCATGAGCAGTACAGCTGTCATTTTTCACATCCTGCCCAAAATGTGTTTCTGCGCATGTAGCGCACAATGGCGCAGTCGGTGTGCGAACTCATTGTATGGGACACATTAAGAAAATCACAGTGACACTGTTCATGAGCAGAGCTCTTAATATGGCTATGTTGAAAATTTGGTGAAAAAAGTCATAATAATGACTGTTTCACGAGTGTGCGTTGCACAGTTCCTATGCACGCTTGTAATTTTGCGAAATTTCAATATTTTCATTCCAGATTTTTAAAATTGCCATTTTACCACACCTCCTTATTTGCAGTACAGCTGTCATGTTTCACGTCCTGCCGAAAACGTGTTTCCGCCCATGTAGCGCACAATGGCGCAGTCAGTGAGCGAAATCAATATATGGGACACATTAAGAAAATCTCAGTGACACTGTTCATGAGCAGAGCTCTTAAAATGGCTATGTTGAAAATTTGTTGAAAACATTCCTAAAAATGACTGTTTTACTAGTGTGCGTTTCACAGTTCCTATGCACGCTTGTAAGTTCGCGAATTTTCAATATTTTCACTCCAGATTTTCAACATTGCCATTTTACCACACCTCCTCATGAGCAGTACTGCTGTAATTTTTCACATCCTGCCCAAAACGTTTTTATGCCCATGTAGCACACAATGGCGCAGTCGGTGTGCGAACTCAATGTATGAGACACATTAAGAAAATCACAGTGACACTGTTCATGAGCAGAGGTCTTAAAATGGCTGTGTTGAAAATGTGAAAAATTCCTAAAATGACTGTTTTACAAGCTGACGTTCGCGGTTCATAGCTCGTAAGTTCGTGATTTTCCAATATTTGCACTCCAATGACTTCCAAATACCTAAACAGCACATAGAAGCAAGCAACATTCGGCATTGACAAATGCTTGTACTTCTTTGTCACTGATTTTTATAAGCCATGTCCAAGTGCCAAATACCACTGCAAATACCTGCAAGCGAACGTTCAGCATTGACAAATGCTTGTACTACTGTAGTGGTAAGCATACCTCTCAACTGTCCCCGATTTTCAGGGACGTCCCTGATTTTGCCTCAAAATTTTACTCTGTTCCTCCTAAAAATTGCATTTTTGTGAGCAAACAGCAGGGGTTGTAAGCACAAAATAATGTCAAACATTAAAGTTAGACTTGTTCTTCCTTAGAAAATGCATTTTACACTAAGCCCTTTATTCTACCAGCTTCCTGAGTGTATAACACCAATTCTGAAAATGTGTCCCTGATTTTGGTCCTTTGTCCCTGATTTTGTTAAGCCTTGTCTCTGATTTATGAGGCAGGAGGTTGAGAGGTATGGTGGTAAGTTTGTTTTTTTTTTACAGACTAAGGGAATGCTAACCAATGTTTGTTTACTAATAAATGTTTCTGTGTACTAAACCATATCAGTGATTCTCTCCTAGACAATATCTGCTTTCTGAATGGCAAGCCCTACTACTCTGTTCACAAAAAAACTTTGATCTAAACTTTGCAACTTTGTATCCTTGCTTGCTAATATAAAATTGCAAAGTGTAGATCAAGGGTTTTCAGTGTCAAGACTTAGTCTTGCAGAGCTCTGTTTAGGAGCCTGGCACTGCAAATGGGGACTGACGCTGAACAGCGAATAAGCTTACTACTTGTAGTCTATTCAGAGTGTTAAAAATGCAATCACAATTAAAAACAGGTCCTTAATTTCATCAGTGTCTAAACTTTCCATTCCATCCTGTGTTTATTTACCATTTTGTCCTTAGCACTCCAAACTTTCACATGGCAGTCCAAGTATAAAAAACATCCTGGACAGTTTCTGCAGATCACAGGTTAGGTTTTGTGTCTGTTGTTCCATAATTTTTTTTAATCCCTGTTGGTCCTGATCTATATTCTGTACAGTGTTTAAATTCTTCAAGGTGTTCCATTGTCTGACAGATGAGACCTGTGATTGAACCACCCTCCACAAGACGCTTGATCAGATGGCCACTTCCCCTCTTCATTTAAAGTGACATATATTTTGCATTATTTGTCTTTATGGCCATCATCACTTTCAGTTAATATGTCAGTATTTTTCCCATTTTGTCATAACTTCAGTGCTTCTTCACTTTTAGAAATTGGTTAGTGGGGAAGCAGTGCACATGCAGGTGCCAGCCACTATCGCATACTCATGTAGGAGAAATCAGAAAAAAAAATAATTATAATGGAGCTATAATATTTTCATCTTAAGATGACCAAGCAGTCAAATTCCAAAGGTGAGCTCATTTTAAAATGTGGAGTGTGGAGCACTTGTGAAAAAATCATGCTGGGTGGATGGGTGTCCCTGCAGGTTTCAGGTAGCAGCCCTAATGAGCAGCTGATACTGTATCAATAATCTATGTCCGTGTGACATGTTACATAGTGCCAGCTATTAATGTGTTAATTTTGGCAAGCCATTCCATCACACCCCCTCCTCATTCTAGCTCCTTTTTAAAAACATTCAGCCACAAATAATATTACAATTATTCATAATAATATTAATCTTTGTGTAATATTACCTAGTTGTTCATTTCACATTCCCCATTGTCTAACCTGTAACCATTGACAGCCCACCAAGCTACTCCTCAGACACCATAAACACATGTCACTCACGTTTGACACATCAGTCAGAATTCACCTGTTTGCCCATCATCAGTTTTAGGTAATATACATTTTTGTCATCCCCCTTTGGTACTACTGTTTAACCTTTTAGCACTTTTAAGACTCGTCTCCGCCTAACACTGACTGCCTCCAACCTCTGTGACTGTTGTGGCTAAACATATATTTTGGTTCCATAGCTGAAGATGCCCCTTTGGACCCACAACTACTCCTGCACATTGCCAGCACCCCCCCACAATCTTCACCTCCCCTGCTGGCCCATGACAAATGCCACCCGGCTGCACTACCTCTATTCTTATCCGCCTTCCACCTCTCCTCTCTCTGTCCCCCCCAACCTACCTCCTCTTCTCTCCCATCCAGTTAGTCTCTCTGATTTCACTCTCCTCCTTTTCCTTCCCCAAAGTTTCACCTTATTGTTCTTTTTTCATCTACAAGACTATGTGTTTTTTTTTATTTTATAAACTGTTATCTTTGCTTATGATTGTCTCAATTGTACCAATGACGTGGAACCTTTGTAAAAGAGCCTTGGCCCAAAGGTATTTGTAATCCTAGAAAAAAAAATAAAACCTCAGTTATTCTTCACTGTGAATAAATGAGTTTTGGGGTGGGAGGATTGAGTGCGCTAGTCAGCTCAGTTTTATATTTATGTGGTTTACATCAGAAATGAAAATTATACAACAGGTATAATTTCAATTGATGATGGCCAAGCCAGACCATACTGGATAAAAAATAATGCAGGAGCTTGTAAGACCCTATTTTAGGAAGTGCCTGACCTACACTGGGCAATGGAGTCCAGCTTTATCACTATGAACTGATAGCTGTAAATCCATTGCCTGTGGCTATCATGGGAAAGAGAACTTACTCTGAGTTGGGGCCAGGATGGAGCTGAGATATCCGAGTATGGTGGTGTTGAATAAAAGTTGAGGTTTGCATTCCACTGTCTGAGCACTTAGGGATGAAGGGTAGGGTTTGAGTTAAAGCTCCAATGATCCACACCACTGAGACATAGACAGGAATTATTTAGGGACACTGGTTGACAGGGACACATTTAAAGTACCTGAGAAAGTTATTCCAAAAACCTACCTTTCGCTTCCCCCCAATAAAATGAGCAGCTGCAGTCACTAAGAGATCTCTAATGAATGTATACACAAGAAAATGAACAGCCTTAATGAGGGGCTGGTGTATGAAAGTACATAATACTGGGTGATGTGCAGTCATTTATGAATTCCTGAGGATGCTAGCAGAAATCTAGAGCTGATGGCTGATTGGGCAAGGGCACTGAACCAATTCCAACTCCACTTTTCACATCCAGTGGAACTGCAGCTATGAACACAGAGTCAGAAAGCTTGGCTGTATTGCCAAGGTAGCAACACACACACACACACACACACACACACACACAGATCTGTACTGATAGAAAGAGACAGTCATGTGGACATCATCTTCACACTGGGAAAGATTCATGAGTGAACAGGAATTGTTACACTGATGGTGAAGATGGTGATACCCACAACAGGGAGTGGCCCTATGAAATTGACTCCAGGATAACGTAGGTCATACATTTCCTAAAAGAGGGGCTTACAAGTTGCTGGCTCATTTTTTTTGCCATTCCAAGAGACATTAGGAAGGCATAGAACAGTGCAGCAGGGTATGCTACTCCTTTAAGAATGTATAATGTGTTCAAATACCTTTGTTCCATTTCCCACAATGCACTAGATTTCAAAAGTTATGCTGCCACCTGTCCCACTGTCTGCTGTTTATGCATTGGGAAGGGTCACTGAATATCACACTTATGCCACAGTTTGGGGGGGCAGTAATAGTTCCCCCAAACATTAACAGACAATCTGCTTTTCCCATCCACTACTTTTCAAGGATAGAGTACCCCAACGCTTGCTACTATAAGTGCATACTAAAAATTCATAGAAAAGAATTGTTGTAATCCCCCTCTTTCAACTGAAAAGGAAATGCTGAGTGGGGGAGAGGACCAGGGAGATCCTTCTCCAGGCAGTCCTCCATTGTCTACTAAATTAATTTGGGAAGCAGGGACCTCCCAAGGAGCTCTGCAGGGTTATCTGTCTCCTATTGAGTGATGGGGACTTGACCACCCTGCCAAAATGGAACTTCCAGTTTAAACTCCAGTGTTCTGACTACTAGGATATAGCTGAGCTCCCACATTGGTTGCTCCCCTCTGTATTCTTGATAAAATAATAAAAGAAAAGTCAAGTTTAATAAAAAATTAAAAGATGCAGAACCTGACAATTATTGATCCTTCATCCCTCCTCCATCCTCGTATCTGACCCCCAAGGAAAGAAGCCAAACATTCAATAGTGGTCAAAGTCCCATAGTCAGTGGTTCAAAAGTGACAAGATATCTGTATAATGGGACAACAAAAGGCCAAAAGTCTGGATGTTGAGTAGCCTTCTTGGTGAGATTCAAATGACCATGGGACTGTTAGAGGCCAATACGTTTAATCAAATTGGTAGTCTCCCAGAGGTATCATGGCCAAAACGTCCCAGGAGTGTTTTGTCTAGTAAAGTCCTGCAGAGAATACCAGCAGGGAGAAGGGGGGGTGGGGATGCCCACCGATCAAGCCATGATAGGCCCCCAAAGGTGTTACAGATGTTACAGATAAGGTATTTATGCCCCCCCACTCCTCAGTCACACACCACTAATGATCACAGTACCTTTTGAAGAATCTGACTGCATTCAGCGGCCCACTTGACCTCTCTTCTGATGCTCCAGCTCCTTGGCAAAATCCAATACGAGGTCTAGGCTAGTAAAGGCCTTCTGAGGGCACCCCAATTGGCCAAATAATAAGCCAAGCAGGGTAGGCCAAAGTGAAGGGGCAAGAAATGGAGTGTAGAAGTTTCTTAACTTCAGCATAAGCTTGCCTTTACAGTTGTAACATTCTAGAATAATTAGGGAAAAGGCTGACCCAGTTTTACTGAATCATAATCACTCCTTTTTTGGGGGCTGCATCAAGCACCAAGAGCCCGTCCTGATATCTTAAAAACTTGACGATGATATGGCATGGTTTCTCCTCTGGTGAGGGCTTGGGGCCTGGGGAGTGATTGGCCAGCTGAATTTTTAATGGAACATCTGGCGGGAGTTGTAGCATGTCTTTAAACCAAGTTTGCTGGTAGCCAGCACAGTCCCTTCCCTCCAGCCCCTCAGGAAGCCCTATAATTCTTATATTGCAATGATGTTCCTGATTCTCGTGGTCATCCAGTATTTGTTTTAATGGTTCTATTTCTTTAAGTGCTTTAGTCAGGTCCGTGAACTGCGAGTTGTTAGGTCCTCCTGGTGCCCCAATCTATTTTCCAGTTCTCCTATGCGAGAATCATGCATTTCAACAGTCTCAGTAAGGTTATTTAATGTTTGTTGCATGTCTTGAATTTGGGCCATAACATTTTTAAACCCTGCTTCCATACGTGTACCTAAGTCATATTTCAAGTCTTTCAGAAGACGTTCCAAATTCTGGTAGCCCTTGGCCATTGCGTCAGTCGGACCCAGGGTGGGATTTTCCTGTAGATCAGGAACTTCGGGCTCAAGAGAGTCTTGGATTGCAGTAGGCCCTTGTGAGGATCCCGCTCGTGCTCTTCTCTGAGATAGGCCCTTAGTGACTCGACTTACCCCAGGTGAGTTGAAAGAATGTTTGGACTGCTTCTTCACAGATTTTGTCAGTGCAGGCATCGGGGCAGTTTACCAACTGTAAAAGTTAGGATGTTTGACAATAAAATAGGATATAGAGGGAAAATAGCAAGTGATGTGGACGGAGCTCTTCATTTAAGGTGCCATTCTGTTCCTGTGCTAGGCCACGCCCCCTGGCTTCAGACTTGATAATACATGGTTTCAGACTGATAATATGTGGTTTCAGACTTGATAATACATGGAATATACAAGAACATTTTCCGAAGGGCCAAGATGATATTATTAAGGCTTATTCATATATTACAAAAAATAATAAATAGATAAGTGTTTTACAAAGCTGTAATCCAATCTCAAGGTTTTAGGGACTCTGGGAACCTCTCGAGTTTTGCTCTTGAGGTTCCAAGTCCCCAAAACCTCTTGATGGGATTACTGCCTTGTAATACACACTTATCTATCTGATATTCTATTTTTATATAATTGACAGGCAGTGTATTTAGACCATGAGGATCTTATTAATGCTGAATACACACCAAGGTTTTCACTTTAGTAGCACCCCCAAGACAACAGAACAAAGTCTGATAAGAAAACAATGACTAGTTATTAATTATACTGCAATAATGTGCCCTTGTTGCCAGTATATCACAACTGATTTCACTTACACATAAGTAAGTATACAACTACGCTGCAGTGCATTTCTACAACTAGTGGTTAAACTGTGTGCAGAAATGTTTGCTCAAAACATCATTTCCTGGGAATAGGTGAAATGCAGTAAAAAGCTGATCAAATTAATATAAGACTTAAATGAAAAAGCCACTAGTGCTGTGAAGGTGACGCGACTTTTGGGGGTCAAGACATGCCACAATGTAATGGTCCTGTCATGACACAGCCAAATTCAACATACCACTGACCTTGTCTGTACATTGATCATATTTAATTGAACCCTTCTGTTCTATGAACAACTATGTTGCATATTGTGTTCTTATGTTGGAAACAGTTGCTGTCACTCCTCCCAAACAGCCAATCACAGTGAGATGGGCATCTAATAAATCTAGTCTGCTATGGGATCAAACCATGATCCCAGAATGTTCACAACATGCCAGTAGTTGCCAAAAAAACAAGAGGCTCTTTGTAAAAAATAACAAGCAAAGTCTGCAGGGCAATGAATTACAACAACCAGTAACAAGCTGTCCCCTGGAGACAAATATTTAGTTCCAAGTTAAAGAAATGTTTCTTGAAATTTCCTTCTCTACTTAAGGTACAATACTGGAAAATATTCACGGTTGCCACAAGGTTAAATGGCTCATTTACTGCTGTTTTAAATAGCACTAATTTCCCACGTAGATCCTTCACTAATTTATGAAAAGATCATTGAAGTTTGTTACAATGTGTACTATAAAGAATTACATTACTGCACATCTGCTATAGATATGTAATGCTTTTCATTTTTGGAAAGTAAGAAGTAATATTTACTCACCTGGCAAATGTGATTATACCTGCAACCTTTACAGTGCTCATAAATCCTCACAAATGGGTGAAAATCCTCCATCCCATTGACCGATGCACGATCACAAATCTTTGGTCTTCTGGAGGCCAATCCCCCTGCACCGGCCAGAGAAACCAGTATGAGACTTCCCTAGCAGAAAAAAAAACCCCAGAGAAAACAGAAAACACCCCAACCACAAGTACAACAGGCATGTAACAAACATCCCGAAACCCCAATGATCAGACCAACAAGATGTTTTATGATAAGAAATGTAACATTATTTACTCAGTGGAAAAAATCACCATAAGCATAGAATAACATACTAAAGTGGTGCAGTGCTACATACATGTATCCATAAACTAAACATGGACAAGTGCATATATAACGCATATTGAGAAAATTCATAAAATATGGATAAAATGCAGATCTAGTAAGCATAATACGTGTGCAACTTATTAAATACAGTGAGACTGCCTAACTTAATTGTCCTCCCTCCCGACTAGGGGAATACACAGCTCAAACCTGCAATATCTATGCAACTTGACATCCACACGAGTTAACCCAGAAATGGTACCCTTACATATAAAGTCTGTTCATTAGAATCAGTGATTCTGGCTGCCACAGTGGACCAGGGTCATCTGTCTCTGGAGGGAACGTGAGCACTGTAAAGGTTGCAGGTATAATCAACTTTACCAGGTGAGTAAATACCATTATCCCCTGCAACCTTTCCAGTGCTCATAAATGCTCACAAATGGGACTTTATAGCAGTGCCCAGAAAACCATGGGAGGGTACAAGAGATGAACCCTGAACCTACTCCAGATCTGTGGCTGCCCTAAGCACTGCTCTACCAAATGGGGCCCTTTCATCTGAAGTGACATCCAATCTGTAGTGCCACACAAAAGTATGGACAGAGGACTAAGTAGCCACTGCACAGATATCCTGTATAGAGGCACCACCCCTCTCAGCCCACGAGGTCAACAAAGCCCTAGTGGAATGTGCCCTGATACCTGATGGTGGCTCCAGTCCTGTCACCTGGTAAGCTGCAATGATGGCCCCCCAATCCGGCTGACTATGGCCTCTTTAGAAGCTGCTTGCCCTCTTTTCCTGCCAGAAAAGAACACAAACAATCTGTCTGACCTACGAAAACCCTCAGACATCGAGAGGTAAGCCTTCAGTAGAGACACCATGTCCAAAGGATGATGGTCTCCATCTGGGTTGTCCCGTGGCCCCCTCGTGGATGGCAGATGAATAGTCTGCTCTACATGAAATTGAGAAACCACTTTTGGAGCAAAAGATGGGACTGGCATCGGGGAAACTATCATCATGGAAAGTGAAAAATGGCGCTCGGCAAAACAGCGCATGCAGTTCTCCTACACATCTGCCAGAGCAGATGGCCATAAAAAACACGGTTCTCAAAATGACCCAATAAGGAGAATGCTCCTCAAATGGGGGCTATGCATGCCATCTAGTACTAGGTTAAGTTGCCAAGGAGCACAGAGCGGATGAGTCGAAGGGACGCAGTCTGTACCACTCTAAGCAAATGCACCACATCAGGGTGTGACCATATGTCCCCCACCCTTGGGAGATGGCCCCTTACAGCTGCAATGGCTGACACCTAGACCTGTAGAGAAGAGTAAGGCAAGCCTTTGCCAGTGCCATCATTGAGAAAATCAAGAATTTGAGGAAGACCTGCCACCGAAGGTGACAAGCCCTTTGTAGTACACCATTTGCAAAAAACATGCCAATGTCTTTGGTAAATCCTGTTAGTGGAACCCTTGCAGGATTGCAGAAGATGGTCCTCCACCTTCGGGGGGGGATCCGTCATTCAACAGTCTTGTCCTCTCAACATCCAGGCCATCAGTCGAAGGGCATGGGGGTTGTGTTGATGAATTGGACCCTGAAGTAGCAAGTTCGGTCTGTTCGGCAGATGCCAACTAGAGTCAATTAACATCGTCCTGACTAGAGAGTACCATGATCTCCTCAGCCAGTCCAGAGCCACTAGCAGAACAGTCACCCTTGTGGCTCTGATCTTGAGAAGAACCTTTGCTATCATCAGAATGGAATGTCCACGGGGCTGCCATCATGTCTACCTGTTTGGCCTGACTGTCAGGAAGGTGGGAATGAAAATGTGGTAGTTTGGTATTGTGCCAAGAGGCCATCGGGTCCACCTGAAAAGGACCCAATCTGCAAGCTAGAGCCTGAAGCACCTCTGAGTGTAACTGCCATTCCACCTGGCTGAGAGACACTTGGCTCAGCCAATCGGCCTGGGAGTTCAGTTTCACCAGACAGATAAGTTGCAGAAATCATCGAGAGGTGGTTCTCCACCCACCTCAAGGTATGTAGTGCCTCCCTGAGCTTGGCTCAGCAGCGCGTCCCTCCTTGCTTGATTAAGTAAGCCATTGTGACCTGATTGTCTGTACGGATCAGCACTGTCTGGCCTCCCAGCTTCTGTGCAAAAAGTAGCAGAGCCCTGTACACTGTTCGCATTTCCAGCACATTGATGGGAAAGAGGGACTCACTTGTGGACCATTTTCCCTGTGCTACATGAAAGCTTGCATCAGTTATAATTGTCACCAATGGGCTCAAGGCCAGTGGGACATTCTTGGACAGGTTGGACTTGTTTGACCACCAATGGAGACTGCCAAGTATTACTGGACTAGGCTCGAGGAGGTATCTGAAGTGCTGGGATGATTGACCCCATGAACTGAGAATGTACCTTTGAAGTGGATGCATGTGTAGCAGAGCCCACAGAACCATTGCTATCAATGAAGCCATCAGGTTCAGCAGTTGAAAGTACAGGTGTACTGGTCTGTGTGGCTGTGCCTGAACTGACTGTGTGAGCCATTGGAGAGTGTCTAGGTTTTCTTCCATTGGGAATACTTTGCCCACTCTGGTATTGATATTGGTCCACAGGTGTGTAAGCTCCTATGTTGGGATCAACTGGCTCTTGCTCCAGTTGACAATACAACTATGCCATTGCAGACACTCGACTACCATCTCTGTGTCCCTCTGGGCCTGGATCTGGGACCTGGCTCTTATGAGCCAATTGTCCAGATAAGGAATGACATGAATCCCCCACTGCCAAAGTGCCACAGCCAGCAAATTAGCATTTTTGTGAAGATTCATGGAGCAGAGGCTAGTCTGAAGGGTAGGCAGGTGTATTGGAAATGGCTCACATTGATTTGAAACCTGAGGTAGGGGTGGTGGCTGGGGTGAATTGGAATGTGCAGGTAAATGTCCTTTAGGTCTTTTGAAGTTAGGAAGCCCCCCTGATTGAATCGCCATCAGTGTGGACTGCAGCATTTCCATTTTGAATTTCTTGTATATCACAAAAGTGTTCAGGAACTTTAAGTCGAGATTGGGGCATAGGCCCTCCAACTTCTTTGGGACCATAAAAAACAAAGAGTACACCCCTGTGTTCCTTTCCCAAGTCTGCACCGGTACTATGGCCCCGCTCATGAGTATGTTGCAGAGGGCTTGTTGGATCTCCGCCACCCATTGAGGTTCCTTGGGCATTGGGGAAATCATTGGTCCGTGTGGAACTTTCCTTTGTGTGAACTCTCTGGCATAGCCTTGGGACACCAGTTTGCACACCCACTTGTCTTTTTTTGTCTGGGCCCATTGGTCAGTGAACAACTGAAGTCTCCTTCCAAGGGGGACTTTTGATGTGGTCCACCCTATTTCATTGGCTTTTGCCCACAGTGCCTCCACCAGTTCTATTACCATGGAAGCCTCTACATTTACCAAAGTCATCCCTGAACTTGGATTTACCATGGAACAGAGCCTTGAAGGCTCTGCCTCTCTGGGAATTGGACTGGGCTGATTTTGCCTGGTCTTTGTTGCCCCTGAATTTTGGATGAAAAGGCATCCCCGACAGAAGGTACTTGTCCTTCTTGTCGGCCATCTGCTTGGTCCTGGCCTTATCTCTGAGAAGCGGGGTCAGAGTGTCACCAAATAGGTGGCCTTCCTTGCATGGGATCTTCAACAGTGTTGCCTTGGATTCGGCATCCACCTGCTAAAGTTTAAGCCATAGGGCCTGCCTGTCAACGCTGGTCAAGACCGTGGCTCTTGTGCCAAATTTCATGATATCTGATGACACGTCTGCTAGGTAATGGGTGGCCTGCAAGGCACAGTCTGCCTGACCTGTTAGTGGTGACTCCTCTGGGAGTTCATCCATGATGGCCTCAACCCATTACAGAAGGGCCTTGCTGGTATACCAGACTGCCGTCCTGGCTGACAGGGCCATTCCTGTTACCTCATGGATCTTCTTAAGAGAGCCTTTGGCTTTCTTGGCCATTGGATCTTTCAGAGCAGCAGTGCTCTTGACCAGTATAACTGTGTGTTTGGTAAGGGCCGACAATTGGGCCAGTGGGTACGCCTTTGGATGGACTTCTTCTCTGGGATCCTTGAGGGTTCTGTTGCCTCCATTTCCTTGTCCAGGACAGCATTGAGTGCCATACATGTGGGGAATGAGAGGCCTGTGATCTTGTACTGGGAAAACAGTAGGGATCCGTCGAGGTACGGGGCATCTCTGGCTCATCCAGGACCTGCAGTACCTCCCGTATCAATTTAAGCTACTCCACTATGTCCTCCTAGGGCAGAGCCTTCCTGACATCTGCCCTGTGTCCTGTTCTGCTTCTTCCTCTTCTGAGGAGTTTTCCGAACCTTCCGTCTGCCTGCGCCTTTTCTTTGGCTGATGCAGGGCCTGGACTGACCCGGGACACTTTGAGGCTGCATCCTGTGATTGCTCCAGCACCTGTTGCTCATCCTTTCCAGCCATTGAAAGAAGAGGAGGCCAGCTTGGGCGGCGTTCAGCATCAGTGGTGCATTGGGTGGAATCGCCTCTTCCTGGGCTGATGCCATATCCGTTAGCTGGCTCCGCAGAGCTCCTTTCTCTGGCACTGTGCAGACTGTGCACAGAGCTTCCCCCACATGAGACTCTGGGAGCATGGAGCCACATTCCTAGGCATGGCCGTTAATATATTCGAGCCACCAGATCTATAGGAGGAAGAAAGAAAGAACTGCATTAAGAACATGACTTTGAACCTCTGGAATTCAAAACAGCAGCAACTTTGTAGCAGATGGGGTGCTATGTCTGGACTAAACTGTTGGTATGGCCCTTTAAGGGACCAACAAGCCACCCCCATCATGGCTGCCTGGTTGTGTTTGGGTGCCATCTTGGATCTAATGCTGGCTCTGTATATGGTGCCCTTAAAATGGCGCCTTCCCTCATAAGATGGCTGTCAGACCCATGAGACCCCTTGAGAGGAGATTAGCCAGCTCCCGCAGTCCCACAGGAATACTCCCTCTCGTGAGATTTCCCTTCAAGTGAGTGCTCCCAGTAATGGGCCGCATCCAGTAAAAAAATGGAGCTAGTCCATTTTATGTCCCATCTCATGTGCTCCCCTCCTACAATCCAGGGTTGTGGGGAGCTCGATCCCTGAACTTGTTTCACTCACAGGCTTGTGTTCTGCTCATGGAAGTCTTGCATGGGCCACCATGTTTCCTGATGACCACAAGCCTTTGGGCACAAGTTCTGCAAGAGCCACCATCTTTATTTGGTGGTGAAAACAACATGACAGTCTAAGGAATGTGTGGGGGAGTCAGGGCAGTTTGCAAATGGCACAAACACTCCCCAAGCCCCCAACACCATTGAGGAGCTCTGGATCAGTGGTGGCTGGATGGAGAAAATGCCCTAGCCCAGCTGGGTGGGATCCTTTATGGCAGCAGCATGGAGTGACTGCAGTAGGTGAGCTCAAAAGAGGGAGCTTAGCTGGGTTTGGGGGTTGGGGTTAACTGGGAGGTCTCTTAGTTTCCAGAGGAGATGGGGTTAGCCCCAAAAGGATGGATGTGTGCAGCTGCACTTGGATCTCCCAATCCCCATCTTTATAACCCTCCTGTGACTGTCGCTTGTGCTTTTTGAGTGGTTGCTTCCTGAGGGACCCTTCCACAGCACAGCAGCACTGGGAGCACTACAAGGAGGGTCCCCAACTGAGGCAGGGGTGACAGCCAGATGCTACCTGAGGGTCTGGCTCCACCAGCCTCCTGCCCCTGCAGTACTAAAAACTACAATGAACACCAAAGAGTCAGTTAAAAGATTTGCTGTTGGAAAGAGAGGTCCTAGCTCCAACGCGAATAGCCTGTCGATGGTACTACCTAGAGAAAAGTATAGGGTGAAAGGAGAGATGTAATCAAAATAGATTATATTTATCCACAGAGGGAGCAATTCAAATGGTGACCAACCTCCTGGAGAAGCACAAAAAAAACTGGTTTCTGTGGCCAGTGCTGGGGGATTAACCTCCAGCAGACCAAAGATTTATGATCATGCATCGGCCAATGGGATGATGGAGGATTACCCATGTGTGAGGATTTATGAGCACTGGAAAGGTTGCAGGGGATAATTGCATATTCAAGTCACACTATTGATAGTGAGAGCTGGAAGGGGCTGCATTTTACTTCTGAACCATCATAACTTACATATACAGTATATGAAATAACACCAAAGAGTTAAGAATTGGAGGGTTGTGACACCAAGAAGCTATCGTATTGATCACAATTAAGTAGTTTTGCATTTATCTGTAACTTGAACTGCAAAGGCACTAACAGTAGTAATAATAATGTGTTTTAAATATTCTCTTTTACAGTCCATTCTGCTAGCATTTCATTTCAGGCACTGTGCTGGATTTGTCACTCATTTTGGAAGCTTCTAGTAAGAAATTTGAAAAAAGTACATTTACTAGGTTTATACTAGGGGTTAAGGCAAAAGAAGACCATGATGTTCCTCGGCACCACCTATATTACATCATGTAATAATGTTTAAAATTACTTCCCTGTAGGATTAATTGATCAAGTTGTGTCTTGAAGACATCCTTGTTAGGACTATCAACTATATATTATGGAGGTCATTCCACATTCAAATTAAACTATAGGAAATTAAGTACTGACAAGGCTTAGTATGACACTAATCTTGAATTATTCTTTGTTTATTGTGTTTTCTAATTTCCAGTGGTGTAGTACTAAATTCAAAAGTAAGGGGTCTCTGACTGTGAACCATGAACCTCCCCCAAACAGTAGACTAGTGGTCTGAGGGACACCTAGGCCCCCAATCTGGTTTTAGATGAATTCTGGTGCCTTTTAAGGGTCATTCTGACACTATTTGGCTGCTTTTAAAGCCTTTTTATGTTTGCTTGCACGCATGTGCAAGAAACATAGTGCTATGATCTGAAAATGCAGTGCCATATAGTTGAAAGGGAGAGCTACTCATCTTGAGCAGTGATAAGATATTGCCTACTCATGTGTGCCCCCCCACACACACACGCACGCACACTGCGTACTTGTGCTCCCCCCCAAGCACACACTGTATAGCCGACAGGAGTGCCCAATCCCCCCGTCAGCTGTGTTGTGCTTCCCCCCTCCCAACAGAGTTCCAGATGCCACACTGGGTGCCCACCCCAGTGTGGTAACATCATAGTACAGCTGACGGGTGCCAATCCCACATCAGCTCCATGGATCCCCCAAACGGCCTTCCTTGTGCCACACTGGGAGCCCACCCCCAAGTGGCAAATGTCCCGCCTCTGTTTTAAAAAAAAATGAAACCTGAAAGAAAAAACTTTCCCTCGCTGAGTGTCCTGAACCAATCTCCCCCCACCCTCTGCGGACCCTACCTTCCCACACCCCCACCTCACCCCATACTTACCTCTGGAGCGCAGCACGACAATCTTCGGTGGACCAGGAACACATCTGCACTCTTCAAAGCCGACCACAAACTAAGGAAATGCCGGTAAGCTGTATAATGCAATAAATAGGGTTTTTTCAACTTTAATGCAAATCTCAGGCATGTTTTGGAATTTTAGCACCAAATTTTCAACATGGGTTTTTTGGGACCCCTTCTCATGAATTCTCTCACTGTCATGGTGTTAATCAGGCCTGATGGGTGATTTCGCAGTTACTGTGTGAAATCACCTTTCAGGACTGATTAACAAAATGGCAGTGTCACAGTTCATGAGGTAGGCCCCCCAAAGCCCTATGTTGAAAATTTGGTGAAACACTTCCCAAAAATGACTGTTTTATGAGCATGCATTGCGCTGTTCCTATGCAAGCTCGTAAGTTCATGAATTTTCAATATCTTCACTCCAGATTTTCAACATTGCCATTTTACCGCACCTCCTTATGAGCAGTACAGCTGTCATTTCTTACATCTTGCCCAAAATTGTTTCTGTGCATGTAGCGCATAATGGCGCAGTTGGTGTGCAAAATCAATGTTCGGGACATATTATGAAAATCACAGTGACATTGTTCATGAACAGAGGTGTTAGAATGGCTGTGTTAAAAATTTGGTGAAAAAATTCCCCAAAAATGACTGTTTTATAAGCATGCGTTGCGCTGTTCCTACACACGCTCGTCAGTTGGTGAATTTTCAATATTTTCACTCCAGATTTTCAACATTGCCATTTTACCACTCCTCCTTATGAGCAGTACAGCTGCCATCTTTCACATCTCACTCAAAATGTGTTTCTGCCCATGTAGCGCACAATGGCACAGTCGGTGTACGAAATCAATGTTCGGGACAGATTAAGAAAATCACAGTGACACTGTTCATGAGCAGAGGAATTAAAATGGCTATGTGAAAAATGTGGTGAAAAAAGTCCATAAAATGACTGTGTTACGAGCACCCATTGCGCAGTTTCCACGCTGCCTCGTAACTCCATGGATTTCTTATATTTTCAGTTCAGATTTTCACCACTGGCATTTTTCCACATTTCCTTATGAACATTACAGCTGTCATTTTTCACACCATGGCCGAAATGTGTTTTCACTCTTCCAGGGCAGAAATGCATGGTCGCTGTGGGAAATCACCGTTCAGGATAGATTAAGAAAATCACAGTGACATTGTTCATGGAAGGAGGTTCCAAAATCCCTGTGTTGACAATCTGCTGTAAAAAATCCCCAAACTAATTGCATTAGGGGTGTTCATTGCACATTTTCTGTGCACGCTCGTGACTTCACCATTTTTTTTTATTTTTTCACTGCAGAATTTCAACATTGCCATTTTTTGTACTTCCCCATAAACAGTACAACTTTCATTTTTCAAATCCTGTTCAAAATGTATTTTCGCACCTGTGGTGCCAAATGGCGTAGTCTCTGTGTGAAATCAGCTTTCAGCTAACAAACTGATATTGCCACTCTTCATAAGTTGCGGTTACAAAAACCCATGTTGAAAATTTGGAGTGAAAATGCCAACTAACGCCTGAGGCAGTAGGGTTTCCGACCATAACGCCCCAGCCTGTAGAGATTGACAGGCATCAGGGGTATGACTTGAGATTCTCACCTGTAATGCTCATACCATTCCACACCCTGCAGCCAGTGAGAGGCATCGAGGTGTGCCTTGGACTCTTCAGCCCCAAAGTTCACCCCATTCTCCTATACAGGACCCATCTCACCATATTTCCTGATGGAATGGGGTGAGCATAAGGGCCAAAGACCCCAAGGCACACCATGACACTTGTCAGTGTCTGCAGAGTAGGGTGTGGTGAAATGGCATGGCCGTTATGCCTGATGACCCAAAGGCACACCCCAATGCCTGTCAGCCTCTGCAGGGGGGTGGTGGTGGGGTTGGCTTCAGTTCAATAATTCACTGCCATTCCTATTATGCAGCTCTGTAACTCCTACACTACTAATGCCAATGTCAGCAAGCAAACATTCAGCATTGACAAATGCTTGTTTGACCTGTTATAAACAAGCAGTATCACTATCAAAATAACTAGCTTTTGATTTTCTTTAAAAAAAATTATTAAAACTAAAACAACTTCTTGATCAATATCAAGGAGCAGAAACCGCAAACATCTCTGATCCAGAAAATTCAGCCACAAAATGTTCACACCGGTAACTTTATTGCAAATGGGGTTTACATAAGCTATTGAAACAAAATACAAGGTAAGGGATCAGACCATTTTGGAGATAAGATGGGATGCCAACATTTATGAATTTTTTGTCTGTCACTCTGTCTCATCTCAAGTAAAACTGTGGCTACTGGCTAGCAGGCGTCAGTGTGGCTCAGTTGGCAGCACATCTGCCTATGGGCCAGATGGTTGTGTTTTCTCATCCCACACTGGGATTAGGTTCATATTATAAATGTTGTGCAGTGAGATCATTAGTGGGAACGGATACAAGAAAGTGGCCCAAAAAAGAGATATAATAATAGATAGTTGACAGCAGATTGTTTTTTCTCTTTAGCTCCAGTTGTGTCTCCTACCCTTTCACTGGTGTAATGCCACTTCCACCCCTCACCACAAACACTCCCAAATTCCTCCCACAATGTAGCAACCCCCCCCCAGTAGCCAGCCAGACAGATTGGTTTTTAATTTAGTATAGCACCCTTCCTGAGCCTGTCCCAACTATTGAAGCTTTCCATGTTTATATCTTGAGGGAATCACCAGTCCCCCTATCAATTAAACATGATCAGTCAAGCAGAGGAGCAGTTTTAACATTGAACTGTGTAGCAGAGCACTTGCATCTCTGACCATCCCAGAGCTGAGACCTGCCTGGAGCCTAGACATGGAAAGACACACATTGGAATGCAGGGCAAGAGTTGGCATAGAACGACAGACACTGACAATGGTGGGATGGGTAGGGGGGCTAGTTTTAACATCAGTGTGTGTAGGTATGCACTGAGCCTGGCCTTGCATCTTTCCTCCCTCACCCATTCTGTGCAGCAGGGATCAGTCAGTGTCAGTAAACAAAGAAAGAGAGAAAGACAGAGAGAGCAGTGGCCAATACACAAATGTAAAGACAAAAATAAAGTGTTTGAAATGTTTGTATTTAAAACAAACTTCACAGGTCAGTTTGTTACATAAATTCTGAAATAACTGTTAATATAAAAGTAATGAAATGATTAGATATTTATCTACTTTTAAATGCAGCAGAATATAAATAAATATGTCATATTTAAAAAAAAAACTTTTCCTTATTTTTTTACTTAGACTGAAGAACCAATTTTATAAATGCGATAACCCATGACAGAGCATGGGGTTATTGTCAATGAATGCAGTTCCCAGGTGCTGTGACTGAAAACGCACCTAGGGCATACGTTAATTCCTCATAACCCAGTGTCCTGTCATGAGATTTTGCTTACCTATATCTTTTCCATGGAAGCCACAGGGGAAGGAGTCAGCTACTGTAGCTACATTTCCAAAAGTTACAGACATGTACATCATTTTATTTATTTATTGAGATCTTGGAGTAATACCTTTGAGCAGAAAGCTCTTTCATAGGTTCCACTTCAAGTATGACACTAACAAGAATACAGATATGTTCCACAGATACAGATACAGCAAGAAACAATTGAAAACTGTCTCCAGGCATAAACTCTAACAAAAGTTATGCAATCTAAGCATGTACAGGATACAGAGTCAAACAAAGGCTAACATTTCACTAGGTAACGGTAACATAACATGAGGATGCTTGTTTAAAAAGGAGAATTGTACAACTAACAACATAGGCAGATAATTGGATTGTGCCTGAGTCAAAGAAAGAAGGATGGTCTTGTACCAATAGAGAGGGACAGGGAAGGGAGGAGGAAAGTGCGGGGAGGGAGAAGGCAAGCAGAGGTGTGGGGTAGGATGGGGATAGCTAGGAGGGAAAGGTAAGAATAGCTATGTAGTCAAGTGGAATAAAGAGGGAGGAGGGTGGGGGAAGAAGGAGTGGAGGAGAGTAGGGAGAAAGAAGTGGTGTAGGTAGTGGGGTGATGATGAAGATGTATTAAGGTGGTAGGTTGGGAAGAGGTATGGAATGCCAGTGGGACAAAAAAGGGAAGAGAAGAAGGTGGAGGGAGGCAGGAGGAAGGTAGGATGGAAAATAAATAATTTAGGCATGGGTAGAAAGCCCATGAAAGTGTTAACTTGACTGGGTGCCCAAGGAATGGACATAAAGCATAACATTTTACTAATCAATAGAGATCACAGAGATTGCAAATGGTAGGAGCAAGGTAAAGGCAAATTAGCAGTAGCAGTCATAGGTTGCCAGTGAGATTAGATGCTGTGAGAGTTTTTTCTTAAAGGAGCCCAGCAAATAGCATTGGTTATGTCAGGAGGCAAGGAGTTGTACCACAGTGGAGCTCCGTATGTGAATGCACGTTGTTCAAAGGCGGTGCAGCACCATGGAATTCTGAAAGCCTGTTTGCCAGAGCTTCTGGTACTGCATGGGTTATGTGCAGGGGAAAGAAGGGCCAGTGGGGTAGCAGTCCCAAGGTGACTTTTTTTGCAAGCAGGCACAATTGGTATTTGAGCATGCTGTCAAATTGTAATCAGCTAACCTGGGCATAAAGATTGCAGGTGTGTGTCAAGTGTGCGGCACCTCAGACATGCAAAGTTCTGTATATCTAAAACATATGTAGCTACTGTATAATGTCTAAAGTATAAAAGAACAGGCAGAGAACAGCAAGAGGAAGGAGCTGCTGCTATAACTATACTTTTCTACAGAGATTAAAGAACTAGAACTCTACTACTGGGATCTTCAATTTAGGGTAAAAAAAAAGAGTGTGTTTGTCTGAGTTGGCTGAAGTGAACTGTTGTCTTTGCAGTCATCTAGGTGTTTGTCTGGGTTGGCTGAAGATAATTGTTATCTGTGCAATTATCTAGGTGTGGCAGGACCTGTAAAGTACGGGGAGTGCCTTATCTAGAAGGAAACCATGTGTGTTGAGATTTAGAAACTGACCTAGATAGCTTCTAGCAGAGAACAGGCAGAGAACAGCAAGAGGAAGGAGCTGCTGTTATAACTATACTTCTCTACTGAAACTATTTTGCCCTCCATCCCCTCTTAGCTAGTTCTACTTTTATAGGCACAGGATTTGACTGACAACAGGAACTTCCTCTTTGGGAGCAGGAAGGGAGAGATTACAGAGCCACAAAAGAGTCACCATCCTAGAAGGAAAAGAGTAGTGCTCAGTCCCCTTCCCCTTGCTGCTGGAGGTCTGACTCTGACCAAGTAAGGAGACTACCGAGAAATATAGGAACTTTTTGTCTCAGAACAGGAAGATCAGGAGCTTTTTTTTTTGAAATTTAAGTTTATTGAGTTTATATATAAGAAGAAAAAAAAAAAAGAAAAACAAGGTACATATAGTGGAGGTTGTCTGATCATACAGTACCCAAGTCCAGGATAAAGCACATGTAAATGTGTACAATCACATAGAAATAGACAGGGACAATAAAAAACACAACCACAATATCACCCCCTCCCCTTCCCCCCAGCCAACCCCCCCATCGCCCCGGAGAGTTTCATAGCTGAAGGAGATGTCGGGTCACTAAGGAGGAGGACTGTGGTTGGGAGCCTGATAACGCTGCATGTATCAATGCAAGAGCAGTTACCTAAGGTACTACCAGTGTCTGGGTTACGTTAGGTAGAGCGCATTTAATTTGCCCCGTTTCCGATTAAAAGACTCCAGATTATGTCTAGAGCTAGCTATAGGTTTCTCTGTATTGAAACAGTGGGACATCTCCTTAAGCCATTCCTGATAGGTAATATCCTGATCCATCCAATGCCTGAGGACCAGCTTTTTGATAACTATTGAGTTGAGAGCCATGTGATATCTATGTTCCTTCACCGAAATGCTCGAGTAAACACCCAAGATACATATTTCTAAGGTGAATAGATCTTTGAGCCCTAAAAGTGGATCTAAACTGTCTCTAACTATGATCCATAATGGTGCCACTCTATCGCATTCCCAAAGGATATGCAACAAGTTCCCTTCGGTGGTTCCACATCTTGAACATATACTCGACTTAAGCTTGCCAAATTTGACCAACTTAACTGGAGTATAGTAGAGATTATTTAAAATATAATATTGGGTCAATCTATGATTGTCTTGGGATAAGTAACGATACCCATCCTTCCAGATTGAATCCCATGAAAGAGGGGAGCTCAAGCTAGAAAGTGACCAGATTGTGGAACCCTGCAGAGAATCAGGGAAAAGGTCATCTAGCAATTTGTTGTATATTTTGGATATACCTCCACATACGGCCGCCTCCTGTGTGTTTTCTCTAGGAATGGCCTTATTTTGGAGGGGAAGTGAACCGGCCCAAGAATTTTGAGTATGAGGTGTCTCAATTGATAAACTTTGAAAATATGCTTCTGGGGGATGTTAAGGGACGTTAAGATTCTATCCGACTTAAGGAGTGTGCCTGCTCATACAGAGACTCCACCGTAAGTTGTGTAACTGTGGAAGCCACTCAGAGGTTAACCACCTACCTCCAATTTTATAATTAGATTTAGCATGAGAGGTTGTGCCGAATCCTGGTCGTGGATATGTTGAAAAATTCCAACATTGAGAAAGAATTCTATTAGAGAGACCGATAGCAGAGTCTTGATGGCTGGGGTAACGTGAGAATGGGTGCCAAAACGCTGAAGCGGTTGAACTGGTCCAATAAACTTAGTTCAAGCTGTAGCCAAATTGGTAGAGGCATGATAGACTGTGTGGTGGACCACTTACCTATTCTATTTAGGTGGCTAGCCCAGTAGTATAGCAAGAGATTGGGTAGATGAAGACCACCCTTGCCTCTAGGTGCGGTGAGTTTAAGAAAGGCTCTACGAGGTTGTTTCCCCTTCCAAACAAAGTTGGATAGCATTGAATTTACTTGACTGAAGAATTGCTTGGGTAGCCATATATTAAGGTGATTCAGGGGGTAAAATAACTGGGGTAGAATGTTCATTTTAACAATATTGATTAGCCCCCAAATGGTTAGTGGCAATTTTTGCCATCGGTCCAAGTCCCTCTGGATTCTCATTACAGTATTATCTAAATTAAGCTTCTTGACCGTTTCCACCTCCCTGGCCACATGTATACCCAATTATTTAAATGAAACCGGGGACCATTTCATACTGAACCGTGTGAAATCCGATTTAAAAGTAAAAGAGTTTAATGGAAAAATAACCGATTTAGAAACATTCAACCTATAGTTAGAAACCTGACCAAAACGGTCAATAATTTTAAGTACTTGTGTTAAAGATGTTTCAGGTTTGGTAAGGTATAGCAGGATATCGTCTGCAAAAACCGATACAGTCAGGGGAGATTGGGCAATGGTACAACCTATGATTCGTGATGAACTTTTAATACTAACAAGCAGAGGTTCCAAATATAGGTTGAAGAGGTAGAGGAAAAGGGGACACCCTTGATGAGTGCCAGCACATAAAGGAAATCTGGAAGAAAAAACCCTGTTACAGTAAACTTTTGCCGAGGGGGATTTGTAGATTGCCATAATCATATGAATAAAAGTGTCAGGAAAGCCCATTCTCTTCAGAGTGGCCCACAGAAAGTCCCAATTCACTCGGTCAAAGGCTTTTTCTGCATCAAGAGCAACTAGGACCATGGGATCTTGCAAAGTGTGGGCCGCTTGAAAGACGTGGGCTAAGGTTCTCAAATGATCAGCGGATGATCTACCCTCGTCGAAGCCAGCCTGTTCCGGGCTCAACAAGTGCTGCCAAATCTTTTTAATTCTGAGCGATAGAATTTTAGATAAGATTTTGATATCATAATTTAAGAGCGATATTGGACGGTAGCTGGCAGGATCTATTAAGGGTTTATCAGGTTTAAGGATTAAAATTATTGTAAGCTTCTAAGAGAGTCTATCACTTCCGCAGAACATATATTAAATAGCTTAAGCAGTAAAGGGGATAGCTCTTTACAAAAAACCTTATAAAAATTCGAGGGAAAACCATCTGGCCCGGGGGCTTTTCCTAATGGTAAATCATTGATTGCCTCTTCTACTTCACCTAGAGTGATGGGAGCTGACAACATGTCACAGTGGTGTATCTGGAGGGAAGGGAGTTTGATTCCATCTAGGAAGTGCTCTATCCTCTGAGAATGCGATGGTGTGGAACTCTTACTATAAATGTCAGTATAGAAGGACTCAAAAATTTGGGCAATATCCCTGGGTAGCGTCTTAGTGGTGCCGTCCTGAGATTTGAGAGCCGGGATTATATGGGAACTCTCCATTTCTTTCAGCCTCAGAGCTAGCATTCGACCTGGTTTTTCACCCTGATCAATATATCTAGTCCTAGTCTTAAACAATGCATATTCAGCTTTTTCCCCCGAGTCAGGTCATTGTATTCGTTTCTGAGTTTAATAAGAGCCATTAGGTTAGCTGGGGAATTGGAAGAGAGAAGGTTGTCTTCGGCTGCCCTCAGCAGACTAGATAGCGAATTAATTTTGGACTCCCTTACCTTTTCCTAGTGGCAGCAATCTTAATGGTTCCCTCTAATGAAACATTTGAAGGAGCACCACAGTATATCCTCTCGGTGTACAGATCCCTGATTCAGGTCGAAGTACGAAAGGATCGTGTCCTTAATTTGAGAAACTGTATGATCTTCCTTCAGGATTTGCATATTAAGTTTCCAAGACGTGTCCCTTTGTCCCTGAATACCGAGGGAAACCTTGACCCAAACCAGGGAGTGGTCCGAGATGACTATTGGTTCAATACCTACTTGATGGGTAGAGCTCATTAAAGAAGAGCTAATTAAAATATAGTCAATTCTTGACCAAGTTTGGTGTACCTGGGAGTAGAAGGAATAGAGTCAATTGTCAGGGTTAAGGAGACGCCAGGGGTCACACAGACCCAGCAAGTTTGTGAAATCAGAAAGGGCATGTTGCGCAGGGGACAACGGTTTTATCGGTCTAAACATTTTGTCTAACTCACTAGAGGGAGCCACATTCCAGTCACCCCCAAGGATGAGAAGGGAAGGCAGAAATCTGCTCAGGTTATCTGCTAGGGACATTAAGAAGGACGGGTCACCACCTACTGGGGCGTAAATTGCCCCTAGTACCACACTACTATTATCAAGCTGGCCCTTGACCAAAACATATCTGCCCTCGTGGTCAGTAATACTGTCAACTGCTATGAATCTGATGTGATGTTTAATTATTATTGCTACCCCCCTACTAGCTTGCGAGCCGGAGGCAATGAAAATTTGGGAGAACCCTAGCCTTCATAGTTTCTTGGCCTCTGAGGCAGCCAAGTGGGTTTCCTGCATGAAAACTATGTCCACATTTAGAAGGGAGCAATTCAGAAACACCTGCTGTCTCTTAAGAGGATCATTGATGCCTCTAACATTCCAACTTGCAAATTTAATCATTCTCGACACCATACTAAATAATACAAGATTGAACAGGACATAGGAACCTCAGTCCCTCCAGTGCAGATAGCATTATGAGGATTACACCAAGTTTGCCCAACAATAATAAAAACCATAGGGACTGAAACTCTCCGAGGCACCCTCCCTCCCCAAGCCCCCTAATAAAATGACCTACAGTGAATGACCAAGTCACCAACAGACTTAAATGAAACTGAGCACTGAGAGCTCTCAAACCAGAGAGACAATTCCTAGAGTGACTGGACTTAAAATTAAAACATACCCCCTACCCACCCACCCAAATAGCGAATACTATGAGTAACACTGTGATAACCCAGAAACTATTTACAACCCATCCCTTTAAAGTCAGAGAAACATGGAAGTACCAACTATGTATCCTGGAAAGGGATCGGACCCCAGGACTAGCAGACCCACTTCTAACTATAGGAATTCCCTGCTTGATGCCCCCATTGACATAGTGCATCATAGGGCAGAGAAGAAACAAGAACCAGGGTACTGCTGTCCCCCCCAGTTCAGGTTACGAGACAGCATCTCGAGGCTGGCCAGTCCCGTCCACCCCCCCAAGCCAAAGGTAATTACTAAACAGAGTCGTTAAATCCTAACCAACATTCGGTAAACAGTCCTCCAAAATACAAAACTTCAAAGCTCACGACTACAAAATACTAAGCAGTCCTATCATAACTTTGAATACATCACCAAGGTGGGAAAAGAATACGCCAGCTGGCCACTGCAGCAGTCGCTCCAATCAGTATGTGTCGGAATCAGGAGCAAGAAAGAAAAACAAAACTCCATGCACACGAGCTGGCCATTGCCTAGCACGGAAGAGGAAGGGGAAGGGAAACTGGTAGGAACCCAGCCGGTCCATCGGCAAACTATCTGCCAGAAACCAAAAGTGAAATTAAGGGTCCTATCCCCCCCTCCTCGGGCCATGAGGCAGAGGCTTCAGACGTAGAAAACCTAGGCCTCGACCATACCCAGATGAGCATCACTGCCCCAACTCCCGCGGAAGGCCAACCAGCCCCTCCACCCAGCCCCATCCCAACTCACAAATAAACAGTATTGCAGGCATGCAAACAGCACAAAATCACTCAACAGAGGTAAGCAAACTTTACACTAGTTTTGATATACATCAGTCAGCCAGATTTAAATAAGTCAGGAAGTCTCTGGGAAAGTTCTCTTTTGGCTTGATCTGGATTCTCGAAGGAGTGCCAGACATTGTCGAGTTGGACTTGCAGCCTGGCCGGGTAGTTCATGCGGAACTTAAACCCAGCAGCAATCATCTTGGTCACTATCGGGTGGAATTCTCGTCTCCTCAGTCGGGTTTCTAGTGGTAGATCTTGAGTGATTCTCAAAGTATGATTCTCCCACAGGACCGCTTGTAGACTTTTGACTTTGCTCAGAATATGTTGCCTTTCAAGGTAGCTAAGCAGCTTAATTAATATGGGTCTGGGAGAGGAGCCAGGCAGAGGTTTAGGCTTCAGGGATCTATGAGCTCGCTCAGTGTGGTAGGAGGGATTGATAGGTGAGGGACCAACAATCTTGGTCAGGAGCTTTTGCACAAAAGACAGGATATCTGGCCCTTCCTCCGCCTCTGGTAAACCCAGAACCAGTATATTGTTCCTCCTGCTACGTCCCTCAAGATCTTCCGTCTTTAGTTTTAGTTTAGCGATTTGTTGCCTAAGCGTTACAATCTCGGGTTCACACTTGGCCTTCCAAGTCTCCAAGGAGCTGGTACGAGCCTCCGAGTTGCCTACTCGGGTAGTTAGTGAAGCAAGGTCGCTGTGCATGGACTTTAGCTCTAAAGAGATGCCATGTAGAGTTTCTGGAAACGGAATCAGCTCCTGGAGGAAATGATCCTCTGTGAGCGGGCTGGAGGAGGTATTAGAAGAGCCAGATTTAGCACCCGAACCCATAGGCAGGGTTCTTGACTTTTTGGCAGCTTTCTTTGGAGTACTCGGCGGCATGTGCCTGGCCCCGACGGTCTTCATCTCGGCCTCCATAATCTTCACCGCACCTTGGCGTAAGTAGTTTAGGAAATCACTCGAACGCCGATAGAAGGTGATGCTGGCTTATAAAGAACTATGGTAGGCAAAGAGAACGTTGAAAATAATATTTCTGAAGTCGGTATATATATGAATCAGCTGGTTGAGAGGGGAGAGCTGTGGATTAAGCTGCCATTAGGAGCGCTGCCCCACGTGACCTCCCCAAAGATCAGGAGCTTAAAGGGCATGGAGGCAGTAAGTAAGTAGGGACAAAAAAATTAATAAACAGAAGAAAGAGTAAGTATTCAAAACAACAGTAAAGGGGCCAGAAATAAGACATGGTGGGAGTGGTGCAGTGTAGTGGCTGTGGAGCAGCAGTCTTCTGGGAGACGTTCTGGAGGATGTGGTGTTGTGCCATCTGCAGGGACCTCTCTGGGCTGAGGGAGGAGGTTGCTCATCTCCAGGCTGAGTTGGCCAGGATTTGGGGGACCTCCTCTCCCACCCAGGGACCACCAGGGCCACTGCAGTTGCCTCAGAGGTTGCCAAGAAGAGGAGTGATTGGACCACAGTGGGCTCAGGGAGGGTGAGGGTGGTGGAACAGAGGTGCATCCCTCCAGTTGTAGCTCTCCACAATTCATATGCTGTTCTGGCAAAGTATAGTTCTTCTATGGAGGAACCTGCAGTGGAGACCAAGGAGGATGCTGGGAACTTCCACAAAGGAGACCCACAGGAGGCTGGCATGGGACCCCACAGGGGAAGAAAACAACTCCTGGTGGGGGACTCCATTGTTAGGAGGGTAGAACTGAGGGAGGAAGGGGAGAGGGAGGTAAGGTACCTGCCCAGCACCATGGCTTGGAGGGACAGGGAGAGAATCCTCAGGATCATGGGAGCAGCTGCACAGAAGAGGGAGCTGGATGTCATTGTCCACATAGGGACAAATTATCTGGCTGGGAGAGGGATCAGAGGAGTGCAGAAAGAGTTTGTGGAGTTGGGGAAGGGCCTTAGACAAGGAGCATGCATGTTAGCCTTCTCGGAGGTGCTGCCTGTCTATGGCATGGGTGAGGCTAGGGCACTCCACACCATGGGATTCAATCAGTGGTTGAGAAACTGGTGCAGAGCTCAGGGGTTTGGCTTCATTGGAGACTGGTGGTCCACCTGGAGTGATGAAGACCTATACTGGCATGATGGTCTGCATCTGTCCTGGAGGGGAACCAGGATCCTAGGTGATAGATTTAAATGCTTTATTGGCAAGCATTTAAACTAGCCAAGGGGGAGGCACTGGAAAGGAGCAGGTAATTCCTAGACCCCCCAAAAAATCAAGGTAGTTAGTGAGGCAAACATCAAGATCAGTTGGGGGATGAGGATATAGCATGCACCAAGCAGGAAAGGGATCTTGGGGTTATCATCGCTGATGACATCAAGGTAGGGAAACAGTGTGACAAGGCAGCAGGTAAAGCAAATAGGATGCTGGGATGCATAGGCAGGGGCATCACCAGCAGGAAAAGGGAGGTCATGATTCCACTATACAAGACACTAGTGAGGCCCCACCTGGAGTACAGTGTACGGTTCTGGAGACCTTACTTATGTAAGGACATAGACAGGGTAGAGAAGGTTCAGAGGAGGGCAACAAAGATGGTACATGGACTGCATCACAAGTCCTATGAGGACAGGTTGAAGGAATTGAATATGTACTCTTTGGAGGAGAGGAGGGAGAGAGGTGACATGATAGAGACATACAAGTATCTTACAGGGAGGAACAGGGTGCAAGAATACACTATTTTTAAGTGAAAAAGATATTCCAGGACTAGAGGGCATGGGATGAAGTGGAGGGAGGATGATTCAAAGGAAATGTGAGGAAGAATTTCTTCACAGAACAGGTGGTGGACAAGTGGAACACCCTGCTTGAGGAAGTGGTGGGGGCTGAAACAATCACAGGATTTAAGAATGCATGGGATAGACATAAAGGAATTCTGGAGGTCAGGGGTAAGGGGCAACAGAGTTCTAGGAAAACATAAACTGAAGTTACAAACTCAAATGGGCAGACTAGGTGGGCCATAGGCCCTTATCTGCTGACACTGTCTATGTATCTATGATACAGACGTTGATAGGGAGAAGGGCTGGGTTAATTGGAGGAAACGACAAAGGCAATAAGGACAGCCATTAAAAAATGGATGGTAATGAGTACCATTGCCTGTAGTCTGGGCCACAAGCTCCCTGAACTGGTGGCCTTGATGGAAGAGGGATGCCTGGAAATCATGGCAGTCACAGAAATATGGTACACAGAGAACCATGACTGGGATGTTAACATACCAGAGTACACAACCTACAGGAGGGACAGGGAGGGTAGAAGAGGGGGAGGAGCAGCTCTGTATGTAAGGGAAGAGAAAGATGCAATGGAACAAAAGAGTAAACAGGGAGGAGAGGAGGCACTGCGGGTCACCTTAGAGACTGGAAATGGCACCACAATCTGCACAGGGGTTGTATACAGATCCCCATCTCAGGGGAAGGGAATGGACAAGGATATGATAGAAGGCATATATAGGATGGCAGAGAAAGGGGAGATACTGTTGATGGGGGACATGAATATGTCAAATGTTAACTGGAGCACCTTTGATGTAGCCACATCAATGAGCCAGTAGAAAACAGGAAGTTACTATCCCTCTGTACAGACAGCTGGTGAGACCCCATCAGGAGTACTGTGTGAAGTTCTGGAGACCCAATCTCTGCAAAGACATAGACAGGATGGACGCTGTCCAGAGGAGGGCAACTAAAATGGTGCAGGGTCTGCACTGGAAGACATATGAAGAAAGACTTAAGGAGCTTAATATGTATAGCCTCGAGGAAAGGAGGGAGAGGGGGGACATGATAGAAACTTTCAAGTACCTCAAGGGAATCAACAAAGTCCAAGAGGGTAGCATCTTTCAAAAAAAGAGGCACAAGAACAAGGGTACAATTTGAAGATGGGGCGTCAGGGGTAATTTAAGGAAGCATTTTTCACAGACAGGGTTGTGGATGCATGGAACAGCCTTCTGGAGGAGGTTGTGGAGTCAAAAACAGTGGGGAATTCAAGCATGCATGGGACGGTCATAAGGCAATTCTAGGGGGTGGGGGTAGGAAGAAGTAGGCTGCTGATTAACTAGGATCTGCAGCTTATCCATTAGGTAGGGAAATGGGCAGACTGGGTGGGCCAAGCGGTCCTTATCTGCCATCAAATTCTATGTTTCTATGAGCAGGGCCATTCTCGATGCCTTACAGGGGACATGCCTCAGACAGCAGATGTTAACTGGAGCACCTTTGATGTAGCCACATCAATGAGCAGGGCCATTCTCGATGCCCTACAGGGGACATGCCTCAGACAGCTAGTATTGGAACCCATTCAGGAGGGAGCAATCTTAGACCTTGTACTCTCAAATGGGGACAGTGAGTGGCTCTCACATCTAGAAGTGGGTAGCCATCTGGGAACAAGTGACCATCAAACAGTGTGGTTCACGATAAACTCAGCTGCAGAGTCAAGCCATACAAAAGTGAGGGTACTGGACTTCAGGAGGGCTTTCTTTGTCAAAATGGGAGAGTGCCTTAGAATAGCACTAGCAAACAGGCAAGTGCTGGCACATACTACTGTGCTTATACTGTGTGACCTTGTGTGGTGAAACAGTACGGGCAGTAGGTGCAAGCACTGCTGAACAATATTTAAAGTCTGTAGTTCTGGGGTGAATACTATTTAGTTGCAAGAAAAGGCAGGAATAAATCTGGGCTTGTAAGTTCATTTATAGCCCATGTGCTACTTGTTGTGCACCTAGAGTTGATAGGACAAGAGAGAGAGAGCCTTCTAGTAGCAGCTAGTTTTGTTTACACGCTGTAACCCTGCACCAAAGGAACGAGTCTGGAGCACTTTATTTTATTTAAAAAAATGTTTATTTTAATGAGTAAATCCATATCCTAGCTACCAGACGCACTTCCGGGTACTCATTATTTAAAGGCACGTGCCACAAGTGTTGGCACATACTACTGTGCTTATGCTGTGTGACCTCCTTGTGTGGTGAGACAGTACGGGCAGTAGGTGTGAGCACTGCTGAAAAATATTTAAACTCTGTTGTTTTGGGTTGAATACTATTTTGTTGCAAGACAGGGCAGGAATAAATCTGGGCTTGTAAGTTCATTTATAGCCCATGTGCTACTTGTTGTGCACCTAGAGTTGATAGGACAAGGGAGAAAGCCTTCTAGTGGACAGCTAGTTTTGTTTACATGCTGTAACCCTGCACCAAAGGCACAAGTCAGGGGCATGTTATTTTATTTTAAAAAACGTTTATTTTAATGAGTAAATTCGTATCCTAGCTACCAGATGCACTTCCAGGTGCTCGGTATTTAAAGGCATGCTCCGCGATTGGAGCGAGTGTGCACAGGCGAGCGCACACGAAGACGTGCGCTAAGACACGCGACACAAGTCTTACTGCGTGCTGCAATGTCCGAAGTGGCAGCAGGGGTAGCGGTGTGTAGAAATATATTCAGGGTTTTTAATATTGAGTGTGGCAATTCTGATAAGCAGATACTGGAAAGCAAATCGGGTACAACAAATGGATACTAAAATCATTGACTTAGAGGGAAATGTAGCTGTAAAATGCCACCAATGTGGTATGTTTACATTTTTAACCAAGGACAGACCCGATATAGGCCCAACTTGTTCAAAATGTCTTTATATAGCCACCCTACAGAAGGAGTTAGCTGAAATACATTTTAAAATAAATGATGTAATAAGCAACCAAGAGAGTATTAAGAGGCTTATGAACAGTATTGTAAACCCTGTTCCAGTTTGACAGCCTAAAGAACAGGATGCGATGCTTAGTGAAAATGGGAGGATGATAAATTCAGTTTCTGCACCAAATACACATGTAGCACAAACTGTCATTGGGGATGGAGGTGTTAAAAGGAAGGAAATTGACTTTGAATGGTCAGATGACGATAGCTTTGAATGGTCTACTGTAACTGGGAATAAATCTAAAAGTGGTAGAAGGGCCATGGAATTCTCATTACCTCTTAACAATCATTATTCTATCCTGAGTGATTGGGATGACAGCATTATTATGGATGATGTTTCAAATATGATTAATGAGAAAGTTTCCAACAACAGTCCTGACAACCAATGAGAAGTTAATCCTATAACATGTAACAAAAACACCAAACATATTTCATCAACCCAAATCCAAGGGGATTCTAAGGCTGTGAAAATAAATGCCCATGTTCAAATATCCCCACCTGACAATAATACTATTGTATCTGAGCTTCCCTTGCAAAATTCCCCAGAAAATGAAGTAGCACAACAAGTGTTTGTACTTGGAGACTCTATGATAAAGCAGAGTGATAGGCATATATGTAATCCTGATAAGCAGAACAGAACAACTAGTAGCTTTAAGGGAGCCACCATATCTGATATTACATTGATGACTACTGATATTTTGAGGAATGTTGGGAATAAACCTATTGTAATTATCCATGCCGGTACAAACAATATCAACAGAAGTAATCTAGAAGATATAAAGAAAGATTTCATTATTTTAAGTGATAGTTTGATTGCAAAAAATTGTGTTATTTCCTTTTCTGAGATCCTACCAGTTCCATGTGCAACAAATGAAATGATTAATAAAATTAAACTGGTCAATAATTGGTTGTGAAAATGGTGTCTTGATAAGGGCTTTAACTGTATTACACATTGGGAGGAGTTTAATGACAGGCAACATTTGTTTGCTTGGGGTGGATTGCACTTGAGCAAAAGGGGAAGTAGTTTATTGGCTAGAAAGTTCTTGAAAGTTATTTCAAATACTTTAAACTGAGTAATGAGGGAGGGTAAATTGCATAATAAAGTAATAAGGATGGAGACTTGTAATGTTCTCTTTACAAATGCAAGAAGTTTAAATCTGGTTAAAAAACTTGAGTTGGAAACACTAATGTCCTTATACAACCTTCATATAGTAGCCATAACTGAAACCTGGTGGGACCAGGATTCAGATGGTATTATGAACATATCTGGCTATAGACTTTATAAAAATGATAAGGAAGGTAATAAAAGAGGTGGTGGTGTATGCATATATGTGCATGAGTCAGTCAAATCCAGTAGTATTGATCCTCCCCTTTGCACCAGTATTAGTCTAGAAACAATCTGGGTTAAAATTACACTCATAGATAGATCACCTATTATTCTGGGAAATTGTTATAGACCACCAGTTGCCAACAATGAATATAACCAAGCTCTTAATGAAGAAATACTTTAAATCAGTGCACTGGGTGATTTGCTATTGATGGGTGATTACAACTACCCAGGAATAAATTGGTTGGATCTAAATGGTTCTGATGCTAAAGAAAGTGACTTTATTGACCTTTGTATTAACATTGGGTTAAAACAAGTTGTAGATTGTCCAACAAGGGCTGACAATCTTTTAGACTTGTTATTAACAAATTTAGATGATGAACTAGAAAATATGACTATAGGACTAGCACTGGGTAATAGTGATCATTGCACTATCAGATATCACTTAAACAAAGGCAGACATTTCTCAAAATCCAAAATTACTGAAAAAAGATTACCGAAGAGCCAATTTTCCTCAAATCTGCTCAAGGATCTAAAACATAGACTGGCTTACAGCCCTGGGTTCGGGAATCAATTCAACATGCATGGAATAATTTTAAAGAAATACTACTGGAAATAGAAGATACTTGCGTATCTACTAGGATTAAATATAATAATAAAGGTAAAATACCAGTTTGGATGAATAAAAAAATTAAAAAATTAATCAAAAACAAATAGAGATTATTTTACAGGTTTAAGTCTAAACCCTCCAAGAAAAGATGGGATAAATATCTGGAATCACAAAAACTGTTAAAAAAAATCTGATTACAGAAAATTCAGTTAGAATTATAAATAGCTAATACAAATAATAGGAAATTATTATATTCCTCTATGAACACAAATTGCTGGAACAGGGTCCAAGCTGTGGGACCAATCAAGGATAATCATCAGGTCATAATAGATGAAAAATTAGTCGCTAACAAATTCAATTCATATTTCAGTTTGGTATTTACTAAAGCATCAAATCATAATATACCTGATATTATAAAATCTGAAGAGGTATACTTCCTAGAGGACAAAATTGTCAATCTCATATAACAGCTTAATATCCATTCCAGTACAGGACCTGATGGCATAAAAAACATATTACTTAAAGAAACTAGCCATATTTTGGCTTACCCCCTCTCTTTACTTTTTAATATGTCTGTATATGAAGGTTGTATACCAGATGACTGGAGAAAAGCATTAGTCGTACCCATTCATAAATCAGGTGACAAGGGTAGAGTTGACAACTATAGGCCAATTAGCCTTACTTCACACTGTTGCAAATTATTGGAATGGCTTGTTAAAAATAGGCAGCTGCAGCATTTAGAAGTAACGAACCAAACTGATATCAAACAACATGGTTTTGTTAAGGGGAGATCATACACCACAAATTTGATTACCTTCCATGATAGTATCAGTAAAAGCTTGGATGTTGGGATTCCATCTGATGTGATTCTATTGGATTTCTCTAAAGCATTCAATAGAGTAGATCATGATAAATTAATCATAAAACTTATTTCTTTAAAAGTTAATAGTTATATGATTCATTGGGTATACAACTGGTTGTTAAATAGGAGTCAAAGGGTGCATATAAATGGTGTACTATCTGATGAGGGTGATGTGGGTAGTGGTGTACCCCAGGGTTCAGTACTCGGACCTTTATTATTTAACATCTATGTTTTAGATATGAACAAAAATATTAAATCTCATATAAGTAAATTTGCAGATGACTCCAAGTTGGGTGGTGAAGTAAATACTTTAGACAAACATTTTCAGTTGATTACTGATCTTGCAGAAATTGAAAAATGGGCATGTGAAAATAATATGAAATTTAATATAGAAAAGTGTGTAGTTCTCCACATAGGCAAAAATAACCCTGGATATTCCTATATCCTTAACCAAACCCTAATCAAATCAGCCAGTTGTGTTAGAGATTTAGGAATTATGGTAATGATAGTTTTACGTCTAATAGTCAGTGTAGAAAACTAGCCAACACTACTCAGTCCCTACTTACAAGAATAAGAAGAGCATTTATTGGAAGATCGGAACATCTTATTATACCCTTATATAAACCTAAGTTCGGCCTATTATGGACTATGGTCACAGTTTTGGTCCCCGTACTTAAAAAAAGATATTAAATTGTCGGAGGGGGTGCAAAGAAAAGTAACTAGATACATTCCTAGACTAAAAACTGAGCAATATTTCTATAGATTGCAGGAGACTGGTCTGCACACATTGGAGGCTAGAAGGCAAAGAGGAGACCTTTTATTGTTATATGAAATAATACATAGTCAAGACGGCTTACAAGAATTTAATATGAACTATAGCAATACAAGAAATGATCTTCATTTCCACAATCAGAAAATATTGGTTGAAAGACTAAAACACTTAAAAGGGATTACTTTTTTACAGTCAAAACACCAGTTATATGGAATAAACTTTGGCAGGATGCAATAGATAGTGCTAGTGTGGAAATATTCAAAAATTATTTAGATCGTATATACTATAACAATAATTTACTGGTGTAATCCCACTTATGTGGGAGACATATATAATGGGCTTGCTGGCCCCCCATGTCATTAAAATCCTAGTAATCCTAGTAATCCTAGTAAAAGAAGGAGGGGTGGAGCAACAATGGGAAAACATTAAAACTGCCATCACAGAGGCAGCAAGCCTGTGTGTAAAGCAAATAAATCAAAATAAAAAAAAAGTTACTATGGTTCTCAAAAGAGGTGGCGGGGAAGGTTAGGGAGAGGAAGATAGCATTTAGGAAGTATAAGGAAACACAGAAGGAGCAGGACTGAGAGCTGTACTAGTTAAGGCAGAAAAAAGCAGGAAAGACAGTCAGAATAGCAAAGGCCCAAACTAAGGAAAAGATAGCCAATTCGGTTAAGAAGGGAGTAAGCCTTTTATAGGAACATTAGGGAGTGTAGAAAGACAAAGAGAGGGATAGTGAGGCTGAATAGAATGGACAGTGGGTGGGCAGAGAGGGACAGTGACAAAGCAGGGATACTGAATGAATACTTATGCTCAGTATTCATAAAAGAGGAGGAGGGGAGGTGCCTAATCCAATTAACAGAAGCACTCTGGAGAGGGGGGTCGATCCCAGTCCTTTCACAGAAGAAAGGGTTCCGAAAGAACTCCTAAAACTGAAGGTGGACAAAGCAATGGGGCCTGATGGGATTCACCCCAGAATTCTAAAATAATTAAGGGGAGAACTAGTGACATCACTGACTACCCATTTTAACAAATCATGGGAGGATGGTGTGGTACCTGAGGACTAGAGGAGGGTGGATGTGATTCCCCTTCACAAAAGTGGGAGAAAGACAGAGGCAGGAAACTACAGACCTGTCAATTTGACCTCTGTGGTAGGGCAAATGATGGAATCACTTCTGAAGGAAAGAATTGTTGAGTACCTAAAAGCCAGTGGGGCATAGAACCTAAGGCAGCAAGGATTTACAGCGGGAAGGTCATGTCAGATGAATCTAATAGATTTCTTTGATGGGGTGACCAAAGTAGTAGACCAGGGAGGGGCTGTGGACATGGCCTACCTAGACTTTAGCAAGGCAGTTGATACAGTCTCACACAAAAGATTAATAAACAAATTAGCCAGCCTGGGAGTGGGTCCCAAGGTGGTAGCCTCAGAAAAACATTGGCTGGACAACAGGACACAGAAGGTAATAGTAAATGGAGTCCACTCTGAAGAAAGAGGGGTTACTAGTGGGGTACCACAGGGTTCAGTACTGGGTCCAGATCTTTTTAATGTCTTTATAAGTGACATTTCAGATCGACTGGAAGGAAAGTTATGCCTCTTTGCAGATGACACAAAGATCTGCAACAGGGTTGATACACAAGGGGCATGGAAAGGATGAGAAGGGACTTGGAAAAGTTAGAGGAATGGTCAGAAGTATGACAGCTTGGATTCAATGCAATGAAGTGCAAAATAATGCACCTGGGAAACAAAAACCCAGGGGAAGAGTACACAACGGGAAGGGTAGTAACAACAACAAAAAATGGAAAGGGACCTGGAGGTAATCATATCAGATGACCTTAAGGTTAGCAAGCAATGTGAGAAAGCAGTAGGGAGGGCTGGGGGTATTGGGATGTATAGGGAGAGGCATCACCAGCAGAAAACAGGAAATTGTTATCTCTCTGTACAGACAGTTGGTGAGACCCCATCTGGAGTACTGCGTCCAGTTCTGGAGACCCCATCTCCATAAGGACATAGACAGGATGGAGGCAGTCCAGAGGAGGGCAACTAAAATGGTGCAGGGTCTGCAAGAGAAGCCATATGAGGAGAGACTAAAAGAGCTTAATATGTATACCCTTGAGGAAAGGAGGGAGAGGGGGGACATGACAGAAACTTTTAAGTACCTCAGTGGAATTAACAAAGTCCAAGAGGGTAGCATCTTTCAGAAAAAGAGATGTGCAAGAACAAGGGGACACAATTTGAAGATAGAGGAGGGATGGGTCAGGGGCAATGAGAGGAAGTACTTTTTCACAGAGAGGGTGGTAGATGCATGGAACCACCCTCCTGAGAAGGTTGTGGGGTCTAAAACTGTGGGAGAATTCAAGAGTGCATGGGACAGACATAAGGCAATTCTTGTGGGGGGTAGGAAGAAATAGGCTGTTGGTTAACTAGGATCTGCAGCTTATCCAGTAGGTAGGAAATCGGCGGACTGGATGGGCCAAGTGGTCCTTATCTGCCATCAAAGTCTATGTTTCTATGTTTCTATGCCAGAAAAAGAGATGATTAGTTATGTCAAATTACTATAAATGAATTCCTATGTATACCGAGGGTACAGACAAACATAGTGCTGCTGCAGTACTGTTGGACACATGCACATCAAAACCCTAACTCCGCATTCTCCCCACCGCCACCCCCCACACACATGCAAGATTGTAAGACAGTATATGAGTTAGTCACATCTGTAAGCACAATAATCACTACACCATACTCATTTTACATTACAGTATGTAATGAAAAAATAAATACAGTATGATCGACTCTGTACTGCCAGCACAGTATGATGACACATTATTGTTGGCATAACTTCTTCATACAATGAAACTCAGCCTCTTTAAATTTTCAAAATATTGATTTTTATGTGTCATAATTCAACAATTCACTCGCTGCAGGTATCGCTGCTACCACATAAGCATGTGGTAGCAGGAAAGATAGAGCTGACACATACATAGTACTTTTCAAATACTGCTCAGGCATGAAACTACCACCATCACATGTTGTTATACTGCTGCATTACCTGGAAATACTCATTAGCAGCATGTTATGGTTAGCTTTGGATGTTACAACTGTTGCGTTCACATGTTACTTACAAACTGTACTACAAAAAATTGCTTTTATTATTACTACTGTTTGTTATTAGGACTGATTCTATCAGAAAAAAAGTGCAAACATCCAATGACTGTTGGTAGGGTTATTCAGACTCTCATTTCCAATAGAGCTATCTATAGATAACATACTGTGTGTTTCATCATTTGTTAACTATTGAAATATAGGCATCTGCTTAAATCTTGTTATTGATGTCTGTAACACAAAAATGCTTACTGTGGGCCATCACCCATGGTTGCTCAGCATGCTTGTCTACCCCCAAGGCACTTGGATGGCAGCAAATCTCAAACAGTTGGTCAACCATGATGATGGATTTTTCTTGTAGTATGTTTGGAGAGTTGTATGTTACTTCTGTTACCTGATGCTGGTTGTCTCTGATTGGTTGTGTTACCATGGCCCTTCCCCTGCTTGCATGTGTGTGTGTGGGGTGGGGTGGGGGGATGCGGAGATAGGGTTTTGAACCCTAACATCACATTTCTAAACTGTTGTCACTGTGCTATTAACCCTAACTAATGCCTTAAGAGTTTTCTTGCAATGAATATATATATATATATATATATATATATATATATATATTATATTATATTATATATACATACACACGCACACATATATATTTATACAGTGGGGTGAGGTGATATGATATGAAGCAAATGGTGTTATTTTCACAGCCATTGTATAACCACGGTGATGACATCACCACTGTGGATTTATTTCCTAATAAACCCACAATGGCTACATCACCAGCAAATATACAACAATGGTGATGTCACCAGAGTGAGACCATCTGCACTACAGCCTGCATTTAATAGCTTCACATTTTCTCTTTCTCACTGAATCCTGCAACTAACTCAATTAGCATTGTAAAAGACAATCACCAATGTCCCATTGTTATTATGATAATCCTAGCCCATTACTGTGCTGCTCTAATCTTCAAACCAGCCTCCTTCATAAACCAGTTTATCTTTCTGAGTGCTGACTGCAACAGTTTCTCTGTCTCAGTGAAGCCTGCAACTTACTGAATAAACAGTCTGTTTCTCACTCCAAGCTGCAGGTAACACAATTATCATTGCAAATCACATGCACCTGTTTCTCATAGTGTCTAACAGTCTCAGCCCATTCAGAAACACTTTTACACACTCAGACCACACACAAACAGTGCTGTCAGTATAGCCTAGAGCTTACAGTAACAAGCAATAAACGAACTTCCTCCATCCAGCAACTTCCGTTTCAATGCTGTGTGACTCTGACCAAATCACTTAACTGCCCAGTGCTCCTAGTACTTCCTCTAAAAACCTACCCAGTTACCAAAATAAGAAAACACAGAAAATTTTTTCCCAAAGGATACTAGCCCTATTGTATAAATTGCACACATGATGTGCAACTTGTGTAATACGGCAAACATTTGCACTCGTGCAGAGTGAACTGCACTAATATCACAGTTTATTCTGCACTCATGCAAATATTTCCATATTCCACAGTCGCCCATCATGTATCCCCCATATATATATTATGGTAGCACGGTAGTGCTACCATAGTTAGAGTTGAGGAGCCATTTCTATGTTAAACCCCAAAACTTTGCACCTTAATAACTTTGCAACCGTTTGATGGATTTACCTGAAATTTGGAATTTATGATCAAGGACCATAGGCCTTGGGATCTGCCAAGTTTTGTATTGGTTGGATATACGGCTGTGGAGTTATTAAGTGTGATCTGTGCGCGTGTTTACGCTTTTCTGGAATTGTGGTCGCGCCTACAGGGTACATTGTTTGTATGACTCGCCCAAAATCTTCAGGGAATGTGCAGCCAGGGTCCCTGATATGCCTTTCAAGATTTCATGAAAATATTATATGGTTCAAAGTTATTCAAAAACAGTTTCCCATTATAAGTCAATGGAAAAGTTAACAAAAGTTCAACACTTTCGCAATGCATTTTACTTTCGCAAATGGGCCTGTTACTTTCGCAAATCGGCCATTTTGTTTTCAGTTGGTGATCAGAAAATGGTTGGCATTTAAATTTGGGACCCTCTAGCAACCTAATTTTTTTTGTATTCACCTAGTCGGGCCCTGAGGATGCTTGCCATGTCTTTATTTTGTAAAACACCCCAGAAATATGTTTTCAAATTTCTGAAAAGTACTTGAAATTACTTTCATGCTCATTAAGGTGTCGTAAATTTTGCTAAAGCTTGCAAATTGCGACAGTAGTTTTCTAGTCTGTGGGAAAATGACAGCAATTCTTTTGCACTGCGCTGCAAAAGAACCGTTGGGAGTTTTGAGCTGAAATTTGGAAGGAAAGGAGCTGACATCTCACAGATGTGCCTTTAAGTGTTGTAGTGAAAAAATATTACACAGCAGCAAAGTTACGGCACTCCAAAGTTGACTGTTTTTCCCATAGGATAACATTACGGCGCCCGACGCATTACAGAAATCCTTTGGCACCCTGCTGCAAAATAACAGTTTGGTCTTTTTTCCTGAAATTTGGAGGGAAGACAGCCAACAGCCCACAGATGTGCCTTTTAGTAGTTTGGTGAAAAAATATCACACGGCGGCAAAGTTACGGCACTCCAAAGTTGACATTTTTTCCCATAGGATAACATTACGGCGCCAACGCATAACAGAAATCCTTTGGATCCCTGCTGCAAAATAACTGTTTGGTCTTTTTCCTGAAATTTGAGGAAGACAGCCAACAGCCCACAGATGTGCCTTTCAGTGGTTTGGTGAAAAACATTACAGGGAGGAAAGTTATGGTGCACTGAACTTTTCTTTTTTCCCATAAGATAACATTACGGGCGTCATTGCGCTTTCAGGGCCCGTGATTCGGAAACGTGCTAGATACAGGACTTTTCGCTGGAAATTCAAATTAGCCAGGATAGTTGTAAATAATATGACTTTTAAATTTTTTTTCTACGTCGTACGGTTCCTGAGATATAATGTATTTAGTATTCCAAGATCTCATTTTCTGCGCCGATACTCATTATTTTGCATACATTATTTGTACTCACTGTCTTTCTCAATGCAGGTTTTGGGGAAAACCAGCCTGTGCGCTTACATTACTGTTACTGTTGCCCTTTCTGCTTGCGGTTCCGTACCCGTTTCACTTCACGTTGGACGCCTGCGCCACCATGTGCGTTATCCTTATGCTTTCATTTGCGCTTGCATTTCTGTTATTTTTGCCATTTTCTGTCTACAGTACTGTTTATCTTTCTGTTTCACTTTACATCACCATGCCCATTGACATTTCTGTTTGGGCACCTTGTTACTATGTGACAACACATCACATGGCAGACTATTCCCGTCTACGCTACCATATGCGTTACCCTTTCTGTTCTCATTCGGTTGCTTGTGTTACCATGTGAGCCACTGTTAGCATTTCTGTTTTGCGTTGCTGTCCTGTTAGTATGCCACAAAGACATCATGTGGTAGGACTCCACGCCCGCCACCGCGATGAGCGGTGGGAGCGTGAGGCCCAGAGGGCACCGCAGGCCCTGCTGCTGCATTACATTCACTATTTCTTGTTATCATTCTCAAAAAGAAGGGAAACTAGAGGCAAAAACTCAGTTTAATGCATTAGTTAGAGTTGTTCCACAGCAACAAAAGTGAGGAAATTATTCTGTTAGGGTTGAAAATCCCTGGCACCCCACCCACCCCCAACCGGCATTGGGGTGTGCATTGGGATCATGAGTCCTAACTCTCACCCCATTCTCCTATACATCTGCTGCTTTACACAGGTCATGGGGTGAGAGTTAGGCTGATGATCCCAATACTCACCAATGCCACCACGCGGCATCCTTGCGTTTTCATTTGCGCTATGCTTTCTGTTACTTTTTTGCCATTTGTGTGTACCGCACTGTTTCTCTTTCTGTTTCACTTTGCGTCACCATGCCCATTGACATTTCCATTTACAGGCACCATGTTACTATGTGACCAGACATCACGTGGCACACCGTTCCCGTCTACGCCACCGTGTGCGTTACCCTTTCTGTTATCATTCGTGCTTGTGTTACCATGTGTGCCACTGTTAGCATTTCTGTTTGCATTGCTGCTCCTGTTACTATGCCACAAGACATCATGTGGCGGGAACCTGAGGCCCTTTGGCCTTTCCACTCCACCGCATACATTCACTATTTCTCAATATCATTCTCAAAAAAGGGAAATTAGAGGCAAAAACCCGTTTAATGCATTAGTTAGGTTGCTCCATTGGCGACTAAAGTGAGGAAATTGCTGTTAGGTTGAAAACCCTAACTCCGAATTCACCCCCCAGCACCACACACACACACATATCAAGTATGGGGAGGACCAAGTCAACACAACCAATGACAGACATCCAGCAGCAGGTGACAGAAATAACAAACAATTGTCTAAATGTACTCACGAGACATCCCCACCCACCTGACCAGGTACTGCATGCTCAGTGGAGATCAACAGCAAAACTGAGGCCATGTACACCAAAGTACACATCCCCGATTGCAGCTGCACACAGCGTACCACACTTAGTAGTTGCATGGCCTTACCTACTGATGCCCCACACCACACCACACCACTTGTGGTGGGCCACCTGAGCAATAGAGTTAAGCAAAACCAAGGAGTTGTACAGGTATAATATCTCTGATTATAACAAGGGTTTGAGAAATGCAGCTTTCTAATTGACTGTAAACATTGTAACAGCCTTATGTTTAGTTTTTATTAACATACATGTAGAGCCTAACCATATGATGAACATGGTTTAATGTTGTTTAAAAAACAGTTTTATTATGATGGCAATAAGCCACTCCCAGGTATTATGTTAATGGTCAGTTTATCACTGTCTAGCGACATGTGGCACTCGGATATGCTTCAATCAACATTAAACCCTACAGGGTGATTAACAGACCATTTAACATAACTGTTGGTCATGCCTTACTGCTAATTGTCTTTATGAGTATACTCTCTCAAGCTAGCACTCGCAGCAGCTTTGTAACGACAGTGTCCCACCCAGTTACACCATACACTGTCTAGTTGCTGGAGAATGGCTGTGAATATGAACTCATGAAGATGAACAGTGTAACTTGATCATTACAGTCATCGAAACCCTAGTGTGATTATCACTGACAGACTCAGTGATAGAGGATAACCCTGCTGTCCTAGTACATTTACCCCATTATGAGTTAAATCAATACTAAAAGACATTCTGTTTATATCTACACCATACCTACTTGATTCCTGTTGTAGCAGAATTAACATAGTTATCACTTTGATAGCATCAGTGACAGAAGTGTGGCAAACCCAAACAGTAGGCATACAGCCTGAGTATGAAACAACTGTTAAAAAAATCACACTGTGTCCATAAGTGGCATAGATCACTCATTGCAACAATAGCAAATGTATTACTATTTGAATAAGTTAGCCATCACAGATGCAATGAGATTGTCTTCATCAGGTACAACATACTTAGTAAGTGCCTACAGGAAAATCTATCCTATATACATGTCCGATACAGGTACATCATTGTTGGCTCAGTAGTGCTATGATATTTAGAAGTTGCTTGGCCTGATCCATGCAATTACAATCTTTCTTACAAAGAATACTTACTGCATCTTTAATATTGAAACACACTGAAGGTCTATGTATGTACATCAGCAGTACACCTTCATCAGTAAGAATGCATGTGATACTGGCAGTACCAATTTCACAGTGTTGAACAGGCAATGCTTTTCCATACATTTACATCAGCCTCTCTATGTTGAGTAAACCATTGCAGTAAATGTACTACTATGTAAATCACCTACTAAATGTATCAATACTTTTATCTTGAGCATGCTAGTGTCTTGTAGTTAATTTATGTGCTTCTCTTAATTGATGTATACTCAGTAGTGTTAAAACCTTTCTACAACTGTAATCATGCACCTTCAGCATTTATATTGAATAACGGCACAGTACCAGTTGTGGGGGTGGTGGGCATCGGTAGGTAAGGCCATGCAACTACTAAGTGTGGTACGCTGGTGCAGCTGCAATCAGGGATGTTTACGCTTTGGTGTACATGGCCTCAGTTTTGCTGTTGATCTCCACTGAGCATGCAGTACCTGGTCAGGTGGGTGGGGATGTCTCGTAGTACATTTAGACAATTGTTTGTTATTTCTGTCACCTGCTGCTGGATGTCTGTCATTGGTTGTGTTGACTTGGTCCACCCCATACTTGAATGTGTGTGTGTGTCTGTGTGTGTGGTGCTGGGGGTGATTCAGAGTTAGGGTTTTCAACCCTAACAGTGAATTTCCTCACTTTGTCACTGTGGAACAATCCTAACTAATGCATTAAACTGAGTTTTTGCCTCTATTATATATATATATATATATATATATATATATATATATATAGCTAGATAGATAGATATAAATTCATTGCAAAAAACACTGGGGTTGTCTCCCAGTGTGCCACATGAGTTGGGGGAATCGTGATGCCGACAGGGGGATTGGGCACCTCTGTTGGCAATAACAGTGGACAGGCGGGGGGAGGACACTAGACTACCAGGATTGGACATGGATGTAATTAGAAGTTACACTTCGAATTACTAAGGTAGTAATTCGAAGTGTCACTTTGAATTACTTCAGGTGCCACCACCACTTACCGCATGATTTTTGCAGGCAGTATTTAGCACCATGCTACTGGTGGCGCAACAACCTGTAGCACAACAGTACTATTTTGAATATGCCAGTGGGCTGGCATTCATGGCCACTCCTCTACCTCCCTCCCCTACATAGATTAACTTTTAGCATTGGCGCTATCACACAGCACCGGTGCTAAAAGGGCCTTTGAAAATTGCAGTCTGGAGCAAATTCGGCACTATTCCAGCACTACAGATTTGCACCGGATGCAAAGCTTTGAATATCTTGCCCCTAGCATCTTGCGCATTTCAAAAGCTACTCTTTTGTATCAATGTCTTTTGTCTGTTTACCACTTTTTACTCTTTTCTTACTAAAAAAAGTTATATCGCTTAAGATTTTGATTTTGATTTTTGTGAGTACTTACTGTTGTCGAATGCAGATAAAAGTTCTCGCTGTACAGGTTCTGAGGTCTGTTCAAATTGGCAGCACTGAGGGAGCATTCAACCTGACCTCTTATACCGATGGAGAAGCCTTGTGACCACATAAAAATGTCATCACTCATCTTCTTAGTGATGAGGTTGCCTAAGTAACCTATTGCTTTCTCCACGGGCATAATTTCTGCCGATGTGGTGTGTCTGCCTATCATGGAATCGCACTATAAATACAAAGCAACTTTTTTGGAAAAAATGGAGGAAGAAGCAGTAAACAGATAAGAAATGTAGATGAATTAAGTGTTTTTTAAATGTACAAGATACCAAAAGAGTAAGCTGTTACTGAGAACATTATGTTATGAGAAATAATGTAGTTAAAAAACTAGAAACCTTTTGGTTTTGGATGTTGACGCATGTCAATAGATTGTTTAGTTAATCTTAAGAAATGAAGGTGGAAACCGTTATGACTATGCACAGATTAACGTTCACGTTCACAGATTAAACCAAGGAGCCTGTTGAAAACAGAGGAATTTAAAGGGGCAGGCATACTGACTATCCTCAAAGGTACACATTCATATGTTTCAATGACAATGAGAAAACAATAGAAACAGAAATGAAATTTATATAGGTGTACATTGAGATACATGTTATTTATTTTATTTACACAGGATTAGTTGTAAAAGGAAGAATAAATAGTATGGATGCACTTAAAGAAATACTGCTCTAAAAGCAAATGAAAATAAATGTTCAAAATAATTTCTTAATAAAGTCACCAATAGATAATTTAAGAAAACCACCTATAAAATGTTGGATCTTTGTTTTTTAATTATTTATTTTTAGATTTTTGATAACACAGTGATTCATAAAGCAAACAAAAAGAATGGCAGTCAAGGAGCCTATGAGGCCAAGTAAAAAGGCAGGTAGTTTTATTTTTACACTGATTCAGAACAAGGTGGTCGGATAAGTGGTAATAAACAATAATTTACATGTTTTAATGTATTTAAATATATAACTGTATATTGTTTTGACATTATGAACTCATGAATGAATTTGTTTTTGTAAAATTGAAAATAATAAGGCATATGACCATAAAGTAAATTGACACGTATACTTAAAATATTTTTTTATTTAAATTTAGAGTTCCCCAGAAGAAGCCTAATTGCTAGGCAAAACATTGGGACTTGGAAACACTGAATAAAAAAGAAAATGAGTTGAAGTAAATAGCTTTTGTGTAGTAGTATTGATTTTCTTGAGCAGGCTAAGCAGCTCCTTTTTTCTGGATTTTGGTGGCTCCTCAAGCTAGACCAACAGAAAATAACTCCCAAAGCCACATTAGTAGTCTTTTCACTCCAAGTAGTAGGTACTGGGTAGGCTCGAGGTGGGTCAGACATTGGTCAACTGGGTGGCAAACTGGTTGATGGGCAGAAAACAGAGAGTGGTGGTAAATGGTATACAGTCAGAAGAGATGCAAGTCACAAGTGGGGTACCTCAGGGATCAGTCCTGGGGCTAGTCCTCTTCAATATCTTCATCAGTGACATTGCAGATGGACTGGAGGGTAAGGTTTGTCTGCTTGCAGATGACAACAAGATCTGCAACAGAGTGGATGATCCAGATGGGATGGGCAGAATGAGAAGAGATCTGGATAAACTAGCAAAATGGTCAGAAGAGTGGCAACTGGGGTTTAACACAAAGAAGTGCAAGATCATATGAACATAGGAACATACAAAATTTGCCAGCAGATAAAGACCTAGAGGTCTATCAAGTCTGCTCGAATGTGCAGCTAGCACCCCTTATTCTGCAGCTGCCCCTCCCTTCCACCCTTCCCCTTCACTGACCCTCCCCCTTGTCCATCATGTATCATTGAATCATGTACATAGGGAAGAGAAACCCTGAAGCCACATATAGGCTGGGAGGGGAGTTGATGGCAGTCACAAGGGAAGAAAGAGACTTGAGCATCATCATCACCGATGACCTGAAATCATCCAAGCAGACCACTAAAGCAGTAGATAAGGCTAGGGAGATGTTGGAGTGTATTAGTAGGGGTATCACAAGTCAGAAGAGGGAGGTACTAATCCCTCTGTACAAGACACTGGTTTGGCCCCATCTGGAGTACTGTGTGCAGTACTGGAGGCCACACCTTCACAAGGACATTAACCAAATTGAGGCAGTCCAGAGAAGGGCAACCAAAATGGTGCAGGGACTGCATCAGAAAACATATGAGGACAGATTAACTGAATTCAATATGTATACCCTAGGGCACAGGAGGGAGAGAGGTGATATGATTGAAACATTCAAACACCTTAAGGGCATTAACAAGGTGAAAGAGTCTAACATGTTTCAATATAAGAAAAATAGCAGGACAAGAGGACACAGCATGAGATTAGAGGGAGGCCGATTAAGGGGTAACGTGAGGAAGTTCTTTTTCACAGAAAGGGTGGTGGATGCATGAAATGGCCTACCTAAGGAAGTGGTGGATATGAATACAGTGCATGGCTTCAAACAGGCATGGGATAGGCATAAGGGAGCAATATAGATGAGTATGAATAGATAGGCCATTGGCAGAGCAAAAGGCCAATGGCACATTCATAAGGTAGAAAAAAGAAATGGACAGACTGGATGGGCCTTGCAGTCCTTATCTGCCATCAACTTCTATGTTTCTATGTTTCTAAGTAACCCTCAGCCACACCAGTAGGCACTTCACTCCATTCTACCTCTCAAAAGACCAGGAGGCCCATCAATGCAATTCCACCTCCCAGACACACTCACAGACTGGGTCCCAAAACCAGACAGAAAGCCTTAAGCTCCAGTCCCCCCCCCCACACACACATGTTTTCCACACTATTGTGACACTTTTTCAGAATAAATGTCCAGATGACAGAATGAAAATGGCTGACCTCCTTATTGTATATGACTTCTTAAGTGATCCCATATTCCAGCACAGTTTGCGTCTCAAGTTTAAGCCAGAATGTAGGGAAACTAGCAGTGGTGTAGTCCTGTGGGGTCATGAGGGAGCTTCAATCCCCTACTTCATGTTGAGAGGGAGCTTTGCTCCCACACGTCTGATAGCAGTATGCATACTGTTGTACCATGATATAGTGCTCTGGCTGGTGTGTTAAGGTACATAACTAACAAGTAATAAATATCAAGCAGGCAAGTCTCTGTTACATCCCAGACAGCACAAGAAGAGAGTTTCAAGATCTGTCCGAGGTTTGTTTTGTTGACCCGGTAAGCCCACTAGGCCTAGAAGTCCCTTTTTCATGGGCGACTGGGGGGGGGAGGGGGGATACAGATGGCAACCAACTGAAATTGAACCAGATTAAGCTGTTGGTGGTATTTTTAGTGAATGAGGGAAATTTGGCCATGACACCAGGGAAATTCCCTACTCTGATGCTGCTGTGCTGATGTTTCTGCATTGTGGCCAGTAGGGGACAGGCCATTTCCAAGATGGCCACCCAAGTGGACAAGGGAAGGAGAAGGAAGTCTGTGGAGCAGGAGAGCTAGCCTCTACTCTTGCTCCAGGTGTTGTGGAGGCTCCAGCCGTGGATTTGGCTGAAATTGAATCAGATATTGAACTTCAGGATGCTTTTGTGAGCTGGGAGCAATCGGTTTTGATAAAACAAAGAAAGAAACTGGACAGTTGGAAATTGCAACAACAGGAAGAGAAAGGTATTGTCGGTATTTGAACCTGCAACCTCTACAGAAAAGTCGCTTATTAAACCTCTAAATGTGGGTCTGAAACAGGAAAATGCTGGCGATAATGTTTTCTGCAGAAATGGAAGAACCAATTTCATCAGATAGCTCCAAAGGAAGCGAGATGAATTTAAAACTGCAGGCTGACAGAGAAAGCCAAGATATTAAAACACAGCAAACAGACTGCAGGACAGTGGCGCAAAATATGGAGCAAAAAAAAGTACTGTGTCTTATTTAAGTTATAGTTCTGGCAGGATAGAGTTAGCAAAAGAGTTTGCCTCTGGTGTTAAAAAGAATGCTCTGTCCTTGTTTAATGAAGCTTCACTGCAGTGTGTTGAGCTCCCTGACTACAGCAGGTGTCAGCCTGATTGTAATGAAGAGCACAAAGGCAGAGTTAAGGCTGATCCTAAGATTGTCAACAGCTCTGTGGAAGAGAGCTTAGAGCAGCAAGGCTTGAGCTCCATTTCCCAAGAACAAATAATCTCTCTGAATTCAGTACAGGATGGTATTATCTCTGCTGCTAAAAGTGAGTGCTTACTGCCAGTTTCGGTCTCTGATAATGTCAAAGGAAGTAACGAAGTGAAGATAAATGATTTATCTGCACAGAATATATTGCCATCTACTTTTTGTGAAAATAAAACAGCACAGTTGAACAAGGTAGCTGGGTTTGTGTTCAAACAGCAGAGTCAAGAGATTTCAGCAACTGACTCAGCTGTTACATATCAAAAGACTGACGGTTCCCAAAGTGGGGCTACAGATTTCTTTTTTTTCTGACAAAATGACCAAAAAAGTCTACAGCTGATATACAGATGGCAGACCCTTTTTTACATAAAAAGGCTCACAAGATTCTTGGTCACCCCATAAAGCTTTAAGTGAAGCAGGGTGGAAACAGACAGTAGCTGGTGTATGGAAGCCTGATCCTGCTTGGGACTCGAACTTATCTTTATCTCAGCATTCTCCTGAGTGGATTCCAGGTGGCCAACAGCAGAAAGGGAGGAAATTCTCTTGCAGGAGCCCATTCGGTTTAGTACAGATGAGGTCACTGTACAACCTCCCCCTCCCTCTTCACAGAAGCCATTGATGTCCGAACTTTCTCAAATTCCCATAGGGAAGCAGCCCTAGGCGTAATGCTGTGAGGCTGAGGTATAAAGGAGGGTTAGAAACTAGGCCAGATAGGCATTATGTGGGAAAACCTTGTTGAAAGACTCACTGCATTTCACCCCTCAGGATGTTTATGCTTTCATTAATATTTCAGGGGGACAATTATGACATAAGTTTCGTTCTCAACAGGCTTTAGAGTTGTTCTGGGTTAGGTATGGTCAAGTTAAGTATTCTCCTATGTGGACACCCTTTATTGTTATACCACTCTCAAAACCCCTGATTAAGTTTGTTACAGTTATGTTCCGAAATGAAGGGGTATGGGTGGAAGACATAACCTTTTGGTTAAAAAAAAAATGTGAAGTACTAAGTGAGCCAGAGCCTATTTTAGATACAGAGGGGTTCTGGACTGGAGGATGGAAGTATAAAGTTAAATTAAGGCAAACAGAGGCTGGAATTGAACATATACCTAACTCCTTTTTGTTAGGAAAAGATAGAGGGGTATGTTTTACAGCGGGCAGCCCGTGCATGTTATAAGTGTGGGGCTAGACGCACCCTTTCAAGTGTATCACGATCAGCCCGTTGTGATAATATTGTGGGAGGTAGGACATTTAACCATGTTTTGCAGCAATCTATCAAGTTGCGATTTGTAGGAAACTAAAGGCCATGTGTTCAAACTATGTCCTTGGCTGCCCAAAAAATCCTTTCGTTCTAATTCTGAGGTTTTTATTCAAAAAGCCCAAGAATCCATGGTTAAAGCTACTCTCCAGGATACGTGCCCCCCTCCCCCTGCAACAAATCAGATGAAACTCCCTCTAGGCAAGAGAGAAATTGGAAAAGAAGGGGGTTTAAAAGGGAAGGTATTGAACAAAAAAAAGTTAAACTCACCAAGTGGGGAGGATCAGCGTGAGATATCCTCAGAAATGGTTAAGATAGTTAAGGGCAACATGGGTCCCCCTAACCTCTCAGATTTCCCTCCAGTGTGTTATACGGAAGGGGTCACAGATGCGGTGGTGGTGGCAGCCGCCGTTGATAAACCAGTGACTGTACTGCCCCAAAGAAGATCTTTACGGAATTCACTATCAAAAAATCCCCCACCCCAGTGGAACAGATTGATACCAGTAACTCATATGCGGCTCTGTTTTCCTCTTGGGGTAACACTGAGATAGAGGTTGAAGATTCAGACTTCAAAAATCCTCACTTTCAACCAGGTCACAAAATCACGGATAATTACAAGGATAAAAAAAAAGAAAAGAGGAAAAACAATGATTTAAATACTTAAAAGGTTAATGAGGTTGGTTTGGGGTTCTTTGAATGTTCATAGCTTATTGAATATGGTTATGCTTACAAGCCCTCTTTCATTATATACATGAATTTCCTGTTTCTGTTTGTTTTTACAAGAGACATGGATGTATTCCATAGATCAGTTGGTGGCATTTAAAAGAGATTGGTTTTGGGGCCCTTCATTTTGGTCATTTGGGAAGATTCTGCAGATGGTATAGGAATAGTGTTTAATTCATATGACTTCCAGTTACACAATTTGATAGATCTAATACCAGGAAGGGTCCTGATTATCGATGGAAGTGGCAAGGGCTAGCTATAGGTTTATCAACATTTATAACCCCAAACAAAAGCAGGTAGAGTTAATTGTCTTAAATCAGTACAGCCCTTTTATTAACAACAGTTAGAGTATTATGGGGGGACTTTAATTGTCCCATTTCGACCCATGCTAGTAAAAAATAAAAAACATACTGTGACTCTAATGCTTTATGTAAAATTATAAAAAGTGCTGGACTCTTGAACTGTCATAATGCTTTACAGGTTGGAGAAGGTTTTTGTTTAAAAGGGAAGAGATTTTCTCTAATAGATCATATGTTAGTGTCACCTAATATGCAAATAGAATCTTTTAAAATATTTCCTAGTGAATTCTCGGACCATTCCTTTCTATTAAGTTCTTTTAGCTTTTTCAGACAGGCAAGAAAAAGGCTAGTTAGATGGAAACTCAATAACTCCTCATTAGAACTCCCTTATATACAAGCTGGGGTGAGATACCTATTAAGAGCCAGGTTATCAGTAGCCTTTTATATTCAGATTTGGGAGATTGGTGGTTAGAGACTAAATCGGACTTAAGGAAATGGTTTAAATTGCAAGGAGTTAGAGCAAAGAATGACAAATTCCTGCACTATTTAGGTTTAAGACAACAATTACAGAGGCTTATGACTATAGCTTATTCTTCTAGGATGGATTACTCAGAACAAATTGCTAATCTTAAAGAAAAATGAAAGAGTTTCAGTATGATAGAGGGAAAACCATGCAGGCCATTTTAACTAATGGAATTAAAATCACCCATTGGGGATCCATTCAAATGTGTAAACAGGTAAGAGATTCTATGAAAATGGAGGAACTCAAAGATTCAGATGGTAATTTGGTATCCTCTGTGGCCCAACTAAGAGAAGTGATTGTAGAACATTACCACTCTTTGAAGCTCTTGAAACAATCCCCAATTCAGCTATGGCCGCCTATTTAAAAGATATTTTAATTCCAGTTAACCTAGTTGGGAGATCGGAGGTATGGGAACCTATCACTCCAACAGAGATTTCAAGCTCCATTAGGTTATTGAAACTAAATATTTCCCCGAATAGATGGGATTTCCAATAACTTTATAAATTATTTTCAGACGAACTTAGTCAGTGCCTATGTCTCTTATTTAGGTTTTTTTTGACAAAGCTACAATCTATCCCTCTTTACAGAAGGGTTATTGATTTATTTATTTAAGTCAGGGATAAGCAAAACATTACTAACTGAGACCAATCACTTTTTAAACTCTGATTATAAAATCTTTACTGGTATTTTAAATAATAGGCTGAAGAATTTAGCTAAAGAAGTTATTTCACCCTTTCAATATTGTGGGTTACCAGATAGAAGAGTCCAGTCTGCTCTGATGTTGATTCGAGATGTAACTGAGTATTTTACTGAGTTAGGGTCAACTAGATGCTTAATAGCAGCTGACTTAGAAAAGCCTTCGATAGAGTTCATTTGCCGTCCTTTTCCTTACCCTTAAGCATTATGGGGTTCCAAAGCAATTAGTGAAAATAATTGAGAAATTATATGATAATTATACAGTAATTCCATATTTAAAAGATCAGAAGGCGGAAGGTTTTAAGTTAACTACAGGAGTTAGACAGGGTTGCCCTCTAAGCCCTCTTCTTTATATTTTCGCTCTAGACCCCTTTTGCAAGCGATAGTTTCGAGACAGATTTGGAAGGGTGTTACAGTGAATGGGCAGAGGGATTTGCATTTAAGGATACAAGCCTATGCTGATGATTTAGTAGTATACTGGAAGATAAGGCCTCAGTAATTATTTTGTGACTGCATTTGAGGCCTTTGCAAAGGTATCAAATGCAAAAATAAATTTAAATAAAACAAAGGGATTATTTATTGGAGCTACTGGTGCTGAGGAAGTGTGTCAGGAGGTATTAACATCTCCCGTAAACCTCTTAAAATATTAGGGATATTGTTAGGTTCCCAGAACATGCCTGTTGAAAATTGGGAAGATGTCATTATTAAAATAGAGAAAAGGTTAATAGATGGAAACAGTGGAAAATGACCAAATTTAAAAGGGTTCAGGTAATCAAGCAATTTCTTCTTCCAACGATACAGTATGTGATGATGATTTTCCGCTTCCTGTGTTTCTTGAGACTAGAATATATAGTGTGTTTTTCAAATGTTATGGGGAAATCGCTTAAATCCTGTTAAAAGGAGCTATACGTATTTAATGAAAAATAAGGGTGGTTTAGGAATGGTAGACCCAGTGATTTTTGTGCATGCTTTGTTTTTATCAAACTCAATTAAAGAAGGGTTAAAAGTAGAACTAGAGGCAGTAGAGTCATGGAACTTGAAAACAATGGTAAATACTTTAAGAATTGTACATTATAGCCCCAAACTGAATCGCTACTTATATATTCCATCATATTTTAGGCCAACAGTCTCAGAAATTAGTTCAAATGGAAAACACAGAAACAGGTAATTCTGAATAACAACATGAAGGGGCTTTATCATTTTCTAATGTCGCTGACTCTTCCCTCAGAACCAGGATTTAAAATTGTCCTATGACTTTAAATTCTAGTGTATTAGCTCAATTAAACTGTAAGAGGATGCCTCAAAAACAATGGGAGACGAGACTGATCTTTACGGAAACTGAATGTCAGAGGAAAATATGGCACAAGGTTTTACAGGAAAGATTGTGCCCATACTTGATTGTATTAATGTAGAAGAATCGATGGAACATTTTTTTCTTAGATGTTCATATGACGGGTTTATGGTCATACCTAGAAAAGCTTTGGGATTTAAATGGTTAGGTAATATGTCTTATGAATTTTTGATTCTAGGATGTTATCCCAAGAATTTGTCTGAATTTCACGAAGAAACATTATCCTTATTTTTGGGATGTCTAAGATATTATTTATGGCAAGCCAGGGTTCAATGGGTTCTTTATCAAAGAGAATGCCTTACTCTTGTGTAAGTCGGTTAGTCATCAAAGGAGCTTATACTGATTTATACACAGGACGCATCAAGAGTGACCCCAGGAACTTTACGTAAATGGTGGAAAGGTTTTCTTCACTTTATTAAGTTCAAATAATAAGAGTTAAAAGTGGACTGGATATTTGTTAATAGTTTACTTCTCATGATTTTTTGTGTTCTCGTAGCGTTTACAATGTAAGACTTGCACATCTCTTTGATTTTGTTATGTTATATGTTATGGAAAAGTGTTGTTCTATCGATTATCCTACTTTAAAGCGTTGCTGTTTATGTTTTTTTATGTCAATAAAAACACCCCTACTCTCACAGCAGGGGGCTTGACTTCCTGGGAGCAGAATGGAGGATCCCTGTTTGGAGCCAGACAGAGGAGGAGGAGGAAGTGCTGATGTGGCAATGGAGGCTGGTAGCCCTACAGGAGAACAGGTATCCCTCTCTGTAGGTCCAGCACAGGAGATAAGGCTGGAGGAAATGTCTCATGATATGGAAGGCATAAGTGTGGAATATGGAGCCATAGCACCAACTGGATACATGGATTTCTGTGCTGCAGGCTTGCAGCAAGAGGTAGATTTTGTACAGGCGTTAAGTGGGAACAGCAACAGTGTTTATTATTGGTTTTATCAACCCCAGGCCATGGTAAAAGCTCAAGAGGTGATGTTCCTGCTCCTGATACTAGAATTGAGAACGAGAGTGGAAGCCTGAGCTCGGCTGTGCTGTGTATTGCTGTTCCACCCCAGAGAGAGGTTTTGATCCTGTTACAGAATGATGACTCACTGTCCTGTCAGGCTGCAGAGTTGTCACTGAATACAGTGGAATCCGTGACTGTAATGGGCTCTTCTGATGTGATCACAGTAAATAATGCCTGTAAATCTATTAATCCGGCAGAGGAAATTGTACCCAATGCAAGTACAGAGACAGTAACGACAATATGCAAAAATGATGCTAGCTTAAAGATGCCACTGGTGAGCGTGCAGCCGAGCAGCCTAGGGGATGGAAATGGTGATGCTTTGGCTGAGTATAGGCAAACTGGTTGGACTCTGGAGTTGGCACTAACGGGAGCTGGCTGGAAAAAAATGGAGGTTGGGGGGTAGGTTTCTGACCTTATGGACACCACGGTAAAAAGGAACCTGATAGAGGATTCCCCTGTGGAGGTACAGCAGGCTGATCCCTGTCCTTCAGTTCAGGCTGTAGTTGGGCCTGCACTATAAAAAGCAGCCCCTAATATTTTTTCCCCTACTGTTCATAGCAATGTAGAATCTAGAGAAGAGCTCCCTGCCCAGGTCAGAGGTACATGGGGGGAACATATGGATATGGATATGGAACACCCTATCTTAAAGAAAAAGAGGGGGTACAACCAGCTCTGCTATGGAAGCAGTTTAGTGTAACCCTCTTGTTACCCGGGGCTACTAGAATCCCAGTAAGACCTAGTGGTAGGCAGGGAAGGCAGCTTGTGAAACTCCAGTTAAATGGATTTCACACTGTCTCACTCTGTTCTCAGTCTCAGCTGAGACTGAGGGATGACATCACCATAGAACTATCGCAGCTGTATGAGCTACATTGGAATCTGCAGAAGGGAGTTAGATTAAAATGTTGGGAGTTTTGAACAGTCAGTGTGTAGTCTGGAATTGGAGATTATTGTGAGAGGAGCACAGCAGTTCTGTGCATAGGCTCTTGGAGCCTCAGCTCTGAAATAGAGCTACATTTAGGGAAAGGTGTGTATTTCCACCTAAAGAGGGACACAGTAAGCTGTTCTTTAAAGTGGTGGAGACCACTGATACAGGTCTCTGTGTGAGTTAGGTGGGGTAGCAAGGGGGAGAGGCATAGTCGCATTTGGGTGGAGGCCATGCCAGGAATGACAGCGGAAAGGGTGGGACAGTCTGTTCTGAAATATGCTAGAAGGCGAAGGGACAAGCCTCATTTAATTATACATCTTGGGACAAATGACCTGGCTGACAAGACAGTAGATACAGTCCAGAGGAGGTTTGAGGAACTAGCACAATTGTGTGAGGGGCAGGAAGATCAGTAACTTTTCAGGATACTTCCCTGCGCAAAGGCAAGCACAACAAGAAAGCTGAGAATAGAGGAATTTAATGGATGGCTAAGAACCTGGTGTTGTGCTAAAGGGTATGGGCTGTTGGGGGGTGGGAGGGACCTGGGAGGACAGTAGTCTCTATGCCAAGGACAGACTACACTTGAGTGAGGAGGGAAAGAAAGTGTTGAAACAGAGGATGGAGGAGTACATAGAGGAAGTTGGGAATTTAAACTAGGAGTGGGGGTGGCAGTTGGGGAAGAGATATGCAGAGACCACAGGTTGGGAAACCATATGAGCTTACCCCCCATAACAGTGACAAAGGACAAATGGAAAGTACTGTTGGTGATGCTAGGAAAGGAGGGCAGGATGGGGGAAAGGGTGGAAGGTGGTTACCCTTAATGCTAGGAGCCTTGGGAGGAAAACTGCAGAGTTACAGGTTCTCATGGCAGAGGGAGAGGTGGACATTGCATCCATCATGGAAACATGGGCCACCCAATACAATGACTGGGGCCTGTCTGTACCAGGGTACAGGTTATTTCGTAGGGACAGGTGATTGGGAAAGGGGTGGGTACCATGTGAAGGAAGGACTGAAGTGTGTAAGGGAGGAAGGGAGGAGGTAGTATGGAGTCACTTTGGATGCAAATCCAGGATTCCAAGAATAGGATTCTTAGAATGGGAGTGGTGTACAGGCCACCATCTCAGATGGAGGAGTTAGACAGGGAACTAGTGGGACAGATCAGGAGAACCTGTGAGAAGGGTAGTGTGGTGATTGTGGGGGACTTCAACATGCCAGGAGTGGACTGGAGCACCCTAACAACCAGGAACAGAAGGGAGCAGGTACTGCTGGATGCCTTCCAGGACAGCTTCCTGCTGCAAATGGTCAGTGAACCAACCAGGTTAGGAAATACCCTTGACCTTGTGCTGGCAAATGGGGACTTTGTGAGAGAACTTACAGTGGAGGAACCGCTGTCAGAGAGTGACCACCGCTCAGTATGGCTCACATTGGATATGGGCAAGGAAGGAGTGAAATCTGGCACAATAGTGCTGTGAACTTCAGGAGGGCTGACTTTGGGAGGATGGGGAAAGTGGTAAAGGGTACCTGGCCAGAATTCAGTCTAGTATGGACACTAACCAGAGGTGGAGCCCAGCTGGGATTAGTGGAGGCAACCAAAACCTGCTGCAAAGCCCAGAGCAAGAAGGCTAGGGCTAAGAAACCGATCTGGTTGAGCAAGGAGGTCATGGAAAAGGTAAGGAGGAAAAGAGCTGCCTTTAGGAAGTACAAGAAAACAGGGAGGGGGGAGGACAGGGAGGAGTACTTGACAGAATCGAAGGAGGTGACAAGGGCAGTAAGGGGAGCCAAAGCATCTACAGAACTCAGGCTGGCACAAGGCATTAAGAAGGGGAAGAAGGACTTCTTTAAGTACATCATGGAGAAAAGGAGCTGTAAGGACTACATAGTAAGGATTAGGAAGGAGGGGGGTTGGGTGGAAGCAGGGTGCGATAAGGCGGAAGCACTAAATGAGTACTTCTGCTCAGTATTTACTAAAGAGAAGAGGGGGGTGACACCCAGTTGGGAGAAATGGCAGAAGCAGGGGGAGGGTGACAGATGGGGAAATCATGGAGAGCAGAGTTCGAGAGGGTTTGAAGGCACTGAGGGTGGACAAGGCACCAGGCCCAGATGGCATCCACCCAGGGTACTGAAGGAGTTGGCAGAGGTCCTTGCAGGACCTTTGGCAGACCTATTTAATGCCTCACTACATTCGGGTGTGTACCTCGGGACTGGAGGATGGCCTGTGGTGCCCTCCACAAAAGTGGCCCCAAGGATGAACTGGGAAACTACAGACCAGTGAGCCTCACATCCATCGTGGGTAAGCTAATGGAGACTATCCTGAAGGAGAGGCTGGTGGCCCTCCTAGAGGCCAAAGGACTACAGGACAGCAGACAGCATGGCTTCATACGTGGCAGATCCTGCCAAACCAACCTGGTCGAGTTCTATGACTGGGTAACTAGGCAACTGGACAGGGGCCATGCAGTGGATGTCCTGTGTCTGGACTTCAGTAAGGCATTCGACTCCAGTGCCATGGAAGGCTGGGAAGGAAGAGTAGCACAGGGGCGGGTGCAAAGCTGGTGAGATGGGTAGGAAACTGGCTGCAGGGAAGGCAACAGAGAGTGGTGGTGGGTGGGGAGCTCTCACACCCAAGGGCAGTGATGAGCGGTGCTCCACAGGGCTCAGTGTTGGGACCAGTGTTGTTTGGGATATTCATTGCAGACATATCATGGGACATCAAGAGCAAGATCAGTCTGTTTGCTGATGATACCAAGGTAGGATCGGTGGTGGATGACCTAGGAGGATGGCAGGGGTTGCAGGATGATCTGGAAAAGCTTGAAACCTGGTCAGACTCCTGGCAACTGGGCTTTAATGCCAAAAAGTGCAAGGTGCTGCATTTTGGGATGAAGAACCCAAGGAGGAGTTACCAGCTAGGGGAGTGCAGCTAGCCCAGACAGAGGAGGAGGAGAAGGATCTGGGTGTGCTCATTACAGGGTCAACGAACAACTCGCACAATGTAGGAAGGCAGCTGCAAAGGCCAACAAAATGCTGGGTTGTATTGCAAGGGTATATCCTCGAGGAGGAGGAGGTGATTCTGCCACTGTATGGGTCATTAGTTAGACCACACCTGGAGTACTGCGTGCAGTACTGGCGTCCGCAGTTGAAGAGGGACATTAGGTTACTGGAAGGGGTGCAACGAGCGACAAAGATGATCAAGGGGCTGGGGACTTGTCACACGAGAGGAGGTTGAAGGAGTTGAACAGATACTCACTGGAGGAGAGGAGAGCAGGGAACATGATTGAAACCTTTAAATACATGAAAGGAATAAACAAGACGGTACAGAGGGGCTGTTCAAAGTAAGGAGGGAGGACAGCAGGGGCCATGATATGAGACTGGAGCGAGGAAGGTTCAGGAGGGAGATGAGGAGACACTTTTTACAGAGAGGGTGGTGGCTGGGTGGAATGCATTACCTGCTGAAGTGGTATGCAGTAGAACAGTGGACTGCTTCAAACAAGGATGGGACAGGACAAGGAGGAGGGTTAATGAAGGGAAGGTGGAAGGAAGGGGCAGCTGCAGAATAAGGGGTGCTAGCTGCACATTCGAGCAGACTTGATAGACCTCTAGGCCTTTATCTGCTGGCAAATTTCGTATGTTCATATGTTCGTATCCCTCAGGGGATGGGGAAGGAAGGTTTGCCTACTATTCCAGGGGCAACACCCTGGCTACTGTTAGAGAAGAAGCTGCCTTATTTTTCCCAAGAGTGTGGGGTACAAGAAGATTTTGAGATTTGCCTGTGGGGCACCTGCAACCGAAGGGTGAGTTCTGCTCTTTCTAAAGTGCCCATGTTTCATCCTGAACTGTGTTAAATTGGGGATTGGACTGCTGACGTAGTGGGAGGCATAGAGTAATAGGCTTAGCCAAAAGTTAAAGTATGTTCAAGTCCAGCACAAAGGGAAAGTCAAGACATGTAGAGGAGATGTGACATACGTCTCCCCAGTAATCTACATTGCCAAGCTTTCAAAAGAGTTGTTTAGTATCCAGAGAAATGGCCAGGTATGGATTGTGGGAGCTGGAGGTGGAAGACCCCCCATCTTTAGTAACCAGGTCCACCTCTATGGATTGGCTCTGTGGATTTCTACTTTGCCTCATGCACTTGGCCAGTGATGAGGGAAGTACCCAGATGTGGGATGGAAGGAAATTTCCCTTTAGGAGTTGAAGACTCTAAGGTGGTTTGGGGAGCCACCAACAGGAAAACTGGTTCATTCCCATATGGACCACGATCAAGTGGCCGTTGGGGGATCTGGACCATGGGAAAAACCCAAGTAGTGTACAAGTCGGGCTGTGTACCCAAAGCTGTGTGCAAGTCCGATCTGTGTGCCTGGTGGGTTCAGAGTCTGAGGGCTGGAATAGTGAAGAAGTGTTCTGTGTCTCTAATCTGCATTACCAGGAATGTAGCCCCATGGGGGTCCATGCTTTGTTTGTTTAGTTTGGATGTGAATAAAAGCCACACTTTAGAATCCCATTCCTGGTGTTGGACATTACAGTTATTGCTTCCTGTGTTCGAATTTACTTGGGTGCCCCTGTGCAGAGTAGCCAAATGTAGGCTCCCTGTGCCGAGTAACCTAGTCCTCCCCGAACCAAGTCCCCACCAGGTACTGCTGTCAGCTTCAACAGCATGCCACCTGTCATTTTGCAAAAAGGCAGGGGTCCGGGGTGTTACATTAGGAATTAGGAGTCTTTTTTTTCTGGTAATATCCCAGCCCAGAGGAAAAATGCAGTTCAGATACAGTACATGGGGGGTTTGCCTCTTCCTCCTGGTAGAGTATATATTGGTAAGACATTGATATAATATATAATATAATATAATTTCAATTTGGAATGGGTTACTGAAAGCATTGTTAGATATAGAAAATGCTGTAACTTCCAAGATTAATTTAGATAAATATTTATAAAATTTAGTATAAAGACATCCAATAATTTGGAGATGCACTTATATGGGCCTCGGCCTTCTGTGTCATGTAATGCTCTTAGTATATAATCTTAGTATAAAAGATTCTTTGAGGTTTTTCTCAAATGAAATATACACATTGATACATGCTACAGGTGATACTGTCTATGATGTAAGCTTTAAATACCCTGCAGGCCTTGATTGGTTTAGGAAGTCATATGATAAAAAAAGCACTTGTGTTATGGATTCCTTTTCATGTTACCCCACTCATGAAACCTGCCATTAAATAAGTAACAGTTTTGTTTTGAAATGAGGGAGTAGCTGTGCATGATGTGATTTACTGGTTGAAACAACGGTGTGTGGTTTTGGGGACCTTTGCCCAATTTTAGATGTAGAACACATTTGGACAGGGGGGTGGAAATATAAAGTCCATCTGAATTCTGGGCCACAAGGACCTAAACATTTACCTGGTACATTTTTTCTGGAATCTGAGAGGGGTCACTGTTTTTACCTGGGGCAACCTAAGACATGCTTCAGACGTGGTTCACATCTCCACCTCAGCAATGTATGTGATAGAATAAAATGTGCTTCTTGTCTCTCCTTTGGACATACAAATACAGATTGCACTGAAATGCAAAAATGCAATTTATGTGATGCTCCAGGTCATGTCTTTAGACAGTGGGAATGGGCCACACACAATCGCTATGACCGACCTAGTTAGGAGGATATAATGTATAAAGCACAGAGTCACAGTATTACTATTCAGAGACATGTTAAGGAAACAAACCAGAAGGATGCAACACTAGACTCACTGATACAGGGCCCATTAGGTGCCACAGATAGCCCTAGCCTGGTGTCTAAACAGAACCCCCCTCCCCTGTCTCCCCCAGCCTCTCCTGTCTGAATGTACAGAGGAAGAGGTTCCTATTGAGGAACATAATTGTGTGGAAACTATTCTGAAGGAGATGGAAATTGTGGCAGATTCTCCAGGGATACAACAATCTGCAGTGGACATACCAAGGGAAACCCAAGTGGCAGACTTAAAGGATATGCGCCCCCCGGAAATGACTGTGGTGGTTTAAAAAAAAAAACATCCACTGAAAACAGCAAAAAATAAAGTCAAAGTACAAAAAATGGGAAAGGAGGTGCCAGATGTCCCACTGTCAAATCCTTATGAAGTACTCCACCCTGTAGATACAGACATTGGAGACAAATGAGAAGATTCTATGACAATTTCCTCTATCAAAGAGTTGTCCTCTGACTCTGGGGAGGAAGATGTGATACCTGTGGACAAAGTAATACGAACTCACCTAGAACAAGGCAGCTCACAGCCTAGATGAAGTCAAAGGCTGGGTAAACAGGCTGTAACTTGATTATGTCCTACAGTTTCTTTTGGTGTTTCAATTTTGCTAAACTACAAGGTCACAACCATATATGTATATATATATATATATATATATATATATACACACATATATATATATATATATAAAATATTGCCGCAATTAATGTGAATAGTATTCATAATGGTCATAGACGTGTAGTGAACTTTTCAGTCCTCCGAGACTATCATATAGGTATAGCCTGCTTACAGGATGTACGACTGTATACAGTTAATGAAGTAGAAAGTGCAAACAAATTGTGGTGTTGGGGCCTGGCTTTTTTTCCTCTTACCCAGGAACATTGTGGTGGGGTGGGGGTTGTCTTTCAGGGTTGGGACTATATGGTCATGCGGGTGGTGGATATTGACCTAGGGACGGTACTCCTTTTAGATTTTAATAATAGCCAGAAACAATGGAGATTGATTTCCCTATATGCACCCCAAACTAAAAAAGGGAGGGCAGATTTGTTCACGGTAATAAAATCTTTTTTGTTTACTTCTTGACTTTTGATCTGGGCAGGCGATTTCAATTGCAGTTTACTCTTGGTTGGCACAGAGCTTAAGGGAAATAAATTGTACTGTGATTCAAATGCTTTAAATAATACAGTACAACAGACAGGGCTTGTTGATGTTTATAGGCAAGTTCATGCCTCTGGAGGGTATACTTTTTACAAAGCAAAATTGGCTGCAAGAATAGATCTGGTATTGATTGCTGCTTATTTGAAGTGTATACAGACTGCCACTGTTCCACTAGAGACTTCAGACCACATGATGGTGAAGGTCAGTTTGTCCTTAGGAGAGGGTTTCAGCCATGGAAGGGTCATATGGAAAATGAATAGTATGGTATTACAAGAGATGTGGTGTGTGGCTGGTATCCAGGACCTAATACGGGCTCGAATGTCAGTTATTGAACTGGAACAAAATGTAAGCCGGTGGTGGGTTCAAACCAAATTTGATATTAAGTCCTTTTTAAAAAAATGGTCATTCCATTCCCATTCACAAAAATACCTCCGATATCTGACCTTAAAGGGGCAATACATGACGGTGGTGGCATTAGTTAATGAGGGATATGGTGAATATGCTAGTCAGATTGCTCATTTGAAGCAACAAATGGAAAAATTACAGTATGAAAAGGCATCTTCTCTTTTGTGCAAACATCTTTTAAGGACTCCAGGAAAAACAGCCACAGGGGATATTTTTGAAAGTTGCAGAACAAGAGTGCAACAAGGAGTGATGGCTTCCCTAGGTCCCTTCTGCCCATCCTGGTGTTGTCCTGGTGGGTGTCCAGGTGGAAGTAAAAGAACCCAGGGCACTCTTTGCAAAAGTGCAGGGAACATTTCCAGTGTCCTGGCCAACATTCCCCTTCCCATAAACTGGTTCGTGCAATTATCCAGGCTGTGTGTGGGTGATGATGTGTGATACGGCCACCACCACACATTCAGTCACTTCACTACCAGTCTAGCATTGCTTGTAAAGTGCTTTGGGATACTGTGTATGAAAAGAGCTATATAAATGCTGATTCTTCTTCTTCTTCTTCTATGCATCCCAAAGGGAATGTGGCACACTTTCATGAAGATATTCTTCATGAGGTCCATCACCATATGGAATGTTTATATACGGCTTCTATGGTGTCACATGATATGATTGCAAACTTACTTCAACACTGTGTGCAGCCTCCTTGTGAGCCTAGTCTGCTTTCTGACATGGTAAAACCAATTACTGAACAGGAAATAAGGACAGCCATTGTATCATTAAATTATAATACAACTCCAGGACCTGATAGTTTAAACTCGGAGATGTATAAAGCATGTGTTTCAGAGTTGGCAAAAGTTTTATATGTGGTCTTGAATACGATTCTGGGATGGACAAGAGGTGGCCCCACAGTTTGGTCATGCAGTGCAACTATTTGTGTTTAGAAAGGGAGACAGACGTCTTTTTCAGAACTGGCGTCCACTGAGTCTTATGAATACGGACTTAAAGATAAATCTTGGCAAATCATCTCAAGATGGTGTCCCCCTTTCTCATTGACTCAAGTCAGGTATGTATAGTTAAAGGATGGGAAATAACAGATACTTTGATACTATTAAAAGAGGTGGCATCTCAGGAACAGAGGGATCTACTGCAGGGGATATCTGTTAAGTTTGGATCAGGAACAAACATTTGACAAAGTTTCACATTTATATCTAAAAATGGTATTGGATCATTATGGAATACCAAGTATCTTCACAAACTGGATTATGACGTTGTATGCGTCTGCTTCTTCCAGTCCATTAATAAGTGGACATGTGGGCAGACCTGTGAAAATTGCTCAAGGAGTCCGACAGGGATGCCCCATAAGCCTTATACTGTATATGTTTAGTTTAGATCCAGTACTCTGTTTGATTGGACATAAGACCGAGATTAGAGCCATTCATATTCTGGGGGTAACGACAATGGTAAAAATACTAGCTTATGAAGACGACATCAGTCTCTTGGTAGAGGATAAGGACTCAGCAGAATGTGCATTAGGAGTGATCCAGCATTTTTTGCAACTTACAGGATCAGCTTTGAATATTAGTAAATGTTGTTGGTATATTTTGAGTCCCAGTACTCCTCCCTTGAGAGAAATACAAAATATTCGTATGTCAACTGACTGTATAACAAATTTGGGTAATATATTTGGGTTGGGAGACATGGCAAGGGTGAATTGGGGAAAGGTTTTGGAGAAATAGTGCTGAGAAGGTTAATCAGTGGAAAAATTGGCAACAAACAAAAATGAAATGTGTATCAATTATTAAGACTTTTTTTTTGCCCCTGTTAACATTTGTGAGGGTGATGTTTCCTCCCCCGAGTTCAATGGACTTCACCATTTTGAGCCAGACATTTCAATTACTTTGGGGGAGTCATTTGAACTCCATTAAGACAGAGATCCTGTATAGAAACATCAAGGCAGGTGGTTTACAGATGCTGAACCCTATTAGTTATTTACATAGTCTATTTTTTTAACACAATATCAGTTTTTCTTCATCCTGGTGAGAGAGGGTGGAAATGGGTGGCAGCCCTTTGGGTGGTACCATTGTTACAATTGTGGGCACAGGGTCTGCTAAGCACATGAAAACAAGAGATTTGGCCTCAATTTGTGGTACATGGGTTAGACAAAATACAACGCTGGAAACTGACTAAAGCACAGCTCTCTGTTCCAACCAGGAAGATGCTGTATTTAACAATTCCGGAAGGGTGTTATCAAATACCAGTAGCATATGCTTCACTGTGCTGTGAAGGTCATCCATTAGTAGAATCTTATTTAATTGATAAAAGAACTCCACCATGGATGTGGGATGTACTATGGCTGTGTATGCATGGCTGGCTTGGGGTTAAGGGTAGTGCTAAACATAAATGCCTTGAGGAGAGATATTGCCCCAGGGAGTATTGTCAGAATCAGATTAAATCACAAGAGCATTTTTTTATTCACTGTCCCTATGCTGTGAACTTTTGGATTAAATTGGATCACAAATGGGTTGGGGTGGGATGGACAAAAATTACGTATGTGAATCTTGTTATAGGGACTGCACAGCTTACCTTGCAAATTGATGCTGGAACGATATGATTGAGTTTTATTATTATAAAGCTTTTGATGTGGCAGGCTCAATGCAAATTTGTTCTGCAACAAAAATACATTTCCCCACAGATTCTGATATGTATGATTGAAAAAGAAATTGTTATTCATGCAGACTTTGACAAAGAGAAAATGTCTTGGGAACAGAGGAAAAAAACGATGGAAGGATGTTCCACTATACTGTATGGACTATGAACTTCCGCAGATCTGTCAGAACTGGTTTAATTTGTGATGCAATGGATGAGGTGGTGGGGTGTGTAGTGCTGTGTGCTTTTTTCACATGGGTGTGGAAATAATGTAGCCCATAAAGGTCTACAGTTCTCAGAAGTGTCCTTTACTGAATATATCGTGACGTCTTTAGTTTTATTGTCTTGGTTTTGGTGATGTTGACTTTATGTAGATTTTATTTTTGGGGGCATTATCCAAATGCATAGAAGCTTGCTTTCTGATATTTGGTTTGATTTATGTATGTATTTTGTAATGGTGTATGTAATTTGCATTGTTTCTGATTTTTGTGGCAGCTATGTGTTGTGAGTATTGAAACTGTATTGTTTGCTGTTCCAATATTGTATATATTATTTTCTGTAATAAAATTTCCCCTACTCTTTTTGATATTCCACCTGAACTACCACCAATCCAGGCAGATGGGACCTCGGTTTAATATCTCATCCGAAAGACAGCACCTCAGAAGTGCAGCACCCCTCTCATGCTGCACTACAGTGTCAGTACTGGGACATTAACCCAAGTGCCAGATGTGGGAACTGAACCCACAGCATTCTGATCTCCCGGCCTCAGCAGCGAGTGTGCTGCCTACTCAGCCACTGACACTGATGAAGGTGGATGAGTTTTCTGCATTGACATGTTTGTGTGATTTTTATACTGTAAAAATATTTATAAAAAGCATTGTGGGGTAACTGCAGTTGCAGAGTTTGGTAATGTTTTGTAGGAGGACTGAGGCCCAACTAGCTGTCATTATGCTTAGCTTTGCAGTGTCAGTGGCTCAGTATGTAGCACACTCGCCTCTGAGGCCAGGATATCAGGGGGCTGTGGATTCAGTTCCCACATCTGGCACTTCAGTTAATATTCCAGTACTGACACTGTAGTGCAGCATGAGAGGGGTGCTGCACTTCTGAGGTGCTGTCTTTTGGATGAGACGTCAAACCGAGGTCCCATCTGCCTGGATTGGTGGTAGTTCAGGTGGATGTTAAAGATCGCATGGCACTTATTAAAAAGAGTAGAGGATTTTTTTTATTCAGAACTTGAAAGAAACTTTACAGAAATTACACCAAAACATTAACATGAAATCATAAAAAATGAAAACAGAAATAAGTATTACATCATACCATCTTTCTCATAACACCAAAAAAGGAAAAAAAAATAATATACAAGAACAAGTCCTAAAAACTGAATCCCCCAACCCTAGTAACAGAGTGAAAAAGGAATAATATCCAAACTAAAAGTAAATCATTCAAACTTACATTCATCATACCATTCCATAAGAAAAACTGAACACAGTGAAAAGAGGAATCATAACAAATATAAACTACATATGAAAATGTATATTAATGTTAATACATAAAAATGTTCTCAAAAAATGTGTGCAAAACATAATGAAAACAAGGAAGTATATCTTTAACAAAAATAATATTCCCTGAAATAATGTAAATTCAGAGATTGTAGACTTACAACCAACTAGCCTGACCACAATATCTACAGCATCCTGTATCTAGCCAATTTAAATGCTTCCAATACTTCAGAAATTGAACTTTTGAAACTTGAACCCGTTCAAACTGTTTAGTTTTTAAAATTGTAGTTTGTATTTTCCAGAACAATTGTACTGGGGTCAGGTATTGTTGTAAGGACCATGCACATCAAGATTGCCAAATGTGATATTTAATACATGATAAAATTACATAGATAGTATCAGAAAAAAAAATGACTCCAGGAGTGAGGTAAAATACCCAAAAACAAAATATCAGTAGTGAGGTTTTGTAGTGGTGTACCCACCCACTGGCTACCTGCATAGGTCCAAAATTCCATTACATATGGACATTCGAAAAATAAATGTTGAACTGTATCAAATGGAGCAGCACACATATTATGTCTCAGACACCCTCTGTCAGAAACACCTTTATGTTTAAGATTCCCCTTAACATTTAATTTTTGGTGTGCACTAAGCCATACCACATCCCACATATATGCAGGAACCCGTGTGAACGTCAGCATATTACTAATTTGTGACAGTTGGAGAGGTGAACAATCAACAAAGGCTGGAGGAAGCAAAAAAAAATCTTTCCATAATACTGTCATAAAGTGTCTTCCTATGATAGGTTTCTAAGTGAATTCTTAGGACTCCTCATACTTTCAATTTAGAAAAACAAGATTTAAAATATTCAGGAAGCCCTACTAAGGAGTTTTGTTTGGGTATAGAAGAAGTAGATTCCCAAGATTGGAGCCAGGGGGAAACAACATCCCATACCCAACCCACCCAGATTTTTCCAGCCTTGTTTAGAAGAGGACAAATATTTTTTGTAACAAATAAAGAAAAGAAAAATACTATAGGATTCACCATTAAAATCCCACCTAATCTAAAATCTTGATACAGTATTCCTCTCTTAATGGGATTTAATCTGCTACCACATATAGCAGAAAAAAAAAATCCATAAATGACAGTATCTAAAGATGTGTGGGGGGGGGACAGCCCCTAAATATGAAAACATGCTTAATAAAAAGGTTGTAACCATATATACTATTTTCTTTTTAGACATCCTCCATTTATTCCATTGTTGAACTTTAAGACAAGCATCCAACAAAAGAAGGTCCCAATTATATCTAGCTGAATCATTCAAACTCCAAAAAATCCCTAAAATCTTACAGGCACTGGTGCAAACAGGTATGTCCAGAGACTCCATAGTGACTAAAGGCTCTATATTTAGAGGAAAATACTTACTTATTGTAAGATTCAATTTAGATCCTGAGCCCTCCGCATATGCCATCAGCAAGGATGCAGTAGCATGGCACGATGGAAGATCTGCCAAAATAATGCAAAGATCATCAGCATAAGCAATAGTTTTAATTTCTACATAACAGCTATTGATGGACAGACCCCTAATATCCTCTGTGGCATTAATTTTGGTGATGAGGGGATCCAATGACAAAATATATAAAAGGGGACTCAAAGGGCACCCCTGCCTAACGCCTCTAGAGACTATCACTGAGTTACCTAACCAGCCATTGACCAACAGTGTTGCCAGAGCATCTCTATAGCAAGTTTTAAGCCAAGTAATAAAAATAGATGGGAATCCCATATGTTCCAGGTAAGCTCAAATATAATCATGTGAAACCCTGTCAAATGCCTATTTTTGATCTAGGCTAATAATAAAACCCATAAGTTCTCCTGAAAGGCCTCTAGAAAACAATTCCCTTAATAAAATGAGTCCATCTGTAATAGATCTTTCAGGGACAGAACAAAACTGTGTTGGGTGAATGATGTCCTCTAGGCAAATAGATAACCGATTACTGAGAATTTTCATAAGCAATTTATAATCACAGTTTAATAGAGTGATAGGCCTCCGATTACTAAGGGAGTCTCTAGCACCCTGTTTATAAAGTAGAATAACTAACCCTATATACATACTGGAAGTAAGGCTGATGTCTGTAAACTATTGGAAAAAAGATAAGCTAGTTCCTCTGCCAAAAAAGGTGCCATTTGTTTATATAATTCATTTGGCAGCCCATCAGAACCTGATGTTTTCCCCATTGGAGAGCTGGAAATAACTCCCCTAATTTCTTGTACTGAAATAGGTTGTACTAAAGTCAGAATAAGATATTCTGGAACCAACCTAAGGGGACAGGAGGACAACCAGTTCTGTATGTATAAACCAGTAAGCTGTGGGTCTGCAGTAAATAGAGACCTAAAATGTCTCTCTATTTCTCCCAAAATATCATCTTTGTCATGGATAACCTCTCCTGTGGGTAATTTAAGAAATGAAATATCTTTGCTTTGCCTAGAAGCTTGACAAAAGTCAAAAGGATTGGTATGAACTTGAGTGCCCCTGACTCCAAACCTTTGTTCCTGCCTTAAGGAAGACATTCTGTCATATTGGAGTTTGGTAAGTTTGGTTTTCAGATTTTGAAATACCTGGGTATCACATTCAAGACCTTGTAATATACGTTTCTGAAACTCAAGTAAAGACCTTCTGCTGGCTGAATACTCCTGTGATTTATATCTGCCTAATAATCGGCCTATAGTCTGAAAAAAAAGCTGAAACTCCTTTTTCTAATCTTCCCACCATTCTTGGCTATTGTCATATAAAAAAATAACTGATTTATGGGCAGTAATAAAGGCCTGAAAACCCTCCATAACTTCTGGAATGTCCAACAGGGATAAATTCAATTTCTAACATCCAGACTCCTGAGAAGTTTTGTGACAGTTTGAAAAAGTGACACCTAGAAGTGCATGATCAGATGTGGCTACCAATAATACTATGGGGTCCCTGGCCTGTAAGGAGGAAGACACAAACCAATAATCAATCCTGGATGATTTCGTCCCCAGAAAAAAAGTATGTGGAATTGAAGTATGTGAGGAATAAACATCTATTAAACCAGACTGGGTGAGCAAAGAATTAAAAAAATGGGTATCACAATACAATTTTGAAGAGGCAAAATGCCTGTCTTGGGCCGAACAGTTAATATTGAAATCACCTCCAAACAGAACATTTCTACTGGTATAAAGCAAAGGACGAATGTGTTTTAATAAGGAGAGTCTTCCAGATTTTGATTGTGGGCCATAAATATTAATTAATCTGAAGTCAATGGAGGCCAAAGTAACATCTAAAAGAAATGCTCTGCCAGGAAAAATGTCCACCATATGAGTAACCTGTACATGAGGAGTAGTAAAACAAATTCCCAGCCCTGAACAATGGTCCCCCCCAGTCCAATAACTAGGGCCCCATATCCGTGCCTCAGAAACTTTGGCAAAATCCTGTGATGAATACAATCTGGTGTCTTGGAAAAACACAATATCATACAAAAAAGTGGAAAATAATTCAAAAGTAGCTAACATCCTCATCTCAGAATGGATACTATTAGTATTGAGGCTAGCTACTTTTAAGTCATAACTAACAGGATCAGTAACAGAAGCCACAGGTTTAAGTTTCAGTGGTTGATAATCTTAAACTCTTTCTGGTACCTACCCTGGGTTTAGAACTAGGTTTTTTTCTGACTTTACTAGGAGCAATGGTACCAGATTCCGGGTCAGAAACCATTCCCTTCTGAGAGGAAGCCATGGAGACAGAATCTGAATCCAGATCTGCTCCATCCAAATCAATAGGTAAAACAGAAAATCTATTTTCAATAACAGGAACCCCCATTACTGATGGTGGAATAGAAGATAGTATGGGTTGAGAGCAGGTATCTTCAGTGTGATGGGAACTAGGGGGGGCAGGAATTCCCTGAGGTACAAGAGGAGGAGGCACAGACATATTACAGTCAAGTACTTCCTGGGGTTCACAAGGATGATCTGATGCCTGAAGTGGAGGCACAGTTACTATCGTCCCTTGAGGATCTGGGGATGTATTTGCCACAGTTGAGTTTAAAACAGGGATAGAGGTACTAGTGCTAACAACAGTAAAGTGTCATTGACGGCCCTGTTGCTGTCTTAGGGGCTGTGGGACAGAAGAAAATGGAGGAAGTGTAGAAACATGGGATATTTTGGTAGCTCTGTGCACATAAAAATCTTGTATACTGTAATCTGCTTCACCAGTATTGTGTGCAGCCCAGGGGCACTCAGTAAAATTATAACTCCCTTCATCACAAAGATTACATTTTGGAGTATTAACACAATGCACACTTGAATGCCCAATATCCCCACAATATGTACATTACTGAATAGTGCAAGTGGAACTAAGGTGCCTAGGAGAGCCACATTTAAAACATCTTTTGGACTGACCTGGGTAAAAAATAAAACCCTTGTCCCTGCCAGTATAAAAGCAATTTGGTAGATGTTCTAGGCCTTCAGCTGTTTGATTGAGTTTAATCTTTATTTTCCACCTCCCATTCCAAAACCCCTCAGTATCTAATATGGGGTCAGGGGTACCTGTATTTCACAATATTTTTCCAACCAATAAAGAATGTCAGAAATATTAACCCCTTCATTTCTAAACAATACTGTGATAACTCGAAAAGGCTGTTTCATCAGAGGGATCACCTGAAAAGGTGTCCACAAGGGGTTAGTTTTTATTGACATATGTTTAATCCAAAAATGTTCCAAGTGATCAGGAGTCCTGAAACTAATATCAAACTTATGTTCCCAATGGGCATGAATCAATGCATAAACCTCGGAGGGTGTGAAGCCCAGGGATTGTTTCAATAACATTTTCCCCACAAAGTATCTATCTGGAGCTAGGTCCATACCTCCTAAATATCTCAGCCTAATAGCACTACGACGCTTGGCCAGTTCAATGGGTTTACAAAATAAGTCAGCATAAGAAGAACGTTGAAAAGTGTCAGGTTTCTGCACCTGATCAAGTCCTTGTGTGTCCATAGCATTGTCCATATCATTCAATTCAATATCAGTATTTCCCTCAGGAAGCTCTTTTTTCCCAGTAACCTCCAACAAAGAGGAAGGAGAACCCATCGAATGAGGGGGATCAGGGAGCGTGGAATTGTTACCTGCTATAGTAGTAGTAGTATGCACAGTCAACTTAGGCCCCGCTCGTAGCTCCAAAACAGTTTGTAGAATGTTCAGAATCTCTTGTAAAGAAATATTTGAAGTGGAACAGAACCTGAAATGACCACAGAGGATGAATCTTCAAGTATGATAGGATCAGCACTCCAATCGCCATTACCGCGCTGATGCCAGCCAGCGTCTCTCTCAAGGCCCATTCAGGGGACCACCCTGGATCACCCGGAACCATGCACAATTCCAAATTGGACTGACATCCTTCTTCCAGTGATGTAGTCCTTGTAAAAAAAGCTTTTGGCAACTGGGAGGAAGCTGCTTCAGGACCGCATTTCCGTTTTTTCTCCAAATCTCTATTAAGATGTTCCCGATGGAGTTCATCCTCCAAAAGAAGGAGTTACTGCTGAAAGTAAGCCCGTTTTTCAGCTATTGATAAATTTTGGGGCAGCATAGATACTGATGCTTCCAAAGCATTGTCATCAATGACAGGTGTACTAGAGATTCTGAATTCTTCCACTCCGGTTGCCTCCGGAGTTTCTATCGTGGGGAAGGAAATTTGCTGAAAAGCGCCCAAATCCACACTAGCATCCTCCTCACAAACATGACTGACTCCCTCAGTCTCCAACTCCAAACTGAGCTCTACCATCTCCACAGACAGACAGACAGCGCCACCCATCTGCAGAGTAGGGGAAGTTTATTGAAAAAAACACAACATCACCAAATCAAACAGATTCACATGATTATACAAAAATCAAATACAGGAATACACTTTGTTAAACAAAAAAATCTTTCCAAAGAGAAAAAAACTTGACTTCAGAACACTTCTGTTTGTCCTTAGATTTAACAGATAATAAGCCAGTCTCCACTTGAGATAATATCGTGGATACAGGAACCAACTGTTGTTGAAAAATAAATTGACATCTAGCCTGCCAGAGATAAAACTGAATAAAGGAAAAGAAAACATTCAATGTGCTGGGGTGATAAGACTGCCACATTCCTGTATAATCCCCTAAAATTAAAACTTTATATGTTACCTGCTGCAATGTAGGAACCCCCCAATGATCAGATGCCTCATACCAAAAATCTTTTGCAAAACGACAATCAAGAAAAAACGTGTAAGGCTTTCTTCAATAGAAATACAAGAAGGTCTTAAACAATATCTTTCAGTTAGCGGTTTATATTTAAGATTCCCACGCACCCCAAATTTCCCATGTATAGATATCCAAACAATGTCCCATATAAAATTCAGAAGTCTGTAATCAGTTAATTTATGTAGGGCAAAGGACATTTTGGTTGGTACACATTCTGGAAAAGTAAAATAGAGCCCTGAACTGTAAACACAATATAACTATAAAAGTTTTTCTAGAGTGAGAGATGAGAACAGAAAATAATATATTCCACTGCCTACATTTTTTTAAAGTTGATACCCCATAAAAGAGGTAAATGATTTTGTTTTAGAACTTTTGGAGGATCATGTAGTCCATTTCTGAAAATAAGGATTCCAAAGAAAATGAGACCAAGATTGCCAAAGCGAACAAGTGCGATTCAAAAGAAAACCAAAGAATTAAATAAAAATGGAATGAAAAAACACTATTGGGTTTATCATGGCCAGGCCCCTTTTTTACTGGTAAGTAAAGAAAATCTCTGCGAACTGGGTTTAGACGATTCCCCCAGATCATTTGAAAAAAACCACTATAAAGTCGCGTTTCTAATGAAACAGGTGGAGGGTATAAATAACTGAGGTATAAAAATATAGGAATCAAAAATTGCTTAACAATATAAACTCTTTTTCTTTTCCCAAATTTCCAATGTTTCCAAATATTAACTTTAGATTCACCCACTTTTAATTGCTGTTCCCAGTTAAAAGTGGCCATGTCACTCAAACCAAACCAAATGCCTAAAATTTTATTTGGTTGTGATGAAAACGAAATGCCCCCAGTATCAAAAAGGGAATCTTGTTCGGGGTTTAAAGAAAAAATAAAACTCTTTGAAACATTAAGCTCTGATTCAGAAATCTTTCCCCAGTTCTGGAAACAGTGCAAGGCCGTCTGAAGGGAGGACTTATCCTTCACATACAGAGTTACATCATCTGCATAAGCTGTTATTTTCACTTGTGGCAAGGAAATATCAGGGGCCATACCTATAATACCTGTATGCTCCTGAATATATCGAACAATGGGATCTAAGACAAATGCATACAAGAGAGGGCTCAGGGTACAACCTTGTCGAACTTCTCTAACCACAGAAACAGCAGGCCCCATTCGTCCATTCACTAAAGGATGTATTACCGCTCAGAATATAGAATAGAATCCAATGTACAAAGGACTTAGGATCTTGTAAGCTAATAATAAAATTGAACAAGTAAGAGTGTGCTTACTTTATCAAATGCCTTAACCTGGTCCAAGGCAACAATAAAGCCCGACCCTCTACCCCTGCTACTGTTTTCAAATAAATCCCGTAGTAAATATAGGCTATGCTGAATCTTCCTATGTGGAACTGCACAGGATTGAGCAGGATGAATAAGAGAATCCGAGACAAGGGACAACCTATTTGTGAGAATTTTGGCAAAGAATTTGTAATCACTGTTGAGAATACTTATAGGCCTCCAATTAGTTAGTAGGGAGGAATCACCTTTTTTAAATATGAATTTTAATAAGGCTATATTAAACGTGGAAAACTTAAACCAGAGGTTAGGATAAAGTTAAATACCATAGGGAGAAAGATACACATATATGGCAGGAATGTTTTATAAAATTCATTTGGAATGCCATCCAAACCAGGGGATGTTTTAAGCTTAAGAGATCGTATAACCCTCTCAACTTCAAAAGAAGAAATGGGTTGTAACAAGTGGGATTGATATGTGGCTTCCATAGCTGGAAGGTAGGGCAAGAAGTCCTCCGGCAAATTACCACCAATATCAGGATCTCCTCCAAAAGAATCCGAAGCAAAGTTGTGTACAACAGACATCATCTCCATTTCAGAGGTTACTATTTTACCATTAGAGGAAGTTAGTCTAGACATTAAAGTTCGATCAAGACGGTCTTTACATGCCAAGTAGGGGTCAGAAGTGGGTTGTGTCTGGACACCAAATCTAAACTCCATATCAAGGGACCTAGCCCTATTATATTGGAATCTAGACATCTGCTTCTTAAGTTCTGAAATTTGAGATAACAAAGGGAGTCTGTCACCAGATGGTAATGACATCAGTTTATAGAATTGATCCCGATATTTTAGGTATGTGAGATACCTAGAATTGGCCTTGTGTTTCCCTCTAGAAACTAGAAGAGTTTTAATCTCAGCTTTAGTATCCATCCACCAAGAAAAAATATTCTCATAAAACAGAGGTAGATACCGTGCAGTGAATAGATCCTGTAGGGCAGAAATACAATCACCCTCATCCAGGACAGACACATTTAAACGCCATCTGGGGCCAGCTGATGGTATTTTAGGAGGAATATCTGCTAAACTCAAAACCCCTATTAAAAGATGGTGATCCGAAAACTCTATTGGTTTTATGTAGGTAAGATAAGGTTTCAGGAATTTAGATACAAAAAAATAGTCAATACGGGAAGAAAATACATTTCTGAAGTACGAAGAACCCCCCGTAGCATGTAATGTCCTGTAAACGTCCGACAACCCAGCCGTTTTAATAATTTGTCGTAAAGCTAGGGAATCACAATACATTTTCTGCTTAAAGTCCCCTTTAAATTTAACATCAATGTCGCAATTAAAGTCACCCCCCCAAATAAAATGTTTTTGTGTATAGAGAAAAGGCTTAATATCCTCAAATAATTTAATACACGCAGATTTCGTTTGAGGGGCATAAATATTCAGTAATCGGTAATCAAAATCATGCCAGGAAAAATCTAAAAGCAAAGCACGTCCAGGACAGATATCAACCAGTTTAGGAACCCTAAAAACAGTGGAAGTAAAGAGAATACCAATCCCATCAGCTGCATCAGGCCCAAAAGTCCAGAACGAAGGACCCCAAACCCACCTTTTCTGTGTTTGTTTAACTTCAGCAAGGGAGGATAGCCTAGTCTCCTGTAGGAGAATTATATCCACCTGTAAAGTACTAAGAAAAGAAAGGACTGCAAGTCTCTTCTTGAAATTCTTTATACTACAGACATTATAGGAGGCTATTCTGAGAGTTGCCATGATGAGGGGGTTTTAAGATCAAGTTCCAAATTTCTGGAAATTACTTGCTTTCCTTTTTTTTCCTTTTTTTCCCTTTTTCTCTTTAGCAAGTTCTGTTGCTTTACTATCATCCTCTTCTGAAATTAAATCTGAAATGTGGGAAGTATCTGATTCTAAATCAGAATCCCGCCCTTCCACCTGTAATGGAGAAAAAAAATTTTCCACAGGAATAGAGGTAGCAGATGAGGATTTACTGTAGGCTCTAGTAAACCTTCGGGGCTTCACTGTCTCGAAGTGGGGGGGCATGGAAGAAGACGCCTGTTGGTAATCAGAGGTATCAAGCGGGGAGGATAAAAGAGGGACCTCTGCAGCCAAGGGAATTACCTTACTATCAGGTAAAGGAGGTTAATCCACCAATTTAGGTGGAGAATCAGCCTGACTTCCAGATGTATGTATGGGTCCCGAATCAATAACTGTTTTCTTCTGAACCTTGTGAATTAAGATATCGGAATCCCAACCTCCTGATTTATTATGAGAAGCCCATGGGCATTGGTGAAAGGCATGGCCTTTGTCACCACAGAGATTGCATTGAAAGATGTTTTGGCATCTCTCGGCCACATGCCCAAACCCTCCACATAATGGGCACTTCAAAGGTCACAGGAGCTACTCAAGTGTCATGAGCACCACATTTATAACAGGCTCTAAGGCTGACCACTATAAAAGCGACTCCTCTGTCCTTTCCTAAAAAAACTATTGGGCAGATGAACAATTTCACCGTTTATTTGGGGTAACTTCACCTTAAATTTCCAGCTCCTGTCCATATACCTTCCAAATCTAGGATAGCTTGGGGCCCCATCACCTCACATTTGTTTTTCAACCATAAATGAATGTTACCAACATTTACACCTTCATTCCGAAACATAATTGTAACATATCGAAACACAGGCTTTGTAAGGGGAATAGCATAAAAAGGAACCCACAAAGGGGTATTTTTCAGAGAGGAGTATTTATCCCAGAATTTTTCTAAACCTTTAAACATCTTGAAACTAATATCATAAGAATCTTCCCCTGAAATATGAATTAAAGCAAAGATATCTACAGGAAGAAAATTCATTGAACCTTTCAGTAGAGAATTAGCAACATAGTACCTATCAGGGTGAGTTTGCAGACCACCCCTATAAGCGTAAAGCGAACAGCATTTCTTCTGGGTGCTTGTTCCAATTTATTTTAAATAAATCAGACATTATTGTTTAGGCTGCTGAGAACAAGATTGTACCTCTACGGAGCTGAATCCTGAATGCTAGTAACAACAGGTTCAATATCCCCAAGAACTTGGTCTAGGCAAGGCCAAAGAACGTGCCTCAGAGCTCTGAGCAGTATTAACAACACCCCCCCTTTATCCTGAATGTCCATACCTGAGCTCAGGTTTGTAGAATCGTTGGCATGCATATTTGGAGTCTGAAAACTGTCCGTCCATGTAGGGTCTGGAATCCATGTGCCTGATGCAGATTTAGTCCAACCAGCATCCTGCAAAACCTCCTCCGATGACCAGTCCATAGTGGGGTAAGAGGATTTCCATTGAGGCAGCCCGAATTGTGTTTTTAAAGTTTGCGATGTCGTAGGTGCAGTGGGGGAATCCAGCATCCACGTTTCCTGGTCTGTAGAAGCACCCAACCTTGGTTGCGCTAGAAAAATGGTCCCCTCCTGTATTTCCTGTGGTGCACACACAGAATGAGTCCGACTGGAATCTCGCACCTTGCAATGAATTTCGGCAGACATCGTGGTAACCATGGAAAGAAAAATGCCATCAGAGCCTTTATTTAAAGCAACATCTCCCGATTCAGACCACGAATCAGTCTGAGGCTTCTCCTGTGATCGAGAAACACACTAAGCTCCAGAGGTAAGGGAACCTCACAAATCAGCTGTCCTGCATCGGGTTCCAGCGAACCTGGTAACACAACCTCCTCCTCCATGGAGCACTGAGAGAGCACTGAGCAACCTCTCCAGATTACCCAGCAGCACTCTCCCTCGTTAGCAAGCGCTAACAGAGTAGGGGAATTCCCCCGGTGTCCTGGCCAAATTTCCCTCATTCACTAAAAATACTACCAACAGCTTAATCTGGTTCAAGGTCAATTGGCATTCATCTGTATCCCTTCCCTCAGGTCATGCCTGAAAATAGGCAGGATTTGTCTAGTGCACTTACCTGGTCAACCAAAACTAAATAAATAAAGAAAATAAAGTAGTTGTTTATTTCATGTGGAATTTGTTGTCTTATGTACGTGAAAAAACAGAACACTGTCTTATAGAAAAACATTAATACAGACACTGTATTTTGAGGCCTATTCAATAACATGGGATTGAAAAATATAAGCCCTTTCAGTTTTAAGAAGGTTGGGCCTCCTAATGCCCTACCTGACATGTCTGGATGGGGGGGTGTGGGGGGCTGGAATGTTGGGAGTAGTTTTGAATGACTATCCTAGTTTGAAAAGGAGCTGCGAGCCTATGCAAACATATCAAAGCCTTAGTTCACTACTGAGTCTTGATTCAACAAAGAAAGTGCCATGTCAGTAGTTCTGTCGATATGCTTGTCTCTCAGGCTAGAAGACAAGATGGTCATGGGTTATAGTTCCACTCTGAAACATAGGCTACTACCCAGTACTGACACTGTCATGCACAGTTATGGGGCAATACACTGCTGAGAAACAAACCTTGGCATGGTGTCCCTTTCTTGCCACTCATATGTAAATTAATAATGTGCAATATTTTGTTCTTAGTAATATGTGATATTTTATATAAACTACATTTTCTAAGGTGCCTTTCCTTGATCTGACTTTGTTAGGTGTTACTGAGCCAGTACTGACAACTATGTGTGTATCCGGGCATACCAAGGTTCTCCATAAATTTAGGGCCCTGGAGCCATCAGTTCACTGGGGGTCCCCAAAACTGTAAAGCCAGCCCTGCTTTGGAGGGGATGGGATTGATGGACCTCCTGGTTGGTTGGTGGGAGGGGGCCTACTGAGGGGCTTGAACAGAGAGGAGCTGGTCTGGCATGGAAATCTGGCCTGTTGTTATGGCTTGTGGGGGGAGTGAAACAATGCACCTCCTGGTCTGTTTTGGGGGGGATTGAGTGAAGGGATTACTGGTGACTCTGGGGGTTTGTTTTGTGGGGGGCATTGTGGAAGTAATGGTGCCTGCTGGTGTTCTGCTCATGAAATGGGAACAGCTCATACCAACTATGTACCGGCTACTGCAGACACACCCTCACCCAGACATACTCCTCATCCATCTTGGAGGAAATTATTTGGGCCACAATAGGGGAGAAGATTTAATTGAAGCTGCCCAATCAGATTTGCAGACTCCTATAGAGATGTTACCTGCCTGTAAGATTCTGTAGTCAGACATTACAGAGCAGATGATTTGGAGAGGAGAGGAATACTGTCCTGGACTCAAAAGATCACAACATAAGGTAAACATCCAAATATCTGGTTTCCTTCGAATCATGGGAATACACACTGTACGTCACCCCCATAGTAGACATTTTTATCATTGGCTATATCTTAAAGATGGTGTGCATCTCTCAGACGCTAGCAACACTGTTTCCCTTGGGGACCTCCGAGATGGAATTCTTGCACTGCTGTGAAAGTGCAGCTCAGTAGTTGTGCAATACCATGATGCCTACGCACCCAAATGGCTCTTTTAAGAGACACAAAAACCTGGTCAAAAAATAGAAGAACTACACCTACACAATACACAAACAGCATTATATTTTTGAAAACATTTGTTCAGTCTTATTTGGCTCAGATTGTTAATGCCGAGTACTTTTATTTTCCTAAATCATGTAAAAAGTAAAATAGTAAAAGGAAGGTTTGTCTTAGTCAGTATAACACGTGAAAGAATAAAACACAATACCAGACAGACAGAGGATAACTCTTTTTTTTTGGGGGGTGGAGCTATAGAGGCAGATGTATTGTAGGACAGAGAGGTGCATCAAGTGCATATCAAGTGACATTTAAACAATAACGATGGACACACCAGTCTTTTCTGAGGAATTAATGACTGGTTGGGGGGATAGGTGCCCGAGGCACAGCTGAGGGCCACCTCCCTCCAGCCAGTCATCCATTCAAAGAACTGACTGGCTTTGAGGCTCTTATTCTGATTATCAGTGTAATTGCAATAACAACTTTCTTTTTTCTCCATTTGCTTTCCCGGCGATTCACCATTTAAGCACAGTGGCATGAGCCATGTGTGTGACACAGAGCCATGTTGTCAGCTGGATCGGTCATTTCCAAGTTATTAATGACTGATCCAGTAGACAATTACAATCCTAACTACATAGCACAGCACAAAAACCTAAGATGCAGACCATCTACAAACTGTTGTGCAAAAATATGGAATATATTCTGTTTGGTGTTTCTTACTGTATTGGTACTTGAATGCCCATGAATCAGTTTGTGGGGTAGAGGGGGGATCTGGTATCAAATCATTGTAGTTCGTCTTATAAATTTTTCTTTTTCTTACACTACACATAATGGATTTGGTTTAGAAGTGGTGCATGGGTGGACAGGTGTACGGCCTGTGTGCAGTGAGTACCATTTACTTGTTACAGCTATTTATACTTTTTTTTTTATCCTGATACCCTAGAAGGTCAACAACTTTGATACAGCAGCATAGATGATGCTGTACCAGGTGGCATCCTGCAACCCACCACATGCTTTGATGTCTGAGTCTTACATATCAACGTTTGTTGCTCCCCCCCAACAAAAATGATATAAAATGTGTGCTAGGATCAAAATCTATTACATAATGTGTTGGTTGTGGGGTAGACTGGTGCTGCTGGGCAGGGTAGCAGTGTCTCAAGAGTCAAAAGCAGAAATCAATGCATTATCAAACTGTTACACAAAAACATGAGTATAGTAACTAACCATAAATGTTCTTTATTTCTCTGCCATGCAGAAACAAGAGAAAACACAGAAAAAAATGCCAAAGAACTGGACTGATTACAAGGTGTTTGCCCTGATGTCAGCAGTAGAAAAGCACGGTCACTGTGCTATTGTGATGAGGGCCACCAACCTGAAGTTGGACCACATATGGGGCAAGGTAAGCAGTCTGTATTTCTAAAACACATCACCCCCCCAAAAAAAATATATATTTTACATCCAATGTAGGCAATATGTCCTACTTTACAGTTATTGCACAGATAACATATTTTTTTTAAATACAGGCAAATTAATGTATTTAGTGTTAAGATAACGTGTCCTCAACAGTCTTGTACCAAGTCTTGCAATACATTATAACCGAGCAATTTTTTACTTGAAGTACTGTGATTGCTGTCTCCGAAACAAGCACATTATACACCTTAGAGATGTACGTTTGTATTTATAAATATCTCTCTAGTAAGGCACTGGAGGCCTCAACAGGGGAAAAAGACCTAGGGGTCATGGTGGACGCATGTATGAATAACTCTGAGCAGTGCAGGAGAGTGGCTAGCAAGGCAAACAGGATGTTGGGATGCATCGTAAGGGGGATCACCTCAAGGAGCAGGGAAGTGATTCTGCCATTGTACAATGGACTGGTTAGACCACACCTTGAGTACTGTGTACAGTACTGGAGACCACACTTGAAGAGGGACATACAGCTCCTGGAGAGGGTACAGAGGAGAGCAACTAAAATGATATGAGGACTAGGGGATTTGACGTATGAGGACAGACTTGAGGAGCTCTGCCTGTTTTCATTGGAGGAGAGGAGAGACAGGGGGACATGATTGAGGTCTTCAAATACCTCAAGGGAATAAATAGGGTAAACATGGAGGGGATCTTTAGACTAAAGCAGGGAGGTATCACCAGAGGGCATGGTTTGAAGTTGGAAGGTGGAAGGGTGAGGGGAGGGAGGAGATTTTTCACTGAGAGGGTGGTGTACCCTTGGAATGCACTGCCTGGTGAGCTGGTTCAGAGATCCACAGTGGAGGGCTTCAAGAGAGGGTGGGACAGACACAGAAAGCGGATGTACCAGATGATGGCCTGGCCCAGGGGGGTGGGGATGGATGATAGGGGTTTCTGGAACACAAGGGGGGGAAGGGCCTCGGCACCCAACTAGGGATCTGAGGTTCAAGCAGACTAGATAGACCGTAAGGCCTAATCTGCTGGCAATTTGTATGCTAGTAATTAAGAGACACATATTGCACAGATATGTTTAAAACCATCCTTATTTTTTTTCATTTTCTTTAAAATGTTGGTGACATCATATGTTTTTGTACATTTTGTGATTATTTAAAAATTTTTATGACACAGGATTGCCTTGTAAATAGGGACTTTTTGAACCCTAGTGGCAAATTTCTCTGTATAAATAAAATGTTACTACTACTACTACATCATGGGGGAGGAAGGCATTCAAAAAAAGCCAAAATAATGCTAGAGGAAGTGGAAGCATGTCCGGCAGCCTTTTTTCACATTCAAGGCGGCCAGGCATGTCCACAAAAGGTACCAGAACTGGTACGAGGTGGCTCATAGAATGTGGGAGAAGGCAGGGAAGCCAGACCTCGGTGACCATCACCATGGTCGTAAGTATACCACTACACTATATGTTGTCACATTTAGTAACATGTCATTAAATAACTGTAATGTGTCTATGCCAGTATATTGTTCAGATATTAGGCATATCCCTCCTCAAACATCCACATCCACCAGCCAACCAACTGATGCTGGGAGCACACACTCCCAGCATCACTTGAAGGGATGTCAGTCATGTAGATGTGAGTAAGGATGTGCAGCCAGCTGCCAAATGTCACAGCACCGATGCCAAGGTCCAGCAGAGGGGGCTGGTCTTCTCAGTACTGCAGCAGGGGCTGGGGAAGGGGGGAAGCTGCCTGCACCTCTTCTCTTACTGCCAGGCATTTCATATGGCAAAGAGTGGGTCTTTGAGATGGAACTGGACTGGACAGTACTGTAACGGAGACTGACAGCCACATGTTAGGGGACTTGTCTGTACAGTAGTACCATACTAGCAACTAGTTGAACACCTTGGGAGGTTCAAGGGAACTACATTGTATACCGTGCACTGCTGGCACATATCAGGTGATGGGAGGGAGGGGGAGGAAGGGGGGAAGTACATCACTATACCATGCACTGGCTGCCACATGTCAGGGACAGGCAGTAGGGCAGCAGATTACTATACCGAAGACTGGCTACCACAAGTGACAGGGTGGGAGAGGGGAAAGTACATTACTTTATCAGGAACTGGCTACCAGATGTCAGAGGTTAGGCGGGGGTGTTGGTGGGGATTATAATATTACTTTTCTAGCTGGGACAGACATGTATAAAGCAGGGTGGGGGGGAAGAGACAATGTATTCCAAAACAGCTTGTTATGTGTGTATCCCATGTGACTCTGGGTGACAGAGGGTGGTATTCACATACCTGGATCTGTACCTGCTTGCATAAATGTTACACTCTGGTACGCAGCATGTACATTCAGAGCAGACAATTGTATTGCAGTATTATCAGAATAATGAGAGCTGCACTATGACTGGTCATTAGCCGAGTTCTTCTTTTGGGTGGGATATAGACTTAGTTGCCTCACAGTTTTTAACTTTTGCCCACCTTTCTACATACCTTGTGGGCAACCTGCTCACTACTCTATGGTACACAGTATAAACTGCTATTTTACAAGTCTGTACTCAGTTGAACAACATGACCTATTATTTTTTTTCAATTTGACACCTGTCAGTGTCTCACATACATAAATGTCTGAAAAAATCAGGCTCAGACATTATGTGAATGTATGTCTGTTACTGTACAATGGGGGTTGGGGGACAAGGTCCATTCTACATCACTGTCAGAACAGAATTGTTGATATCAAGTTTGTGTCAAGAGTTTGATGAACAAACTAATATCATTCATTACAGTCAGGGGAAAAGAGCACTTTTACTGACTAACATGCAAGGTAGCAGGTCCGAACTTAACTTTTTATATTTAAGAACATCTAGCCACATATGTATCATTGAAGAGAACAAGAATGGGTGTGTGGGGGAGTGTGGAGGGCACCACACAAGCATCATTTGGAATCCTTGACTGCCACATTCTAACTGCACGTGACGCTATCACACAGAATCACACATTTTCCTTTGTATAGCCTTACACAGCTGCACCTGAAGGCTTCCCTGCCATACCACACAAGAGGGTCCACCTTGTATCAGCCTCTGGGGATCGGGGGCAGAGGTTCCCATAGTCGACCAGCTTATTGTGGACAACTAACTTTGTTAGTAACATATCACATACATAATAAATTGTAGTAGGATGACGCATTAATCTGCAGCACAGCCTACCAATACCCACAACTTTTTGACTCACAAACCATAAGATACTTATGAATGTTTACAACATTCGTATCTCTAAACAAATGAATTATTCTACTACAAGTTATCTACCTAATGTGTACTTAAACAATAAAGCACAACAGGCAGTGGGTTATTAGGAGATTTACTCATGCCTTGCCTGGTGTAGAGATTCAGCAAAGTTTTAGTTCACTGGCGAGGTGAACCTGAAGTGATCCACTTCGAATTTTACATAGCGCTACGCGAATTGTCCATTAAAAACTTGAAATTCGCCTTACTTCACGTTGTCCACTTCAAGTTCAGTTTGAGTTACAGTTTGATAAAGCAAAGTCATTAAAAACAGGCCACTGATAACATGCCTGACTGTCTCTGCAGGTCACATGATTCAGGGAGGCAGTTAAATAGGCAGGAAGTCAATGTTCAAAGTGCAAAGTGGGCACAGATGTAGCATGCAACAGGCAGCATTTGCTTTATTTCAGGATACTGCCGAAACTCCTGGACCACCAGATTTAAACAGTGGGTCATACAGGGAACCCGCACAAAGCCACCATTGCTGATACATTTCACAACATTTGATCCATTATCACTAGCTTTGAAACCAGCTTTTAGGGACAGGGGGTGCAGCCACTCATCAGTTTCTGTCAGTAGCATGTCTAGCATGTATTCGCCTGTATGCGACCCTGCTACACTAGGCATTGCAAATGTGGCATGCTGTCTAATGCCATGTAGGTTGCTACCACCACCACAGTCTGACTTATTACACTGCTGTCCCATCCCACCATCACAGAGAACCCCTAGTAACTGTGCCCAATGTGCAGTAATACATACATAAGAACTACCCGCCATTTTGCCACTTGTCCACATATCCATGCTTAAGTGAATGTAAGGTGAAGCAGAATGTTGAAGGGCATGTCTTACAGACTCTGTCACTGTCTGATATAACTCAGAGACAGCATGGGTGGAAAAGTAAGTCTGGGACAGGACCTTCCATTTAGGACATGCGCATGCCACAAAGTGCCAGAAGCCCACATTCTCCACAAAAGAAAATGGCGACAAGGTCAATTACCAGCATTTCTGCTGTGGCAGCATTGAGTTCATGTACATCTGCATGATTGCTGGGTATTTAGTGTTGCACACAAGAAGACTGTAGAATGTGGGCTGCATTGTTCATTGCTTTATACATGACATGGCATGCCAAATGGCCCTACTCTACCAATTGACATGGATGGGGTACTTTGGATGTGTGATGGTGGGTGCACAAGTGACAAGCCAATACATGCGGTTATTTTCATTGTTTTAGGCACAGGGGTTGATGTAGTTGAATTACTACATGGACCACCACTGCTACTCTGACCACTGCTTGAACATTCCAAATCATCATCCTCCTCATGTCTGCAGTAATCCTCTGGCATTATTTCACCACTTTTACCAACATGGCTACTTACACTGACGGAAGGGGATACCATGCTTACTAAGGTGGCTGAGGGTGAATGCCCAACTCGGCATTAGCTCCCCTCTCATGCTGTGTCCACAGTGCCATGTGCCTGCTCTTCAGATGAGTATGCTGGCCCCAGTGTACAAATGGCTACCCTTTTTACCATGCTGCACTTGAACTTGGCAAAACTGGCAGATTGCAACTGTTTCATTGTTGCCATCTTGTACAAAAAAATCCCATACTAGGGATCTGGATGCCCTACTCTTCATATGTCACTGCTGGTGCTACTGCTGCATATGCAACAGCACTTTTGGTGGTGATGAAATGAGGGGTGTAATGCATGATTTCTTCTGTTGTGCACAATTGGACTTTGACTGAACATCACAATCTATGACTATTTATTCAGGATCATCATCAACAGACACAGCTACAGCAGAACTTTGAGGAGTGGGCGCTTGACTAACAGACTGTTTACAAACAGCCACCTTCACTTTCTTTTCTTCCAGTTCCCAAATGAGGTCGCTAGCATCATCATCATAATCATCATCCACTAATCCACTTTGGAGGCTGTCCTCCTGTGGAGATATTCCAAGTTCAACAGCAGCCTCAATATTATCAGCCACACTTTTTTCATCAATGTCTGAATGTTTGGATTGCCTGTCCTCAACATCAGTGGAAACATGAGACTGTGAGTCATCATCATGATCAGAATCATGTTCAAGTACTGTAGGTAGTGGGACAACAACTGTAATCAAGACTGCGGATTCAGCAACATTTTTCCCACATGATAAGTTTAACAGGGTTGAACTTGTAGCAATATTCATGTTGTTATCAGCCATGCCCTCACTAACTTTACTAACAGCAGGGACAACACCATCGCCAACCAGCACAGAAGTGAGTGATTTTGCTGTGAAAAACATAGTTGGACAAATCCCGTTACTTGCACCAACTTCTACCTTTCCCTTCTGCTGCGTACTACTATGACCATGACCACTTTTAACACTGCTACCATTGGTAGCCCCTGATAAACTTGGCTCATCTTCACAACAACTTCCACTGCTAATAGTCTTCTTGGCAGCAGCACCACAGCCAGAAACTGCTTTGCCTGACAGTCTCTCCAAAGGCATTTTTCAGATGACACAGACAATTTACAACAACTTTATATTTTGGCACTTTTGCATGGCTGGGAAGCAAAACACTAAATGCTGCTGCACACCCTCAACACAATACCTGTCCTTGAATCCTTAACCAATCTTCAAAAAGCTGACAGTCAAAAAACAACATTTTTTTTTTTTGTTGGGGGGGGGAGAGAGAAAGAGATACAGTACCTAGCTACACAGATGCAGGGAAATAAATTGCAGAAAGGCTTAGAAATTCAAAGTACTGCTACTGTGGTGCTGCAGTGAAATGCATATCAATTGACAGCACGCACACAGAGTAAAGGTCAGGCACAGAAATTTTAACTGTTCAGTACAGTACAACACAAACAGTACTGTAAAAAGACTAAAAAACTGCCCAGCAAACAGAAAATATTTATAAACAATTCAGTGAAGTTGTACTATGCCTACCTGAACACAAAAATAATAAAACAATAGCCAACAATGGTTGAAAAAATGTCTTTCTCACTACTCTCCCTTCTATACCACAGGCCAGCCCTTCCCCCAAAGCATACTTCTACAGTGTCTTTCAGTGCAGAGACCAAATCAACTAAATTAACATTCAATATTTGCAAAACATCAATAAATGCTCGATGATATAACCACATCAGGGTTTACTACAATCGGTCTACTAAATTTTGTCACAAAATTGTGCGGCAAAAAGGCATTTTTAAAGGTTTTTAGAGGATTTGAATGTCAGAGCTCTGAGAACAAACTGTGTCCAGCTTTCCACTACACACACTACAAAGAACTGAGGCTGTGCAAGACAATATAGAGCCCATGTGACCTTACATCCCATGATTCACTGCAAAATGCACCTTAAAGAGCACAAAAACAAGGCGAAGTAACACAAAGTCAATAGAAAACAAAGCTAATTAACACAAAGTCCATAGAGAACAATGGGAACATTACGTTACTTTGAGATGCATACTTATTCAGTTCACTTTGCGGAGTAGTAAGCAAAATTTGGCTTCTATGTGAAATACTATGCATAGCGAATTTTAGGCACTTCGTTCACCACTAGTCTGGTGTCACAAGGCACAACCAACCACTCAAGAAGTGGGCAAATCCCCTAATAACTCACACCCTGGACTCCATTCCTGCAATTACACAATGGGCCCATGTGTAAAATAAATTTAAAATGTATTAAATCATGTTTGTAAAAAATGTAATTTCACAGCTGAGGATTTTTTTTAAGCAAGAGGATGTGGGTGATGTCAGGATTTACCCATGGCTGCTGTGGTTTGGTCAGAAGTGGGGCAATCCTACCATCACCCTCACCCTCCAGTAGCATATTGCAATTTTCAATGTTCCCCTTTAATGCTGTGTAAACAAAATTCAAGAAAATCACTTTTTATGTTGTATTGTAGCTTTTGTTTAACTAATTTATTGCTACAGCAGATAAAAGAGTCCTGGGTTGCCAGAAAGCCTATGATACTGTGCACATAGAGTACTATCATCTCATTTTCAGGTCCAATTCTTTCCACGCAGAGGGAAACCTTGAATAGTATGCTTGATGCAGCCACTTCATGTTATCCTACCTCCATTAATTTTGTGGCATCGGGTCAGTCTCCTGAACATGGTTAGTAGTACAGTTTTCACCATGGAGCACATAGGCCCAACAGGCATTCTATTAAGGCACAGTGTGTCTTTCAATGTGAAGCACATGCTGTATTTTCTGCTGCCATTCTCCTGCTCACCACAAGACACCACGTTCCCTCTTTAAAGTCATTAAATTGTCACAGAACAGTTTTACTTATAATGGCAGGTCCTTTGCTGCTTTTAGTACTTGAACCCACCCCCAGTCTTATACATTAGCTGTGGGAGCAGGTACAGTCACTGCTGGCTCATGCCACTCAGTGTACTCTCTCCCCACTCCAGGGTTCACTGAATAGCAGCCCCTGTCACCTGGTGCACTGTCTCCCCGCTCTGGATTTTTGATGTTGGAGTTGTCGGAGCAATACTTACTTTGCAATATATGGTGCTGGCTGGTACTGGCACTTCTTCCCATGGGGTGATGACATGATTGACACATTGTAAATTGTGACAGACAGGCAATCAGTTCTCACTATTTTGAAATCCATTGTATACCATGACACAGTGTAGGTCATTTAAGCTATATCCCACAAGAGGTTGTGGGTGATGGCAGGATTTACCCATGCCTGCTGTGTGGTTTGGTCATGAGGCCACATGCCGAGTGAGGAAACCATGCCAGAAGTGGATAAATCTTGCCATCACCCATACAGTTAAGAGGCATGTTGTGATACTTTTTTTTTTGGTGGAAAATGTTTTTTTTTCATTTCATTTTTCATTACTTGTATTGATTTTCTTGATTCACTAGAAAATAGTCCCTTGTTGCCAGGCAGACTTATGTGATCTATGCATCTAGGCATCATGCAATTCTGCTTAAAGTTGAACCAGCATAACATTCTGTGGTGATTTGCATATGCAGCCCATGATGCTTTGCATTGTGTGGGCATGTGTGATTTTGTATTTTATGTGATCTATGGAATGAGACACTTTTCTCCTCTGTGCCCCAATCATGTTGATAATTACTTCTATGTGTCTGTGACTGGAGAATAGCAACCTGTCCCTTCTGTGCCCTAGAGGTGGATGAAAGTTGTGAATTCTGCTTTCACAAAACTTTTGCAAAAATTCAGAAATTTTGCAGCATTTTCCAAACTTCTGGCATAGGCAAGATCAGAATCTTCTGAATGTGTTTGGTGGATTTTCACTCCATTCTGTGAAATGTTTTAGCTGAACTGTGGAATACTTCACATGAACTGTGGAATAACAGTTCTGAGAAATTTATTCCCGCAGTTTAATGAATTATTCCTCAGTACATGTAATTATTCCACAGTTCAATGATCCATTTTGCAGACCTTTTTCTCTGCAGTTTAATACAATAATCCACAATTTATACATTTATTCCACTGTTCTAAGTCTGAATGTCCACAAAAGTTGCTAGTTTGATTTCTGCAGTTTCACAGTAGTGAAAATCCATCTTTCACGGAAATTCCACCTGTGGAAGTTTTTTTCTTTGCTCAAATCTACTGTGCCCCCATCTGTTCTCTGCTGACAACTGCATGCTAGTGGAGGTCTGATGTGTCTCTGAAGGTACAGATGGCATGTGTACGCTCCCCACCATGTCTGTTTAGTTGAAAATATATTTTAATAGTTGGAGGAATTCTGAACTTTTGAAACTGGTTTTTAATGAAAAAGGAGAGCTAAAAGTTGTAGAACTTACTGTTGAACCCACTGTTGAAAATACAAACCCAGATAATGGGCATGTGCTATTGCATATAGTCAGAGGATATGCATATGCATAACCACATGCCCAGTGTTACAGTGCCACTTTCACCCACGAGTTTAACAACTGTTAGCTCGCGTTTTTGATTAAAAACTAGTTTCTCTAAAATAGAATTTCTCCATCTCTGAATATATATCCTTATCTAAATGAACATTGTGAGATATATGCATGGACTGTCGCTCCGTCACTTGGGGGAAAAACATGGTAACAGACTGGTTCGGACATTAATGAAAAGGTTTAGAGGTGAGCCTGGTAAGTGGTTATGGGGGAGAGAGTGAGAGAGATATGAAATATTTTGTTTAGTTCCTGATTTGTGTTTTGTGCCTGTTGCATGAGGTTCATTTTTTATTGTGAGTGTTGCACCCTTGCAGTTTCCCAGTTCATGGTAAGTGGGACACAATATGGTGGCAAATTTATCTGAAGGTGGCATTGGAGTGATATGGGGGGGATTATTGGCTGGCTGGTACTTCTTCTCATGGGTTGATAGTATGCTTTACACATTGTAAATCGTGCCAGCCAGCCAATCATGAATCAGTACTTTTAAAGCCATTGTATAATGCATGATTTACTCATGCCTGATGTACTGGTTTGCTCATGACACAGCATGTCAAGTGAGAAAACCACACCACATCTGGCCAAATCCTGCTATCACCCACGCTGTCTCATTGTATATTGTTATCATGCAATCTTGTCAAGTTTCATAAGAATCATTGAGGACCAGCTTGCACTACCTGTAGAGCTGTGCTGAATGGGAAAATTCTGAATTTGCAGAATCTTAATGAAATTTCATGAATTTCTGCAAAATGTAGCAGAATTTGAATGAAAGTATGCAGACTTTTTAAAATGTAGTGATTTGGTCATAACTCAGCTGTCATTTAAGCTACAGCTCTGCACATTGGCAGACAATCTCCTTTAGAGGAGGGCCAATAATGTGCCATATATCATGGCATTCTGATTGACAGTTCCAAAATTATAGGTGTTCAAAGCTTGACAATTTATTTTTTGAGTGAAATCTCATGAATATTTTTGTCTGCATATATCTCTGCCATGTATTGGTTCACAGATCTTAAATTTGGCATAATTCCCTGATGATAGGTGTTCTAACAATGTCTCAGATTTCATGACATATGATGCATCATCTCAAACTTATATGTGCTCTAAATCTGTCATTTTATTTTTTGCAGGAAATTTTGTGAAACAAATTTCATCTGCATATAACTCAGGCACCTTTGGAGCTAGACATATCTAAGGTAGCATGAATAACCTTTTTGCAATGCTTATAGAATGTTCTAAATATGGAGAGAATTTGATTAGAGATTTCTAAGTTACAGTGGTTCAAAACTTTACTTTGTAAATATTTGTAAAATTTTGTGAAAACTGTCAGAAATGTGGATCTTTGTAGCTTCTCTGTTCTCGCAAGCATAGACTTAACATTTGATATACATATCCATAGTCAGTGTATTATGGTGTCTAACACAACTGGATAAATTGGTTCAGCAGTTTTAAATTTGCAGCAGAAAAACAATTATTGGTAACTTTTCTTACATATTTGTGGTGGCATAGAGATGAAGTATCCGTAATTCTTTTTGTGGACTTTGACATTAACAATGCACATATCACTTCTTCATTTGATAAGCTGGGCTGAACTTTTTGCTGTCCTACTGTTCTTCTCTGGATGACCCCTTCCCCCCGTTGGTATAGCCAGATTGACTCAGTAGAACTACTGATGTCACTGATATCCTCTTTATCCTTTACACTGACAACCCCCCTTAAAATGTGAGTCACCTACTCCTTTTCCTATTGGCCTACCCAGTTGAAATAGCCAGAATTCTTCCTTCCTGCTGCCCCAGACATTGTCTTCCTCATTACATCTTTTTGAGTACCTCTGCATCCCAGACCTGCATGGACATCAGGCTCCCTAGATCATAAATTTACTGGATGTGATCCTTAAATATCCTGCATCCAGGTTGGAATTGTTGACACTGTGTGCTTCCTTGCACCAACCTGGGGGTCTACCATTGTTGTGCTACCCAGATCAGCTGTCCATTTCTTGGAAAAATTGTGCATCTTACTCCTGAACCTGCTGACACCCTGCACTACCTGCCTCTCCTATCTCTATCTTTTAATTAGAATCCCCAAGATAAGGTTGAGTGAAATTAACAAATTCCAGTTATATGGAATATTTTATGAAATTCTAATATTTTCACAAAAACTGATGGGATTTGACTTTAAATACAGATGTTATTTTACAATTTCTAGCAGCAAGCACTTAATAAAATTAACACAGACCATCTCCTTATAAGGTCTAAGAACCTAAAAAATGTAATGGTATTGCATTCTCTAGTGTTAATGTTTTAGGGGGTTATAAATGTACAGTTTACATTCTTGCAAAATTAAATTTTTAAATATTGCAAAAGTTTAACTACTTTTAATTCAATCCCATTTAAAGCTGCAAATATGACGTTTTTCAGAAATGACCATGTGGTATAGTAGTTTAAATGTTTCAACTCTTGTTAAATTTGGATGTTTTGTTTTAAAATTAGAGGGGAATAACTGAAATTTACATTTTGGCAGCATGTTTGGCAGGTTACAACTTAGTCCCATTTGAAGCTAGAAATAGGAAACTACGTACAAATAGAAAAGTACTGATATCCTGTATACCTGTCACATTTTATAACATTTCAATGAATACTGTCAAAATTGTACAAAAAATGTACAGAAATCAAATGTTGACAAAATGTTTGGCTATCCATAACTCTGCTCCCATTAAAGCTTGAGACTTAAGACTCAGTGCATATACCCCTGTTGGATGCTGCTCTAAATCCTGACATTGTGGAGAAAGCTAGATAAGAAATTTTAAAATGATCTCAAAATAATTTGAACTTTAATTTTGATTAAATGTTTGGCCACCCATAACTCTGCTCCCTTTCAACCGAGGACACTGTAATTTGGCACATATTTGTAAAGCATATGCTACTATTTACTTGTAAAAGATAGTGTTATTTGGATATGCATTTATGAAATTATAATGAAATAACTGAAATTTAAAATTTGGCAGAATTTCATGGAATTTTCATGAAAATTCCACAAAGTTCTGTAGAATCAGAATGGTCATTCTATAGGCATTCCATGGGCTGAATTTTATATTCTTACCCGCTTTAACTACCTGCTTCATTGTAGATTTGTATTTTAAGAATATTTAAAGATTCACTCATCAGGCATTCATTACATTAAGCCTTTGTGTACCTCCAATCGATGACACCTTCAGTGTTTCCTGCTCTTGCAGAGTGCAGACTGAACACAATAACTGCCACATCTTAATGCCATGGCAGACATGCTCAATGTTTTCTTGTTCATTGAATAATGTAAGGACGACCAGGTCTGTGATTTAAAGGCTGAGTCTTGGTAGCATAGAAATCAGTTGTCTGCTTGTAGTCCAGTTTCAGTACCACATTTGCCAGAGCAGCACAGCTTAGAATTAAATTATAAATGTTTTCCTATTGCCACTTTCTTTGTCAGTCTGAATGTTTCTGTGTTGGGAGAGAGATAAGTGAGATTACATTGGGCTTCACAGTTCATGGCATGCTGGCATGCTAGCACAACTACTGTTTCTTTTTGTAATGTGAGTGCATCTGGCACAGTTAATATGACTTGTAACATTATAACTTGATAAGGTCACAGGTGAAATATGGTATTAGCCAATCAGCTTTCTAGAAATTGTTTGCCTATTTTATAAATATATCTACAAACCATAATTTGGTATGAAATTAATAATTAAAATATTCTACAGAATTCTAACAGCTACAACTGTACAAAACATTGTTCTCATTCATATTTTACAGTGGAGGAAAACACCAATGAGGGCACTGGTGAGGGTACAGAACAGGCCTCAGAGGGTGCTGAAGAAGACCAAGACCAACCCTCTGTTGCTCAGAGGGATGCTCCACCAGAGGCAAAAGCCTCCTCTAGCAGGAGTCATTAAGAGGAGGTCCACCCTGGTCCATCTGGTGTTAAAGCTGCTGCAGAACCAAGGAGACCTCCCACTGTGGAACATAAGTACATGTTTTCTTTCTCAAGAAGTACAGTAATCCAGTAAAAGGTCTACATATTTTCTACTGTTAGTATTTCTTTCTCTACAGAAAAAATATTTACAGCAACTATTGTGCAGTAATACAGTGCCTATACCTAACTGCATAATCAACCCACAATATCCTGTCATACTGTGTGAATAAATACTGTTAAGCATGGAATGCCATGCCTGGAAAGTGTTAGTATGCCCACAGTAGTGTCATAATTCTGATATTGCAAGACACTGGTAATAGTACACTGTAACAGATCAACTTGCAGTGGTGCCATACAGTTATTTTCCCTCATCTATTAAAATGCACCTTTGAAATCAGAATGTATACTTGCACTTGTTCATCAGCTCAACATGTAGTATGCCTATCAGACTGTACATTCCTCTATAATATGTGTTGATAAAATGCAAACAAGATTGCACTGTTTATGAAACCTCTATAATAATTACAAATGTGGTATAACCTACTTCATGACATCAATCAATCAATCAATCAAAATCTTTATTTACCCAGGTGAACACCATTGAGCAACACTCATTTTTGAGATTGACCTGGACAACACATAATTATACAATGGCAAGGAAATTTCCTTTGATCTGATTGGCTACTACCAGCTAGAGACAGTGATGATATTGAGCAATAACATCACTGTATCTAGGACAGGCAGCAAAATTACCACATAACCATTAAAAGAATCACTGCCCATGTCATGTGCACCCAGGGGAAACATGAAAGTTTTAAACCTCTCATCTTCACTCCCCACCTCCCCACCCCTCAAACAAATGAACCGCTCACAGAAAACAAAACAGTACTCATATAGTCTCATGCCCTGCGTTTTTCTTTTTCATTTTACCACTCGCTTTCCTGCTCTGATACCGCTTGCTTTCGCTGACCCGCACAGACCGTAACGGCCTGCACTTCAAGATGCACCATCCACATCCTACATCAGTCCCAAAACCACAAGAAAGTACCAAGAAGAATGTAGGTTTTCACCTCATGTTTCATTTCTTCTGATTTTTATTTTTCCCTGAAGCGAGCGGCTTCACAGACCATAACTGCCGGTCACGTGAGTCAGTGAAGCCATTCACTTCAAATGCCCGTATCGTGTTCTACGGATCACTCCCACTACAACAGAAACAAAAAAACCTGCTGAATTAAATTACCTGACCACTAAGAATTCTGTCTGTGTCTAGTAGGTTTTTTTTTTTGGGGGGGGCACAGAACACAAAATACCACAGAAACACTGGAGTGGACAACTGAGTCATGAAGCAGCAACCCCACCTACTGGACTATTTTTTCTCCTTACTTACATGCCTTCCACAGAAAAAATACAAACCTCATTAAAAAATGTAAAAAGCTTTTTTGTTACTACTGTACTAACAAATGAGCCATTGTATAATAGCAATAAGGCACTAGAGATGTGTGTTATTGTGGAATGATGCCCACCCTACGAGTTGAAGCACCCGGCTCACCCGCTTCAACCCACCCCAGGAGTGACGTTATTACACAATAACACACACCCTGTCATGCCTTATTGCTTAATTATAATGTACACAAGGATTACACAACCAACAATATAAGATGTAATTGTGCAGAAACGGATGCCATGAATCTGATAACAGTAGCATGGCATATACAATAGTAATTACAAACATATAAGAAGTCACAACAATTAAATAATATGAACACAATAGCCTGAAGGAAACCAAAGGAAGGAGGAAGGGGTCAAGGATGTTGTATAAGGTTATTAAGAAGATTTTGACAGGGGATGGAGGAGGAGAAGGAGGTAGCAGGGGGAAGGAAGTAGAGGAGATGAAGCATGAGGCCCAAGGGTAATCCGTGGGATTCCAGGGACCATTGTCATAGCCAAGTGGATTTCATACAGACTCCATGTTGGGGTTGGTAGGGGGGTCATTCTCAGCTTAAGGGTACGAGTAACTATAATGACATTACTTTTTGCTAAAAGCAACTCGTTACTGTAATACAAATAGTAATATAAATAGAATAACAGATGTGCATCCATCTGTTAAGGTTGCTGTAATCCACCAAGGGGTTCCTGTGACTTCATAATCCTCATAATTCTTCCACAGAGTCAACCCTGAACATTTCCTAGTTGACCTCAGAAACACAAACTGGCAGCATTTTTACCTGGCCACCTCCATAGATGAGGCTGTTGATATATTCAACACAAACCTTTTAAACTTAGCCAACAAGCATGCCCTTTTCATTCATTGCAGAGTAAAAAATACAAGTCTCCCATGGTTCTTTGCTGACTTAAAAGTGCCCCTTTCCCAACGAAACAAACTCTGGGCCAAAGCTCGACATTCCAAAGCCGATGTCATTTGGACAGCCTTTAGAACAGCAAGGAATGACTGCACAAGGCTCATTACGACAGCCAAATGTAATTACTATGTGGGAACTCTAGAGGAAGCCAAAGACAATACTGCAAAAATCTAGAAGACATTCAAATCTATAGAAGGCCATAGAACTTGCCTCTCAATCCCCATGAAAATTAATTCGTAAGGCAATACCATTTCGGATCATGACATGATATTAGAAAACCTAAACACACACTTTGCAATGGTGGGTCTAGCTTTTAATTCCTCTCCTATCGCTGGGCTCCTTATCCCTACTGTAACTAAAGGCACTCACATGAATTCCCTATGTCCTGCATCTCTCCAGTTACATATAAACAGGTGGAAGAACTTTTGAAAAAATTGGACACAAAAAAGTGCAGATGCTGACATAAATTGAACCTATTTTCCTAAAAATAGTGCTTCAGCACCTCACTGCCCCCATACTGCATCTTTTCAATCTGTCTGCCTCCTCCAGTATGGCACCTTCTTATTGGAAAACTGGACACATATTGCCCCTTTTTAAATCAGGTGATCCCTGTGACTTGAATAATTACAGACCAATTTCCATACTTCCAGTACTGTCTAACCTGCTAGAAAAAATTAATTAATAATCTACTCTGGGTTCATTTAGAACATTCTAATCTCTTTAACCCACTCCAGTCAGGTTTTAGACAGCATTATAATACTACTTTGGCACTAGCTCTAGTTTCAAATGATTGGTTTATCACCCAAGACAACAAGCTTGCTACAGGAGCTGTCTTTTTAGACCTAAGTAAAGTGTTTGATACGGTCGACCACAGCCTTCTGTTAAGCAGTCTTAATGATTTGGGATTGGATAGCTTATCAGTAAATTAGTTTTCGATCTATCGTATTGGCAGGCTGCAACAAATTAAATCTGATGAGCTGTTATCTTCCCCACTTCCACTCACAAAAGGTGTCAACTAGGGTTCTATATTAGGACCATTACTTTTCACTAATTACATAAATTCTCTCAGCAACGGCATCCTAAATTCTAAACTACACTTCTTTGTGAATGACACCATACTGTATACCTCCAAGCCTACCCTACATGAGGTCAGTATCAAGTTACAGGCCAACTTTAACATACTACAATATAATCTTCTCCATTCCAAATTACTATTAAATGCCAAAAAACACCAAAGTACTTTACTTTCTTCCTGCGCAGCCCCTATTTTCTTCACGTCAACATGCCTCTCTTGCACCCATTGTAACTCTGTTTGGAGATCTTCTTGAGACAGTCAAAAAATTCAAGTACCTAGACATTTGGCTGGATGTTAAACTGTCATTCCCAGCACACATTGAATCCCTCGCCTAAAAATTGAAAATAAGATTAGGATTTATTTACAGGAATACATCTCTTTTCCCTGCTGATGTCAGGAAAAGGCTTGTACAAGCCACTTTTCTCCCACTGCTAAACTATGCTGACATTATAGACAATTGTAGTTTGGCATCCAGCCTACACAGATTAGACATCCTTTACCACCATGCCATCCACTTTATAACCTCAGCACCATACAGAACCCACCACTGCACTCTTTATTCAGCTGTGGGATGGTCATCTCTTGCCACAAGGAGGCTGCTCCATACTGGTAGCTGTGCCCTTAAAGCCCTACTTAATAAGCTCCCATACTGTATTACATCCATCTTCCACCAAATGCACAGCCACTACTCTCTCAGAAAGAATGCATACATCCTTATTGACACACCAGATTCCGCACTTTATATGGCAAAGCTGCAATTAGTTATGTCATCCCAGCCACCTGGAATAAAATACAGGCCTCACTTAAACTCCCAGACTTAGTTTCTCCTAATCTTTTCAAATCCTTGTTCAACAAGGCATTCACGGACACCTGTCAATGCCACCCAACCTACTGCAACCAACCCTACTGTACCAAGCCAATATTTAGCACTATCATTATCTTCTCATCTCCCTTTTCTACTATTAGATTCTATTAGAATCTTTCCCTTGTCTTTATAAAACCAAATTTTTATTATGTACATAATCTATGTCTAATCGCATTGTATGTCAGTTCATTTGACTCCTTCTTTGACTTTACTAGCCTGTTTAGCTGAAACTTAGCACTTATTATCTTTTTTATCACCCTTCTGTCACTAGATATTATTAGAAGCTCTCTCTTTCCTATCGTAAACCCATAACTTTTATTGTATTTATAATCAATGCCTTTTCTCATTGATTGTCACTCTGATTGTCTCTTTTCATTTGAATTGCTTGAAGACTTCTGAATGTTATTGTATGAATTGCCATGTATTGTTTATTGTACACTGTTGGAAGACCACTGAATGTTATTGCACCAATTAACATATATGCATATTGTACATTCTTCTTTTGTATGACTAATCAGGACCTCATTGTAAATGAGCCTGCTCAATGGAGGTTTCCTGTCAATAAGCTTGAACTTGAAACTTGAACTCAAGAGTGATGTTCACAGGGTTTATGACATCACAGAAATTCGGAGATTGTGCAGGTGTCTTTTGATATTCAGGTTTCAGTGTAAACAAAGGCTGCTTAAATGACTGTGTGTTCAATTTATTACAACATCAGGCTTAAAAAACTGCATTCTAACAAGCACTGCATGAACACCCAGCATCTTCACATTGCACTTTGAATGCAAGTTGCCTACCATGTTTTGCCTTTTTTCACAATAAAAAGTTTAGGCAACATTTCATGGCTGTGAGGTGCCATTTTTTGTAGCCTTGCTAATATTCAGGTTTGAGTGGTTACAGTGTCTATTATGTGTATTATGAGCTGCCAGAGGTATGGAGTGGTGTAAACCTGTGGTACAACAACTGGAACAAAGACATATAAACATATGCGTTTGTCAGCAGAAACAGGCCATAGTTGTCTATCAAGTCTGCTCCAGTATGCACTCCAAACAGTTTTCTGGAGCTGCCCCCCCCCCCGTACTCCTCTTGGAGTCACTATCCCTCCCCAGTACACTTCCCTTCCCCATCCCAGGAACAGCTACCCTCATTTTCTTCTTCACCATGTCCCATCTCCCCTTGAAACTAGCCACTGTATTTACTGCAACCACCTCCTCTGGCAACTTGTTCCATCCAGAAACCACCCTCTCAGTGAAATAGTGCTTCCTCATTTCCTTCCTAAATCTACCCCCACTAGCTTCAGGCTGTGCCTCTTTGTTCTACCCTCCTTCCTTAAGTTACAGATGTTCTCCAGTCCTACTCTGTTAATTCCCTTAAGGTGCTTGAAGGTCTCTATCATGTCCATTCTCTTCCTCCTATCCTCTAGGGATTACAAGTACAGCTCATTTAGCCTCTCATATGTTTTGTCCCCCATAACCTGGATCATTCTGGTTGCCCTCCTCTGGACCCCCTCCAGTAGCTTGAGTCCTTCTTCAGATACAGGCACCAGAACTGCACACAGTATTCCAGGTGCAGCCTCACCAGTGACCTGTACAGTGGCAAGATGACTTCATCCCTCCTAGAGGTTATTCCCCTGGCAGTGCAGCCTAGCATGTTATTTGCCTTGGCTGCAGCCTTTCAGCACTGTGCTGAGTGTTTCATGTCTCCTCTGACCATCACCCCAAGGTCCTTTTCCTCCTCTGAGATTGTCACCTGTACTCCACCCAGCTAGTAGATGGTCCCTGGGTTCCTGGCACCCAGGTGCATGACCTTGCATTTCTTGGCATTGAAACCCAACTGCCAGATGCCTGAACATTTCTTCAGACTAGCCAGATCCTCCCTTAATTCCTGTCTCCCCTCCTCTGTGTCCACCCTTCCACAGACCTTGGTATCATCTGCAAAGAGGCAGATCTTACTTTTGACACCCTCTGCGATGTCACCAATAAAGATGTTGAACTGCAAATATCCAAGTGCTGAGCCCTGTGGGACCCTGTGGGTTACAGGCCAAGTTCTGGATAGTTTCCCCCACCACCACTCTCTGATTCCCATCCTACAGCCAATTCTTGATCAAGGATAGGAATCAGTCATGCAGCCATGTAACATTTAGCCTAGGAATTTTGACCCAATACTGGTTTGCCCTTGTGACAGGGTGGAAGTGGAGCCGGTCCCAGTTGATATGGAGAAAGTGTTTAAATGCAAGGATCTTTCCTTTTCTGTCTTTTCTCTGGTTGCACAATCAAACTTTCCTTTGAGACTTTGGACTTGATCAACCTGACAGGCTCACAATTCTTTGCATCTCACTGTATCTCAGTTCTCACTTGCTGTCTGTCTTTTCCTCCCTTGCATATCCGCTGATATAAAAATATATGCAAAACATTGTATGGAAATGTAACTGATATTGGGATCCCTTTTGTTTAGAAAATATTAAGTGTTATTGTTGAAATGTATATATTTATATTTTGACATAACTGCAAAAAGCTATTGGGAACTTCAGAGGTTACCCGAGTTCAAATTTTAGGCCTTTTTGCAAAAGCTGTGGAAATTGGGCCTCAGCTAAAGCACACTGTGTTCTGGCAGATTCTGCCTGATATTTACAAAAACAGGATGCTTGCTAAGAATGGGGATTGAACGGACTTATAAAGGAGCTAAGATGCAGCTGCTGAAGAAGAAGAAGAAGAAAAAAAAGGGACACAGATACTGAAGTAAAACTACTTTATTGCTCCTCTGTACATAGTTATTCTGAACAAGTTTATTTTTTTATGTTACTGCTAATGTAAATAAATACTTTTGGTGAATTCTACAACTGCTCCTGGTTTTCCCTATGCTTCCTGACCTGTGCCTCAATGACAACCCTATATCTTTGCTCTAACACAGGGGCTACGACTAAATGTTAGCCTCATTTATCGCACCACTGCTTTCTACATGGTTACAGTCTCACTACCTTTGGATGTCAGGGTTGTTTTTGCCAGTTGTCTCATTACAGAAAATGCTGTTAGGCTGAATGGCACTGGTGAGGTGGTTTTGTGCTGGATGTCCTTGTACCAATTGTCGCAGATCTGGTGTAAATCACTGGCCCCTTCAGTTTGAGTATTTCTTTAATCTGTTAAAAATGTAAATGAGCGTGCACACATAGCTTTCACCTTTCAGCCTTCTTACTAGGCCCTGTTATTTAGTCCTCACTTAAGGACTCCTCAGCCCATTCACTTCTACTCTACCTTTTCATCCTTAACATCGCCTTTTCATTTTCCAGATTCTGTTCTTGCCTTAAGTATTATTACTTTGTAATAACTGGCTAGAGTTTTTTCCCTAAGGGATACTAGGTTATATTTGCCATTATAACCCATGGGTTATAACAGCCAACATGCATCGGCTTTCCCTTGGTCAACACATGTGTCAGCTGCAGCTCTTCTGTCCCTTTCTGCCTTTCTGTAGCACCACGCACCTGCACACTTCACTGTGACTGGCACGTGACGGTAAGTAAACTTAAAAAAAAAGTAAATAACTGGGCTATGTCTACTATTATGTCTAAGCTGTAAAAAAAAAAAAAGGAAAAAGGGGGAACAAAATGTTTCAGCAGCGAAGCTCCAACAGTGGACTCCACTGAAACCCTGGGATGGCAGCTGCACGGGAATGTGGCGTTCTTTTATATAATTGATGTGGAGAAAAAAATGCTCCCCAGCAATTATATAAAATAAAACATGAGATGGTGTGTTTAACTTAAGATTTTACACACACCCTCAATGTTGGATGCTTAAATAAACACCTCCAGCTTTGCTCTCAGGATTTATGTGGCATCCAACACCTCAGGTGTATGTAAAATCTCATTAAACACACCAGCCCGTGTATTATTCTATATTTCTACTTCAGCCTCCCCTATTTTCTTTCCTCTCATATATTTCTCTTATTTCCCTAAGCTGCTTTCTTCTCTTTTAGATACTTCCTGAAGAAGACATATGGTTGAAACATCGATTCTAGCTCAATTTTCTATTTTCAGCATGCATTTAATATTACAATTTTTTCTATATCTGTAATGTGTTGTGCACATAAAAGTCATAAAACATCTTTTTTTGTCAGTTTATTATTAAATATATAATTTGATAATATTTGATATGCAAATTATACTACTTATGCTCCTTTACATGGTACAGCTGAGAATCATTATAGGAATTGATGAAATTTGTTTGAGGGGGCAACAGATTGGCCGGTTGATATTCAATTTATAGATAGCTTACTGCACCCATGCATGTTGTCAGTCATGGCCCTCTATAGTAGCCATTGTGAACCCCCAGGGAATAGAACCAGAATAGCTGTTGCAGGAAAAAAGGCAAGTAGTCCACCTGCAGGCAGGGATCAAGGCATATTTCTATCAACAACACATGTCCCAAACTGCCACAGAAGGTTGCTTGATCATCTGTCTGCCCACCTGCCAGGTCTATCACCATCACCCACCCCATCTAAAAGAAAATCCTCATTGAAGGAGTATGTATTGGAGTGCAGCAAGTGTTTTGTGTTGTGTGATAATTTAGTTGTAAGTGACACTGTCTGACTTCAGTTGTGGCATACTGGCAGTGATATCATAGTTATGGCAGACTTAGTTACAATTATAACTGTGTCTCAGTGGCAGTGGCAAGCCACAGTTCAGCTGTGTTGAAAGATTGCTTACATTTTGTTGGGGTAAGCAGGTGTGTTCTGGTGGAATTTCTTGTATGTGATGTGGGGTGGATCTGTGGCTGGCAATGGCAAAGTTAGGACTCAGGCTACTGTGGGGAAATGAGAAAAGATCATCAAGGCAAGGAATGGCAGTAGATTTGCAGTGTGCATGTGTATGAGTGTAGAGAGAGCTATGCAAGGGTGGGATTTTGTTATAGACATTTAAATGGGTAGTTGTGGCTCTTGCATAGTCAGGAGGAGAATACAGGCTAGATGAGGGAAAGATCGCCACATGCAGAAGATGCAGTTGGGTGTGTGTGGTGGTGGGGTAAGGGTGGGCTGTGAAGAGGTAGTTGTGGCTGGCATTGTCAGGATATACATCTGTATGGGAAAGCTCCCCAAGGGCACTGGCAGTAGATGCAGGGTTTGTTTGTGTGCTGGAGGGTGAATGTGGGTGTTATGGAAATGAAAGATGTCAGGGACAGAATGGCTGGCAAAGCCATGATTCAGCTGTGGGGGGAACAGATTGTGGAGGGCAGCAGTAGATACAGGGTGTGTGTTTGAGTGTTGTGTTTTTAATAGAGTACTTATTTATACAAATGTAAAGGGATTGTTGTGGCTGGCAATGTTGGATTGGTACTGTGTTATAAATTAACATAGTAAGTGTCTTTAGAATCTGTTTTATTTCTTTTATACACTTCTTGTGGTTTCATGAGCACAAAGCTATGTTCAGTGAGTAAATATACCCATGTTATCAAAAATAATATAAAGTAATATGCATTACAGTTACAGTTGCTAATTATTTTTTATACAACAGTAATAAGTAACTGTAACTCATTGCATTTGCTTGAAAGTAACTAGATTACTTTTTAAAAGTAACTTACCCAATGCTGATGTTGTATGTGGTGGAGGGGTGGAGGGCATAGGAAAGTTTAGCCACATATATGACATGTATATCCAGTGGCAAACATGGCTAACGTGGAACTAACGTTTCCAATATCAAGCATGTATAGCTGAGTTCATTTTTGTGTTTTTAACCAAAAAAACACCTTGTTTGGTATACATTTTTCTACAGAAAAAATGCAAAGATAAGCAAATATTTATGACAACAGCTTGTATGCTAGGTGACAGCCATAAATGCCAATTTCTATAAATAATAGCATATCACCATCCATGTAATAAAAAATAAGAGTTTCAAGAACCATAATAGAAATTGCTCACTGCTACATGTCAATACATTTACCAAACATATACTCATAACATTTTTTTTTCTTTCAACAGAACAATCTCCTTTGTGGGAATGACTCTAGGCTGATCAAACAGGTAAGAAAAATACACCTTTACATAAAAAAGTAACAGTTCTTACCTTACTTCCCTAGCTTACCTAAAAGTTTGGCTAGACATTATGCAGTCAGCAGCTCACCTACCCAAAGCAGTGACACATTTTCTGAGCAGGTTTCTGGCTTCCTTAAAAACTGGACAGGGAACTGGGCAGTAGAACACTGCCTGGATAGACATGCAAGGTTGGGGGGAGCTCCACAAGACACCAGGATATATATATATATATATATATATATATATATATATAGATATATAGATATATAGATATATAGATATCTACTATATATATATATATATATATATATATATATATATGAGAGAGAGAAAGAGAGAGAGAGATGTGTGTATATATATATATATATATATATATATACACTACCAGTCAAAAGTTTTAGAACACCCCAATTTTTCCTGTTTTTATTGAAATTTAAGCAATTCAAGTCCAGGGAATAACCTGAAATGGTACAAAGGTAAGCGGTAAACTGCTAGAGGTTAAAAAAAAAGTTTAGGTTAGCAGAAACTGCTGTAGAGAAATTGCAAAGAAAGCCAAGGTGTCAGTGAGTACAGTTTCCTACACCATCAAAAGGCACTTGGAAACTGGAGGAAACTCTGACAGGAAGAGGTCTGTCAGACCCAAAGCCACAACAGAATCAGAAGACAAGTTTCTGAGAGTCAACAGCTTGCGTGATAGGCGGCTCACAGGACAACAGCACTGAGTGACTGGCACCCTGAACCAAAAGGGCTACCACAGTATTTTGCAGTGCCGTGCAATACCCTCTGTTCTATGCCTAGTTGGTCAGGGGTTCATCCTACAGCAAGATAATGACCCAAAACATACCTCCAGGCTATGTCAGAACTACCTTCGAGGAAAAGAACAAGACGGTAGGCTTCAAATCATGGAATGGCCAGCACAGTCTCCAGACTTAAACCCCATCGAGCTGGTTTGGGATGAACTGGACAGAAGGGTGAAAGCAAAGCAACCTACAAGTGCAACACATTTGTGGGAACTTCTGCAACAGTGTTGGGAAGAACTTCCTGAACAATATTTGATGTCCATTGTAGGAAGAATGCCACGAGTGTGTTCGGCGGTTACAGTATATCTGCAAAAGGTGGCTACTTTGATGAGTCAAAAAATTTAGATTAAATTTTGTTAAACAAAATGATTCTATGATTTCTTTTTTATCTCCAATTGTTTATTTGTTCTATGCTTAAATTTCAGAGTACATTGAGACATTAACCTGCGTAAATTTCAATAAAAACTGGAAAAATTGGGGTGTTCTAAAACTTTTGACCGGTAGTGTATATATATATATATATATATATATATATAAAATAGTGGCACGGTAGTGCCACTATAGTCAGGGTTGAGGAGCCATTTACATGTTAAACCCCAAATGTTGCCCCTTAATAACTTTGTAACCATTTGACAGATTTGCCTGATATTTGGAATACTTGATCAAGACCCATATGCCTTGGGATCTGTCAAGTTTTTTACTGGTCGCATGTACAGCTGCAGAGTTATTAAGCGTGATCTGAGCGCATGTTTACGCTTTTCTGGAATTTTACTGTCGTGCGTACAGGTTGCACGGTTTGCGTGACCGGTCCAAAATCTTCAGGGAACCTGTGGCCGGGGTCCCCGATGTGCCTTTTGAAAATTTTGTGAAAAAATATTAAACAGTTCAAAGTTATTCAAAAAACAAGTTCCCATTGTAAGTCAATGGGAAAAGTTAACAAAAAGTTCTACAGTGTCGCAAATGCAGTTTTTACTGTCGCGAACGGCCATTTTACTGTTGCAAATCCACCATTTTGTTTTCAGTTAGTGATCAGAAAAATGCTTGGCATTTAAAATTGGGACCCTCTAGCAACCTAATTCTTTTTGTATTCACCTAGTCGGACCCTGAGGATGCTAGCCATGTCTTTATTTTGGGGTAAAACACCCCAGAAATATGTTTTCCAAATTTCTGGAAAAAGTACTTTCACAAAGTAGTGTCGCACTTGTGACACTGTCAAATGAATTTGTGAAAGCTTTAGCAAACTTCTACAGTACTTTTCTAGGCTGTGGGAAAATGACAGCAATTCTTTGGCACCTTGCTGCAAAAGAACAGTTTGATATTTTGGCCTGAAATTTGGAGGGAACGCAGCCAACATCATACAGATGTGCCTTTCCATGTTTCATTGAAGAAATATTACATAGTGGCAAAATTATGGCACTCCAAAGTTGACACTTTTTCTCATAGGCTAACATTACGTCGTCTGACGCACTACAGGAATCCTTTGGTGCCCTGCTGCAAATAACGGTTTGGTCTTTTGGACTGAAATTTGGAGGGAACACAGCCAACATCCCACAGATGTGCCTTTTTGTAGGTTGGTGAAAAAATATTACAGGGAGCCAAAGTTATGGTACTACAAACTTCTCTTTTTTTCCCATAGGATAACATTACGGCGTTCACCACGCCTTTCAGGGCCCGTATCTCGGAAATGGTGCGAGATATGAACTTTTCATTGGAAAATAAGTTGGGGGCTAAGTATAAAACTAGTCAGGAAAGGCATAAATCTTATGACTTTTAAATTTTTTTTCGACGTCGTACGGTTCCTGATATATAAGCAATTTAGTATTCCAACTCCTCATTTTCTGCTCTGAGAACCATTATTATGCATACATTCTTTGTACTCACTGTCTTTCTTTATGCAGCTTTTGGGGAAAACCAGCCTGTGCACTTACATTACTGTTACCGTTACCATTTCCTTTTTTTGGTTCTATTCTCGTTTCACTTACCGTTCACGTCTACGCCACCATGTGCATTACCCTTTCTGTTTCCATTTGTGCTTGCTTTTGCATTGTTTTTAACATTTCTGTCTACACTACTATTTCTCTTTCTGTTTTGCTTTGCGTCACCTTGCACATTATTATTTGTGTTTGCGGGCACAATGTTACTAAGTGACAAGACATCATGTGGCAGGAGCGAAGGGCCCCGTGCTCCTGCTGCTGCATTACATTCACTATTTCTCATTATCATTCTCAAAAAGAAGGGAAATTAGAGGCAAAAAACTCTGTTTAATGCATTAGTTAGGGTTGTTTCACACTGACACAAGTGAGAAAATTCGGTGTTCGGGTTGAAAGCACCCCTTGGCTCCCCCTGCTCACACCCCCAACCGGCATCAGGGTGCGCATTAGGGTTGTAGGTCCTAACTCTCACCCCATTCTCCTACACCTCTGCTTCTTTACACATGTGATGGGGTGAGAGTTATGGCCGACAACCATGATGCGCACCGATGCCGGTTGGGGTGTGGGCAGGGGGGGGCCAAGGGGTGCTTTCAACCCTAACACCAAATTTCTACTTTTGTCGGTGTGAAATAACTCTAACTAATGCATTAAATGGAGTTTTTAGCCTCTAATATATATATATGTGTGTATACTGGAAAACTGAGGCTTGAAGGGGAGAGGGGGTGGTGGGCACTGCACTATCAGAGAGGAGACAGTAATATTATTAACAAGTAACTGAGACTTAGAACAAGGTACAAAAATATCAATGGGGGCCTACAGGGCTTGCACAGAGAAATTCTAATATTTAAAATAGGCCAGTGTGTCAAGGACAGGATATATATATATATATATAGAGAGAGAGAGAGAGAGAGAGAGAGAAAGAGACTACATGATGAGCAGGAGTGCGATATGGAAAATATTCTCACTCCTGCAGAGTGAGCTCTGGATACTCATGAGTGCCGAACGCACAAGTGAGATTATCCTGAACTCACTCTCCAGGAATGAGAATATTTTCCATAACACATGATCTGCACATCATGGGCTGGATATTCAGAAATGCACCAAACACTGGCGCAATGCCAGTGCAGCACAGGTGAGATGCGACATGGCACACCAGGAGCCATATTCAGAGGTTGCACTGGCTGAAATGATCAAGTGCAAGTCTGCTGAATATGACAAAGATGCGCCATGGTGCAACCAGAGATGCACCAGCGCAACCATGGATGCGCAGAACAAACCAGAGCAAACACCCATGGAGCAGGGAAATTGCCACCACAGGATACACAGGCAAGGACCCAGGGGGTGAAGGAAGCATGCCACCCCAGCAGGGCTCACCCTTGAACACAGAAGCATGGACCCAGAGGGCACACAGGGCACCAGGGGAAGGTAGACAATCAAAGGCCACCTCCCCAGAACACAAACCAGCCTGAGGCCTGCAACACCATCCATGCCAATGACAGTGACACACAACAGACACCCACCAAACATGGTCATGGTGTGTGTAGGGCACGGTGCCAAGGACGAGGTGGATGCAAGGGGCTCACCAACCAGGTATGGGTGAGGCACAGGCCATCCACCCCATCATGGGTCCTCCTAGGACTGACACAGCCCATGCACACATGGCCTGCACTGCTGGGAAGGAACCCCTTCCAGTAGCACAGGCCTGTGAGTCAGTGTGCCACCAGCTGCAACATTGCGTGTCACTAGGCACACCCACCAGGGCTTCAGCATGCACAGCAATGGTGGCCTGACCAGCCACAATGACATTGAGAAACAGAACCCCAAAATTGCACAGGACCACACACATGGGTAGCATAACAGCATGCTGCTCCAGTCCCCACATGGCTGTACTGCACAGCACCCAGCACGGGCCCAGAACAACACCACACATGACCCCATGCCATCAGCACCACCAGGGCAGGACACCCCAGGTGCAAGGCACAGGCAGGCAACACACCCATGGGCATATGCATGCACCAGTGCACAGTGAGGGCCATGCAATGACAGAGGAAACAGTCCATGGGAATACAATTGCCCCATGCATAGAAGACACCAACACCCTGGCCACCCAACCCCAGCACAGAGCATTACACCAGCAACACAGTGACACACCAAACATGGCCGACCCACAGGCAGACAAAGCAGGGCCGTGAGCAACAGCACTGACCACAGCTGGACCACATGTGCCCACCACCCATGAAGCGGCACGGCCCTGGATCCACCACATTCACACAACTGCAGCATGGCTCCACATGCCACCTGCAAATCAGACACTGACACAGGCCCATGGTGAACAAAAGGCTTTATATAACAAGAACAATACAAATAGCAATAAACAGGGTCAGGGATGGGGAGAGGGGGATGGAGACAGGGAGCAGGGGCTATACAGGTGGATGTGGGACAGCAAGGAAAGAGGTCTTTGGAAGGGATGGGGCTATGTACAGCAGGGAGTGGAATCATCCATCATCTGCAGCCCCTGATGGATTGCCGCAGCCACTGGATCTCCCTCCTTAATGCTGCTGTCTCCCGCATGTGGTGCCTCTGCAGGGCAAGGAGCCTCCTCTGGAGTTCAAGGACCCATCCAATGTTCCGGACACGTGGGTGTGCCAGCCCCCAGCTACTGTCCTTCGACCACCTTGAGGAAGGGACAGGGCAGCCAATCAGTGCAAGGCCAGACAAACACAATCCCACCAACAGTGTGCCATGGACTGTGGGGGCACACACCACTAGGGGACCATAGATGGCCCGCTTATGGGGGCCACACCAGTCAGCCACACAACACAGCACAATGGTGCAGCCAGCCAGATGGAGCCACGCAGTGTGCCCATGTGCGCACACCCATGGGCACATGGCACTGAGCACTGGCACCATGGCAGCACACAGTGTGGGGGCTCTGCACCCCCCCACCAGGTGGCACAATGCCACCACAGTATGTGCAACAGTGGCACGGACCATGGCAGGTGCTCTACCATAACCTTGTGGACATGGGGCCATGGACACCTTAGCCCGACCATGACACATGGCACTCACACTGTGACAGGTACCAGAAATGTAGACACACCTACCTGCCAGGGGATGCCCTGCTGGTGCTGCTCGCTTTGGGCTACCAGGGTCCTGCACCCCTGCCACAGGCTCTCTGGCTGACCTGCAGTCCTAAGGCCCTGTGGATGTAAAGGTGAGAGTGGACATGAGTACACAGATAAGCATGGCACACCTCCCACCACACAGCCAGCATGGAGCAAGGTGTGACCCTGACCGTCCTGCGGCCCACCCCTTCTGCATAACTGTGACACATGCAGCAGCCTCGCATGGCCTCCAGCAGCCAGCAGGACAGTGCTGCCCCCCCAGTGTACCTTGTACCACATACTAACAACCATCACAGGGGAGCATAGGGGCATGCATGACTATTGCTAACACCTACCTGGCTGTGCACCGCACCATGCTGGACACACGCCTGCATCCTGCACAGCCACTCCGGATCCCTGCACCGTAGGTCCCCATGCCTGTGGTGGCATTGCTCAGCATCGTGCACCACTCCTGTGTGGCTCTCCATGGCCGAGGCCACCTGTGCCCAGACATCCCCCCTGGCCTGCTGTAGTGATACAGTGCCAAACAGCTGGCCCTCAAATGGCATCACCACTGCCACAAGGTTGACTATCTCAACCTCTGACCAGTTGAGGGCCCTTCTAGTTCATACCTGCACCATGTCCTCTATCAGGTCTAAATGGCAGCCTGGATGGCATTGTGGTCACGCACATGCAGCATGTGTGGAATGTGTGATAGGGAACTGAATGCAGCAATCGCACAATGTGGTGATGCGCGATGCGGTGGCATTGCGCAGCCATGGACATGCACAGTACGCACATGGCCACTGGGTGTGTGGAGTTGGGGTCATGACCCCACGCACAGATGAACATGTGTGTGACATGAGCAGTGGATCACACCGATACGATTGTGCATGTGCATGATACGTGACTGATAGGGGATGCCATGTGATGCGCCATGCGACACAATATTCGATGTGCAATAGCACTGCACCATAGCACTGCTACTTGCATGTAATGTAGGATGCACAATGGGCCCCTACAATGCCATGTGCACATGCACACAACAGGAATGGGCACTGCACATGCGCCAGCTATGCACAACCGGATTGCTCCGGTGCAATCACATTGCGCATGGAGCAAGTATGTGATATTCAGCCGCTGTATGCAAATCACCTCATCAGCCAATGCTCAGCGCAGTGGGGTGCATTAACATCTCATTACCATTGCGCATCTGCTAATTTGCATGCGATGCACCTGAAATGCACCATTGGACAGCACAGGCCATGGACCAGTATTGCAACCTCAAGAAGAAGGTGTATGCTGGTGCAGGGCAACAGGGGCCTGCATAAACAGTGTTGTGGGGACATACATTGGAAATGCTGACAACTACACACCATGCTGCCATTGTCCACAGATAGCTACATGTAAGGACAGGAGGAAGAGGAGGGCTGTGAGCCTGCTTGAAAGAGAAGGCCCAATTTCACAAAGGTTGAGACCAATGCCCTGTATGAGGTCTACCTTGACAGGGAGGGGCTCCTCAGCAGTGCCACTGGCACACCCTAGGAGAGGTTAGATGGGTGGGTTGCGTTGGTGGACTACATCAATCAGCATGGACACCACCAGCAAAGTGCACAGAAGTGCAAGAAGAAGGCCGGGATGGACAGAAGACACATTAAGGAGAAGGTGGCAGACATACGTGCATCCTGCAGTGCCACCAGTAGTGGCCCATCCACTGCGCTGACCCTGATGGCAACAGGGAGGTATGTGGCATCCGATGCATGCCCACAGCGTGGAGGGGGACATGGGCCTGTAGTTTGAGCACTGATGCACTGTTTCTTCATTGCAGCACCATCACGCCTCCATGTGGATGAGGTGGCAGGGTCAGCCCCAGCCATGGCTGAGGTGAACAGTCCATCCACCTCTACTGGCGTGCGTGGACCGGACAGGCTGAAGGCGAGAACCACCAAGCTACCTGACGGCTTTGACCTAGCGCCGGACGTTGCTCTGGCTGGGTTCATGCACAATGATAGCCTGAGTGTGCTGTGTTCAGAGACCCAGCTAGGGGACGTGTCCAGCTCTGATGATGACATCACACTAATACTGGAAAGTGTTGGGGACGTGGTGCCTGACATGTCGCCAGGCACATCACAGGAGGCAACTGGGCACAATGGAGTGACTGCGGCTGCACAGTTGCCACCCACCCCTGGCTGCACTGTGGTGGGTAGTGCCACTGATGTGCACAGCAGGGGTGGTGGTGACTGTGCACAGACAGACATGGTGCTGGCCAGTGGTCAGTCGTGCAGCAGCGGGTAGCGGGGACGTAGGGCAGCACGGCATGGGTTCTGCTGCCGGTGCTACTGTACAGCTTCTTACAGCTATGTATCACCCTGTGAAGCATCCACCATAGAGGGAGACTGGCCAGGGTGCTGTGACACCCCCTGCAACTCATCACCTTGGACATGGTGCGCAGGACGTCAATTGCCTGGCTGAGCACACACAGTTGCTGCGCACATCCATGGAACACCAGGTCCTGCTCGCCACAGAGATGCGTGCACTGCGAGTGAAGGTGCAACAGCTGGCAGAACAGGAAGACAGAGGCACTGTGCAGATTATGGATGGGCTTCACCAGTCGTGGGAGTCCATGACTGCTTTGATGGACCGCATGTCTGGTGTCATTGTGGCAGCAATGGACCGCATGACCAGTACCATCGTGGTGGGTCTGGTGTCATTGGCTGCCACTGGGCTTGGCCATGCACAGAGGCAGCCACAGTGCACTATCCACCCCACTGTCATGACAACTGGTGACCCCGTCACAGCGGATGCTGGGATCAGATATTTGCATCCTGGGTATACCAAGGGCAGGCCTATTTGGGCACCTCTCCACCCCCATGCAGACACAGTCCCATACATTGACCCCTGGGGGGGCCTTGGACACACACACCCGTGGTCAATGGCCAGCCTGCAGCTGGTGATCGGCCTAGACATGGCCGCCCACATGGCCATGGCTGGCATGGTGTTCTGCATACCCCATGTGTATGCCGGCTGTGCCGCTAGGGTGTGTGGCATGGGTGCAATGATGGTCATTACAGTTGCTGCAGGCTGTGCCTGTGTACTTATGTAGTACCTCTGATCCATGCCATGTATCACTGTGTGTCTGTGTGTGTGCACATGCCTGTGCTGTGTGTCTGCTGATGTGTGCCAGTGCCACCCCATTGCCTGCCATGCGCCCCATAGCATGCATGCCTCCGGCTGTGCTCGTCCAGGTCTGTGTGTCGTTTGCTGCTCTGTGTGCCTGTGCATCTCTGTGTGCCTGTGCACTCACCTGCTTTCACCATAGTGCTCTTGTGCGATGGTGTCCCGGTAGCACCTTGCCTGCACGGCCAGTCTGGGATCGCTTATCCCATGGGGTGGCTGCCCACTACCCTCTGGCACATCACCACCATCGTCCCCACTACTGTCTCCATCTTCTGCCTTGACAACTATCCCACGGTCAATGGCCAGGCTGTGCAGTATGCAGCAGGCCAGGAACAGGCCACAGGCTTTTGATAGGCTGTATTGTAGGGCTCCGCCAGACCTGTCTAGGCAATGAAAATGCATTTTCAGCATGCCAAAAACATGCTTGATTATACCTCATGTGCTGGCGTGTGCCTCATTTTATCGCTTCTCTGCAGGGGTTAATGGTTTCCGGTAGGAGGTGATCAGCCACGGCCGCAGCAGGTATGCTCCATTACCTGTAGTGGAATAGACATGGTTAGCCCTTTGCAGTGCTGTGACACTTCCTAGTTCTGGACACCCACCACTCACTTCTGCATGCCCCCCCATGGCAGTGCCGTGCAGACCCCAGCACATGCCATACTCACCCACTAGGTGACCCATGGGGATGTCCCCATGTTCGAAGCTCTGGCACAGTAAGGAGCTGTTCCAGATGAATGCTTCATGTGCATTCCTGGGGTGTGTGGCACAGACATTGATGATGTGCCCAGTGACATCGCACACCACATGGCAGTTCACTGACGGGTAACCCTTACGGGTGATGTAGAGTGGCCCTTCGGGACCAGGTGGTATGCGGATGTCCATGTGGGTGCAGTCAATGGCCCCAATCACACCTGGCATGCATGAAACCCTGTGAAAGGCCTGCATGTTTACTGTATGCTCCACCTATGTGCTGGGGAAGTGTATGTACTCCTCAGCACGTGGCAGCAGAGCATTGAGGAACTGGGTGAGGAGGCGGGATGTGGCTGACTGGGTGATCCCAATGGTGTCCCCAGTTGGTTTTTGGAACGTGCCTGTGCCGATCAAGCACATCACTGCAGTCACCTTAGCCTCCACAGACATGGCATGACTCCTTCTGGTGGGTGTCTGCATCTCATTAGTGCACAACTTGCAGAGCTGCCTCAGAATTGTCCTGTTCAGGCAGTCCAACCCATTATCTCTGTATCACTGTAGTTTTCGAATGTGATGCGGGCACAGTGCCACCTGTGTCGGGCATACCACCACCGGGCCCTTCATCAGCCACGTTGCTGTTCCTCATGCCTCCTCATACCCCTCATTACTGCCTCCATGTGGAATGGGCCACTGTCCATCTCACCCTGGCTCTCCACTGGCTCCCTGCCTTGCTGTCAGTGTGTGTGTGTGTCCCTCTGTCACTGCCTGTGGCTTCGTGCGTATTTCAGAGCGTGACCGCACACCTAAGAGTGGGTTATCTATTACATATATGTAATATATATATATTAGAGCCAAAAAACTCCATTTAATGCATCAGTTAGGGTTGTTTCACAGCGACAAAAGTGAGGAAATTCGATGTTAGGGTTGAAACCCCCTTTGCACCCCTCCAGCCCACCCCCCCAACTGGAATCGGGGTGCGCATTGGGGTCATTGGCCCTAAGTGTCACCTCATCACATGTGGAAAGAAGCTGAGGAATAGGAGAATGGGGTGACAGTTAGGACTGATGACCTCAATGCACACCCCAATTCCAGTTGGGGGGTGAGCTGGAGGGGTACAAAGGGGGTTTCAACCCTAACATCGAATTTCCTCACTTTTATCGCTGTGGAACAACCCTAACTGATGCATTGAATTGAGTTTTTTGCCTTGAATTTCCCTTCTTTTTGAGAATGATAATGAGAAATAGTGAATGTAATGCAGCGATGAGAGCACGGGGGTGATGTCTTGTCACATTGTAACATTGTGCCCGCAAACGCAAATCATAATGCACATGGTGATGCAAAGCAAAACAGAAAGAGGAACAGTACTGTAGACAGAAATGTTAAAAACAACGGAAACGCAACCGCAAATGAAAACGCAAAGGGTAACGCACATGGTGGCGTAAACGTGAACGGTAAGTGAAACGGGTACAGAACTGCAAGCAGAAATGGTAATGGTAAGAGTAATGTAAGTGCACAGGCTGGTTTTCCCCAAAATCTGTATAAAGAAAGACAGTGAGTAGAAAGAATGTATGCAAAATAATGACTCTCGGAACACAAAAATCAGTAGTTGTAATAGTAAATTGCTTAAATCTCAGTAACCATACGACATAGAAAAAAAATTGGAAAGTCAAATGTATTATCACTTTCCTGGCTAGTTTTATACATAGCCCCCATAAGGAGACTATAATTTTTTGACAAAAACTCCATATCTAGCACCGTTTTCGAGATACGGGCCCTCAAATGCGCGGCGAATGCCGTCATGTTATCCTATGGGAAAAAAACAGAAGTTCAGACTGCCATAACTTTTGAACAATTTAATATTTTTTCACGAAATCTTCAAAAGGCACATCAGGGACCCCGGCTGCACGTTCCCTGAAGATTTCGGGCTAGTCACGCAAACCGTGCCACCTGTAGGCGCGACCATAGAATTCCAGAAAAAGCATAAACGCACACGCAGATCACGATTAATAACTCCACAGCCGTGTATCCGACCATTACAAAACTTGGCAGATCCCAAGGCATATGGGTCTTGATCATGTATTCTAAATTTCAGGCAAATCGGTCAAACAGTTGCAAAGTTATTAAGGTGCAATGTTTTGGGTTTAATATGTAAATGGCTCCTCAACCCTAACTATGGTAGCATTACTGCTACCATAATATATATATATATATATATATATATATATATATATATATATATATTAGCAAAAACTCCATTTAATGCATTAGTTAGGGTTGTTCCACAGTGACAAAGTGAGGAAATTCGCTGTTAGGGTTGAAAACTCTAACTCCAATTCACCCCCAGCACCACACACACACATTCAAGTATGGGGGAGGACCAAGTCAACACAACCAATGACAGACATCCAGCAGCAGGTGACAGAAATAACAAACAATTGTCTAAATGTACTACGAGACATCCCCACCCACCTGACCAGGTACTGCATGCTTAGTGGAGATCAACAGCAAAACTGAGGCCATGTACACCAAACGTACACATCCCTGATTGCAGCTGCACACAACGTACCACACTTAGTAGTTGCATGGCCTTACCTACCGATGCCCCACACCAGACTACACCACTTGGGGTGGGCCACCTGAGCAATAGAGTTAAGCAAAACCAAGGAGTTGTACAGGTATAATATCTCTGATTATAACAAGGGTTTGAGAAATGCAGCTTTCTAATTGACTGTAAACATTGTAACAGCCTTATCTTTAGTTTTTATTAACATACATGTAGAGCCTAACCATATGATGAACATGGTTTAATGTTGTTTAAAACAGTTTTATTATGATAGCAATAAGCCACTCCCAGGTATTATGTTAATGGTCAGTTTATCACTGTCTAGCGACATGTGGCACTGCTATGCCTCATTCAAAATTAAACCCCTACAGGGTGATTAACAGACCATTTAACATAACTGTTGGTCATTCCTTATTGCTTTATTGTCTTTATGAGTAGGTACTCTCCCTCTGCTAGGCACTGCAGCAGCTTTGCAACACAGTGTCCCACCCAGTTACACCATACACTGTTTAGTTACGGGAGAATGGCTGTGAAGATGAACTCATGAAGATGAACAGTGTAACTTGATCATTACAGTCATCGAAACCCTATTTTGATTATAACTGACAGAGTCAGTGATAGAGGATAACCCCTGCTGTCCTAGTACACTTACCCCATTGTGAGTTAAATCAATACTAAAAGACATTCTGTTTATATCTACACCATACCTACTTGATTCCTGTTGTACCACAATTAACATAGTTATCACTTTGATAGCATCAGTGACAGAAGTGTGGCAAACCCAAACAGTAGGCATACAGCCTGAGTATGAAACAACTGTTAAAAAATCACACTGTGTCCATAAGTGGCATAGATCACTCATTGCAACAATAGTAAATGTATTACTATTTGAATAAGTTAGTCATCACAGATGCAATGAGATTGTCTTTATCAGGTACAAAATACTCAGTAAGTGCTCACAGGAAAATCTATCCTATATACATCTCTGATACAGGTACATCATTGTTGGCTCAGTAGTGCTATGATATTTAGAAGTTGCTTGGCCTGATCCATGCAATTACAATGTTTCTTACAAAGAATACTTAGTGCATCTTTAGTATTGAAACACACTGAAGGTCTATGTATGTACATCAGCAGTACACCTTCATCAGTAAGAATGCATGTGATACTGGCAGTACGAATTTCACAGCATTGAACAGGCAATGCTTTTCCATACGCTTACATCAGCTCTCTATGTTGAGTAAACCATTGCAGTAAATGTACTACTATGTAAATCACCTACTAAATGTATCACTACTTTTATCTTGAGCATGCTAGTGTCTTGTAGTTAATTTATGTGCTTCTCTTAATTAACGTATACTCACTAGTGTTAAAACCTTTCTATAACTGTCATCATGCACCTTCAGCATTTATATTGAATAACGGCACAGTACCAGTTGTGGTGTGGTGTGGGGCATCGGTAGGAAAGGCCATGCAACTACTAAGTGTGGTACGTTGTGTGCAGCTGCAATCAGGGATGTGTACGCTTGGTGTACATGGCCTCAGTTTTGCTGTTGATCTCCACTGAGCATGCAGTACCTGGTCAGGTGGGTGGGGATGTCTTGGTACATTTAGACAATTGTTTGTTATTTCTGTCACCTGCTGCTGGATGTCTGTCATTGGTTGTGTTGACTTGGTTCTCCCCATACTTGAATGTGTGTGTGTGTGTCTGTGTGTGTGGTGCTGGGGTGAATTCGAGTTAGAGTTTTCAACCCTAACAGCGAATTTCTCACTTTGTCGCTGTGGAACAACCCTAACTAATGCATTAAATGGAATTTTTGCCTCTAATTTCCCTTCTTTTGAGAATGATAACAAGAAATAGTAGATGTAATGTAGCAGCAGGGAGCCGGGGCCCTCCAGACCCTGCGGCTCCCACCACATGATGTCTTGTGGCATAGTAACAGGAGCAGCAACGCAAACAGAAATGCTAACAGTGGCACACATGGTAACACAAGCGCGAATGAGAACAGAAAGGGTAACGCACACGTGTAGACAGGAACGGTGTGCCACGTGATGTCTTGTCACATAGTAACATGGTGCCTGTAAATGGAAATGTCAATGGACATGGTGACGCAAAGTGAAACAGAAAGAGAAACAGTACGGTACACACAAATGGAAAAAAGTAACAGAAATGCAAGTGCAAATAAAAACGCTAAGGATGACGCACATGGTGGCATTGGGGTGTGCATTGGGATCATCAGCCCTAACTCTCACCCCATGACATGTATAAAGCAACAGAAGTATAGGAGAATGGAGTGAGAGTTAGGACCCACAATCCCAATGCACACCCCAATGCTGGTTGGGGGTGGGGGTGCAAGGGGGGTTTTCAACCCTAACAGCGAATTTCCTCACTTTTGTCGCTGTGGAACAACCCTAACTAATGCATTAAATGGAGTTTTTTGCCTCTAATTTCCCTTCTTTTTGAGAATGATAACGAGAAATAGTGAATATAATGCAGCAGCGGGAGCGCAGGGCCCTCCGGACCCCACGCTCCCACCACATGATGTCTTGTGGCATACTAACAGGGACAGCAACGCAAACAGAAATGCTAACAGTGGCGCACGTGGTAACACAAGCACGAATGAGAACAGAAAGGGTAACGCACATGGTGGCGTAGACGGGAATGGTGTGCCACGTGATGTGTTGTCACATAATAACATGGTGCCTGCAAACAGAAATGTCAATGGGCATGGTGACGTAAAGTGAAACAGAAAGATAAACAGTACTGTAGACAGAAATGGCAAAAAAATAGAAGCATAAGCATAAATGAAAATGCAAGGATAACACATGGTGGCGCAGCGTCATCGGTAAGTGAAAGGTACTGAACTTAAGCGGAAAGGGCAACAGTAACAGTAATGTAAGCGCACAGGCTGGTTTTCCCCAAAACCTGCATAGAGAAAGACAGTGAGTACAAATAATGTATGCATAATAATGAGTATCGGCGCAGAAAATGAGATCTTGGAATACTAAATACATTATATCTCAGGAACCGTACGACGTAGAAAAAAAATTTTAAAGTCATATTATTTACAACTGTCCTGGCTAATTTGAAAAGAAATTTTCTGACGAAAAGTCCGTATCTCGCACCGTTTCCGAGATACGGGCCCTGAAAGGTGCGGCGAATGCTGTAATGTTATCCTATGGGAAAAAAAGAAAAGTTTGGAGCGCCATAACTTTGCCTCCCTGTAATGTTTTTTCACCAAACCACTGAAAGGCACATCTGTGGGCTGTTGGCTGTCTTCCCTCCAAATTTCAGTAAAAAAGACCAAACCGTTATTTTGCAGCAGGGTGCCAAAGGATTTCTGTAATGCGTCGGGCGCCGTAATGTTATCCTATGGGAAAAACCGTCAACTTTGGAGTGCCGTAACTTTGCCGCTGTGTAATATTTTTTCAATACAACACTGAAAGGCACATCTGTGAGATGTCAGCTCCGTTCCCGCCAAATTTCAGCCCAAAACTCCCAACGGTTCTTTTGCAGCACAGCGCCAAAGAATCGCTGTCACTGTCCCACAGATGGAAAACTACTGTCTCAATTTGCGAAAGCTTTCGAAAAAAAGTTTGACACTTTCGTGAGCATGAAAGTAATTTGCTAAAGTACTTTTTCCAGAAATTTGAAAAACATATTTCTGGGGTGTTTTACCACAAAATAAAGACATGGCAAGCATCCTCAGGGTCCGACTAGATGAATACAAAAAGAATTAGGTTGCTAGAGAGTCCCAAATTTAAATGCCAACCATTTTTCTGATCACCAACTGAAAACAAAATGGCCAATTTGCGAAAGTAACAGGCTCATTTGCAAAAGTAAAAATGCATTTGCGAAAGTGTTGAACTTTTTGTTAACTTTTCCCATTAACTTATAATGGGAAACTGTTTTTTGAATAACTTTTGAACCGTTTAATATTTTTTCACGAAATCTTCAAAAGGCACATCGGGAACCCCGGCCACACGTTCCCTGAAGATTTCGGACTGGTCGTAAAAAACATACGACCTGTAGGCACGACCGTGAAAAATCTCCAGAAAAGCGAACGCACAGATCACGCCAATAACTCCGCAGCTGCATATCTGACCACTACAAAACTGGGCAGATCCCAAGGCCTATGGTTCTTGATCATGTATTCCAATTTCAGCCAAATCTGTCAAACAGTTGCAAAGTTATTAAGGTGCAAGTTTTGAGGTTTAACATAGAAATGGCTCCTCAATCCCTAATTATGGTAGCACTACCGTATACCATAATATATATATATATAAATATATATATATATATATATATATATATATTTATACATATATATATGTACTGTGTGACTGAAGCTTGGGGGGATCCACTACACTATCACACAGCCAACCATCAGAACTTACACCACAGAGACTTGCAAGAAGGGGGGGTGGGGGAGGTTGTGTACCACTAGACTACCAGGGGGAAACTCGACATTAAGGACTGAGGTGGGGAACCATGGCACATTACTGCAATGTGCTTAACTGTCCCAGAGGGAAATTTTCTAAGTATACTTAAACCAGACCTGGTGTAATGGTACTTAAAATGTCCCCTTTTGGACGAGTTCTAAGAATTCCATATCCTTTGCTTTTGCAACCTCTTTCACCTCCAAGTTCCATAATAACATGCCTTGCCACAGCACATTTTTATGACATGCAGGTGACTCAAACCCAGTTTACAACAGGCACCCTGTAGACGGCAAAAGCTGCCTTTGCAAAATGGTTCCAGCATATATTTTGTTGTACAATAGGTACCCTGAGTCATTCTCTATGGCATTCGCTCCTTACAGCAACACAAGAATTCTGAGAACCAGGCCCAAGATGTTCAGTGGCAGAACCTCATCCCTAGAAAAGTAAAGCACTGACACTTCACAACAGACACTACATATTTACAATTAAGGGCACAAGAAGTGACAACTTGTCATGGTTCTACATTCACGCTGAATAATGTTCATCCATACATATTAGTGGGTGTGAGCAAAGCTTAGTTTTTGCCACGAACTTGTACATAATATGAACTTGTAAGACAGTGGTCCACAGCTCATGTGCAACAAATCAGTATTATGTACAATAATAATGTACTTCGAATGACTAGATCAAATTTGTCATATTTTAACTCATAGCACAATGAGTCAACACGTGTTAAACAGCATGTTTGTTCTGTGCCATTTATTCCAAATGTTGTCTAATATCAAGTATTGATATCATTCAGTCACTAGAAGGTTTCTCTTTGAAATCCAAAAAGTATGCCGTAGAATTTTGATTTCTTAACTATACAACACTAGTATATTTTTTGAATCAACGCACAAAAAAGAAGACAGACTTAATGAATAATGCTATGTGTCTGTGAAGTGTTAAATCTGGAGTTTGTTTTTCAATTGGCATCAGATAAATCTCAACCACTTAAGGAACTCTGAACAAGTATGAAGGTGACATTCAAGCAATGTACTGTTTTTCATATAATCATTATTATTTTTACCTTTCTTTCCAAAAACTTTTACACATTTCAATGCAACAACCAACATGAAGAAACAAAACAGTAAGACACATGCGACTAAAGAAAAATAGAACACTGTATTAGTGTGTCAATGCGCTTCTTTATATAATATAGTCCATCACATCATTACAGCTTCTTCCTGCATGCAATGGGCTCTGTGGTGTTTCATGACCTATGTAACTCCTCCACCTTCTCTTGTACATCATCAGTACTTGCACAATGTAGCTTGCATGGCAACATAGAAATATGCATAGATAGCATTACTTTTCCTATCACAGCATAACCCTTCATAATCAGTTATTTACCTGTGTTCTTGTACATATCAACCTTTAAGCATACCATATCATATGCATATACTGTATGTGTGTGTGTGTGTGTGTGTGTGTGTGTGTGTATTTATATCTAGATATAGATATATATATTCTTTTTTATTTATTTATTAAACTCTAGGATTACAAGTACCTTTGAGCAGAAACTGCTAATTTACAAAGGTTCCACGTCATAGGATGGAGGGAAAACTTATATACAAAGGTTGAACAGAATAACAGACTTTAAACAGGGCAAAGGCTAGGCTTAAGGATGCATTCCAACTTGGAGTGAGACAGCATCAACAGGAAAATGCAGGGTAAAAGGTGAGAAATAACCAGTGAGCAGAGGAGTTAGGGAAGGAAGGGTAATTTGGGGCAGAAAGTGGAGGGCTGGCCGAGGAGCCATTGTCTAAGGGGAAGGGGGTAGAATGGATGTGGGTCTGACAGTAGCAGGAGGTTAGCCATGTCCAATAAGTGCCAAAGGAAGAGGGAAGTGGGCATGAAGGGGAGGCACAGGGAGGGAGGAAAGAAGGAAGGGTGGGAGAGATGTAGGAGGAGGGAGAAGGAGCCTGAGTATTGCAACCCTATGTAGGTTACAGGACATCATGGGCCAGCAAGGGAGGAGAGGTGAACCTCTTAGTGGAAACAATCGCATTGACTGGTTGACATAAGGTGCTGTCAGAGTTGCTTTTTGAAGGTGCCAAGTGAAGCAGCAGAAAGTGTTTCTTTGTTGAGCGAGTTGTATCATAGTGGAGCTCTGTAGGTGAAGGACCTCTGACCCATGGATGTCCGGCATCTGGGGACCTGGTAGATTTGGTATTGCACATTTCTGGTATGCTGGGTGCTGTTGTTTATTGTAAGAAGCTTTTCAATGCCAGGTGGCAAGTGCCTGAGGAGAACCTTGTTGGCTACCAGGCAGGTCTGGTATTGGATCCTGTTGCGGAGTGGTAGCCACCCAGTCTGGGCGTATAGATCGCAGGTGTGTGTTAGACGGGCAGCACATGTAAGGAGTCTACAAGATTTGTTAAGCTCCATCGATATCCTGTGAAGGGCAGTGGGAGAAGCTGAGCTGTAGATAACTAGCCCATAGTCCACGACTGAGGTGACAGAGCCATTAATCGCCAGTCTTAGGGAATCAGCTGTCATGCAATGTTTGTGCCTGTGGAGAAGGCCTAACCATATATTCATGGCTTTTGTGACATTATTGATATGCCGTGCAAAGGAGAGGGATCTGTCAAGGGTGATGCCTAGGTACTTAAACTCTGGAACTGGTTCGAGTGAGAACCCTGCTTGGTTCCTGATAGTGAGGAGTCTGGAGTTATGTTTGATTCGTGTATTGCAGAAAGACATAACTTTTGTTTTGTTGTAGTTCAGGACCAATTTGTGTGAGCTGAACCAGTCCTTAACACTCTTGAAATCACGCTGCAGCTGCCCCTCCAGTAGCTTAATATCATGGTGATTTGTGTATATGACACCGTCATCAGCATAGAGCAGTATGTTCTGGTGGCAGACATTGGATCTTGCCTCCGAGGTAACTTGCAAACCAGGGTAAAGCATCATTAGAGAGACACCGATATTTGAGAGTTGCCTGAGTAGGAGTGGGTGATTTATGGTGTCAAAGGCTTTAGTCAGATCAACGAACACGGACCCCACACAGTTACCTTGGTCCAAAGTGGCATGGATGAAGCCTATAAATTCCAGCAGTGCGGTGGTGGTGCTGTGCCCTTTTCTAAAGCCATGTTGTTCAGGGCATTGGATTTTGTATTTTTCAAGGTACTCAATTAGCTGGTCTGAGACTATTCACTCAAGAGCTTTGGATAAGGGTGGGAGGATGGAGATAGGCCTGTAGTTTGTGTGCAGTGCCATATCTCCGCTTTTGTGAACTGGTGTAATTGTCGCCTGCTTCCATATTGTTGGGAATTGAGTGGTCCTGAGTGATAGGTTGAATATCTTAGTTAAGGGTTCTAGGATTTCTTCTAAGACCAGTGCACACAGCTTCATATCGAGGAAGTCACAACTGTATCCAGTACTGCTGATGGCTTTCAGAATGTATTTTCTGGCAAGGGGCACTGGGATCTCCTTGAAGTAGAATTACGGTGTTGTGTGAAGGTGTGGCACCTTGTCAGCTTGGTCACTCATGGAAGGGGCATCGAAGAAGTCTGGCGGAAGGACACTGTTGAGATTAGAGAATGCATTGTTAAAGGCGTTGGAAACTGTAACAAGGTCAGTTGTAGCTGTACCGTTGACATTGAGCATTGTGGGTGGATTCTTGGTGTCCTTTCCAGTGAGGTTTTTCATATTACACCAGAATTTATTCCTGTCCCCCCAGGTATTGGTGAATGCTTCCCTGAAGTATTTCCTTTTGGCATTCCTTATTGCTCGAGCGCAGTCATTCCTAGCTGCTTTGTATTTTTGTATGTCTCTTGGCTTACCAGTGGCTCGGGCACAGTGCCAAAGATGATCTCTTTGTTTAAGACGAGCAGTTAGCTCAGTGGTGATCCATGAGTTTGCCTTTCCTTTTACCTTCATCTTTTTGACTGGTGCATAGATATCGCAGGCTACTGAAAAGTGGCTGATGAAGGTCCAGGGCTTGGTCAGTATTTATTTATTTTTATTTAGTTTTTGTTGACCGGGTAAGTGCACTAGACTAATTCTGCCTATTTTCAGGCATGACCCGGGGAAGGGGAATACAGATGAATGCCAACTGACCTTGAACCAGATTAAGCTGTTGGTAGTATTTTTAGTGAATGAGGGAAATTTGGCAAGGACACCGGGGAAATTCCCCTACTTCCTGCTTCCTGTGAGCAGGGGGGACCCATTTTCTGGTGGGACCAAGATGGCAGAGGAGGAGGACGTCTGCTTGGTGGGAGAGCTGGCCTCTGCTCCCACAGTGTGCAATGTGGAGGCTGACCTTTGAATACTCAAGATATGGATTCTGATATGGAGTTTCACAATGCAGTGGTTCTTTGGGAGGATACAGCAGTTGATTTAAGAAAAAAAAATTCTCAAAGGACTGGGAGAAAGGAAATGCTTGAAAAGGAATCTTTGGATGCAAGGTTCAAATCCAGCTTGGAACCTGACAACATGGATGCACTTAATACCTGCAATATTGCTCTCCCTGAAACCGAGGTGTTTAAAACTGAGAAAAATACAGGACTGCACTTAAAAGAAAGCTCCGTGGAGCATGGTGAGTCTTTGCAACAATTTTTTATTATTTCGGAAGCCGCTACTGAAACAGACAACCGGCTTTTACAATCTGCTTTACCCACTTTAAAAATTGTACAGCAAAGTGATTCCCTCTCGCTACACAATCAGTGTGTTATGGGAGTAAGGGAGAAGCAAGCAGTTGAGCACTCTATGGACTTTGCAATTCGGCGTTCAGCCGCTCAGCCTGAGTTGTTAACTCTGCAGCAGGTAGAATCGGGGCTTGACAGCTGCAGCGTTGCTCCTAATAATAATATGGCTGACTCCGTTCAGTCGGGAGTCCTGGCAGGCGAGACCACTTTATAGCCCAGCAGCTACGCCGGGAAGTTCCTGAAGTAAAATTGACTGTTAGTAAAGCTGCTAACAGTACTATAGAGGTTAGTGAGTGCATTCAGCCCGCTATAGCTCCGACTGCCCTAACAATTGAAAAGCCGAAAACAGAGTCCCCAAAGGAAGTACAACAGACTTTGTCTGCATCAGAGCTAAAGCAGTCTGAGTCTGCATGGTTAGACAAATCAGCTGGATTCGTTTTTAAAAAGCATGGGGCTCAGCATAATGTAGTTTATCAGTCCTCAGCTGTTTCCCAAACTGGAGTTACTGAATTCTTCTTTCCAAAAAAAAAAGAAATACCTCTTATAAAATCTGGTCTACAAACACATAATGTTTCAGAGCTCTGGTCCCCTGATAAAGCACTCAAAGGAGCAGGTTGGAAGCAAAATGCAGCAGGCATATGGAAGCCTGATCCTACTTGGGACTCTGATTATACCCTCTCACAGCATTCACCAGAGTGGAAACTGGACTTACAACAGCAAAAGCTGGAGCAAGATTTGCAGGACAATAAAAACTGTTTAGAGGTAGAAAAACTTCCACTGAGAGCTACATCCCTGGAGTCACAGATATCTTTACCTTCCTCTTGAATACAGATTTGGTAACACACTCTGCAGGAGCCTATTGCTTCTTCTCACACACCCTCTCCAACGGAATCCGTTCCTCGAAACCACTTATGTCTGAATTATTTTCTAACACTAAAAAGAAGCAGCACCTAGCCGGAATGCGGTTCAGATTCGCTATAAAGGGGTTTGGAGGATCGACTAGATAGACACTACGTGGGAAAACCTTATTAAAAGAGTCCTTGCATTTTACCCCAAAAGATGTGTATGCATTTATTAATATCTCTGGAGAGATAATTTTGACATCAGTTTTAGGACACCACATGCATTGGACTTATTCTGGGATAGGTACAACCAGGTTAAATTTCTCCTCTATGGACCCCCATCTTAGTGATTCCTTTAACTAAACCCCTGATAAAACATGTTACGGTCATGTTTAGAAACGAGGGGGGTCATGTGGAAGATATATCATTTTGGTTGTCCCTTAAGTGTGAAATTTTAAGTGGGCCGGAACCTATCCTAGATTCTGAACAGTTTTGGATGGGAGGATGGAAATATAAAACTAAACTGAGGCAATCTGAGACAGGGGTAGTCCATATTCCCAATTCTTTTCTGTTAGGAAAAGACAGAGGGGTTTGTTTTTATAGTGGACAACCCTGGGCTTGCTATAGATGTGGGGCTAAAACACACCTCTCAAGTGTTTGTGACCAACCACGTTGTGACAACTGTGAGGAAGTTGGACACACAACTATGTATTGTCACAATCAGCTCAAATGTGAGCTTTGTGAAGAATCTGGCCACTCTTTTGGGTTTGCCCTTGGCTGCAAAAATAAAACATCCTGTATAAATTCAGAGCTTTTAATTCAGCAAGCTCAGGATGCTGCACAATTTTCCCTCCTAGCTCACAACCCCCCTACCTGTTTCTTCTTCTCAAACCAAAGTTCAGACCCTTGGTGTAGTACCCCCATTGACAAATCCTTAGGAATAGCAGACAAGGTGGAACAAACTGTTTCGGATATGGAAGTCATTAAAAAATCAAGTATGGGCCCACCTGAGCTTTTGGATTTCCCCCCTGTGTGTTACTCTGAGGTTTCGGTGGAGACTTCTGAGGAAGCATCTAAGGCTTTAAATATTAGGCCTTCACTACCCCAACGCAGATCATCTAGGCATTTGCATCCCAAACCCCCCCCTTACTCCTCCCATAGAGACTAGCAACTCTTATGCTGCATTGTTTACTCCTTGGGGAGATACAGAGATGGAATTAGGAGATTCAGACTCCCAAAATCTTCCACCGATCTCAGCCAGTGGATAACTATAAAGAAAGAAAAAAGAGAAAAAATGATAAAGTAGTTCTTTTTATAAAGCTTAATGCAGTGGTCATGGGGCTCTTTGAACACTCATAGTTTGCTTAATTAGTTAAGAGGCAAGCCCTTTTTCGCTATATAAAAAACAAAATTTATCAGTATGTTTTTACAGGAAACCTGGATGTACTCAGCAGAACAACTCACTACTTTCAAACGGGATTGGGTGGGGCCCTTCCTATTGGTCCTTTGGAACTGATACAGCAGATGGTATTGGAATTTTATTCAATACTTATTCCTTTAAACTTCATAATTTAGTAGATCTTATTCCAGGGAGAGTCTTGATATTAGATGGAAATGGCATGATATATGCTATCGATTTATTAACATCTACAATCCACAGACAAAAGCTGGTAGAGTTTCTTGTTTAAAAGCTGTTCAACCCTACTTGGTGACATCAGTTAAGGTGCTTTGGGGAGGCGACTTTAATTGCACAATTTCTGACTCACCTAATCAGAAGAAAAGAAAATTTATTGTGATTCTCACATGTTAGCTAAAATAGTTAAAATAGCAGGTTTATTTAACTGTATCTCCCTTTCCTCTCAAGGGCCAAGGTATTCATTTACAAAGGGGAAATTGTTTTCCCTAATAGACTACATGTTTGTCTCTCATAATGTACAACTGGATTCCTTTAAGATGATTCACTGTGAATTTTCTGACCATTTATTACTTTCTTGTAGTTCATTATCTACAGGTTCCCCTGAACGCAGGCAGCTCAGGTGGAAACTGAATAACCCTATGTTAGATATACCATATATACAGTGAAACATATTCTAGCAGCCAGGTTGTCAGTGGCTTTTTTTTATGAGGATTTAGGAGATTGGTGGTTAACAACTAAGTTCGAATTATGTAATTGGTTTAAAAGGCAAGGGCCAAAAACAAAAAAATTTAAGTTTTTGAGATATTTGTCCCTTAGGCAACAACTGCAGAAACTTATGACAATTGCATATGTCTCTCACTTAGACTATTCAGACCAAATTAGTAATATAAAGGAGGAAATGAGGAATTTCCAATATGATAGAGCAAAACCCTACAGGCTATTTTTCCAATAGCATAAAAATCCCCATTGGGGACCCTTTTGAAACCTGTAAAATCTGAAGGCTTCTTCTAATATTGATTCTTTGCAAAACCTGATGGCTCTTGGCCACCACGGTTGCTCAGCTCAGAGAAACAATTATTGGGCATTTTCGAACTCTAGACCCCTCTCTTATTACAGAGGCAGAAATGCTTTCATATCTTAAAACATCTAAGCCCCCAGGTTAGCAGAAATCTCAACATTATTGGATCCAATTACACAAGAAGAAATAATAAAAGTAATTAGGAATTTGAAATTAAACATTTCACTGGGTAAGGATGGCCTTTCGAATAATCTGTATAAAGTTTTTCAAAGGAATTGAGTCAATGCTGTATATTTTATTCCAGTATTTTATGGAAACTGCTGTTTTCTTTCCTCTTTTCTGAGGATTGCTGATTTACTTATTCAAATCTGAGACAGACAAATATTAAAAATTGGCGACCAATTACCCTCTTAAATTCAGATTATAAAATCTTCACCAGTATTTTGAATAATCGGTTAAAACTTACGCCAGATGGGTAATTTCTCCTTACCAGTTTAGTGGGATACCTAATAGGCAAATTCAGACAGCCTTAATGATCATACGAGAAGTTATTGAACATCTTTCTGAAGTGGGAGTCACAAATTGTATGATGGTCGCTGATTTGGAAAAGGCTTTTGATAGGGTATATTTGCCTTTTTTATTTCTAACTTTAATACATTATGGAGTTCCACTGCACATTGTTAATATAATTAAAAAATTATATGACCATAATATTGTGTTCCCCTTCATGCAAGGTCAGACGGCCGAATGTTTCCATTTAAATACTGGAGTTCATCAAAGTTGCCCTCTTAGCCCCCTACTCTATATCTTTTCTTTGGATCCCCTACTACAAAAATTAACTACTGTTCCATTGTGGCCAGGTATTTCTGATGGTACGGTTAAGGACAAACATCTTCTGGCACAGGCCTATGCAGATGATTTGATTGTATATTTCGCAGATCATTCATATGTGCACATTTTTTTGACCGCATTTGAGGCTTTTTCGAAAGTTTCGAATGCAAAAATAAATGTGCACAAAACAAAAGGTTTATTTATCGGAGCAACAGGTCATAAGGAAGCGGTGCAGGGTGGTATCCATTTTTCCAGAACTCCCCTTAAAGTTTTGGGCATACATTTTGGCCCCCAGAACATACCAGTTGAAAATTGGGATATAGCCCTACAAACAGTGGAGAATAAAGTCAATAGATGGAAAAAGTGGAAATTGTCCAAACTGAAACGATACATGTTATCAAACAGTTTCTTTTACCATGTGTTCAGTATGTAGCTATGATTTTTCCACTCCCAGTGCATCTAGAAACTAAACTGTATGGTTTATTCTTTCAAATGGGCTGGGTAATAGATTAAACCCCATTAAAAGAAGCTATACATATTTAAGTAAAAAACAAGGAGGTCTTGGGATGGTGGATCCAGTGATTTTTGTTCACTTTATTCATTATGTGTTCAGTGAAAAGTGGCTTACGATTAGAAGCAGGAGTGGGATAAATGGATTTCCAGATCATTGGACAAATACTTTAGGAATTGGCTTTCTTTGGCTCCAAAAATAAATCCTCACATTTATATTCCACAGTATTTTAGACCAGCTGCACAAAAATTATATAAATGGAAAATAGAGAAAGAGACAATTCTGAGTAATAGCATGAAAGAATTTTATCAGGTGGTAATGGCAAATTTACTTCCTTTAGAGCCATGTTTTAAGAATTGCCTTCTTCTTTGAATCCTAAAGTATTGGCCCAACCTTAACTGTCATGATTGCCTCAAATGCAATGGGAAACACAGTGGCTAATATTCTATGGCCGTTTAAATGTTAGGGGTAATGCAAGTACAAGCCACTGAAGAAAGGAAGTGTCCTTACTTGGATTGTATAAATACTGAGGAATCGATGGAGCATTTACTTTACACTGTTCCTATGCAAAGGGTTTGTGGGTTTATTTGGCGGCACTTTGGGGTTTTAAGTGGCTGAATTTTCTTACATATCAAATCTTGGTTTAGGGTTTATCCAGCGACTCTTTCTGATTTTCATGAAGAAACATTGTCATTATTTTTTGGATGTTTACGTTATTATTTATGGCAGGCAAGGTGTCAGTGGGTAATATATCAAAGAAAAATGCCTTATTTTTGTTTTAGTATTTTGGTTTCACAGGAACTCTCGAGGATTTACACTCAGGATGCTCGAAGGACAGCACAGACTCAGTTACTAAAAATGTGGAAAGGGTTTTTCATTTTATTAAGTTCAAATAATGTATAAAAATAATCTGATAAACGGAAAGGAGGTATCAATTTTTTTTTGAAATTACTCTGATTATTGTATAAGTTTGTTAGATTAAGTTTTTGGTTCTTACTTTGTATAATTGATTACACTGAGTTGTTCTAATTATGTTTAATAATACAATAAAAACTCCCATACTCTGGAGGGGAATTGTCCTCCAGAAGCGTCTATGGAGGTGGTCAGTATGCAAGCAGCTCTGGAGGAGGAAGGTTGCTCAGCCACGGTCGGGCAGAGTCCTACTACTTCAGGTTGTTTTGGGATTTCGTCTCCCGCAATTTCAACTGATACTATTGCAACAGCTATACCTGTCTCTAATGTGGAAGATGAGAGTTTGGCCGATGAGGACGTTTCAGAGATCATTTCTCGACAAGCAGCGCTGAGAGCTCAGCTCACCCAGTCGGATATTGCCCTTTTCACAGCGAAAGCAGATTTTCTGGAAAAAAAGAGTAAACGCTTACTTGTGATTTCGCCAGAGGGGCCTCGTCACACTGTCAAGCTTGGCCCCAATGATGACGTTGAGTTTTCGGCACCGACGACGGAGAAGGTCCCTGGACTGAGTGTTCCACTGGCAGATTCGTTACTTTCTCCCCATACTGTTGCATGGTCTCCTGAATCTGCGCTTCTCAGTGCGGGTTGGTCATGGCATCCTGATGGTTCCTGGGTAGCTGACCCGAATTTGAAGGAAGATAGTTTGGCTCATTCTGCTCCTTTGGCTGCTAATTCTGTCCATTTACCCAGTGCTAATTCTAATGTCTTACAGTTGGCTCCTGAGCCTGTGGCTCCAGATGAAGGTAATAATGCTTCTACTTCTACCACATTCGATTCTGAATGGTCATTTGCTGACATCCTGAGTGTATCTACGGTTCCTTTACCTATCCCTCCCCCTACTGCTGTACATCCTGACTTATTTGCAAAGCTGCTTGATCAGGCAAAACGGTGTAATGCCATTCAAATACATTATCTGGGTGGTCTGCCTGAAGTTCCAGATCAATTTTATGTGGGACGGGTCCTAGTAAAGCAGTCTATGGGCTTTTCTCCTGCAGATGTCTATGCCTTAATCCACACTCCTGGGGAACATTCTTTTGATTTAAGCTTTCGGACTCCATCCATGTTGGAAACCTTTTGGTTAAGATATGCTTCTCTTAAGACTAATCCTTTATGGTCTCCTTTTCATGTAGTACCATTGACAAAACAACCCTTTAGAGTTATTACCATTTTATTTTCTGAATGAGGTGTGAACTTAGTGGATATTCTTTTCTGGTTGAAAAGTAGATGTGATGTTCAGGGTGACCCTGAACCTCTTTTTGATGGTGAAGGCTTGTGGAATGGGGGTTGGCATTTTAAAATCAAACTCCATTGTGTCCAGGATGATTTTGTACATCTTCCAAATTGTTTTTTTATTGGCAGAGATAAAGGTTTTTTGTTTTAGCCAGGTCAACCTAGACGTTGCTATAAATGTGGCTCTCCCAGGCACATTAGCATGTCTTGTGAAAAGGTTTTTTGTTTTCAATATGGGAAATGTGGCCACTCTGGCTATCAATGTGTGAATCCAGTGAAGTGTTCCTTTTGTGATGAATTAGGGCATGTCTTCCCTGATTGCCCGAAGGCTGCACATAACACTTCAGACCCAGGTTTTGCTATGCAGGATTTACTTATTTTTCGGGCTGCTAGGAACCTTTTGCATGGGAATGGGCCTGCCACTTCCCAGAAGCCCAAATCATATTGGGCTGCTTTGGCTTCCACTTCTTCTGTCCCCCTCTCTCGCCCTTCCAGTAGTACTCCTGTTCCTACTGTTTCTCCAGCAGTGTCCACAGTTTCTGAGACTCCGCTCCCTCTGGTTTTGTCACCTCCTTTGCTGAGACCTCCTAAAGACTCTCAGGAAGGGGAAGACAATGTTTCCTTTTCTCCTGTTCTTTCTGGAGTAGAACGCAGTTCAGTACTTGACTGGGCTCAATCTCCAGCCCCTGTGATGGTTTCAAATAAATTTGGGGTTTTAGCCTCACTGAACATTGCAGATCAAGACTCTGATGCTACTTCACTACATCCCTCCCAAGTTGACATGGCCTCTGACCCTGAATCTGTCTCTGACCCTCGGGTGGGTATTACCGGTAAACCTAAAAAAACTTCCCGGGTTGGATTACGTAAAAGTAATAGAAAGTTGAACTCCCACTCTTAATCCTCTTTTCCCATTCCCTGCATGATGTTACTTTGGCCAGTTTGAATGCAAATAGCCTTAGGTCTCTGTTTAAAAAAAGAGTTACTTTTTCTTTGTTTTCAGATTTACGTCATGATGTCATTTTTTTCCAAGATACCAGATTATATACTGTTCAGGATTTCTCTGTGGCTACTGATTTATGGGGCTGGGGTCCTTGTTATTGGTCAGGGGGCACTGACCTCTGCTCTGGTGTTGGAATATGTTTCACTTCGAATACTATCAAAGTGACAGATGTGCTTCATATTTCTCCTGGGAGGGTTTTGTTACTTGTTGTCTCTATTCATTCTGTTCCCTTTAGATTGATTAATGTCTATGCCCCTCAGGCCAAATGGGATCATGTTCAACTATTGCACCTTCTTCGGCCCCATTTGCTTTCTAGCAGGAATATTTTGTTGGGTGGTGATTTTAATGTCTCCTGAACGGTTAAATCTAAAACTTCTAAACTTTACTGTGACACTCATTGTTTGAATGATTTGATAAAGGTTTCCTGGTCTTCATGATGTTTTTGAAGAAGTTTCTTCCTTTACCTATATACAGGGCCTTCGGAAATCACGCATTGATTGTTGGTTTGTAACCCCCTCTCTTCGAGTTTTTTCCCCTAGAGTTTCGTTAGTTGCTTCTTCGGATCATTGCCTTTTTAGTTTTTCCCTTTCTGATTATGCACAAACTTCTAAAGGCCCGGGATACTGGAAGTTAAATTTGTCGCTTCTGGATATTCCTGCAGTCCGGGAAGGGTTTTTGTCTCTTTTACGAGCCCGTGATTCGGTTTTTTTCTTTATGACTCCTGCAAGATTGGTGGGAAGACTCAAAGTTATTATTTAAAGAATATTTTCTTGAGATTGGACATATTTTGAGGGCTTCCCGTAAATCCTATCACAAATCTCTTTAGCAGTTATTGACAAAATTTTACTCCCAACTTCATTCTGGTTTCCCGGTTGATTCTCATGCTTTACAGACGGTTAAGACTGAATTGGCAAAGATTCAAAATTTGAAGCAACAGCAACTCGAGAGGGATATGAGATTTAGTACTCAAGGATCCTTCTTGCAATACGAATCCCTTTGATGCGAATATGTCATATAGGACTAAGAAGGATGTTATGGTTTTATTGACTTCAGAGGGTGATAGGGTTTCTGATAAGTATAATATTCTTGATATTGTGGATACACATATACAGTCGTTGTTTGCTAAGGATTCTAAGGTTACTTCACAGTCTATTGCTGACTGGTTGAAATATAGTTCTTTGCCCCAAATTCCTGAGATTTTTTTGTTGTCTCTGTTGGCACCTATTTCTTTGTCTGAATTTTATTCTGTTACTCAGGTCCTTCCAAAACGTAAAGCTCCTGGAAAGGATGGGCTCCATAATGAAATATATGGCTTGATTGGTACTATTTTGGGTTCCCATTTGGTTTCGGTGTTTAATGCATGTCTTTCTCTTGGTACTTTTCCCCCTAGTATGAATGAGGGGCTTTTAATTTTTCTTCACAAGTCGGGAGACAAGGGTGATCTGCATAATTGGCACCCAATAACTCTTTTGAATTCGGACTACAAGATTTTTACCAAAATTTTGGGTTTTCGGATTGCTTGTTTCTTGTCTGACATTATTTCTCCTGTACAGTTTAGTTCTGTACCTGGCCGTACTATTTCAGATGCCCTGATTTTGATTCGTGAAATCCTTGAATGGGGTAAACTGGATGAACTTGCTGGTATTTGTATTATGTTAGACCAAGCTAAGGCTTTTGATAGTGTTTCCCATCTCTATCTTTGGTCATGCATGAAGGCTCTAGGTTTCCCTTCTGGTTTTGTATGTTGGATACAGAATAACTATCTGAATGCTATTATGATTCCATATGTTAATGGCTGGTTGGGCAAGGCCCGTCCGTGTGGTAAGGGGGTGCGCCGGGGTGCCCTCTTAGCCCTATGTTATACAATTTTTCTTTGGAACCTTTACTTTCTCCTAATTTCCGTATGGATATTATCTGAGGTCCCTCTTTGGGTTCTGCTGATGCTGAATTCCCTGTTATTGCATATGTGGATGATTCATGTTTTTTTTTTTGGCTGACATCCCTTCCTGTATGGCTGTAGAACGGTTGACTGCTGCCTTCCAAAAAGGAACTGGGGCTTTCTTTAATTCATCTAAGAGCAGATGTTGTTATTATGGCACTTACATTTCTTCATATTTGGTAATTATGGGAATCCCTGTTACTAATACAGTTTGTAAAATTTTAGGCATTTACTTTTTTTGTGACTCTGATACAGCCACATATAATTGGGAACGGCTTCTTCAGTCGGCAAATTGGAAAGTTACCCTTTGGACCAAATGGAATATGTCCAAAAAGAAATGCATTTATATGATTAATACTTTTCTCATTGGCATTTTTTTGCATTTGAGCGCTGTTTATGCAGTGCCTGTTTCACAGGAAGTAGCTCTTTATGGTCTTTTTTTCGTATGATTTGGGGGAGTCGTTTGAACCCCATCAGGAGGAATATTTTATATTGTCCCCTTGCTTCTGGTGGTTTGAATATGGTTAACCCAGTTCTGTTCTTTTTTAGTATTTTTCTATATAAAATATTTCTCCCTTGTTCTACACAGTTCTAAAGTGTGGTCAGTATGGCTTTCTGATCATGTCTCTCCTTGGCTAGATGGTTGGTCAAGGGATGGCCTCATCCATAAACAAACACCTATTGTTCAGTTACCAAGTTATCTTCGTTCCTGTTTTGGTAATATTAAGAAATGGAAGATTCCCTTTATTTCATTTACCCAACTTTCTAGAAAACAATTGTATCATTTTTTGTTAAGTCAGTATTTTTCAGACAGATGTATCTTTCCAGAAATTGTCCATACTGATTTACCCCAAGTTTCGTCCTTGCTTACCTCTCCTAGTCTTCCTAATTATATGTGGGATGTTACTTGGCTTACAGTTCATGGTAGGCTGAATGTTAAAAATAATTTGAAACATAAGAGCATTGAGGACAGCTATTGTACAAGATTTCTTGCTTGTACAGCTACATTAGAGACGATGTTGCATTTGTGTTTTGAATGTCCTTTTATTGTACAATTTCGGTCCCTGCTTGCTGTTCGGTGGGCCCATTTCCATTTTCCAACTATTGATTCTACATGTTTATTTTTTGGTATTTTATCATCTGAGTGGGACTCATTTACCACTGATACAGTTAGATTAATTTTTGGGGGTATCAAGTATCATGTTTGGCAGGGCCGCTGTACATGGTCCCTACGTGCTCTTTTTATTTCCCCTGATCAACTATTTTGGAGGATTCATAATTGGCTTTTTGAAATTTGGCATTCAGATTTTCGTTCCTTATCATCCTCCCAGTTTCATAAGAAATGGAAGGTGATACAATGGTTGGACACTGGATAAAGTTCATAAGGTTTGTTTTATTCTTGTTTTTTTTTTTTTCTCTCTTTTTTCTTTTTCTGAGGCCTTTCTGTATTTTGCATCAGTTTATTTGTTTCTGTAATTATTTCTTGTTCCAGCTTTGTATGATGTTGTGTTATGTTATTGTATGATTTACTTTTGGTCTTGAATAAAACATTCCCCTACTCTTGGCCAGTAGGGGGACCGCTGGTCGGTGAGTTTGCCATTTCAACTCAGGATGGAGAAGGAGATGGATGTCTCGCTGGGTGCGGGACTGGCTGCTGCAATGCGGTCTGATGTTCTAGATTCTGAAGTTTTCTTTGACGCTCCTACTACGGATATGGTGCCTGAGTCTATCGCAACAACTTCTGGAAATACAGCTGATTTGCATGCCTCACCATTGGATATCACGGATGTTGCTCCCTTCTCTACTTTGCAACCTGGAACTGCCTACGATTTGCCTGCTTTGCAGCAACAGCTGCATGATGAAGAAGCTCATTTTCGTTCTCGCCAAATGGCATTGAGAGCTGCAATTGCGGATGCGGATTTACGTCCCGAGTGTGAGCAACCTGCGGCGAGATCTGTGCAAGGTTCTACCTTAGTGGCTGATCCGATGACTACCTCATAAAGTTCTAAACAGCTGACATCGGATGGTCTAGATGAGAAGCAATCAATGAGTTCAGCCACAGCTACGGATGCTTGCTCCTTCGTTTCAGGTACCGGGCAGACACCCTTATTTGTTTTTAAAGGGAATTTATTTCCAGGCTCTATTGGTACATCGACAAGTTCTTTAACTTCCAGTACTGTTTCACAAAGTAATGCGGAGGTTCCCTCAGTTTTGCACCAAGACGGTACAACGGACTCTACTGAATGGTCAGTAAATGCTGCATTGCAAGCAGCTGGGTGGGAGAAATCTAGCACTGGTGTGTGGGTCTCGGGCCCCTCTCCCATTTCAGTATCCCCTTGCAAGACTACTGAACATTCTCAGGACTGTTCCCCTATGGTTTCTGATCCAACTAAAGATCGGGGTTCTGTGATGGATGCTGTTTCACCTTTATGGGTACCTGAAGGCTTAGAACTTACCCAGAACTTGGTTCTGCCTCTTTTTCAAGATGGTGCCGTGAAACAGTGTGGGCCTGCTCCTTCAATAGCACCTACTGAACAATCCTCTCCCGGACGAACTGAAACTGTTAAGACATTTGCATCTTTGTTTAGAGCTCCTGTTTTTTCTGCGAAACGACAGCTATCAGGCTTCTTTATAAAGGGGGTCTGGATGTATTTCCTGACCGAAAACATGTAGCTAGGAATCTGTTAATGGGTTCTATGTTTTTTTCTCCACCTGAAATATACGCATTAATTCATGTTTCTGGAGAGCCTGTGTTTGACATCAGCTTTAAACAAGGTAGTGGGTTACAAAAGTTTTGGTCCCAATATCTGCTTTTAAAAACCTCTGCATTATGGGTTCCCTTTGAAGTTGTGCCTTTGACCAAACCAGCATCTCGCTTGATTACTGTTTTGTTTCATAATGAAGGGGTGTGTGTGACAGATCTTTTATTTTGGCTTAAACAGCAGTGTACAGTTCAGGGTAACCCTGTGCCCATTTTTGATGAAGACCATATTTGGAATGGGTGTTGGAAAGTACAAGTTGTTTTAAATACATCTGATTCAGGTTTAATCCATTTACAGAACAGTTTTTTCTTGGGTAGGGATAGAGGGGTTTTATTTTACGCGGGTCAGTCCAAGGCCTGTTACCATTGTGGAACTACAGGCCACCTTAGTACTATGTGTGACTGTCTTAAATGTACAACCTGCACTGAATTTGGCCATAGCACTGCTACATGTCGGAATGATCAGGTGTGTAATCTATGCGATGAAAAAGGACATACCTATCATTCTTGTCCCTCTGCTGCTCATTCCCAGTGTGAACAAGCTGATTGGGATGAACAAGAAGTTTCTATTACTCTACCTCAATGGGCTCAGACTCAGCGTTTGGCCTCGAAACCTAGTGATGAATCTCTGAACCCTTCTGTGATTGTTTCTACTGCTGTTGAGGGTTCCTTGCACCCCTCTGATATGCTCCCTCCAAGGCATAGTGCTATACAGGCTACCCCTATGGCTACTCAGCAGGCAGTTTCCATTCCTGGTTTAGTTGACCCCATTATGGCTGAGGTCGAATTACCTCCACCTGTGTCTTCTACAGCAGTTTCCCAAACTCCCTTAATACCTCTACCTAAGGCTTCAAGACGCAGACAGCATTGGGTACAGCCGATGGCTAAAATGCCTAAGACATCTGATGTCTCTGTCAAAAATAGATTTGTGGCCCTACCCATTGAAGGTGACATTTCGAGGAATGACTCTGAAGGGTCCTCTGTTATTTCATCAGTTTTGGATTTAGGATCTGAAATGGAAGAACCCTCTTCTGATGTGGTCCCACCCCTTTCTGGGAAGCGCACTTGGAAAACCAAACATACCCGGACTACCAGAGCTTCTTCTAAAAAGCCTCCTTGAATTTAAGCTCTGCCTATGGTTGTTTTTTCCCCTTCTTATATGACTCTGATGCCTTCTTTATCAATTTACTCTATTAATGCGAATAGTATTAAGAGTGTTCAGAAAAAACAGGCTGTGTTTTCCTGTTTAAGATCTTTTTCCGAAGGTATTTTTTTCTTACAGGATACCAGGTTACATGTCATTTCTGAATTAAAACATGCCATTTCGTTTTGGAATTCAGGCCCCTCTTTTAGGTCTCTTGGGGAAGAAACTTGCTCTGGGCTAGCTATCCTGTTCCATAATTTAGATGTACATTTAATTAAATTAATTGACCTTGTTTCTGGTCGTGCATTTATCTTAGATGTCAGAATATCTAGCATACTGTTCTGTTTTATTAATATATATGCGGGTCAAACAAAGGTGACACGTATTGAGCTTTTTCAAGCTATTCAGCCTTTTTTACATTCTGCTCACCATGTTGTTTTCGGGGGTGATTTTAATTGTGGCCTTAAGATTTGAGACAGAGGAAAACAGACTACAACCAAAAAAATATTTTGTGATATGACCTACTTATCTACCATGATTCGGAATGCGAATTTGAGGGATGCCTATTTTGAGAAGGTGGTAAAGCAGATCCCACTTTTTTTAGATCTACCTCTGCTACTAAGATAGATTATTTCTTTGTTTCCCCTCTTTTACAAATTGCATTGGCAAAAACTCTTCCAGCAGAATTTTCCGATCATAAAATTCTTTTTTGTTGTTAGGGAATTCCTGTACACTTTCTTTTGGTCCGGGTTATTGGAAATTAAATTCTCTGTTGTTGGCTAAAACGATTGTTCAACAGGACTTGAAGTATTTTATTCAAGCCAGAAAATCAGTTTTTGATATGTACACAGACCCCTGCAATTGGTGGGAAGACATGGTGAGGGATTTAATGGCTTTTTTGAAATCTTATGGTAAGCTGATTCGGGATGATGAATATAGGATTTACCTTAATAATAGGTTGCACCTTCAAAACTTCTGTCTCTAGCCTCTACGTGAAACATGATTTTCGGTTCAAATTCAAGCAATTAAGCAACAAATGGTTCAATTTCATTTATTACAGGAACAACATTTAAAATAACAGCAATTATATTGTACACAAGGGAAAAAAGGTTATGCTTGTCCATATGAGGGATACACTGCCCGGAATGTGAACCGAACTATGGATGATTTATTTGTTACTCAGGGTAATTTTTGTACTGATACTAGACAAATGCTTAATATTGTTTCCTATTTTACATCCCAGACTTTTATTACACCTTCAATTAATTCTGATGCTTTAGCAATTTTTTTGGACTCTGTTCCTATTATTCCACTTACAGATCAATTATTATCCCCTTTAATAGTTAACATTTTGCCTTCTGAAGTTGAAAAAGCTGTTGTGGCCTTGAAGATTAATAAGGCCCCCAGTGGTGATGGCTTAACTAGTGAATTGTATAAATTCATTGGTCCATATATTTAGTTGGAGTTGGCGGCTGTTTTTACGGCAATTCTTACATCTGGTGCCCCCTCCTTGCGCAAGACTGGTGGTATTCTGATTCATCTTTTTAAACAAAAAGGTGACAAAAGGTACATACAGAAATGGCGACCAATTTCTCTTCTCAATACGGATTTTAAGATCTTAGCTAAAATTCTCCATGCTCGTCTCCTATTAGTTGCAACCCATCTTTTGTCCCCAGTCCAGACATGTTCTTTACCTGGCAGAAATATTTCAGAACATCTCATTTTATTGCGGGAGCTCTTTGAACATAGTTTTCAGTCTAGAGCAGATGGTTTGGTGCTCTCTCTAGATCAAAAACAAGCTTTTGATTCGGTCAGTCATACCTTCTTGTGGGCAGTCCTACAAAGATATGGTTTGCCTTTGAAATTTGTACAATGGGTTAAATGTCTCTATAATACAGCAACGGTTACCCCTGTAATTAGGCATTGGAAGGGACCTATATTGCCTGTTAAGCAGGGGGTTCATCAGGGATGTCCTCCTAGTCCTCTATTATATGCTTTTTGTATAGATCCCTTACTTAAACTCCTTAATACTTCAGCACTTTTAAAACCTATCACTATAGTTTCTACCCCTCTACCTTATAAAGTTTTAGCTTATGCTGATGATTTGTGCATTTTAGTAAAGGACAAAGTTTCTGTTCAGTATGCCCTTGACATTTGTTTTACATATAATTCCTATTCAGGTACTGGTTTAAATCTTGATAAATGCATGGGTTTACAGCTTGGTTCTGTTGTTTTACCTAATTTGACAATTTCCGGTATTGATTTTTCAGCTACTCATTTGACTGTTTTAAGGATAATTTTTGGTCCAGAGGATATGTGTTTACTGAATTGGGACCCTTGTATTTCTCGGGGAAAACTGTTAGTTGCGAATTGGAATAGGTGGAAATTTAGTAAACGGAAACGTGTTTATTTGATTAACACCTTTCTTATTTCAATATTCCTTTATGTAAGTTATATTTTTCCTCCCCCCAGTCAATTATTAGTTACTATTTATAGTCTTTTTTTTCAAGCTGTGTGGGGTAACCGGCTGAATCCGATAAAAAGAACTATTCTATATTTACCAACTAATCAGGGGGGTTTAGGGATGGTTAACCCAATCTTATTTTTTTATTCTATTTTTCTTTATGCTAATTGTCATCCTTTTTTAATTTTTTCGGATTAACCTTGGGTATCCATGTTAGATTCAAACTGTGGTCAATGGCTCAGGCAATGGGGTCAGGGGAATTTAGGGGTACTGTACAGATCCCTGAATATCCCATCTTATATTAGAGACACTTTTATATATATTAAATGCTGGAAATTGACTAGTCATCTTTTATTATTGAAACAACGTTATGAGCTTTATTACTGGGTTATACAGACTCAATTTACTGAAGCAGAAACTTTCCCCCACTGTCCTTCTCTTTACAGAACTGCACTTTTAAGTTTGTTAAACACTCCTAGGATTCCGGTGGAATTTCAAGACTTTCACTGGCTGAGTTGTCATGATAGGATAAATATTAAGGCAAATCAAAAACGTAAACAACTGGCTGAACGGGTATGTGTTAGGCCAGGATGTTTTCAACAGTTAGAAACTACAGACCACCTTTTTTTTTGACTTGTGGGTATATTATGCCCTTCTGGCCTTTTTAGCTTCTATTTGGAAAGCTCCATGGTTTCATTCTATTTCTATGGAGGCCTTGATGTGGGGTGACTATATAGGGGCTGAGGATTGGCATATGGACACTTTGACTAAAATTCTGTTGGTTATTAAATGGCATATATGGAATAGCAGATGTTTATTCTCTTTACAACAGAAATTCGTTTCTCACAATGAACTCCTTGGTATGATTATTAAGGATTTGAAATTACAATATGGGGAAGATTCAAAAATTTTACATTCTAAAAGGTTACGGGCTGTGTGGAGAAACATGCCTTGGATAACAAATTGGGATGTTCCTGTCACTTGAATGTGAGGGCTATGGGCTCATGATTTTGGTTTCTATTTTGTTTTATCTGACATCTAGAGGTCTTTTTTCTTTTTTTTTCATGATTGTGTTTTTCTTTTCCCACTTATGTTTTTTTTTTCTGTGAATGTATATATCTGCCTTGGTTTTGTGTATATTGTATTTTTCCTTTTGTTCTTATATTGATATTTCATTGGCATTTTGTATGATTTTTTTCCTTCAATAAACTCCCCTACTCTCCATTGGGGGATTTTCCAGCCGTCGATCCCAGATGGCCACTTCTCTGGGACAGACGGAGGGGAAGGATGTCTCAGGGACAGGAGCTCAGGCCTCTGCTCCTGTCCTTTCTACTTCAGAGACAGTAGATCTCGCACTGGATGTGGCAAATTTATTAGATTCAGATGCTGGTGCCATGGAATTTGTACTTTCTTCTACTGATTCTGTTCTGCCTACAGCTGTCTTACCAGATGTTACTTCACCACTGGAGAATTCCCGACCTTTGCAGAAAGATGTGGCGCATCAGTAGTCAGCTCTCTTATGGCGCAAATACAGCTGCTTGAATGCAGTCAAAGACATCGATATGGAACTCCTCACTTTGCAAGCATGCTGTCCCACAGCATCTAAAGGAGATGCACAGCATATTTATTCCCAGAAAGTTGCTACTGAGGTTCCCTCTGTAACCAACCCTCCAGATATGGCTATCCTATACACGGACGCTTCTTGTGAGGCTGGTAGTGATAACGGTAAGGATGCCGTGTGCCTAAAGCCGCTTGCCATTCTTTCTGATGCACATGAAGTTCGTTCAGACAAAACCGGGAAGTTTCAGCTAGGAATTCACCACCGGGCTGTGGAAGGCACCGGGTTCATTAAACAGACAGATGCAGTCTCCGAAACCACCTTCTCTTTCAAAGATTGAATGAAGGAGAAAGACTGAGCAATATTGTTGAAAAAAACCTTTCCTTTGGATTCATTATCGCTGGATCCAGTACACAATTAAAATTGGACTCCAGCTGCTGCTCTGAAAGCTGTGGGATGGATTAAGGACCAACCTGGTCGATGGTCACCAGATCCCAAGGATCCTGCCTACCAACAAATGTACACCTCCTCTTCTTCCACAGTGGCCACCACCAGACTTTCTGCAAAGGGCTCCATCACACTCCGGGGTAATGACTTTCTTGTTTTTTCTGTTTCTAATGCTCCTTTAGGGGCTACTAAGGCATCACCTAGGCAGGCAGAGGGGCCTAACCTCTTGGAGAAGATTAGACTAGGTCCTAGTTCCAAGGCCTTGGGTCCTGATCAGGAGGGGTCTTCCCTGGCTTCCTTGTTTAAACTAGCTGACCTTTTCCACTCCAGTGGAGAACCTATTCCCAGAAGGAATGCAGTAAGGCTACTATACAAGGGGTGGCTGGAAGACCCTCCAACTAGGTTATTTGTTGTGAAAACTTTATTGAAATCTGCTATGAAATTCTTTTCCTCTGAGATTTTTGTCTTAATTTCTTTGGGTAATGGGAATTTCAATGTTAGTTTTAAAAATGTGTCTAGCCTTGATAGGTTCTGGGCTCACTATCAAGCACAAAAAAATAACCCACTTTGGATTCCTTTTCAGGCTGTTCCACTTACTAAACCTTTGATTAGGACCATTACTGTTATGTTTAAGAATGAAGGTGTCAATATGGAGGACATCCTTTTTTGGCTGCATCAAAGGTGTGAGATTTTAGGGAGGCTCACACCTACCTTAGACAGTGAACAAATATGGGATGGGGGGTTTAAAATTAAAGTTAAGCTTCTATCTACTAACTCAGGCCCTGTATATCTGCCTAGTATATTTTTTGGGGGGGAGAAAGATAGAGGTTCCATTTTTTATGTTGGACAACCCTGATCTTGTTTTAAATGTGGGTCTCAATTACATCTTAGTTTGGCCTGTGATACCTCCAGATGTACTCACTGTTTGGAGTTTGGACATTTGGCCTCTGCATGTCTGAATCTGTTTAAGTGCAATCTGTGCAAACAGACCGGACATGCCTATGGTCATTGTCCCTGGGCATCTCATAAGGAAGATTGCCCCTCACATGAAGGACTTATCAGTCAGGCCCAACATGTTCTGGCAAAACAGGTCACATCTGTTCTGCCTGAACATCAGGAGCCACAAACAGTTGCTGCTCTTGCTGATTCACTTCCTGCTACTCCTCTGGAGCCTTCTGATCTTCCTACAGTTTAATGTGCCATCTGAACTGGATGGGTTACAACAGGATCTACAGGTAGTTAGTGAAGTTGTACCCATTGAGACTGATATGCCTCCCCCTCTCCCTCCCTCAACTGATGTTCCTTTTAAGATTGTGCAACCTAGAAAATGTAATAGGCATGAGAAAACAGTGTCTTTGGTTAAAGGTGTCCCTAAAGTACTCCCCCCTCGAGACCTGTTGCAGTTGGGGAATCCTTTTGCTCCCTTGGAAGATGATAGGGGGTGACTCAGGGGATGACACTGATACTTCTTCTATCATTTATGTTCCTGATACTGATTGTAGGCCTGATGATTCCATTGCTAAACAAACTAGAAGGAGGCAACTAGGTAAACCCCCTTAGGGCTTTTTTTTTGGGGGGGGTTCTTTTGGCTTCTATCCTTATGCACTCTTTAACTGTTCCTACTTTAAATGTTAATGGGATTAAGAGTATGAAAAATGGGTGGGGGCCTTTTCAGCTCTGAGGGACTTATATTCTGATATTATTTGTTTGCAGGACACCCAAATAAAATACAATTTTGACCTTTGGCATGCTACCAGATGTTGGTCCTTGGGACCCTCCTTTTGGTCCACTGGGGATGAACCATGTGATGGGCTTGGTATTTTTTTTTTCTAATCCTGTGCTACAGATTTCTAGATTGATAGACATTCACCCCAGGAGGGCTCTTTGTCTGGATGTTTCCCTTTTTTCGGAACGGTTCAGGGTAATTGCAGTTTATGCTCCTCAAATCAAAGCTTTGAGAATAACTTTATTTCAGGAGATCCAGCCTCTATTACATACCTCATGTTTAGTGGTTTGGTTAGGTGATTTTAATTGTGGCTGAGGTCAGGCAGATAGTGGCCTATGTACTCAGAAGCTCTTCTGTGATTCCTTAACCTTGAAACAAATGGTTGATACTGCTCATTTGATAGATGCTTATAGGGTCCTTTATCCTACGGGATGCTTTACTTATTTTCGTGGTACACTTAAGACCAGGATAGACTTTATTTTTTTGTCCCAGGTTGTGAAACTTTTACAAGTTTCTGTACAACCATTTGAGTTTTCCAACCATAGTGTTCTGATGGCCACTTTTACTTGGGAAGGTGCTCCACAGAGTAAGAAAAATAGATGGAGATTAAATGAAACATTATTGGAAGATCCTAAACTTAGACAGCTGTGGATAAGGGATTGGACAGCTAGGCTTTCAGTCTCTGAGTGTTATTATTCACTTTTAGATTGGTGGAAGGATACCAAAAAAGGCTGGAAACATCTATTCCAGACACAAGCCCGTATCAGAGCAAATAGGGATTATTTGGCATATTTAAAGCTTAGACACCAATTGCAGCATTTGGTATCTTTAGCTGAAACTACAGCACAGGATTATAGCTTATTCATTTCTAATATGTAGGCACAAATGGTTAAATTGCAGTATGGCAGGGGAAAATCTTTGACACAAGGATTGCAATTTGAGACAAAAATGACCTCTAGGTCATTGGATCCTTTTAAGGGATGTAAGGATAGGACTAACTCTCGACTGATTACAGCATTAACTACTGCAGAAGGTGATACTGTGAGTGATCCTACCCACCTTCTCAATCAATCAATCAATCAATCAATCACTTTATTTAACCAGGCATAAACACCATTGAGTAAGCTCATTTTCAAGGTGGTCCTGGGCATTAATACAATATAGTACACTTCATAAGATTACAATTACAGTGGACAGCGGTGCAAAAAAAAAAAAAACATTCGAAGGTGCCAGTCAATATGGGCCCCTATATATACCGGTCAACATAATTAACATGCAAAGGTACATACTGATAAGCTTTACTTGAATGAGAAGAGAGAACAATCCCATATAGTCTCTGCTAAGTAAGAGCTCATACCTAAATGATAAAAAATAAGGAGGTAGTAAGGAATAGGGTTGGAATTGGGGTGAAACAGCAGGCAGCCAAGAGGAAGGTCAGAATAGGTAAAAAGTAGAGAATAGGCAGGGCCATCTCGGATTAAGGAAACTAGGCTTGTAGGTCCCAGGTTTCTGTTGTTGGGAATGTGGGGTGAATGAGATACTTAGGCATAGGATTTGAGAGTGGCATCTAGGGCTTAGGGGTCATCGGCATCTGAAACAGTTGCATGATTCCTTCAGATAAACCATCAATAGAGCTTTGAATGTGAAAATGCTTGGAAGTGAGGATAATTTTAATGAGTCTTGCATAGTGTTCCAAAGTGATGGAAGTGAGAAGTTGATTGCTGCTGAGCCAAGGGTAGTTTTCACTCTAGGAATCTGGAAGCAGATTATGGAGAAGTGTCTCAGGCCATAGGAACCTTTAGCCTGTTTGAAGAGGTTTGAGATGTATGCAGGGAGGTTATCAGATAATGCTCTAAAAAAACTAAAGGAGAGCATTCCTTTTTCTTCTAGTTGAGAGTGAGGTCCATCCCGAAACCTGGTATAGACAACAGTGATGTGCACCATGGGGTAGATTTATGATAAATCTTTTTTTTTTTTTAACCTTCTTATTTATCCCCCTTTCCTACCTCGGTGTCCACTCCTTCAGACTGCTCATCCCCCCTTTTACACCACTCAGCCAGGATCTGCCCCTAGAGTGCCTCTCTCCTCCCTCCTTCTCTGCACATTGGGGTCTGTTCTGAGTTCGGTGGTCTTGGGTGGAGCCGTCTTCATCTAGGACCACAGAGGGGTTTATCCGTTTTCTCCCTCTACCCACTGAGGACATCAGCAAGCAGGACTGATGTCCAGACAGATGGCATGCTGACACACGCCGTTGTCAAGTGCCCAGACATCCTCCCCTCCCTGGCTCTTGGCCGCCTGTGCCCCGGTGCCCATGCTTCCACCGGCCCCGGAGCATTGGGTGCATACAGCACCCCAGGAACCCACCCCTGGAGGAGGAGGAGAGCATCCGTTGGGACGCTCGATCCTCCTCCTTCCCTCCGACCCCCAGGATTTATGATAAATCTTAAAGCCTGGTGGTAAAGGGGTGTCCAGTTTGTTTAGCATCATTGATGGGCAATGACTGTAAAGGAAGTCAGCATAGTCCAGCATAGGTAGGAATGTAGTTTGCACTAGTCTCATTCTGGCTTCTAACATAAGTAGGTATTTAATGTGATAGAATAAACCTAATCGCTGTCTTAGTTTCTTCAAGGTTTCACTTTAGTGGCACAGAAAGTTGAGCTTGTTATCCAGCCAGAACCCTAGGTATTTAAAGGTATGAACTACTTCAAGGGGTTCATCTAAGAGTGTTCAGATCTGTGTGATATGTGGACATCTGGAAGTAGACTTTGGTGAGAGAATCATTGCTTTAGTCTTTTTGGCATTGAAGAAGAGCTTATGAGTGAGAAGGTTGTATTGGAGGGTGACGAAGTCTTTCTGTAAGTACTCATGGGCCAAATCCAAGGATGAATTTGTGGTATAGAGTACAGTATCATCTGTGAATAAGTGCACATTTGCTGTGCCCAGCTGCGAGTCCAGATTATTGATGTATATTGCAAAGAGGATAGGGCCCAGGATGGAGCCTTGTGGGACTTCTCATAACAAGGATTTTTGTGGAGACAGATCTCCTATGGCTTTGACTTGTTGTAACCTATTGGTTAGGTAGCTGGTGAACCATTTAATGGCACAACTATCAAGTCCGATGTTACTCAGTGCAGTAAGCATGATGGTATGATGTACAGTATCGAAGGCCTTACTTAGATCAAGGAAGAGGGCAAATACATGCTTCTTAGAGTCCAAGGCCATTTGCCAGTCTGTAGTTACTTTGGCAAGAGCCGATACTGTACTGTACTGTGTTTGGTTCTGAAGTCGGACTGAGCCGGGTTTAGCAACTTTTGTGAATCCAAATGTTCTCTAAGTTGGATGTTGAAAATTTTTTCAAGTAATTTAGAGAGGACGGATAGTATAGAAATAGGCCGGTAATTGTTCAGATCACTTGGATCCCCAGTCTTGAATAATGGTAGGATGGGGGCAGTTTTCCACGAGACAGGTAGCTCACCTTGAATCAGAGAGGTGTTGAATAAGTGTGTAATGGGGGCGGTCAGATAGGTATGGCCAAGTTTTAGGAGGTAAGGTTCAATATTATCTGCACCTGCACTCTTTTTTGTATCCAGAGAAAGGAGGAGGCCCTCCACTTGCTTGAACGTAATTGTGAGGAAGCTGAAGGGGGTGGGATGCAATTGGTTATGGTTGTGGTTATCAGTGAAGCCAACAGTGTAGTCTCTTGCCGGGCTAAGTTTGCTGATAGGTGAGGTGTCAAAAGCAAGTTCTGCAGTGGCAAAGTGATCATTAAACTTCTCTAGTATATCAGCTTTGTCCGTATAGGTGGTACCATCAGACACAATTTTGTTTGGAAGGGGTGTTGCAGTGGACTGACCTTCGACTTCTTTGAGGATGTTCCAAAATTTGGCAGAGTTGTTTTTATTGTCTTCTAGTTCTTTTTGGAAGTACCTAGCCTTTTCTGACCTAATTAGCTTGGTACAAGCATTCCTAGTGGTGCAGATGCTAACAATGACCTCAGGTGGGATTTCCTCGCTTTTTTCCACCAGTAGTCCATATCCCTAAGTGCTTTCTTCAGGATGGGAGAGAACCAGCCAGGAGTTTTATTTTTGGATTTGATTAGTCTTAGTGGGGCGTGTTTGTCTATTAGCCCCAGTAAGAGGCTGTGAAAGATGTTAAATGCCTCGTTAAAGGTGGGGGCTAGATAGAAATCCTGTCAAAGAATGTTGCTTAGATCTTTCAGGAAAGTGTACTGGCAGAACTTTTTCAAGCATCTTTTCAGTTTGAATTTGGAGACCATTTTTATTGGGAAGGATGTCTGACGTAGGCAGTAGTGCAATGGTTGCTTATATCATTGAAGAATACTCCAGTATGCAAGATTTTGTGAGGTTTGTTTACTAGCATAAGGTCCAGGAGGGTGCTGCACTCAGGGTTTTTCTGTTAGGTCTGGTTATAGCAATCGCCATTTGTAACAGACCATTAACATCACATAGATCCATCAATTTCTTAGACCTGTCATCATTCCAATTTAGATTGAAATCCCCCATTAGAATACACTCAGCATTAGCAGAGTCAAGAAGGTTTTGAAGGTGTGGCAGAAGTGCCCAGCTACCAGATGGTGGTCGGTAGCATGCTGCCATAAGGAGTGATTTCTCACTGGAAAGTGATAATTTTAGAGCAAGGCATTCAAATTCCTTAGCCTTTGAGGTACAGTCAAAGACCGTGACAGTGAATTTGCTTTTGACATATATTGCAATCCTTCCCCCTCTAGTTGGTCTATCACAGTGGTAGATGATATATCCGGGTATGTTGATAGATTTGTCCGGGGTCGAGGGTGTGAGCCAGGATTCAGTTATCATGAAGAAATCAGGAGATGCATGTTGAGCCCAGGTCTGTATAGAGTCAATCTTCTTTAGCAAACTACAGACATTGATATGGAGAAAGCTAATACCTTTATATTGAGGGAGGTCCACAGGGGCGTCCAGAGAAATAGGTGGGCCTGGGTTTAATTCAACATTTCCCGAATAGATTAGGAGAAGCAATAGTAGTTTTTTAAGATGGCGTCTTAGCCTGCTAAATAGTCTTTTGTTACTCCTGCTAGTGTACATTGGTTTAGCGCTGGCTGTGTTAAGGGTAGGATTGCTATTTGCTAGGGAAAAAACATAGAGAACAGATAGGGCTGATACCATCTTTGGGAAGTGCACATGTTCTATAGTTATGGCCTGGTGGGAGGAGGGGCATGACCATAGAGGAGATGTTCCTGATGTAGGATGCCATGGTCTAATGTGGGAGGCTATATCTTGATAGATGATAGAGGAGGCAAACTGGCCTTTGTCCGAGTTGCAAACCAAAATTTTGGGTAGAGCATAACTTAGTAATATAAGGCAACTATAGAGAAGGATAGATGCAGATGGCATTCTTAACGTGGAGATATTTCCTTTTACCAGTAATAAACACAGGATTTGCAACAGTTTCTTGAGAGGGCCAGGGAAATGAGTGGTTCCTGTGGGAGGATGGGGTACCAGTGAAAATTAAGGCCTAGATAACTAATGAGATGTGGCTGGCAATAGCCAGTAGGAGTGAGCTAGAAAGCCGGGGAGGGGTTTATGTGTATTTAATCAGAAATGGGGGGGTGGGTGAGAGAAAAAATTGGCAAAAATTGGCAACTAGGGCTCCCTTCCTGGAGGTAATCAGTCCCTGAGGGCAGGTCCGTACCTGCATTTCTGTGAGGGGCTGGTGGGTTCAGACCTGGACTGTGGGTGGCAGTCTGGCAGGTCAGGTTCATCAGAGAACCATGGCTGTGGCTCTTAGACTGTATTTCTGTGAGGGGGTGTTGGCTTCAGACCTGGACTGTGGGTGGAAGTCTGGTAGGTTGGGTTCCTCAGAGAACCACGGCTGTGGCTCTCAGACTACCTGCATTTCTATGAGGGGCTGGTGGCTTCAGACCTGGACTGCAGGTGGCAGTCTGGCAGGCCAGGTTCATCAGAGAACCACGGCTGTGGCTCTCAGACTACCTGCATTTCTGTGAGGGGCTGGTGGCTTCAGACCTGGACTGCGAGTGGCAGTCTGGCAGTTTGGGTTCATCAGAAAACCACGGCTGTGTCTCTCAGACTACCTCCATTTCTGTGAGGGGCTGGTGGCTTCAGACCTGGACTGCGGGTGGCAGTCTGGCAGTTTGGGTTCATCAGAGAACCACTTCTACAAGTAGTAGACCTATATATGACTGGTATGTTAAAAGCTGCCCCAGTTCTAACAGACGCAGAGATGCTCAAGTGTCTGGCTGACTTACCATTACCTGGATTGTCTAATCATGATAAGAAGGTGTTGGAGGCTGATATTGTCTTAGAAGAAGTTCAAGAGGCCATAAGGGGTTTGGCCTCCCACTCAGCCCCTGGATCAGATGGTATCAGTGTGGGTTTGTATAAAACCTTCTCAACTGAATTAAGCCCTGTATTAGTATTGTTGTTTAACCATATTTTGCATTCTGGAGAATTTGCCCCATCTATGAATGAAGCAATATTGATCTTTTTATTTAAGAAAGGTGATACAACCAATTTAGGGAATTGGCGTCCCCTGAGTCTTTTGAATACAGACTTGAAAATTTTAAGTAAGATTTTGTTGGCTAGACTTTCTAAGGTCACTCTGTTGCTTCTTAGCCCTGTTCAAACTTGTGCTGTCCCCAGGAGAATCTTATTTGGATGTGGGAAGTTTTTTCTAGAGGGGATTCATACCTCTTACAGGGGTTCATGCTTAGCCTGGTTCAAGAAAAGGCCTTTGATCGGGTAGACCATGCATTCTTGTTTTTAGTTTTGAAAGCCTTCAGGATTCTGGATCATTTTGGGTTGGATCACTTCAATGTATCAAGAGGCAGTGATTACACCCAATGTGAATGGGTGGTATGGGAAGCAGATTGGTGTGGGTAGGGGAGTTAGGCAGGGTTGCCCTCTGAGTCCTACACTTTATGCTTTTGCAATAGATATATTTATCAGATTATTGCAGTCTAACCATGAGTTACAGGGTATAGATGTTTCTCCGACAGTGCCCCAACAAAACATATTGGCATATGCTGATGATTTGGTTTTACTATTTAAGACACAGTTTTCACCTTCAGCTCTGTTGGAGACGATTGATAGTTACTCCCCCTTTTCGGGTTCTAAAATTAATTATACAAAAAGTAGGGGTGCGATTCTTGGATCTACCCTAGTGCTGCCTTTGGGTATGATAACTGGCATTCCTATTTCCAGGGATCCTATCACCATCCTGGGGGTATTGTTTGGACCTTGGTATATGGCTAGGAGAAATTGGGAATGAACCCTCACTAGGGGTGACAGATTGGTGGGGAGTTGGAAGGGACAACAGCTTTCCAAGAAAAAAAGAGTTTTCCTTATTAGAACTGTTCTCACCCCAATTTTTTTGTATATCAGTTATGTATTTTTGCCACCATCACATTTCAAAAAAGGTTGTTTAGTATCTATTTTCAGGCATTTGGGGGGTCCCGATTGAATCCCATTAAGAAAGAATTAACCTGTCTCCCTATTTCAGAAGGGGAGTCAACATGCTTAATCCAGTAGCCTTCTTTTTTAGTATTTTTCTGCTCTCCAATTTGGGGTCAGCCTTGAGGCCAGGAGTAGTTTTTTGGAGATCCTTAGTAGAGCTGTGGTTACAACCATGTATGTTGTGTTGACAAAACAGACAACCTAAATTACTGACTAGAATCTCTACTCTACCATCCTTTGTGATTGATTTGATGAAGCAAATTATTAAATGGGACATTACTCCCCGTCATTTGCAGACTTTAGACAGGAAGGTTTATAATTATGGTTTGGCCACAGAACGCATGGTGGAAGTTGTTTTCCCTGATTGCTCAGCTTCCAGAAAATCTCTGATCTTAGGGTACCTGAAAAATAAAGACTCCCCCCATATACATGGGATTATGTATGGCTGAGTAATTATGGGAGGTTGGGAGTTAAGGGTAATAGTAAACACAAGCAGGTGACGGATAGATATTGTCCTAGACTTGGTTGTGGTCCACTTTTTGAAACTCAGAAATATTTGTACCTGGACTGTGAGTATATAAAACCATTCTGGGTCTTTCTGGCAGATCGTGGGAATGAAACAGACTTTGAGAGTATTGATTACCCTTCTATAATGTTTGGACCACTAGGCAACACATTTGTACATTATCAGTGTGACACTGTTTATGTCATATTTTGTATTATTAGGTTTTTATTTGGCAATCCCGATGTATGTGGGTATTGCAACAGAAGGAAATTTCTTATGAGTTACTATTTTCAAATATTTGCAAAGCTCTAACCTAGACTCATGGACTATGACTTTGCATCCAGCTCTCATGACCAAGCAAAACATTTCTGGACTACTTCTTTTGCTTGGTGTGCTTAATGTTTTTCTGTATCTTTTATGTATGTATGATTCACAGACTGTTGCCTTTTGTTTTCTCTTTTGATTTGTATGTAATGCAGTCCTCTTTCTCAATAAAATTCCCCTTTGCAGACTTTAGGCAGGAAGAAGGTTTATATCCCTAGGATTCCTGGAAATAGGAATGCCAGCTATCATACTCAAAGGTGGCACTGGGGTAGACCTGAGATAAGTGCCATGGGATCTTTAACATTCACCTGAACTACCACCAATCCAGGCAGATGGGACCTCAGTTTAAAGTCTCATCTGAAAGACGGCACCTCAGAAGTGTAGCACCCCTCTCATGCTGCAGTACAGTGTCAGTACTGGGATAGTAACTTAAGTGCCAGATGTGGGAACTGAAACCACAGCCCTCTGATCTCACGGCCTCAGAGGTGAGTGTGCTACCTACTGAGCCACTGACACTGACAGTATCATTATCATAACAGTATTATTGATTTAGTCAAGTGCAGACCAGTCCAGACTGCATAGATGTGCTTTGAGCATTTCAAGTTGCCACTGTTTTAACACCCTGGTGTAGATAATATTAGGAGGGGGCTTGGTGTGTTTGTTAGTTCAAGTACAGATTACAGGACAGTGGTCGCTAACGATGTCAGGGAGAACTGTGACCTTTGAGATTCACTCTGGGTGATTTGTCAGTACCCAGTCTAGTAGTGTCTGGGATCCAGTTATATAGTCATATATATATATATATATATATATATATACACACAGTATATATAAGAGACAAAGAACCTCTATGTGCAAGCACTGAGGCAAGGGTTACCCCAAAGGGCATTTGGCTGGGAAGCCAAGTTTCTAAGAAATCCAAAGTCACACATGACCCCACAATGCAAAGCATCATGGGCTTCATATGCAAATCACCACAGAATATTATGCTGGTTCAACTTTAAGCAGAAATGCATGGTGCAGAAAGGCCTCTCACACAGTTTGCAAAGGGTGCCAACAGAAGACATAGACACGTGTTTCGTCCTACCAGGACTCATCAGTATGCCTCATCTGTCTGACACCCCAGTGGAATGATCCAGCTACCTTAAGATAGTATATCTGGGTTATGTTGTGGTGAACCCAATTAAAACAAAAAAATATTTAAAAGACAAAGAACCTCTGTGTGCAAGCACTGAGTCAAGGGTTACCCCAAAGGGCATTTGGCTGGGAAGCCAAGTTTCAAAGAAATACAAAGTCACACATGTTGAACCAGCATAATATTCTGTGGTGATTTGCATATGAAGCCCATGATGCTTTGCATTGTGGGATCATGTGTGACTTTGTGTGTGTATATATATATATATATATATATATTCATTAAAGGAATAATGCATGACAGGATGTGTGTCGTGCTGGGATAACGCCACACCTGAGTGCGTCCAATGCCCCAGGCATGGCGTTATCCCAAATGGCACACACCCTGGAGTGCATTATTCCTATTATACAATGGCTTGTTGTTATACAGAATTAAAAAAATAATTTTAAAGATGTTTTTGTGTGGAAAAATATTTTTGGTTTTTAAGAGAAGATGAAACAATCAATCAAAAGCTCAAGCAAAAAATCAAGCTAATCCAAAAAATCATCTACAGGTTCACAGTGCTGAGACTAGACCTGTGGAGTCATGCTGGGATAACACCATGGTTCCAGCCCCAAACTGACCAATCACAGTCCAAGATTCTTTCTTGCCATTGTATAATGCAAAATACATTGTTAATATATCAGTTAGGGTTGATAGTACACTAACAAAAGTTTGGAAATTTGGTGTTAGGGTTACCAACTCCTACCACCTCATCACCACCCCCACTCTCCTCACACCAACAGGCATCAGGTGTGCGTTGGGGTCATTGGCCTAACTCTCACCCCATTCATTGTGTGAACAAGCTGAGGTGGTGCAGTACTGGAGAATGGGGTAAGAGTTAGGCCCGACCACCCCAATGCATACCCTGACACCTGTTGATGTCAGGAGGATGGGGGATTGGGTGGTAGGGGTTACAAATTCTAACATTGAATTTCCAAACTTTTGTCGGTGTACTATCAACTAACATTAACAAAGTTTTTACAATTAATTTCTCTTTTGAGAAAGTATAGTAACAACTGGTATGCATTGGTAAGACGTGGGCCCTCCGGGCCCAGCGCTCCCCTCACGCTGCCAATTTTTGCATAATGGTATGTGTATGTGAGAGCAGGGGCCTTCTGGGCCCTGTGCTCCCACATACACATAAGTACGAAGCCATACAGCAGCCCCATAGTACTGAAAAAGAACCCTTGTAACACTAATTTGACAATATCTCAGTAAGTATAGCAACTATAAAAACAATTTCACTGCAGGGGTATTCATGACTTTGAAACCTCCATGCAGGCTTAGTCCTTTGGACTAATCTGAGGAGAACAAAAAATCCATATCTCGCACTGTTTCTGAGATACGGGCATTGAAAGTCTCCATGGGAGCTGCAATGTTAGCCTATGGGAAATTTCTCAACTTTAGAGTGCTGTAACTATGGGCCCATTGAATACTTTGATACCAAACTACCAAAAGGCACATCTGTGGGACGATGGCTTGCCACCCTGCAAATGTCATCCCAAAAGCCCCAGCCATTTTGATGCTGTGGGGTGGCAAAGAATTCCTGTTTTTGGCTTATGTTCTGTCGCAAATTGTGAGTTTCGCAGAAGTTTGAGAAAGAATGGACACGGCACTTTCGTGATTCGCAAAAGTGTCGCATCCATTCTGTAGTGATTTGTGACAGTACGAGGGGTCCGATCACCAAAAGGGCATTTGTGGGGGGAGGGTCCCCCCAAAAAAGATAGTGTTGCAATCCTCAGGACCCAACTAGGTAAACACAACAGTCAGTGTTTACCTAGGGGTTCCCAAATTTAAACACCAGGCATTTTTCTCTCTCACTAACTGAAAACAAGATGGCCACCACATGACAGTAAAAGGGCCATTTACAACAGTAAAATGCAGTAGTGGCAGCTTTCAAGAGACACATATATTTTTTCCCATTGACTATAATGGGAAACTTGTTTTTTTAATAACTTTTGAACGGTTTAATATTTTTTCACCAAATCTTTGAAAGGCACATCAGTGACCCAGATTGCATCTTAATAATAATAATAATAATTTTATTTATATAGCGCAACTCAAATATCAAAGCGCTTTACATATAACATTTTAAAACAATTCAATAAAATCACATAAAAACATACATTACAACTTCAATTAAAAACTTCCAGTTTCACAATACTTCAGATATTAAAAGCCTTTTTAAATAAATATGTATTTAAATTGGTCTTGAAACTCTCCACGGTCCTGCGCTCTCTAATTTGATGAGGTCTTCCCTGAAGATTTCAGACCAAATGGACAAATCATGCAGGCTGTAGCCAAGAGCAAAGAAATGTGCAAACCCCACATTTTTGCACTTTTTTTTTGCACTCTGCAGCTCCTCAACTGCTTATTTGACTGTAACACAACTTGCCAGATCCAAAGAACCAAGGTACCAGACCACACATGCAAAATTGCAGGAAAATCTGTCATATGGTGGCAAAGTTATTAAAGTCAAAATATGGGGTTTAACATAGAAGTGGCTGGGTGGGAGATCACGTGATGCTGAGGTCCGAGTAGCTGCTTCCCAGTTCCTCTCCTGTTTTCTAACACCTTTTCTGAGCATTTTCGGCAATTTTTTCTCCTAAACCATGTTACAGGAGAATTAGTGAGGATCCTGTGAGTTACCTGACATCAGAATTGCTCGAAATGGAGGCTGAAATGCGGCTAGCCATGCCAAAACATACCCCTCCAGTCACATCGGAGAAAGGCAGTAAAAGATCCCGGGCCAAAGCAGGGGCTGGCACGAAGTCAACCACGGGAGCGGCCTCTCCTAGTCCTAATCTCGAGGTGACTCCTCTCACCCTTGAAATGTTTCTGCAAGAACTGAAACCATTTTGGGAAGATATTAAATCTGTGGTTAATGAGGTAAACAGATCACCATTGCACTGGAAGACCTTTCTACCAGAATGGCGGACAGTGAATCCCGGCTCGTCTCCCTGGAGACAAAAACAGAGCACACCAGTCGTGAAGTTGTGGATAATCACCAAAGAATCAAGAGATTGGAACAGAAAATTGAGGATCTAGAAGGGAGGAGCTGCAGAAATAATGTGGTCATAATTGGGCTTCCGGAGAAGGAGGAAGGGGCGAATGTGATCTTATTCATGCAGAAGTTAGCAGAGAAGCTGGCTGGCCCTTCTCCATTTAGCCCAGTCTACTGTATACTATTGAGCATGCCCACAGAGCCCTTAGGCTGATGCCTGTACCGGGAGCTAACCCCTGTCCCATGATAGCAAGATTTTTGAATTTCCAGGAAAAACAATTTCTAATGAGCAAGATTAAAGAGATGCAAGAGGTACTATGGGAGGGGAAATGAATTTGGATCACTCAAGATCTCCCTGCCATGGTCAGGCAGCGCAGTGCTTCTTTCCATCCACTAGTTTCAAAGCTTATTGCGGCAACAGTGAAGTTTTGTATGGGTTACCCTGCGCGATTGCAGGTGCTCATTTCGGGAGTCTGGTCATCCTTTGAGGACTGTGACAGCGCCAAGATTGCCCTGCAAAAAGCTTTCCCAGACCTGTTCCTGGGATGCTGATGTGAGGGAGGAAGCCCGTGGTGAAGTTATTGGTCCCAAGTTCTCATCTTTAACTGGATGGAAATGATTTACATTCATTGGACTTGCAAAGTGACTGTGTAGGGATCTGATAGACTCACTGCGCCTGTCAAACGGTGCTTTTGAGATGGGAGCTAGTTTTGTTTCTCACATGTTTTGCCTGACAGAGCACTGTAAACCGGGCACAGGAATGCCTGATTTATTGTTACTTGTGTGTTTCTATTTTGTTCTAAAACTCAGTGTGCATGTTGTTGCTACTGTTTCTACATACAGCCTGTACTGCTTTACGATCTTGACCCAGGGTAGCCCCTGTAGCGGGATGGCAGGCCCAGCAATAGGTCCATGTATATTTTTAAAAGGACACACGAGGGCACTAGAGTCCTGTAGTTGCGCTCTCTGGTTTTCCGCACAGTGCTCAGATCGGTACACACCGAAGGCTGCTATGTGCTGGTGGTAGAACAGTAATTTTACTTCGCTGGGGTTCTAGAGTTTTAGAGTTTGCCTTTTTCCATCTCTCTCCTGTTAAGTGGGTTTCACGAACAAATCTATGCCTTGCAATCCCGTCTCTCCCCCGTGTCCATTTCTGGGTCAATGGTATGGGGTTAATGGGGGTCTCTTTCATTCTTGTTTATTCTTTTCATATTTTCCATTTTCTTTTTCCCTTTCTGGAAAGCCCGAGGTCTGGGCTTACATTTCGTGCCTAGATACCAAAGGGGGGGCATTTAATACATATTTCACACTTATTTTCTGTGTTCTCCCGTTAACATTGCTAATGCAACCAGGATTGGTGACACGGTGGATTCTGTGTTTATGTAAGGGCAGGGAGGCGGGGAGGTGAGCGGGATTGGAAAGCCATGGAGTGCATGCATTGCGGAATCCAAGCAGTTAGTGGGGTTATAAGGGGTAATGGTAAGGTTGGGTGGGTAAATCTTAAGTGTTTTCCTACTATGTTGGGTAGGTGGTCTGGGGTGGGGTGGGGTTCATAGTACTGAGCACAACTATCCAATCAAGCTGGGCACATATTCGGAGGTTAGGACATGACGTAGTATTCAATATGGGTTCGGTTGACCTATCAGATAATTACGGCTAGCCGAATTACAATAGCTACCTGGAATGTAAAAGGGATCCAGAAAAAAATTAAACAGTATCAAGTCTTAAAGCACTTAAAGCTTTTGGGAATTGACATTGTATATATCCAAGAGTCACATTTGTTAGAAGCAGAGTCTCCAAAGTTACGAAGGCAGCAGTTCAGTCAGTACTTTTCTGCAGGGGGGTTCTACTCAAAGTGCTGGGGTGGTGATTCTCATACATAAGATAATACCTTTCAAGCTGATCAGGGAGATGAAAGACCCTTTAGGTAGATATTTATTGGTTCACGGTTTGCTTTTCAATAACGAGATCCTGTTGGGTACTATTTATGGCCCGAATCAGGATACACCCAGCTTTTTCACTAAATTGATACAGGTCTTAATGCCCTTTATTTCTTTACCCATGATTATAGGGGGGAACTTTAATTTAGTTTATGATTCCTCAGTCGATAAAACGCGTCATCAGGGAAAAGGCCTTTCACCTGCCCAACGGGCATTAAGGGAATTAATGGACCACATAGGTCTTTCTGACATCTGGTGGATTCTACATCTGCAGGAGAGGCTCTATACCTACACTTCTTCTGTCCACCACTCTTCCTCCAGAATAGATTACATCCTTCAGTCTCAAGTATTTTTACCGGGGGTGCTCGAAGCTGAAATATTACCAGGTCCCCTATCTGACCACTCAATCGTTACATGGCAGTTCTCACTAATTTCATTACCTAGCAGAGGATCGAGGTAGAGATTAAATGACCAATTGCTTTCAGAATCGGACTCCATTAATCTTATTCAGGAGCATATTCAAAGATATTACGAAAATAACTTTGACCCCTTGGGGAGACCTGACGTCTTATGGCTTGCTTTCAAAGCTTACATGAGGGGTATTTTAATTAGCATGGCTTCTCACAGGAAGAAGACGGCTACTTCAAAGCTGTCTCGATTATTAGGAAAGATGAGAGAGTTAGAGAGGACTCTCTCCCCACAATCCCCTGAATCAGTAAAACAGGAACTAATCAAAGCAAGATCCACATATAATGATATTCTGAGGGAAAAAGCGATATTCGCCATGTTAAAGACCCAAGCGGCCTATACTGACCAAGGGGAAAAGGCTGGGCATCTTCTAGCACTTAGGATCAAACAAATGGAAGCATCCCGATACATAGCCTCGATTACTTCTACTCTAGACGGCACCTCTAAAACGCATCCTGTAGATATTTTAAAAGAATTCACTAGTTATTACAAAGAGTTTTATAGCCCATGCCATCCCCCCCTCAGGACCTGGTCATACGTCAGTACTTGGACAGTGCCAATTTGACCCAGTTGTCTGAGATCCAGAGGACCTGTTTACTAGTTCCCATCAACATGGAAGAAATTTCCAGGGTGATGAACAAGTTACCCATGAATAAATCCCCAGGGGTTGACGGGTTCTCTGCAAACTTTTACAAAAAGTTTAAAACCCAGTTAATCCCGATGCTTCTCCCCCTATTCCAACAGATCTTATCTGGGCAACCAGTTGATTCATCTTTATTTGAAGCCCTTATAGTTGTAATACTGAAACCGGACAAAACTCCAGATAAGGTCTCTAATTATAGACCCAATTCCCTTATCAACATTGACATAAAAATTTTGTCCAAAGTGTTGGCAGATCGCCTAAGCTCGGTAATCAACATGTTGGTAGGTCCCGAGCAAGCTGGTTTTATGTCGGACAGGTTATCCTCAGACCATATGCGTACCCTGTCACACGTCTTCACGGTGGCTAGAGATGCACCTGATCTGGCTGTGTTGATATCTTTGGATGCCGAGAAGGCGTTCGACAGGGTAGATTGGTGTTATTTGTTTCTCACCCTAGAAGCGTTCGGTTTCCTTGCAGAATTCATTGAGTGGATTAAAGCTTTATACCACTCGCCTTCCACTCGAGTGACCTGTTATAGGGTGTTCTCAGAGGTATTCGTGTTACGGTCTGGTACTAGACAGGGGTGCCCCCTGTCACCGCTGTTGTTCAATATTTATTTGGAGCCATTAATCTGCAAGTTGTTAGCATGTCAGGCAGTACAGGGTATCCCAATTCACCCGTGCGAAGTGAAAGTTCTTGCATATGCAGATGATCTGCTCCTCCAGATTGCTAATCCCCAGACATCCATACCCTCTATGTTGCATATTATGGAAGAATTCAGTAGTATTTCCAATTACAAATTGAACATTAATAAAACGGTTGTTTTTTCCCCTAAATCATAAAGCGTTTAAAGTGGAAATACTGCCCATGGGATTAAGTTGGAAATACGAATCATTGGGATGTTTGGGTATTGAGCTAGCCAGGAGTACGGGTCTCATTATCAGGTTAAATTTTGATTCTATCATTCTTACAATTTCCCAGGATCTCAATAGGTGGTCATCCCTCCCTTTATCCCTGTGGGGCAGAATAAATTTTATTAAAATGAATGTTTTTCCCCTGATTTATTACCCTCTCTCAATGCTCAATATTCATCTTCCAATGTCATGGTTTAACAAGGTCCAATCTCTCATTATTAAATTTATCTGGCACAGTAAGCCCCCGTGCATAGCTTATTACAAATTGACTGTCCCCAAGGCTAAAGGGGGACTTCGCCTCCCCCCCATATTCCCACATATTTTTGGGCTAGTCATATCAATAAGTACTTAAAATGGCTTACACCAGATAATGTACTTGTAGCTCCTGCCTGGCTTAAGATAGAACTTGCTTTAATCCGAGTAAGTGGTTTAGATCCTGCGGGTCTATTATTTGTCAAACATAGATCCCTCCCGTTAAGTGTCAGGAATCCTACTATCCTAACTTCATTGAAGATTCATGCCCAGGTATGTAGGTACCTCAGATATGACCCAGGTAGAGATCTTAATCAATCTGTAATGGGGAATCCCCAAATTCACATAGATAGCAAATTAATTCCCTCCAATTGGATACCTGGCCGACAGGGCTTACAACTCTCTAGTCTTGTCTCGAGCAATGACTTAATTAATAGATTGGAAATTCCTAATAAACACAGATACCGTATCCTGCAATTACGACATTCTGTAATGAAAGTTTTAGGTAAAGTGCCCAGCACGACAGAAAATATTCCATTTAGCCAAGAATTCTTAAAGTTTTGTGGCCACCCCGGAGCAGTCTCAGCAATTTATAATACCATTCATAATAGGAAATTTCCTGATTGCTTGGGGCCTACAGACCTATGGGCCTCTATGTTCCCAGAGTACAATATTGAGTAGCAGGAATTGTGGCATAACTGCCATAAATTCGTGACCCAGGATAGGCTTAGACTAATGCAATTATTTATCCTGCATAATGCATATTATTCTCCTTCCCGTTTATTTAACTTGGGCCTTAAACCTGCTTCTACCTGTTCCATGTGTTCTCTGGAAGAAGGAACAATTTTCCATATGTTCTGGTCCTGCCCCAAAGTGTCACCCCGTGGACATCCATTAAGCAATTAATTGATCCTCTTCTGGGGCTTGGTGACCTGTTCAGCCCTGCAGTGTGTGTTATGGGTGATCTTTCAGGAATCAAAGTTCAGGCACGTAAATATCATATAACTCTTATAGCTATGTCAGTGAAAAAGCTAATATTAAAACACTGGACTGACCAGCAGGAGATAACTTATAGCAATTGCATGTCCAAACTTTTGGCGAATCTTAGTACAGAAAGGGCCATTGCTTGCCTTCAAAACAGACTGGAGAAATTAAAGAAAATCTGGGATCCCTTATACACTCTTTATTCCCTCCACTAGGGATGACCCAGCTTTATGATAAACTTGTACATTGCTTGCTTAGCTGGTTGTATTGAGAGCCTTATGAAGATTCTATGATATATTTGTTGTGCTCAACAAGGTTAGGGTGGGGGGTGGGAAGTTTCATTTTGCTAATGTATCAAAGTCATCTACATGTATGTCCGCCATGGGTATGTAATAAAAAAAAGTTCTTAATAAACATTAAATAAAAAAATAAAAAAGAAGTGGCTGGGCAACCTTAACTGTACTGGCAATACTGTGCCAGTATATATATATATATATATATATATATATATATATATATATATATATATATATATGTATATCTATAAAATACTGATGCAGTCGTGTCAGTATATTTATGGTGAAATGGCACTTCGATGTTAAAGTACAAACTTTGAGACTTAATGACTTTGAAGCCCTTCAATGGATTTGCATGGGAATCCGTCAAGTGGTTTGTGAGATATTAAGTGTTGAAAAAACAGAAACATTTTTTTTTCCTTTTGCATTTTTTTGTTCACCTGTATCTCATGAATGCATTTACGCTGTGGTATGACATTTTTTAGCATAGAAAGCCTTTGGGTCACAGATGTACCTTTTGAGAGTATGGGGAAAAAATATTAATCACTTCAAAAATTATGACATTTTAAATTTTCCCGTTATTTCCTATGGGAAAATGTATATGTCAGGCACAAAAATATATATTTTTTGCACACTGGGCCCTATGCACAAAGCAGGTGGGAGTATGTGGAAAATTCGCATACCCTGCCCATGACCCTGCACCCTGTGGACAAGAGCGCCAATGCCAGACACCTTTCTGTGGTGCCTCCCCTCGGTGCACCAGACTCTGCAGGGTGGCTGAGGTGGAGTTGTGGACCAAGGTGGGCATCCAATCGGATGCCGGTCCTGGGACCAAGAGTTGATCCCTTGAGCCCATAGGTGTGGGTCCTGGTCGTGCATAACCCCAATGGGCACCCAGACCCACGCGGCCACACACCTTCGACAGTCTGACCTGGGAGACTGACCCCCACATGGTGCAGCCTTGTTCCGGCAGTCCATCAGTTACCCCCCCACCCCCATGTCACAGACACTCCTGGACACCGGACATGCTGCCGGTGCCACAGCTTAGCTGCTCTGGCTCTCCCAATCAGCCTCGTGGGCTGGGTTGGCAGTGCGGGATGTTTCACGGTCCTCTTGAGACAGTGGGTGGCATCTCTTGGGGTGTGTACTGGGTTACACCTAGTCCCTGCTGGTGTAACCGGTTCCACCCTCCGCACTCCTGCGGCCAGCACTACATGGTTTAATGAATACCATGTAGTGCTGGCACACCCCTGGTGCAGTGCAGTCTGCCTCCATTGGAGGATCAGATGTGTTGGGTCTGTGCGCCCTCCGTTAGTGCGTACTGTGTGGGGGGATACAATGGGTGCTGAGAGTATTACATGCCCAAGATAGGTAGCGATGGCCACCTGGTACCTTCATGCATAGGGCCCAATAGGAGTACTGTGTGAAAAATACCAGCTTATTTTCTAACAATAGGAGTACTGTGTGAAAAATACCATCTTCTTTTCACGAAGTTAACAGTCCTGTGATCAACTGAGCTGTGTTGCGATCACCATCTTGTTTTGCTGCTTAGCGAGGATGTTGAAGTACCGAAGGTTTTAAACACAAAAAAAATCAGAAAACAGCTAAAGAGAATCTCTTTAGGTGTTTTCTTATGGTTTTTTTTTTGTGTTTTAAGCTGGACACAAAGAATTTTTCTCTGGTGCCAGCTTATACAGAGAACGGCTTGGAGTCCATTCTCTGTATGAGAAGAGTGGTATTTTCTTGACTTCTGCAGCCACAGCTGGAACTCGTGCTGCTGGCTGCAGAGTCAAGGAAGACCTGCTTTGTGCATTTGGGTGCACAATACATACACCCCAGTGTGCCCAATGTATTATTTATTTATAAAAATATGTGAAAAGAACAAAACCATCCCAGGAGATATTTTCTTCAATACAGAATATTGCATCAAAATTTTCAATAATTTCAATGCAGGATCCTGCATTGAAGTACTGTAATGTGCTGCACAATGCTTTCTGACATAAGGTTCCAAATCCCTGTGTCGGCATTGTGCACACATTACTAATGTACTGTCTCCCCACCCTCAGTATTCTGGCATACTGGGATCCCACCCCAGTGTGCCCAGATAACTAATTTTTTTATTTCTGACACTGGGATGCCCACTCCCAGTGTCAGGTCCCCCTCACTGTCTTTCATTGCCGATGGGGGCGCCCAAACCCCCTGTGGCATCATGTATGCCCCCAACTGAAGTGGCACACTGGGGGCCCACCCCAGCATGCCAATTGTTTTTTTATTTTTTCCTCCTGTAAATGAAGAAAACCATCCCTGGAAGTCTTTTTTATTTTTTGGGGAACCTGTAATGAAGAAAATGGTCCATTGTCATCTCCCCGGCCCCTTCCCCATCCCCATCCCCATCCTCCCTCTGGGAACCCACCTCCCTGTACCCCCCCTTACCCATTCTTACTCTCTGGAGGTCAGGAGCCATGATATTCTCTGGACCGGGACATGTCTGCACTTTTCAAAGTCGAACTGCGAACTGAGGAACTGTGTAAGTGCTGCATAATGGGACTCAGTGGGGAGGGTCAACTTATACATAGATACATACATACATAGATACATAGACAATGTCGGCAGATAAGGGCCCATGGCCCACCCAGTCTGACCATTTGAGCTTGTAAGTTCAGTTTATGTTTTCCAAGAAGTCTGTTGCCCCTTACCCCTGACCTCCAGAATTCCTTTATGTCTATCCCATGCATTCTTAAATCCCATGATTGTTTCAGCCCCCACCACTTCCTCTGGCAGGGTGTTCCTTATCACCACCCGTTCTGTGAAGAAATTCTTCCTCATGTTTCCTCTGAATCATCCTCCTCAACTTCATCCCATGCCCTCTAGTCCTGGAACTTCTTTTCACTTAAAAATACTGTATTCCTGCCTGTTCCTCCCTGTAAGATACTTGTATGTCTCTATCTATCCCTCTCTCCTCCTCTCCTCCAGGAGTACATGTTCAGTTCCTTCAACCTGTCCTCATAGGACTTGTGATGCAATCCATGCACCATCTTTGTTGCCCTCCTCTGAACCTTCTCTACCCTGTCTATGTCCTTACATAGGTAAGGTCTCCAGAACTGTACAGTGTACTCCAGGTGGGGCCTCACTAGTGTCTTGTATAGTGGAATTATGACCTCCTTTTCCTGCTGGTGATGCCCTGCCTATGCATCCCAGCATCCTAGTTACTTTACCTGCTGCCTTGTCACTGTTTCCCTGCCTTGGGGTCATCAGATGATAACCCCAAGATCCCTTTCCCTGCTTGGTGCATGCTATATCCTCCTCCCCAACTGATATATTGTGCCAGGGTTTGTGCCCCATATGCATTATCTTGCACTTGCTTGCATTGAATTTCAACTGGCAAACCCTGACCATTCTTCAAGTTTCTACAGGTCCCTTCTCATTCTGTCTACACCCTCTGGTGTGTCTACTCTGTTACAGAGCTTTGTGTCATCAGGGAACGGTGAAATTCTGCCTTCTAGATCCTGTGCAATGTCACTGATGATGATGTTGAATAGGACCGGTCCCAGCACTGATCCCTGTGGTACCCACTGGTCATTCTTCCCTCTGTGGAGTGAAAGCCATTTCCACCACCGCTGTGTCCTGCTGCCCAGCCAGTTTACCTACCCACCACACACACTACTGTCCTGCCACCCATATTCCCCAGTTTGTGCAGTAGTCTTCTATTGGCACAGTGTCAAAGGCCTTGCTGAAGTCCAGATGAGCCATGTCCACTGCCCTCCCTGATCCACCTCCCTAGTCACCGAGTCAAAAAATTCAATGAGGTTGGTCTGACGCAGCCACCTGGTGTTAATCATGCTGCCTTGGGTCCTGTAGTCCATTGACAACTAGAAGCTCCACCAATCTCTCCTCAGTGGTGCTTCCAGATCTTCCCCACTACCGAGTGAGGCTGTCTGGTCTGTAGTTCCCTTCCTCTTTGTTTCCCACTTTTGTATAATGGGACTACATCTGCTATCCTCCAGTCTTTGGGTACCTCCCCTGTTTCCAGTGATTGGCTAAACAGGACAGCCAGAGGTTCAGCCACCACCTCTCTTAGTTCTTTAAGGACCCTGGGGTGCACCCCATCTGGCCCCATTGCTTTATCAACTCATATTACTTCCAGTTCCTTCAGGACCCTTTCATATGTAAAGGGACTTGTGTCCATTTCGGCACCATTCTCACCCTTTGTACTCCGTTCAGACCCATTACCCTCCTCTTCCTCAGTAAAGACTGAGCAGAAATACCTGTTCAATATGTCAACTTTACTGTTGTCATCCTTCATACAGCCCCCATCCTCCCCCTTCAGTCTCACTATCCCTCCCTTTGCCTTTCTTTTTTCACTTATGTACCTGTAAAAGGTTTTGTCCCCTCTACCCACTGATTTTGCAATGTGTTCTTCTGTCCGAGCTTTGGTTTCCCTTACTGACCTCCCTGCCTCCCTTTGCTTCTCCTGGTACTTCTCCCTATCCCCTTCTGCCTGTGTCTTTTTGTATTGCCTGAATGCAATCTTTTTGGCTTTCACTTTCTTTGCTACCTCCTTGGAAAACCATAATGGTCTCCTCTTCCTTTTCTTCTTGCTAGCCTGCTTAATACATAATGCTGTTGCTCTTGTAATCTCCATTTTAAATACTGCCCACTGTTTATCAACCCCTGATTCCTGCCCCATTCCCCTTAATGCCTCTTTCAAGTATCTCCCCATTTTCCCAAAGTCTGACCCCTAAAATCCAGGATATGTGTTTTTGTGTGGTTTGGTTCTGCTCTTTCTGTGATTTCAAACCACAGTGACTGGTGGTCACTGTTCCCCAGGTGCTCCCCACTGTTACCCCCATCACACTGTCCCTGTTTGTGAGCACAAGGTCCACTATTGCCTTCTGCCGAGCTGGTTCCATGACCAGTTGCTTGAGGAAGGTACCCTGAAGGGAGTCCAGGATAAATCTGCTCCTAGTTGATGCTGCTGCTGGGATGCTCCAGTCCACGTCTTGAATATTGAAGTCTCCAACCAGTACTACCTCACCCTTGTCTGCCATCCTTTGCATGGCTAGCATCAGTTCCCTATCTGTTTCTTCCTCCTGGGCTGATGGTCTATAGACCACACTTGTGCAGATGTCTGGCCCCATTTTCCTTTCCAGCTTAACCCACAGTATATCTCCCCCATTTTGTTCCTCCTGGATCTCTGTGGCCCTTATGTCATTTTTCACATACAGTGCCACTCCTCCTCCCTTCCTGCCTGCCCTGTCTCTTCTGAATATGTTGTAGCCAGGTATGGCCATCTTCCAGTCATGGTTATCATTACACCAGGTTTCAGTGATGGCACAATGTCCAGGTCTGACTGCACCATGACAGCCTCAGATCTTCCATCTTGTTGCTAAGGCTTCTGGCATTTGCACATGGCTTTCCATGATTTGACCTCCCTAGACTGTTTTGCTGTTCTACTCCAGCCCCTTCCTTGATTGTCCTTTATCCCTGGTTCTCCTTGCTGTCTGCCCTTCTGCTGAATTTTGCCCCTTTTCTGCCTATCCACCTCTTGGTTGCTAATCTCCATCTTTTGCACACTGCTTTGTAGAGACAGCAACTCCTCTGGTTCACTGGTTCCACTGCTAGCTGTGGGGGGTGAGCAAGTAGGTACCCTCCTTGCTGGCCTGCCACCCCCCTTTGCTAGTTTAAATGCTTGTCAATGTAGCATTTAAACTGATCATTGAATGCTTGGATTCCCTCAGGATGGATGCAAGCCGTCAGGCTTGAACAAACCTCCATCCTTCCAGGTGGGTCCCCAGTCACCAATGAATCCAAACCCTTCCTCACAGCACCAGTTCTTCAACCATGAGTTAAAGTTCCTGGTGTATGCACCCCTATGCTCTCCTTTGCCTCTCACAGGTAGTACTTCTGAGAAAGTGACAGAAGTAGCTACTTGCTTGAGACCCTTCCCCAATTTCCTAAACTCTTCCTGAACTTCCTAACTTATGTTAATATCTCAGCCACTTTTAGGAACTTTTGCACCAAATTTTCAACATGGGGTTCCTGGGACCCCACATCATGAACAATAAAACTGTCATTTAATTTCTTGGTTCCAAAAGGTGATTTTGAGGTCGCTGCATGGAATCACCTTTTGGGACCAAGAAACTAAATGACGGTACCATTGTTCATGCGGTGGAGTCTCAAAAAGCCCATGTTGCAAATGAAAAAATTCCAAAAAAATGACTGTGTTATGAGCATGCAATGCACAGTTTCTATGCACACTCATAAATTCACCAATTTTTTATATCTTCATTTCAGATTTTCAACATTGCCATTTTTTCACATCTCCTTTTGAGCAATACAACTGTCAGTTCACACATCCTGCTCAAAACATGTTTTCACACCTGTGGTGCAGAATGGCATGGTTGCTGAGCAAAATCAACTTTTGGGATGGTTTAACAAAATCAGAGTTACACTGTTCATGAGGATAGGTCCCAAAATGATGATGTTGAAAATTTGTTGAAAAAAAAATAATCAGGTTACGAGTGTGTGTTGGGCAATTTCTATGCACGCTCATAAATTTGTCAATTTTTCATATTTTCACTCCTGAATTTTAACATTGTTATTGTGGACACTGTTGTATTATCCACATGGTGTTGTACGATCTGCATGGAGGGATGGGAGCGCAGGGTCCAAGGGACCCTGTGCTCTCAACATAACATATGGATACTGTTGTATTATCTGCATGATGGAATGGGAACCCTGCACTCCCACTGTGAGATTTTGACACTGTTGTACTATCTGGATGGAGTGATGGGAGGGATGGGAGTGCAGGGTCCAAAAGACCCTGCACTCCTACAATAAAATGAGGATACAATTATACTATATGAAAAATAAGGGAAATTATTTGCATTGTCCTATACTGTAAGCTTGTTTACATGGTGAATGGGGTGAGAGTCAGGCCTGATGACCCAATGGCACACCCTGACACCTGGTGGTGTGTGGAGAGTGAGGGAATGAGGTGGTAGGGGTGGGAACCCTGGGGGTGGGGGCAATAGGGTTGGAAACCCTAATACCTCATTTCCCTGCTTTTGTCACTGCGGTATTCACCCTAACTGATGCATTAATGAAGTTTTATGCAAGAATATATATCTATATCTATATCTATATCTATATCTATATCTATATCTATATCTATATCTATATATATATTAGAGGCAAAAATGCTGTTTAATGCATCAGTTAGGTTGTTCTGATGACAAAAGCAAGATGTCAGTGTTAGGGTTGAAAGCCCCCTCCATCCCCAGCCCCCAACACGCATCAGGATGCAGCGATGGGGTCGTCAGCAAAAAAAATTTTTAAGGGTTACAAAAAAAATGTTGAGCAAGCGAAAAGGAATTATGAATTTAAGTCAGCTACCAAAGTAAAGGATAACTATAAATCATTCTATTTGTATATAAATAACAAAAAAGGTAATAAAAAATATTGGCCCCCTAAGAAATCAGGATGGAACTCCCATATCGGACAACCAGTTAATGGAAGAACATTACAATAATTACTTTGCTTCAGTTTTTAATCACCCCACAATCACCACACCTCAATGCAGTATGGCATCTTGCAAGATGATTATTACCTTAAGGGTATGTGATGTGGAAAAAAAATTAAAGTTGCTGAATCAGAATAAAGCTCAAGGCCCTGATGAATTGCATCCAAGGGTAATAAAGAAATTGGCTGAACAACTGTCAGGTCCTATAACAATTTATAAAAGAGGGGGACGTACCTGAAGCATGGAAACAGGCAGTGGTTATCCCTGTACATAAAAAGGGATCCATGCAGGATGTGGAAAATTACAGGCCAATTAGCCTAACTTCAATCTTGGGCAAGGTACTGAAGGAAATTATAGAAGATTACATTATAGATTTCCAACATCAGACTGGGAAAATGGATAATACACAGCATGGTTTTGTAAAGGGCAAATCATGTCAGGCAAATCTCCTTGAATTTTATGGTAAAGTAAATAAGGCCTTGGACAAAGGGAGCTCAGTGGATGTAATTTTCCTGGACTTCGCTAAGGCCTTTGATAAAGTGCCACATGACAAACTGATTGATGCACTTAGTATGTTGAGAATACATTCTGATATTGTTCACTGGATTAGGTCATGGCTTATGGGTAGACAGCAGAGGGTTTGTATAAAGGAAGAGTATTCGGGATGGACATATGTGACCAGCGGGGTTCCACAGGGCTCCGTGTTGGGTCTCTGCCTGTTCAGCATATATATCGGGTCTATGCGCTCTGCACCGGATGTATGGCTTTCAAAATTTGCTGACGATACCAGATTAGGTAGGGTAATGAATGGTAAAGAAGACGCAAATGCACTTCAGGCCACTTTAAAACATTTGGAAGAAAGGGCACTAAGACAAGGGTCAACTTTCAATGTGGCAAAATATACTGTTATGCATATTGGTAAAAATAATAAAATGTACCAGTATAGGTTGGGCAATGAGTTATTAAAGGTAGTCACCGAAGAAAGAGATTTGAGAGTAAAAATATGCAATAACTTAAGTTTTAGGCCACATTATAATCAGATAATAAAAAAGGCTAGTAATATACAATATTGCATAAAAAAACATATTTAGAGCAATAAAAAAGAAGTTCTTTTACCATTTTACACATCATTAGTGCATCCTCATATGGAATACAGTTTTGGGCTCCTGGGGGCAGAGGTGATATTAGATATTTGGAAAGGGTGCAAAGGAGAGCAACACGGAGGATAGCTGGGGTCCAGGGGTAGGAGTATAAACAGAGGTTATCAGTATTAGGCCTGTATACTTTGGAGTATCGCAGACTGCGAGGTGATCTATGTCTGATATATAGGGCACTAAATGACCCCACACTCTGGGAACAGCTAAATCTTGTATTGAGGGATCAACCATATAATACTAGAGCTCATCCATTACAGATTAAATCAGATAGGTATAATATTAAATCAGATAGGTATAATACACTTAGGAGGAAGCACTGGTTAACTGTGAGAGTGGTCAAGTTTTGGAATATGCTTCCAATTGAAATAATAGTTAGTAAAACGATGGAATCTTTTAAGATGCAAATTGATCAATATATAATCAATAATAATATTTCTGGATATACATAAGACAATGGAGAGTATATGGACTATGGTCTTTAAAAACTCTGTAAACCTATGAAACTATGAAACAGTGTGTACAAAGAATGTATGCATAATAATGGGCCTCAGAGCAGAAAATGAGCTGTTGGAATACTAAATTCCTTATATCTCTGTAACCGTATGACATAGAAAATAAAATCACATGATTCATGATTTTCCTGGCTATGTTTCTGTGACGAAAATTCCGTATCTCGCACCGTTTTCGAGATCCGAACCCTGAAAGGCACAGCATACGCCACCATGTTAGTCTATGGGAAAAATGCCAACTTTGGAGTAATGTAACTTGGTATCCGTGCAATATTTCATCACCAAACCATGAAAAGGCACATCTGTGGGATGCTGGCTGCTTTCCCTCCAAATTTAAGCCTAAAAGACCAAACCGTTCTTTCGCAGCAGGGTGGCAAAGAATTCCTGTCATTTTGGCATAGTCTGGAAAAGTACTTTCGCAGTTTGCAACACTTTTCGCAAAAATTTGCAAAAGTGTCACAAATGAAACACTACTTGTGACACTACTGTTTCCAGAGATTTGAAAAACATATTTCTGGGGTGTTAAACCCCAAAATAAAGACATGGTTAGCATCCTCAGGGTCTGACTAGGTGAACACAGAAAGAATTGTGTCTCTAGAGGGTCCCAATTTTAAATTCCAAGCACTTTTCTGATCAGTAACTGAAAACAAAATAGTGGATTTGTGACTCTACTAGGGCCATTTGTGACACTAAAAAGTGCATTTACGACACTTTCGAACCTTTTGTTAACTTTTCCCATTGACTTATAATGGGAACTTGTTTTTTGAATAACTTTTGAACCATTCAATATTTTTTCACGAAATCTTCAAAAGGCACATCAGGGACCTCAGTCGCATGTTCCCTAAAGTGTTTTTGGACCAGTCATGCAAACTGTGTGACCTGCAGGCGAGAGCAAAGAATTCACAAAAAAGCGTAATTGTGCATTAGGTTGTTGCTTAATACCTCCGCCGCCATGTATCTGACTGATATGAAAGTTGGCATATCCCAAGATCTACCATGCCCAACTATGTCTGCCAAATTTCATGCAAATCTGTTGAATGGTGGCAAAGTTACTAAGGTGCATAATTTCGCCCTTTAACCTTAAAAGTGCTACTCAACCCTAACTATGGTAGCACTACTGTGCTACCATAATATATATGTATATGTATATGTATATGTATATGTATATGTATATGTATATGTATATGTATATGTATATTCATGGCAAAAAACTCATTTAATGAATCAGTTAGGGTTGTTCCACAGAGACAAAAGCAAGGAAATTCGGTGTTAGGGTTGAAAACCCTAACTCCGCATTCACCCACCCAGCACCTCACACACACAGACACACATGCAAGTAGGGAGGAGGACCAAGGCAACACGACCAATTACAGACAACCAGCAGCAGGTTACAGAAATAAAAAACAACTGTCAAAATGTACTAAAAGACATCCCCACCCACCTGACCAGGTACTGCATGCTCAGTGGAGATCAACAGCAAAACTGAGGCCATGTACACCAAATGTACACATCGCTAATTGCAGGTGCACACAACATACCACACTTAGTAGTTGCATGGCCTTACCTAGTGATGCTCCATACCCCAGCACACCTGGCAGTGCACCTCAGCTATAGAGCACAGAAAAAGTAAGTAGTTGTACAGGTATAATACGTGTGGTTGATTTCATGTGTACACAACTTCCCACTGTTAGGCACTGGAGCACCTTCACAAGGCACTGCCCCACCCACTCAGATGAGGTACTGCGTACTAAATGGAGAACCACAGTTAAAATCAACCCATGAAGATCAACACTGTTACTTCATGATTACAGCCTTGCAAAAGTTAGTACAATTATGACTCACACATTCTGTGGTGAGAGAATGACCCTCCCATACTACAACACTTGGCCCATTGTGACTAAAAGCTATAGTAAAAGAAATTCTGTTTATATCTACAGTACACTTACTTGATTGCTGGTGTACTATGATTAACATAGTTATCACTTGCATGGCATCAGCCACAGAATGGTCTGCTAAACCTAAAGACTAGCTACTACAAGCTGACTGTAGACCAAATACAAAAAAGTGAGGCTGTAGGCATAAGTGGTGCAGGACACTCATTGCAAGTATACTCAACTTACCACAATTTGGATAACTCTGTCATCAAACAGGCAATGCCATTGTCTTTACCAGGTAGTACATATTCAGTAAAGAGCTACAGCAAAATTAAGCCTATAGACATCCATGATACACCTCCGTCATTGTAGTTACAGTAATGTTAACACATTTAAAAGTTGCTTGGCCTCAACCAGTTAATTCCACTCTGAATTAGACAGACCAGTTACTGGATTCTTAATATACAAACACACTGAAGGTAAGTACATGGACATCAACAGTACACCTATATCACTGAAACTGTATATCTGTTAGTGACATTAGGAGTTGCACAACCTTATACAGGCAATAGTTTTCCATACCTTGAGATCAGCCTGTGTATCTTGACTGGACAGATGCACTAAATTTGCTACTGCAAAAATTACATACTTAAATGCAACAGTTCTTGTATCTTGATGACGACTGTGTCTTTTAGTACTGTTATGTAGTTGTTTTTATTTCTGTTTACTCATAACTGTAGAAACTTTTGTACAGCTGCAATGAGACAGTTGCATCATTGATGTCCAGTCAGGGTGCAGTACCAAGTGTGGTGGGGTGTGGGGCATTGCTAGGTAAGGTCATGCAACTACTAAGTGTGGTACGTTGTGTGCACCTGCAATCAGGGATGTGTATGTTTGGTGTACATGGCCTCAGTTTTGCTGTTGATCTCCACTGAGCATGCAGTACCTGGTCAGATGGGTGTGGATGTTTTGTAGTACATTTAGACAGTTGTTTTTTTATTTCTGTAACCTGCTGCTGGTTGTCTGTGATTGGTCTTGTTGCCTTGGTCCTCCCCCCTACTTGCATGTGTCTGTGTGTGTGTGGTGCTGGGATGTATGTGTGTGTGGTGCTGGGGGGGTGAATACGGAGTTAGGGTTTTCAACCCTAACACCAAATTTCCTTGCCTTTGTCGCTGTGGAACAACCCTAACTGATGCATTAAACAGAGTTTTTTTGCCATGAATTTCCCTTCTTTTTGAGAATAAGAAGTATAACTAGTAAATGTAAATGTGGCGGTACAGCCACACAATTCCACCACATCATTTGCTGTATGAATGAAATGTTAGTACTGCGGCCCCTTTGGGCACCATGCTGTCATCATATTATTTGGTGTATAGATAGTGTGCTGGAGTATGGGTCCTCCAGGCTATGCAGTTTCAGCATGTGATTTGGCATATGGATGCAGTGCTAGGGAGATGAGCCCTTCAAGATCCACACTATCACCACATGATTACCTGCATGGATGCAGTGCTGTACAGCTTACCCTTCTGACCTTGCACTCACACCACATGATTTGGTGTATAAATACAGTGGTCATACAGCTCGTGCTTCGCGCCCATTACATACCAGCAAATAATTAGTAGTATGCATACTGTAGTGTTAGTGCAAACCTTTGGCATGCTCTGAACCCACCACATAATTTCATGTATTACATATCAATGGTAAGTGTAAAAAAAAATTCAGAACTAACATTTACACCCAGTGATGGAATGTGATACAAATCAATACTTGGATTGTCCTATGAGCACATAATATTTCTGTGTTGGGTATCTATCAAGTTATGCATTAGTATTACTGCTTTCATTTGTGTAACAGGTAAGATTTAATGACACAGAACAAATAATATGATGACACTGTTGTTTTAATGATGTATTCCTGACAACAGGTAATATATACATCAAGGCAATCAGCCAAGTCCATGAGGGTAGCATCTGTCAGAAAACAGATGGTAAAGAACAAGGGGGTATAATTTCAAGATAGAGGACGGAAGGCTCCAACCTAATGTGACTATTTGTTTACAGAGAGTCTTGTACATGCATTTAACAGCCTTTCTGAGGAGGTCATAGTGTGAAAAAGAGTGGAGGAATTCAATAATGCATGTGAGAGCCACAAGTTAATTCTTGTGGGGGGTACAAGTAAGTAGGCTGTTGCTTAACTGGCATCTGGAACGTATCTATTAGTTATGGGAATGGGCAGAGTAGCTGGCCCAAGCAATCCTTATCTGCCATCAAATGGATATGTGTACTGACATATGATTATATGACTATCCCAATGTGTCCATAACTGTGTGCCCTTTCTATTACATCACAGCTACTATTGTATGTTTCAACAGAAAATTCTGTGATGCTACAACATTTGCAGAAAACTCACACTACTAAAATTTCAGTCACCTGTATTTCACACTGTATAAGAATGTATACACCTCTTATCGCAGTTGTATGCATTACACCCACCATTTGTATATCACACAGCTAATCACATGCTGCTGCTAGAAGTGTGGAACAGTTGTTCTAACTCCATCTGATCCATGTCAATTTGTCATTCTGCCCACATGAGCATAACTGGTACTGCTTTTCATTTCCATGTAGTTAGCATTGCAATACCACACTCAAAACAATATTTTGCTGGCCTTTCACATTCTTTGATTTTTCAATAACTGGCACTATTATGATACAACACAGCATGTGGCACCATGTTTGTCTCAAACACACTTACAGATCTCCATATTTTTTCATGTTGTACCTCTCTACCTTGGCCTTAAAGATATTATAAAAAGGGTCTGATAAATATAGTTTTCTAATTGGTTGTAAAAATTCTGTCAGCAGTATGTTAATCTTTGATTAACATACATGTAAAACCTAATCATATGCTGAACAAGGTTTAATGCTATTTAAAAAAACATATTTTTTATTATAATAGCAATAAGGCACTCCCAGGGATTATGTCAATGGTCAGTTAATCACCCTCTAGGGACATGTACCACTCAGCTACACCTCATGTCACATTACTCCCCTATAGGGTGATTAACAGGCCATTAACATAACCCCTGGAAGAACCTTATTGCTTAACTGTTCAAAGAACTGCATACATGTTAACATACCTTTTGGAAAAGAAGTGATAAGAAATAGTAGGTATTTCACAGTCTACGTTTGGTGAACTGTGATGTGTCTCCTATCTTGTACTGCATAACAAATGTCATTCTTTGCTAATTAGACAATAATGGTTGTTCAATAATTATGTTCATAGTCTCCTTATAGACCTTGTAGTGTTGTATTATGCCACAACGTATTGCCAAGTGTGAAATCTCCTAACAGAATTATTTACTCACCATCAACATAATCTGTCATACTCCCTTATTGTTATAATAATATAAACATGTTTGAAAACAATGCAAAATATTGAACAGCATATTGCTAAGCTTTGCAGCTGTCTGAAATAAGAGATTAACACAAGGCTGTTATTAAGTTTTCACTAAATTATAGAATATTATCTGTATACACCTTGTATCATATTCATAAAGCAATAGTTCATAATGATACATTTCAATAGATGCTCCCCATAAAGCAAAAATGAAACACAACATTTTTTGGTAAGAAAATAGTATATTATTATTTTTTTAAATAAATCATAAAAATATAAAATGTCATACAAAATATTTATTCTCTGTTTCATACAAAAATATATAATACTTATAAAACTAAAATAAGAAATACTAACATTTTAAGATCTGTACAATTCTCGAAAAAAAAAATGAAACCAAAAAGAATCATCCCTGTAAACATTTAAAGTAAAACTGAATTATTCTTTTGAAATATTAAAACTATTTACAGAAGAGATACCGTCCATAACAAAGAGGTGTGTGCCACTGCTCGAGGCAGTCCAGTCCGAAAGTTGGACAGTATGTGGAGGCGCAACAAAAGTGGAAGCTGTTGCGGCAGGGGAAGGGGGAGATACCAATGAAGCAGTGGAGGCTGGTTATTCAGTCTCAGAAAGGCTTGCTGTTGGTGGTGCAGGTAAAGTGATGCTCATTGGTACACTGCTACCTGCTGCTGTGTCGACAGGCTCAAGCATAATATTAATGGTTGCCTGCTGCGCTACGAAGAGGGACAATAATTTCTCTTGCCCCTCACGCAGCACAGCAGTTTCTTTCTTTATGCTAGCAATCTTTTGTTCGAGCCTGCGCACACAGCAGCAGTGAACAGTGCAGGTCTTCTCACAAGCTTGTTCTGTAAAGAGACAAGAAATATCCATTAATATGCACTTGTAAATTTTCAGCTTTCTTTCTTGTCTTTCATCTAATAAAGTTGTGTTTTTTTCCTGTATTTATTTCAAGCAGACATAGATCTGTATTGTTAGGAATATACATTAAAGTGGTAATTCTCTAAAATTGACTCTTGTTAGTCAATATATCATATCACTCACATAGGATGTATTCTAAATAAATTAGTTCCGTGAGTTTGCAGTAATTCTCCATGTGCAACATTTATATTATATCTAACCTTCTGTATCACATTCTTGACTCAGACAATGGTTGGTAAGTGTCTATAACACACTAAGGTATACAACAAATGAAAGTGCTTTGTCCAATGTCTGTGCAACTACCACATAACACATGTACTGTTTTCTGCACAAGTTCTTAATAGTACATGTGTGTTGCAGCTACTCGACACTATGTCAGTCAGTACATATTAGTTAATGTTCTTTAAAATAATTTCTGTTACATAGCAATGAGTCAGAATCCCTTTTTGTGCTGTGCCTGTTCACAACAAAAATTTAAGAAGCATCCTCTACTGATCTTAAACATGTTATCTTACACCTAATGTTTAGTTTTTAATATCAGACTTCTCAGTTCTTTCACCAACTCTTTCAATAAGACATGCCCTGTATACATATTGTTAAGCAACACAATATCCAAACAATAAGTACAATAAAACACATTGTTTTGTTTTTCTTCAGAACATAACATAGTGGAATATAAAGCAACAGTAAATGTTCTAAGTACTAGTTACAATTATATACATACTCTGTATCTCTCAAAATTTCACTCTTGTTTTACTATGAACAACCCAACAGGCACAGTTTGAGCAGTGGCAATTTTAATATGCAGTTAACAATTTGTGCTGTACACCACAGACAAGATACTGCTGTCTAACCCTTAAATAATACTATCCATGAACAATATACAAAAACTTCGATGATTCATTCAGTTACCATATAGTTAAGCAATATACCATGAGTGTGTGTTGCTGTTGCCAGAATTACCACGCCATGTGGTGTTGTTTGGACATGAGGCACACCTGAGTGCCCAAAACACACCAAGCGTGGATAAATCCTGGCATCACCAACATCCTCGGGTGACATATTGTGATTATACAATGTCCTCTTTTTGTGCACATAGAAAAAAATAAATAAATGTTTTTTTTTCTTATTTTATCCAATTTTAACTCTGGTTATTGTTTCAGTGGGAAAAAAATACTCCCCGATTGCTAGAGCACCCTGCCACTGAGGATGTGCACTTTTGCTTCATGATTCTCAGTTGCAGTGTGTTTTCAGGGGCTGGGTTCTGATCGAGGAGTCAATTGAGATGCTGAAGAGGTGATGTACAGCACATTGCGGGCATAATTCTCTTGTGATGGATTTTTCAGAGTCTGCTGTTTGTATGATTTCGTCTGTTAAGGCGAATGCGGTATCCATTTGTTTTTGTGTTTTTAACGACTGATGTTTTTTATTTTGTGAAGCAGGTATGTAAGCGGGTCACAAAGATGTCAGCATGTGTGGACTGACATATGTCTCACTGTGATTGACAGAGAGCAATGGCTCGAGAGGCTGCATGTCATCCTAGTTTGTGTAGCGGTCAAATGTTAAAACTCAAGTCAGTTTGAAATTCGCAGCCAGCCGGGTACACAACAAGTTTAACACAGTTCAACGCGCAGCATTGGTTGGCAATTTTAGTGTTCAGATGGTTTTAATAGATGCGGATGCCTTGCAATCGCTTCCTGTGGCGGATTGCACCTTACAACAGGAGACGTGGTGCCAGGTAGCCAATGAGATTAAAGGATTTATGCTATCATTTATATACCCATTGTATAATAGGATATAACTTGCTGTAACAATGTCCTTATCATAACATATCAACTGTATCCTTCTGATGTAATACTACGTTCTGCAGTAGCACTCTCCTCCTGCTTCACCTGCACCACTGGTTTCACCACAGCTTTACGTGGCCATTATAAAAATATCAGAACTTTATTTAATTATCATAATTGAAATATTTCAATATCTAACAAAACTTTCACTGTATTACATACAGATCATATTCTGTAATATGGGCATCCAACTATATGTTATTTTAATTCTATATCACAGGGTAGAACATCTTTAAAGTAGTACTATACAAACTGCATTAAGCACAGCAGGACTGCAATATTCGCACTGCATGAGATAGTGGTACAAGCCTTGCTGCAGCAGTACTGGGATGTGTAATAGTTGGACACAGCAATATGCAGAAAAGCTGTGCCATGGTTCAGTACAATAAAATTTGACACTTCCGCCACCTGCATCATACATGGTACAGTGGCACTGTGCCAGTGGATATCTACAGACAATAATAGAAAGATGATACAACACAAGTGCTGATCTAGTAGGTACATCAACCACAATGTTCAAGCAGTGGACAAGCACATGTTTCCATAATCCACTGGAAAGTGGAAATCGGCCCATTTCTGTGTTACTGTGTCCCCATTTGTATTCTAAACAAGCCAATTCATAATGAATTGTAGGTGGTGCACTGCCACAGTGTGGCCGTGGATACTGACAACCCAGCCTTTGGCGAGGCACTTGTGCCCTCTAGCCAAATCACAGCCTTCCAACATGAAAAGTATCTCTGATACCACACTGCAGCCAACACCCTCACCTGATCAGAGGCTTAGTATATGAAAATATTCCTGCTAGTCAAGTACAACCAACTACTCATCAATTGCAGACTTACTGTATACAAATATCCATAGTGGTGCAGTGAACCATCTTATTACCTGCTCATGGTTTCATAAAATATATAACTGTCATGTTCCAGTGGATCACAACCCATGCCAGACCACAGACTTACCATAATATACTTAACCCTGGAGGTACACTGCACCCTTCTCACAGCCTAATTGTGACCTTAATGGATAAATCATGATGCCTGTTGGCTCAGTAACTGCATCCAGTCCAATTCCAGTAAATACAATGAACCAGTACACTGGTCAATAATGGCACCCCCACCAACCTTCCCACTGTGTCATGACACTCTCCTCTCTCCCTTAGTCAGCAGCAGAGACCCGCTCGCCACCTGCAAAGCAGCTACACACCCACTGACTGATAGCACAGAGTATGGCTGTTCTCCCATTGCTCAACAATATGGACCAATGATCGTACACACCATACTGTGCTACACAATACTAATATGTGAATAAATAGTGCATTAAGACGTTTGGACTCACTACTAGAATACATTCAACACAACTATTGGCCTATACTGTAAATGAATGCATGTACAGTTATACTGTATGCTGTCAGTGCATGGTCAACCAGGCAGCTTGTGGTGTAGGTAACTGCTACCCAACACTCAAGGAGCTGTAGTGCAGTGGCATCAGTGACTCTCTGGGTAGGTACACAGGCACCAGCTATGCATCACAGTACTGTTTCATCATATTACCAACAATTGAGCTGGATGGAACCACTACACCACTAGGGTTGCTCATTAATCCACAAACACATGATTTGCTGCTGGCAAGACTGCACTGTATGACTCATATTACATATATCATTGAAAGAACCACAACTGTGCAAGATGGAGTGCCACTAGTCCACTACGGATATATTTACATCAAGTAGAGCCAAAATTGGCTTGGACAGGTTAATTGGACCACCAGGGATTGTGAACCAGTGCATAGCCTGGTATTCAGAATGTGGGAGGTGGGATGGTATCATGCGACAATAGCGCCATACATCAGACTGCATTCACAGCTAGCACCTCCTGCCTTGTACCGTACAAACACTACCTCACCTGTGTTTGGGTAGCCATTGTTCCTTTTAGTTTCCTCCCAGTGTGTGTCCACAAGTTGCAGTTGAACCTCAATATGCTTACCACATGCTGGTCTGAATATCAAGGTATGCACAGTATCTATGGACACAATCACCTTGAACTTACAGCCATACATAAATGATGTGCCATGGTGCATCAGAATTTATGAACCATAAAATCGCTTTTGAATATTGCACAGGAAACATAACAGAGTTGTACATGAAGCAACTGTATGGTGCCATATGCACCCCTTTTGAATATTCCATCCCAAGTTCAATCTGCAACTTGTTATTCTCTTTTATTCTACAATCACAATGTAACACTGTGTATACTGCAGCATTTATCAGAGTCATGTAGTGTCTTGTAATCAACATAACACACTTTTCATACCCTCTATATGACACAAATACTCTTTTTACTGATATCTACCATTTCTACTTCATAAAGCAGTAAATGTTACCAAAAAAAGGTCATATTGTTACCTGCAGACCACTATTCTGTGCACATTCATACCCTCTAGTACACATACACCACTGTGGGGTAACAGAGGATATTGTGGGTAGACTGTGTGGCTTGCCATATTATTACAAGCAGAGTTTGAACACAATCCTACTACACATCACACACTTTATATGCCTTACAATTTTCATATACTGTGACAGAACTTGTACCTTTCTGATATTACATACTCTCTTGCCACAGCTGTATCAATCATCACAGCACAACAAGTTGTACATGTATATCTCCTCAGTGATAGCATGCCATTCTAGGCATGCACCAGACGTGGGTCACACAACAACATCACAGTAATGGCACTGTCAGTAAACACCTTCATGATGAGCCTGTCAGTGTGTATTTTGCAGTCATCACAAGTGTCTTACCATACTCAGTGCAGTTCTGAACCACTGCCACCTTGGTACTGTACTACCTGTTGTGCAGTGTGCCAAACACGACAGTGTAACAGTTGAACACAGCATCGTCACTAACATCTGTGTGTATGCTGGCGTTGTTATAAGTACTGATAACAAGAAATCAACATTATCAAACAAGTGAATTCTTACCATCTGACTCCACAAGATGATACACTCTGAGTCAGACTCACAGCCTCCACAGCTTCTGACTGTGCTGGGACTGCCTTGGCAACTGGTGGGGACCACCTCTGATGATCTGTAAATTAAAAAAAAGGTAATTGTTACTGTAATTGTGCTGTGTCATTTGAATGGTCAGTTATTTATGACCACTTTGTATAAATTATTGACATATATCTGTAAACTAACAATATTGTACAAAGGTGGACAAAGCAATGGGTCCTGATGGAATTCCACCCCAGAATTCTAAAAGATGGGGAGGAACTAGATGAAACCACCTGGCTACTCTTTTAATAAATCATGGGAGGATGGTGTGGTGCCGAGGGACTGGAGGAAGGTGGATGTGATTCCCTTCACAAAGTGGGTCCAAGACAGAGGCAGGAACTACAGACCTGTCAGTCTGACCTCTGTGATAGGGAGAGTGATGGAGTCACTTCTGAAGGAAAATAGTCAGAGTACTAGAGGCCAGTGACACTGATACACAGCATGGTTTTGTAAAGGGCAAATCATGTCAGGCAATCTCTTGAATTTTATGGTAAAGTAAATAAGGCCTTGGACAAAGGGAGTCAGTGGATGTAATTTTCCTGGACTTCGCTTAAGGCCTTTGATAAAGTGCCACATGACAAACTGATTGATGCACTTAGTATGTTGAGAATACATTCTGATATTGTTCACTGGATTAGGTCATGGCTTATGGGTAGACAGCAGAGGGTTTGTATAAAGGAAGAGTATTCGGATGGACATATGTGACCAGCGGGGTCCCACAGGGCTCCGTGTTGGGTCTCTCAGCCTGTTCAGCATATATATCGGGTCTATGCGCCTATAACCGGATGTATGGCTTTCAAAATTTGGTTGACGATACCAGATTAGGTAGGGTAACGCAAAATGCACTTCAGGCCACTTTAAAACATTTGGAAGAAAGGGCACTAAGACAAGGGTCAACTTTCAATGTGGCAAAATATACTGTTATGTATATTGGTAAAAATAATAAAATGTACCAGTATAGGTTGGGCAATGAGTATTAAAGGTAGTCACCGAGAAAAAGAGATTTGAGAGTAAAAATATGCAATAACTTAAGTTTTAGGCCACATTATAATCAGATAATAAAAAAGGCTAGTAATATACAATATTGCATAAAAAAACATATTTAGAGCAATAAAAAAGAAGTTCTTTTACCATTTTACACATCATTAGTGCATCCTCATATGGAATACAGTTTTGGGCTCCTGGGGGCAGAGGTGATATTAGATATTTGGAAAGGGTGCAAAGGAGAGCAACACGGAGGATAGCTGGGGTCCAGGGGTAGGAGTATAAACAGAGGTTATCAGTATTAGGCCTGTATACTTTGGAGTATCGCAGACTGCGAGGTGATCTATGTCTGATATATAGGGCACTAAATGACCCCACACTCTGGGAACAGCTAAATCTTGTATTGAGGGTCAACCATATAATACTAGAGCTCATCCATTACAGATTAAATCAGATAGGTATAATATTAAATCAGATAGGTATAACTACACTTAGGAGGAAGCACTGGTTAACTGTGAGGAGGGTCAAGTTTTGGAATATGCTTCCAATTGAAATAATAGTTAGTAAAACGATGGAATCTTTTAAGATGCAAATTGATCAATATATAATCAATAATAATATTTCTGGATATACATAAGACAATGGAGAGTATATGGACTATGGTCTTTAAAAACTCTGTAAACCTATGAAACTATGAAACAGTGTGTACAAAGAATGTATGCATAATAATGGGCCTCAGAGCAGAAAATGAGCTGTTGGAATACTAAATTCCTTATATCTCTGTAACCGTATGACATAGAAAATAAAATCACATGATTCATGATTTTCCTGGCTATGTTTGTGATCACGAAATCAGATCTTTAATCATGCGAGATCCGAACCCCTGAAAGGCACAGCATACGCCACTCATGTTAGTCTATGGAAAAAATGCCAACTTTGGAGTAATGTAACTTGGTATCCGTGCAATATTTCATCACCAAACCATGAAAAGGCACATCTGTGGGATGCTGGCTGCTTTCCCTCAAATTTAAGCCTAAAAAGACCAAACCGTTCTTTCGCAGCAGGGTGGCAAAAGAATTCCTGTCATTTTGGCATAGTCTGAAAAGTATTCAGAGTTTGCAACACTTTCGCAAAATTTGCAAAAGTGTCACAAATGAAACACTACTTGTGACACTACTGTTTCCAGAGATTTGAAAACATATTTCTGGGGTGTTAAACCCCAAAATAAAGACATGGTTAGCATCCTCAGGGTCTGACTAGGTGAACACAGAAAGAATTTGTGTCTCTAGAGGGTCCCAATTTTAAATTCCAAGCACTTTTCTGATCAGTAACTGAAAACAAAATAGTGGATTTGTGACTCTACTAGGGCCATTTGTGACACTAAAAAGTGCATTTGACACTTTCAACCTTTGTTAACTTTTCCCATTGACTTATAATGGGAACTTGTTTTTGAATAACTTTTGAACCATTCAATATTTTTTCACGAAATCTTCAAAAGGCACATCAGGGACCCTAATTGCATGTTCCCCAAAGTGTTTTTGGACCAGTCATGAAACTGTGTGACCTGCAGGCGAGAGCAAAGAATTACAAAAAGCCGAATTGTGCATTAGGTTGTTGCTTAATACCTCCGACGCCATGTATCTGACTGATATGAAAGGTTGGCATATCCCAAGATCTACCATGCCCAACTATGTCTGCCAATTTCATGCAAATCTGTTGAATGGTGGCAAAGTTACTATATGCATAATTTACCCTTTAACCTTAAAAGTGCTACTCATCCCTAACTATGGTAGCACTACTGTGCTACCATAATATATATGTATATGTATATGTATATGTATATGTATATGTATATGTATATGTATATGTATATGTATATTCATGGCAAAAAACTCATTTAATGAGATCAGTTAGGTTTGTTCCACAGAGACAAAAGCAAAAGGAAATTCGGTGTTAGGGTTGAAAACCCTAACTCCACTTGTCCTCACCAACACCTCACACACCACAGACACACATGCAAGTAGGGAGGAGGACCAAGGCAACACGACCAATTACAGACAACCAGCAGCAGGTTACAGAAATAAAAAACAACTGTCAAAATGTACTAAAAGACATCCCCACCCACCTGACCAGGTACTGCATGCTCAGTGGAGATCAACAGCAAAACTGAGGCCATGTACACCAAATGTACACATCGCTAATTGCAGGTGCACACAACATACCACACTTAGTAGTTGCATGGCCTTACCTAGTGATGCTCCATACCCCAGCACACCTGGCAGTGCACCTCAGCTATAGAGCACAGAAAAAGTAAGTAGTTGTACAGGTATAATACGTGTGGTTGATTTCATGTGTACACAACTTCCCACTGTTAGGCACTGGAGCACCTTCACAAGGCACTGCCCCACCCACTCAGATGAGGTACTGCGTACTAAATGGAGAACCACAGTTAAAATCAACCCATGAAGATCAACACTGTTACTTCATGATTACAGCCTTGCAAAGGTTAGTACAATTATGACTCACACATTCTGTGGTAGAGAATGACCCCTCCCATACTACAACACTTGGCCCATTGTGACTAAAAGCTATAGTAAAAGAAATTCTGTTTATATCTACAGTACACTTACTTGATTGCTGGTGTACTATGATTAACATAGTTATCACTTGCATGGCATCAGCCACAGAATGGTCTGCTAAACCTAAAGACTAGCTACTACAAGCTGACTGTAGACCAAATACAAAAAAGTGAGGCTGTAGGCATAAGTGGTGCAGGACACTCATTGCAAGTATACTCAACTTACCACAATTTGGATAACTCTGTCATCAAACAGGCAATGCCATTGTCTTTACCAGGTAGTACATATTCAGTAAAGAGCTACAGCAAAATTAAGCCTATAGACATCCATGATACACCTCCGTCATTGTAGTTACAGTAATGTTCAATATATTTAAAGTTGCTTTGGCCTCAACCAGTTAATTCCACTCTGAATTAGACAGACCAGTTACTGGATTCTTAATATACAAACACACTGAAGGTACATGGACATCAACAGTACACCTATATCACTGAAACTGTATATCTGTTAGTGACATTAGGGTTGCACAACCTTATACAGGCAATAGTTTTCCATACCTTGAGATCAGCCTGTGTATCTTGACTGGACAGATGCACTAAATTTGCTACTGCAAAAATTACATACTTAAATGCAACAGTTCTTGTATCTTGATGACGACTGTGTCTTTTAGTACTGTTATGTAGTTGTTTTATTTCTGTTTACTCATAACTGTAGAAACTTTTGTACAGCTGCAATGAGACAGTTGCATCATTGATGTCCAGTCAGGGTGCAGTACCAGTGTGGTGGGTGTGGGGCATTGCTAGGTAAGGTCATGCAACTACTAAGTGTGGTAGTTATGTGCACCTGCAATCAGGGATGTGTATGTTTGGTGTACATGGCCTCAGTTTTGTTGTTGATCTCCACTGAGCATGCAGTACCTGGTCAGATGGGTGTGGATGTTTTGTAGTACATTTAGACAGTTGTTTTTTATTTCTGTAACCTGCTGCTGGTTGTCTGTGATTGGTCTTGTTGCCTTGGTCCTCCCCTACTTGCATGTGTGTGTGTGTGTGGTGCTGGGATGTATGTGTGTGTGGTGCTGGGGGGGTGAATACGGAGTTAGGGTTTTCAACCCTAACACCAAATTTCCTTGCCTTTGTCGCTGTGGAACAACCCTAACTGATGCATTAAACAGAGTTTTTTTGCCATGAATTTCCCTTCTTTTTGAGAATAAGAAGTATAACTAGTAAATGTAAATGTGGCGGTACAGCCACACAATTCCACCACATCATTTGCTGTATGAATGAAATGTTAGTACTATGCCCCTTTGGGCACCATGCTGTCATCATATTATTTGGTGTATAGATAGTGCTGGAGTATGGGTCCTCCAGGCTGGCAGTTTCAGCATGTGATTTGGCATATGGATGCAGTGCTAGGGAGATGAGCCCTTCAAGATCCACACTATCACCACATGATTACCTGCATGGATGCAGTGCTGTACCGCTTACCCTTCTGACCTTGCACTCACACCACATGATTTGGTGTATAAATACAGTGGTCATACAGTTTGCATTTTACGCCTCACTACCAGCAAATAATTAGTAGTATGCATACTGTAGTGTTAGTGCAAACCTTTGGCATGCTCTGAACCCACTACATAATTTCATGTATTATATCAATGGTAAGTGTAAAAAATCAGAACTAACATTTACACCCCAGTGATGGAATGTGATAAAATCAATACTTGGATTGTCCTATGAGCACATAATATTTCTGTGTTGGGTATCTATCAAGTTATGCATTAGTATTACTGCTTTCATTTGTGTAACAGGTAAGATTTAATGACACAGAACAAATAATATGATGACACTGTTGTTTTAATGATGTATTCCTGACAACAGGTAATATATACATCAAGGCAATCAGCCAAGTCCATGAGGGTAGCATCTGTCAGAAAACAGATGGTAAAGAACAAGGGGGTATAATTTCAAGATAGAGGACGGAAGGCTCCAACCTAATGTGACTATTTGTTTACAGAGAGTCTTGTACATGCATTTAACAGCCTTCTGAGGAGGTCATAGTGTGAAAGAGTGGAGGAATTCAATAATGATGTGAGAGCCACAAGTTAATTCTTGTGGGGGTACAAGTAAGTAGGTTGTTGCTTAACTGGCATCTGGAACGATCTATTAGTTATGTGGAATGGGCAGAGTAGCTGGCCCAAGCAACCTTATCTGCCATCAAATGGATATGTGTACTGACATATGATTATATGACTATCCCAATGTGTCCATAACTGTGTGCCCTTTCTATTACATCACAGCTACTATTGTATGTTTCAACAGAAAATTCTGTGATGCTACAACATTTGCAGAAAACTCACACTACTAAAATTTCAGTCACCTGTATTTCACACTGTATAAGAATGTATACACCTCTTATCGCAGTTGTATGCATTACACCCACCATTTGTATATCACACAGCTAATCACATGCTGCTGCTAGAAGTGTGGAACAGTTGTTCTAACTCCATCTGATCCATGTCAATTTGTCATTCTGCCCACATGAGCATAACTGGTACTGCTTTTCATTTCCATGTAGTTAGCATTGCAATACCACACTCAAAACAATATTTTGCTGGCCTTTCACATTCTTTGATTTTTCAATAACTGGCACTATTATGATACAACACAGCATGTGGCACCATGTTTGTCTCAAACACACTTACAGATCTCCATATTTTTTCATGTTGTACCTCTCTACCTTGGCCTTAAAGATATTATAAAAAGGGTCTGATAAATATAGTTTTCTAATTGGTTGTAAAAATTCTGTCAGCAGTATGTTAATCTTTGATTAACATACATGTACAACCTAATCATATGCTGAACAAGGTTTAATGCTATTTAAAAAAACATATTTTTTGTTATAATAGCAATAGCACTCCTAGGGATTATGTCAATGAGTCAGTTAATCACCCTCTAGGGACATGTACCACCTGAAGCCACACCTCATGTCACATTACTCTATAGGGTGATTAACAGGCCATTAACATAACCCCTGGAAGAACCTTATTGCTTAACTGTTCAAAGAACTGCATACATGTTAACATACCTTTTTGAAAAGAAGTGATAAGAAATAGTAGGTATTTCACAGTCTACGTTTGGTGAACTGTGATGTGTCTCCTATCTTGTACTGCATAACAAATGTCATTCTTTGCTAATTAGACAATAATGGTTGTTCAATAATTATGTTCATAGTCTCCTTATAGACCTTGTAGTGTTGTATTATGCCACAACGTATTGCCAAGTGTGAAATCTCCTAACAGAATTATTTACTCACCATCAACATAATCTGTCATACTCCCTTATTGTTATAATAATATAAACATGTTTGAAAACAATGCAAAATATTGAACAGCATATTGCTAAGCTTTGCAGCTGTCTGAAATAAGAGATTAACACAAGGCTGTTATTAAGTTTTCACTAAATTATAGAATATTATCTGTAACACCCTTGTATCATATTCATAAAAGCAATAGTTCATAATGATACATTTCAATAGATGCTCCCCATAAAGCAAAAATGAAACACAACATTTTTTGGTAAGAAAATAGTATATTATTATTTTTTTAAATAAATCATAAAAATATAAAATGTCATACAAAATATTTATTCTCTGTTTCATACAAAAATATATAATACTTATAAAACTAAAATAAGAAATACTAACATTTTAAGATCTGTACAATTCTCGAAAAAAAAAATGAAACCAAAAAGAATCATCCCTGTAAACATTTAAAGTAAAACTGAATTATTCTTTTGAAATATTAAAACTATTTACAGAAGAGATACCGTCCATAACAAAGAGAGGTGTGCCACTGCTCGAGGCAGTCCAGTCCGAAAGTTGGACAGTATGTGGAGGCGCAACAAAAGTGGAAGCTGTTGCGGCAGGGGAAGGGGGAGATACCAATGAAGCAGTGGAGGCTGGTTATTCAGTCTCAGAAAGGCTTGCTGTTGGTGGTGCAGGTAAGTGATGCTCATTGGTACACTGCTACCTGCTGCTGTGTCGACAGGCCAGCATAATATTAATGAGTTGCCTGCTGCGCTACGAGAGAGGACAATAATTTCTCTTGCCCCTCACGCAGCACAGCAGTTTCTTTCTTTATGCTAGCAATCTTTTGTTCGAGCCTGCGGACACAGCAGCAGTGAACAGTGCAGGTCTTCTCACAAGCTTGTTCTGTAAAGAGACAAGAAATATCCATTAATATGCACTTGTAAATTTTCAGCTTTCTTTCTTGTCTTTCATCTAATAAAGTTGTGTTTTTTTCCTGTATTTATTTCAAGCAGACATAGATCTGTATTGTTAGGAATATACATTAAAGTGGTAATTCTCTAAAATTGACTCTTGTTAGTCAATATATCATATCACTCACATAGGATGTATTCTAAATAAATTAGTTCCGTGAGTTTGCAGTAATTCTCCATGTGCAACATTTATATTATATCTAACCTTCTGTATCACATTCTTGACTCAGACAATGGTTGGTAAGTGTCTATAACACACTAAGGTATACAACAAATGAAAGTGCTTTATCCAATGTCTGTGCAACTACCACATGTACATGTACTGTTTTTCTGCACAAGTTCTTAATAGTACATGTGTGTTGCATACCCTGACACTGTAATGTCAGTCAGTACATATTAGTTAATGTTCTTTAAAATAATTTCTGTTACATAGCAATGAGTCAGAATCCCTTTTTGTGCTGTGCCTGTTCACAACAAAAATTTAAGAAGCATCCTCTACTGATCTTAAACATGTTATCTTACACCTAATGTTTAGTTTTTAATATCAGACTTCTCAGTTCTTTCACCAACTCTTTCAATAAGACATGCCCTGTATACATATTGTTAAGCAACACAATATCCAAACAATAAGTACAATAAAACACATTGTTTTGTTTTTCTTCAGAACATAACATAGTGGAATATAAAGCAACAGTAAATGTTCTAAGTACTAGTTACAATTATATACATACTCTGTATCTCTCAAAATTTCACTCTTGTTTTACTATGAACAACCCAACAGGCACAGTTTGAGCAGTGGCAATTTTAATATGCAGTTAACAATTTGTGCTGTACACCACAGACCAGATACTGCTGTCTAACCCTTAAATAATACTATCCATGAACAATATACAAAAACTTACGATGATTCTACATTCAGTTACCATATAGTTAAGCAATATACCATGAGAGTGTGTTGCTGTTGCTAGGATTTACCCACGCCATGTGGTGTTGTTTGGATGAGGCACACCTGAGTGCCCAAAACACACCAAGCGGATAAACTTCTGGCATCACCAACATCCTCGGGTGACATATTGTGATTATACAATGTCCTCTTTTTGGTGCACATAGAAAAATAAATAAATGTTTTTTTTTTTTATTTTATCCAATTTTAACTCTGGTTATTGTTTCAGTGGGAAAAAAATACCCCGATAGTTAGAGGCACCCTGCCACTGAGGATGTGCACTTTTGCTTCATGATTCTCAGTTGCAGTGTGTTTTCAGGGCTGGGTTCTGATCGAGGAGTCAATTGAGATGCTGAAGAGGTGATGTACAGCAATACCGCGGGCATAATCTCTTTGTGATGGATTTTTCAGAGTCTGCTGTTTGTGCTTATTTCGCCTGTTAAGGCAATGCGGTATCCATTTGTTTTTGTGTTTTTAACGACTGATGTTTTTTATTTTGTGAAGCAGGTATGTAAGCGGGTCACAAAGATGTCAGCATGTGTGGACTGACATATGTCTCACTGTGATTGACAGAGAGCAATGGCTCGAGAGGCTGCATGTCATCCTAGTTTGTGTAGCGGTCAAATGTTAAAACTCAAGTCAGTTTGAATTTCGCAGCCAGCTGCGGTACACAACAGTTTAGCACAGTTCAACGCGGCAGCATTGGTTGGCAATTTTAGTGTTCAGATGGGTTTTACAGATGCGGATGCCTCGCAATCGCTTCCTGTGGCGTGATTGCACCTCTTACAACAGGAGACGTGTGCCAGGTAGCCAATGAGATTAAAGGATTTGTGCTTCATTTATATACCCATTGTATAATAGGATATAACTTGCTGTAACAATGTCCTTATCATAACATATCAACTGTATCCTTCTGATGTAATACTTACGTTCTGCAGTAGCACTCTCCTCCTGCTTCACCTGCACCACTGGTTTCACCACAGCTTTCGTGGCCATTATAAAAAATATCAGAACTTTATTTAATTATCATAATTGAAATATTTCAATATCTAACAAAACTTTCACTGTATTACATACAGATCATATTCTGTAATATGGGCATCCAACTATATGTTACAATTCTATATGTCACAGTGTAGAACATCTTTAAAGTAGTACTATACAAACTGCATTACACAGCAGGACTGCAATATTCGCACTGCATGAGATAGTGGTACAAGCCTTGCTGCAGCAGTACTGGGATGTGTCAAAAAGTTGACACAGCAATATGCAGTAGTGCTGTGCCATGGTTCAGTACAATAGAATTTGACACTTCCGCCACCTGCATCATACATGGTACAGTGGCACTGTGCCAGTGGATATCTACAGACAATAATAGAAAGATGATACAACACAAGTGCTGATCTAGTAGGTACATCAACCACAATATTCAGCAGTGGACAAGCACATGTTTCCATAATCCATGGAAAGTGGAAATCGGCCCATTTCTGTGTTACTGTGTCCCCATTTGTATACAAGCAAGCCAATTCATAATGAATTGTAGGTGGTGCACTGCCACACAGTGGCCATTGGATACTGACAACCCATGCCCTTGAGCAGCAATGCACCCTCTAGCCAAATCACAGCCTTCCAACATGAAAAGTATCTCTGATACCACACTGCAGCCAACACCCTCACCTGATCAGAGGCTTAGTATATGAAAATATTCCTGCTAGTCAAGTACAACCAACTACTCATCCAATTGCAGACTTACTGTATACAAATATCCATAGTGGTGCAGTGAACCATAACTTATTACCTGCTCATGGGCTTTCATGAAATATATAACTGTCATGTTCCAGTGGATCACAACCCATGCCAGACCACAGACTTACCATAATATACTTAACCCTGGAGGTACACTGCACCCTTCTCACAGCCTAATTGTGACCTTAATGGATAAATCATGATGCCTGTTGGCTCAGTAACTGCATCCAGTCCAATTCCAGTAAATACAATGAACCAGTACACTGGTCAATAATGGCACCCCACCAACCTTCCCACTGTGTCATGACACTCTCCTCTCTCCTTAGTCAGCAGCAGAGACCCGCCGCCACCTGCAAAGCAGCTACACACCCACTGACTGATAGCACAGAGTATGGCTGTTCTCCCATTGCTCAACAATATGGACCAATGATCGTACACACCATACTGTGCTACACAATACTAATATGTGAATAAATAGTGCATTAAGACGTTTGGACTCACTACTAGAATACATTCAACACAACTATTGGCCTATACTGTAAATGAATGCATGTACAGTTATACTGTATGCTGTCAGTGCATGGTCAACCAGGCAGCTTGTAGGTAGGTAACTGCTACCCAACACTCAAGGAGCTGTAGTGCAGTGGCATCAGTGACTCTCTGGGTAGGTACACAGGCACTGCTATGCATCACAGTACTGTTTCATCATATTACCAACAATTGAGCTGGATGGAACCACTACACCACTAGGGTTGCTCATTAATCCATGAAGCACATGATTTGCTGCTGGCAAGACTGCACTGTATGACTCATATTACATATATCATTGAAAGACCACAACTGTGCAAGATGGAGTGCCACTAGTCCACTACGGATATATTTACATCAGTAGAGCCAAAATTGGCTTGGACAGGTTAATTGGACCACCAGGGATTGTGAACCAGTGCATAGCCTGGTATTCAGAATGTGGGAGGTGGGGGATGGTATCATGCTGACACACAATAGCCCATACATCAGACTGCATTCACAGCTAGCACCTCCTGCCTTGTACCGTACAACACACTACCTCACCTGTGTTTGGGTGGCCATTGTTCCTTTTTTCGTTTCACTCCAGTGTGTGTCACACAAGTTGCAGTTGTACCTCAATATGCTTACCACATGCTGGTCTGAATATCAAGGTATGCACAGTATCTATGGACACAATCACCTTGAACTTACATCGCATACATAAATGATGTGCCATGGTGCATCAGAATTTGTGAACCGCAAAATCGCTTTTTGAATATTGCACTGGGAAACATAACAGAGTTGTACATGAAGCAACTGTATAGTGCCATATGCACCCCTTTTGAATATTCCATCCCAAGTTCAATCTGCAACTTGTTATTCTCTTTTTATTCTACAATCACAATGTAACACTGTGTATACTGCAGCATTTATCAGAGTCATGTAGTGTCTTGTAATCAACATAACACACTTTTCATACCCCACTCTATATGACACAAATGCTCTTTATTACTGATATCTACCATTTCTACTTCATAAAGCAGTAAATGTTACCAAAAAAAAAGGTCATATTGTTACCTGCAGACCACTATTCTGTGCACATTCATACCCGCTAGCATACACATACACCACTGTGGGGTAACAGAGGATATTGTGGGTAGACTGTGTGGCTTGCCATATTGTACAGAAAACAGGTTTGAACACAATCCTACTACACATCACACACTTTATATGCCTTACAATTTCATATACTGTGACAGAACTGTACCTTTCTGATATTACATACTCTCTTGCCACAGCTGTACAACTATCACAGCACAACAAGTTGTACATGTATATCTCACAGTGATAGCATGCCATTCTAGGCATGCACCAGACGTGGGTCACACAACAACATCACAGTAATGTGCACTGTCAGTAAACACCTTCATGATGAGCCTGTCAGTGTGTATTTTGCAGTCATCACAAGTGTCTTACCATACTCAGTGCAGTTCTGACACACCACTGCCACCTTGGTACTGTACTACCTGTTGTGCAGTGTGCCAAACACGACAGTGTAACAGTTGAACACAGCATCGTCACTAACATCTGTGTGTATGCTGCGTTGTTATAGTACTGATAACAAGAAATCAACATTATCAAAACAAGTGAATTCTTACCATCTGACTCCACAAAGATGATACACTCTGAGTCAGACTCCACAGCCTCCACAGCTTCTGACTGTGCTGGGACTGCCTTGGCAACTGGTGGGGACCACCTCTGATGATCTGTAAATTAAAAAAAAAAAGGTAATTGTTACTGTAATTGTTACTGTGTCATTTGAATGGTCAGTTATTTATGACCACTTTGTATAAATTATTGACATATATCTGTAAACTAACATGTTGTACAAAGGTGGACAAAGCAATGGGTCCTGATGGAATTCACCCCAGAATTCTAAAAGAATTAAGGGAGGAACTAGTGAAACCACTGGCTACTCTTTTTAATAAATCATGGGAGGATGGTGTGGTACCCGAGGACTGGAGGAAGGTGGATGTGATTCCCCTTCACAAAAGTGGGTCCAAGACAGAGGCAGGAACTACAGACCTGTCAGTCTGACCTCTGTGATAGGAAAGTGATGGAGTCACTTCTGAAGGAAAGAATAGTCGAGTACCTAGAGGCCAGTGGAGCACAGGACCCAAGGCAGCATGGGTTCACAGCGGAAGGTCATGTCAGATGAATCTAATAGATTTCTTTGACTGGGTGACCAAAGTAGTAGACCAGGGAGGGGCTGTGACATGGCCTACCTAGACTTTAGCAAGGCATTTGACACAGTCCCACACAAAAGATTAATAGTCAAATTAACCAACCTGGGAGTGGGACCCAGGGTGGTAGCCTGGAGTAAAACATTGGCTAGACAACAGGACACAGAAGGTAATTGTAAATGGAGTCCATTCTGAAGAAAGGGGGTTACTAGGTGGGTACCGCAGGGTTCAGATTGGGTCCAGTCCTTTAATGTCTTCATCAGTGACATTGCAGAGGGACTGAAGGAAAAGTATGCCTTTTGCAGATGACACAAAAATCTGCAACAGGGTTGATACACAAGGAGGTGTGGAAAGGATGAAAAGGGACTTGGGAAGGTTGGAGGAATGGTCAGAAGTATGGCAGCTAGGATTCAATGCAAAGAAGTGCAAAATAATGCACCTGGAAATAAGAACCCAGGGAAGATACACAATGGGTGGGGAGGTAGTAACAACAACAAAAGGAAAGGGACCTGGGGTAATCATATCAGATGACCTTAAGGTTAGCAAGCAATGTGAGAAGGCAGTAGGGAGGGCTGGGGTATACTGGGATGTATAGGGAGAGGCATCAGCAGCAGAAAACAGGAAGTTGTTATCCCTCTGTACAGACAGTTGGTGAGACCCCATCTGGAGTACTGTGTCCAGTTCTGGAGACCCCATCTCTGCAAGGACATAGACAGGATAGAGGCAGTCCAGAGGAGGGCAACTAAATGGTGCAGTGTCTGCGAGAAGCCATATGAGGAGAGACTAAAGGAGCTTAATATGTATACCCTTGAGGAAAGAAGGGAGGGGGACATGATAGAAACTTTTAAGTACCTCAGTGGAATCAACAAAGTCCAAGAGGGTAGCATTTTCAGAAAAAGAGACTTGCAAGAACAAGGGACACAATTTAAAGATAGAAGGAGGGCGGTTCTAGGGGCAATGTGAGGAAGTATTATTTCACAGAGAGGGTAGTGGATGCATGGAACAGCCTTCCTGAGGAGGTTGTGGGGTCTAAAACTGTGGGAGAATTAAAGAATGCATGGGACAGACATAAGGCAATTCTTGTGGGGGGTAGGAAGAAATAGGCTGTTGGTTAACTAGGATCTGCGGCCTATCTTGTAGGTGGGGAAATTGGCAGACTAGATGGGCCTAGCGGTCCTTATCTGCTGTCAAAGTCTATGTTTCTATGTTTCTATGTTTTCTTGATCAAGTATTGTGCAGTTATGCTACAGCCACGTTAAGTGGCAAATGTATTATGAAAATTACAAGTAAACAAGTAATTAATATTATGTTACTTATTATCACTTCAACAGTGTTACTTATATGATAACCATTGTTCTTGAATTAAATAGCTGCTGTATACTCATTGCACACTTTCATATCACAACACTTGAAGATATATAGGGTAATGAGTGATGCACAGGTGATAACCATGGTATCATCACCTTGAGTGGTTGCTACGGCATCAGTAAACCTCAACAGTGCAGCTCAAGATGTTTACAGTTACCCTAGCAACCACGAGAGATGATTACACCATGGTTATTACCTCTACAGCAGACATTGTCATTTATACTGTATGGGACTCGACATGAGAAATTAACTCCCTGCCTGCACCACAAGTAATTTAACTTTACCTTATTAAAGAATCTGCACTAGAGCCACAAGCTTGTATAGGAAAACTATTTATTAGGATACACAGACTGAATGACATTGGGCAAAAATAGCACCAAAGTTAAAATCTCTATCAGACATAGAGATTTCTAGACTCAGTAATAGTAAACTGAGAGAACTGGAATGTTATTTGAACAACAACAGAAGAGAAAATACTTCAAAGGATCAAGGCAAATACCAACAATCACAGACACAGTTAAATAATTATGTACTCAGGATGCTGATATAATAATGACATTTGTGTTACGAGACAGTTTCAGGAACAGCAGTAGTGTGTAACAGTCAATTATGACATGAATGTGTGAGATTAATCCCCACTGTTCTGTCACTGTAACACATATTCTGTAATGGGCACAAGAACATTTGGAGTCTAAATCAGGGACCACCCTGAATAGTAGTGACAGTCAGGACATATGGCTGCATACAACCCATCCACCCATATGTATGCTTGATACAGATAACTCACCCCTGGTAGTGTAGTGTGCTTGCCACTCCAAAGCATGACTCCCACCCTCCTGTTCTACCATATAACATTCTCTTTTCCCTGGTAGTGTAGTGCCTCCACTCCCCCCCAACCCAAACTGCAATCCCCAATCCTCATACACACATTACTGTAAACATTTTCTCAGTCTTGTAGTGGTCCACCACCCTCCCAATCATGACACCCAACCCACATAGCTACATTCATAACAAATATCCCTGCTGTTGTACTGGCCCCCTCCCCACAAATGCAATACTTGGCCTTCATTGCCACATTAATGTCCAAAAATCCATGGTGTTCTAGTGGTACCCTCCACCCCCCAAAGTACCATAACGCCCCCCTGTACCCATATAAATTACATTTTTTCCCCTGGTGTTCTAGTACTTACCGCAGCATCCCAACCACAATTCGTGACTCACAGTAGCCCCAAAATCACAGCAATACCTGGAGTTCTACTGGAACCACCACTTTGAAGTGCACTGTCCATCCTCCAATTCACAGAGTAGGTATGCCACCAGCGAGCAGGTCAGCCCTTCTCTCATCACCATGGCTAGCCAGAGACTGCAGTAGTGTTCATGCATAGCACAGTCATCAGGCAGCTCTGTTGCTGAGAACAGGTCTGAGCTGGTTTCCGGCAATGTATCTAGTGTGTGTACAGGAAGATGGGCAGTGCAGTTCTAGGCAGGAGGGCACCACTACAACACCAGACTATACTGCACCACTAGATATGGATATACCTTAAGAAACCCCAATCAGTCTGCAGTCGATGACACACTGTGCACAAGGGATTCATAGCATTCAAGAAAGCTGCCATTGAACAGCAGTGTAGGAGACAGCAAATAATGTACCATGATAGCATCCAATCTTAGACTGTGGACAATGTGATGTCCAGGCATCTTGCTACCAAAGAACAGTGGTCATAAATGTGTAACATGCACAGTGTGACACAGCACCAGCTGCAGCTCACTGGGAATTCTCACAAGGAAATTCGCATGGTTCCATAAAGGTATGTTAATCACCCATTTGTACCATGCATACATGATGTCTCCATTTGCATACACAGTAGTGAATATCAGACTTGAATTATTAGGAAAATATTAGTACTTTACTTACAGTTTGTGACACGCTCCCCCAACATTTGGCTTTCCAGCTGCCTCCCAAAGCTCATAGCCAAGGTAGTACCAGCACGTGTCTTGGTCAGGTATCTCCCCCCTCTGTTTTAGCTGGTAGAAATGCTGCCACAACAGCTTCCACTTTCACTGAAGTGGTGTTTTATTCTTTACTCTTAATATCATGTGCAAGTATGAATGTATGCGCCTCCACATACTGTCCAACTTCCGGTTCGTGCTATGCATTAATATACGGGCACTCCCCCACGCCTGGACTGCCTCAAGCAGCACGCACACTTCTCTTAGATTCCAGATCCTCATTGTCCTGCAAAAAGGAACACAATACTACATTACTGCCATGTTCTGTAACATGTTTACGTTTCTGTTCTATTAACTTTCACAGAAAAAATACAAACAACTGTATCTTATCAATTCTGTACTTATTATTACAAATATTAAGATCTATATACAGAAATACTATCATTATATAACATATCCAATGAATAGTAACTACTGCTGTACCACATAACATTTCAGTATTTTTTTACAGAGGTTGTATTGTGGTATACTTACACTCGTATGCATACTTGACACATCCTGATAGTGATGCCGTGATACCGTGAACATCTACAACCACAACCCATACTTGCACTGCACAGTGTTGAGGCCCCCAAAATAAAATAAAAATAACTGACAGCCACAGTGGAGCTGCATTATTGCACAGTACAACATGGCATCTACCAGCTGTGGGTGGCCACTCAAGCTACAGGGCTACTGTGTGTTGGCATCAGCCCTACCTCTACAACTGTGATTTTGCTAAAAAAAAATATAACCATGGTGGTCCACAACACCCCATCCCACTCACCCAATTGTGGGCTATCTGTATAAAAATAACCTTTGTGCTGTAGTGCAGCTGTACCCCAGACCAATGAGACAAGGAAGTAGAGTGAACAGGGCCACAAAAGATGCAGTTAATACAGTTAACACATCATAAGGTGAAGGGGTAGGGACCACTGTACTACCAGCAGTATTTTTTTTATAGAAAACTCAAGAGAAATGATGAATTACCACAAAGCAGCTTGGGGGGCATCAGTAACTAACATGTATTGCATCACAGAGTACCACAGACAAGTTACTGATGATTGGCAGACCTGCATGCAAATGAGGCCATAATGATATCCAAATAGGTGCAGTAACACCTTGCATGCATTATGGCTCCATTTACATATACAGTACTACATTTTGTAATAGTTGCACCTACCACCACTGCACTTCAGTGCTGTATCCCCTTACTACTCTCTGGTCACCTCCACTGGTGCAGTCTCAGTGTAACATGCACAATGCAGGTTGCCAGAGTGAAATATTTAACACTGCATAGCATGCCACTGCACTATAAAATATCACCCTGACAACTCCCTACACAATCTGAATATTCCCAACCCATGTGTTACATCTGTGTGAGTGATGTATGTAGCTGTTCTATTTTTTGACCAATTTTTTTTGGTTCTGAAAAGAACCTTTGTTTGCACTTTGTTATTTGTTCAAACAGTCTGACATTCTTAGAGGACTTTGAGGATTGCATCTCGAAGGTCTCCCAGGAAATGGCAATTGCCAGCATGCGAGAAGTGTACACCATCTGGTAGGTATAGCCAATCATAACAATACTTAATTTCTGGGTGTCGTATAGTGTACATTGCAGACATATATAGAAATGCAGATATGTGCATGTTGACTTTTCTTCAGGCTCTGTCAATCAGGTACATATGGTGTTCTGTTTGCCAGACCCTACGGTCTGTAATATCTGAAAAAATGATTTTACAGGCAGGCAACATACTCATAATAGAAACAAGGTCCAATTTTGCTTCTGTTACTAAATCTACCCAGCGTTTGGTGCCCAAATCACTGCCTCCGAGATGTATCAGCAGTATGTCAGGATAAGGCTGAGCACTCAAAAGTCTGTGCATGGTTGGCATGAGGTACTCCCACCTCATGCCACCCCTACCAAACCATTTCACAGAGCAATTTTGGAGCTGTAGGTTTCTCCCAAAATCACTATTGTGAGCATACTCAGACACTCGTCTCAAGATACTGTCTCCAACTATTCACAAAGTCCTTTTGCTATTTTCTGCCATTCTCAGTTTTTAAACTCAGAAGTGCACAGAGAGCTACCAAAAAAGTCAGTGTTCACCCTGCAGTGGCTAGGCAGAAATGATAGTAAACTGATATTTTCCCTCTTTAGTTCAATCCAGCTTCACTGGGATGATTAATAACACACAAATAAAAAAAATAATTGGCTAGTACTCTGGCTTCATTAACCAATGTAGGCTGTGCACTGACTATTACTAGACTTCTGCTACTGCTAAAATTCGCAAACATTGAGAGGTGGGAAAAATGCATCCTTTTTATAGGCAGTTTTAAACAATTACAACTGCAGAAGCATGTCTGATTGGTTCTCTCTTCTGTTATGGGTCCACGTGCAGCTTCCTATCTCCCTCTATTTGCAGCTGTATCTGTACAAGTTAGTACTAAACTACTATCTGACTTTATGAAGTTAAAGATTTTATTGTTATTTCACACAGGACACACCAAACAAAAGTATAATGTTGAAAGGTTACATACAACCATAGGCGCAACCTTAATACACCCATCCAGGATACTACATGCAGAATACCAAAAAAAGAATAAAGAGCACTGTCGTTGGTAATGATCCAAACCTACCTAGAGTCTCCCACCCAAAAGAGTGGAAGCCATGAAATATAAATTGAAGGGCCCAAAGAAAACAAAAAAAAGAAAAGATAATAACAATAACCTATAGGGCCCAAGGCAACGTATGGTAGAAGTGGTTACGTCCTGGAACAGGCCTACTACTAATTAGAAGTATATACATCGAAAACTGGGAGAACAAAAAGGCAGACTGCTTCTGAGATACAAAAAAAAAACTTGACAAGTATAGAAAAAAAAACCGGGAAAGCCTATAACTCAGACCAGACAAGGGTCCCTTCGGGAGTTACTGACCAACTAGGGTTGGACATCGTGACAGTACGTAGACTGGAGATATGGTTGCCACCGTCTGTCAAATTGGTCCAGCAAACCCCCCGCAAAACTAGAGAGCCTCTCATACATAGCTCCTAGGGCTAGAGCCTGAAGGAACTCTCGGAAGGATGGAACCTCCGGGAACCGCCACCTCCTTAAAATAAGCCATTTGGCTATTGCCCCGACAGCGGTAACCCACTGGGCCCCCAGACAGCACTTGGGTGTATGGGAAGGGGCACAACCCAGAAGGAGAAGAGTGGGGTCAGGTACTATTTGAAGGAACAGAAAGGTACACATATCCTGGATTGTTGTCCAGAAATGCTGGAGAAAAGGACACTCCCAGAGTATATGGAAAAGATGGGCACCTTGAATACCACATCTCCAGCAAGTGTCCTGCTGAAGGAGCCCCATCATTTTGAGTTTAACCGGATCCCTGTACCACCTATGAAGGGTTTTGTTCATGATGAGATGGGTGCACCCATCTCTACACGCCATATGCAGTCTCACCCAGGCATGGTCCCATTGGGGCTTGGAGATAGAAGAATTAAGATCCTTTTCCCATTGGGCTTTAGCTGACAAAGTAGGGTTTGCAGCGGCACCTCTAAGAGCCCTATTGATCTCACTGGCTCTGTTCCTGGGTTGACATAACCAACATGTGAGAGGATGGGATCCTAATTGTGACCCTCTATTTCGGGGGGAATTAGGTAGATGGGAGATAGCATCTCGGATCTGGAGATATCTCCAGAAATGAGAGGTCAGGAGATGATATCTGGATCTTAAAGCCTCAAAAGTATCCAATGAACTAGAATCAGGGAGCAGTAAATCCTGAACTAAAAGGATACCTTGCAACTCCTATACCTTCCAACGGATCTCTATCTGACTTTAAACAGTTTTATCTAAATAATACAGCATCTTAGATTATAACAAGTAACATTATCAAATACAGCACTAAAAACCTTTTTGATTAATAGTATTTACATGTTACTAACACTTTTTTTCATACTAGAACAATGCTTTATAAAATATACTGTACTTACAGTTTTTAAAATGCTGGCTCTCAGTTTGCACTAAGATGGCTGCTGTTGCCTTCTTCTTCAGTGTTGTCTGTCTCTGATTGGTTGTCTCACATGGCCTGACAAATCTTGCATTACATTGGTAGAACAAGCTGTCACTCAAATACAATCAGATCTGATTTGATAATGAATGCATTTTCCACTCCCAAGGTAAAAATTTGCGACACTTTCAAATGCACGAAAGTAATTTGAGACACTATCGAATGCACGAAAGTACTTTTTGTAATACTTATGAAAGCACAACATTATGTTTTGCGAAAGTTGCAAACTTCGACATTACTGTTTGCCACACTGTCGAACGCAGGAAAGTACCATTTGAGACACTGTCGAATGCACGACACTACTATTTGTGACACTTTCATGCATTCAACAGTATTTTTTTCCAAATTGTCTATTTTTACCACAAGTTAATGCTTAATGGCAAAAACAATCCGATTTTCAATGCTGAACAGTGCTACACTGCATTGGCACTGTCACAACTGGATACGCATAGTATTGTGACTTTGTAAATACACCCACAAAAGGTGGTTATCTTCAGTGACAATGGAACAGTGTGACTGACTTGTAGTAATGCATTGTTTGCCAGTTGTTAATCACCCTCACAAAGCAGTCATTTTTATGCAGCATTGACACCAAATTTCCAACAGTCATTTTAGGACGTAAATGCAATGTTCCCAAACTGACATGGAAATAGTGCAAATACATTAACTTACTAATGTGTGTTGTGAAGTTTATATGCACACTCACATAAACAGTCATATTATAGACTATTATTACCAAATTTTATATGTACTCATTTCCACACCTCTACTCATGAACAGTGTGACTGTCACTATCACAATGTGCTCCGAACAGTGGTTTCACACAACACCTGTGGCAGTGGTCACTGTTGCTACATAAAAAATCATCTCAGCAAGGATCTGAAAAATGAAAGCTGTGTAATTGCAAAACAGTTGTAGTAAAATGCCAACCTTAACAATCTCACATGGAAATATTCATAATGCACTAACTTCGGCTAAGTATGCAAAGTTGACTTATTAATGTTTCATTTTTCATTTTAATTTTTTATACTTGTAAATCCAAATGAGCAAACTGCCCATTTTCATTGGAGACAAGTTTAAAACTAAAAAACACACAAAAAATTAACAAGCAAACATAATACAAACAAAACATTCAATCAATAAAATACAATACATAAAAATACGTCATGTTTCAAAAGATAGCCACTGTTTTAACCGTGTCTTAAAACCCTGACAGGAGTTACTATTAACAACTTCTGAAGATTTCATGTGAACCTGAAAAGAACTATTCTGAACAATTTCTAATGGAATTCTATTAAAAAACTAGGTGCTCTAAATAATAAAGATCTTTGGCCAAAAGTAGTCTTAAAAAATTGTATTTTAAATTTATAATTGTGTTGGGACCTAGTAAACAACGCATTAACTAATCTAGGAAACATTAAAGAAATAGAATAAGGAAAAAAATTACATTTAACTTTAAATAAGAAAATGCCCATCTTATAAAGTACTCAATTTTCAAAAGATAAGGAAGATGACTGATTGTACAGATCAGAACAATGGGTTTGAAAGGGTAAATTTAGCCAAAACCTCAGAGCTGAATGGTAAATTACTTTAAGAGGACTCAAAACATTAGTACATGAGGATGTATAAATCAGTATGCCATAATCGAATATGGAGAACAGAAAGCTATGAACTAAGAGCTTTCTGGCTTCCAAAGTCAAAAAAGATTTAACTCGGTAAAGTATTCCCAACCTCTGATGAAGGATTTTCCTAAGATTCTGAATGTGAGGTTCAAAAGAAAAATGTGTATCCGACGTAATACCTAAGTATTTAAAAACAGATACATTTTCAATTATGTTTCCTGTCCTATCAGAAATTGGAAGCAAATCAATTAGTATATTTTTCTTCTTAGAAAACACCATTACTTTGGTTTTCTGGGAATTCAAAACCAGGTAACTTAAGGATAACCAATCCTGCAGGAAATTAAAATCAGTTTGAAGATAGGAAAGGGCGACATTGGGTCTGGGATCTGAACCAAAAAGAACAGCATCATCTGCGTAAAGAATCATTTTAGTTTTTGTACATATATCAGATACAGAATTCATAAATAAGGAAAAAATAAGTGGTTCCAGAATTGAACCCCGGGACACACCACAAACTAAGGGAAGAGAATGGGATAAAGATGAACCAATAATAGTTCTAAATGATCTTTCAGACAAAAAGTTTTGATACCACATATTTACTTCATCAGAAAAATGAAGACCTTGAAGCACACCTGGAAGAAGATCAAATTCAACCAAATCAAAAGCCTTGGTGAGGTCCACAAACAGTGCTGCATATGAAAGTCCTCTATGAAGTGCTCCATGGACACTGCCTGTGAATCCCACCAAGGCTGTTTCAGTGTTATATCCTGGCTTAACACCATGTTGGTTCTATGATAACAAAGAATACCTCCCAAGAAAATCCAAGGTTTAGTCCATGACAATCCTTTCCAGAATGTTTGAAATAGGCGATAAAAGGAAAATAGGATGATAATTAGTAACTAAAGAGGATTTCCATTCTTCAGGATGGGTTTTATAACTGCTCATTTCCAGCTACTTGGAAAAATGTTATGATATAAGGAAAAGTTAAAGATATGAACTAATGGATAAACAAAACAATCAATACCCATTCTAATTATCATAACATCAACACCATCCTGGCCCTGAAAAGATTTTGGATTATTTTTCAAAAAATGTTTTTTTACTGAGGAAGGGGAAAGAGACTTAAAATGAAACTTTGGATTAGTGTCATTATAAATATCATTATTATCAGATACATCATCCAAATCTATAGGAGTTCTATAGGGGCCTAAGTTCCCAAAATGACTATTGAAAATATTAGATACCCTAAGATGATCAGTTATACTTTGTCCATTATGATGAAGAATAGGAACGGAATCTACTTTACCCTGTCCTAAAATTTTATTTAAATAACTCCAAGTCTTTTTGGGATTGGCCCTGGAATTCCTTTGTTCATTTAAACAATAGGCGACCCTAGCTTTCCTAATTTCAGATTTACACTTATTTCTAAGTGTCTTATACTCTTGAAGAGCAATCAGGGTTCTAGAAAGAGTATAAGATTTCCAACACTTGTCACGTTTTCTCATTAAGTGAATGAGGTCCCTTGTAACCCATTCTTTTTTGGATGATCTAATTCTTATTTTCTTTAAGGGAGAGATTATATTTGCAATTGCATGATAAGCTATGCAAAAAAAGTCCCATATTTCATCAATGTTAGTGCTAATTACCAAAGGGGACCAGTCAATTTTATTATATAAATCTTGGATTCCTTGGGGGGTAAACTTAGCCAGATTTCACATTCACCATATCTGGGAGGACTTTTCAATAATTTTATGGACCATTCACATTTGATAGGACAATGGTCACTCATGGTGTCGGCCATAACCTCAGATTTAAAAATTCTATCAACATGAGTGACAATGGTCCAATCAAGGATGGTCCCTACACCTGTTTTATAATTGAGTCTGGTAGTTTCCTTAATTAATTGTGTTACACCCAGATTAACCAAAGTCTCTCTGATTCCACCCTTCAAACTTTTATCCCAACTGCAAGTAAAGTCACCAAGAGTAATCCATTCTTTATTAGGGGGAAAACTTCATGAAAAAGGGTCAATAAATCTAAACCATTTAAAATTTTACCAGGGGTAAAATAAACAGTACTAAGAGTCAAATGTTTACTTAGTCCAAAAATCAAATCAATAGAAATCATATTACATCCAGAATTTGTCACAGAAAATTCAAAAATAGTGTAATCAAATTTACAAAGAATATACATTACAACTCCACCTCCTCTTTTTCCTTCTCTGTCTTGTCTAACGAGATTATAATTAGGGAGATAAATCTCAGAGTCTTAAATACCATTATGCAACCATGTCTCAGATAAAGTAATAATATCAAAAGAATGATATTGGGACCAGGCCACAAATTGAGACCATTTAGATAACAAACACTGTATGTTCAAATGAACAATGTTAAGAGTAGGAGAGACAGAACCCTTGTTAATACTAACTGTGGCTGACTCAGTCTATCTCAGAAGAAAAGTTAGGCCCAGGATGTGGATGCACTGATCCAGACATAAGTAACAATAACATAATTAATCTTTTTAAATTACTTCTTTTATCTAACTGTCTTTCATTTTTAGTGGATGAAGTAGTGACCAATCTAATGTGCACTCACTATATTGAAAATTATGAAATATATGAACTTCATAAAAAAAAGACAGGAGTAAAACATGAGATTCTGACAAATACATCCCTGTAAACCCATTGCCATGATCTGTATAGAATGGACAAGAATAGTGCAATAAACACTCTACTTTTTCAATATGTGAAACATTAATTGAAAATGAGCAAAACATTAATAACATCAACATTGTGTAAATAAAAAACATAATAAAAAAGAAAATAAGGAAAAAACAAAACTTAAAACAAACTAAAACCAAAAAATAAAATTACAAAACAAAAAGAGCGTAACAAATTCAAACAAGGCTTTAAAATACTTAACAAATCAAGATAAAATTTGTCTTCTGAGAGAGAGCGAGGATTAGTTGCTAATAGATTTTCTTCTATGTGGTGAAGCTGGCATGCTATCGCAATCACTAATTAACGCAGCAGCATGAGCTTTTAAAAGGCAGGAGAGCTCACCTCCCAGTAACTAGCAACAGGTGCAGTCACTTCCCCAACTCACAACCCCAGTAATCAGCAAAGCATCCCAAACAGTACCTGGGAGGGATGACAGGTAAAGTGTGATTGCAGCAGAAATGGTCCCTTGTGGACTGCTCCCTTGAAACAAGTTGCACAGAGCTCCTCTCAGAACCAGAAAAAACAGCAGCTACTCTACTAATTAACAGAAAGATCATTAATAAAGTTATTGTGTAACCAGCAGTGTGACAGCATAAGCTATATAAATGTTTCTTAATAATACTAATTGTTAATAACTGAACATTGAATTTATACGAAACAAAATCTAGATGCTATAGTGATAATGATATTCAAGGCAATATAACAGAAATAAATTACAACTGTTACAATGTCAATTACTTATACAATTATAAGCTTAAAAATATTATCTTTTTTAAATAAATGTGATACTTAAATCAGATGTCTCAATGCAGAATGTTAGAAGGCATGAACAGAGGCATACAGTAACACTGTCTTTTTCTCTGTCTTTCATACAGGTGCCTGATACTTCTGTAAGATTGCTGACTGCCAATGTGAACTATCATATCAAAACATGCCAACTAAATACAGACATAGATGTATAAGGAAATGAGACAGGTATCATAGTACTTCACTGTTGCTTAAGGCCGATAAAGAAAACACAAATGTGAGATCAGAATATGAAGAGAAACAGACCTGTACTGCAAAAGTGAGACCTACAACAACTCACTGCACATCAAAAGCACATACTTCCTCAAGAGCAAGTAAAAAATGCTTACCTCTGCAACAGTTGTGTAGATCTCTCAGATGAAACACAACTATTGGAACAGCAACTATCAACACACCTCCAAAACAACGGTGTAAACTCACACCTGGTGATTTTCATCTGAGAAAGCAAAAGTATTTTCGATCACAAGCAAGTAAAGCTAAGATCGACAGACTTATTGCTGCTGTGATGAGACATGGACACAAAAAGATAAAGAGTCATCCGTCTTTGATGAAATTGTGTCTCAAAGTACAAACTTTTGTTAACAGAGCAGTGTTTGTACTGCAACGGTTGTGGCGTAAGATGTCTTATGTGCTTGAAAAATTCAGAAAAGTTGTGTATGGCATCAAAACAAGGCTACAACAGTATCCTTCTTTGACTATCCACAATTTCTGTGATGTTTTCACAGGTCACAGGATGCACACACAGCACTCAGAGGCATATTTCTGGGAAGAATCTTATTATTCCCAGAAAAAGGAACTCAAGTTCACCATTGATGAGTCCAGTAAACTGGTCAATGTCCTCAGTATCTGTGATGACAGTGCAATGGACACAGATGATGACTGTGATGCAACCACTGTGTCCAATAAATGGCACTGTCTGGCATGGGCATGTGATGACACCTGCAACCGTAGGCAATCATCATTTGAAAAAGTTGAACAGTTTGTCAACCTATTTGTGATTACAGATCGCAAAGAAAGATATAAACTGTTTAACAAAATTGACCATTATGAAATTCATCCACATACTGAACTTATGGGTCACTCACTAGCATGCCTCAATAGTGGTGTTTGTGATAGTATTTTTCACAACATACGGATGCTTGGAGTGCACCAAACTGGTATGCTAAACTTTGTATACAGAGCATATGAAGTACGACAAGTTGTAAATCAGTACACTTGTTTAAATGATTTATTGCAGTCAGGTGACATGCAGGGTGCCATCACATTTCTCAAACAACTTCAACATGTCACTTCTATACCAGACACAAAAATTTCTCAGTAAAACACTTCTGCCGAAACATCTGTTTCAGTCTTAGAAACTGACATACTGAGACAGTACGGCAAATAAATAGCAAAATTTGAGCTGGCAAAGTCTCAGAAGTTTGTCTCTGTACGTGTGTCATGTGACCATTTGTGCAACAATAAACAAACAGTCACAGTGAACCTGGAAACCTTGTCACCATAAAATGACATGTGGTTCCGTCTCTCAGCATTTTTACTACTGAAATCTGACTTTCAGTTAGAAAACATCATTCTGCTATGCAAGCATTGTTTCTCCAAACCGAAGTCTAACATTTTGCCACCAAGGTCACTGCTGAATAATATGGAGGCACATGTTACACCAAGTGAGATTTCAACATTGAATATGTTTGAATGCATTCTAATTCAGATAATGAAACCATTCCAAACCATTCTACGTCTGAACACAAAGACACGGAACATTCCACAGAAAGAACTTGTGAGATCTCTAAAGGGTTCCGTGATGTATTTACCACTTCCTCTACAGGAAAATGTGGAAGCAATCTCTACAGAAAATAGTTTGGTGATTCTTGTAAATGGTGTTCCAACAAAGTCCAAGGTCATCTGGCAAGATGTTGTCAATGTACAAAAAGATGAAGCTTGCTCTTACTTATTTAAAGAGTAATAATCCATTTTATACAGACCTTGACATAGATCAGATGGCTAGTCTCTCTGTCCAACATGATCAATTAGAAAAAACTAAACCAATCATTGAGAAGGTCAGTGGACAGACAAGTGACAATGTATACGAACAGTACACAATTCACCCCACTACATGGCAGAGATCCAGTAGGAGACAACATTGATCTCTATCAAATGAAACAGGTGGAAGGTAAGCCTCTCAGCATTTGGGAGGCAACACTAGAAGCACGCTGTTTCCCAGTTTCCCAGACCTATTCCCATAAGGGCCAGGTGGATGCCTAGATGAAAGAGAAGTGTGTGTACAGGGTGCTGAGTACTGCACTGGTCGTGTACTCAGTAAAGACGGCAAATTCAGATGTAACATACAGTACCTGTTTCATCTCCTCTGGGAGAGTGAACTTAGCATTCTGTCTGCGTCCATTGCACATACTATTCATCTCACAAGTCCACTAGATGGAATAACAGCTGCTCAATCTCTAGAGAAATTAAAGCAGAAAGATGAAAATGTGCAAGTGAATCTGTCTTCCATTCTTTCAAGTTTTCGAGGTACCAAAGAATATTGGTATCGCAGACACTCTGAAGTGATGACAATGCTGCAAGAGTATGGTGCAGCCACATGGTTTGTCACACTTAGTTGTGCTAAATATGCCTGGGATGAGATCATTGAACTGTTGAAGTGGGCAAATTCTGATATCGACGGCATCTCATCAATGACTATCAGAGAAATGTGTTCACTTGATCCTGTCTCTGTCACAAGACATTTTCACAAGCAGTTCAGTGACATTCTGGCTTTCATATTGTCAAAGGACAATCCACCTCTTGGTATTGTGGAGCATTACTTTTGGAGCATGGAGTATCAAGCACGGGGTGCCCCTTACATCCATATGCTGTTGTGGATCAAGGATGCACCATGCATAGGCGAACATGAAGCAACACAAGTGTTATCATTCATCAAGAAATATATAACCTGTCACATTCCAGACAAGTATGACAGTCCTACACTATGGAAGTTGGTTCAAAAGTTCCAGTGACATATTTGTGCAAAATACTGCCAGCGAGTAGTAAAGAACAAATCTAATTGATACACACAATGTCGCTTTGGATTTCCTAGAAGAGTTTGTCAGGATGGTGCCATGAATTACCTTTTCTCAGCAATGTGACACCACTTGAAGGCAAAATCAACCAAGAGGGTATACGAGTTACCCAGAGATGAGAAAGAGATGTACATAAATGACTACAATCCAACTCTTCTCCTAATGTGGCAAGCAAACATAGATGTTCAGTTTGTGGCTGATAACTCATTGGCCCTGGTGCGGTACATCACTTTGTACATAACCAAACATAAGCAGACTAGCTTGCAAGATCTTTGGGAAGATATTGCCAATTCAAGCAGAAGCCTGACATCTCAGCTGTGGTCATTGGGCTTGAAGACTCTTTTACACAGAGAACGTGGAGCTTATGAAACCAGTGATCGTTTAATGGGTACACATCTGTACAGGAAGTCTGACGCTGTCTGGTTTCTCAGTGTTAACTACAAAGAGAAACGCAAACGTGTACTGATTCCCCATGCTGAAATTGAGGAGTTCACTGCCAATAGACCTTCCTCAAAACATATCTTGAAGAATAACCTGATAGACACATACTACCCCCATAGACATGACGACACGGATGATACGTGTCTCTTTCAGGTGGCTAAGTGGTATGACTACAAGGCAGATATATCACCTGACTCAACACACCAGATTTACAAGGTGAATGGAGTGGATGGCTGTCTCATAAAGAGACACAAGCCATGGCTCATAGACCACTGTAGATTGCATCTAGGCACTTCAGAGAGCAGAGAATACTACTACTTTGCTCTCCTATTCCTATTTAGACCCTGGAGGAGTGAGTCTGAATTAAAAAGTGACTGTGATACATTCGAGGAAGAATTCAATCACAGTTACAAGACTTTCAAAAGTGAATACTCAGACACATACATACAGAGACTAGAGGCTGAGAAAGCACAGTTTGAGAAGGCAGAGAAGCAGCTTCAGGAAGACACTCCTGTTAGTTCACAAGACAACCTTGATCCAGAAGGACAAGCTGTTCTAGGTGAACCTCTGCTTTTAAATGCCCCAGAAGTGTTAATGTCAGAAACTGAGACAGCCATGGAACATGGAACACACTCCACTATCAACCCAGCTGACTTGAGAGATAGATTAAATCAGCAGCAGCATACAGTTCACTCTCAAGTAGTTGGCGCTGTCCAACATGGGCTACAACATGAAACAAAAAAATGTGACTGTCGTGACTATAAGTTACTACTGATCTTTGTTAGTGGTTCAGCTGGCACAGGAAAGAGTTTCTATATTAAACCATCACTTGACTGAAATGGAGCCACAACAAGGGTCATCAATGTATGTTGCTGTTACTGCTCCCACAGGACCTTCGCACATACAACATTGGTGAAGTTACATTACACTGTCTCTTTATGTTGCCAGTGGAACATGGCAGAACTGGAGAATATAACGTAACTGTCATTTGAGGTTGCATCTCAGCTCCATTCCATGTTCACAAAGATGAAGTTATACATCATTGATGAAATCAGCATGGTCTCCAATGTCATGCTTGCCTGTATTCATCTACGTCTACAGGAGATCTTTGGTACTGATGATGGAGTACCATTTGGTGGCAAAAGTATTGTTGCTTTGGGAGACCTTTTACAGCTTGCACCAGTCAATGCAGAGCATGTATTTACAACTCTAACTGCCAAGCAAGCTAAGAATATTCTCAGCTGCATTGCAGGCTATATCATTTGGGAATTATTTATCTATGTTGAGCTGCCTGAGAACATGCGCCAAAGTGGTGATCTGGCTTACAAATCACTTTTAGATGAAGCTCGCACATGTTCTCTATCACCAGAACATGTTTGTATGTTAAACGATCGGAGAAGCACAGTAGATACTGCATCCACAGAAATAGCATGTAATGCTTTCAGTGGATGTATACTCTAAGTGAGGGGATTACACATAGTGTCTTATGCCACCGACTAAAAGAAATGCAATTGAGTTCAACAATCTAATGCTGCAGAGAGAAAACCAAGAAATTCCAACTCTGCATGCTGTTGATACAGTTGATGGTGTCATTCTTAGTAGCAACCTAATAACAAAGATGACTGAATGACTCAGTGAACTCAAGTCAGATGTTTCACACACAGGCCTGAAGCTATCTCACACTTTGTAAGAATGCACGTATCATGCTGCGACATAATCTAGATGTTGAACGAGGCATGGTAAATTACGGTGCCATGGGAAACATCACTGACTTTGTCTACAATGTCCAGAAGACATATATCGAGACACTTGTAGTTCACGTTGACAACATGGAACAGCCTGTACACATAGATCGGAACTGCGCAAAATTCCAGGTATTTAAGGAAAAATATGTAAACAGGAAACAATTTCCATTTTGTGTTGCATATGCTGTATCCATTCACAATCTCAGGGCTTGAGTTTGGATTCAGCAATGGTGGACATAGGTACAGACATTTTCAAGGATGGCATGAGCTACGTGGCACTTTCACGTGTCCGCAGTCTTTCTGGGTTGCACATTATAACTCTAGCACCTCAGAAAATACGAGTTGACAAGCAATGTATTTCTTGAGTACAACAGGTTATGCACTCTACATCAGCCACAAATGTCTTTGATACCACTGTCTACATATCTGGCTGTCTCACATCATACAGTCAAATCTACAGGTGTCAACAAACAGCCACAAGCTTCCAGAAGTGATTCAACTCAAAAGAGTTCAACAAAGGTCACGACTTCAAGCAAACATTCACAACCAGTAATTCATCAGAAATCAGTTGGTGTAGCAGCTGTACCAGTCTTTGACAACAGCACTAGAGTGAACTACTATGCTAACTCAGCTATGCAAGTTTTTCTACACATGCCACACTTTGTGCAGGCAATATCTGCTTCACAAGACAATACCCTATCAAACACTTTGAAGCAGATTGTCAACATGACTTCTGACCAGTCTGAACATGTACAGTCACTACTTTTCGACAGGTGTTTAGGGGTACATACCAGCGGATGTAGTGCATCTGCTGCTGACATACAGCAAGACACTAGTGAGTTTATGATGGCTGTCATAAATAACTGGATGAAGACGGCACCCCAATGCGCCACTACTTCACAGTGTCATATGTAACCAAATATGTGTGTGTTTCATGTGGCCATTCACAGCATGAAAACACATAAGATATGCTGTGGATTACTCTTTTTGTCCCTCAAGCCAAAAGTGTCAAATTTCAACAGCTATTCACCAATGCTCAATGTGCTCACTCCTGTAAAAGGTGTGGAGGTAGATGCACTCAGTCCATACGTCTCAGGAGTTCATCTCAATATCTGTTGCTTATGTTGCACAGGTTTGACTCCAATGGGCTCAGAGTTGACACTCCTATCACAGATTACATAGCTGGTAGAATAGTCTTTAACCAATCAGTGTTTGACACTCACAGTATAATCTATCACCACTGCCAAACCATGCATTCTGGCCATTACACCTGTTTACTAAGGTACAGAAGTGGATGGGTAGAGTGTGATGACTCTACAACCAGTTTTAAACAGAGACTGCCACGACACTTAAGAAATGCATCTCTTCTAATATTGAAGAATTATGATAACCTTCATATTTCAGAAGAATAGGACAGAACATGTTGCATTTTTTAAATGACTATTTTGTGACAGAAACAGTCGTAGTCCACTACAATTGTTTCCAGTCTACGGCTGTCAATAAACCATAGCATTTCAACAAAATGCTATACTGGCAGACACATTTCATGCACTATGACATGTAAGATCTTGTGTAGATCAGTGACAACATGGAAATTGTTGTAGTGGCTTCAATTGGTGCCAACAGTATTCACATTCACTAGAGAAACCATGCTTACATGTCTATCAAAGATTGTACATCTCAAAACAGAGGCCTTCCTGCATCTCCTCTTCTGTACATATCTTTTCTTGTTACTGTATCATACCCATACATAACAAGAAGTTGCTGCCAGTTTTTAACTATTACTCTCTGCAGATAAAGAAAAGTTTTCACTTACCATCGTAAACAACTGAGCAACACGTTTCATTCACCAAACGGTGCACTCTGTCACAAGTTGTCTATCACCACTTGTTGTTGTCTATTAGCTGTTGACATGTAGACAACAACATCATTCATTCACCATGCAACAGTATTGAACTATGCCTGCTTTATTTGTTATACTGATACTGTACATATGTAAAATTAAAAATCTTTATTCATTACACAACAAGTTGAATGAAGCAAGTGTAAATACCGAACAATTGCATCTTATCATTAACTGAATTTGCCATGGCTTTGCAATTACTTGTAAATAATATTTACATTCTTATTCCACCTTGCCATTGTTGCTAACTACTTTAATTGTGCTACTAAAAGTATTAGTAAAAGTAGAGTAAAGTACAAATGAATGTTTAACATATAATACAGTACTATATTGATTAAGTTCAATGAACCATATCTTTGATAAAGACAGCATTCCATGCACATTTTTTTACTTACTAGTTCAGAGGTAACATAGAAACCAATGTAACAATTGAAAACAATGTTTTTTGTTCCTGTAATATTATGACATTTTTTGTACTTGTCATACAAGTAATTCTAACCTATGTTAACAATTGTAAATCAGACACTGTTACTGATCACAGCGTTCTTCATACCTGTTCCTGACAATATTTATGATCGCCTCTATTGAGGGGTCGGGTGGGAATTTTCCATATGCGCCTAGTCAGTGACATATCATTAAATATTTAACTGAACATGACAGGAATCTAATGTCACTGAAATCAGATTTTTTTATATTCTATTACTTAAACACTTAGCATATGGTTTTTCACCCACCCCAGGAACATCCACATTATCAGTCACACAATAACAACTAAACATTTCTGTTTCATGTGTGTAATCACTGTCTAGAAGCCCTGACATACCTTTATTAACATAGGACACAAGTAATGGACGATAATTAGAATATTCAACTACTGTAAAACAGATAATATTCTTAACCAAAAGTCTCTTCAAGCTCAGTAGCAAATATACAATGAAGAGCCAAAGGTTCAGCTTGAGTGTCACAAGTTCAGGAGGAATGTCAGAAAGCACTTCTTCCACAAAGAGTAGTGAACATAAAGTCACTGTAAGCATAGAAAACCTGATTAAAGACAGTGACCAGCTATTAAAGAACCAGGTATATGCATAGAAGGTAGATAACAGCCTGCCAACAAAGATGGGAGAACACTGCAGGATAGCAAACACTTAACCTCAAGATGTGTGCCCTGTAACACAACCATAATAAATAGAACACTTTCCTTCTTATGCTACCTTCTTTCTATAATATAATACAATATCACATACTTGCTCCAATTCATATAATCTAGTGCTTATAAATGTGACACATTTACATATATTCAAGCAATGATTACACACATACAAGTTGTATTGCAGACTGATTTATAAAAAATACAGTCTTAATTGGGCCTTTTCTGTTTCACCAATTGGCATTAAATCTTTTTAAAACATAACCACCTGTGTTGAGTCTTTACTGACAATAGCATAACGACATTAGAACATAACTGTTGTTTCTAAGCATGCAAATCAACTGCAACAAATAGTGCACAACTATGTGTCCATGAATTTTTGGTTGCTATGCTGTCCACTCAGTATCCACAACACCAGGCAATGATGTGGCTCATTGCATGTCACACTTCCATAATTCTAAGAGTGTAAAAAGTCTGCAATGCACTTACTTTTCCTGTGCCTCTACATTCAGCATGTAGTAATTACTGTAGCAAGCTGCCGTACATCACTACCTAACACTATGCAGCTGTGACGATACACTTAGGATGCAGTCACTACTATGTCTACTGCAATTCCCTGGCTAAGCTTCTGCAACTCCTAACTGTAGTAACTTCACTGTACCTACAATTACAGAGGTGTGCCATAGATCTCCAGTCCCCTATGGTTCCTATAGATAACCAGTCGTAATGCACTACAAATTTTCAGAGGCACAGCAGCTGTAGCTGCCTAAATCCATGCAAATCCTAACTAAGGTAACTTCAGTTTCCCTGCAGTCAGTGATGTGTGCCATTGACGTACAAACCCTCACCTGTGTTGTGTATGTCCACTACCATGTGCATTTTCTGACCTGTGTTTTGTATCTCCACTTACAATGTAGTACCTACTGTCACATTTGTAGATACATTGCCTGCCTGAATCCATTCAAGTGGCAACTGTGCTAACTGGACTATTCCTGTAATGAGAGAGCTGTACAACTGATTTACATTGCCTATCTTTTCCTGTGCTGTCTACTTAGGATGCAGCAATTGCTGTGGAAGTGCAGTTCCCCCATTGCACTGTTCACCTCCATGTTTTTCTGTTCTGTACTGTCAACTAAGTGTGCAATATATGGGCTAGGTGCTCATACATTGAGTTACAGATCTCCTGTAGTTCCCAACTAAGTTAACTATCATGTACCACACTTACATCTACAGTCAGTCTACAGTCAGAGTGCAGTACCTGGTCTAGAGAGCTGTGTGACATTCTACCTAAGGACATGCAGTTGTGACTCCACAGTCAGGATCAGTAACTGGTACACGTGTGGAAATTGCCTGTGTGGACCCATAGAAACCCTAACTGTGCTATGTTGTGTGTATCAACAATTACAAAGCTGTACCATTGATGTTCCTTGCCTCATTCTTGCTGTGCATCGGTACTCATAATACAGTACAAACTTTGGGGGAGGGGGTATTACCTGTCTCAGCCAACACAAACACTAACTGTGCTAACTTGAGTGTCCCTGAAATCACTGATGTCTACCATTGATGTCCATACTCTCAGCAGTGCTGTGGATCTCTACTAAGGATCCAGTACCTGGTGTTGCAGTTTGAAGAAACATTACCTGGCTGAAGCCATACAAGTGACAACAATACTAACTACACTTTACCTGTAATCAGGAAGTTGTACAACTGATCTGCATCACCCTTCTTTGCCCGTAGCTCTTCACTAAACATGCAACATGTCTGTGATTATTCCTGTTACCATGGCTCTCCCCCCACTTCCATATGTGTCTGTCTCTCTGTGTGCCAGTATTGCTCAGGTGGGGTGGAGGCCACGTGATGTCTTCACACATACTAACATAGTGGCCCCAAACAGAAATGTTAAGGCATATGGTAGCACAAATCAAAACACAAAGATAAACAATTCTGAAAATACTGAGGCCCAGATATTCAAAAGAGTTGAGCCATGCGCAATAGGGTTGCACCTGCACAAGTCCGAAAATGCGCCATTCTGCGATATTCAGCAGGAGGCAGTTGCACCCCCCAAACCATGCTGAGCAACAGCGCAATAATAATGAATGCATGTGCAACTGAAGGGGGAGAAACCATGCATAAATGGCACAGTGCGATATTCAACAACTTGCACCATGCGCAATAAGGGAGCAAGCGGAAGTTGCGCCATGGCAGAAATGAACCAAAATAAAAGGGAGCAAGGGACAGGCACAAGAACGCTACAGGGAAGCCACATGAGAGTCAAAGATAGCAGGGAAAACTGGGCAGCAGGGACACACAGGGCTAGGCAGGAAAGGGCACCTGGAAGCAACAGCCACAGGGGAAGGTGTGGGGAGACAGTGCAGAAGGGGGAAGTATACCACACAGCAGTGAGGCAAGCACAGGCAGGTGTTCCGGTGCAGAGAAGCAGCAGTCAGGACAGTGGGGAATACAGTAACAGCTGCGGGGGTGAACACAAGCCAGGGACATGGCCAGTGCCACCTTCCAGATGGAGGCCATCATGAGGGGGGTGAGAAGGTGGGCAGCAGGGGGGTGTGGCTGTGGAAGGGCCTGTTGGCAGAATGCCCCCAACAGGCAGTACCAAGCCTGCACTAGCTTTGAGCTGTACAGTGATAGTGAGATTGTGGGCCGGTACCACCTGAATCGGGCAATTCTGAGGCGGCTCTGTGAGCTGTGCAGTGATGTGATGCAGGCACCCACACGACGGAGCCATGCCCTGTCAGTGGAGATGAAAGTGACAGCTTGCATGTGCTTGCTCACCACGAGTACCTTCCAGAGACCAACTGGGGACACCACAGGCATAACCCAGTAGGCCACGTCACGCCACCTCACCCAATTCCTCAGCACACTGCTGCCACATGCTGCGGAGTACATCCATTTCCCCAGCACACTGGTGGAGCGCACAGCAAACATACAGGAGTTCCACAGGGTAGCACGTATGCCTGGTGTGCTAGGGGCAATAGACTGCACCCATGTGGCCATCTGCACACCACCTGGCCCTAAGGGGGCCACATACATCAATCAAAAGGGCTATGCCAGCATTCACTGCCAGGTGGTGTGCAATGCCAGGGGGCACATAATCAATGTCTGTGCCACACACAATGGGGGAGCACATGATGCCTTCATCTGGCACCAGTCGGCACTGTGCCACAGATTTGAGAGTGGGGATATCCCCACTGGCCACCTAGTGGGTGAGTATGCAAACCACATGGACAATCATAGGGCCTGGGGGGGCATGGTCAGAGGTGACATGGGTAGTGGCCTACATGGCCCAGGGCAGGGTGATGCTGATCACCAAACTAACAGCCACTCTCTACACACAGGTGACAGTGGATACCCACTCCATCCCTGGCTGCTCACACCCTACCGGCGGCCCGTGACCCCATTGCAGCAAAGCTACAATGAGGCACACGCCACCACATGTAATGTCATCAAGCGGGTGTTCAGAATGCTGAAGGCACATTTCCATTGCCTGGACACCTCCGGTGGTGCCCTACAGTACAGCCCCTCAAAGGCCTGTGGGCTATTCCTGGCCTGTTGCATCCTGCACAACATGGCCAATGAATGTGAGATAGCTGTACAGGTTGAAGAGGGGGACAGTGATGGGGACGATGAGGTTGCCAGTGATGATGGTGATGGGCAGCCCCCCCTTGGGCGATGGGACCCCCGACTGCTCCGGCTGGCACAGCTGCACGGGGACACCATCACGGAGGAGCACTTCAGCCAACCCAGATAAGTCATGGGGCCATGTGCAGCCAACAGTGGCTAAGGCACAACCCACAAACACACATGGACACACACCAGGGGTGCATGCTGTCAAGGAAAGTGGCAGAGCATGGAACCACACACACAGCCAGGGATGGGTGAGGTCTAACATGCCATGCTGATGGACACACACACAACACATCAAACATGCACAAAGGGTAGGAGGCACACCGACCCAGAACACCACCCCTAGCCACACACATGTCCACAGACCACCACGCCCACTGCTTGTCCATGTGCGTGTGTCAGATGCTGAGCACCATTGCACATTGGTGTACAGCACAATGCAGGCATCATCATGCACACACAACTGTGGACAGCAGCTGGGAGGGTGTGCAGATGGACTGTGTGTCCGTGTGCCGGGCCGGGTACCCACCCGTGCAAAGCCCACTGAAAGACATAATGCACACAGGTCAGCACCAGACAGTAGCCATGTTGGGAGATAGGTCAGTCACGTGACACAGTGCCCCAGCCACCACAGATGAGTGGGCGGCCCCGCCAAGACCCACCAGCACTGACAGGCTGACCACTGGCCTCATGGGGGGGCACCGATGGTCCCCAAGGGGTTCCACTGTGTGAACGTGACTGTGCTCATGCAGGGGTCTGCAGCACACCAAACATGCCTGCGCCAGGCATGCTTGGGATGCCCACAGCTGAATCCAGTGTTGACAAGGAGGGTGTTGCATGACGCCAGGAACGGGGGATGGACAGTGCACTGTGTGGTGTCTGTGATGCATGGGCATATGACTGTGTGCCCATTGTGGCCATGACAGCAGTGAATGCCTGTTTCTGCCTGTCAATGGAAGCGGTCACATCCTCCCGCAACCGATTTAATCTCGGCCAGGATCAGAGCGGTGTCTCTGCTGCGATGCTCCTCTGCCCGCTCCAGAGCTGTATGCAGTGCATCCACCGACGTCGCAAGCCACGTCTGCTGTTGGACTGATGCTTGCAGCAGATGGGTGTGCTCATCCAAGAGGTCATCTGCCTCCTTGGCAACCTGTCCCTCAGGGTGTGCGTGGCCCTGATGTTCAGCACCCCTTGAGGGTGGGCGCTGCACACCAGGACCAGGTCTGGACATGTCCACAGGCAGTGCACAGATGCCACCGCTTGACCCTGTAGTCCCAAGCCCATTGGCCTACTGCTGATGCTGCCCCTCTGGCTGCTGCTCCCCAGGGCTCAGTGGTGCTGCTGCAGTGGCTGCAACAGTCACACTGTCTTGAACACACACCAGTGCTGCCCCACTGGTGCTGACAGGCACAGGCTGGGACTGTGCTGACATGCAACCCACAGCCATGGCCGCGATGTTACCTGCTGTGTGGCCATCCCGTGGCACACATGTGTCACTGACCATGCTGTTAGCGACATCATCATTGGTGATGGACCCGGCAACAGCCCAAGTCACAGCATGCCGGCATCTGTGGATGCCAGCATGCTGGGATGTGGGCAGGGCTTCCTCCGCACCTGTTCCAACAACATCAGTGTGGACAGCCAGGTGGGTCCACTGTCGCACTGAGCCACGTATACCTGTGGAGGTGGATGGGCCCTCCTCCATCTCCAACTGACTGTCCTCAGTGGACAGGCCCACCACCGCTGACCCATGCAGATGCTCAGGATCTGTAAGGGAAATTAAAGTCGCATTACTGCATGTGACCTACCCTGCCCCCCATAGACAGACCATGACCTACCATGCAGTGATGGGCTACCACCCGTCTGGAAACCACCACCCAGAACACCCTCAATGACACAATGCTGCATGCTTCCAGCAACCCTCTCCTCCTGTGGGGTCAGGTGTACCACCTCCGGCTGCCCCCCACCTGTCACAGCTCATGCTGCCCTGATGGCAGCCACCTTCTCCTTTATCCTCCTCCTGTCTGTGCCCATCTTCTTCTTGCACTCCTGCACAGAGCACTGGTGGTTGCCATGCAGGTTCACTGCACGTGCCATCTCCTCCCATGCAGCAGCATGGGCTTGAGGTGTTCCCTGCCATCCGCTGAGAAGTGGCTCCTGATCCAGGTAGACCTCAAACAGGGTATCGGTCTCGGCCTTGGTGAGATTAGGCCTCCTCCTCCTCCCACCACTGTGTTCCTCCTCTCCCACAACTCAATTGGTCATTATGTAGCCTGTAAGAATGACAGTTGTTACCTGTGACTGTGCAGTGCCATGCATGTCCCTAAATCCACAGTCCACACTCCCAAACAGCATGCAACTCACCAATAGACTGCAGTAACTGACTATGGCCAGTGCAGCCCAAAGTTGCACTTTTATAGCACAACCCATGCAAATGAGGCGAGGCACAACTTTAAGTGGATGCAAATTGCAGTGCTGCACCATTGAATGGCTGATTAGCTGTTTTGCATATGATGACTGAATATCACGCTGTTGCACTTTGCACAATTGTGTTGACCATGCTCAGCCAAGGGCGCAGTTCTGTGACATGCACAGTACACACCTCACTGCACATGCCCGGGTTGCTGACGTGCTGTGCGCGGGAAGCAATGCAGGGCACAGCCACCATTGTGCCAGTGGTGCTACAGCGATGTTCACCTACATGGCGCTGTGGCACTGGGTCATCATAGGCACACTGGGGCAACAGCACAGTAGGCCACTACTGGAGGTAGCACACAGGCATCCAATTGCACTACACGCATTGGGTTCCAATGGTGCTGTGCCTGTCCGTGCACCAGAGCCCCTTGACCCTGTGCCTTACCTTTGCCCCCTAGGCATCATGTGTCATGCATGGGTGCACCACTATCACGCTGTTCGGTGACAGCGCAATAGGGAATGGCAGTGCTGCACCACACAGCATCTGCACGTGGGGTGCTGTGCTGCAGAGCACCATTTTTGCAGACTGAGCTAGGAGAATGGCACAGAGGAGGGCTGCAGAGTGGAGCCAGGTAGAACTGGCCAACCTAGTGGCCATAGTGGAGCCACACCATGGACCATTGTTTGGGTAGGCACCCCTGGACAGGTCCAGGAGCCAGGTGTGGGAGGAGGTGGCCACTGCCTAGAGGAGGCCACAGGAAAGGGGCAGACAGCAGAGCAGTGTTGCCACAGGTATGGCGACCTGCGGCAGAGGGATCCAGACCTGCTTGCCCACCTGCGGGCATGTGCCAGGAGGGGCACGGTGCCATGGCCAGGTAGGTGTTAGGTCAACACACTTTTATCTTCCATATGGGTATCACGGTTGTATGTGTCCAGCACATGGGGAAGGGACCGTCTGGTGTTGGCTGTGGTGGTGTTATCAGGGTGTGGCGTGGGTGGGTCTGGCTGGGTGGGAGGGCACACACCTGGGGGCAGGGGAGCTTTGCTACAGGATTGTACTGATGTTTCTCTCTCCATGTTTGCCCCACAGGGCCAGAAAGGCGGTGCCTAGCACGTGAAATGCAGCACCACCAAGAGGACAGGGACGCAAGGCAGGGTGATGGTCCACAGTGCCTGAGGGACCAGCCTGATGATGGTGAGTACCATACCTCCATGATTACTATTGCATGCTGTGTAACAGGGTGGGCAGTGGAGCATGGCCACCATCCATTGACACCACTGCCATGCACGCAACTTGTTACAGTCTGCACTGCCCAGTGGCAATGCATGTCTGGGAGTGCATTGATGGTGGTCCATGTGTGCACTGGGTACATGGCTGTGCTACTGCCTTTGCACCACATAGCTATGTCACTAAACGGCCACGGTGGTGCTGTGCGTGACTTGGCCGGTGGGTGTGTGCAGCATTCCGCATGGCTGTATGCACCTGGGTGGGCAGGTCATGTGGACGTGATCACTGTGGGTGGTCACACACCATCACAGAGGCATGTCGCACGGCCGCATGCCATGCACAGTGGGTGGGCTGTATGGGGCTGTGCATTCACACCTATTGACTGTGCTCCCTTTTCCTAGGTGTCCACCAGCTGACAGAGATCAGGGAAGCATTGGGGGAGATATTGACTGTGGCATGTGCGTCCTTAGAAATCCTTCAACGGATTGACCAGATTGGGGTCCGCAGGAGGCACCGGCGGAGGAGCAGCCAGAGCAGGGAGCAGGGCTCCCATTAACAGTCCCTCTGCCTCTGATGTCCCCTACCCCCCCTGGACCCACCCTCACACCTCTCCTTTCCTGTCCCATTTGTTCACCCTGCCCTTACCCACCCCCACCTTGTTTGTGGCCCTCCCCCCAACTTTGTATATATTATTGTATATAGTTCACTTTGATATTTTGTTTGAATACAGATCTTTTGATATGAATACTGTGGTGGTCTCTGATTTGCAGTGGGCTATAGGTGCTCAGCTGCAGTGGTGTGCATGGCGTCAGGGGTGGTGCAGTCATGGGTATGTGTGTGTGTCCATGGGGAGGTGACTATGGTGTGGGGGTAGCTATCAGTCAGTGTCTGTGGTGTGTGTGTTGTGCCCTGTGCACTGGATGACTGAGTTGACCCCCCCCTTGTTTGGGCAGTTTGTAATTATTTTTATTTGTTCAGTTTTTTTTTTAAATTTACATGTGGTCACCAGTGGGAACTCTGAAGTTGTGTGTTGAGGTCATGATCTTTGAACGTAGTGGAAATGGGATCCTGTATTTGATGTGAGGAAAACTTGCGAGGTACGTTTATTTAGTTTTTAAAAAGAAGAGAGTGTGGTTTTAAATGACTGGTTTCCTGTAGTTACTGGTTTCCTGGTTTGCCACGTGAAGGATGAAGCCGATGTGACTGATGGCTTCATTATGTTTGTAGTGAGTTGGCATTGAGACAGTGCGGTCAGGAGAGTGGTGCTGTTTTACAAGAAAACTGTTTATACTCTTCTGACCATGAAGTTACTGGAATGTCTGTTCTTTTCTTTTTTTTTTATCTATTTACTGCTGTCTGCTACTGAGGGATAGTGTATTGGGGGGGCAGTAGTCTCTCGCTAAGCGAGAGAAAAACATGTCGGGGATTTTAAATTCTTTCAGGTGTCTTTAGCTAATGAGAAAGTGGGCTGGGCAGCAGGGTATAAGGGTAGCTTGTGAAGTGGCACTTGGACTGGCTCTTATTTTTAGCTGGGCATCTATTGAAAAATGAATGCCCAGCTTGGAACCTGTCTCAGCCAATCAGGTGTGAGAATTTATTCTTGCCATTTTCTAACAGTCTATAATGTATGGATGGCCCTTATTGCTAATTGAAATCAAGCAGATTACAACCTTGGTATGCCATTGCTATGACATCACTCTGTTGTTAACCCTTCTTAAGTATGTCATATCAATGATATAACAAAATGGAATGCTCACAACATACAATGTTCCGCTTTGAGAAAAGGTTTAAAGTGTTGGTATAAAATTAATCGATTTGTGCCAAGCTGTACTGATGAATGGTGTTGCGAAGAACACACAATAAATATCATTGAGGAATATTGCTGTATGATTTATGACTGCTTACAGTAAGGTAAGAATTACTCAGAAAAGTAATTCAATCTGTGATTACATGATCTTGGTAGCCCATATACTATAAAATATGATGTATGGTCTTTGGTTAATAACTGCACTGAAAACATTTATCGAGGTTGCCATGACATCTGAAAACCTCTCGAGGTTTACATTGATGTCATGGCAACCTCTCAAAGTGTTTACAGCATGGTTATTAACCACAGACCATACATTATCCTCTATGTTAATTACCCCCTAGGAAAGTAATGTGGCACGAGGTACAGTTGAGTGCTATATTGCCCCTAGGGATTGCTTAACCAACTATTAATCTAACTCCTGGGAGTGCCCCATTGCTATTATAAAACATTATTCCAAAAGAAAAGTGTTTAAACTGAACTTTTTGAATGTTTTCCTCATTTAGAGGGATATTTTTAATAAACTAGTTCTTTCAGCAACAGTTTAAGAATGCTGTTTCAAAATCAGAATGCATTGTTCAAGTCATTCAGCAGTGCTAGAGGATGGAATGTTGATAGGAATAATTCATGTGCCATGATGATCAGGCTGTACTTGACTGTGTAACAGGGATTAATTTAAGGCTGTTGCAATCCTAGCAGCCAATCAGATTGCAGCATTTCTGAGACCCTTTTTATAATTATTATTAACATACTTGGTGAGCATGTTTCACTATAGTTGTTCATTTACAAAGGTTCAACAACAAAGTAGAGATACAAACAGAAAAGAGAAGCTATTACAACAATTACAAAATAATATGTTCAATAAAAAAACAACTCTGAATAGGATGAGTAGGGTAGAATCTAACAAAAACATAAGAAACTACATGGTATTCTAGGTTGCTCAATACATGATTATCTGTCACTTGTTATAGTTATTGCTTCAGCTATTTGAAACAGCAGCACTATAATTATTTTAAATAGTAAAATTTTGGGCATACTAACAAAGAACTTCATTAATCCAGATCGATAGCCACATACCATCCTCTGCTGATGTCCCAAGTAGCCATTATGGATAACTTAACAAAGAAGGACAACAAACAGCCAGACAGTTAAATATGTCACAACTGAAACACTCGGAGTCACTGAACCAGATAATCAACATTACTCGATGCCTACTCCCATCAATGCTGATATCCAAAAGATATTACCGTGCTTGAAGAGGAAACAAACACAACAGATCACGTGGAGCTGGAAATCTCAGTGGCTAGGTGGACTACCACCACACTACAAGGAAGAATTCAAGTACAGTACTTTCCATTTTCTACATCACACACTCACAGACCATGTCAAGCTACAGTAGTGAACCTCACATACCATACAACACACTATCTTTTGAGGTAGGAACGCAGAGTCCTTAGGACCCTGCACTGCCACAGCATGTCACCCCACAGCATAGTACATCACACTCCTGTGACACAATGTCATTGGGGGTGGGTGGGAATGCAGAGACCTTAAAACTGTGTGTTTACACACCATGTCATGGCACATCACACTGGCCACAGATCTAGCAACACAACACCCACTATAGCAATAGGGAGCTGGAAACGTAAAGTCCTTTGGACCCTGTGTTCCCAATGCATATCACCCCATCACCTCATAGCACAGTAGGCCAAAGATCCTCCAAGACAACACCTAGAACTGCACTGGGAGGGTGGAAATGCAGGGTCCAAAATACCATGTGAGTACACAGCACAATAGGCCACATATCCTGCAACACAAAGTGATTATGAGTGTGGGAATACAGGGTCCTTTGCTTTATTGTTCTCTGATTCAAAATTGCTGTTGCAGGGTATATTTTCTGCTGCATTGTTACAGGGTGTGCTTACAGGTTTGTTACTGTTTTGTGCTTACAGATTACTGCTGTAATCTTCTCTGATTCAAATTGTTTTTTGCAAGGTATATCTTCTGTTGAAGTGTTCTGCAGGTTGTGCTTACCAGATTTGTTACTCTTTTACTGCTTTATTTTTCTCTGTAGCAAAGTGTTTTTTGCATGGTATATCTTCTGTGAAATTGTTACAAGTGTTGCTTACAGGTTTTACAGTTTCATCTATCATTAGGCTAAGCTTTCAAGGCTAATTACAGGAGCACATTTGAGATACGGACTCAAGGACAGAGACTGCATTTGTTTTTAGTTGATTGTTTCTGCTCTTACCTCCTTGTTTCTTTTGTCCGTGGTTCTTTTTCAGCAGGGGTAGGGCCCAACCACCCACCCAATCCCCAATCACCCCGTGAAACAATCCTTTTATAGAGTAGTACAGTCATGACATTTCCTATAGCAAAGCAGGAAGGGAAGGATCAGAGGGGTATCCACACAGTGACCTCACTTACAGGGGCACAATTAATTTAACTTGTTATAAAAAATTATACAAAAACAAACAAAAGAAATAGCTTTCATTTTCCTTCTAATTACTCGGACCAGATTATAAACTCGGCAACTCAACTGGAATGGATATTATTAACTGCAGGTACTGTGGAACACTTTTAAAAAGGGCAGTTATACAGGATTTAGGATGCTGGCCTACATGCTGGACCATCGGAGTTCTAGGGCCTTAGCTCTGGGCAGCATGGGCAGAGATTGCGTGCCTCAAATTGCGTATTCAGGAGGAAATATATTACAAGAACCGCTTGCCATTTCCCCAAAATCCAACTGAAGCACCTTGAGTGCAGAGGGTAGTTGGTCCGGGAGGTTGGAAGGTGATTGGGAGGGGCAAATTGGGTGCCCCATCACTCAATGCTCACCAACGTATCACCTCCACAAACCATATAAAAACTACAAACAGATATCTGCCTCTGTCTCCAAAATCAAACAAAGGGGCAGAGGACACTGCAGAGCAGGACACTGAGCACAAGAACTAGTGCTACAAAACTCACCCAAAACAGGGCTCAAAACAAAAAAAGCAAAAAGGAAATCCAAAACACTTCTGATCATAGGAGGCTCCATGACTCGGGTTGTGATCCCTACCTCTGGCTGGGGGTGATGGTCAGATGTCTCCCAGGAACATCAGCATGGAGAGACACTGACCGCATTGCTAAAATCATGCAGGAAGCAGGAGAAAACATTGATTTCCTGGTACACATAGGGACTAATGATCTCGCCAACTGGTCAGTTGTGGAGCCCAAGGAACACCTGACCAGGCTTGGAGACAAACTATCATCAATTTCATCCAGCATCTCCTTCTCTGAAATCCTGCTGGTCTGGGAGAGGGGGGCAGATGGATGGAAGGTCAGAGAAGGGGAGATAGAGGAGCTAAACATGTGGCTCAAGGGCTGATGTAAGGAAAAGGGACACAAATTTGTGGGGAACAGGCAACAGTTTTGGGCGCGAAAGTTCTTTAAATTCAATTGACAGCATCTGACTAAGTGCACTGGGGCAGAAGCTTGATGTCTTTGCAGAATATTTAACCTAGCAAATGGGGAGAGGGTGCAGCACCCGATACATTGAATAGGAAGAACACCCCTCCCCCCCTCAGCTAGTAATCAAACAGGAGTTCAGCATGTTTTTAGTTCATTTGCATCACCAGGTAAGAAAAAAGGTCCATTTCCCCATATGATGCACAGGGGAAAAGCCGGACCTCGCCCCACAACTAACGAAATCGGAATCTGGCCAATGGAAAATCATGTACACAAATGCCCACAGTCTGGGAAACAAGATCCTAGACTTGGATGCAACAATGACCGAGGCTAAACTGAACACAGTAGCCATTAACAAGACATGATTCACCAGTAACCACACTTGGGAGACTTCAGTACCTGGCTATGTACTGTTCAGAAGAGGCCAAGGTGTAAAAGGGAAGGGGGAGTGACCCTTTATGTCAATGAAAATATTAAAGCTACGGAAATTCAGAATACACTTAAGGAGCCAGAAGAACTGTGGGTCACCCTGGAAACAGGAAATAGGACAGCCATACAATCTGGGGTTGTCTACAGTCCTCCAGACCATGGGGAGGACATAAACATATTACTGTTAGAAGCTATACAAAACATGACAGCTAAAGGGGAGGTTCTGATAATGGGAGATTTCAACATGCCAGATACAGATTGGTCAATACCAGCAGGAACATCAACCAGAACTAGACACATAGTGGATTCCCTGCAGGAGGAGGGCCTCAGACAAATGGTACAACAACCCACAAGAGACAGGACTATCCTGGATCTAGTACTGACTAACGGGGAAAGGATCACAGATCTCCAGGTAAAAGGTCACCTGGTATGGTTCAATTTGGCCACTAGAACTAAATCATCAGATTCCAAGGCAAAAATATGGGACTTCAGAGGAGCTGACTTTGATAAGATGGCCAGAACAGTTAAGCTAGCCCTGGCAAGAAGAAATACAGGTGAGGGGGTACCAGCAAAGTGGGCAAGCATTAAGGATGCAATACTTGAAACAACATCCCATTGTGTTAGGGAGAAAGGCAAGAGCAAAAGAAGGAGGAAACCACTTTGGTTCTCAAAAATAGCAGCAGGAAAGATCAGAGCCAAAAGGTTGGCCTTCAGGAAATATAAGGCAATGCAGTGGGATAAAGATAGGGAAGCATACTAAACTTCCCAAGGGAAGCAGGGAAGGCAGTAAGGCAGGCAAAGACCCAAACTGAGGAAACACTAGCACGGACAGTAAAAGAAGGGGACAAGCCTTTTTATAGATACATTACTGAAAGGAGAAAGTCCAGAGGGGCTATTGCTAAGATCAAAGGAGATAAGGGGGAGTGTGTGAAAGAGGACCAAGGAAAAGCATCTATCCTAAATAGATGCTTCTGCTCAGTATTTATTGTGGAGAAGGTAGGGCAGGACCCACAGCTCAGCACCATGGACACAGGGGGGAGGGAGGTGTGCACAAGTCCCTTCACAAAAGAAAGGGTCCTACAAGAGCTCACTAAGCTCAGGGTGGACAAGACAATGAGACCTGATGGCATACATCACAGGGTACTAAAAGAACTAGGGATGGAACTAACAGAGCCATTAGCAGAACTGTTTAGTGAGTTTCTGAGCACAGGAGAGATCCCAGAAGTCTAGAGAAGGGCTCATGTGATCCCATTCCACAAGAGTGGCAGCAGGGAGGAGGCTGGGAACTACAGACCAGTCAGTCTTACCTCAGTAGTAGGCAAGATTATGGAGGCGCTACTTAAGGAAAAGATGGAGCAACACCTGGAGTCCATAGGTGCACAGGATCCAAGACAGCATGGGTTTACAACAGGAAGGTCCTGTCAAACTAATGTCATAGATTTCTTTGACTGGGTAACCAGAGCGGTGGATCAAGGTGGTGCAGTTCATGTCGCCTACCTTGAGTTCAGCAAAGCTTTTGATACTGTTCCACACTGAAGATTAATTAATAAGCTGGGGAGGCTTGGGGTGGCTCTGATGTTGACCAACTGGGTGGCAAACTGGTTGATGGGCACAAAACAGAGAGTGGTAGTAAATGGTATACAGTCAGAAGAGATGCAAGTCACAGGTGAGGTACCTCGGGGATCAATCTTGGTGCTAGTCCTTTTCAATATCTTCATCAGTGAGATTGCAGATGGACTGGAGGGTAAGGGTTACCTGTTTGCAGATGACACCAAGATCTGCAACACAGATGATGATCCAGAGGAGTGGGCAGAATGAGAAGAGATCTGTAAAAATTGGCAAAATGGTCTGAAGGGTGGCAAATGAGGTTTAACGCAAAGAAGTGCAAGATAATGCACATAGGGAAAAGAAACCCTGAAGCTACCTATAGGTTGGGAGAGAAGTTGCTGGCAATCACAGGGGAAGAAAGAGACTTGGGAAGCATCATCACAGATGACCTGAAATCATCCAAGCTGACCACTAAAGCAGTAGGTAAGGCTAGTGGGATGTTGGGGTGTATTAGTAGGGTTATTGCAAGTCATAAGAGGGAGGTAATAATCCCTCTTTACAAGACACTGGTTAGGCCCTATCTGGAGTACTGCGTACAGTACTGGAGAGTACTGAGTGCTGCACCTGCACAAGAACATTAACAAAATGGAGGTAGTGCAGAGAAGGGCAACCAAAATGGTGCAGGGACTACATCAGAAAACATATGAGGACAGATAAACAGAGCTCAATATGCATTCCCTAGAGCAAAGCAAGGAGAGAGGTGATATGGTCGAAACATTCAAACATCTTAAGGGCATTAACAAGGAGAAAGAGTCTAACATGTTTCAATATAAGAAAAATAGCAGGAGAAGAGGGCACAGCATGGGATTAGAAGGAGGCAGATTAAGGGGTAATGTGAGGAAATTCTTTTTCACAGAAAGGGTGGTGGATGCGTGGAACAGCCTGTCTCAGGAAGTGGTGAATATGAATACAGTGCAGGGCTTCAAATAGGCATGGGCTAGGCATCAGGGAGCAATACAGATGAGTATGAATAAATAGGCCATTGACAGAGTAAAGGCCTATGACACATTCATAAGTTAGAAATAATGGGCTATGCAGTCCTTATCTGTCATCAACTTCTATGTTTCTATGTTTCAGCTCACAAACAGGGACTGGCTCATGAACAGGGATTTTAACAGCTCACGAACAGAGATTTTGACACCTCATGAAAAGGGATTTTTAGGGCCATCTGGTCAAACAGGGATTTTTGACAGCTCACAAAAAGAGATTCCTTTTTATGTTTGCTTGCGCGCATGCTCAAGAAACATTATACGGCAGCTTAGGAGAGAAGTGGGTTGTGGAGGCTCGGCCCTGTGGCAGCCAACAGAGGCATTGCATTTGGGGGCTTGGCACTTGTGGACCAGTGGAGGCACAGTGTGCTGATGACACTGGCTTCCAAAAGTGCCACCAAGTTGTAACATTTTCACTGCAGCAATCAGAGGCTGACTCGTCATTGCAGCATCAGGCATTCCGCTGCAGTGAGGAAGCGACTCATCATTGCAGGGCAGTACCTTGCCAAGTGTAATACTGTTTGTGAACGCAGCAGCAAGCCGCCGCCATGTTTACTAACAATACTACACAGCCCCCAGTGCAGAGAGGGTGCCCAATCCCCCTCGGCATCATGCACTCCCCAAAAACAGTCTTTGTTTGCTGACAGGAGGCCCAATCCCTGTCAGCTTCGGTCCCCCCTTCCCAGTTTAATTTGCTGATGGGGGAGCCCACTCCCTGTTGGCATAATGCCCCCCCAAGAAAAAACTATTTGTTTTGTGCTGAGGGGGGTGCCCAATCCCCCTTGGCTCACCCCCGTTGGTATGTGCTGACAGGGGTGCACAATCCCCCGTCGGCTACTGCCCTCCCCAAAAAAAACACTAGGGTGGAATGCTGGGATCCCACCCTAGCGTGCCAAATGTCCCTGTTAAAAAATAAAACGGCACGCAATGTTTTTTTTTTAACCTGTAAAGCAGAAAATGGTCTCTCGTTGAGCCGATGGCCCCTCTCCCAACCCGCGCCCACCCTCTGCACACCCTGCCTCCTCATACACCCCCCTCAACCCATACTTATCTCCAGAGCCCAGTGTGACTATCTTCGGTGGACCAGGAACACTTCTGTACTCTTCAAAGCCAACCTCGAAGTGAAAAAATGCAGGTAAGCTGTATAATGGCATAAACAGAGTTTTTCAACTTTGGTGCTTATCTCAAGCATTTTTGGGGAATTTTGGCACCATATTTTCAACATGGGGTTATTGGGACCCCTCATCATGAATTCAGCCACTGTTATGGCATTATTCAGTCTCGAAAGGTGATTTCACAGTCACTGCACAGTATCACCTTTCAGGACTGATTAACAAAATGACAGTGCCAGTGTTCATGAGGTGGGGTCTCAAAAAGTCTATGTTGCAAATTTGGTGGAAAAAATAATGACTGTTTTACGAGTGTGCATTGCGCGGTTGCTACACATGCTCATAACTTCGTGAATTTGCAATATTTTCACTCCAGATTTTCAACACTGCCATTTTTCTGCACCTCCATATGAATAGTACAGCTGTCATTTTTCACATCCTGGCCGAAATGTGTTTTTGCACTTCTGGCGAAGAATAGCGTGGTCGCTGTGGGAAATCAGTGTTCGGGACACATTAAGGAAATCACAATTACCCTGTTCATGAGCAGAGGTCCTAAAATGCCTATGTTGAAAATTTGGTGATGAAAGTGCATAAAATGACTGTGTTACTCGCTTGCATTGTGCAGTTTCAACGTATGCTCGGAAGTTCGAACATTTTTAATAATCCCACTACAGATTTTCAACATTGCCATATCTTCACACCTCCCTATGGATGGTACAGCTGTCATTCTTCACATCCTACCCAATCTGTGTTTTTGTACATGTGGCACAGAATGTCATGGTCACTGTTGGAACTCAAAGTTTGGGGCACATTGACAAAATCACACTGCCAATCTTCATGAGAAGAGTTCCCAAATGCTTTCATGAAGGGGGGGTCACAAAAAGGCCATGTTGAAAATCTGTAGTGCAAATACCAACAAATGCCTGGGGCATTAGGGTTTCTAAACTTAGCATCCCACCCTGAACAGACTGACAGGCATCGGGGTGTGCCTTTGGCTTGCTGACTGTAATGCTCATGCCATCCCACCCCAACCCCCCAGCCACTGAGAGGCATCGAGGTGTACTTTGGAATCTTCAGCCCCAGAGTTCACCCCATTCTCCTATGCTGCACCCATTTCAGCATATGTCCTTATAGAATGGGGTGACTGTAAAACCAAACACCCCAAGGCACACCTCAACACATGTCGGTGTCTGCAGAATAGGGTGAGGTGACATAGCATGTCTTTTAGAGTGTAAGAAAGAAGACTTCATTACACGCCCTCTTGCTTGTATCCCCTCCCCATTTTCCCCAACACGACTTCTTAAATTCCTTACATGTCCTTTGCTTTCTCCACAGGCTCACAGGAGGTCAAGAGGGCTAGTGGTTACAGTGCCCTCCCCCACTCCACCCCCCGAATCCCATAGAAAGGTGCGGAGAACAGATTGCGCTGAACCACAGCACTACCGTGAAGGACTCTGCTGCCTGCATTTTGGCCCCGCCGATGCAGGGCATCGGCTCCCCACCACCCCCACCACCACGCTTGGTGAGCACTCCCTTTAATCAATCAGCCTAGATCTCCATTAGCAGCTTATATTGTTCAACCACTAGAGGCTGCTCTACTGCTAGCTATCCTGTTTCACTGTTTACCCTTGAGCTTTCCACTTTTAGTGTTAGGATGATTGCTATAATTCTGCTGCTTTGCCATTTGTTTCCCCCTGCCCAGTCCCCCTCCCTGTTGTACCCTGATGCACCCCTTCCCCCCTCCTCTGCAATTGGCCTCCAGTCTGAACTCCTGGCAGCTAGTGATTTTATGGGTAGCAGCTCTCTCCCCCCATGACCCCGTTAAAGGGGCTGGGCATACAGCTTACACTCCTGATACTCACTATGAATGCCTGCCTAGTTGGTCAACCCTGCCTCTTCCTCTGGTGCTGTCCAGACTCAGATACCACAACATGTAACACCGTCAGCCACCCTAGACTTTCATTACCTCCTTCAGGTCTACCTCAAGGCACAGGCAATACCCATTCCTACTGTCTCATCCACTATACCACCTACCCAGCTATCCCTATATAATAAGAGGAAGTGCTCCTGGAACCCCTCCTCAAGATTCCTTCTTCTCCTCCTCCTCTTGTCAGAGAATATCCATCCTAATCCTGGACCACCAATTGGCATAATGCCTCTGCAACGTACCCCGGGTCTGCTGTACATTGCCTTTCTCAATATTTGTAGCATCCTAAAAAAGTTGGACTCCTCCCAGGGCTGGGTACTACAGCACCAGCCGGATGTCATAGCAGTGTGTGAAACCTGGTTCACCCCCCAGACCCCTGATTCCTCTGTATCCCTGCCTGGGTTTACCCTTTACCGTGTGGATCGACATGATAAGCGAGGGGGTGGCTGTGCCCTCTATACTAAGGACAACTTGCAAGGTCACCTACTCCACTCCCCTCAATTGGGGGCTGGCCCACAGGCCCTCACTGTCAAACTGGCACTGGGACAAGCCCAAAACCCTTTATATATAACAACAGTATACATTCCCCCAAGGGACCAAAAATCAGCTTTCCATGCATTATTGTCATATCTGGGCGCACTACCATCACAGTCGGAACTACTTGTACTTGGAGATTTTAATATGAATTGGCTAAGTAAGGATGCCATCCCTCACATTGATCTTGCCACAGCCCAAGACCTAACTCAACTGGTCACTTCCCCCACCCACTTGGATCCACGTACTGGATCCTCCTCCCTACTGGACCTCATCTTCTCCAATCGCCCACACAAGATCATCAATGTCTCCATCCTACCAAATGCCCTCAGTGACCACTCACCAGTTCTCTGCTCCTGGTCCTGCAAAATTCCAAGATCCCCTCCCAAAATAATTGTGCAATGTAAACTTGGTCCTGGTAAACTGGCACAATTAAAAGCTCACCTTAGGGCCTTGGATTGGTCCTTCATTTCGAACACTGTAAACCTTGACAGTGCCCTGGACCTATTTACCTGGTCCTTCAGTAATATATGCAACCTCTATACACCTTTCACTAAAAGAATGGTTAAAGACAATCACGTACCTTGGTTCACTGAATGACTAGACTTTAATGTGAACAAGAGACTCATTGTGGCAGCTCTCCAATGAGTCCGGCCTCCCCCATGATAGGCAGAATTATAGAATGGCTCGGAACAAGTGCACTTGGACCATTCACAAAGCAAAAGCAGAATACTATAAATCTGCCTTAACCTCTTCCTGGGGCTCCGGCTGCAAGTTCTGGATCAACATTAAGGAAATATGTGTTAAGGCCCCCAATCCAGTCCCTTCTCAAGTCATGTCAAACAGGTCCTTGACCACTGACCCCACTCACATTGCTGCTGTTTTCAGTGATGTCTTCTCCAACCTTAGCCATGTTCTCCCCCTGAACTTCTATAATCCACCAGCTCCTAGCGCACCCTCTCCCAATTCCGGTGCCCCCCCTTTTATCTGCACATCTCTCTTAAGTCAGCCGAACCGTACCTAACTACTGATCTTAGTCACGCCTCCTCCAACGCCGACTCCCTTGATCTCAGAATTCTTTGGCTCTCCCTTAAGGAAGTCCTTGCTCCTCCCACCCACATTTTAAACCACTCCCTTTCACTAGGTAAATTCCCTGCCATTTGGAAATCCACCTCTATCATGCCAATATTTAAAGGTGGTGACCACTCCTCTGCTAACAATTACCGCCCTATCTCCATTCTTCCCCCCCAAGGCCTTAGAGAGGATAGTTTTGGATCAGCTCACTGACCACCTCAATAAATATGACCTGCTCTGCAAACAACAACATGGTTTCTACAAAGGTCACAGCACGACTACTGCCTTGCTTGAACTTACAATGCACATCCATACTGCTCTGGATAAAGGCCACATCACAGGTGCAATCTTCATTGACCTCACTAAGGCCTTTGATACCATCCACCATTCACTTCTACAAACCTTCTTGATCAACCTGGGTCTCTCTCAGGAAGCTGTGGGATGGTTCTCTGACTATCTTGCCAACCGGACTCTTCAAGTTAAAATTGGCAATACCCTCTCCTCCAAATCTCCTGTCCTCTCAAGGGTCCCACAAGGGTCCCCTTCTATTCAGCCTCTTCCTAAACTCCCTCCCCGCATCCTGCACCTCCAACCTATTACTATATGCAGATGATGCTGTCATCTTCTCCTCCAGCTCAGACCCCCTTCAACTCCAGCAGTCCCTCCAGTCCTCCTTCAACGCTGTTGAAAGCTGGTTCTCCTCACAACACCTTATTATTAACTATAAAAAAACCAAAGGTATGCTATTCACACATCCACAGAATTCCAGGATAGGGCTTTTCCCACAAATACTATCAGCGACCCAGACTCCCCTGGAATTTGTACATTCCTTTAAATATCTGGGTATCACCTTGGACACTGGCCTTACCTATTATGAGCATATACATCAATTATCTAAGGCCCTAAATATTAGCCTAGAGCTTTTGCACCGCTATAAACATTACCTTACCCCTGAGGTCCTTAAGCTTGCTATCTCCTCCTCGGTACTCTCCCTGTTCGACTATGGCCTTCTGACATTTGGAGGGGCAAGCACCTCAGCCCTTGGTAGTCTTAGAATTGTCCTAAACAAGGCCTGTTGTCTGATATTAGGGTGTGATAGACTCACCCATACCTGTTCACTATATAAAGACACCAATTGGCTTAACCTTGATAACAGAATCAGGTTCCACACCTGTGTCCTGGCAAAAATATTCACCCTTGGCCTCTCCCCCTCGGCACTCACCCCTTTAATCACCACGGACTCAAAAGTTAAGCACACCCATAGCTTTGACACCCATCTCTTCTCCATCCCTTCATGTCACACAGCTCAATTCCAAAGATCCTTTTGCTATAGGGCACCCTTATGCATGAATAACCTACCCTCCTCCTTGCTTTATGAACAAAGAATTGGTCATTTTAAAACTCACCTTAGGGCCCACCTTCGGTCCACAAGTGACTACAACTGTACTTGAACCGGGCCCCCTGTCCCTCTACCACTGACAATGGCCTCCAGCCTGCCTCCTGCCCACAGCTTTTAACTCTATTTTCCCAGGGATTGTTAAGCATCCAGTTTTTTTAACTGTCTTAAACAGCACTAGTTCCTGAATGTTAGCCTAACTGTTCCTGTGACAAACCTAACTTTACTCTTTAACAATTACTGTAATGTGTGTCTGTATCTATTATATGTGACATGGAACCTTTATAAAGGAGTCTTTGACTCAAAGGTATTTTCTGAATTCTGAAATAAAATAAATAAATAAATAGCATGAACATCACGGGCGATGACCCAAACACTTACCCCAATGCCTGTCCATCTCTACAGGATCTAGGTGGGATTGGCATGAAGTTCAATACTTCACGGCCATTTCTATTCTGCATATGTCTAACTCCTGCATTTCCAATGCTAATACCAGCAAGCAAAATTTGGCATTGACAAATGCTTGTTATAATCCCTGTTTGTGATGTGTCAAAATCCCTGTTTGTGAACCGAATCCCTGTTCATGAGGTGTCAAACTCCCTGTTCATGAGAAATCCCTATTCGCAAGATAGGGCCATCTGTTCATCCCCATACAAGCAGGGATTTTGACAGCTCACGAACAGGGATCGGAAGCGAGTCGCAATCAGAGATTTTCAAATTTAAAATCAACTATTTTTTGACTAAACTAATTGGAACCAAAGCCATGGTTTGTAGAGGGCATCACCACAAGCAAAACCAATACTTCAATTTCTACAGAAGATATCCATGGGGCAAGTTACAACATTTTGTATTTAACAAAATTGAAAACAAGATGGTGGCTCTCAAACAGGGATTTCTTTTCCTACGAACAGGGATTTAATAAAACCCTGTTCGTGAGCTGTCAAAATCCCTGTTTGTGAGATGAAATCCTTGTTCAAAACTGCAGCTATCTGAAAGACTAAACCTAGCATGCTCAGAACCTACAATTTCATAATAAAATAACTTAGGAATGGATTAATATTGTTTCCCCAAACCAATGCTGGTTTATTCTTTGGGGCATGCTCTTTCTACCTTGAAACATTCAGACTATAATTCCAAATTTTGTAACTGCAGAGTGATGAGGAAAACACAGCACAAATGGGCAAGAAAAGTGACTTTTACACTTTTTTCACTATGCACAGCACAAAAACCACAAATGCAATCAAAACGAAACTTGGTACACCAAGAGATCTACCCCATGGAACAGTGCATACTAAATTTCATGCAAATCCATTGAACAGTTGCAAAGTTATTAAAGTGTCAAATTTGGGGCTTAACATTAAGCTGCCTACTCAACTAACTATAGTGATGCTGCATCACTATATATATATATATATATATATATATATATATATATATATTCATGGCCAAAAACTCCGTTTAATGCATCAGTTAGGGTTGTTCCACAGCGACAAAAGTGAGGAAATTTGCTGTTAGGGTTCAAAACCCTAACTCCGAATTCACCCCCGCACCACACACACACACACACACACATTCAAGTATGGGGGAGGACCAAGTCAACACAACCAATGACAGACATCCAGCAGCAGGTGACAGAAATAACAAACAATTGTCTAAATGTACTACGAGACATCCCCACCCACCTGACCAGGTACTGCATGCTCAGTGGAGCTCAACAGCAAAACTGAGGCCATGTACACCAAACGTACACATCCCTGATTGCAGCTGCACACAACGTACCACACTTAGTAGTTGCATGGCCTTACCTACCGATGCCCCACACCACACCACAACTGGTACTGTGCCGTTATTCAATATAAATGCTGAAGGTGCATGATGACAGTTGTACAAAGGTTTTACCACTACTGAGTATAGATTAATTAAGAGGCACATGAATTAACTACAAGACATTAGGATACTCAAGATAAAAGTAGTGATACATTTAGTAGGTGATTTACATAGTAGTACATTTACTGCAATGGTTTACTCAACATAGAGAGGCTGGACGAAACGTATGGAAAAGCATTGCCTGTTCTACGCCTGAAATTGGTACTGCCAGTATCACATGCATTCTTACTGGTGAAGGTGTACTGGTGATGTAAATACATAGACCTCCAGTGTGTTTCAATATTAAAGATGCAGTAAGTATTCTTTGTAAGAAAGATTGTAATACCATGGATCTGGACAAGAAACTTCTAAATATCATAGCACTACTGAGCCAACAATGATGTACCTGTTTCGGACATGTATATAGAATAGATTTTCCTGTAGGCACTTACTGAGTATGTTGTACCTCATAAAGACAATCTAATTGCATCTGTGATACATTTGCTATTGTTCAATAGTAACATAGAAACATAGAATTTGACAGCAGATAAGGACCGCTTGGCCCACCCAGTCTGCCAATTTCCCTACCTGATGGATAAGCTGCAGGTCCTAGTTAACCAGCAGCCTACTTCTTCCTACCCCAACCCCCTAGAATTGCCTTATGACTGTCCCATGCATGCTTGAATTCCACCACTGTTTTTGACTCCACAACCTCCTCTTGAAGGCCGTTCCATACATCCACAACCCTCTCTGTGAAAAAATACTTCCTTAAATTACCTCTGAGCCGCCCCCCTTCTATCTTCAAATTGTGCCCCCTTGTTCTTGTACACCTCTTTTTTTGAAAGATGCTACCCTCTTGGACGTTGTTGATTCCCTTGAGGTACTTGAAAGTTTCTATCATGTCTCCCCTCTGCCTCCTTTCCTCGAGGCTATACATATTAAGCTCCTTAAGTCTCTCTTCATATGTCTTCCGGTGCAGACCCTGCACCATTTTAGTTGCCCTCCTCTGGACAGCTTCCATCCTGTCTATGTCTTTCATGGAGATTGGGTCTCCAGAACTGCACGAGTACTCCAGATGGGGTCTCACTAGCTGTCTGTACAGAGGAATAATAACTTCCTGTTTTCTACTGGTGATGCCTCTTCCTATGCATCCAAGTATCCCCCAGCCCTCCTTGCTGCCCTCTCTACATTTTTCCCACCTTTAGGTCATCTGATATGACTATCCCCAGGTCCCTTTCCATTTTTGTTGTTGTTAGTTTCTCACCCCCTATTGTGTACTCTTCCCTTGGGATTTTGTTTCCCAGGTGCATTACCTTGCACTTCTTAGCATTTAATCTAAGCTGCCATATATTTGACCATTCCTCTAACTTGCCAAGTCCCTTCTCATCCTTTCCACTCCACCTTGTGCATCAACTCTATTTCAGATCTTTGTGTCATCTGCAAAGACACATACTAATGAGTGATGTATCCCATTATGGACACAGTGTGATTTTTTAACAGTTGTTTCATACTCAGGCTGTATGCCTACTGTTTTGGTTTGCCACACTTCTGTCACTCATGCTATCAAAGTGATAACTATGTTAATTCTGCTACAACATAAAGCAAGTAGGTATAGTGTAGATATAAACAGAATGTCTCTTAGTATTGATTTAACTTATACTGGGGTAAATGTACTAGGACAGCAGGGGTTATCCTCTATCACTGAGTCTGTCAGTCATAATCACACTAGGGTTTTGATGACTGTAATGATCAAGTAACACTGTTCATTTTCATGAGTTCATATTCACAGCAATTCTCCAGCAACTAGACAGTGTATGGCGTAACTGAGTGGAACACTGTGTTGCAAAGCTGCCACAGTGCCTAGCAGAGGGAGAGTATCTACTCATAAAGAGAATTAAGCAATAAGACATGACCAACAGTAATGTTAAATGGTCTGTTAATCACCCTGTAGGGGTTTAATGTTGAATGAGGCATATCCAAGTACCTACGTGTCGCTAGACAGTGATAAACTGACCATTTACATAATACCTGGGAGTGGCTTATTGCTATCATAATAAAACTGTTTTTTAAACAACATTAAACCATGTTCATCATATGGTTACGCTCTACATGTATGTTAATAAAAATTAACCATAGGGCTGTTACAATGTTTACAGTCAATTAGAAAGCTGCATTTCTCAAACCCTTGTTATAATCACAGATATAATACCTGTACAACTCCTTGGTTTTGCTTAGCTCTTTAGCTCAGGTGGCCCACCACAAGTGGTGTGGTGTGGTGTGGGGCATCGGTAGGTAAGGCCATGCAACTACTAAGTAAGTGATATGCGTTGTGTGGAGCTGCAATCAGGGATGTGTACATTTGGTGTACATGGCCTCAGTTTTGCTGTTGATCTCCACTGAGCATGCAGTACCTGGTCAGGTGGGTGGGGATGTCTCGTAGTACATTTAGACAATTGTTAGTTATTTCTGTCACCTGCTGCTGGATGTCTGTCATTGGTTGTGTTGACTTGGTCCTCCCCCATACTTGAATGTGTGTGTGTGTCTGTGTGTGTGTGCTGGGGGGTGAATTCGAGTTAGGGTTTTGAACCCTAACAGTAATTCCTCACTTTGTCGCTGTGGAACAACCCTAACTGATGCATTAAACAGAGTTTTTTGCCATGAATATCCTGTCTTTTTCAGAAGTATCACTCACATGTTCATGATTAATAGTCCTAAGAATAGTGCACATACATATAAAACAATGTTCCAGTGTCAGATATATTTCAACTGTTGTGGTTGCATTTACTCCCATAGTCTTAATAACTTTATTAATTGTCATTTCTCATTCTCGTTCCATGTAGTAGCTTTAATGTTACAGTGTCTTAATCATTTTGTTTGTGAGCACATATGTAACTTTGAAAATGTCAGAACTAAAGACAATATAACATGACATGGACACTATTAGTTCATGTACTGAACAAATCGATATGCTACTATAGTAACTTGAGATTTCATAGAGTGATTCCACTACCAACTGAGGTCGTACCATCAATCATGTGAACAGTGGTGGAAGAGGTTTGTTGTACTAGATACATATACTGGACCACCAGGGCTATGTTGGGGGTTTACTGCTTACATCCCAAGAATGGGAATTTTTGCACTGGACCACCAGGGTATGTTCAGAGGGGTTACTGCTTACATCCTGCTAACGGTAGTTTTGCTCCACTAGACCACCAGGGCCATGTTCAGGGGTCAGCTTTACTGTTTACATCCGTGAATGGGTTTTAAGTCCACTACACCACCAAGGCTATGTTCCACAGGAGTGGGGTTGTGTCTCACACTGATACACCCTGAAATCAGCTTTTCAGTGCTGGACCACCAGGGATGTATTCACAGGAGTACTGTTTTAAACTAGAGCAGCCCGTGCTCAGGCTTGTGGGGAGGAATATTTTGCTGTTGCCCACAATAGGCCCAGTGGTGGGGTGGTGCTGGGAATTGTCACTCTTTTGACCACGATTAGGCTGCATGGCGGACATGGAGTGGGTTGGGGGCCAGCCACAGCTGTCAGCTGCTGTGTCATGCCATGCAATTCAGCAGTTTACCTCTACGTGATTGTTGACTTGAGCATTTTTTTGGCCTGAAAGTTGTGCAAGCGCAGGTTGCAGGTTGTGCCTTCACAACTCTACACAGACTTGCTGAATCTCAGGCTGTGCAGTTAATGCATGGTTGCTCCCCCTGCAGTTCATCATGCATTCATTTGCATTGCACTGTTACTCAGCATGTTTTCTGTGGTGCAACTGCCTCCTGCTGAATATCGCAGAATGGAGCAAGTGTTGACTTAAGAGGCACTCCTCTTTTACATATGTCGCAACCCTTTGAATATCTGGCCCATAAAGTATTATACCAATAGAAGGAAGGCATTTGTCACACAGAGACTCGTGGCCCCTTTGAATGAGGTCCCCTTGTCACTTATTTGTCCTAAATCAAAGATGCTTTTTAAAACTCAGCTGTATATAAATGTTTACAAAGTAAGCTAACATGACTACATAAGAGATATTGGCTGGGAACAGCTATAGCCGATTCTTTTGTGTCTGGCCTCCTCCACTCCCTTGAAATTTTGTATTAGCCTTTCTATTAACTATCTTTATATTAGGGATAACAATACTGCCACATATACCCAATGTTAAGATGATATGGTTATCACAATTGCCTAAAAAATGTTGCGGCTTGAATGTCACACTTTTCTCTTGAATATGAATAAGACACCAAACACAGAGAGTATATTATAAATAATTTTACTATTAAAATATTTCCAATATAAAAACTGAGAAACAAAAATATTTTTTCATACATACAAAAAATATATTTTTATAAAAAATATATACATATAATGGAAAAAAAGGTGTGTATTACTCCATACACAACATATAAATTAAATAAAATTTTGTTTTTTCATAATATTCATAAAAACATATAAAAATATTTTTAATTATTTCACTTCACTCAAAGACTTGCGAGAGGTGTGTGCACTGCATCAGGCAATCCAGGCTGGAAGCTGGATTCAATGTGGAGGCGCAAAAAGAAGTAGAAGCTGTTGCGCCCTCGGGAGATGATATGGACCTCTATGAAGGGTGGCCAGTCTCACCCAGGAAGCTGCAGGAACAGTTGGTAGCTGCGGTGAAGCACTACTGTGCAACAGCACCATCACCCACTGCCACGACCCGGCTCAGGGCGGGGTTCACAGCCTGCTGCTGTGCATCCAAGAGAGACTGGATTTTGTCCAGCCTCTCAAGGATGACAGCGTTCTCCTTGCGCAGACTGCGAACCTCGTCAGTGAGCCGGCTGTAGCAGCGGCAATGGCCTGTGCATCTACGCAGTCGCCGGCACCCTACAAACAAAAAAAAACAGTTATGATGAATATATAACACAAATTAAACAATTACAACTGTAAAATATTTCACTTCAAATATTTCTTATCTAATACAATATCAGAAATGCATTCATTTTAAAGTAATGATAATAGTTTAAACTATGATGATAAACTATTTATTATACAATGTGGTAAATCCGATATGCCGAATTCTGCCTCCTGGTGGTTGGCTGGCACAATGATCACACGTGATAAATCCTCAGTGCCCACTGGAAGAAGTACCAGCCAACCTTACACCGTACTAATCTGTCAAATTCACTTCAAACAAAACTGCCGAGTTTATCCGGTGCCACTCGATAAAACACCCCGGAAATTTTAGCTAAATGACCTCCTCTTTCGAAGTGTAGGAGCTCAGTGAGTTATAATGCAGTTAAAAATATAAACAAACAACATTCTGCATTGTATAATAAAAATTTATCCTCCCAGGGTGTGGTAACCTGGAGGATTTAACACCCTGGTGTGACTCGGTCACTCAGCCACGACTCATGACCAATCACACCAGCCATAGTAAATACTCCAGTGTACCTACTCCCTGGAGGATGAATTGCTTACTATCTAATTGTCTCTCTGTCATGCTTGACTATCGATATTATCTAATAAGCTCACAACATAAAAAATGTATGCTTAGCTGTGGCTTATAGTGGTACTCTTAGATTTCCTTTCACTACTCAGAACTATTCTGTATGTGCATACTTTAGCATTATTTACACTACTTTTTACTCACATACACTCTCACAGACATCTTCTTACAATGTCCCAAAAAGTTATTTCGAGCAACAGCCAAACCATCATATAGTCACGTTTAAAAAACACTGTTTTAAAGAATAGTTGCTCATTCAAACTATTACACTGTGTGTTGCTAACCTATGCATCATTGAACAATTTAGCAATCTGATCTATGTCGGCCAATATCTAGGACAGTTTCACTACTCAGCAACTTCTTTTCATAACACCCAACCCAGAAACACGAACCATATAATATAGTGGCATTTGCACCACTGCAACCTGTCATAGTACTGCATTTTAATTAAGCAATAATGCCTGACAGTGTAGGCAGTATTGGGAATACTGGACCAGACAGGGGCGTAATGAGGCCCGACGTCGCAGGTGGATGGCCTTATACCTCCTGGCCAGTCTGGTTTTGATCAATACCGCCCATCCTGAAGGGCATTATTGCACTTAGAAAATGGGCCATGGCACTATTTTTATCAAAGAAAAAATATTTAAATGTTTTAATGTGAAAACAGCTTTTTTTTTATTTCTTTTGTAATAAAATAGTTCTTCCGCATGTCTCCTAGTCGCAGTCCTGTAGTTGTGGTTTTGGAGCCTGTTGTCATGTTAACATAACCACCCCCCACCGCACACAGGACTACAGACTCTTCGATCAAGATATGTTTAATAAATTTGTCTGTTCCTTGTCCACCACTAGCACAGCACTGGCCCTCTCGCTCAGCTACAACCTGGTGATGCTGGAGCTTAATACAAATTCCAGTTCAAATGTGTCCGGACTGCGTTTTCCACTTCTACCAGCAGAGGCTGTACATGATTTCCGAGCTGCGCCACGCTACCGTTCTGTGATGCTACAGCTTCCCAGTCAGGCCAAACTAATCCCACAAAAGTAGAGTGAAGCTTCTGAGCAGGAAACAGTAGACCGGTAGGGCAGAGATATAAGAAGGGATCGAGGAGCAGTGAATCTTCGGCTAGTGCTGTCTCATTTAGGAACAGAATCAGTGCTGAGAGGGCACCGTCAGAATACCGGTGACTGCTGTGGTTGACGATCCTAAAAATGCAGGACCACAGTCTTGGCAGGTGGGTAAGTGACATCGGGGGACGTAGCTTAAATGAAAGTCATCGGTAGTGCAGCTACGGCTACAATTAAACTGTAATATGGAAAAAGTGTTAGAGTACACTGAGAGCACGACATCCTAGCGTTGTTTTAAAGACTAACATCTTTAAAAGAAATCTAAATCAATACGCTTCTGCACCGAATGAATACATGACAAAACTTGTTGAGGAACAGTGAGAGTGTGTGTGTTTGTGTGTGTGGTGGGGGCAGTGTCTTTTGAGACAGCTTGTCATTAATGGGCCAATATGTCTCACTAAGTGACAGAAAAAAATGGCAGCGAGTTCAAATTTATGTTAGATGTTTTTAGCCAATGAGCAACCTGCATGGCAGAGGATACTTGAGGTGAGGAGAGTACTGGGCTGATACTTTTTTTTGCTGGGCATGTATTGAAAGTTAATGCACCCCCCCCGGGAAGGGTACTAGTCAGTCAGATGCCACGAAATAAAACCCCCATTTTCTAAGTGTGGTGAGACAACTTTCATAGTGCTATTTAGAAACGTACAATATTCATAGGGTGAACGCAAGCAGTCACATCATCACCTCCATTATTAGTTTTATCGACATTGCCTCAGTCCATGGTCACCTTTAAAAAAATGGACACATATGCCAGTGCACTGAACAGCATCGAAGGCTGAAGACATACACACTGCACAGCTATTCACTTTCAATGGGGAAAAGGGCTCATGAACACTATAAGGCACACTTTTAAATTTGTAGATTGAGAAAAAAACAAATTAAGCATTATTTTACACTTCATGCAGTGCACAACATTTATGTTACTACAATATCCTACCACCATGTTTGTGTTTTTGGGGTGGTTGGGTATCTGTAGTGATCAATGCATTACCACCCTTACAAGGTCACATCACAATAAAGTAAGTTAGGTTAACAGTGATTCACCCACCCACAACAAACAAAAGAAAGTGGTACTCCCTCAGCAACGAAGCTCTGTCGATCACACACCAAACTATTTAACATTTGCAGTGAGTATCCAATAGACAGTGCACTCCCCCTATCATACAGTAGGACTGCAACGTGTGATTCTCAACAGGAGCATTGATCACCACAGAATGTTGACAACCCTATGGTACTTCTCAATGATGCAGATAATATCAACAACAGATTGTCACTTACGTGGTGGGCTGGCGCCGGACACCTGCTTCCCTCCACACGTTCCACGACAGCAGCTTCCCCGGGCTCTATTAAAGGAAACAAGAAAAAAATGATCACATTAATACATGAAATATCAAGGTCAAAGTGTTATTCTTAAAAACATAAATTTCTTCAATAACGTTTTTTAAGAAACATTACTCACAAATATACTGTATGCACTGCAGAACAAGTAGTGCCTGACCATGAATCACAATACTTATAACATTGTCATAATGCATGGCTGAGACACATGAACATCCTAAAAACATTACATGTATGTTCAGTTTACATACATGCATACCTAATAATATGACACTCTGTTCCTTTAATAGTTAAAAAATGTGAGTTATAATTAAAAAAACACAAACACAACGATAATGTCACTGTTCACTCAATGACCCTCTAGCTGAATGTAGCAGGCATGGATGTGTTATTAACCATAATTCCCCTACAGGGTTATAAAAACAAATTAACAAACATGTAGATATTCTATTATGCACATTTATAACTATTACAATAATAAAAATGAAACATTGGAATTACATATATAAATATTAACTAAATACAATCAAGAGACATGTCATAATTCGCATCAGATTATTTAGCAGCACGCCATTGAATTCCACCGACACACCTACAACACTACAATAACATTAGAATTTGTTATCTATTACTCATTATACAATGCAAGAAAAAATCCTGTACTCTGATTCCTCACTCTTGGGCAGGACCCGTGACGTTTATCAGTACAACATCACTTCGTCTCAGCCTTACTGTGAACCTGCTGATCATCATGATCATGCTGATCATTTGCTTGATTGTTTTGTCAGCTCTTAAAAACTAAAATATTTTCCCAGACAGAAACATCTGTAAAATTATTTTTCTTTCTGTACAAACTACAGCCATTGCATTATAGCAATAATGCCCAACAGGATATGTCGTTTGAGATAACGTCACGCCTCAGTTGTTGAGGCACACTCGCCCGCGCCTCATGCGCAAGCACCCGAGGCGTGACGTTATCCCACAACACTACACCGTTGGGCATTGTTGCTTAATTGTACATTGAACTCCTCCAACAAAATTAGCAGAGGAGAATACCTGCCCCCCCACAACACCACATCTACCGCTATGCACACCCATACATTGTCAGATTCATGAAGAATATTATCCCACTGACATCTGTAGTACTACCAGTTTGTTATGGTAGTACAGTATCTTCTGCCATGGTGGCAGTGCACAATCATTTGAGTTGGTAAACACCTTTTTCTAAGTATTTTGGGTGCATATTCAAGATAGTTAACCAAACGCCATGCACCACTGTAGCTCCCCCCAAACGTATCCCTGATGCTACACTGCCGTGAAATGCCCGATCTCATCCATAATTAAGCAATAATGCCCGACAGGGTGTGTCTCGTGCTATGATAACGTCACACCTCAGGTGGTTGGGCACGAGGCCACAGTCCGAGTGCGTTCAACAACTGAGACGTGACGTTATCCCAAACAACACACACCCTGGAGGGCATTATTGCTATAATACAATGGGTCATTCTTATGCAGAAGAAAAAATAATTGTAAAGATGTTTTTGTGTAGAAAAGGTTTTTTGTTTTTTAACAGCAGACGAAACAATCAAACAAATGATCAGCATGCTCATGCTGATCATCATGTTCACAGTAAGGCTGAGACTAGACCCGTGATGTTGTACTGATTAACATCACGAGTCCAACCCAATACTGACCAATCACAGTCCAGGATTTTTTCTTGCCATTGTATAATGTTACGGAACCTACTAAATGTATCCCTTCAGCTCAAGAGCTGCAAAATGTCCAATTGCAGCCAGTTAGTTAGAAACTCAACCCTTGCCTGAACATATACGTGCTGTTCTACTCACTGAAATGTCTATTTGTTGTTAGTTAAGCGTAATCCCCTCGTCTGAAGATAGGCGTGGTGGAGTAGGTCTTGCAGGATATGTCACATTCTTTATGTATCATAAAGCTGCACCGCCAGTATTTTCCCCCATGCCTGCAGCCTGTTATGCCACACACAATTTCTCATGGAACAACAGACCCTGAATGGTAATATCATGCAAATCACATCATGACAACATACAAATGTGCCCACACTGTATCTTGCAATGATGATAATACCACATTTCATGTCAGATTTCAAATAGTGCCCCAGAGATAGAGCTGTCCAGCTAATTTGCACAACACAATTCCTTTCGTGTATCAATGACACAATTTCAATATCACACACTTGTGTCATGAGAAACCCTCATTTCTTATTTGAAAACAACCTAGGAACTTTGTAATAATAAAGTCTTACCGTCAGACTCTATCACGATGACACTCTCAGTGTCTGACTGACCACCCTCCACAGCTTCGGTTGCTGCTGGCACTACCTCGCTCACAGCTGGGGAATGCCTCCGATGTCCTACAATAAATCCAAAACAAAAACATTTGAATGTTAGCTGTAAATCAGACAACATTTTTTTAACACTGAGAGCAACACCTGTTAAAAACACTACTTTCTAATTTCTATCACTGCATTGTTGTTACTTATTCAATCTTTGATTATACAATGCAAGAAAAATCCTGGGCTCTGATTGGTCAGTCTTGGCTGGAACCGTGATGTTAACCAGTACAACATCACAGGTGTTATGTTAATCAGTACAAATATCAAGGGTATAGTCTCAGCCTTACTGTGAAACCTGCTGATCAGGATGACCATTATGATCATTGCTTGATTGTTTCATCTGCTCTTAAAAAAATATGTTTTCCACCAAAAACATCTTAAAAATTATCTTTTTTTCTCTATAACAATGAAGCATTGCATTATAGCAATACGCTCCTCCAGGATGTGTCTTGTTTGGGATAACATCATACCTCAGTTGTTGGACAACTCGGACTGTGCCTCGTGCCCAACCACCTGAGGCTGGCGTTATCACATCACGACACACACACTGTTGAGCATTATTGCTTTGATATATATATAGAGACTAGCACATACAAAACAATGTTCAAAGCGATTTTCAAAATATTACTATGATAATACAAATAAAGCCTCTGACTGTATATATAATGGTCACTGAATCACTGCGTGACTGATGTAGTACTCAGCTGTGCCTCATACCACATAACACCAGTAAGCACACACTTACACAATATTGAATAATCACTACTGATGTCTCATTGCTATTTATGCATGCTGACATGTAAGAAAACTAGTGCCATTCCGAATCACCAGCCCTGCGCTGCTCACAAAATTTGCACGGGTGTGTCAGGGTAATATTCAATCAAACAGTGCTATGGACCAACTTTCTTTGACTATCACCCCAGCCACAGCCACTGGACGTATGTCGCGCTGCAACTTGCGCCACCACAAGTTGCCAGAGTTGAGCATAAAATTTACAATGGCAGAAGTACCATTGCATATACACAAATTTCAGATATTCAAAGCTGGCATGCAAATGAGACAATAGTTTATACAAGACGAACGTGATAATGTACATCTATTTATGGCCCCATTTGTATTCCATTAGCATGTAGGTGCATGATGCTGAGATTTGCACCTCGCCACCCTACTAGGCAGCAGGTGTTGGAGACCAATGCCACCCTGCAACCCAATGCACACACTATCTCTCTGTTGAACATTTACCCTCCCCAGACAGATCCTGAAGCCCAATCACAGGCAATAAAGTAACATGGCCCCCCACCACACAGCTTCTAGCGCCCATCACGGGCAATACAGTAACATCATTCATAAATATGGAGTGTCATTTACATTATGGGCTGCATGTCCATTGGCTATAGTTCGGCATCAATGGGCATGCAGTCATACCAAGCTGTAATTCGGCAGGCAGCGCGGCAGCATGAGGGTGGGATGCTGCCACCCACCACCTGCAAAGGGGGGAGCAGGGTAGAGGGGCTTCATACAGGACTGGAGGGGCACTAGGCACCAGGCTGACTTATTGACGTGGTACTAACTTGACATTCTGCCCACAATCAGACATTACAATCCACTAGACCACAGGAGATATTTTTGGTTGAGAAGGGTTTCACATTCTGCATTATCACGCACTGTGGAAGTGATACATGTTCTGACCATGATAGTGCTTCTGGAGATGTGTGAGCAGGGAGGTCATGTTACTCTATTGCCCTCAATCACACTGTGGGAGATCGGTAGGGGCATGTAACTATCCCTGCAGGCAGGCATCAAAGAGATGTGCAGGTTGGGGTATGTTACTATATGCACACATTCGGCTGAGTGGGAGCACAAGGAACCAACTACAGGTCCAGCCAGGACTGGCAGTTGCTGTGTTGTACCCTGCAATACAGCTCCCTGTAGGTGGCAAACAACTAATTTCTGGGGGGCTCAAGTTGTGCAGCAGTATGTTGGGGTTAGCATGCACAACTATCTACAACCGCACCGAATGTTGTGTTGGACAGCTTATGCCATCGTTCCTCCCCCTCCCTGTGTCATGCATTCATTTCCATTGATCTTGGCACCAATCTGTTGTCAATGACATAACTGCTGCTCCACAGATTGCATGTACCAATAGTTTAAAGTTGGACTTGCACATACACAACCCCTGTTCACATGGAAGAACCCTTTTAAATATGTGTTCCACACTATAAGGCGTTTTCACTAAGTCTGAAAACATTCACAACTATAGTTAAAAGTTGTGCTGGTTACTCTACGGTGAGTAAGGCGCTCCCCGCACTTGGCTTCAGCAGCCTCCCAATTCATGAGCGGTAGTACCAGCACGTGTCGTTGTCGGTGATATCACCTCCCATTCCTTTAATCACATTAAGAACCATTAGGCGCAACAGCTTCCACTTCCTTTTAATTGCACAACTGATTTGTTTTTTTACTTTAAATTGCAATATATAAAAACTATTAACGCACCTCCATTGAATCCAGCTCCGTTAAAGTACTCCTCATCAACAACACGGGCATTCCCCGGGCCTGGACTGCCTCAAGCAGTGCACACACCTTCACAAGGTCCACTGCCTCATCTTAGTTGATCACTCTTACTAGTTCTGAAATACAAAACCCAAAAAGATGCACATTAGTATCATGTAACAATATTCATCATTTCTTAAACAAATTCTATACAATAGTAATTAAATTACATCAAAGACCACCTGTCCTTCAAGATGAACAGAAACACAAGATCAGTACCATAATAGAACAAAAAGAAACAGGGATACAGCCGCCTTGACAGTAAAAGCAACTGCTAGTACACTAACATGCTATGCTCTAGTCTCAAGCGTTGAGTAACTGCTATCAAACATCAAATTTGGGATACCATGACATATCCATCTGTACCATGGTGGAAATATTACATTAATTGTAATGTGATATCAAACACAGATGAACCACACATCACAGAACTGTGTTTATTGAACTACGCAAACATACATTACTGGTACACAGGCCTTGAAATAACATACTCTCCACCCAGCTCAGACACCTGCTTTTTCATTTAGGACAGGCTTTTACTTTCTTGGCCTGTCCCTTAGACGAGCATTCTGATTACAACTTGCCACACATATTAGGCTCCTAGGCCCCAAACACAGCACTCTATATAGAAAAAGGGATGTCAGGACCTCATGATATGAAAATGCACCACAGGAGTCAAAATAGAGTGGGCACTGACCCACTAAAATGCACTTCAGTTTAGTAATTGCCACCTACCCGCTTCAAAGGCAACAGAGCCTCTAATGGCTCCTCATGTCTGTCCTGCGTAGTAAAATAAATTGAACCACGGTAGCAAAATGTAATGTGGGTAGTCAATCCATCAAGCAGGACCAGAAAGGGGAATAAAATATTTTTACATGCTTCTGGAAAGCCAAAACTCCTACAGATGAAACTTCATGAGGGCGAGTTAGCTAACACAAAATGCTACAGGGTGTGATTCAATTATATCCTTCATGCTCTACTGTTCAAGGATGTTTACCACAGTTCATTTGTACAATACCTTACCTGTAGCCTACCACATCATGATTGTTTTCTCAGAATGAAAAACTACATTTATTCAGATATGCACTTACATTCTGTAGAAAGGAATCATACTGTGACAGGTCACAGGTATTATCAAACAATTATCACTGATCAAACATCCTTCAACAGTAAACCAGGTGAGATATATTCGTACAACTGCCAAACTGAAAACACTCAAGCATTAGTTCAACAAAAGCATGCAGAAATTGGCGAAACACTCACTTCACCACTACAGCAGCTAGACTACTGCATATCATGAAATCTATTTTTTGACCACATTAATATGGTTCTAGAAAGAACCTTTGTGCACTCTATCATATTTCCTCAAACAGTCTCACAATCTTAAAGACTTTCAAGTTCCATCTTGAAGTCTCTCAGAAAATAGCAATGCCAGCATCGAAATGCACACCATCTAGTAGAATAATAATCATTGCAGAATTTAATTTCAGGTGGCATAGTACCATTCCATGCATCGTAAAACGTGTTGTACATTTACTTTTCCAAAGGCTCTATCAATCAGATACATATGATACTCTGCTTGCCAGACTCCGCTCTGTAATATCTGAAAATATGATAATACAGGCAGGCAACATAGACATAATAAACCAAGGTCAATTTGCTTCGTTACTAAATCTACCCATCATTTAAACCAAATCATTACTCCAAGATGGATTACAGCATGTCGAGGTAAGTTCTCAAAAGTCTGTACATAGTTGCATAAGATGTTCCATCTCATTCCACCATGACCAAACCATTAACATAACAATCGGGGAGCTGCAGGTCCTTCAAAATCACCACCAACTGCAAACTCAGCTACTCGTCTTATGCAACTGTGCAATAATCCACAATCCTTTTCCTATTTCTGCCATTCGTTTTTCCAGAACTGCACAGAAAGCTACTAAGAAGGACTGTTCACCCTACAGTAACCAGACAGCACTGAAAATCAAACTGATATTTTCCCTCCTTACTACAAACTGCTTACATTCAGTCAAAACACATTAAAAAACATTCCCTCCTACTCTGGCTTCTAGACCAATATAAGTCATACCTCAGTATTAATAGACTGTCCTACAAAATCTAAAACCACTGAGAACTAAACAAATGCATCTTTTCTAGGCACTTTTAAACAATTACAACATCAGAAAGAAGTCTGATTAGTTGCGTTTAATCAAACAACCCACTGCCCTCCTATCTCCCTCCATTTGTAGCTGTATCTGTACAAGTAGTACTGAACTACTTTCTTACTTTAAACTATTTCTCTTAAGAATATAATGCACATATAACTAACAACATCATCAGATTAAACACCAAAACGTTTGATTAATATATACATGTTAATAAGTTCTTTAAATCTAGAAAATATGATGTGAAGATAGACTACTTACAGTTTGAACTAGTAATCTCCATTTCAAAATGGATCCCATTTTCTTCTTCTTCACTGACATCCGTCACTGATTGGTTCTCAGGAACCACAACCAAATCTTTAATTTCATTGGTAGAGCTATCTATCCTCAAACAGACTATTTAATCATTCGATAATGAATGTTTCAGCCACTCCCAAGTATCACATTAACTTTACTTTGAATACAGTACATTACCACACTGATAGAGAAAGTAAAATTTAAGTGTCGAACCGACAGTACTTTTGCCCATAATGCGAGCATACGAAAGTACAATTCGACACTAGATACGAAAGTATTTTTCGACACTTCCATACTCCACAGTATTTTCAAATTAGCATATATTGACACAGTTTCATTTTATGAAAAAATGACAATTATCAATTATAACACAGAATCTATACAACTGCATAATCTCAGCGCAGTTACAGATATTTAAATTTACAATGTTAACCATACCACAAACTATACAGAACACACGCCAAAACACTTATTTGTTGTATATTTTACCTCAAGCATCATATATCCATCCTTACGACTTCACTCATTCATTACACTCTTATATATAAAATTTCACAGAATAGTCATTTCTCACATCGACTCATGTAAACGCAGCACATAACATAAACACAGTATCATCAAAAAGCGACAAATTTAATCTACACTATTCAGAACATTGTCAAGTTAACAATAACACCCTCAGAGTAGGTAGTGAGGAAAAACAAACCAACCAGAAGCATATAGGACCCAAAAACACAGGAGGAAGTACTTATAGGATCTGGAGTAACACTATATCAACCACCCTAGAAGTATTCACTTGAAAATATGCTGTAAATAAAAAAAATGGTGGAAAAAGTATTAAGTAGATAAAAATACTAAATGAGCTTCAAACAACACTATAATTAGTAATCCCTCATATTTTGGTTCTATACTATTGGGACTCATTATGACAGGCACTTTGTTGGCATGCACTTTATGACTAAACCGCGGGCTCTGAATCTGCAATCAAATACTGGGTGACCCGTTCATTGAAATTCTTTTTTTGTAAAAGTACTCTGTACCTGCCAGGAAACACATTTTGGGCAGGATGTGAAAATGACAATGTACTGATCATAAGGTGTGGTAAAATAGCAATGTTGAAAATCTGGGTAAAAATAATGAAAAGTCGCAAACTACAGGCGTGCATAGGGACTGTGCACACTCGTCAAACAGTCACAGAAATTTTTTCACCATTTCCACACAGCCATTTAGGCCTGCTAATGAACAGTGTCACTGCAATTTTCTTAATGTGTCCCATACTTTGAGTTTGCACATTCTAGCCATTGTGCGCTACCTGAAACGAAACAAGTTTTGTGCAGATGTGAAAAATGACAGCAATACTGCTCAGCGAGTGGGTGTGTGGAAATGGTATATTGAAAATCTGAAGTGAAATTTTGAAAATTCTCAAACTCTGACGTACGTAAGATCTGCATGAAGCAACAAACAGTCATTTTGGAATTTTTCACCAAATTTTCAACATAGCCATTTTAAGAGCTTTGCTCATGAACAGATTCCTCGATTTTCTTAATGTATCCATACATTGATTTACGCACCTGACTTCACGTCATTGTAATATACCTAAAGTAAAATGTTTGGGCAGGAAGTGCAAATGACAGCTGTACTATCATAAGAGGTGGTAAATGGCAATGGCGAAAATCTGGGTGATAATAATGAAAATTACAAACTTCGAGCCAAGCATGAGACTGCATAACATGCCTCGTAAAACAGACACACAAATTTTCACAAATTTTCAACACTGCCATTTAAAACTCTCTCATGGACAGAATCACTGAGATTTTCTTAATATATCCCATACATTAAGTTTGCACACCGACTGCGCCGTTGTGCACATGAGCAAACACGCGTTGGGGAGGGCGTAAAAGCAGCTATACTGCTCATGAGGTGTGGTAAAATGGCAAAATTGAAAATCTCCAAGTAAATATAGAAAACTTTCAAAACTACGGCGCGCGCAAAGGAACCATAACATCATCATAAACAATCATTTTAAAATTTTCACCAACTATTCAACATAGCCATTTAAGATCTCTGCTAATGAACAGTGTCACTGTGATTTTCCTAATATGTAGACATTGATTTCACACATGACTGCGCCATTGTGTGTACTACAGGCAGACACCGTTTGGGCAGGAAGTGAAAAATGACAGCTATACTATAAGGAGGTGTGGTAAAATGGCAATGTTGAAAATCTGGAGTAGAAATATTGAAAATTTTGAACTTACAAGCATGCATAAGACGAGCCGCGCACTCTAGTAAAACAGTCATTTTTGGTATTTTTCACCAATTTTCAACATAGCCATTGAGCTCTCTCATGAACAATGTCATGAGATATTCTTAATGTCCATACATTAAGTTTGCACACCGACTCGCCATTGATAAGCTACAACACGAAACACGTTTGGGCAGGATGTAATGGCTATGCTGCCCACAAAGAAGTATGGTAAATGGCAATTTGAAAATCTGGCGAAAATATTGAAATTCTCAAAATAAGCGTGCGCCAGACTGCAGAGCTTGTCGTAAAACAGTCATTTTAGGAATTTCTCACCAAATTTTCAACCACAGCCATTTAGAAGCTCTGCTCATGAACAGTGTCACTGTGATTTTCTTAATATGTACCATACATTGATTGCTTTTGACTGCGCCATTATGCGCTACATCGCGGAAACACGTTTTGGGCAGGATGAAAATGACACCTGTACTGCTCATAAGAAAGGTGGTGAAATAGCAGTACGAAAATCTGGGTGAAAATAAAGAAATTCGCAAACCTATGGCATGTAAGACTGCAAAGCCTCAATCAAACAGTCATTTAAAGATATTTTCCACATTTCAACACAGCCATTTGGGACCTCTGCTAATGAACAGTGTCACTGTGATTTTCTTAATGTCCCATAGACGGAGTTGGCAAATAACTCGACAATGTCGCATGGGCGGACACGTTTATACGAGATGAGAAAAATGACAGCTGTACACTCACGAGGAGGTTAATAAAATGGCAATGTTAATCTGGAGTGAAATAAAGAAAATCGCCAAACCTATGAGACGCGTAGGATCTACGCGCACTCTCATAAAACAGTCAGCACAGGAATTTTTACATTTCAAACAGCCATTTTGAGACCTCTGTAATGAACAGTGTCACTGTTATTTTCTTAATTTATCCACATTGAGATTTAAATACAGACTACGCTATTATGCACTACATAGTAGGAAATATGTTTGGGCAGGATGTGAAAATGACAGCTGTACTGCCCATAAGGAGGTGGAAAAATGACAATTTTGAAAATCTGGGTGAGAATATTGAAATTTCACAAAATTACAAGCGTGCAGGAACTCCGAAACAGACTAGTAAAACAGTCATTTTAGAACTTTTAGCAAATTTTTAACATAGCCATTTTAAGAGCTCTGCTCATGAACAGTCACTGTGATTTTCTTACTGTGTCCTATACATTTGATTTCTCACACCGTGTGCGCCATTTACATGCGCTACATGAAATGCGTTTTGGGCAGGTCGCGAAAATGACAGCTATACTGATCCTTAAGAAGGTGTGGTAGAATGGCAATGTTGAAAATCTGGGTGAAAACTTGAAATTCGCAAACTCGAGCTGCGTAAACGAATGCACAATGCATTAAAACAATTTTAAAATTTTTCACCCCTTTCAAACAACCATTTAAGACCTCTGCTCATGAACAGTGTCACTGTGAACATAATGGCCCATTCATTGAGTTCACACCGACTATGTTGTGTGCTACATGGAAGGAAACACGTTTGACAGGATGTAAAAATGATAACTGTACTGCTCATCAGGATGTGGTAAAATAGCAAGAGTTGAAAATCTGGGAAAAATATTGAAAACTCACAAACTTACAGCGAGAAATAGGACTATAATGCATACTAATAAAACAGTCATTTTAGAATTTTTCACCAAATTTTCAACATAGCCATTTAAGATCTCTGCTAATGACAATGCCACTGAGATTTTCTTAATCTGTCCATACATTGAGTTCGCACCAGATAAGCCATTATGCGCTTCATGGGAGAAACACATTTTGAGCGGGATGTGAAAAAGACAGCTGCTCATAAGAAGAGTATGGTAAAATGGCAATGACGAAATCAGATGAAAATATTGAAACTTCTCAAACTTACAGCGTGCGTAAAACTGCAACCTGCGTCGTAAAACAGTCATTTTTAGGAATTTTTTCACAAATTTTCAACACATGTTTAAGACCTCTACTAATGAACAGTGTCCTGTGAATTTCTTAATGTCCATCATTGATTTAGCACTGACTGTGCCATAGTATGCCATTGGTGGAAACACATTTGGGCAGGATGTGAAAATGACAATGTACTGATCTTAAGGAGGTGTGGTAAATAGCAATGTTGAAAATCTGGGTGAAAATAATGAAAATACGCAAACTTCAAGCGTGCATAAAGGACTGAGCATAAAATAAAACAGTCATTATTAGAAATTTTCACCACATTTCACACGCCATTTTAGACCTCTGCTAATGAACAGTATCCTGCAATTTTAATATGTCATACATTGAGTTTGCACCGACTGCACCATTATGCGCTACTTGGGGACAAGTTTGGGCAGGATGTGAAAATGACAGCTGTACTGCTCATGATGAGTATGGTAAAATGGTAATATTGAAAATCTGAAGTGTAATTTGAAAATTCTCAAACCCTGATGCGTGGGAACTACTTAACGCTGCAGCTTACAAACAGTCATTTTGGAATTTTTCACCAAATTTTCAACATAGCCATTTAAAACTTTAACATGAACAGTGTCACTGTGATTTTCTTATGTATCATACATTGATTTCACACACGATAAGCCATTGTGCTCTGCATAGGGAAACACCTTTGGGCGGGTGTGAAAATAACATTACTGCTCATAAGAAGGTGTGGTAAAATGGCAATGGTGAAATCACCAGTGAAAATAATGAAATTTCTTGAACTTACAAGCGTTCAAAGAACTGCATAACACACTCATTAAAACAATCATTTTGGATTATTTCACAAATTTTCAACATAGCCATTTAAGAGCTCTGCGCTGAACAGTGTCACTGCAATTTTCTTAATGTGTCCCTTACATTGGTTCACACAGATCATATACTTTCTTCCTTAGTGGCTACGTTTTGGGCTGGAAGTGCAAGTGACAGCTGCTACTCATAAAGGTGTGGTAAAATGTTGAAAATCTCTAGTGATAATATTGAAGGTCACCAAACTTCGAGGCTGCGTAGGAACTGCATAGCAGAGCTCGTAAAACAGACATTTTAGGAATTTTTCACCCACTTTCAACACTGCCATTTAAAACCTGCTCATGAACAGTGTCACTGATTTTTCTTAATGTATCATACATTAAGTTTGCACACTGATTGCGCCATTAATAGCTACATAGTGAGCTGCGTTTTGGGCAGGATGTAAAAATGACAGCTGTACTGCTCGCTTCGAGAGGTGTGGTAAAATGGCAAAGTTGAAAATCTCAAGTGAAATTGAAAACTCAAACTTACAGCGTGCGTAGGAATCATAGCATCATCAATAAAACAATCATTTTGAATTTTTCACCGACTATTCAACATAGCCATTTAGATCTCTGCTAATGAACAGTGTCACTGTGATTTTCCTAATGTCCCATACATTGATTTTGCACACTGACTGCGCCATTAATAGCTACATGACAACCGACCTGCGTTTTGGGCAGGAAGTGAAAATGACAGCTATACTACCCATAACAAAATGTGTGGTAAAATGGCAATGTTGAAAATCTGGATGAAAATATTGAAAATTCTCGAACTTACAAGCATGCACAGAACTGAGCAAACACACTCGTAAAACAGTCATTTTGGTATTTTTCCTAATTTTAAAACATAGCCATTTGACGAGCTCTACTCATGAACAGTGTCACTGTGATTTTCTTAATATGTCCCATACATTGAGTTTGCACACCGACTAACGCCATTGTATACTTCATCAGTGAAACACGTTTGGGCAGGATGTGAAAATGAGGCTCTACTGCCCATAAGAGTGGTAAAATGGCAATTTTGAAATCTGGAGTGAAGATATTGAAATTTCACAAATTACAAGCGTGCATAGGAACTGCATAGCGCACACTAAATAAAACAGTCATTTTCGGACTTTTTCACCAAATTTTCAACATAGCCATTTGAAGACCTCTGCTAATGATCAGTGTCTGTAATTTTCTTAATAGTCCATACATTGATTTCGTTACACTGACTAGCCATTGTAATAGCTACATAGAAGGAAACATGTTTTGGGCAGGGCGTGAAATGACAGCTGTACTGCTCATAGAAGGTGTAGTAAAATGGCAAGTTGAATATCTGGTAGAAAATATTGAAAATTTGTGAACTTACAAGCATGCATTGGAACTGCTCAATGAACACTCGTAAAAGCAGTCATTTTTAGGATTTTTCCACCAAATTTTGAACACAGCCATTTAAAATTCTGCTCATGTACAGTATCACTGTATGATTTTCACTTAATGTCCGCCATTGATTTAGCACTATTTCGCGCCATTTAATAGCTGCATGCGTGAGCTCACGTTTTGTGCAGGATGAGAAAAATGACAGCTGTACTGCTCATGAGGAGGTGTAATAAAATGGCAATGTTGAAAATCTGGAGTGAAAATAAAGAAAATTCACAAACCTATGAGTGTGCGTAGGAACTGCGCAACGCACTCTCGTAAAACAGTCATTTTTAGGAATTTTTTCACCAAATTTTCAACATAGCCATTTTAAGAGCTTTTCTCATGAACAGTGTCACTGTGATTTTCTTATTGTATCCCATACATTGATTTCACACACCGACTGCGCCATTGTGCTCTGCATAGGCGGAAACACCTTTTGGGCAGGGTGTGAAAAATGACAGCTGTACTGCTCATAAGAAGGTGTGGTAAAATGGCAATGTTGAAAATCTGCAGTGAAAATAATGAAAATTTGCGAACTTACAAGCGTTCAAATAACTGCGCAACGCACACTCGTAAAACAGTCATTTTTTGGAATTATTTCACCAAATTTTCAACATAGCCATTTTAAGAGCTCTGCTCATGAACAGTGTCACTGCAATTTTCTTAATGTGTCCCTTACATTGATTTCACACACAGATGCGCCATACTGCGCTACATGGGCGGAAACACGTTTTGGGCTGGAAGTGCAAAATGACAGCTGTACTGCTCATAAGAAGGTGTGGTAAAATGGCAATGTTGAAAATCTGTAGTGATAATATTGAAGATTCGCAAACTTACGAGCTTGCGTAGGAACTGCGCAACGCACGCTCGTAAAACAGACATTTTTAGGAATTTTTTCACCACATTTTCAACACTGCCATTTTAAGAGCTCTGCTCATGAACAGTGTCACTGAGATTTTCTTAATGTATCCCATACATTAAGTTTGCACACTGATTGCGCCATTGTGCGCTACATGGGCGGAAACACGTTTTGGGCAGGATGTAAAAAATGACAGCTGTACTGCTCATGAGGAGGTGTGGTAAAATGGCAAAGTTGAAAATCTCAAGTGAAAATATTGAAAACTTTCAAACTTACGCGTGTGCGTAGGAACTGCGCAACGCATCATCGTAAAACAGTCATTTTTAGGAATTTTTTCACCACATTTTCAACACAGCCATTTTAAGATCTCTGCTAATGAACAGTGTCACTGTGATTTTCCTAATGTGTCCCATACATTGATTTTGCACACTGACTGCGCCATTGTGCGCTACATGGGCGGACACACGTTTTGAGCAGGAAGTGAAAAATGACAGCTATACTACCCATAAGGAGGTGTGGTAAAATGGCAATGTTGAAAATCTGGAGTGAAAATATTGAAAATTCTCGAACTTACAAGCATGCATAAGAACTGAGCAACGCACACTCGTAAAACAGTCATTTTTTGGTATTTTTCTCTAATTTTAAACATAGCCATTTTAAGAGCTCTACTCATGAACAGTGTCACTGTGATTTTCTTAATGTGTCCCATACATTGAGTTTGCACACCGACTGCGCCATTGTGCGCTACATCAGTGGAAACACGTTTTGGGCAGGATGTGAAAAATGACAGCTCTACTGCCCATAAGGAGGTGTGGTAAAATGGCAATTTTGAAAATCTGGAGTGAAGATATTGAAATTTCACAAAATTACAAGCGTGCATAGGAACTGCGCAACGCACACTCGTAAAACAGTCATTTTTCGGACTTTTTTCACCAAATTTTCAACATAGCCATTTGAAGACCTCTGCTAATGATCAGTGTCACTGTAATTTTCTTAATGTGTCCCATACATTGATTTCGTACACTGACTGCGCCATTGTGCGCTACATGGGCGGAAACATGTTTTGGGCAGGACGTGAAAAATGACAGCTGTACTGCTCATAAGAAGGTGTGGTAAAATGGCAAAGTTGAATATCTGGGTGAAAATATTGAAATTTGTGAACTTACAAGCATTCATTAGAACTGCTCAATGAACACTAAGTAAACAGTCATTTTAGGATTTTTCACCAAATTTGAACACAGCCATTTTAGAGCTCTGCTCATGTACATGTCACTGTGATTTTCTTAATGTGCCATACATTGATTTACGCACTGCAAGCTACGCCATTATGCGCTGCATAAGCGGAAACACGTTTTGTGCAGGATGAGAAAAATGACAGCTGTACTGCTCATGAGGAGGTGTAATAAAATGGCAATGTTGAAAATCTGGAGTGAAAATAAAGAAAATTCACAAACCTATGAGCGTGCGTAGGAACTGCGCAACGCACTCTCGTAAAACAGTCATTTTTAGGAATTTTTTCACCACATTTTCAACACAGCCATTTTGACACCTCTGCTAATGAACAGTGTCACTGTGATTTTCTTAATGTGTCCCATACATTGATTTCGCTCACAGACTGCGCCATTGTGCGCTAAAAGGGCGGAAACATGTTTTGGGAAGGATGTGAAAAATGACAGCTGTACTGCCCATAAGAGGTGTGGAAAATGGCAATTTGAAAATCTGGGTGAAAATATTGAAAGTGCAAACTTACGAGCTTGCGTGGGAACTCATAGCAGCACACTTTCGTAAAACAGTCATTTTAGAATTTTTCACCACATTTCAACACAACCATTTTAAGACCTCTGCTCATGAACAGTGTCACTGTGATTTTCTTAATGTGGCCCATTCATTGAGTTCGCACACCGACTGCGCCATTGTGTGCTACATGGACGGAAACACGTTTTGACAGGATGTAAAAAATGATAGCTGTACTGCTCATGAGGAGGTGTGGTAAAATGGCAAAGTTGAAAATCTGGAGTGAAAATATTGAAAACTCTCAAACTTACACGCGTGCGTAGGAACTGCGCAACGCACGCTCGTAAAACAGTCATTTTTAGGAATTTTTTCACCAAATTTTCAACATAGCCATTTTAAGATCTCTGCTAATGAACAGTGTCACTGTGATTTTCTTAATCTGTCCCATACATTGAGTTCGCACACCGAATGCGCCATTGTGCACTACATGGGTGGAAACACGTTTTGGGCAGGATGTGAAAAATGATAGCTTTACTGCTCATGAGGAGGTGTGGTAAAATGGCAATGTTGAAAATCTGGGTGAAAATATTTAAAATTCGCAAACTTCTGGCGTGGTAGGAACTGCATAACGCTGCCGTTCATCAAACAGTCATTTTAGGAATTTTTCACCAAATTTTCAAAGTAGCCATTTTAAGACCTCTGCTAATGAACAGTGTCACTGTGATTTTCTTAATGTGCCCCATACATTGATTTTGCACACAAACTGCTCCATTGTGCGCTACATGGGCGGGAACATGTTTTGGGCAGGATGTGAAAAATGACAGCTGTGCTGCTCATAAGGAGGTGTGGTAAAATGGCAATGTTGAAAATCTGGAGTGAAAATATTGAAAATTCACGAACTTACAAGCGTGCATATGAACTGCTCAACGCACACTCGTAAAACAATCATTTTTAGGAATTTTTTCACCAAATTTTCAACATAGCCATTTTAAGAGCTTTTCTCATGAACAATGTCACTGTGATTTTCTTAATGTGTGTAATACATTGATTTTGCACTCCGTCTGCGCCATTGTGTGCTACATGGGCGGAAACACATTTTAGGCAGGATGTGAAAAATGACAGCTGTACTGCTCATAAGAAGGTGTGGTAAAATGGCAATGGTGAAAATCTGGAGTGAAAATATTGAAAATTCTCAAACTTACGCGAGTGCGTAGGAACTGCACAACACACGCTCGTAAAACAGTCATTTTTAGGAATTTTCACCAAATTTTCAACATAGCCATTTTAAGACCTCTACTAATGAACAGTGTCACTGTGATTTTCTTAATGTGTCCCATACATTGATTTCGCACACTGACTGTGCTATAGTGTGCTACATTGGAGGAAACACATTTTGGGCAGGATGTGAAAAATGACAGCTGTACTGATCATAAGGAGGTGTGGTAAAATAGCAATGTTGAAAATCTGGAGTGAAAATAATGAAAATTCGCAAACTTACGAGCGTGCATAGGGACTCATAGCGCGCACTAAGTAAAACAGTCATTTTAGAAATTTTTCACCACATTTCCACACAGCCATTTAGGCCTCTGCTAATGAACAGTGTCACTGCGATTTTCTTAATGTGTCCCATACTTTGAGTTTGCACACAGCGACTGCGCCATTGTAACGCTCAAGTGAAACAAGTTTTGTGCAGGATGTGAAAATGACAGCAATACTGCTCATGAGTAGGTAATGGTAAAATGGTAATGTTGAAAATCTGAAGTAGAAAATTTTGAAAATTCTCAAACCCTCTGACGTCACGTGGATCTGCATAACGCTGCGCTTGAAAACAGTCATTTTAGAATTTTTCACCAAATTTTCAACATAGCCATTTAGAGCTTTGCTCATGAACAGATTCACTGCAATTTTCTTAATGTATCCCATACATTGATTTCGCACACCGACTGCGTCATTGTGCGCTACATGGGCGGAAACATGTTTTGGGCAGGAAGTGCAAAATGACAGCTGTACTGCTCATAAGAAGGTGTGGTAAAATGGCAATGTTGAAAATCTGGAGTGATAATATTGAAAATTCGCAAACTTACGAGCTAGCGTAGGAACTGCGCAACGCACGCTCGTAAAACAGACATTTTTGGAATTTTTTCACCAAATTTTCAACACTGCCATTTTAAGAGCTCTGCTCATGAACAGAGTCACTGAGATTTTCTTAATGTATCCCATACATTAAGTTTGCACAACGACTGCGCCGTTGTGCGCTACATGGGCGGAAACACGTTTTGGGGAGGATGTAAAAAATGACAGCTGTACTGCTCATGAGGAGGTGTGGTAAAATGGCAAAGTTGAAAATCTCAAGTGAAAATATTGAAAACTTTCAAACTTACGCGCGTGCGTAGGAACTGCGCTACGCATCATCGTAAAACAGTCATTTTTAGGAATTTTTTCACCAACTATTCAACATAGCCATTTAAGATCTCTGCTAATGAACAGTGTCACAGTGATTTTCCTAATGTTCCCTACATTGATTTCACACACTGACTAAGCCATTGTGTGCTACATGAGGCGGACACACACGCTTTGGGCAGGAAGTGAAAAATGACAGCTATACTACCCATAAGGAGGTGTGGTAAAATGGCAATGTTGAAAATCTGGAGTGAAAATATTGAAAATTTTCGAACTTACAAGCATGCATAAGAACTGAGCAACGCACTCTCGTAAAGCAGTCATTTTTTGGTATTTTTTCACCAAATTTTCAACATAGCCTTTTTAAGAGCTCTACTCATGAACAGTGTCACTGTGATTTTCTTAATGTGTCCCATACATTAAGTTTGCACACCGACTGCGCCATTGTGCGCTACATCAGCGGAAACACGTTTTGGGCAGGATGTGAAAAATGACAGCTGTACTGCCCATAAGGAGGTGTGGTAAAATGGCAATTTTGAAAATCTGGAGAGAAAATATTGAAATTTCACAAAATTACAAGTGTGCATAGGAACTGCGCAACGCACACTCGAAAAACAGTCATTTTTAGGACTTAATTCACCAAATTTTCAACATAGCCATTTGAAGACCTCTGCTAATGAACAGTGTCACTGTAATTTTCTTAATGTGTCCCATACATTGATTTCGTACACTGACTGCGCCATTGTGCGCTACATCAGCGGAAACATGTTTTGGGCAGGATGTGAAAAATGACAGCTGTACTGCCCATAAGGAGGTGTGGTAAAATGGCAATTTTGAAAATCTGGCGAGAAAATATTGAAATTTCTCAAAATTACAAGTGTGCATAGGAACTGCGCAATGCACATTCGTAAAACAGTCATTTTTAGGACTTAATTCACCAAATTTTCAACATAGCCATTTGAAGACCTCTGCTAATGAACAGTGTCACTGTAATTTTCTTAATGTGTCCCATACATTGATTTCGTACACTGACTGCGCCATTGTGCGCTACATGGGCGGAAACACTTTTTGGGCAGGATGTGAAAATGACGGCTATGCTGCTCATAAGAGGTGTAGTAAAATGGCAATGTTGAAAAACCTGGAGTGAAAATATTGAAAATTCACAAACCCACAGAGCGTAGGAGCTGCGCAACGCACGCTCGTAAAACAGTCATTTTTAGGAATTTTTTCACCACATTTTCAACATAGTCATTTTAAGACCTCTGCTAATGAACAGTATTACCATGATTTTCTTAATGTGTCCCAAACATTGATTTCACACACCAACTGCGCCACTGTGTACTACACGGACGGAAACACGTTTTGGGCAGGATGTGTAAAATGACAGCTGTACTGCTCATAAGGAGGTGTGGTAAAATGGCAATGTTGAAAATCTGGAGTGAAAATATTGAAAATTCATGAACTTACGAGCCTGCGTAGGAACTACATAGCACGCCTAAATAAAACAGTCATTTTTGGAATTTTTGCACAAATTTTCAACATGGGGTTTTGGACCCTTCTCATGAATGATGTCACTGTCATGGCATTATTCAGGCCTGAAGGTGTTTCGTGCACACAGTGACTGGAAATCACCCTTCAGGCCCGAATACATCCATGACAGTGACATCATTCATGAGAAGGGGTCCCAAAAATCCCATGTTGAAAATTGGAGCAAAAATTCCAAAAATGCCTGTGATATGCAATAAAGTTGAAAACCCTATCTAGCCCATTATACAGCTTACTGGTATTTCCTCAGTTCGCGGTTGGCTTTGAAGAAGTGCAGACGTGTTCCCGGTCCACCGTTGATCATTTCGCCAAGCTCCGGAGGTAAGTATAGGGTGAGGGGGGTGTGGGGAGGCAGAGTACACAGTGGGTGGGTGCAGGTTGTGGGAGGGGGCGGGGAGACTGCGTGGGACGGTTTTTAATTTACAGGGTTTTTTTTTTATAATTGATGACAGGGGACCTTTGCCACACTGGGGTGGTCTCCCAGTGTGGCAGAAGATGGCTGGGGGGCCGTGGAGCCGACAGAGGATTGGGCACCCCGTCGGCTGACAACATGGGATGTTTGCCATGCTGGGGTGGGCTCCCAGCGTGGCAGAAGATGCTGGAGGGGCTGTGGAGCCGATGGGGATTGGGCACCCCTCAGCTGACAATGCGGGACATTTGCCACGCTGGGGTGGGCTCCCAGTGTGGCAGAAGATGGCTGGGTGGCGTGGAGCCGGCAGAGTTGGGCACCCTGACGCAGATGGCCTGGGACATTTGCCATGCTGGGTGGGCTCTAGCATGGCAGCATAGATTTGAGTCGGCGTGACGTGGTGCTGATGTGGCGACAGCGTGGTTTTTGAAGAGAAGACCACCGCTGTCATACACATGGTACACGTCCGATTGGTGCAGGACTGCCACGCCTGCTCAATGGAGCAGGGGATTGCAGGGGAAGGGCACACCTCCAAAGTGTCCCATTCTCCCAAGACGTTCCTTGCGCATGTGTGCAAGCAAACATAACAAGGGACACTGAAACTGACTTTATGTAAAAAAAAAGTTTCAGGTGGTCTCCTGCACATCATCAACAAAGGGACTGTGGGACAAGCAGAGGCCATAAAAGTAGCCTAGATGGGATCCCCCAGAGGCAAAAAGTGGCCAGACACAATTGAGATCAAAAAACTCACACAAGCTGGAAAAGGAATGCCAGGAAGTGTCAGGATGAAACAAAAAATGAATTCATGTTAGTAGGTTTTTTTTCTGGATTTTAGGTGTGCTACTCCTTTAACTACAGTAGTAATGGCTAATGGATAATGGCTAAGAACAAGTTTCAGAATGTATGTCTAATTTATTATCATGTCATAGTTTCCCTTTAACCCCACTGATGAATTACAAGGGTTAAAATAAAACATGTTTATTACTAAGGGTAGCCATGTTAGACAGGACAGGGGTATTGATGCATAATTCAACAGTATGATCGCAAATTACACAGTGGAGGTGCACATGCAATTGCAGTACATCTGCAATGGGTAATAGTGAGGTAAATAAGATGGGGACAAAAAGATTACCTGAGACACTAAGGCCTTTAATAATCTAATAAAGAAATTATTTAAAGACACATAGGCATCAAATTGTGAGTGTTAGGATGATCTACTTTCTAAAGATATAAGTAGAAGTGTTAGACACTAAGTTTTTGGTAACTTGAACAACTCAAAGGGAACATACTATGCAAAAACATGGTCATTTAATTGTTGAATACACTAAACGAGATAAAGTGAGAATGTACAGTATGCGATAATTAAGTCTTGATTCCTGCTCATATGTGTTTATGCCTCCAGTGAAGACAACTTGTCCTTTTTCCATTGCCTGGCACAAGGAATAGCAGACATGGACTGCTAGACAAAGAGGCTTCCCACTAAAGGGCAGGCCAGATTGTCCAGAGACCTAGCCAGGAATGAAGACAGTAGGGGGAAGGGGGACTGAGGACAGGGAAGGGAGAGGGATATGACCTCATAGGAGGGTCATATGACCATCCTGGGGCTTGCTGGCCATTGGCTAGGGAGGTGCCAGATGGGGTCCTGATCTCAGGGTCATAGGGGACTGCCAAGAGCCATCAACCCACAGTAAGCCCTCTTTCTTGCTGTAGAATTTGAAGTCATCCTACAGCACATCATTGGCTTTAAGGTAAGGCACTAAGGCTTGGGGCCTTTCTCCCAGGAGGCACCCAGGCTGGCAGTGTGGGACCTTGGATTGTTGTTTTTGGCACACTGTAAATGTCATACAGTTTGATTGGTGGATGACTTTTTTAGCAGTACAAAGAAATGGTGTGGCTTCTAGGCCAGGCATTGGGGCTTGGGGTGGGAGTTGTGTTGGACTCAGTGTAAGAATGATGGACCTTTTTGTTTGTTTAGTACTGAATTCCTGCTGGCTTTGGTAAAACTGATGAGGTTATAGCAGGAGTGAGATTGATTCTGTGAGGTGTGCTCTCACAGATTGGTGTTGCCACTGGCGGGTCAGAATGACTTCAGAGCATGGAAGGGAGCAAGCAGTGTGGCTACCTTGCTAGGGAGAACATGAGGAAGTGGATGGTTGCGAGAGCAGTATCGTGCATCTGGCACGTCAGGCATTTGCATTTAAAAAAAATTAAAAAATAAGAGGAAAGTGCACGGTTTTTGAATGGACAATTGCGAGCAGCAGAATTGAGCAGCCAGAGGGTTGGCAGTACCAGATGGGTGCATGCCATGGGAGTAGCGGCGTGGTACAGAGTGAGCGCACAAGAAGGTTGTGGCAGGGTTTTTCCTTTACATGCTGGTTTGAGTGATTGGGCAGAGAGCGTGCCATGGGCCCACCTAGGTTAAGCAAGCAAGCAGCAAAAAGGAGCACTGCATGGTGTTCAAGGTGAGGCAGCAAGTTAGCCATGGGAGAGGGAGCAGACAAATGGGCATGAGAGCCAACAGTAAGGCTGAAGAGTCAGGCCACCGTATATGCAGGAATCATATTAAGGTCGGCCTACCTCCTTGTTTGTTGAGGTTAACAAAATGGTGGTTGTCTGTAGTGAAGACAGGATGTTTGCTATCATGCCATCGATAAGTGGTGGGGATCAATGATCACAGTTTGTTGGCGTCTAGAGCTAGATGGGTATGGTGTTTGTGGCCGTGGGATTGGATGCCTAGCCACATGGCGTGGATGCCATTTTGAGGGTGGGCATTCACCAAAACAACAGGGCCTGAAGCTGCTGGAGCATGAAGGTCACAATGCAAGGGGGTTGGGCAGGACAGGCCACATGGCGAGGTCACCTTGTGGAGGAAAGGCGAGCAGTGAAATGAGGGCCTCGTATGAGGGGGCCTGGAGCACTGAGCCAAAAGCCAGGATTCAAATGGGGAGCATTGTGCATGAGAAGGGTACCTGAAGCTCGGTTCTGTTGTGTGGGGCAAGGTCACATTGGGCGTATTCATAAGGCTTACAGCACAGCAGCAACAGGACAGGATGTCTCCAGGACTAGCACGGTATCGACGGTCCACAGAAATAGGACAATAGGAGCTATAAGTCACGGTTATTTATGGCCGACTTCAATTTATGCTGATTCATGGGAGCTCTGATGCCAGTTACAGGAACGGGATAGACTATGGTGCTAGTTGTAGGCGTGGGGCCGGGAGGCCCAGCCACAAGGCCAGTCCCCAGTTGGAGCTGAATTGCATCATGTGGGCCCAAGCGGCTGCCATTTTAGGGCCAAAGAGTAGTGGACAGAAGTGCAGGGGGGCTGAGCGTGGGGAACATTGTATCAAAAGATGTGGGCCGCACCCTTGCAGAAAGCCAGGCCCCAGAGTGGGGGGCTCGAAGGCATGAACACATAGGAGGCCATCATCAGAGACTAGAGAGAGGCCAAGCACACAGGCATCTCTCCAAGGGGAAGGGACAGTGAGGGGTGTGCCCCAGCACAGGGGCTACAGGAAAGGAAGTAGGGGGCAAGCCCCTGGTGGTGCTAGTAGCCTGGGTGCCCCCTATAACAGGTGACAGTGGACAGAGGGAAGGCCTGAGAGTGACAGAGGCAGCTGATGATGGCTGCAGGACATGCACATGGTAAGAGGCTTAATAGGCAGCCCTCCAACGAACAAGGACACATGATGCGTGCGGCATGCTCGGAGCAGGGACCTCGGATGGTAAAGGGTACAATGAGCTATGACCCAGAAGCAACAGAGTGAGGCCTCCATCGTGGCAGGGGAGCATTGGGGTGACTGGATTCGATGGTCCGATGGGGCTACGGGTGGCGAATGGTAGGTCAGATGGACGAGTGATCATCTGGTGTTTTTTTACTCTGCAGACTAGGTATGGGAGAATGAGAATGGTGCCTAAGAGAACACCTGTTTCCAGTGTGACCATGATGGCAGAGGCTGCAAAATTGATGACTCAGATGACGGAATTGATGGAGGCAGCAAAGAAAAAGGAAGCAGAGGAGAAGGCTCAGAAGAAATGGAAGGAACAGGGCAAGTCGTCCGGGTCTGGGAAGCCCAACAAGAGACCGAGGAGGGTGGGACCAAGCCCACTGGCGATGCCTGGCGGGCCAAGACCATCTCGGTGCTGGTGGATCTGCAGATGGACAGTGGAAAGGAGGATGTAGACATGAATGATGAGACTAGTTTAAAGGAATATATTGAGGGTTGTTAGGGGACATGGGGGTGGACAGAGTAGCGAAAATGGAGAAGGCCTTGCAGGCCAAAAAAAGGGGGAGCCCAACCGGACAAGGGGGGGCTGACACCCCAGGGGAGGGCGAAAACCGTACGATGGACTGCCTGGTTTCACACTCAGCGACCATGTGCCATCCTCGATTAAGGACAAGATATGGAAAGGGGAGTATTTCGACATCTTCGGTTTGGTAAACGAAGAGACAGCACAAAAAGTATGAACAGAGGGAGTCGGTAGGCAAGTAGGAGATGGCAGTGGCTTTGGCAGTGGTGGGGCACAGAACAGAGGAGACAAGGATCAAAGGGAAGAGTTTGGACATGTGTCAGTCAGGTTTCCTGATTTACAGCGCTTTAGTGTTGGAGAAGCAACCGGAGCTGGCAATTCCACTCCTGACTTATATGGCAATCATCAGGGATGCATATAAAGTGAGACTGGGTTTCGGCTGGCTCAAATACAATGAGGCCTTCCAGAGGAGGATGGGGGTGAAAGGTCGGCCTGCAGTGGGATTGTACCCATGTGGAACTATAGGTAAGGACTCTATCGGGGCCAGCGTCGGTCCAAGTGGCAGAGCAGGGGAAAAGAGCAGGGCTGGCTTGGGCACAAAGGCCTGCTGGGCATTTAACAGGGCTTCATGCTCATGGCCCAGCTGCAGGTTCAAGCACATCTGCTAAAGGTGCAGGGGGTCACACCCGGCCATGACATGCAGGTGGTAAGGCAGCCTCCAGAGCAGCCTTCTCAGAGCCAGCAGGGGGCATGTTTGGGGATGGGGGCCATGGGATGGGAGGGTACAACACCAGCTATGGCTGGAGCTAGTGCAGAACACTGAGAAGGAAGGTGGGGCTATGGCCTGGCCCACACCCCCATTAAGTGTTGGATAATGGAGGCATGGACAAAGGATTACCCCAACAAAAGCGGGGTGGAGTTACTGAGCTCAGGGTTTAAAAGGGGTTTCTCACTGGGTTTTGAGGGTGAGAGGGTTGCAATGTGGGTTAAGAATTTGGGTTCAGTGAGAGGCAGAGAGAACATGGTCTGGTGTAAGATTCTAAAGAGGGTCAGGGCAGGAGGGTGGAAGGCCATTGCAAAGCCCCTACTGCGAGCAGTTCTCTTGGTGTCACCCTGGGGTAGTACCCAAGAAGCAAGCAGGGGAGTTTCAACTCATATATCACCTGTCCTACCTGCTTGAAGGGTCGGTGAATGGGGGGATCCCAGAGTCATTAAGCATGGTTTCTTATGCATCACTGGATCAGGCAATAGAGCTGATCTGGGCAGTGGAAGGGGCCTGGTTGGCAAAGACGGACATTGAATCCACATTCCAGCTTTTACCGGTCTGCCCAGCCTCGTAGGTTTCCAGTTTGAAGGTGGCCTGTATTTTGATAAAGCAATGCCCATGGGTTGCTCAGTGGCATGCTTCACATTCGAGACATCCAGTTCATGGATCCAATGGGTGTTTGGGCACCGATATGGGCACAAGAGGGTAGTCCACTACCTGGACGATTTCCTGCTAATTGGGGCCAGCCTAGTGGAAATCCAGGGGATATTGGAGGATTTTAGAGACATGTAGGGACCATTGGGATTCCCTGGCAGCAGGAAAGACAGAGGCCCAGCCTGCAGGCTGGAGTTCTAGGGACTGAGGTGGACAGAGCAAGAGCGTTTCTGGATGCCGGGGGACAAGGTATCGCGCTTAAATGGTTTGCTAGCTTTGGTAGGGGGGAGGAGGAGGGTGCTGCTGGTACAGGTACAACAGCTACTGGGGCACCTTAATTTTGCTTACAAGGCCATAAGCCCAGACAGGACTTTCACAAGACAGCTGGGGAGAGCCACAGGTAGGGAAAAACAGCCCCACCATTGGGTGGACATCAGTAGGGGTGTGCGGGACGATTTGCGGATATGGGAATTGTTCTTAGAATCATACAACGAGGTGATGTTCTGGCAAGAGGACTGGGCCTCAATGTGGAAATGTAGCAGTACACAGATGCGGCCAGAGGGTTGGGATGGGGCCTACTTTCAGGGTGAGTGGGTCTCGGAGGATGGCGGCCCAGTGGCAGGAGTGGGGATGGACAAGGACATCACATTCCTGGAGATATTCCCAATCTGGGCTGCATTAGAGATGTGGGGCGACAGGATGGTGGGGCAGCGCATCACATTCTGGTGCGATAACAAAGGGGTGGTGGAGGTGATTAACAGACAGAGCGGGTGCACGGAGTCAGTGGAGTGGATATTAAGGCACATGGTGCTGCTGGGACTGCGCCTGAACCTGTCTTTTAAAGCACAACACATCAAAGGTGCTAAGAATGAGGTGGCTGATTGTCTTTCTCGTTTGCAGATAGAGTGGTTCCGGGAGTTGGCACCACATGCCCACCTACCCAGACCAGGGTCCCACAGTGGGTGTGGGAGATTGGAGAGAAGACCAGGGTTCTCTACAGGGGGTCATGGTCAGCCAACACCCTGAGGGCTTGGCAAGGAGCCTGGGAATGTTTTCAGGCCTTCTGGCTCAGGTGGGGCTGGAGGTGGTGAGCCCCATGCAGCAAGAGCAGGTCATGAGATATGTGGTCAGAAAATGGAAAGAGGAATGGCCCACACCACCATGGTGGTTCGTCTGGTGGGGATTAGCTGGACATGCAGGGATTGAGGGTGGTGGACATGGCAGCTGGCCGGGCCATCTGGTGGATGGTGGCAGGCTGGCAGCAGAGCCAGGGCAGGAGGTGGAATGGGAGAAGACCCATCATGGAAACCCTGCTCACAAAGGTGGTGAAAGCACTGGATAACATCTACAATTCAGTGAGTGAGGCCTGTCTGTTTAAGGTCGTATTCATGGTGATGATAGGGGGGCCTTTCAGGATGGCTGAGGTGGTGGTGCCCAATAAAAGGGTGCCCTCGGGGAGCTTGCGAAGAAGATGTCAGAATGGAGACAGAGAAATTGATAATTTGGCTTCAGAGGTCAAAACAGACCAGATGGGAAAGGGCACCGTACAGATAGGCAGACAGGCAGAGGGGTTACGGTCCAAGCCATGTCGAGTACAGAAGAGGCGGTGCCATGGGACGAGGCACCTGGTTCAGAACTTGGGATGGGTCACCACTGACAGGTTTTCAAGTAGGGGCGGTACTGAAAAGGCATTGGCATTTGTGGAGGAGGACCCCAGGACTTTGCCCTCACTCTTTCAGGATTGTGGCAGCATCAGAAGCAGCTGTGAGGGGGGCAGGGGAAAGTGAAGTCAAGCGGGCAGGCCGATGGACATCAAACTGTTATAAAAGATATGTGAAGTGTTGACAGTGGCTAATAGGTGTCCCCTTTTTCCTTTCCCACAGCAGGTTCCAAGAGGCAAGTCTGGATCGTGGGTCACTCTTTCATATACTGGGCAGAGAAGTTTGCAGCTGCCACAAGGATAGGGTGCAACTTCATCCAGGAGCAGATCACACCAGAGTGCTGTGGAAGGGCCTGACAGGCATGAGGTGGCTGCAGCTGCTCCCTCTGCTGGAGGAGTTTCAGGTGTGCTGGACCGCACCAGATTGTATTATTGTGCGTCTTAGGGGCAATGACTTGGGGGTGCTGCCATGAGGTTCCTTGATGAAGGACGTGATTGAAGATTTGGAGATGGTAAAGAGCTGGTGGCCAAGGGTGGATCTCGGATGGTCTGAAATTACTACCCGGAGGGTATGAAGGGGAGAGAAAGGGCCAAAAGCAATAGAGGTGGCAAGAAAGTGCCTGAATAGAAAGGTGGCCAGGGCAGTGATCGAGATGGGAGGGGCACATCCAGCTTAGGGACATCTCATTTGATCAGGAGGCCATCTACAGGATGGATGGGGTTCACCTGACGGAATCTGGCATGGATCCATTCCTATAGCCATTCAGCAAGCTGGTAGGATAGATTAACATGAAGGGCCTTAAAGGGTAACCCGCAAGGGGGGGAGCCCCATCTTCCATTCACAAGTGGGAGATGGGTCAGTGGAAGGGTTTGAGACAAGGGAAAAGGGGTGCAGGAAGAGGGGAAGGGGTAGGCACCATGGGCTGGGGACAAAAGAACCCAGGTGTGGGAGTAGGGGGAGGGAGAGGATATAGAACTAGGGGGTGGATCGTCGTGTCCACACCTGGTAGAGATGAGTGGTCCAGGTAAGTAAGTGCCAGTTATGGAGTTGAAAGGGGCTGGATTCACGGTGTCCAGACCCAGAACAACCACAGAAGAAGGAGAGGACAGGGGAAGAACCCGAGAGAGAAGCTAGGACTGCTATGTCCTAGAAGCAAGCTTGGGCTGTTATGTCCAAACTGTACATAATAATTGTTATAATGTTGATTGATGTAACTTGATGAATATGAATTGTGCCTTTAATAAACATGCCAGCGAGCATCCAAAAGTGAATAAGTAGTGTCCTCAGTTATTTTCTGGGATGGGGATCCAGGGACAAAGAGGATTGCCACTAAAGGGTAGGCCAGATTGTCCTGGGACCCAGCCAGGAATGAAGACAGTTGGGGAGGCAGGGAGGAACTGAGGACAGAGAAGGGGGAGGGGCTATGACCTCATAGGTAGGGTTGTATGACCATCCTTGGGGTTCGCTGGCCATTGGTTAGCGGGAGGGGCCAGATGGGGTCCTGATCTGGGGTCCTTAGTGGCTACTTAAGGGAATGCAATCCTCAGTAAGCCCTCTTTCTTGCTGAAGAATTTCCCACCCACCCTCCCTGCAAGAAAGAGGAGAGGGGCATGTGGAGAGGCACAGATAGGTTGAGGAACAAGGTGAAGTGTCCTCATAGCTGGGCCTGGCACAGGCAAAAGTGGGGCCGCAGAAGGGCAGCCAGGGCCTAGAGGGCTAGGTGGAGTCCTGCCCGGGTGGATAGGAATGGGGGATGATAAGAGCAAGGGAGGAGAAGGGTTTGGGGAGCAAGGAGGGCAGGCAGAGAGGGAAGGGGTAGGTACCATGGTCTGGGAACAAAAGAACCCAGGTGTGGGAGTAATGGGGGAGGGGGGAAGGATATAGAACTAGGGGGTGAATCTCTGTGTCCACACCTGGTGGGGGGGAGTGGTCCGGGTAAGTGTGGTACCCGGTTATGGATATGAAAAGAGGGGCCGGATCACGGTGTCCAGACCCCAAGAAGCAACCACAGAAGAAGGAGATGACAGGGGAAGAACCCCAAGAGGGAAGATAGGACTGCTATGTCCTAGAAGCAACTTGGGACTGTTATGTCCAAACTGTACATAATAATTGTTAGAATGTTGATTGATGTAAATTGATGAATATGAATTGTGCCTTTAATAAATATGCCAGCGAGTATCCAAAAGTGAATAAGTAGTGGCCTCAGTTATTTCTGGGATGGGGATCCAGGGACAGTGATACTAGAGAGGATATGAATGTCCTTCCTAAAAGATAGGTACTTTGCTAAAAGTATGCCCCTTCACTCCAGGTAATGACACCTGAGGAGCAATCCGATGAGGACACCTATGACACACAAATGTGTAGAACTGTACAATTTATTATAGCCTGAGAAGGTTCTTTACCTGGTGAGATGTGTTTCTTGTGTTTCAGGTCCTCATACTGGGAGTGTTAAATGCATATATATAGAAAGAATGTTAATACCAGATCATGTAATTGGTCCTATTAATCTAATGGTTGGGAAAATACTGTGTTTTTAATGTCTCACACCTAAGGTAGGAAGACTTTAAGGACTGAGTTGTAGAAGAAACATGAGCATACTTTAAAATCAGTCTGGAAAGGGAGTCAGTAAAGTATGACTCTGGGAAGGATATATAGTGTATCTTGTTCAGTGTGAAAACCACAATTATAAAACTGCAATTGCCAAATTGCCGAGTATTTTATAGCACAAGATATAATAGCTCATTGTCTTCTTAGCGCCTGATATAATAGTGATGTTGTAATAACAGCGAATAATGGCCCCACTCAGAATAAGTTCCTGCCACCATAAAAATTTCAGACTGATAAAACAAACTGTCCAAAGAATTAGGCAGGTTGAGCATGGGTGTCCAGTGACTCCAAGCACTGTGGAAGAACTGTTAATACCATCTGAGTTCACCTTGACAACGTTGGGTGAGCTATTCCTAATCTACATTAGTGGTAAGGAGCAGGACCACTTCCTTATGTTTGCCACCAATGCTAACTTGAGATTCCTTACCGAGTGTTCAGATTGGATGATGGATGGGTACATTTAAATCCTGTCCTGCATTCTTTGGCCGACTGTACACTATACATGGCTTGAAGTTAGGGACATGTTGTTACAGCACTTTATGTACTTATGTGCTCCAGAAAATCTACCACCTTTACCAGAGTTTTTACTCGGCTACATTTACTATGCCCAGCACTGGACCCAACCAATGGCATTATGGATTATGAAAAATCTGCCTGGAAAGCTTTTTTCATCTGCTTACCCAAGTATAGATGTCAGGGGATGCTTTTGCTATTTTGCACAAGTGGTGTGGTGTAAGATACAGAAACACCCACTTGTGCAAGAAAAGTATTCTACTGACTCAGACTTTGCATTACATCTGCGCATGCTACTGTCACTGACCTTTGTGCCAACATCCGATATTGTCAGTGTATTTGAAGATATGAGAGAGTGGAAATCATTCCAAACAAATGAAAAGATGCTACCACTACTTGACTATTTTGAAACCAAATGGGTTGGTAGACTGAGGGGACAATCTGGTCGCAGACAAGCTGCTTTCCTCTGGAGCAGTGGAACTGTCATGGATGGACAATGCCAGAGGTCGGGCCTGCACTAATAATGCAGTGGAAGGCTGGCATCATGTCTTTAACAGCTGACTGGATGCATGTCACCCTAGTGTGTGGAAGCTTATTCAGTGCCTCCAGGAGGAGAAGATGACCGAAGTTAAAACTCGAGCAGATTGTATCTGGGGCAGTCGGCAGTGGCGGTAAATGGAAATACAAGGACAGTAATGAACGGGTTTCAGGCAATTGTGTCACAGTATGAAACATTCAGCCGCTATGACTTTCTGAGAGGAATTGCATACAATTTTCAATTCCAAGTCTGAGGCATGTAATATTTTCTGCTCAGCAGGAATAGTGTGACTTGATCACACAACTACCACCGCTCGCATTAGCACAAAACTGCAACTGCAATTGCATCTGACATCTTTTCTTTTGATTTGGACTTTGTGGTAATATAGATTTTTTTTAGCTTTTTTTGTAGTGGAATAAAATTTGTAGCATTTTCTTTTAATTTAGCTGACTGGGTTTGCTCTTAATTCGGTTGATTTGTCTTTTTTATAAGCCAAAGTCACTATTTTGACATGCTTCAGAGTCTGGCAGTTGATGTTGATGTTAGATTCGCCTAAACTTAGCTTACTGTCTGAGTTTCGGGTCTATGGTCGCCTTTTGTGCCTATTGAATGTCGCCCGCCTAGGCAGTTATATGGAAGTTGCTGTTAGTGTTCCAGTAAGTCTATTTGGATTCTCGGGTCTATGGTCGCCTTTTATGCACATTGCAATTATTGTGCACACATTGGCGGGCAAAATCGATATTTGTGCATTGTCGCCATTTTCTGGCAGTCGCTAGTATTTTTGCAATTTTGCAGTCGCAATTTTGCGGTCACTATTATAACGGGTAATTGTTTATTTTGGGGCCAGGTTATGGCATGTGTATCTGCTAAGAAAATGGTCTAAAGAAAGAGAAAGTACTACTGATCACAAAATTGAGAGAAATGAAAGAACTACATAAGTAATGGAAGTGAAAACCCAGAATATTTTTTTTTTAATAGTTGTTTAACCAGGACTAGTGCACTAAGCTGAAAGCATTTTTACAGTTGCGACCTGGGAGCAAAGGGAAGTTAAGTGACTTACTCAGGGTCACACAGTATGCAAGTGGAAGCTGTGGGATTCATATCCTGGTGTGGTCTGCTGGACGTCACCAGATTTACAGCTCAGAGCCTTAAACCACTGCACTATACTGCCTCCCGATTCAAGACAGTTCCTGGGGAACAGCAACAAAATAAATATAATCAGTTCCCAGACATGGAATTTGCCATGTTAAGAACTAGACAAGTCAACTGGAATCACGAAGTGAGCAGGACATCTGCTTTCTTTCAGATTAAAGAATGTAAGTGTAGGATTTAAAATTCATGGGGCAATGATGGATGGTCCCTGTCATTACTGTCAATACTGAACAAACTCAGATCAATAATTTCTTGGAATACTACATCTCATTTCATATCCCTAAATTTGAAGTCTTGACAAAATCTGGCATTTTTAAGGAATCTGGACTTTCCTATGATAATGTATGGAAACAATCAGGCTTGCCAATGCATGAAAACAGACAGGTAAGAAACTTGTATTCAGTGTTTGGGGCACTTTGAGACTTAATCTTCAGGGTGAGTATAATAGAAAGCCCTAAAACCTGGTGTGTGACTGGTAAGTCGAGCATGAGAGGCTTAGTGCCTTCTAACAAGAGCACTATAGAGACTCCCTTCCCATCGTGTCCCATAACACCGGTGTAACAGAATGTAAGTGGCACAGTGCAGGAGTGGTACATCTATCTTAAGTCATCTGCTGGAATCTGCAGACAGTCTGCAGTCCACAGGAGACCAGACTTAGGTAGTAGATAACACAGTACTGTGTATGGATATACTGGAATAGACAACTTAAAGTTAACTAGGGGATGGAAGTGAGGTAATAACTAGGTGGTAGGAAGTAGTAGACATTAGAAAGGTAGCAACTGCAAGAAAGGTTGAAAAGGGAAGGTGGGAGACACCCTATCTCTGCTAGGGTAACAGATACATTTCAAGAAGGTAATGAAAGATGTATGAAGTGAAAAGACATAGAAAGGAGGCAGGAGGGTACTGAAAAAGTTCAAAAGGCCAAACAGACTGAGAAAAATTATAAAAAGAAAAACAAGCATGACAATGGTACAGTGCATTGTGTATGGAGCCACAGACTTTCAGTACACTTTCTGGACACTAAGGTGCTGCACAATTTCCACTCACCTCTCTAGGTTGTGGGCAGAAGTTGCTGGATGCAGGCAAATTTACACCATTGCAGAGAACCTTCTGTCCCACCCAGCAGCCAGCAAGTCTGCTGTCACTCCCCCCATAGGATGCCTAAGCAGTGGCAGAAAGGTTGGACCTTGGTGGGCTCTGGAGGATGGAGGTGGTTGGAAGGGAACACACTCCTCAGCCTGTACTACTGCACAATTTATTTACTGTGCTGGCAGGATGAGGCAGCTGGGAGGAAGTACCCAAAGCAGTGGGAATGAAGGAATTAGGAGTTCTCAAAGGGAGATTCTAAGGAGGAGTAAGAGGTCCCCAACCAAGGGAAGCAGCTGCTGGTGGGGGACTCTAGCATTAGGGGGACAAACTAGGGAGCAAGGGGAGGGAAGGGAGAGGGAGGTGAAGTGCTTCCCTGGTGCTTTGGCTTGGAGGAATGGAGAGGAGATTTAAAGGACAGCTAGAGTGGCAGGAGATGGGAAGGGGCTAAATGGCATTGTCCACCTAAGGACAAATGACCTGACAAGGGATAGGATAGGGGTTTTGTAGCTTAATTTCAGGAATCTGGAAAGGAGCCTGCAGCAGGTAGCATGAATGGTAACATTTGCCGAGATGTCACTTGTGTATGGCAAGGACACGGAAGAGCACGCTGCACCATGGCTTTTAACAATTTGTGCATATAGAAGAGATTCAGTTACACTAGGGATTGAGGACCAGCCAATGAAGATATGGGCCTCTATTAGGAAGGTGGACTGCATCCTTCAAGAGGACCACAGTCTTTCGTGGGAGGTTTGAATGTTACATGGATCAGCATTTGAACTAGCCAGGAGGCATTTAAACCAATGGAAGCAAATATTGCCTCAACCCAGAAAATGAAGCAACAAGGATGGAGGGCTCAAGGAGAGGAAGCTCCACCAGGGCAGGGGTACAGGAAGACAGGGTAGAGAGAAGGGTAAGAAAGGGGGTATAAATCACAATAAAAATAAGAAAGGACTAAAGGAGACAGGTAATATAGTGGGTGGCTAGGGAAAGGGGGGAATGGAGCATCAAAACCAGCTCATGAAGGAAGGGGAGAAAACAGAAAGGGAGGTGGGGGAGTAGGTATGGAGAGCCATGTGCGCCAATGAGCATAGTCTGGAAAATAAAATTCCAGACCTGGAAATCATGCTAGAAGAGGCTAGCCAGGGTTTGCTGTCTAAAATGAAGTCATACTGCACTGACAGCCATGACTGGGATGTGGCCAAATCAAGGCTATTCTCTGTTCAGGAGAGACAGGGAAGGGAAGAGGGGAGGAATGGTTGTACTATATGTGAGGGACAGAAACAAGGCTATGGATGTGCAGGGGTAGAAAGGAAAAGGAAAAACTACAGGTGATGTAGGTCATACTGAAGACAGACGCTGGGGCTGCTTTCTGTTCAGAGGAGGTATACAGACATCCAGTACAGGGAGACAAGCTGGATAAGCCCCTTGGAGAGGACATCACCAGGAATGCTAATAAGGGGAGGTGCTGTTAGTTGGTGACTTCCATCTGCCAGATGTGGATAGGAGCCTTCCAGCTGTAGCTTCAGTAAGGAGCAGGGCCATCCTTGACTCCCTGAAAGGGACCCTTCTCAGGCAGCTAGTCAACAAAACTTCTAGAAATAGGGAAGTGCTTGATCTGATGCTTACAAGCAGATACAGCATTGCAGATGCCACAGTGGGCAGTCCCTAGGTACAGTAACAGTGATCACTGTGCAGTATGGTTTATCATTAAGATAGGAGAAGCGGCAAACCACATGAGGATGAGGGTCCTGAACATTAGTAGGGCAAATTTTAAGAAATGGGAAATTGCCTAAAACTGCCAATTAGGGGAAATGCCAATGGAGTGATAGAAGAACAGTAGGGGAAATAACAGAAGGCATAATTAAGGCAACCAGCCTCGTGTGAAGAAAGTGAGTAAAAGCAAAAGGAAACAGAGACTGTTTTGGTATTTCAGATATGTGGACACAGTGGTGAAGGTAAAAAGTGTAGCATTTAAGATGCATAAGGAGATGCAGAGAGAGGGAGAGAGGGAGACAGAGAGGTGTGCCAGGTAGAAAAGATGGAAGCAGATAAGGCAGTGAAGGGAGCAAAGGCACAGACCAAGGAAATGGTAGCCAAAAGCAGTACCGTAGGAAGGGTGGGCGGAAAGCCCGCACAAGAAGCCCGAAAGGGCGATTTTTCCACTGAAGCTCATGTTCTATCTTGACTTGCACTGCCACTTCAAATCTTTTTTTTTTAATTTTGGTTCTGTAATTACAAACGACTGTCAGCAGGGGTGCATCTGCGGACCAAGGACCAGCAAGTGGGGGGGGGTCACATGGTTGCACAGTCTACTGCAGAAAATAATAATCATGTTGTACAGTGCAGTGGTGATGCCGAGAAAGAGGAACTGTGAGTGGGCCAGCGCGCCGCCCATTAGTATAAAAGATATGGGCGGAGCATTTGGCACTGAGTGAGAGGCGGTTTGTGTTGGAGACAGGGACAGTGTGGAGCAAGTTGTTGAGCGTACTAGCGTAGAGTAGTAGGCAGTTACAGAAACTAAAAAAAGCGAGAGAGATTCAGAGAGGAGAGATGAGTCATAAGAGACAGAGAAGACAGAAGAGATCCTTGTCTTATATTTTTTTCATCATTTGTGTAATGTAAGCATAAGCAGAATGCACACCACACTAAGTACTCTGTCTCTTGTTGTATATGTAGACAAGACTACTAGTTGTCACTCACCAGTGACAGAGTGTCAGTAGTAAAAGTGATGGCACTGCAGACAAGCAGAAGAGCATACCCAGTGAGCGATGAATATTTTCAAATTAATTTCTGAATCAAACTGTGAGATGATGAGATGGGATCTATGTTGTAAGAGCACAGTGGGGGCACAGGGGATTGATAGTCTCACTCAGGAAGTCAGAAGACAAAGATCTGTTTTGCTTGCCTTTGAATTATTGGGCCTGGGCGGGCCTGTCTCAGAGTTGGCTCTGCTGGCGGATGGGCGGCGACTGTGTAATTCACTTGAACTTCATGCACTGAACTTAGGACTGGGATGGGAGTGAAGATTTTGAAGCAGTTGCCTCAGCCTTGGCCTGACTGCCATGGCACGGGCCATGGCACACCATCCCTTCTGTCCGCCACGTTGTTACATTTTCTCTTCTTTCCTCTTGACCCGTGTCCCTCCTGCACTCCCATTCCATTCCCTTTTGGGTTTTTCGTGTCTTCTCCTTCTGATTCTCCCTAGCTGAGTCATTGTTCCATTCTCACCCTACCTACACCTGTCTTTATTAGAAAATGAGGCCTTGCCTGCCAGTGCCTTGCCTAATTGTCTTGGATGCCATGTGAGGGGATCTGTACAGTTTAGATCATAACATATTAAAAGTTACATGTATCTGGATTGGCTTGGGCTGTGGAGGGGAACTGATGGGAATCAGGGGAATGAGGGGATTTGGAGTGGGGTTCCTTCTGGCTGCAGGGATGCTGACTGGAGCAGTTGGGCTGGCTCAGCTGTACTGGGGGGTGCTGTGCAGGGGTTATTTCCTGGGCAGAGGAGAGGGGCTGCACTGTCAAGGCATACTGAAAACTGTTATAGGCTAGGCAGAATGTTTTTTCCCTAATGACACTTCTCATTGCACCATGGGGCCCCTACACTGTCTCTCACCAGGGCTAACTAAATGGGCCCTTGGGGGAGTCTCAAGCTCAAGCACCCTATCATGCCCTGTTGAGCCTTTTTTTTTTATAGTGCCCCGCCTAGACACTGCTTCTTGGGGACATTACTACATAATGTATCCCATCCCCAACCCACAGCAAGACACCCCCACCAGACAAGCTACCCCCTGCAGCTGCCCCCCCACAAGTCAGGGAAGAGCCAGGAAGCAGAAAATCCACAGCAGAGAACTGCTGCTACAGTGCTGTCCAGGGTCCCACAGTAAAACTTCTGGCAGAAAAGGAAGCTCCCTCCTCCATTTATCTGTGTCCCGACTCACTAGGTCTGCTTGGCTTGCATCCATGAGTATGACAGTTTTATTAATCATTTATAACACTACGTAGACTGAGCGTGTCACCTAAATCTCGGATGTCAGTTGGCGCTTCTGGATCTTGACATCTGACAGTTTCTGCAGTGCTAATACACCATATAAAATACCTGCCATGTTCGTGGTTGCCAACAGAGTATATGAGTCTGAGCTGGGGAAAGAGAGAGGGAGGGTGGACCAGAGGAGCAGCGCTTTGATTTGTATGCCAGAAGTTATACTGTGAGACCTGGACAGCACCATAGCTGCAGTTCATGATGTGAATCTTAGGCTCCTGGCCCTCTCCAGCTGGGGAGGGTAGAGAAAAAATGGGGTGCTTTTCTATGGGGGTCCTGGGCAGGGAGTAATTGGATACAGTCAGAATATTGTTTGGCGAGGGGATGCCACTACAGAAAGAGTGATCCTCTGGAGTGATGCTAGACTTGGGGCTGCATACCTCTCAACTTCTTGCCTCATGAATCAGGGACAAGACTCAAAATAATCAGGGACAAAAACCCAAAATCTTAGACACATGTTATAAATTGGCACTATTCACTCAGAAAACTGATAGAAAAAGGGGATTTGTGTTCATCTGCATTTTCTGAAGAAGAAAAAGTCTGTAACTTTAATGTTTTACATTATTTAGTGATTTTAACCCCCACCCACTGTTCTCTACCATAAAAACCACGACCTTTATGATGGACAAATGCAAATTTTGATGCAAAATTAGGACCGTTAGAGATATGTAGGATTGGTCTAGTTGCAGGGATTGTTCGGGTGCATGGGCGCTGGTCTTGATGTAGGTGGTGGTTCAGCTATAGGAAAGTAGGTGGCTAAGGTGAGTGTGGTGTTGTGGAGGTGTTCAAGCCACATGTAGGATGGTTGGGGCGGAGTCTGCTTAGGGTCTAGAAGGATGGTCAAGCAGTATTGAGTGCTGGAGATAGTCTAGCTGAAAGGAAGAAGGTCGGGGTGGAGGCTTTTCCTTCTGTTAGGTGGTGGTAATTCCACTACAGCGGTAGTGGAGCCTACCATTAGAGCTGAGTGAGTGGGCACAGGGGAATGCATCCCCCTATGTGAGGATTGGTGGTTGTAGGTGGGGTATCTCAGAGGTTTTTGTGTCCAGCACTCGAGGACTGCATCTATGCCACTGAGGTGCCTGTATATGTCCCCATGAGCCAGTCTTGAGGGAACTGTTGGTCAGACAGTTGTCCACAACAATTGCAGCTGCACTGCACACTCTGATGACAGCCAGCCAGCATCTTCGACTCCCACACCTCAGATTCTATGGAGCAAAGATTTCCCTGAAATCAGGGTAGAGAACATATAATAAAAGTATGTTTTCCTTCAAGAAAAGCCCCAAAACTCACCGCAGAGCATGTAAACAACCTAGAACTTCTGGGGCCGCAAGCTGTTTCCTGGGGGTGCAAAATTGAGTCTCTTGCCCAGGGCACCAAAATGCCTTCTCTGGCTCTGGCCAAAGGATAGCAAATGGAGATAAAACTTTCTTCAGGTACATAAGTGAGAACAGGAAATCAAGTGTAGGGATAGTGAGGATAAGGAATGTATCAGAGGGAGACTGCACAGAAGAGGACCAAGACAAAGTAAACATCCTGAACAGGTACTTTTGCTTAGTCTACACAGTGGAAAGAGAGGGGAAGGATCACTCATGAACAGTGGGAACAAAGGGGGAGGGGAGACAGACTCAAGCGCATTTTTCAGAGGAAAGAGCATTGAAGGGACTTGCAGTTCTGAACGTGGACAAGGCTATAGGACTAGATGGGATACACCCAAGGATACTGAAAGAACTCAAGGAGGTGCTGGCTGCCCCACTGATGGCCTTATCAACAGCTCACTGGAATCAGGCATCATTCTGTAGTACTGGAGGAGAGCAGATGTGGTTCATCTAAATAAAAGAAGCAGCAAAGCAGAGGTGAGTAACTATAAACTGATGAGCCTCACCTCAGTGATAAGGAAATTAATGGAAACATTGTTAAAGGAAAGGTTGGTAGAGTATTGTGAATCCAATGGGCTGCAAGATCAAAGGCAACATGGATTCATGGGGAGAGGAGGTCATGCCAGACAAATCTGTTTGGGTTGTTTTGACTAGGTGACCAGGGAAATAGATAAGGGAGGGCAGTGCACGTGGCCAATCTGGACATTAGGGTCTTTGACACTGTTTTGTTGTGTTTTTCTTTACCAGGAGAGACACAGTAAGCTGAGTGCTTGTTTACAAGGTGCGACCTGGGAGCACAAGGAAGTTAAGTGATTTGCTCAGGGTCACACAGTATGCAAGTAGGGGCTGTGGGATTCAAACCCAGGTCTCCAGGTTTGCAGCTCAGAGCCTTAAACCATTGCACTATACTGCCTCCTATTCCACACAGGAGACTGATTAAGTAATTGAGCAGTCTAGGGTTGGGGTGGAATGTGGTGAATTGGGTTAAATGAGTTATAAACTGGTTAATGGATATGCAACAGTGGGTGGTAGTTAACAGCACTCACTGTGATGATGGGAGAGTGACCAGCAGGGTGCTACAGGGCTCAGTACTGGGACTAGACCTCTTCAATGTCTTCATAAGTGGTATTGCAGATAAACTTGTAGGGAAGGTATGTCTGTTTGCAGATCACACCAAAATCTGTAATGGGGTTGACAGTAAGGAAGGGGTGGAAAGAATGCATAGTGATCTTGGGAAACTTGAAGAGTGGTCCAATGCATAACAGCTGGGTTATAATACCAAAAAGTGACAAATCATGCACCGAGGGCCAAGGAACCCAAGAGCTGAGTATATGATGGGAGGTACTGTCAGTCACTAAGCAGGAAAAGGACCTTGGAGTTATCATATCTGATGACCTGAAAGTGGCAGGGCAGTATACTAAAGCAGTGGGTAGGGCCTGTGGGATACATAGGAAAAGGTATTGCCAGCAGGTGGAGGGTGGTGTTGTTGCCACTACATTACTCTCTGGCAAGACCCCACCTGCAGTACTGTGTCCAGTTCTGGAGGCTGTATCTCAGAAAGGGCATAGACAGGGTGGAGGCAATCTAGAGGAGGCCAACTAAAATGGTGCAGGGACTGCACCAAAAGCCCTGCGACAGAGACTGGGGAATCTAAACATGTACATTCTGCATGACAGAAGAGCAAAACAAAAACATGATAGAGACCTGCAAGTACCTCACAGGGTGAATAGGGTGCAGGAGAGAGTCTCTTCCAAATGAAGAAGAGTACCTGAACCAGAAGATATGCAATGAACCTGGAGGGGAGAGGTTAGGAGAGATATGAAGGAAGCACTATGTTCCTGAAAGAGTGATGGTCACCTAGAATAGACAGCCAGCAGAAGTGGTGTAGGTGAAAACAGAAGGGTATTCAAGCATGTGTAACATAGACATGAGGGACTATTATGAAATGGGCAGGGCGGAAGATGGAGGGAAGACCACCAGAGACTACTTAGCATCTGTGAAGACAGACTAGACAGGGACATCTGGGTGGACTGGGTGGGCCAAGTGGGCCTTTTCTGCCAACAAATTTTGTGTTTCTATGTGTTAGACACTTCCTTCACAAGACAGGACATTAGAGAAGCCCAGGGGATATGCCTCTGGGAAGGTTCCAGTACCCAATTACTTTCCAGCAAAATTATACAGGCTGCAGAAGTGAAAGTGTGGAGTTTTGCATGAAACTAGGGAGAGAAGAAAACTAACAGACACTCTCAGACAGTCTACTAGAATACTGCTGGTGGAAGAATGGAAGAATGTTCTCCATTGCTTCAGTTACCACTTTATCTTCATACAGTATAAACACAAATCCACAGACTGTGATTCACATTCAGTAATGGGGAGCTATGCAAGTTCAAAGAGTGGCTAGCCCTGCTATGTCCAATAGATCCAACAGAGAGAAAAACACTGACAACAGTCACTAGAGCTGGTTTATACTAAAAGCTTTGATTGCATATTGCAAAATTAATACAACCAGCAATTGTACCACAGTGAAACTGAAGCATGCCCATGGATGCCCCAGTGCTTTGCTCAACCTAGGCTTCATTGAGGTACAGCTATCAAAGTATAGTTAAGGTTAAATATACAATGGCAGAACAATTCTATGAACCTGATTGGCTGCTGACACGCAGGGGACAGTGATGTTATTAGACAATAACATCACTGTATCTAGACAGGTGCGAATATGACCACAATACATTAAATCATATCCCTCCCAGCTGGACAGCCCTGAATCCCACACAACTCTGCTGTACATTCCCCTGATTCCTGCCTCCTAGCAGGTCACAATACAATCACCACCCCTACCCAAATCTCGCTGTATTTTTCCCCCCCAACTTCAGAAAAAAACAGCAAATTTTTTTGTCAAACACAGTGGTACCTGCTACTATGTGGAACCTCAATGTGTTCAATACCTGCAACTGCCACTCCTTGCAGCTCGATGATTCACATGACGTGCTTGAGAGAGGGACATTCGCAGACAGCTGCCCATTCGACCGAAGATCATGTACCAGTTAAAAATGCCATTTAGCCTTAAAGAAAGCCAACAGTCTTAAATAAATGGCTTTCCTTCCCACTCATCACTGAGATGGTGTCAGCACATATGTACATTTTAGAGCTGTGCTGTACACTTGCTGCAGTGCTCGAACAGATTCTCAGCCACCTAAAAACACTGGACGAAAAACAGAATGTAAAACACTGTTCCCTCAAGAACCATCCACTATTATGTCGAAGACAACTGCTGAGAAAGGCAGAGGGGAGACTCATGTGGCACCAAAACAAAACAAAGCATGAAGACTCAGCAGAAAAGATCATTTTGGAACAGCTCCACCTGGTGCTGTAAGAAATATTCAGACTTTTTTTTCAAAAGCTACCTACACCTAGAAAAATAAAGAAAATATACATATACATTTATGTTTTCCTTGTTCTTTTTAAATTAACAAATGAACCATTGTATAATAGCAATAAGGCACTCCAGGGATGTGTGTTGTTGTGTAATAATGTCACTCATGGGGTGGTGGAAGCACTCGGCTTCACCTCGTGCTTCAACCCACCCCTGGAGTGACATTATTATACAATAACACACACCCTGTCATGCCTTATTGCTTAAATAGTTAATGGCCAGCGACGACATTGTTGCAGTAGTAAGTGCATTGTAAGTCCTATACGCTATTACATTTAATACAAATTCCATATAAATCTTGAAACACTTAAACCGATTAGAAATACAACCCAGCAGCTGTAAAAGAGATCTCAATGCCAAGCACAATGTATGTATGCTGCCTACAGTCAATAAGGACTTCATGTACAATAATGAAAACATTTGTAAAACTGAAATCATCCCTTACAAAAATATAGGTGTGCTGCGTACATGCAGAATGCATGCCACATGCTTAATTGCGCAATGTTTGCATGCGATTCGCATATACAAAGTGAACCTATGCGAACCAGGTCTAGAAAGCAAATTAGGTTTGCATGCTGCAAGCTTGATATTTGTGCAGTAGGTAAGCTGGTGGGAACATCTTCTAAAAATCACATCAGGTTTGCATGTTGCGCTTGACATGAATGCAACAGTTAAACTGGTGTGAACATCATTTAAAAATTACATCAGGTTCACATGCTGCATGTTTGCCATGTGTGCAGCAACTAAGATGGTGCAAATCTCATCTACTGTAAAAGCACAGTTTCTATTTTTCATACTACTGCTAGCTATTAAAGCAATTAAAATACATTTTCACTGATTTCCATTCAAATTAGGTAAACTCATTAATTTGATCGTTTTGCAAGTTGTTTAATGGTTTTTGATTTTGTCATTACATTTCCATTAATAAAGTATTGTTTGCTTAATGCATTACGTACTAGGATATAGTCAGCCAATATCCTCCATCCCGGATGTGTGAAGAGGAGCCTCGTCTGTGTTGTGAAGCCTGACCTTTTGGTTTTGGGCTATACAAATCCCCTATGCATATTTAGTACTACAAATGTGTTACTGCATTACTGATTTGGCTCACTTACTTTCCCTTTGTCATTCTGTATGGAGCATATACACTACTGTCATGCTCAGCACTCTTTGTGCTGAGTAGGGTCTTGGAAGCATGCAACATACCTCACATTTTGCCACTGAAATGAGGGACATGCACAGTCAGAATGAGGACACTAACCCTCACAATGATCAGATTCAGGACGCATCCTGAAACATGTAGATAAAGTACCTCAGAACACAGTGTAAACCATTGTATTTGCTTGTACCGATATTAGCACCTGAGAATGAATTTCTACCATAAAGCAGGGGTGTCACCCGGCATTTGCACCTACATGTAGGTTGCTCTTATGGTGTGGCAATAATGGCATTAAATTTGGATTTAATCTTGCACAATAAGTTCCCCTGGCCTATGTGTGCTCACAATGCAGGTGCACTCCTGGCTCGAATGTGTCTGTATTGTGTTGTTCCTCCCTGTACCTATTAGCAGCAGCACCATCACACACCTTTCCGGCCATCTGTGCTCTGGTCTGAGTGTGCCCATCAACAGGGTGCCAAAATCCCCAATTCACCACCCCTTCCCGAGGTCTGCCCCCTGGAGTTATAATCCATAGTTGGGGGCTTGAGGGGCACAGGCCCCATGGGGTGTGTGGGCACACAGCCCCTCATTAAAGAGGGATTTGAACTTGGACCCTGGTGCCCTAATGATGGGCACACTCAGACAGGTGCCATCCAATGATGGAACCCATCACACATGACGTGAAGGAGCTCCTGCCAAGCAAGATCATATGAGTCCCATGAGTGTGACACTGTCTTCCCACCAGAGAGTAGACAGGTTGCATACTACAGCTTTGAGGAGTCGGTGAGCACTGAACTCTAAATAGTAGTCTTGTGGCAACATATTTTTGTTTGTCTACTCTTATTGAATCTCTGTCTCCCCCTGGTGGCTGAAGGGGCAGAGGGTGACCTAGAAGCTAACTCGAGACTAAGCTACCTACTTACTCAACTTGGTGCACTTCACAAAAAAAACAGCACTGGTCCCCTGCGGCAGAAAGTTAGGCCAAGCAGCAGCCATGACAGTGGTGTGGATGGTCTTCATAGGCCTTGATTTGTGCAGTGCAGCAGCAGCCATGGCAGCAGCCAAGCAAGAAGCAAGTAACACAAGTTGGTAGGTTCGGTTGGTGAGTTGACTTGGTCATGGATCACGTTGGGGGCCTGGGATGGTTGGATCTAGCATCCAGCTTCAGGAAGAAGGACGTAGGAGGAGCGAACTGAAAATTGGGTTGGGTAGAAAACTGGGCCAGGCTGCAGGTTCTGGCCAGATGACCGGATAAGTAAAAGTAAATATTTTTTTAAAGGGAGATTGAGGAAGGACTGAAATATTGATGTGTTTTTCACGTTTCTATGTCTTTGGGCTGCTTTATGACACATATTAGATGGGTACTGAATGGAATGGAGTCAGGGACACAAATCGGGACAAAGTGCCTTTTGTGGGGGTGGGGTTCAGAATATTAACCAGGAAAAAAACTGGTTAGTAACTGGGTGGGGTAAGCCCACATCTGATCCACTGCTCCAGAATATAGACAGATGAATCTTATACCTTTGAATTTTCCTGATTTGCATATCAGTTTTCAGCCACAGCAAATACATTTTACCTTTTAGAGGCATTCCAGACATTCTGGAGCTTGTCACCAAGGGGCTAACTAGCATTTGGCCTCCACTGGTTGTTGGCTTCCCCCTGCTGAAATCTGAAATGGCACCCCTGTCATAAAGTCAAAATTTACAGGACATCCACTGTGTGAGCAGCATGCTTTCCATGAGGGATGGATGAGGAGCAGAGCAGCATTCAGTGGTAAAATGAGGGCTGTCCCTTGCATTCAGGGACAGTTGAGCAGTATGGTATGCACAGACTTTTGGAGCCCCACTATAGTCAGGCTTATGCCCCCCCACCACCAGTGAAGCTGACCTCCACATCTCCATGCTCAAGCACATTATGATATAGGGCAAGGGAGAATGCAGGGGTGTGCATCATTGAAATGAATGGGGGTAATTTTTTATTACTATTTTATACATTATTGATGGTGAGTTGGAGATTAATGAAGCCCACCAATCAACTAACAAGGGCCTTGTTAGTAGAACTGTGTCCTTCATTATTCTCCAACTCACCATCATAATGTATAAAATAGTAATAAAAAAACTCTATTCATTTCGTGGGTAGTCTGTGATATAGGCGCTGGGGAAAGGGCACCTACAATAAGAGTGACCCCTTCTGCAGTGCATTTCAGGGATGGCTAGGTAGGGTAGGGTGACCAGATAGGGGTGGGTGAATATAGCTACTTCCCGATGCTATACATATGCGTGGGGGGGCGCGAGCGCTCACAGGAGTGGACATGAGGGGTTGTGCCACTGCAGTTGCCAAGCTGACCCCATGGTGAGGTGAGTGGGTTGCCGACACTGGTCAGCAGTGTATGGGGTTCGGGTCCATGTGCTGGTGTGTTTTTGTTGCACCTGGCCTAAACCCTTTTTTTTTTATGTATTTACCCCACCAACATGCACCCCTCTGGAGGTGAGAATCCTTCAGTGGGGGTGGGGTGTGGGGGGATTCAGATCCCGCAAAAAACATTAAAAGTAAGTCCCCAGCGCCATTTTCCTGTATGCTGGGGTGTCATAGTGCTAAAAAATGCTTTCAGCATTGTGACTTCATGATAACGGCGATCGCCTTTAGGCTTTCGCCATTATCGCATAGAACCATTTCAAGGGGTATGCCCCCACACTCTGAACCATGGACATAGTCTCTTAAAGACTCCTGCCTCTGACTCTCTAGTAAACAGTTAAGATAATCTTGACACTTATATCTGTACTTGGTGGGTTGTCTGTAGCAGCATGGACGCACCTGCTGCAGTGTGTGTGTGTGTGTGTGTGTGTGTGTGTGTGTGTGTGTGTGTGCATGGGGGGACTGTCCATGTGGGTGGGATTGAGTTATTGCTATTTTTGGTTTTGCTACTTAAAGTCTGTTCAAACTATGGAGAGAAAATAGTAGGAGTACATGCCAGACAGAAGTAATTAAGTAGTTTTGTGGGCAACTGTGCATATTGGGGGTGAGAAGAACCACACGTGTTTCCATTGGTATGTGTGCTACAGTTCAGCTGTACAGCTGAGATGAGAGGGAACAAGAAAACTAAAAAGTTTAAAGAGGCTACAAGCATGCTGCATATGTGCAGAGTTATGCAGATTTGTACTGTAGTACAGTACAAGCGAACCATATGTGTGCAGGCAGTATAGCTTAGTGGTTAAAAGCACCGAACTCCAAACATGGAGACTTGAAGACCTGGGTTTGACTCTCATCAACCCCAACTTGAATGTGATGTGATCCTGAGGAACTCACTTAACTTTTATGTGTGCAGTAATCAGTGAGCACTTGCTTTTTGCACACATGCCACATGCATGCAAACTGTTCCAATTTAACATTAAAAGCATGCATTCAACACTTGCTTGCCACACGCATGCCACATGCTTGCTATCGGTTCAAATTTAACATCTAAATCATGCTTGCAGCATGCATATCACATTGGTAGTTTTATGTGTGCTGCATGAAAACATTTCATATAATTATTTCTGTAAGGGATAGGAGCATAGGAAAATATATATTTCTGCTAAACACATGCATGGCAGAAAGTGAACCCACAGACAGAAGCTATGACTAAGGTCACATACGCTACATGATTATCCACTTGATTAATAGGCAACAAATACTGTAGTAGGGATATACTGTACATGATGCAGGACACCAGGATAGTGGAATAAAAAAAGATAGAAAGATGTCCCCAGGCCATCTGCAAAAGAACAGAAAATGATTAGGCAGATCTAAAATAATACCTTATTTCTCTTGACATACAAGGTCCAGATATTCAAAGGACATGCACCGGTACAACTCAGTTGCATATGGACATCTCAAAATGCACTCCTGGGCCACATTCATAGGGCAGAGATGCCCCAAGCAATTCTGGATGTGCAGCAGCACATAGATAATGTATGCGGCGCATCCAGAGGGGCATTACCTTGCATATGTGACACATCTCAATATTCAGCCAAGATTTGCTGCATAGCTACCCATACATCTCAGAGATATGCTGCAAAACATTAGGCATAGGAGAACCACGCCTAAGTCATAGCCACCCACAGGCAGGCTGCTGTACTGCTCAGTGCAACACAACAGCCGCCAGCCCATGGGTGGCTACCACCGCAGCCCCAATCATGTAATAAAAGAAGGATGTCCCTTACACCTGGTAGCACAGTGGTAACCAGCACCCATCCCCAAACCCTGACCGTGGTTAAAAAAGAAACCCCAACCCCCCAGTAGTCTAGTGGTCCCGCTCCCATTTCAAATCTCTGTTTAGTTTAAAATAGGTGCCATCATACTCCCTGGTGGTCTAGTAGTACCCTCCATTCAAATCCCCATTTAGTTTAAAATAGGTTCCATCATTCTCCCTGGTATTCTAGTGGTACTTCCCTCTTGTTCTATGAATCCTCTTTAGTTTAAAATAGGCTCCATCGTGCTCATGGTAGTCTCGTGATATCCCTCCTCCATTCTCAAATCTGATCACAGGTAATATGTAAAACCCCAGTATCCCTGGTGGCCAGTGGACACTCCACTCCCCCACCTACTGTGGTACTCACACCTCACCAAACGCCCCCCATTCCAGACTGGCTACGCAGCCACAAAGTTGGCAGGCAGCACATCCCTCCACATACTGCCACAGTTACCCACTGACTGATCTGTCAGTGAATGACAGTGTACTGTACACCTGTAAGTTCATTGGTAGACACTGTCGCCCAATGGGCTTGCAGTGTGTACTGTACACTTTCATTTGCAACTTCGACACAAAGTTGGGAATGAAAGTATACAGAACACATGACAGTGTCTACCAATGGGTTTACAGGTGTACAGCATGCTATCATTCACTGACAGCTCAGTCAGCAGGCAGCCGTGGTGGAGTGTGTAGGGGTGTGCTGCCCACCGACTCCATAGCTGAGTGGCCAGTCTGGGATGGGGGAATGGGCTGGGGTGTGGGTACCACAGTGGGTGGGGGGGGGTGGGAGGGTCCAATGGACCACCAGGAATACTGGGATTTTATGAATTACTCCCATGCATCAGGTTCTGAATGGGAGGGGGTTTCGCCAGACTACCAGGCAGTATGATGGAGCTTATTGGAAACTAAATGGAGATCTGGAATGGGAGGGGGGCCACTATACCAGGCAGTATGATGAAACCTTTGTAGGCAAATGGGGATTCTGAATGGGAGGGGGGGCCACTTGACTACGGGGGTTCAGGATTTCTTTTATAACCATGGTCAGGGTTCAGGGATGGAAGGTGAGTACTGCTGGACTACCAGGATATGGAACACATTCTGCTGTATTACACGATCAGGGCAGGGGGTACCGCTGGACTACCAGGGATATGGGACACGTTCTGCTTTATTACACAATTGTAGCTGAGCTGGGGCCACTAGACTCAACAGGGGAAGGGATGATTTATTTTATTATACACTCAGTGATGGGAGGGGGGACCACTAGACTACCAGGGAAACCATTTCTTCGGGTTTCATTTGCATGATGTGGTCTTGCTTGCAGGACACCCGGCTCATCCTGCCAGGCATATCCCTGCACAGGACATGCAAATGGGGTCAAAATGACCTACAGGAGAGACAGAGAGGGGATAAGAGGGAGAGGAGTGACTCTCTATGTAAGGGAAGGGATAAAAGCAACAGAACAAAAGAGTAAACAGGGAGGAGAGGAGGCACTGTGGTCACCTTAGAGACTGGAAATGGCACCACAATCTGCACAGGGAATGTATACAGACCCCATCTCAGGGAGGAATGGACAAGAATATGGTAGAAGGCATCCTTAGGATGGCAGAGAAAGGAGATACTGTTGATGGGGACATGAATATGCCATAAGTTAACGGAAGCACGCTTGCTGTAACCACATCCAAGAGCAGGGCCATTCTCAATGCCCTACAGGGGGCATGCCTCAGACAGCTGGTTTTGGCACCCACTTATGAGAGAGCAATCTTAGACATCATACTCTCAAATGGGGACAGTGAGAGGATCTCAGATCTAGAAGGGGTAGCCATCTGGGAACAAGTGACCACCAAACAGTGTGGTTCACGATAAACTCAGCTACAGAGTCAAGCCATACAAAAGTGAGGGTACTGGACTTCAGGAGGGCTGACTTTGGCAAGATGGGAGAGTGCCTTAGAAAAGCACTAGCAAACAGGCTAGAAGGAGGGGTGGAGCAACAATGGGGAAACATCAAAACTGCCATTACAGAGGCAACAAGCCTTTGTGTGAAGCAAATAAACAAATGAAAGAAAAAGCCACCATGGTTCTCAAAAGAGGTGGCAGGGAAGATTATGGAGAAAAGATACCATTTAGGAAGTATAAGGAAACACAGAAAGAGCAGGACAGAGAACTGTACCAGTTAAGGTACAAGGAAGCAGGGAGGGAAGTCAGAATAGCAAAGGCCCAAACTGAGGAAAAGATAGCCAGCTTGGTTAAGAAGGGTGATAAAACATTTTATAGGTACATCAGGGAGCATAGAAAGACAAAGGGAGGGATAGTGAGGCTGAATAGAATGGATGGTGGGTGGGCAGAGAGGGACAGTGAAAAAGCAGGGATACTGAATGAATACTTCTGCTCAGTATTCACAAAAGGGGGGGGAGGTACCTAATCCATTTAACAGAAGCACTCTGGATAGGGGGACCAATCCCAGTTCTTTCACAGAAGAAAGGGTTCTGAAAGAACTCCTAAAACTGAAGGTGGACAAAGCAATGGGGCCTCACGGGATTCACCCCAGAATTCTAAAAGAATTAAAGGGAGAACTATTGATACCACTGACTATCCTTTTTAACAAATCATAGGAGGATGGTGTAGTACCTGAGGACTGGAGGAAGGCAGATGTGATTCCCCTTCAGAAAAGTGGTAGCAAGACAGAGGCTGGAAACTACAGACCTGTCAGTTTGACCTCTGTGGTAGGGGAGGTGATGGAATCCTTTCTGAAGGAACGAATTGTTGAGTACTTAGAGGCCAGTGGGGCACAGGACCCAAAGCAGCATGGGTTTACAGCGAGAAGATCATGTCAGATGAATCTAATTGATTTCTTTGTCTGGGTGACCAAAGTAGTAGACCAGGGAGGGGCTGTGGACATGGCCTACTTAGACTTTAGCAAGGCATTTGACACAGCCCCACACAGAAGATTAAAAAACCAATTAACCAGCCTGGGAGTGGGTCCCAGGGTGGTAGCCTAGGTAAAACATTGACTGAAGAACATGACACAGAAGGTAATTATAAATGGAGTCCAAGCTGAAGAAAGAGGGGTTACTAGTGGGGTACCACAGGGTTCAGTACTGGGTCCAGTCCTTTTTAATGTCTTTATAAGTGACATGGCAGAGGGACTGGAAGGAAAAGTATGCCTCTTTGCAGATGACACAAAGATCTGCAACAGGGTTGATACACAAGGAGGCATGGAAAGGATGAGAAGAGACTTGGCAAGGTTGGAGGAATGGTCCGTAGTATGGTAGCTTGGATTCAATGCAAAGAAGTGCAAAATAATGCACCTGGGGAACAAAAACCCAGGGGAAGATTACACAATGGGGGGGTAATAACAACACCAAAAATGGAAAGGGACCTTGGGGTAATTATATCAGATGACCTTAAGGTTAGCAAGCAATGTGAGAAGGCAGTAGGGATTGCTGGGTGGATACTGTGTTGTATAGGGAGAGGCATCTCCCGCAGAAAACTGGAAGTTGTTATCCCTCTTTACAGACAGTTGGTGAGACCCCATCTGGAGTACTGCATCCAGTTCTGGAGACCCCATTTCCACAAGGACATAGACAGGATGGAGGCAGTCCAGAGGAGGGCAACTAAAATAGTGCAGGATCTGCAAGAAAAGCCATACGAGGAGAGATTAAAGGAGCTTAATATGTATACCCTTGAGGAAAGGAGGGAGAGGGGAGACATGAGTGAAACTTTTAAGTACCTCAGTGGAATCAATAAAGTCCAAAAGGGTAGCATCTTTTAGAAAAAGAGATGTGCAAGAACAGGGGGACACAATTTGAAGATAGATGGAGGACGGCTCAGGGGCAATGTGAGGAAGTATTTTTTCACAGAGAGGGTGGTGGACACATGGAATAGCTTTCCTGAGGAGATTGTGGGGTCTAAAACTGTGGGAGAATTCAAGAATGCATGGGACAGACGTAAGGCAATTCTTGTGGGGGGTAGGAAGAAATAGGCTGTTGGTTAACTAGGATCTGCAGCTTATACTGTAGGTAGGGAAATGGGCAGACTAGGTGGGCCAAGCGGTCCTTTTCTGCCCGTCAAAGTCTGTATTTCTATCTTCTATGTTTCTGTGACAAGCAATGGCCCCATTAGCCTTGCATCTCTAATGGCCCCAATTGCATGTTTCAGTCTGAATATCTGAATTTGTGCTTGGCACGTCCCCATTCCAGGTACATACGAACAGGGGGATGGCGTTGCATCCTTGGTGACCACCATTTGTGCTGCTCACTTTTATTGGTATATTTGGACAGGGTGCACATTTGCGCATCTCGCTTGAATATTTATATTGCTCCAGCGCAAGTCAATTGCTGTGAACAACCACTACACCCTTTCTGGGTGCAGTTTGAAAATTCAGGCTATATAGCACATTTCAAATACAATAAGATAACTGAAGTAGCTAGATAAAACATAATGATTTCTTATAGTCTGATAGTAACTTATAAGCATTTTTGGTGGGGAGGGTTGAATAGATATACCAAGAGAGGAATGTCTTGAAGTCAGATATCTCATTTAGTCCATTTGGGGTAAGACAATTTAATTTGTGTAGCCAAAAACTCTCTCATTGCGAAAGCAGCTTCTGTCTGTCACCTACCATCACTGGTGTTTTAACTCATTGTAGCCCCATGAATTTAAGATCCTTTCAGTTTAAATTGTGAACATCATGGAAGTGTTTATCTACTGGCATGTCTAGTCTACCATTAATGATGGAGTGGGTGTGATCCTGTATCCTGTTTTTCAGCAAGCATACTGTCCTTTCTACAGCAGTACCCAGCATCATATTGTGTTCTGACATTTCATATATTTTTGCAGCATTTTGCAGCAGCCAGTGATGCAGTGACTGAGTTGTGCTGCTTAGATGCTGATACTTAGATGCCATCTCATTTCCCACCTGTGGAGAGGATGTAGCTAGCCACCAGCAAAAAAAAAACAGAATAAATACAAAGTAGCACCTAGCCTAAGACAATATTGCTGATTATCCATTAATTCTTCAGGAATCCAACATATGAAATACCAGTAGTCAGTAAAGTGAGGTGCTCAAGTGTGTTTTTATTTAATTACCAGTGCTGTTTTTTGCGAGAACAGCGTGTCCAAATTTCAACTACAGAGAGCCACCAGCCACTGAATGTGAAAGTCTGCCAACCATGAGGTAGACACTTAGCTTGAATGTCTTCTAACAGGGAGTTGGGGGGCATAGCCCTCCGCAAAAAAGTCGCTGTTTCGGCTTTCACCATTCTTTTCTCATGGACCCAGTTTTGCCCTTCTATGCTTGCCCTTATCACATAAAACCACAAAAACATTTAAGTTAAGGTCATTTATTAATTGTAACACTGAAAATGTTATTTATTTAGCCACTTGCTCTTGTAGAGCATTCTATGAGGGAAAGACAATACACTTTTAAAGTGCTGATTGGAGAACACCTATGTAAAATAGAGAAGAAAGAGTGCACAAATGCCAAGGCCACTCATATTGGTTCACTAAAGGAAGGGCACCCACCTTTTTAGGTTCTGTGGTATAGAATGGGTCAGGTTTTGGGGGCAACTTGAGTGCTGTCGCACTAAGAAGGGAAGCATTATGGACCATAGAATTAGGAGCTCTTTTGCTTTTGGATTAAATAACAGACTTGAATTAACATCAGTAAATAGAAAAAAAAATAGGAAGTAAATGTTTATTTTCTATCTTTATGAATAACCTCTCTCTTTTTTGTCATTTTGTCTTTTATTAGCAATTATAGGGAACCCCACTTCTGCATATGGACTACTCTGGATGTGCAGGGATTATTTGAAATTATATGCAGAAATGCCTTGAAGACCAATTGGACCTTCATAATATTTTTTTTCTCTTTTATATAATACGTTTTCGGCTATTTCCAAGCTTGTCCTGTTAGTGTAGTAAGCAATAAATTAAAATTGTGGTTTTCTGCTTTACTATTTTTTTTTTATAGTAATATATAATTCATATATTGATTTCACATTAATGTTGGACTGTCACTTTAAAAAATATTTGTATTTAACTAGCACAATGGCAGCTAGCAGATTCACCTCTTCTGACAAGCCTCTGAGCAAAACTGGTTATGAGATACAGTCTCCTTCATAGAAACACAGAAACATAGACTTTGACAGCAGATAAGGACCACTTGGCCCACCTAGTCTGCCCATTTCCTTACCTATTGGATATGCTGCTGATCCTAGCTAACCAACAGCCTCTTCTTCCAAACCCCCAACCAGAACTGCCTTATGTCTGTCCCATGCATTCTTGAATTCACCCACTGTTTTTGACCCCATGACCACCTCAGGAAGGCTATTCTATGCATCCACCACCCTGTCTGAGAAAAAATACTTCTTCACATTGACCCTGAGTCATCCCCCTTCTATCCTCAAATTGTACACCCTTGTTCTTGCACATCTCTTTTCTGAAAGATGCTACTCTCTTGGACTTTGTTGATTCCCTTGAGGTGCTAGAAAGTTTATATCATGTCCCCACTCCTCCTTTCCTCAAGAGTATACATATTATGCTCCTTTAGTCTCTCTTTGTGATTGCTTCTGGTGCAGACTCTGCACCATTTTAGATGCCCCCGGACTGCCTCCATCCTGTCTATATCTTTGCAGAGATGGGGTCTCCAGAACTGCATGCAGTACTCTAGATGGCGTCTCACCAACTGTCTGTGGAAAGGGATAACAACTTCCTGTTTACTACTGGTGATGCCTCTCCCTATACATCCCAGTATCCCCCCAGCCATCCTTACTGCCTTCTCACATTGCTTGCTTACCTTTAGGTCATCTGATATGACTACCCAAACTCCCTTTTTTTGTTGTTGTTAATACCCCCCCCCGTATACTCTTCCCCTCAGCTTTGTTTCCCAGGTGCATTACTTTGCACTTCTTTGCACTGAATCTAAGCTGCCATACTTTTGACCATTCCTCCAACCTTGCCAAGTCCTTCTCATCCTTTCCAACCCCTCCCTTCATTCTGCTGCTGCTTTTGGCCTTTTGCTAATGCTTGTCTGTCAGTACTTTTTACACTTGGCAAATAAGTAAGCAATAAGCCACAATGGGTGTTTATTAGACAGTTGTAACGCATGGCTAGGGGGGCACTATGAGACACAAGGGTGCAAGAAGTGAGTGCATGTAAAAAACATAATTAGGTACCCAGTGAAAAAATGTGACATGTGGACATTAAGAGCAAAGCACACAAAAGAAAGGAAATTTCTTAACAATCAAGATACAAAGTAAAAGAAAAGATATAATGGAATGGGGCATTAGGAGTCTCATCTTTCATTAGAAATGGTATGTAAGGTACACAACTTACTCCATCATTTATTATAAACAGACATTCTGTTGAGAATATTAGTGATAATCTTTCCTATCCAGAGACTGCACAAAAGTTAAGTTAAGTTATTGTAGGTAGGGAAAATAAATCTAAACTGAATTTTAATGTTAATAAATGCACAATAATGCACCTGGGACATGCAGTGAAGCTCACCAGGATGAAACCCAATTTTGCAGCAGTCGGAGACATACTGCAGCAGAGCTACTGTGGAAAACAATGTATTTTCAATGACAGTTAGTCCCTTTTGTCATGCAGGAAACTGTGGCATTCACTTAATCCTGGCAGTGTCACAATTTCTTCTATTAAACAAGCATTTGTCAATGCCGAATGATGATTGCTTTGCCTTTTGTACTGGTCTCCTGTATTGGGGCCTTTTTCTGCGCACAAAGAAATCTGCAACAGTCCCGACAGAGCTCAGTTGAGCTCGGTCACTCCCCCCTCTCACTCGGTCACTCTTATTCTGTCACAAACACTGATTTCCTAGAGTGACCGTGCTATTGTCTGGCAGGAGTGCAAAAACATATTGTAGCCAGGATGTGAAAAATGACAGCTGTAGTGTTCATGAGGAGTTGTGGAAAAATGCCACTGTTGAAAATGTGGCGTGACAGTATTACAAATTTGCCAAGTTACAAGGGTGCGTGGAAACAGTTCAGTGCAGCTTGTGACACAGTCATATTATGGCAGTCCCGACAAAGCTCCGTGGAGCTTGCTCCTCCTTCTCTCACTCGCTCATTCTGTTCTCCAGCACTGCAAGCTGCCCTTTTCTACTGGGCTCCTGCCTGCGTTGCTGCCTTCTTATGCCCACAAAGAAATTTGTAGCAGTTACAATACAGCTCTGTTGAGCTCACTCACTCGCTCATTCTGGTTTTCCTGCCACTGCAGGCTGCCCTTTTGTACTGGGCCCCTGCATGCATTGCTGCCTTTTTCTGCCCACAAACAAATCTGCAGCAGTCCCAACAAAGCCCTGTTGAGCTCACTGACTCCCACTCCCTCACTCGCTCATTCTGTGTCTCCTGGCACTGCAGGCTGCCCTTTTGTACTGGGCTCCTGCCTGCATTGGTGGCTTTTTCTGGCCAGAAAGAAATCTGAAGCAGTCCTGACACAGCTCCACTGAGCTCTCTCACTCCCCCTCTGTCACTCTCGCATTCCGTTTCTGCCGGCGCTGCAAGCTTGCCATTTGTACTGGGCTCCTGCCTGTATAGCCGCATTTTCTACCCACAAAGAAATCTGCAGCAGTCACAGTAGAGCTCCATTGAGCTCACTCACTACTGCTCTGTCACTCGCTCATTCTGTTTCTCTTGGTGCCACAGACTGCGCTTTTGTATGGGGCTCCTGGCTGCGTTGGCACCTTTGTCTGTCCACAAAGAAATCCGCAGCTCTCTCGACAGAGCTCCGTTGAGGTCGCACAGTCTCCCTCTCTCATCGCTCATTCTGTTTGTCCTGGCGCTGCAAGCTGCCCTTTTGTACAGGGCACCTGCCTGCAATGGCACCTTTTTCTGCCCACAAAGAAATCCCAGCAGTCCTGATAGAGCTCTGTTGAGCTGATTAAGTCCCCTTGTCTCACTCACTCATACTGTTTCTCCCACCGCTGCAGGCTGGCCTTTTGTACTGGGCCCCTGCCTGTATTGATGCATTTTTCTGTCCACAAAGAAATCCACAGCAGTCCTGACAGCACTTTGGTGAGTTCACTCACTCCTCCTCCTTCACTTGCTCTCTCATTCTGTTTCTCCCAGTGCTGCAGACTGCTCTTTTGTACTGGGCTCTTGTGTTGAGGCCTTTGTCTGCCCACAAACAGATCCATGTGTCTAACAGAGCTCAGTTGAGCTTGGTCACTTCCCCCTCTCACTTGCTCAATCTTAATCTGTCCCAAACACTGATTTCCCACAGTGACCAAGCTATTCTGTGGCAGGAGTGCAAAAACATATTTTGGCCAGGATGTGAAAAATGACAGCTGTACTGTTCATAAGGAGGTGTGAAAAAATGCTTGTGTTGAAAATATGGTGTGAAAATATTATAAATTTGCAAAGTTACAAGGGTGCATGGAAATAGTTCAACGCATGCTTGTAAGACAGTCATTTGATGGGCTATTGTCACCAAATTTTCAACATAGGCATTTTAGGACCTCTGCTCATGAACAGCATCAGTGTCATGTTCTTAATCTGTCCTGAACACTGATTTTCCTCAGCAACTGCGCAATTCTGCGCCAGAAGTGCAAAAACACATTTTGGCCAGGATGGGAAAAATGACAACTGAACTGTTCATAAGTAGGTCTGGGAAAATGGCAATGTTGAAAATCTGGAGTGAAAATATTATAAATTCACAAAGTTACGAGCGTGCATGCAAACTACACAACGCACGCTGGTAACACAGTCATTTTATGGAGTATCATCACCAAATTTTCAACATAGGCATTTTAGGACCTCTGCTCATGAACAGTATCACTTTCATTTTCTTAATCTGTCCCGGACACTGATTTTCCACAGTGAACATGGTATTCTGCTCTGGAAGTGAAAAAACACATTTCTGCCAGGATGTGAAAAATGACAGCTGTACTGTTCATGAGGAGGTGTGAAAAAATGTCAGTGTTAAAAATCTGATATTAAAATATTGCAAATTCGTGAAGTTACGAGCATGCTTACCAACTGCACAACACATGCTTGTAAAACAGTCATTTTTTGGATTTCTTCCATCAAATTTGCAACATAGCCTTTTTGAGAGCCCATCTCAAGAACACTGGCACTGTCATTTCATTAATCCATCCCGATAGGTGATTCCGCACAGTGACCGCAAAATCACCTTTTGGAGCCGAATAACACCATGGCAGTGGCAGAATACACCAGGAGGAGTCCCAAAAACCCCATGTTGAAACTTTGGTGCCAAAATTCCAAAAAATGCCTGAGATATGCACCAAAGTTGAAAAAAAAACTATTTATGCCCTTATACAGCTTACCAGCATTTCTTCAGTTCGTGGTCAGCTTTGAAGAGTGCAGACGTGTTCCCAGTCCACCAAAGATCATCGCGCCGGGCTCCACAGATAAGTATGGGGTGAGGGGAGTGTGGGGAGACAGGGTCTGGAGATGATGGGTGCAGGTTGTGTGAGGGGGTAGGGAGATTGCGAGGGACTGTTTTCTTTTTTGACAGGTAAAAAAAAAACATTGCGGGACTTTTTTTTTTTACAGGACCATTTGGCACGCTGGGGTGGGCTCCCAGCATGCCAACAGTGTGTTTGGGGGCAGCTCTAGCCGATGGGGGATTAGGCACCCCATGGGCAGAAAAAAGGCACAAGAGCCATGGGGACTGGGCACCCCCAGGCACAACTGTACCGCATGTTTTGGGGGGAATTATGCCAAAGGGGAGTGGGCTCCTCTGTCAGCAAGTGAAACTGGGAGGGGGAACATAATGCCGATGGGGAGTGGGCTGCCCCATCGGCAACATAAACGTCAGGGCACTGAAGTCGACGGGGACTGTTGGGGCCATCGGCAAACAAACACGGTGGGGGGGCACCTGCTGATGAGGGGGATCGGGCACCCCCTAGGCAGTGGGGGTGCTTAATATTGTTTGTGAACACAGCGGCAAGCCACAGCCATGTTCACAAACAATATCACAGTAACAAAGTTCCGCCCAGCAATGATGGGTCACTCCCTCATTGCAGCAGAATGGCTTTCACTGCAAAGATGAGGCAGCCCTGATTACAGCAGCTGAAACCTTACAAGGTTGTGGCACGCTGGCTGAACTAGTGTCAGCAGCAGTGTGCTGTCCTATTTGGAAAACAGCCAAAGCCTCCAAAGGCTGTGGGGCATTGGCCACAACAGTGCCATGCCTCCACAACCTGCTTCTGCAGCAAGCTGCCGCAATATGTTTCTTGCACATGCGCACAATCAACATAAAAAGGGATTAATTCCTAATGAAATTACATTGTTTACTGCAGTAACTCTGCTGCAACATATTGCAGAGTGCTGTAAAATTGGGTTTCATCCTGGAGAGCTTCATTGTACAGTAGGAACCAAAAGAATAAATATCAGCTATATGGAGATGACCTAAAAGACTAGAGGTGTTGCGAAGTAAAACTTCACTCATTAAGTGCATGCAAATTGACAAAAAATCATGCTTTGCAGAATTCGAAGAGTTTTCAGAACACCCCAAAACTTCAATTTGTGCAATTTGTGTGAAATTTTCAGCGGAATTCACTTTTTTTTAATGTGAAGCATGAAATACATAGGCGGAGTATGACATCTGAGGGTGAAATGTCATCCTCTGCGTTAAAATCCACAAAATTCTCTGCTGCAAATTTCATGGAATAGCTCCATGAATTGCGCAAAATCCACAAATTAATTCACAGACCAAATTTCTCTGACTTAGCACACCTCTAAATAAGACTACTGAGGAAAGAGTCTTGGGGTGTTGGTGTCAACTGACCTAAAATTTGGAAAAAAAATACAAGAATGTGGCAAATATGCTATAACATTTTGGGCTGTAGAAGAAGACATATAAGGAGCAGGAATAGAGCAGCACTGATATCACTTTGTAGGACATTGGTGAGGTCACATGCTGAATATCGTGTACAGTTCTGTTCACCACATTTTAGTAAAGGCATCAAGTTATTACACAGTATAACTCAGTATCGGAGACAGAAGAAGGCACGGGGGACCATCTGGACAGTCTCCAACTCTCAGTGGGGGTAATGATTACTGGTTCAAGTAACTGCAAGATGATTGCCCAGCTCTCTTTTAAATTGTTCAAATCCCTCAAGTTTAGTAAGGTAACGAGGTAATGTATTCCAGACCGTCAGTGCCCATGCAACAAAGAAGATACCTCTCTTTTAGTATTAGCCTTTGGTATCATTAGTTTGTTGCCATGTGATCTGAGGTTCACTAACATGTGATTATAAACAATACTGCACTGTTTTCTTAATTCTTGTTTTTTTTAGTAACCTTTACAGTAGCAATACTGTAACCACTTAGTCTCCTATTCTCCAAGCTGAACAGACCCAATTTATGAAGTCTTTCTGTGTCAGGTAGCCTAATTCGTTTAGGTATCAGTTTTTTTTTTCTTAGCTGTAGTCCCTCCATGATCTTAATAATCTTTTCAAAGCAAGACTGTCTGTGAAAGTGGCTGTTCCTCCCCCCCTTACTAGGTTATATTATATAGAAGCCTTAGACTCGTTAAGCACAGGAATGATGCTGTTATTGTTGTCTCTCAACGGGTTTTCATATTTTTGGCTAAAATTTCTTTCAGAGTGGCCCACTTAAAAATGTGAATGCCAGTCTCCTGACGTGCATGTAACAGGATCCATGCATGGGTCAGGAAGCATGATGTTCCAGATGTGGATGGGCTGGATCATGTCTGCACCTTGACAGCAATGGAATTGTGAGCACTCTCCTCTGTGTCCTTGAAACACTCACTTTCCGGCTGTCACTGACAGTTTTTACCTGTCAAGGTTTCCTTACACACTACTGCTATGGACTTGTCTTCTGAGGTGAGGTGTTATCTGCATGAGGAAATGTCAGTGTATTTCTAACTGCTTAGTGATTCCTGTGGGCAATTTAAAACATAATAAAACAAAAAGCAAACCATAAAAGTGTTTGCTCGGATCAATCTTTATAGAACATTTACATCCTATTGGATGTGTGACCAGAAAAATACAGTAATTATAGTGGTCTTTACATTTTTCCCAGTTTATGTGTGGATTTCAAGTTCTTTTTTTTCTTTTGGCACCAGGATTCTGTCAAAGTCATTATTTGAATGTGACAGCTTTCATAACCCACCACCCCATCTCACTCACCCACCTCCATGTTTTTTCAGTTGGTGTCTATGTGATAACAGCGAATGTCTAAAGGCGATCACCGTTATTGCTCAGTCAGAGTGCTGAACACATTTTCGGCACTCTGACATCCCAGGCACCAGGACAGATTTTTACTGCTTTCTGTAGGGGCTGTGCCTCCTTGTGGGGCTTCAACCCGCACCCCCTACTTAAGGATTCTCAACTCAGGGGGTTGTGTCGGGGGTGAAAGCAGTAAAATAAAGGTTCAGGCCGGGTGCAATAAAAAATCATACCAGCGCCCGGACCCTAATCCAGTACCTCAGCCACCCCAGTCACTAGCCAATGGCCGATGCCATGATGCAGCTCGGCCTGCAACTGCAGCATCACCCCTACAGCCTCTCCACCCCCTCCCAGCCCATATTTGCCATGCTCGCTCCCCCCCCTGCAACCATACTTATAGTGACATCCTGTCACCTAGTTCGCCCACCCCCTCATCCGGTCGCCCTACCTTTCCGTCACCGTGAGTGGATCGCACCAGGAAGGAGTTGCTGTAACGAATGGCACCATTCCTCATGCGCCCACTTCATGGGTTACCTTTCAGTTGCCATCTCATTCTTGACACACACACACACACACACATACACACAGTCTCCCTCCCCAACATTACAATGCAGTTGACAGCATGTATCCCACCTGACATCCCGATAGTGTTGTATGGCTGAGCTGCTCTATCCCACATAAATGTTCAGACATGGGTGCGATTTTCTATATCCATCATATGACATGTTCTCAATCCCGTTTGATCACGCACTTACACTTCTAAATTACAAGTACTCTCCGTTGCACCTTCACACATACAAAGACACACATATACACACATAGGCTTTCACAAATTCAGTCACACACATTTTTCTTTTATTGTTCTCATTCATGCTTCCATTGATAGTATAATTATTGGTCTGGTGTGCTGTTTTGCTCTTGAATCTTTATTCATAAGATACCACGCTGTTTCTTTTTTTTTCTGCGCCTACTCTCTGTGACACCTGTTCATTGAACTGACAGATGCAGCATTTATGGGAGTGACAGCTTCAATCATTTTTTTATTTTTTTTTTATTGTCAAATGTATCACCATGTGAAAAGTAATTATTCAACTGGAGGACTAATAATGACACTAACAAATACATTCCATAGTAGACACATAAGTGCAATGGATTGTACCCCTTCAACAGCCTTCAACTGGCAAATGTTTTCTTGTACTTTAATAATACAATGTTAGTGTTCCTATCATAAACATATAACATTGGATAATCAATTTAATTTTACTTGGATTTTTTAGTGTGAACGTTTTAGCACCTAAACTTGACCATTTATTGTGACATTTCATTACATTACTGGCTATTTATTTTGTTACAAGTTTGGAACTCTCTCTCTCTGCCTCCAGTCTTGTATGTGGTTTAATCTGTGACGCAAATGACACTCATTGATATATAAATGGATCATCCCACTGCAGAACACCCACAGTACCCTGACTTTATACATGGTGCACCCTGTTGTGATACATTTGGTGCATTTTGATCTGTAAGTTTGAGACTAACACTTACACCTTCCTGTGTATGGTGCATAGCTTTTTGTCCCATTTTTTTTTACTTTCTGTTTTATTTGAATCCTCACCAAGCTGCTATACTGCACCTAGTTTTTGAAACTGTGACATGTGATGGAATGAAGGTAGTCTCATTATAAATGCCATACCATTACCTAAATCTTCAATTGTGTCCTTGTCAGCATGTAAGTTCACAGTTTTGCATTAAGTCAAATATCAGAATGTTCAGAGTATGACTACTTTTTGGGGTGGGAGTGTGGAATGAATATTGTTAAATCAGCATGAGTGACAGTAATTTTATTATCTGAGTGTGTTTTCCCTTTGCTAGTTGGACTCTTGAAGGTGCCATTCTGAGGTACAACATATTGGATAAGGTAGTTTTGTGTATGAGATGTACAAGTGATACTAGTGTGGTTTGAACCCATGTCACATGCTAATACAATCAGACTAATGTAGGATACATTGATCAAAAGTTTTAATCTTTACATGTTAGAAGCAGAATACTTTTCATTTAGAAAAAGTAAGCATTAAAATTATACTGTTTTTTAGATCATACTATAGTAAAGATACCCCGTCTACTGTTTGAAGTATATGAAGTTATTTGCTACTGTATATTGTATACTGCTCACCATGTCTTATTACCTTTAGTAAAAGTTGCAAGTTCCCAAAATAAAAAACTAAATTGATCCAGCAGTTTGACATAAACAGTCTGACTCACATTATTAGACACAGAATATTAAAACCACTTGAAGTGCAAACTGATTGTTCCATAATTCCCCATGTTACTCCTCTTTCTGTAAATATCTGAGAAAATATCTGTAGCATCTGTTTTACTTAGTCACAAACATTTCTTCTTCTTCATGGATAACTTTCCCTTTTATCATTCTCCAGTAAATTAATAATCCCAGTAAACTTTGTGCAGTTGTTCGAACTTCCACATACAAAACCATGGTTAATTCCAGAAGCAGCAATAAGCACTGCTGATGCAGTACGTTTGGGGTAATTGTCTTGAAAGAATTGATGCACATCTGGATATTCCTTTCATTATGTATTTCTTCACTGTTCCCATAATGATATTTCCCCAAAGGATTTGCCATCCATAGTTCCTGTGAGCATAAAGCAAGTATAGGTAAAGTGGTACTATTAGATAATATGAGACAGCAACTATCTTAAGGATTGTCTCCTACTGTTTAACATCACTAACCTTAAAAACTGTGTAGTAATGCTCTACTGTAGGAGACAAACAGTTTAGCATCACTAACCCTTAAAAATGTGAAGTAATGCTATACTCTAAGAGACAAACAGTTTAGCATCATTAACCCTCAAATATGTGCAGTGGACTGCACCCCAGAGGGGTACAGAGCCACAAGCATGAAGCTGTAGAGGGTGATTTGACTCTGACTTCATTGAGTCCCTGCCCTTTTAAGAAATGCCATAGAGTCAAGTTGCTTGCCTCATCCAAATATTTGATGTCCTGGAACTTCTTATTGTTCTTCATCCACTCGACCTGCTTAAGTTGCTTCAGTTTGTTCATGCTCCTGATCATGGGGTAAAACCTTTAGGAAAGAAAAGATGGATTCTGACATGAAACTGCTTGTGGTAACAAATGATAACATTTTGTCATGATAACCACATCTTTTTGAAGTGCTTAACCATGCTCAACTGTATGTCCACCCCATCTGGTGGTGTATTCTCTTTACAGAAGAGACAGATGTCACTACTCCATGTTCAGAAGGCAGACATTCTTCAATTTCCCTTGTGGTGGTTCATCATCCTCAGCATACTTACAAGCATACATACTTGTGTAGCATCGCTTCCCTATGTGCAAAAAGAACATTAATATCAGGAAAATAAAATAAAAATAAAAGACAGCAGGTGGCCATTAAACTACAATTATGTAACTTTCTAATTCTACAGTATGCTATCTAGTGTATAAATAGGTAAGCAACAGTATTATACAGGTGTGCACCTGGTGCTGAAAGTAGGCCATGGGACACAAGGAGTGGAACAGGGTGCTTCAAGTGTGCCCTCAGCCAACTGTCATTGATGGAGAGCCCAGTGCTCTTCAAAAACACCTGACTCTTCCTGATGCTTTCCCTTGAGTGCTTATCTTCCTGATGACTGCACTAATCTACCTCAGCTCCTGCTCCTGCTCCTGTCCTGAAGGATAGCTAAAGCCGCCCCCTATAGTTAGGCTACAAAACAATCTACCTGCCCTAGCCGACAGAAAAGCTGCCACAGCTGAGTTTGTCTATGAAACCGTCTCTACCAATGTAACCCCTCCTAACGCCCTATACCAAATTGCTTGTATACAATGCTGTACTACCTCCCTGCACTTCTACAACCTCTCATATGCTAATCTCACATTATGTTCTATACTGTACTGATTATGTCCTAAACAGTATCAGCTGCATAGTTAGTTGTTCTGCTTGCTTATAATGCCTGTTTCACCTATTGTACTATGTGTACTATATGTCAATACTTCTCAATATATTGGAATAAGCCTAGCAGCACCCACTGCTGGTATACCCCATGTCATCATCTTCTATTATGAAATATGTATACTGTCAATGAACTTCCTGTATGCTATGCCCTACCCCTGCATTATCTATTTGTATCTGCTCAGCTCTATGTAACTAACTCAGGGTCACCCCTGAAAAAGGAACCTCCGCAGCCCAGTGGGCCTACCCGGTCACCGAAATTTTATAAATAAATCAATAATCTCCACTGGTATCTTCTTTACTATTGTCACTGGCATTTGTGACTATAGGAAAGTAGTGCCCAGTTGTGGAAGTACCTCACTTGTTTGGAAACATCAAAAGGTACCACATTACTTTATCTGTGGTCCCCAGCCCACCAGTGCAGCAGTAGCGCTTCTGCTCATGACACCAATGACCTGGACTCATGAATGGACCCAGGAGTTGAAGGGGTGGCTGGGGGGGTGGAGCATCCTAGTTACTGGTCTTCTCCTCCAGGGGGGTAGGTCAGCTGCTGGCACTCAACATGCCCCTAGTGGTGGCTGGGGAACAGATTGCTGGAGCTTGCTGGTGAGGAGGAGGTGTGGCAGACATCAATGAGTTGCCACTGGCGTCATTGCACCCAACTAGACAATTAGAAAATTGGACCATGTAGTATGCCTCTCACCTTACATCACAGGTCCCTCATTATTGCCCGTGGTGTTCCTGACACGAGACTCAGGTTCTAATGGTGGAGGACAGCCAGGCCACCTCAAAGGCCCCACCATTGGTGGTAAGCTAGAGACCACTGGGATGGTAAGTCATGGAGGGGCAGATGATGGGGCTGAGTACAAAGGTTGGGCCGATCTGGGCTGGGCTGTGGATGTAAAAAGCATACCAAATGAAAAAAAAACTTTACCTGTGGTCCAGTGTGATGTGGGAATGTGCCTATTAAGTGGTCATGCCGCGAGCCATTAACAGATACTATTGTTGTCAACCGACATAAGGCTCAAAAAGTACCATGATGCCAAATGTACAGTACATTTTCGAAGAACTGTCAGTGTTCTATCATCTAATTATTGCACCATGGACAAGAATGTTTTCTAGATGAGGAAATCCCATGGTGTAGCATCTTGACCACTAAGAAGAAATCTCAGCCTGGCAAATACGATGCCACATTTGACCATGCTGTCTGCTGCAGCAGGAAGGAGAGCTGTGAAAGACTAACTAAATGCAAATGCAGGAAATTAGTGAATAAGGAAAAGACATCAAAGCAACCAAGGACAAAGGTAACCAATGTGAAGTACAGTACACTTCATTTTATTCTCTTTTGCAACAGTGATTTTAGTAGTTCTGTAGTAGTTCTTTTAAGTATACCATGGCCAGTCTCTGAGTGTTAGTGCATAATTCATGAATACAAAACATTTCAACAACTATAAAAACAAGTAGATAAAATCAACTGCAGTAAATAAACCAGATTAATATTAAAGTAAAACTTAGAAAATTCTAATTTAATTTCAATTATTAATATTATGCTGTGCATTATGTGGTTTACACTGCATAATGCAATTGAACTGTAATCTGAGGATAATTAAGGAATGGAAAACAAAGCTCTCAGGTCCACTTACATATCTTTTGAACTTTTCATCAACTCAAGGGCAGTGCTTAATTTTTGAAAATAAGCATTGGGGTTCCTAAATTCAAAAAGATATCGAAGGCTAACTACTGTATGATAATTGCAGGCCAGTTATACTCACCTCTATCTTAAGGAAGATAGCTGAAAAAAATATTAAGGAGGAAATAAAAATCTGCATTGAAACAACAACCTACTAGATGATACCTTGCATGGATTTAGGAGGGAAAGATATTGTGTGCCAGTAAGCACTGCACTGGATAAGGTACTCCCTGTTGACATAGTCTTCTTTTTTTTTAACCTTTGTTTTACATTCTTGGCCTATAATAAAGCCCCTGACACTGTACCCCATCAAGAAATTATTAGGGGATTTTATAGGACAGCAATAAACTGGATTCAATCATGGCTATGTGACAGAAAACAAAGATTGCATCTAAAGGGCATTATGTCCAGTTCAGGTGCAGTGACAAGTAATGTGCTGCATGAATCAGTTTAGGGTAATGTATTATTCGACATCTATGTTTTATCTATGCATTGCTCCAACAGTGCCTGGATATGTGAATTCTAAATTACACCAGTTTTACCTGTTAAGGTTTCCCAACATACTACTGCTATGGACTTGTCTTCTGAGGTGGCGTCATCTGTGAGAAGTGTCAGTGTATTTCTAACTTGCTTCATGATTCCCTGTAGTCAATTAAAATCTGCTAAGTTCTTATGATTGTAATCTGCTTTACATTTATATTTCTTAAGTGACTTTTTATCATACTCAAGTGCAGCACAACTGTAACAATTCCAACAGCATATTCTGATGTATGCTGCCAAGAGCTATTCATACACTTCCCCAGTATATCATACACACAACCTAAACCAAACAGTAGAAGCACTCTGGATAGACGGGTTGATGCCAGTCCATTTACAGCAGAAAGAGTCCTGAAAGAACTCCTAAAACTCAAGGTGGACAAAGCAATGGGGCCTGATGGGATTCACCCTAGAATCCTAAAAGAGCTAAGGGAGGACCTAGTGACACCACTAACCACACTTTTCAACAAATCATGGAAAGATGGGGTGGTACCTGAGGACTGTAGGAGGACAGATGTGATTCCCCTTCACAAAAGTGGGAGCAAGGCAGAAGCAGGAAACTACAGACCTATTAGTTTGACCACAGTGGTGAGGAAAATGATGGAATCACTTCTGAAAGAAAGAATTGTTCAGTACCTAGAGGCCAGCAGGGCACAGGACCCAAAGCAGCATGGATTCACAGCAGGAAGGTCATGTCAGACGAATCTAATCGATTTTTGACTGGGTGACCAAAGTAATAGACCAGGGAGGGGCTGTGGATATGGCCTACCTAGACTTTAGCAAGGCATTTGACATAGTCCCGCACAAAAGATTAATAATCAAGTAAGCCAGCCTGGGAGTGGGTTCCAGGGTGGTAGCCTGGGTAGCAAACTGGCTGCACAACATGACACAGAAGGTAATAGTGAATGGAACACATTCTGAAGAAAGGGGGGTTACTAGTGGAGTACCTCAGGGCTCAGTACTGGGTCCAGTCCTCTTTAACGTCTTTATAGTTGACATTGCAGAGGGTCTGGAAGGAAAGGTATGCCTCTTTGCAGATGACACAAAGATCTGTAAAGAGTTGATACACAAGAGGGGTAGAAAGGATGAGAAGAGACTTGGCAAGGTTGGAGGAATGGTCAGACATATGGCACTTAGATTCAATGCAAAGAAGTGCAAAGTAATGCACAAACCAGGAGAAAGAGTACACAATAGCAGGGGAGTACTAACGACAACAATAATGGAAAGGGATCTGGGTGTAGTCATATCAGATGACCTAAAGGTGGGTAAGCAATGTGAGAAGTCAGTAAGAAGAGCCAGGGGATACTGGGATGCATAGGGAGGGCATCACAAGTAGAACAAGCATTTGTCAATGCCGAACGTTACGCTTGCAGGTATTTGCAGTGGTGTTTGGCATGTATGGTGCTTTACCTAATGCCCTGTGCGATTGCTGGTATTTGCACAATAAATTTTCCAGCATGACCTTTGTTACCCCATTGTGCACTACATAGGCGGAAACACGTTTTGGGCAGGATGTGAAAAATGACAGCTGTACTGCTCATAAGGAAGTGTGGTAAAATGGCAATGTTGAAAATCTGGAGTGGAAATATTGAAAATTCGCAAACCTACGAGCGTGCGTGGGAACTGTGCAACGCACGCTCGTAAAACAGTCATTGTTAGGAATTTTTTCACCAAATTTTCAACATTGGCATTTTAAAACCTCTGCTAATGAACAGTGTCACTGTGATTTTCTTACTGTGTCCCATACATTGATTTTGCACACCGACTGCGCCATTGTGCACTACATGGGCGGAAACACATTTTGGGCAGGATGTGAAAAATGACAGCTGTACTGCTCATAAGGAGGTGTGGTAAAATGGCAATGTTGAAAATCTGGAGTGAAAATATTGAAAATTCGCAAACTTACGCGCGTGCGTAGGAACTGCATAACACACGCTTGTAAAACAGTTAATTTTAGGAATTTGTTCACCAAATTTTCAACAGAGCCATTTTAAGATCTCTGCTCATGAACAGTGTCACTGTGATTTTCTTAATGTGTCCCATACATTGAGTTCATACACCGACTGCGCCATTGTGAGCTACATGGGTGGAAACACGTTTTGGGCAGGATGTGAAAAATGACAGCTGTACTGCTCATGAGGAGGTGTGGTAAAATGGCAATGTTGAAAATCTGGAGTGGAAATATTGAAAATTCGCAAACCTACGAGTGTGCGTGGGAACTGCAACGCACGCTCGTAAAACAGTCATTTTTAGGAATTTTTTCACCAAATTTTCAACATTGCCATTTTAAAACCTCTGCTAATGAACAGTGTCACTGTGATTTTCTTACTGTGTCCCATACATTGATTTCGCACACCGACTGCACCATTGTGCACTACATGGGCAGAAACACGTTTTGGGCAGGATGTGAAAAATGACAGCTGTACTGCTCATAAGGAGGTGTGGTAAAATGGCAATGTTGAAAATCTGGAGTGAAAATATTGAAAATCGCAAACTTTCTGACGTGCATAGAAACTGCACAATGAACACTCGTAAAACAGTCATTTTTAGGAATTTTTTCACCAAATTTTCAACACAGCCATTTTGAGACATCTGCTCATGAACAGTATCACTGTGATTTTCTTAATGTGTCCCATATATTGAGTTCGCACACCGACTGCGCCATTGTGCGCTACATGGGCGGAAACATGTTTTGTGCAGGATATGAAAAATGACAACTGTACTGCTCATGAGGAGGTGTGGTAAAATGGCAATGTTGAAAATCTGGAGTGCAAATATTGAAAATTCGCAAACGTATGAGTGTGCGTAGGAACTGCACAACGCATGCTCATAAAACAGTCATTTTTTTGGATTTGTGCACCAAATTTTCAACATGGGGTTTTTGGGACCCCTTCTCATGAATGATGTCACTGTCATGGTGTTATTTGGGCCTGAAGGGTGATTGCCACAGTGACTGTGCAGTGACTGCAAAATCACCCTTCGGGCCCAGATAACGCCATGACAGTGACATCATTCATGAGAAGGGCTCCAAAACCCCATGATGAAAATGTGCAAAATTCCCAAAATGCCTGAGATATGTAATAAAGTTGAAAACCCCTATCTAGCCCATTATACAGCTTACCAGCATTTCCTCAGTTCGGGTCGGCTTTGAAGAGTGCAGACATGTTCCCAGTGCACGAAGATCATCGCGCCAAGCTCCGGAGGTAAGTATGGGGTGAGGGGGTGTGAGGAGGCTGGTGTGCAGTGGGTAGTGCGGGTTGTGGGAGGGGACTGGGAGAAGTGCGTGGGACCATTTTGCTTTACAGGTAAAAAAAACAAGACTACATGGGACGTTTGCCACGCTGGGTGAGCTCCCAGCATAGCAGAAGGATGGCTGGGGCCAAGAGCCAGGGGGATTGGGCACCCTGTCGGCAGACAACCCAGGACATTAGCCACACTGGGGTGGGCTCCCAGCGTGGCAGAAGGATGGCTTAGGGGGCATGGAGCCTAGGGGGATTGGGAACCCCGTCCAGCAGGCTGACGTGGGACATTTGCCAAGCTGGGGTGGGCTCAGCGTGGCTGTAAGATTTGGGGGCAGCGTGACGCAGGGGGGCGGCGTGACATGGGGGGGCAGTGTGACACGGTGCTCTGTATAACAGCGGTGGTTTTCTTTGAAGCGAAGACCACCACTGTCATACACAGCTCCCGCACCCATTGGTGCAGGACCACCATGCCTGCTCAACGGAGCAGTGGATTGAAAGGGAGAGGCACACCTCCAAAGTGTGCTACTCTCCCAAAACGTTCCTTGCGTATGCACGCAAGCGAACGTAAAAAGGGAAGTGGTTATCCCTCTATACAGACAGTTGGTGAGACCCCATCTGGAGTACTGCGTGCAGTTTTAGAGACCTTATCTATGCAAGGACATTGACAGGATGGAAGCAGTCCAGAGGAGGGCAACTAAAATGATGCAGGTTCTACATCAGAAACCATATGAAGAGAGACTGAGAGAGCTTAATATGTATACCCTTGATGAAAGGAGAGACAGGGGACATGATAGAAACTTTTAAGTACCTCAAGGGAATCAACAAAGTCCAGGAGGGTAGCATCTTTCAGAAAAAGAGATGTGTAAGAACAAGAGGCGCAATTTAAAGTTAGAGGGGGGATGGCTCAGGGGTAATGTGAGGAAATTTTTTTTCACGGACAGAGTGGTAGACGCATGGAACCGCCTTCCTGGAGAGGTTGTGGGGTCTAAAACAGTGGGGTAATTCAAACATGCATGGAACAAACATAAGGCAATTGTAGTGGGGGGTTGCAAGAAGTAGGATGTTGGTTAACTAGAATCTGCAGCTTATCCAATAGGTAGAAAAATGGGCAGACTGGGTGGGCCAAGTGGTCCTTATCTGCCGTCAAAGTCCATGTTTCTATGTTTCTATGTTCTATGTTTCTATGTTTTGGCCTCCATTGATTACAATCATTGCCTATCATGACCTCATCCTCTCAACAGAAAAGGAGAGAAAAATGTAAATACCAGTTTATCTTTCCTTTTTTAATGTACCATACTGTGAGGATACCAGTAACTGTACAACTTAAGCAATAAGGCATAAACTGTGGATATGTTACATAATCGATAAGACATGAGGAATGTGCATTAGACAGTTCTAACTCATTGCCAGAGGTGTGATAAGGCACTGGTTTCATTTAGTTAAGATTCTTACATTTAAATATTTTTTAAAAATAAGGTTATTTTATATCAAAACCTATTAGCATTTTCACACTATGTAAGGAAACATTTCCTGCACGTGATGGAAGATAAGTTGTGATTAGTAGCAGAAATTAAAATAATCTTCTCTGCACCATTTTACACTGCTGATGGGCATATGGATAGTTCATGGCATAGTGCCACAGCTATTTCCTTCAGCCTCTGACTATGTGTTAGTAGTCTCTTATGTGCACACCTGGAGTGTCTTATTGCACTTATAAAATGGAACTTGTAGTTCATGTTAATGTTATAACTAAAATTAAGAGGTTTAAATATAATAAAAGATAAATTTGGCATGTATTTGTGCAGAAAATAGTTCCTCCACCTGTAATTGTCTGAGGCATGTTTTTCCCCTTGAGTGCTTTAGTCCTAAGTAGGCTTCCGAACTTGAGTGAGCAATACACACAATGAGGTGTGCCTGAAACAGGTCTTAGGTGCATAGTGAGGCATGAGGGCACAGACCAGCTGCCTTCAACCCCTGGAAGTGTGGTAAAATCTGTTTCATGCACATCAGTGGAGTCTTATTCCACTTACAAAATGGGCTACATTTTTATTTTACCTTGTTCAGTTCAAAAAATCATGTTTAAATGTAGACACACAGATCTGATTACGAACATTTAACATAAAATAGTCCTTTCTATTGTTAGAAATTTACATCATTGGGGATGTCATAGTAGAATTGGTTTGATGTTGTTGCCTTGCCAGCATGATTAAGGAGCACTGTCCCTGCACCTCCATGTATCGGTGTGAGTTTTTTTTCCAGTCTGGGATGGATCTCCAGTAGTATCTTGGGCAGGCTAACCATAAGAAAAATGTTCATCAACAACTGATTTAGTCACACCTCTTATTGTGTTATTGCTAACATGATTCATTAGCTGAATCCTTGTGTATCTTAAACAAAGCTTTGCATTTTGTTCCTACAGATCCAGAAGAGTATTCAACAAAAATTGGGTGGATGGACTGTACTGAAAAAAAAAAAGTTAAGAAAGCCCATATTAATCAATACATGACATAATGAAAGGCAATTATTAAATTACAAATTCAGCACATGACACTAGTTATGCAGACAATGTTGATAAGACCAGATGTTTCTCATAATATTCAAATGAACATCACCCCAATACCACCACCAGAAACCAAAGTAGTAGTTTATAAACAGGTGTCAGGTTTCAAACTGGAAAAATAGATATTAGCTTTTAAGGAAACATCTTCACATGTCAACACAGCAGCATGCCAGTGATAAATATGTTTTGAATTTCAGTCTACAATCAGGAGTGAGTGAGGCTCAGAAAATAAGTTCTGTTGATTCAGGAAACACATAATTTTTCCTGTATACCTTGTGGAAATAAATAGGAGATATGTGTTGGCCTCATATTCAATAAGGCATTTATCTTCACGAGTTGGCTTTGACCACAGTGACCTCACAAGTGGCAAAGACATGAGTGAAGGCACTGAAGTCAAAGATGAATATTGGCCATTACATGGCTGGTTTATACAACTAGTGTAAGAGGTTTTCACACTGATAATAATGACAGTTGAAAAACCTCTGTTGAACTCAGATCAATTTAACAAGAAAATGTTTCTGTATGAACTTTTTTTTTACCTCCGTTGACTTCCTTGTGACAGGCATCCCTATCAATCTCCATGGACATGGTGATCCTTACAGATTGAGTGGTAGGCAGGCTCTGCTCAAAGGCGGTCATCCCTTCCTCCACTAATTCACGTGGTAGGTGTGCTGTTATTAAAACAGTCAACCCTTCCAACAACTAACAGTTCTTGATTACACATTTAGATAGCAGCTTCAATAAGTGGTAGGAATATCTATATGAAACTAAACAAGAAGTGTTAATTTGTATGAACAATTTCAAAAGCAGAAAAATGATACTGTGGAGACTTAACAACACATGTGGGTTCCTTATGGGCACCCCCTTAGATATGTTCTATAGTTAACTACTGTTGAAATGCCCTTGATATGTTGTTTTTTTAAGATTATGAATCATTTTTTGTGACTTGCGATATGAAAGAAGATTATTTTTCATATCACGGATGATAAAAAAAATATTTCCTATCTTCATAAAACAACATTTCAGGGGCATGTCACCATTTTAGAGAAGGAGCTGCAGATAGCTGAAGGAATTAAGAAAGGGGAGAAGACCTTCTTTCACTATATAAATGAGAAAATAGAGAAGGAGGATGGGATCGTTAGGCTTAAGAAAGGGGAGGTGTGAGTGAAGGATATCGGAGGAAAAGCAGAGATACTAAATGAATACATCTGTTCCATCTTTACCAGGGAGAAGTATGGGGCCAGGGTCTTTAGGAGGGAGAAGAGAAGCAGGCAGGAGGAGAAAACAGGTGTAATGATAGAAAAGGATAGAGTGAGGAAGGGGCTGCTAGCATTGATGGTGGACAAATTGCCAGGCCCAGACAGAGTACATCCAAGGGTACAAAGGCAACTGGCAAAGGAGCTGGCAGGGCCACTGGCAGGCCTATTTAATAGTTCACTGGAGTCAGGCATGTTACCACAGGACTGGACAACAGCACATGTGGTGCCTTTCCACAAAAGCGGTCCCGAGGATGATCCAGGCAATTACAGTCTAGTTAATCTGACTTCTGTCATCTACAAGCTCATGGAGACCATACTTAAGGAGAGATTGGTAGACTATCTAGAGGAGCATGGTCTCCAGGATGTGAGGCAACATGGGTTCAGGAGGGGGGGATCATGTCAAACAAATCTGATTGAATTATTTGACTGGGTAACTAAGACAGTAGACCGAGGACAGTCAGTAGACATCCTCTATCTGGATTTCAGCAAGGCTTGATTCTGTGCCCCACAAATGGTTAATTGGGAATTTGGAGGATCTTAGGGTTGGGGAGAAGATGACCGAATGGGTGAAAAACTGGTTGAGGACAGGACCCAGAGGATGGTTGTGAGGGTAGAGTTATCTGGCACCAAATAGGTCACCAGTGGGGTGCCGCAGGGCTCTGTGATTGGGCCGGTGTTGTTCAATGTCTTCATCAGTGACATGGGGATGGCATTAAGGGCAAAAGTTGCATATTCTTGGTTGACACCAAGTTCTGCAGGAGAGTAGACACAGCTGAATGGGTACAGGACCTACAAGATGTTCTGGAAAAGCTGGGGAGGTGAGATGCATATCAGTAGTAGGAAAGAGGAGGTTATACTGTTCTTGTACAGATCACTGATGAGGTCAGATCTAGAGTATGGAGTTCGGTACTGGTGCCCATATTTCAAAAAGGACTTTAACCTTCTGGAGAAGGTCCAGAAGAAGACTATAAAGATGATAGTGAGTCAGCAGGGTATGGCATATGAGAAGAGGTTGAGAGTACTGACCATGTACTCCCTTGAGGACAGGAGAGAGAGAGAGAGAGGGGATGATTGAAACCTTCAGGTACTTGAAAAGATGTAAATGAGGTGGATAAGGTGGGTCTCTTTAAGCTGTGTGAAAACCATAACATGAGGGTCCACAGTCTTGAGCTGGGGGGGTTAGGAAGGAGGTCAGGAAGCATTTATTCATGGATAGGGTGGTGGGCACTTGGAATGCACTGCCAGAAGAGGTGGTCTTGTTGAAGATGGTGGGCAGCTTCAAGAGAGGCTGTGATAGGTATGGGGGAGGTAAGGATCATGGGTAGGGAGGATGGAAAGGATGGGAGGAGTGGGGAGGGGGACAAGGTCAGTAGTTCAAGCTCTGGGCTCTGCAATATGAGCAGACTAGATAGACCTAATGGCCTTCTTCTGCTGGCTTCTTCATATGTATGTATGTATGTATGCATTTCAACAACAGTTAAGTGCAGGCTGCACCTAAGGGGTGCCTGTGATGAATTATAGTTTTGTTGCTTGGTGGTGGAGATTGGCTTAGAGATGTGTCTTGGTGATGGGAGTCACCCATGTATTGTGCACTAGGAGAAGATGTGGGCTCTGAGCATGTGCAATAGGCAGTTTTGCTCAGTGTAGTGGAATTTGTCAACTTGGCTACCAGATGGGGGATTAGAATTTTGGCCTATAATTTTCTGGGTACAAAGACACTACCACAGAGATATGCCTGTTGGTTGTTTGCTGGAAATGTATTAATGTTTCTGAAAAATATTACATTTTGAAATTTAGGTTCTGAGCATACTCAGTAAGGAGATTGGTATACTTTAATAAGTGATTTTGTCAACTTAGCAGGGGGATATATTGGAATTGTAGTCTGCATTTTTCTATGTAGAAAGGGGCTGTCCTACAGATGTACCTTTTGTTTGTTTTGTTAAAAAAATATTGATCTGTTCTTAAGTTATAAGTTTTTTGAAATTTGGGGTTCTGAGCATGCTCAGTAAATGGCAAAAGCAGCTGTATGAAATGAAACAAGAAGTATTGTTTCATATTGAGGTCATACTTTGCCTTCAGGGGAAAATGCTTTTTCATTTGTTGCCATCTTATTTTTTCATTTGGCCGCAAATATTCAAATTTGTGAAATCAATCAATCTCTATTTAACCAGGCAGTTACATCATTGAGCAAGCTCATTTTCTAAAATGACAGACATGGCACCGTGGAAGCCAAGTAACACATGCTCATGGGTAACTTAGCTCTGTTTTGCAATTAACTATTATTGAAATGCCTTTTGATATGTTTTTTAAAGATAATAAATGTTTTTTCATGACTTGTGATACAAAAGAGGATACTTTTTTCATATAGCGGGTGACGAAAAAAGATTTCCTATCTTCATAAAACCACATTCGGAGGCATTTCAACAATAGCGTAGTGCTGGTTGCACCTAAGTGGGTAACTGTGAAGAACTATGGTTGCGTTGCTTGGTGGTGGACAGTGGTGAACATATGAGGCTTGCTGTTGGGGACTCACATCTGTTCTGCAGTTAGGGCAGAAGTTTTGGGTTCTGAGTATGTGCAGTAGGCAGTATGGCTCAGTGTAGTGCTATTTTGTCAACTTAGCTACTGGGTGGGGGGGTTTGAATTTTGGCCTGTAATTTCCTGGTATTAAGGGACCACCCCCAGAGATGTGCCTTTCGGATGTTTGTTGGAAATCTTTTGGTGTGTCTCAAAGATAAGACATTTTGAAATTGGAGTTCTCAGCATTCTGGGTTGGAATTTGGGATTGCATTGGATTTTCAGCCTGTGAAGTTTTGGATTCTGAGCATCAGCAGTGGGAGTTTTGCTCACTGTAGTGACATTTTCTCAACTTGGTATTGAGTTGGGGGGGATCTCAATTTGAGCCTCTAATTTTCTGGGTATAAAAGGGCTACCCCAGAGATTTACCTTTTGGTTGTTTGCTGGAAAACGTTTGGTGTGCCTCAAAGATACTAAATTTTGAAATTTGGGTTCTCAGCATGCTGAGTAAGGAATCTGTTTGATTTTCAGTCAGCTACTCAGTCCCTTGAGATTCATTCCTTGTTGCAGTGAGCCCTCTCCAACAGTCTCCCCTCCCGGACATCTGCCCCTATTGTGTGTACCTGTATAGAAAGAAAAGAAGCAAATCTAACATGCTGCATTTTTTTAGATGCATTGTTCTGCAATTAACTATTGTTGAAATGTGTTGCTGGTTTGCCTGTCCTGTGAGCTATATATCTGTGAGAATTGGTTTTCAGTAATGTCTGCCTTTTGCCTTTCTCTATGCTATTCAGTATCTTCTCTGTTATTTGAGGATCCAGTGAAGCCTTCCCCCCAACCCCACAAACACACATGTACCCATATTTTGTACATCTATAGAAAGAAAACACGGCATAAAAAGGTGAGTTGTTTACATATATTGTTTATATATTTGTTTTAAAATATCACAAAGGAACAAATAATGAGAAAGATATAGTGAAAAAATATATACTATATATGAGTACTGCTCAAATTAGGATAGTAAAATAAAAATAGTTATGTTTTTCAAATATAATTTTTTTACATTTAAAGTTTTTAGGAGAAGTTATGTGATATGTTAAGCCATGACCACTGCACAAATTGTGCCTTAAGTAGCCTGATTCCCATTGCAGACACAATATTAATCAAGTTGTTTGTTATCTTAGTGCTTGTAAAACTGGTACAAAGCTCTGTACCAGCCGGAACGTTGTAATTCCTGCACTGACCACACCTGCGATCATGCTGATAACCACATGAGATGGTAACTCAGCTTTCTCTATCTGTATACTGTGCTGTTGTGCATACATATTTAATAATCTCTGTACCTGCTAAGCTTTGCCTTATGGCATATTGGCAAGGCTATTGAATTAATAATGCCTTTACAGACCTCAGTAGTTCTGGAGACCTTACCTAAGTAAGGACATAGACAGGTTGGAGGAGGTTCAGAGGAGGGCAACAGAGATGGTATAGGGATTGAATCACAAGTCCTATGAGAACAGGCTGAAGGACTTGAATATGTACTCCCTGGAGGAGAGGAGGGGGAGAGAGGGGATATGATAGAGACATACAAGTACCTTACAGTGAAGAACAGGGTGTAGGAATACACTATTTTCCAGCAAAAAAGATGTTCCAGGACTAGAGGGCATGGGATGAAGTTGGAAGAAAGGCTATTCAGAGGCAACATGAGGAAGAATTTTTTTACAGAAGGGGTGGTGGACTAGTGGAACACCCTCCCAGAGGAAGTGGTGGGGGTTGAAATAATCACAGGATTTAAGAATACATGGGATAGATATAAGGGCATTCTGGAGGTCAAGGGGTAAGGAGCAACATACTACTAGAAAAATGTAAAGGGAACTTACAAGCTCAAATGGGCAGACTGGGTGGGCCATAGACCCTTATCTGCCAACTGTGTCTATGTATCTATGTAAAGTGTGAAAAAAATAAAGCAGGCGTGTCACACACACAGATTATCAAATCTTCATACATGGGGTAATGTATACGAAGGGGTGAAGGTGCATCATCAGCTTGCATGCTTATTGTGAGAATCTTAGGGGTGGGTACCATGGATTTACAAGAAGGTGGCTGGTAAGGAGCTTTGTACCAGTTTTATGAGTAGTAAGTTAAGAAAGGTATTTGATTAATATTGTGCCTGCAGGGGACTAGGGGTAGTGCAGGCAGTGGTCAGGGGCTTCATGTATGCCCTTAGATCTCCTTTAACTAAAATAAACATTTGTTATGTTTCTTCACATTTAAAATAAAGTTAATTTTTGTACCTGAAAATAAAATATCAGTAAAGCAATTAGTTCTTTTTTCTCACATATGAATATAAAGTTAAGTCAAATAAAAATGTGGTGGAGGGGGTTTCACATATAAAAATATCATGTTTCTTTTGTACTTTAAAATAAAATATTGGTAACCCATAAGTAGAGATGCAGCGAATTTAAAATCCTCCAGTGAAGTAAACGTAAAGTGGCTACTTCGCATTGGCACTTCGCTACATGTAGTGCCCCATAGAAAAGGCTCACTTTGCCTTGTTATTATTACTTCACTATGTCATTCCACCTAAACGGGAAGTAGGTGGAGTGACAACAATACTAACAACCCACACAGTCATCAGAATGAATGTGCATCCTCAAAGTGCTTCTGTCTTGTGTCCAGAAAACTCTCCAGTGCTGATGAAGTGAAATGAGGCGTAACAAGAAATGCAAAGTCTGCCAGAATCTTGGCACAGTCAGTCATGTGCACAGTGGTCAGGTCACACACAGAGTCACAGAATTAATGTGCATCTCCAAAGTGCTACTGTCTTGTGTCTAGAAAATTCCCGGTGCTAACGAAGTGAAATGAGAGCGTAACAAGAAATGCAGTCTCCCAGAATTAATGGTGCCATGCAAATGCACAGATTAAGATCGAGCTGCACACTCAAGGGATGCATACAGAAAGGCACAACACCACCTAACCAGTGCTCACAAGTCACAAATCCAAATCTGGAAAGGAATACATTTTGCCAGTTGGGGGATTAGTACATGGCAGTAACAATCCACTACCAGTAAAGATACCGCAAAACAGTATAAAAAATTAATGCAGGTGTGGTGGATAGCAGGTTCACACTGCTGCAATTACTCTGTAACACACTAAAAGGCGTCTGATTTAATGGCATGCATTGCACACACACTCACACGCACACTCAAGTAATGCATAGCAAATTGAAAACCTTTAGTAATATAACCACGTTTTAAACAGACAAATTGTACACTGCTGCACCATAACAATCAACAAAAAATGTCAAGAATTACTGAAAATATTACTGTGTGTACATTTTTTTTTTATTTTAGATTTTTGTTGACCAGGTAAGTGCACTAGACAAATCCTGCTATTTTCAGGCATGACCTGGGGAGGGGATACAGATGAATGTTAACTGACCTTGAACCAGGTTAAGCTGTTGGTGGTATTTTTCGTGAATGGAGAATTTTGCCATTGCACTGGGGAAATTCCCCTACTCTTGGCCAGTAGGGGGACTGCTGGTCTGTGAGTTTGTCATTTCGGATTAGGATGGAGAAGGAGATGGATGTCTCACTGGATGCGGGACCGGCTGCTATTCTTCGGTCTGATGTTCTAGACTCGGAGGTTTTCTTTGAGGCTCCTAGCATCAATATGGAGCCAGTGTCTACTGTAACTACTTCTGGAAATGAGGTTGATTTAAGTATTTTACCATTGGATACTAAGGAAGTGGCTTCTTTTTCAACTTTACAAACAGAACCTGCCAATGATTTACCTGCCTTGCAGCAGCAGCTATGCAATGAAGAAGCCCGGTTTCGATCTCGCCAAACAGAATTAAGAGCTGCAACTGCGGCTGCAGATCTACACCCTGTGTGTGAGCTCCCTGTGGTGGGGATTGTGCACAGCACTGCTTTAGCTGCTGATACGCTGATCAACTCACAGACTCCTGGGCTGCAGACGTCAGATGTTCTAGATGAGAAGCAATCAACGAGCCTGGACGCCACTGCAGCTGCTTGATCCTCAGCCTCAGGTACCGGGTAGATGCCCTTATTTGTTTTCAAAGGGAATCTTTTTCCAGGTTCTGCTGGTTTGTTACCCAGTCCTTTAATGTCGAGTACTGTTTCTCCTTGTAATACTGAGACTCTCTTCGTTCAGCCACAGGAAGGCCCAACGGACTTCAGTGAGTTGTCGGTAAATACGGCTTTGAAAGCAGCCAGGTGGGAGAAATCTAGAACTGGTGAATGGGTCTCAGGGCCCTCTCCCATTTCAGCATCTCTGTGCAAGACTTTAACACATTTTCACGACTGTTCCCCTATCGTTTCTGATGCACCTAAAGAGTGGGGATCTGTGATGGATATTGTTTCGCCTTTACAAATACCTGATGGCTTAGAATTTACTCAGAACCCAGTTCTGCCTCTTTTTCAAGATGATGCTGTGCAACGGAGTGGGTCTGTTCCTTCGGCAGTACCTCAACCCTCTCCTGGACAGCCCAAGCCTGCTAAGACATTTGCCTCTTTGTTTAGGGCCCCTGTTTTTCCTGCAAAAAGACACAATGTTATTAGGCTTCTTTACAAAGGGGGTTTGGATGTATTTCCTGATCAAAAACATGTAGCTAGGAATTTATTAATGGGCTCTATGTTTTTTTCTCCTCTGGAAATTTACGCATTGATACATGTTTCAGCAGAACCTGTGTTTGATATAAGCTTTAAGCAAGGAAGTGGGCTACAAAAATTTTGGTCCCAATATTTGCTTTTAAAACCTCTGCATTATGGGTTCCTTTGAAGTTATACCTTGACCAAACCTGCACTTCACATGGTTACAGTTCTTTTTCGTAACAAAGGGGTGTGTGTTACAGATCTTTTATTCTGGCTTAAACAGAGGTGTACAGTTCAGGGTAATCTTGAGCCTATTTTTGATGATGATCACATTTGGAATGGGGGTTGGAAAGTGCAGGTTGTTTTGAACACATCTGACTCAGGTTTAATTCATTTACCCAACAGTTTTTTCTTGGGTAGGGATAGAGGGGTTTTATTTTATGCAGGTCAGCCCAAGGCCTGTTACCGATGTGGAACCACAGGTCACCTTAGTAGTATGTGTGATCGCCTTAAATGTACTACTTGCAATGAATTTGGTCATAGTGCTGCTACTTGTCGGAATGATCAGGTGTGTAATTTATGTGATGAAAAAGGTCATACTTATCACTCGTGTCCCTCAGCTGCTCATACTCTGGGTGAACAAGCTGATTGGGATGCACAACAAGTATCTATTGCTTTAGCTCAATGGGCTCAGACTCAGCGTTTGGTCTCTCAGCCTGGTGATCGGCCTCTGAACCCACCTGAAATTATTCCTTCTATAATTGAGGGTTCTTGCAACTTTCAGATATCCCCAGGCAAACCGCTATACAGGCTACTTCATGGTTACTCAGCGGCCGGTTTCCATTCCTGTTATAGTTGACCCTATTACACGCCGATGCTGAGTTACCCCCCCACCTTCTAAGGTGGTTCCCCAGACTCCCTTACCACCTCTACCTAGGTCTTCTAGATGTAGGCAGCACTGGGTACAGCCAGTGGCTAAAATGCCTAAGACGTCTGACATTTCTGTTAAAAATAGATTCGCAGCCTTGCCCATTGAAGGGGACCTATCAGGGAATGACTCCGAAGGGTCCTCTGTTATTTCATCTGTTTTGGATTTAGGTTCTGAATTAGAAGATCCCCCTCCTGCTGTGGTCCCTCCTCTCTCTGGAAGCGTACTGGGAAAACTAAACATATTCGGACTACAGAGCATCCTCTAAAAGCCTCCTTGAATTTGAATTCTGCCCCAATTGGTTTTTCCCCCTCTTTTATATGACTCTGATGCCTTCTTTATCTATTTATTCTATTAATGTGAATAGTATTAAGAGTGTTCGGAAAAAACAGGCTGTATTTTCCTGTTTAAGATCTTTCTCTGATGGGATTTTTTTCTTACAGGATACTAGGATACATGTCATTTCTGAATTAAAACAGGCTATTAGGTTCTGGAATTTGGGCCCTTCTTTTTGGTTCTTAGGGGAAGAGACTTGCTCTGGGCTAGCCATCTTGTTTCATAATGTAGATGTACATTTGGTGAAATTAATTGACCTTATTCCTGGTCGTGCCTTAATCTTAGATGTTAAAATATCTAACATAATGTTCCGTTTTATCAATATTTATGCAGGTCAAACAAAGGTGGTACGTATTGAGCTTTTTCAAGCCATTCAGCCTTTTTTGCATTCTGCCCACCATGTTGTTTTAGGGGCGATTTCAATTGTGGTCTTAAGTTATGAGATAGAGGAAGGAAGACTGCGACCACAAAAGGTTTTTGTGATATGACCTACTTATCTACTATGATTTGGAATGCAAAATTGAGGGATGCTTATTTGGAGACGGTGGGTAAAGCAGATCCCACGTTTTTTAGATCTACTTCTGCTACAAGAATTGATTATTTTTTTGTTTCCCCTTTATTACAAATTGCAAAGGCTCAAACTTTTCAGGTGGAATTTTCTGATCACAAAATTCTTTTTTTGTTATTAGGAAATTCCTGTGCACTTTCCTTTGGGCCAGGTTATTGGAAATTAAATTCTTTATTGGCCAAAACAATCATCCAACAGGATTTGACGTATTTTATTCAAGCTAGGAAATCTGTTTTTGATATGTATACCGATCCTTGTAATTGGTGGGAAGACACGGTGAGGGATTTGATGGCTTTTCTCAAATCATGTGGAAAGCTGATTCGGAATGAAGAGTATAGGATTTTTCTTAATAATAGGTTGCGTCTTCAAAAACTTCTTTCTTTAGCCTCTACTGTGAAACATGATTTTTCTGTGCAAATTCACACTATTAAGCAACAAATGGTTAAATTTCATTTATTACAGGAACAACATTTGCAATTCCAACTAATTATATTGCATGAGGGCAAGAAGGGCTATGTTTGCCCATATGAGGGGTATACTCTCCGGCATATGAACGAAATATGGATGGTTTATTTGACACTCAGGGTAGTTTTTGTACAGACACTCGACAGATGCTCCATATAGTTTCATATTACACATCTCAAACTTTTATTCCACCTTCCATTGATTCTGATATTTTAGGATTCTTTCTCAACTCGGTTCCTATCATTCAACTTACAGACCAATTGTTTCACCCTTTAATAGCTAACATTTTGCCTTCTGAAGTGGAAAGAGCTGTCTTGGATTTGAAGGTGAATAAAGCCCCTGGTGGTGATGGCTTGACTAGTGAATTATATAAATTCATTGGTCCACATATTTGGGTGGGATTAGCGGCTGCTTTTATGGCGATTCTTACCTCTGGTGTCCCCTCTTTACATATGACTGGAGGTATTCTGATTCATCTTTTTAAACAAAAAGGTGATAAACTGTATATAAAGAATTGGAGACCAATTTCTCTACTTACTACAGATTTTAAGATCTTAGCTACAATTCTCCATACTCGTCTCCTATTGGTTGCAACTCATATTTTAACCCCTGTTCAAACATGTTCTTTGCCTGGTAGAAATATTTCGGACCATCTCATTTTATTACGGGAACTTTTTGAGCATAGTTTTCAGTCTAGAGCAACTGGTTTAGTGCTTTCTCTGGATCAAAAACAAGCTTTTGATTCTGTTAGTCACACCTTCCTATGGGCGGTTTTATGAAGATATGGTTTGCCTTTGCAATTTGTACAATGGGTGAAATGTCTCTATAAAACAGCAACGGTCACTCCTGTAATTAGGGACTGGAAGGGACCTATGTTACCTGTAAAATGGGGGTACATCAGGATGTCCTCTCAGTCCTTTGCTATATGCTTTTGTATAGACCCTTGCTCAAACTCCTTAATAAATCGGCACTTTTAAAAACTATCACTATAGTTCTACCCTTTATCATTTAAAGTTTTAGCTTATACTGACGATTTGTGTATTTTAGTAGCAGACAAAGTTTCTGTTCAGTGTGCCCTTGATATTTGTTTCACTTATAATTCATATTCAGGTACTGGTTTAAATTTAGATAAATGTATGGGTTTGCAGCTTGGTTCCGTTCCCTCTCCTAAATTAAACATTTCTGGTATCGATTTTTCAGCTACCCATTTGACTATTTTGGGGATCATTTTTGGTCCTGGGGATATGTGTTTCTTGAATTGGGATCCTTGTATTACTCGGGGAAAATTATTGGCTGCGAATTGGAATAGGTGGAAATTCAGTAAACGGAAACGTGTTTATTTGATTAAAACCTTTCTTATTCTAATATTTCTTTATGTTAGTTATATTTTTCCTCCCCCTAGTCAATTATTACTTACTATTTATAGTCTTTTCTTTCAAGCAGTATGGGGTAGCCGGTTGAACCCAATACAGAGGAACATTTTATATTTACTGATTCAACAGGGGGTTTAGGAATGGTAAACCCATTTTATTTTATTCTATTTTTCTTTATGCAAATTTCTGTCCTTTTTTCATATTTTCTGATAAACCATGGATATCAGTGTTTGAATTAAATTGTGGTCAATGGCTTAGGCAATGAGTTCGGAGGGATTTAGGGGTACTGTACAGATCTATGAATATTCCATCTTATATCAGAGAAACTTTTATATATATTAAACACTGGAAATTGACTAGTCATCTCTTAATATCAAAACAACGAAAAGGGTTTTATAATTGGGTTATACAGACTCAATTTACTGAAGTAGAAACTTTTCCCCGCTGTCCTCCTCCTGACAGACAGGTACTCTTAAGTCTATTAAATACACCTAGGATTCGGAAAAATTTTATGATTTTCACTGGTTGAGCTGCCATGATAGAATTAATATCAAGCGAATCAAAACATAAACAATTGACTGAACGACTCTGTGTTAGGCTGGGTTGTGTCCAGCAGTTGGAAACTACAGACCACCTTTTTTTGACCTGTTCATGTATTCTGCCCTTCTGGCCTTTTCTAGCTATTATTTGGAAAGCTCCATGGTTTCATTCCATTACGATGAAGGCTTTGATGTGGGGTAAATATATAGGGGTTGATGATTGGCATCTGGAAACTTTGAATAGAATTCTGTTGGTTATTAAATGGCATATCTGGAATAGCAGATGTCTATTCTCCTTACAACAGAAATTTGTTTCTCATGATGAACTCCTTGGTAAAATTATTAAGGACTTGAAATCACAATATGGGGAAGATTCTAAACTTTACATTCAAAATGTTGCAGGCTGTATGGAGAAACATACCTTGTATATACGGATTCGGATGTGCCTGTTACTTGAATGAGGGACCGATGGATTTATGGATTTTGTTTTATATTTTTGTTATATGCACATAAGAGGTCTCCTTTTTATGTCTTTTACTTATGTTTCTTTACTTTTGTGAATGTACATATATGCTTTGGTTTTCTGTTTATTATATTTCCTTTTTTTGTGTGTTTTTTTTGTATTGATCTTTTATTGTCATTTGTATGATTTCTTCTTCAATAAACTCCCCTACTCTTTTAAATAAATGCTATGGGATCTTTAACATCCACCTGAACTACCACCAATCCAGGCAAATGGGACCTCGGTTTAACGTCTCATCTGAAAGACAGAACCTCAGAAGTGCAGCACCCTCTCATGCTGCACTACAGTATCAATCTGGGATATTAACCAAGTGAAAGATGTGGGAACTGAACCCGCAGCCCTCTGATCTCTTAGCCTCAGAGGCAAGTGTGCTAGCTACTGAGCCACTGACACTGCTGCATTAATATTAGCACATTAACATTTACACAGTCATACAAGAAAAATCTAACAAAACAGAAAGACTGCCTTTTTCTCCCAGTTAGTCTACCTACACCACAAATATGCCCCGCCCCCAAAGCACACTTCACAGTACACAGACTGCTCTAAATTAACATTAAAATCCACACACAACATAAACACTCAATGATATGAGCACAGAAGGGTTTCCTACAATCGATGTACTAAATGTTGAGCAAAAATATTACTCAAAAGGCATTTTAAACAGCTTTTAGATGTTTTGTATCACAGAACTCTGAGAGCAAACTGTCTCCAGCTACCACTGCACACACACACAAAGGCCAAAATTGAGGCTGTGCTGAACAATCAAGAGCCCATGTGACCTGCAATCCCATGAATAACTGCAGAATTTCATTTGGAGCTCAATTACAGGATGAAGTGAGGCGAACTACATTGATTTCAATGTGCTTCACCTTAAAATTGGTGGAGAAGTGGTTTGGAGATGGTGGAATAATGCAAAGTCATTGGTTTCAATGGACTTCGGGTTCCTCATTATGAAGCAAAGTACTCCACTTCACATTGTGGAGTTCTCCGCAGATTCTGTGTTACTCAGTGAATCACTTCACAGAGCAAATTGGGACCACTTCGGCCACCACTACTTACAGTACTGTAACTCACATGCTGTATGGGAAGGACTGCAAATGCCTATGGCTGTACTTCCTTGATGAGCTGTGGCACAAAACTCCCCGACTTAAAAATGCTTATTAATGAGTACAATGGTGGACTGGTGAAGCCTGGAGAGATACTACAAAAACATGCTTACAATACATCCAAGTAACTAGTAAAAAAGTAATGTTGCAATTCATGACGTGATCATGAATCATGATTTGTGACTGCATTTGTGACCCGTGATGATGAAGAACATGATTCGGTGTCAATGGTGTGAGATAACAAATATGGAACTGTATTGGGAAGCGTGAATGCCTACAGCTGTACTTCCCGATGAGCTGTAGCACAAACTCCCAACTTAAAACACTCATTAATGAGTACAATGGTGGGGTGGTGAAGCCGGAGAGATACTAAAAACATGCTTACAATACATCCAAGTAACTAGTAAAAATTAATGTTGTGATTCACAACGTGATTGTGAATTGTGATTTGTGACTACATTTGTGACCGTGATGACGAAGAAGGTGATTTGTATCACACGGTGACTCGTGATGATGGTCATGACTTAAAACGCATATTACTGAGTACAATGTTCATGCAGAATTATGCACGCACCTGTTCAATACTCTGAAGAGGAGCCAAAGAAACAAATGTGACTTAAGTTACAGATGGAGGTTGGGCCCTAAAGAGATGCAAATGCACAGACAGATTAGGATTGCACTGCACACTGAAGAGATGCAGATGCAAAGGCACAACACCTAACCCATAACCAGTGCTCACCATCAGAATTCAAGTCTGGAAAAGAATACCTTTGCTGGTTGGGGCAGGCGAGAGGCAGCGTGCTGCACTGCTGCAGTAACAGTCACTAGTACCAGTAAAGATACCACAAAAGTACACAAATCACATAGCTGCAGTGGATAACAGGTTCACATTGTTGAAATTATTATGTGGCACAATAAAATGTGTCTGATTTGATGACGTGTCACACACATACTCACACACACACTAAGTAATGCATAGCAAATTGAAAACTTCAATAATATAACCACATTTTAAAAAAACTAAAATTATGTACTACTTCACCACAACAATCAACAAAACAAGCATTTGTCAATGCCGAATGTTGCTTGCTTCTATGTGCTTTTTAGGTATTTGGAAGTCATTGGAGTGCAAATATTGAAAATTTGCGAACTTACAAGCGTGCGTAGGAACTGCGCAACGCACGCTTGTAAAACAGTCATTGTTAGGAAATTTTCACGAAATGTTCAACATAGCCATTTTAAGACCTCTGCTCATGAACAGTGTCAGTGTGATTTTGTTAATGTGTCCCATACATTGAGTTTGCACACCGACTCGCCATTATGCGCTACATGAGGCGGAAACACATTTTGGGCAGGATGTGAAAATGACAGCTGTACTGCTCATAAGGAGGTGTGGTAAAATGGCAATGTTGAAAATCTGGGTGAAAATATTGAAAATTTGTGAACTTACGAGCCTGCATAGGAACTGCATAGCATGCGCTAGTAAAACAGTCATTTTAGGAATTTTTCACCAAATTTTCAACATAGCCATTTTAAGACCTCTGCTCATGAACAGTGTCACTGTGATTTTCTTAATTTGTCCCATACATTGATTTACTTCACCGACTGTGCCATTCTGGCTACAAGGGCGGAAACACATTTTAGGTGAGATGTGAAAAATGACAGCTGTACTACTCATAAGAGGTGTGGTAAAATGGCAATGTTGAAAATCTGGGTGAAAATATTGAAATTTGATGAACTTACGAGCCTGCGTGGAACTGCATAGCATAGCTCATAAAACAGTCATTTTCTGGAATTTTTGGACCAAATTTTCAACATGGGGTTTTGGGACCCCTTCTCATGAATGATGTCACTGTCATGGCGGTATTCAGCCGAAGGTGATTCACAGTCACTGTGCGAAATCACCCTTGAGCTGGCTCTTCCTACATGACAGTGACATCATCATGAAAGAAGTCAAACTCATGTTAAGTGATAAAAAATCCTGAGATATGCAATAAAGTTGAACCCCCATCTAGCCCATTATACAGCTTACGGCATTTCCTCAGTGCTGCGGTTGGCTGAAGAGTGCGAGCGTGTTCCGGTCCACGAGATCGTCGCGCCAGAGTCGGAGGTAAGTATGGGGTGAGGGGGTGTAGAAGCTGGAGTGCACAGTGGGTGGGTGCAGGTTGTGGGAGGGGTCGGGAGGCAGGTGGTGACGTTTTGTTTTACAGGTGGAAAAAAAGGCGTTGTGGGACCATTTGCCACGCTGGGAGCCCAGGGCGGGGCCGTTCAGCCGATGGGGATTGGTCACCCCGTCGGCAAAGGACTAATTGCCATGCTGGGTGGGCTCCAGCGTGGCACCAACTCTGAGGGGCAGCGCAGCTCAGCCCGGCGGGATTGGGCACCCGTCGGCTACACAATGCGTGCGGGCGCGCACACCTGCGTGTGGTGGGGGCTCGCTTCTTATCGGTGATCACTGAGTGTGGCTCCCCTTTCAACTAGGATGCCACTGCATTTTGGAGCATGTCATAGACAGCTCCAAAATGCATTACATGACAGGCGCCTGCCAGCTCACTGACTGAATTGGAGGAGGTGACACACCTCCGAAATCTCCGATGATGGCACTATGTTTCTTGCACATGCGTGCAAGCAACATAAAAATGGCAGAATTATGGAAAATATTACTGTGTATACATTAACACAGTTATACAAGAAAAATATCACCAAAACAGAAAGCACTGTCTTTTCTTCAAGTTAATCTACCTACACCACAGATATGCCCCTCCCAAAGCACACTCCACTGTCTCTCAGTACACAGACTGAATGTTGTACATTAACATTCAAAATCCACACAAAACAATAAATGCTCGATGATATGAGCATAGGAGGGTTTCCTATAATCGATGAACTAAAGTTTCTGCAAAAACAATGACTCAAAAAGGCTTTTTAACAGCTTTTAGAAGGTTTGAATTGCAGAGAGCTCTCAGAGCAGATTGTCTCCTACAGCTTCCTACACACACTACCCCAAACTGAGGCTGTGCAGAACAATCTAGAGCCCATGTGACCTGAAATCCCATGAATCACTGCATAATTCGCCTTTGGAGCTTAAAAACAAGGCGAAGTGAGGCAAAATACATTATTTTCAATGTACTTCACCTTAAGAATTGGTGGAGTAGTGGCTAGGGAAGGCAGAATAATGCAAAGTCATTGTTTTCAATGGACTTCACATTTCCCATTATAACGTGAACATTATAACGCATTGCGGAACACTCCGCGAATTTGCCTTCACTCCGTGAATCACTTCACGGAGCGAATTGGGGCCACTTCGACCATCTCTAATCTTTACAACTCTGCCTACTTGGGCTGTGTGGCTGGGTGTTTGTGTTTGTCTCTGTCAATAGTTTAATTTTGTGGATTTTCATGTGTTTTGGCTTGGAGGAACTAGACCATTCTTGGATATGTGATCTATGAAAGTTTCCTGGACTAAGAAACTGGAAAACATCTCCAGCAGATATTGGGATTCTCATTATAAATTAACTTTTTGGAAGCCATCACAATCAAAGTAAGTACAGCTAATGAAATTCTACAAGCTCTGACCTGGGAGTGCAAACTGAATCCACATTTCCATCTACCTTGTTGCTAAAGGGAACTGCATGTCTTTGAGAACCATTCACAACTATTTAAACAAAGGAATACACTGACAAAGGTTTTAACTTCCTGCATTTGCCCCAGGCCAGTGTTCTAGGAATTTAACATATCCTTTGTCTTGTTACCATAGATCAAACAGTTTACTGGTCATTTTCCTGTGGATTTGATTATTTTACATCATTTGGCAATGGGGCAAATCCTTCCTCTGGAGGCACACCACCGAAATTGATCTGTCCCTGCTCATGTGTGAGCCTTGGGCACATCTAGCCACATTATATACAACTATTCCAATGTTGCATTTTCAACATTACCACCTAGCATACTACTGTTCAAAAAAGAAATGCAACCTCTCTCTGCCTGAACTCAGCCTATGCACCTTGAAACTTGTGCTCCTCCTCCTGCTGCTATCACCCTAACCCCGGACCAAACACCTCCAACCAAAACAAACCAGCAGGCACTCTCTCAATCATGTGCCTGAACATCTGCAGTTTACTTCCTAAGCTTGATGCACTGCAAGCCTTTACCACCAACACAACCGGATATTCTGTCAGTAGTTGAAACTTGGCTCACCCAAAGATTCCTGACCAGGCAATCACCCTTTCTGGCTACAATGTCTTCCGGGTTGATCGTAAAGTCCAAAGAGGTGGAGGGTGTGCCTAATATGTGAAAGACACTTTCGAGGACACCCCATTGATTCCAATCTTCCAGCAACACCTACTCAGATTCTTCCATCAGACTCCTATTAGGCCCACAATAAAGGCCCTCACTGTTGTCACTGTTTGCATACCTCCTAAGGAACAGGGACCTGGTCTAACCACCGTCCTTGACTTTGTCAAATCCCACCCATCGGACTCCGAAATCATCCTTCTTGGTGACTTTAACATTAATTGGCTCTCAGCTGAAGGTGGGTCATTTAAGGACTCCATTATATCAGCTAACCTGACTCAAATGGTTGACTATGCAACCAGAAATAAGTACAGAACTGGGATCTGCACCCTACTCGACTGGATCCTAACCAACCACCCCTCTCGGATCACGAAAACCTCAGTCCTCCCTGACTCACTCAGTGACCACTCTCCCATCAGCTGTACCTGGTCAAACAAATTCTATAAGCTCCCTCCAAAAATCATCACCAGCAGAGTCCTACCCCATGGTCAGCTACCCCACCTCAAATCGCACCTCAGTCTGCAGGACTGGTCCCCTATCTTCAAGGCAACAGATACTAATACTGGACTGGAGCAGTTTGTTCACATTTTCAATGAAGCTGTAATAAATTGCCCCCTCAAAAGCATAAAGTTAAATCACTCAGTAACCCTTGGCTGTCAGGAGATCTCCTGAAAAAATTAAATCCAGGGATCACCTCTGGGAACTGGCTAGAAACTCCGGTGAGCAACTCGACATCCAGAATTATAAATGGGCATGGAATGACTGCAACAAATCCATTCGGCAACAGAAATCTGACTACTACAAAAATGCCCTCACTAACTCCTGGGGAAATGGGAGGGATTTCTGGAAAAACATTAAAGATGTCACTGGGAAGCAGTCAAAATCTTCGCCGAACATACTCAACATAAATGGGCACACTACACTTGACTCTAAAACTGTTGCGAACACTTTTAACATTGCTTTCGCTGACCTTAGCAGTGTTCTCCCTCTGACTTCTTCAAGATGTGTCAACTCCATCCCCAACTCCTCCACCCATGCCTGTCACCCACCTTTCTACTTTAAAGCACTAAAGAAACATCAAGTCCGAAACTACATTGCCAAAGCCATCAGCAAATCTAGAACAAGCAATGACACACTTGACCTCAAGCTGCTGGCCCTAGCAGCTTGACGAGGTACTAGGCCCCTCACCAAGATCTTTAATCTCTCTAGACAATTCCCAGACAAATGGAAAATGGCCACTGTTACCCCATTCACAAAAGTGGTGATAAGGCTGACCATGTGAACTTCGCCCTATCTCCATTCTGCCTCCTTTCGAAGGCACTGGAGCGTATAGTAGCGGACCAACTTACTGAGCATCTGGACAATTATAATATTCTCTGTAAACAGCAACATGGCTTTAGAAAAGGTCATGGTACATCCTCTGCCTTACTCGAATTCACCAGCTCCATTCACAGCTCTCTCGACAATGGACAACTAACTGGCGCTATTTTCATTGACCTGACCAAAGCCTTTGATACTGTCCACCACTCCCTCCTGCTGAGCCAACTAAAAAATGCTGGTCTCTCCAATGATTCAATCTCTTGGTTCAAAAGCTATCTTGAAAACCGCACCCAGCATGTATAAATTGGAGATGTGCACTCTGATTCCAAACCTGTCCTCTCTGGAGTCCCCCAGGGTTCAATACTGGGCCCCCTACTCTTCAGCCTGTTCCTTAACACCCTACCGGACTCCTGCACTGAACATATCACCCTGTATGCTGATGATGCAGTAATCCTTGCCACACACGGACCCAAAGAAATTGCAAGAAAATCTCCAACTCGCTTCTCCTTGGTTGAGAATTGGCTCACAAAGCACAAACTGATCCTTAATCAAAAAAAAACAAAGGCCATGATCTTCAGCAGCTCCATAATAAACATAAGCACTTCCAACTCTCCATTATCACCAGACAAGGTGCACGCATGGAACAGGTCAAAACTTTAAATACCTCGGGATCACCCCTGACCCTCACCTCTCCTACACTGCCCACATCGACCATGTCGCCAAAGCCGCTAACTCCCGGCTGGGCCTGCTATTCCGTCATAGGAAACACCGCACCCAGATCCCTCACTGTCGCTGTCCAGAGCTCCATCATATCCATCATTGATTATGGTATTATTATTTACGGCTGCTACAACCACCGCACTCAAACGTATCCACTGCCCTCAACAAGGCCTGTCGACTCTGTCACTGGCTCCCAACGCCTAACTACACCTGTGACCTCTATTCTCAAACTGGATGGTTGAATCTTGCCAATCGAATAAAAACACCAAACTTGTATTACTACTAGGAAAATCTTGCTGGGCCTTGCCCCCGTTGAGTCTGTGCCCTCATACAATTGAGAATCCACACCCAACATACCAGGGGATCAAAACCTCAGCTTCTGCAAATGCCGCATTGCCGCACAACACAAGGCCAAAGATCCTTTGCTTACTGGGCCACTAGTTGGTACAACAGTCTTCCCAGTGACATCTCATCCTCACTATCGCTCAGCACTTTTAAGACTCATCTCTGCCTAACACTCACTGCCTCCAACCTCTGTGACTGTTGTGGCTAAACATGTCCTTTGGTTCCATAGCTGAAGATGCCCTTTTGGATACACATCTACTCCTGCACTTTGCCAGCACCCACCCCCCCATCTTCACCTCCCCTGCTGGCCCATGACAAATGCCACCCAGCTGCACTACCTCTATTCTTATCTGCCTTCCACCTCTCCTCTCTCTGTCCCCCCTAACCTACCTCCCTTTTCTCCCATCCACTTAGTCTCCTGACTTCACCCTCCTCCTTTCCTTTCCCTTCCCCCCCCAAAGTTTCACCTTATTGTTCTTTTTTCATCTACAAGACTATGTGTTTTTTTTTTAAATTTTATAAACTGCTATCTTTGCTTATCATTGTCTCAACTGTACCAGTGACATGGAACCTTTGTAAAAGAGCCTCGGCTCAAAGGTATTTGTAATCCTAGAACAAATAAATAAATAAATAAACATATGTACACAACATAAACAATTGTGTGACATATTTGTTTATTCTTTAAATCAGTCTGTTCATGCCTTTTTTTTGTATTTTAGAGGTGCCTGTCCTGCAAGGTCATGATGCAGGGGTGAGTCAGTTTCTGGCTGAGCATGGAAGTGGAAACAGGTGCTCAGCAACAGTGCTCGTGGTGATGAGTGATGAGAGGTGAATCAGTGCCCCTCCTCATCTGGTGAAAAATGAGGAGAAGACTCTGAAGGAGGATGTCCTTGTGGCTCCTGATTCTCCTTGAGGACATCCTGGCCTCTGCTCAGCTGCAGTTGGGCTACAGTTGGTCTAGCCAGCTGATGATCTCACTTTTTCCCCCCACCAGTTCATGAAGGAGACTCTGGGTGGTCTCGTGAGCTGCAATGCTGCCCTAATTGGTCTATAGCTCTTGGATATTTCAAGACAGGGCAGCATTGCTGCTCTGGAGGCCATAGAGGGCTGCATAGATGTGTCCCTCCATTCTGGCACTGTGGCACATTGTGTTGAGAATCTCTTTTTGATTCCTGAGTACCACCATCACACCAGGATCACACCAGGTCTAATTGAGCTCATGAAATGTAGAGATCACCTATGGCAGTAGGTATGAGCCACGGGCAGGCAAGTGGATATACAAGACTACAAAAAAAAAGCAAGGAATGACTGTACCTGGCCTTCCACATCAAAAAAAAATAGTTATTATAGGAAGCACTCACTAACACCTGGGCGATGGCAGGACATTCCAGAATAACATTAAGGATGTAACATTGAAACCCCCCAAATTGTCCCCTTGCATGCTTAATATGGATGATACCCTGACACTCAACCCAAAGACCATCACCAACATGTTTATTAATGCATTTATGGACCTCAGTAGCATATTCCCCCTTGATTTCTTTAATGTTGCTACTAACACTGATAGCACAGTGACAGTGGACCAGTCCCCTGCACACACCCCATTCTATTTCAAAGCAGTTTCTGAAAGTGAGGCCAGAAAGTACATCCAAAAGGTGCTTGGGAAATCCAGATTTAGTTGGGATATGCTAGATCTTAAGCTTGTAGCCCTTACCTTGGATGAAATTATATCACCTCTAACTAAAATAATGAATCTATCTTTAAGATTATCCCAGTTCCCACTAGTGTGAAATCCGCCTGTGTAACCACAGTATATTTATTTATTTATTTAAAATTGGTGACGGGAAAGGCACACTGAGTCAAAGCTCATTTCCAGGTGTGACCCGGCAAAATATAAAAGTGAGGATAGCGCACAACATGTGAACTATCGACAGACTCCATTCCCCCAAAGCACTTGACGTATAGTGGCTGACCAATTGAACAAGTACAGTATTTAGAAAAATACCAGATACAATGTCCCAACAACATGGGTTCAGAAAGGGGCTCAGTACCACTGCACTACTTGAACTCACAGGCTTCATTCACAACTCTCTTGATCAAGGCCAGTTAATTGGAGCAGCCTTTATAGATCTTACAAAACCTTTGATACTGTAAATCATAACATAGAAACATAGAATTTGATGACAGATAAGGACCGCTTGGCCCCCTGTCTGCCCATTTCCTACCTAATGGATAAGCTGCAGATCCTAATTAACCAACAGCCTACTTCTTCCTACCCCCACCCCTAGAATTGCCTTATGACTGTCCCATGAATTCCACCATTGTTTTTGACTCCACAACCTCCTCTGGAAGGCCGTTCCATGCATCCACAACCACCTCTGTGAAAAAATACTTTCTTACATTACCTCTGAGACGCCCTCCCCCATCTTCAAATTGTGCCCCTTTGTTCTTGCACACCTCTTTTTCTGAAAGATGCTACTCTCTTGGACTTTGTTGATTCCCTTGAGGTACTTGAAAGTTTCTATCATGTCCTCCCTCTCCCTCCTTTCCTCGAGGCTATACATATTAAGCTCCTTAAGTCTCTCTTTATATGTGTTCCGGTGCAGAACCTACACCATTTTAGTTGCCCTCTTCTGGACTGCCTCCATCCTGTTTATGTCTTTGCACAGATTGGGTCTCCAGAACTGCACACAGTACTCAAGATGGGGTCTCACCAGCTGTCTGTACAGAGGGATAACAACTTCCTGTTTTATACTGGTGATGCCTCTCCCTATGCATCCCAGTATCACTCCAGCCCTCCTTACTGCCCTCTTACATTGCTTGCCCACCTTTAGGTCATCTAATATGACTACCCCCAGGTCCCTTTCCATTTTTGTTGTTGTTAGTATCTTGCCCCCCATTGTGTATTCTTCCCCTGGGTGTTTGTTTCCCAGGAGCATTGCCTTGCACTTCCTAGCATTGAATCTAAGTTGCCATACATTTGACCATTCCTCCAACCTTGACAAGCCCCTTCTCATCCTTTCCACCCCACCTTGTGTATCAACTCTGTTGCAGATCTTTGTGTCATCTGCAAAGAGACATACTTTTTCTTCCAGTCCCTCTGCAATGTCGCTTATAAAGAAATTGAAGAGGACCGGTCCTAGTACTGAACCCTGCGGTACCCCACTAGTAACCCCACTTTCTTCAGAGTGGACTCCATTTACTATTGCCCTCTGTGTCCTGTTCTTTAGCCAGTTCTTTACCCAGGCTACCATATTGGGACCCACTCCTAGGCTGGCTAACTTGTACATTAATCTTTTGCATGGGACTGTGTCAAATGCCTTGTTAAAGTCTAGGTAGGCCATGTCCACAGTCCCTCTCTAATCTACTACTTTGGTCACCAATTAAAAGAAATTGATTAGATGCATCTGACATGACCTTTCTGCTGTGAATCCATGCTGCCTTGGGTCCTGTGCCCTCTGGCCTTAGGTACTCAACAATTCTTTCCTTCAGAAGTGATTCCATCATTTTCCCTATCACTGAGGTTAAACTAACAGGTCTGTAGTTGCCTGCTTCTGCCCTGCTCCACTTTTGTGAAGTGGAATCCCATCTGCCCTCCTCCAGTCCTCAGGTACCACCCCATCCTCCCATGATTTGTTAAAGAGGGTAGTCAGTGGTGTCACTAGTTCTACTTTTAGTTCTTTTTGAATTATGGGATGAATTCCATCAGGCTCCATTGCTTTGTCCACCTTCAGTTTTAAGAGTCCTTTCAGAACCCTTTCTTCTGTAAATTGGCTGGTATCAACTTCTGTATCCGAGTGTTTCTATTGTTTGGTTTAGGTACCTCCTCCTTTTCATTTGTGAATACTGAGCAAAAATATTTGTTTAGTATCTCTGCCTTTTCACAGTCACCCTCTGCCCACTCCTTCCCCTTTATTAAGACTCACTATCTCTCCCTTGGTCTTCCTTCGCTCCCTGATGTACCCATAAAGTTTTATCCCCCTTCTTAACTGTGTTGGCTATCTTTTCCTCGGTTTGGGCCTTTGCTGTTCTGACTGCCTTCCCAGCTTCCTTTTGCTTTAACTGATACAATTCTCTGTCCTGCTCCTTCTGTGATTATTACTTGAGCAACTCTCCAGCACAGAGCTATCAAAGGAAACTACTAATTGGTTCAAAAGCTACCTAGCAAATCATACACAACAGGTGAAGATCACTAACATCCTATCTGACAGCCAAGTGGTCCAGTCAGATGTCTAGCAAGGGTCCATACTGGGTCCACTTCTGTTCAGCATCTTCCTAAACAGGCTCCCAAGCTCTTGCTAAGATCAGATCCTGCTCTACGTGGATGATGCTGTAATATTTACATGTAACCCAGATCCCAAGATTCTTGAGAACAAACTACAGCACAGCTTTGCAAACATGGAGGATTGGTTTAGTAGGCACAAGTTCATACTAAATTACAAAAAGACGAAAGTGATGCTCTTCAATACCTCCCATAAAAAACCATAACTCCCACCCACTGACAATTAAAAACAGTGTTGGTACTCCCCTTGAGTAGATTCAACATTTCAAATATCTTGGGGTCACCACAGATAGCACGTTACCCTATGCTCACCACATAGAAAATGTTGTCAAAGCAGTCAACATTCAATTAGAACTGCTTCATAGGCACAAGCATAGCCTGACTACTGAATCACTCAGGTTAGCAATTCACATCTCTGTCATCTCTATCATAGATTATTGGCTGGGCATTTATGACTCTGCTACCGATATGTCCCGTCGATGTATCTCCACAGCTCATAACAAAGCCTGTAGGCACCTCACCAGGGCAGCACACATATGTGTGACCTCTATGCCTAGGCAAGCTGGCTACAGTAAAAAGATAGAATCAATTACCAAACTTGCTCGTTTGCAAAAAAAAATTAGTCTAGGACCCATGCCCTCTGGAGTTCAGAAGATTCTAAGCCCTTTCTGCAACCTCCGTCGAACACGAGGCTCAGATAATCAGCTCTTCATTGTCCCACATTGCTGTACAACTCAAGAACAATGGTCATTCACCTATGGAGCCCTGCTATGACTTTAATCATTACACAGCGACATCTCTTCTGTATTAGCTGTGATTGCATCCACTAATTTTGCCCAAATTATTTTCCTACTTTGTCGCCTCGACTTTTGCCTCTGCTACCTTCGTCAGCACTGTTGTAGCTGCCCCAGTCTGGGAACTCTGACCTCCCCTCCCTCTCACTCGATCTAAACTCTCCTTTCCCTCTCCCTACCTAAACCTCTCTCTTACTCCCCTTGTCCCCCGCTCCCTGCTTACATCCCTATTATCCACATCATCATTCCCTTGTACTCCTACTCACTACCAAACTCCCCACTCACCTATCTGCCAGTGTTTGACAATGCCACTGAGGCAGCTACACATCTATGTCCTAAGTTTATTATTTATTTTATGCAACATAAACATATCCCTGCCTCTCATCTCCTTGCTCACTCCTTCATACTCATTTATCTGACAGTGCTTGACAGTGCCTCCTTGGCTGCTTCACATTGTCTGTCATAAAGTGTATGTTCTATTATATTCACTGTGAAGTTATTGCTTGGCATACATTGTACAATGCCTACTACTTTTTGTTTGCTTGTTCCTGTTTTCTGCGATACATAGTTTATTTCTTTATTCTTCTTTTATAACTTGTGTTTAATCTGTTGATGTGGAACCTATGTAAAGGTGTTAATCCAAGATCAAAATAAAAAAATTAAAACCATGACAGATTCTGTCAGACCTTGGAGGTCCTTGTGAACTGGTGGAGGTCCTCTCGCAGTGCTGTGAATGCAGTGGTGAATGCAGCAATGGAAGAACAGGAGAATAATGTAACCCCTCCCTGCCCCCCTCTGTCTATGGGCAGAATTTATCATTGCTGATGTTCCAGAGGGTAATGAAAGGACTACCACAATGCGTAAAACTCCAAGCTAGTTTACCCAAAATAAAGAGCTTAAAGTAGCTGTCCTACCTCTTAATGGCTTCATCACACCATGCACTCTCGACCTCTACCTCCATGATCTGCATTCATCCCAAGCCTCTGGCTGCCAGATGCAGGACCTCCAACCTGCAGTCTCCTGTCTCTTCTGAGCTCCTGAGTCTCTCAGTCCTAGTGCAGCATTTTTTTATTTTTTATTTTAGTCTTTGGTAACTGGGTAAGGCCCACTAGGCACAAGTGCCTGTTTTCAGGGGTGACCTGGGAGCACTGGGTGGTTAAGTGACTTGCTTAGGGTCACAGAGTATGCAAGTGTAGGTTGTGAGAATCAAGCTCAGGTCTCGTCTGCTGGATGTGTCAAACTCATTCACACCTTGTTCCTCTAACCTCTAGGCTATACTGCCAGCCCACCAGCCAGCATGATGGTTGCCTCTTAGAATTACAACTTATGACACAAAATAAATACAAGGGGTTTCCATTTCATTTTCCCCCTTTCCAACTTAAATATAGGAGAAATCACTACCAAATTTCTTCCCAAACAGCTTCTTTATTTAAGCACCTGCATTCCAAATGATTCAGGAGTACAGGGGTCCCATCCTTCACCAACTAAATAAAGCAACTCCATGGGGCCATCTAAACTTTTTACAGTTCACCCAATGCTGGACCTACTGAACAGACTAAGTGTTATACAGACAGTACAAGCAGGTTTTCACCCCCTGAATTTTGGATGGTTTACCCAAGTGGATCCTTCCCATTGAAGAATCAACAGGCTCCTGGCTCACTGGCACTGGTAAACCAAACTCTTTTTTTCTGTTTGTTTTCTGGGTTACCCATTCTGTCTGGACTGGCATTGGTCAGATGCGGTATTTCCAGCATGGAGAAGCATGCTGCTTCTCCCACCTGGCCCCTGGACCATGGCCCAAATCTCAAGAGATACCAGGATTTTTCCTCTTCAACCCAGGCCTTGTAACCCATACACTCTCCTCCCACATGGACCTTGAACCTGCTGGTGCTCCAAGCACTACCCACACCAGCCTCCACCACCATGTATGCACTCTCTCTTTCTCTCTCTCTCTCTACTGGTGCAGCAGCCGTCAGACTGGGCCCTTCTCCAGTGCCTGAGCTGCATCCCCCTGGCTGTCTGCCACCAGAAATTCCTGAGAACTGCCACCACTTAGGCCCTCTGAGCAGCCCACTCCTCGACAAATGGCGCCCACTTTTTTAACCGAGCTATCAGATGACCACTTAAGAATGGTCCCCCCCAGCCCACATTCCTGCCAAACACATCCTGGGCCTGAAATAAGCTCCATCTAGGAACTGCCCTCCAAGTCCTGTCCTAAGACCTGCCACCCACCTGGCCCTTAGATGCTGGTGCCCCAGGACCTTCCCCATCACACAGGTCACTCTATATGGGTGAAGGGCCTTCCTGGCTCCTTCTGCCTCTGGGCTACCCTGCCACACTAGGTGCAGCAGAGGACCAATGCCACTGGCCCTGCCCTTGTGGAAACCCTGCCACTGTCCCCACAGCCCTGACAGCCCAAACCACTCCTAACATGGGATCTCATGGGCTCCTGCCTATCCTGGCATTCTCTTAACCTAAGCCTCCCTTATCCTGATGACTCAGGTACCTGGCTGGCTAGCCTCCCTTTGGAGCTCCCCTCCCGGCTCCTTGATGCCACATCATTGCAGAGGCTGTCCCTATCTGCACATTTTGAGGGGATCCTCCCACAAGCCCAAGCCAGAACATTAATCTCCCTCCTTGTCTGCCTCCTCTGCTCCTCTAGCCACCCCTTCCAGCCTTAGGCCTAGTGCCTGGACTGGAAGAGCCTCAAACATCCTGTCTCCACTCTTTATATACCTTCCCTAACCTGCCCTCTGCTGCCACCTTTAGGCATCCAGCAGGGATTAACCCCCCAGAGCATGAATAAATTCCCTAGCTCTGGGGGGGGGAGGAGAAGGAGGCAGAAGGGGTCCCTAATGGGAGCATAAGCCCCTCCTTGGAGGTGGGGCTTACAATAACAATATTGTTAGTATGGTTTACATGGTATAATGTGTGTTCAGAAGAATTAGTCAGATTATTTTTGTCATTCACAATGCTGAGGATGTTGTGTGGCCCATTACTTGTGCAGTGCTGTAAGATAGCAAAAGAAGTTTGTATGCAATGAGAATGTAGTTATTTTTCTTCTCTTGAGCTACAATATATCTGTAGAGGTTGCATCTGTTCTTTTTCTATGTGTTGCAGTAAGGAGGGAGAGAGTATTATCAAGGATGTCCATTTGGATGTCAAGCTGAAACAGAAAAAAGTTAGTCACACATCTTAATGTGTATCTGCACTGCTGTAACCTAGGGAAAGACATTTTTATGCACTAAGAATGTAGTTGTCTTTCTTCAATCAATCAATCAATCGATCAATCAATCAAACTTTAATTTTTAAAAAGCACATTTCCGAAGCTCAATGCTCCTATACAATTAAAACACAGACTGAATACAAATAACATATTAAAACAATACAGTAATTAAAAACCCCACAAACAGATCCAAAATTATCAAGCACATCAAATACTCAGCATAACTCAGTAACCATTATTATTTAAACCAATTCAGTGACTCTCATTGTCTAAAAAAGCCAGACCAAATAAAGGTGTCTTCAGGGTGACCTTAAAACTCTGGATGGTCAGGCACTTTCTCACCCAATGAGATAGAGACTTCCACAGGGCAGGGGCTGCAAAAGCAAATGAGTGGGCCCCTGAGGTCTTAAGTCAAACCCTGGGAATGTCTAGCAATCCCTCATTGGTGGAGTGGAGTGGGCAGAGGTGGCAGTTGAGACAAAGGAGTTCTTGCAAGTACCAAGGTCCCTGACTGTGTAGGGCCTTGTAGGTCAGTAACCTGACCTTGAAGGTGATCTGCCACTGAACTGGCAGTCAGTGCAGTTCTTGGAGCACAGGCATCATATGGAAAGATCTTGATAAACCAGTCAACAACCTGCTTTTCTGTTGAGCTAAAACAGATCTGCAGTGTTCATTGTCAGTCAGGAAGGATAACCAGAGGAATGCATATGCTTTTTATTTGCAAGGTACCATCAACAGTTGTAGGACATGCCATACCTCTCAACTGTCCCATTTGTTTCAGGGTTTTACCAAATTTAGACTCCCTGTCCTCAAGTCCTGACTTGCTGGTTTCTCTTCTGGATTTTCAGAATGCCAGTGTAAGCCTAGAAGATCTGTTTAACTTTTAGACTACTACTGACAGAATTAGCAAGTATTGGAATTCTGGACTGGTACCAGTCGATGGCACAGCAAGGGTTAAACTGGTGCAAGCAGAAGACAACAGGCTGTAGGAGACACCCCTCCCCTGGCATTCCACAGGTTCATTGGTCTCTGTAATGATGACACTCTACTGAAAGAGAGAGAAAGAGAGAGAGAGAGAGACACACACACACTCACACACATGTGCTGCATTCCAATACAGTATATTTCTGTTCAGTTAAAGGAGATCTACCAGCAAACATAATTGAGTACACACTTGGCATTAAGGCAAATTTTGTAAAAATAGTGCTTGGCATCCAAACTATGGAGATGTTTAAATCTCTGCACATATGCACAATATATTGGAAGGGGCAAATGTCGCAGTTTTTGGCAGCGCAATCTCTGGGGCTCTGTACCCAGTTTAACAAAATGCTGATTACACCACAGGGAGAATAGAAGTTTACGAGCATTAAGGTATTTGTATTACAAAATATATATTATGGGGGGATCGGGGTGCTTGAGCCACATTGCATGCTGCAGTGGTTCAATTACGTTTGCCAGTAGATCTCCTTTAAGTCTGAAAATCAATAAAACTGGATCCTTAAAAGCCTGGAAATTGACTTAACATTGAATCCGAAAAAAAATTATTTGTCTAGCATTGCCCATGTTCCTCTAGAGTTTCAAATAAGTACAGTAGATGATGAGAAATTACAACAGAAGCAAGTAAACATTTGCCTGTGTGTTTTTATTGTGCCATTTGGTAGTATGCAACTGAATTTGACATTTAAAAAGCATAAACTCAAGGTACTTTACATATGTACAGTGTACTACATCATGTGATGTACAAGTCATGTGATGGTACAGCGCCACTCTGAATAAAATATGTTGTCCCTGATTTTGGTCATTTGTTCCTGATTTTTATGGGGAGTGTCCTTGATTTTGGTCCTAGCAGGTTGAGAGGTATGGGACATACTTTAGTGTTCTAGCAGTCAGTGTGTGTATGGCATACTGTCTACTTCAATTACAGTATCATACCACTTAGTAAGGTAAACATACAACATGCAGTTCAGAAGTGAGCCATGCAGGCTATATTGTTTGTGGGAGGGGGATAGTTGTAGCAATTCTAGTGTGCCCTCAGGAATATTGCTACGGTGATACATTTCAGACACACAGGAGTATGAATACTTTAGTGTCCATACTGGAGTCCTTAAACATCCTTATGTTCTCAGAAAACACCTGTTTATAATAACAAATTGTTAAATATAAAGAACAGGATTAAAATAAATTGTTAAAAACAACAAAATGTTGAGTCATGGTAACACAGTGTTATCATAAAGAATCACTGGTTTGTCTTCGTCATCTGTGTCGGGGGATGTGGTATATGCACTAATACATCAGCCAGAGGTACTGATTGTAGAGTAAGAAAACACAATACTATGCACAGTGGGACTTTGCAGCATTTGGTATCACTCAATGATATTTACAAAAAAAAAATGTGAGAAAAAAATACTGTACAGGAAAATGCTTGTTTTGATAACATACAGTGTGTGTGTGTGTGTGTGTGTGTGTGTGTGTGTGTGTGATAGATATGTCAGAAAATAAGACTGTGTCATGTGCAAGGGAAAGTAGTGCTCTGATTGGTCTACAATGGTTGCTTGATATATTATGTGTGTAGTGGCTAATGAATTCATGATATGTATATGGTGAATGATATGCTATGAAAAGTAAGAATGAAAACTAAAAGTTAGTAGTCTATGCTGCAAATTACTGTAATGCTAATTCTGAAGTACTGTTTTGCAAACCTTGTAGGGCTATGTTTAAGAGTGCCATGGCAAGTAAGGGAATGCCAAGAGGATGCATTTTGTAGCTGTTTTTAGGTGCATGCATCTGTAAGTGTGATTGTGAGTGTTGCAGCAGTGGGGGGAATGGTAAAATTACTGTTGTCAACTAGAGAGCTGTAGGTAGTTGGAAAACACAGAAGAGGGGCTCAGTAATTTTTTTTTATTTTGTGTGTTGTGAGGTTGGCCCAACTAGTAATTGTGATCAGGCTGTGTGCTTATAAGCACATGGCATAACCTGATCCCTGTTCCAATGGTGTAGGGACTCCCCTCCCCAGCCCTGATCACTGTACTAAATAAAATACAAACCGATCCCCATGTCCATAGTATAGGGACCCCTTCTCTTCACCCCCAATCACTGTAATGAATAAGAAAAAAAACAATTTCCATTTCCAGGTGGCTAGTGGTCCCAACCAAGTGAACAACCAATGAGCGTATACTATTTACTGTATGCACTCCAGGGCCAATCAGTTGGCAGCTGGCCACGGCAGGGTGAGGAGGGCTGTGCCAGTTACCAGCACAAGTTGGGATGGGGGTTGGTGTGTTACTGCCTACCAGGGTGGGGGGACCACTAGCCATCAGGAATCAGGGGGTTTCTTATTCATTACAATGATGGGGGCTGGGGAGTGGGGTTCCTACACTATGTAAAATGGGATTTTTTTTTACAGTGATTGGGGATGGTGAGGGGGTCCCTACACTATGGAAATTGGGACTGGGTTATTTTTTTATTTATTACAGTGATTGGGGCTGGGGAAGGGTGTCCTTACACTATGGAAATGGGGATCTTTTCTTTATTTTTTTTAATTAAGTAAGCGTTATTATTTATTTAACAAACAACTACAAACCCATTGTACAGACAATATACACACCATACAAAAATGCAACAATTAAGAATATAGGTGAAGAACAAAGACATTCTATACAGTGTAAAAAAATTATATATGTCTTGAAGTTATCTGTAACCTCCACCCTCCCATCCCTCCCTGTCTGCCACTGAGTTGGGTAATAGGTCATATTATCAGAAAATAGCACTGAATCCCAGACTACAGGTATTGAAGAAAAGAAAAAAGGTGGGTGAAATTGCCACTAGGGGGCCTGTATATGAAAGTGAACTTAATGAATCGATATAAGGGTAAAATGTATCCCAAATTTGTTTATATTTGTCCATTCTGTTTGTTGTACCTGCAATGATACGTTCTGCTTGAAGTGCAAACAAAACCCCTCTATACCATTCTACATAAGTAGGTGCGGTCATGTCTAGCCAATGTCTCAAAATAACTTTCTTGGTGCAAGCTGCGATTAGTAACATACAGTATGGGCTCTTTGTGTATGACCTCTCAACTGGGTATAGTCACCTAAGAAACATATCTCAGGATTAAAATTATCTGACAGAGCCAGTAAAGGGTTGAGTTGCTGTTGGATGTCTGACCAGAAGGAATCAATTTGTTCACAAGACCACAACATATGAAGCAAGTTGCCAGGTGCCTTTTGACATTTAAGACATTGGCTAGAGATCAACCTGCCCATTTGGTAAAGTTTGAGTAGTGTAAAATACAAATTGTGATTAATCTGAAATTGCATGTATCTATATCTGTCCCACTTAATGTATCTGTACAAATGCTTCCAGATTTTAAGCCACGATCTGGAGGGGGCAGTCAATGGAAGAATGTTATCCCACCAATAAAACCTTTGACCCTCCATGGTCATTAACATAGTTACTAAGAATTTGTATGTATATGAAATTGGTATTAGGGATGGAGCTAATATATGTAGAGAGGGCAATCGTGAAGGATTTAGACCAACAACCAAAACTGAAATAGTGTAATAGCATGTGGGAAATCTGGGAGTATTTGAATACCTGAGTAGGGGTTCAATGGAAATGGAAACTGGCAACCTGAAAGGGCACGAGTTTTTGGTCCATAACCAGGTCCTGCACCTTACTTACACCCATATTGAAGGTGTGAAGTTTGAGAGTTTTACCAGACATTAAAAAGTTAGAGTTATTGAAAAGAGGTTGAGCCATATCCCTATAGACATCTGTTTTGAGAAAGGAATTCAATTGGGATTGTGTTTGAAGCAAGGAGCCAAGAGATGAATCTCGTAGAGATCTAGGAAGATTCTTTCTGGGGACAAAGGGGAGAGATTTGGAATTGATATCATGTGTGGAGCACAGTGTCTGTTCGATACCAACCCAAAGGGGACAGTATGGAGAATTCTAAATAGGATTCATAGGGAGCAGATGGAATCTTATTCTAGTCATTTGGATAGCTAGATAGTAAAGGTAAATGTTGGGTGCTTGGAGCCCACCATCTGTTATTTGATGAGTGAGTTTCAAATAGGTTCATCTGATCTTTCTCCCAAGCCATAAGAAGGAACTAATAGATTTATGTAGGTGTGTGAACCAGGATAATGGGAGGTTCCAATTAAACATTTGTAGCGGGATATAGAATACATGGAAGGACATTCATCTTAATGATATTCATATGACCCCACAATGACAAGGGAAGTCTGGACCTGCGCTGAAGGTCCCCTTTGATTGTAGTAACAATAGTGTCCAAGTTAAGATTTTTCATAGTATATGGAGAAGGATGTAGGTTAATACCAAGATAATTTAACTTGTCTGTACACCATTGAATACCCATGTGAATTATATCGGCTCTTACAGTGTACTTGTTAAGGTGAAAGAATTAAGTTTTGTCCAGATTTAATATATAATTTGAGATGAATCCAAAATGGGAGATAATCTGGAAAGTGGTAGAAAGTGATTGAGTAAGAGATGTGTAAGAGTATGTCATCCTTGTAAACAGAAATTTTGTACACGGGGTTACCTACCATTATACCTCTTATGAGGGGGGAATTTTTAAGTTTCCTGATGAGGGGTTCAAGAAATAGGTTAAAGAGTTAGGGGGATAAGGGACAGCCCTGACATGTACCTTGAGAAAGTGGGAAGGGGGTAGAAAGAATCCCATTACATTGCACTCATGCTGAAGGGGATGTATATAATATTTTAACCCATCATGTAAATTCTGGGGGATGCGATATTTGGGTAGTAATAAAAAAAGAAATTCCCAGGATACTCTATCTAAAGCATTTTCCACATCCAGAGAAACCAACGCCGCAGGAGTGGTGGAGTCTCTAGATGCAGAAAAACGATATAACTTCCTTAGATTATCAGATGATAACATGCCTCTAACAAAGCCCACCTGTTCATCACTGAGCAGTGATTCCCACACTAGACATAGTCTAGAGGAAAGAATTTCAGCTAACATTTTGAGGACCACATTAATTAGGGAAATCGGTCTGTAATTAGAAACAAATAGGGGGGTTTCGCCTGGCTTTGGAAGGACGACTATGGTTGCTGAGGTGAAAGAAAAATCAGTTAGCCCTTCTTGAAAAATATAGTGGAAGGTGTCCAAGAGAATAGGTGCTACCAACCACTTAAATACTTTGTAAAAATTAGATGAAAAGCCATCTGGCCCAGGAGCTTTGTCTGGAGAGAGTGAGTCAATAGCAGAGCAAACTTCTGCCAAAGTGATGGGGGCTTTTAAACTAGCAATTTGAGGGTCTAGTAGAACAGGGAGATTAATATCCTAGAGGTAGGAGTCCAGTTGTTGAGGAGTGATGGAAGATGCAGGAGGGTATATAAATCACTGTAAAATTCCCTAAAATCTTCAACTATATCTGGAGAGAAGGGGAGGTGAGAAGTGAGCCAGAAGCCGAGTGAACAGAATAAAATATTTTATCAGCTATCTGGGCATGTAAACGTAGGGCTAGGAGTCTGCTGGCTCTTCCCCCGATCAAAGTAAGAGGCTTTGAAATGAAGCAAAAGAAACTCTGCTTTTTCTGCAACCATTTGATTATATTGAGCACGAAGAGTTTCCACCCTTTCCCAATCTTCAATAGGGGAAGAAGGAGAAAGGAGGGATTCAGCAGCTGATAGTTTTTCTAAAATAGAGGAGAGAACTGCAGCTCTTTGTTTTTTATGTTTAGTCACAATACATATTAATTCTCCTCGTAGTGCACATTTTAATGAACCCCATAGAAAGTATTTTTTATCCATGGAGGGAGCATTATACTCCATGAAGTTGGTAATGAATATTTGGAAGTGTTGAATATAATCCTCTGACTTCAAAATTTGATTATTAAGCTTCCAGACTGTCTCTGTGGATGCTAGGGAAAAGATCCAGGTCAAGATGAGTTATTTGGTGATCTGAAATAACCTTAGGAGAATAATAAGCTAGATAAATGCTGGGCAGGAGATCTATGGACACCAGGAAGTAGTCTATGCAGGAAAAAGAGTAGTGAGGAAAGGAATGGAAGGAACATTCTTTACGATCAGGATGCATAATTCTCCAGGGGTCTGTGAGACCAAAGGTTCACATTAAGTCATGGATAGCTTTTTGGGCTGGTGACAACCTCTACCTAGTCTGACTAGATCTATCTAAACTATTGGATAGGACCTGACTTCAGTCACCCCCAAAAATTATTGGAAGGGCAGACCATGTGCTTAATGTGCACATCTAAGTGGTGAAAAAATCTGGATCATCCATATTGGGTCCATAAATGGACCACAGAATAACTTCTGAGTGGCCCAGGAGGGCTTGTAGGATCATAAACTGTCCCCCAGGGTCAGCAATCTTGGGTAGGAGTCAAAATGGGATCCTACGGGCTATGATAATAGTGACTCCCCTTTTGCAGGAATCCAAACCAGAGCCAAATACCTGACCCACACAGTTTCTACATTGATAATGGACTTGGCTAGGCAATAGGTGAGTCAGTTGTAAAAAGGCTATATCAATTTGCGGGTGTTTGAGATGAAAAAAAACTTGGATCTTTTGGCAGGAGTCTGGGCACCTTTTATGTTCCAGGAGCAATATTTATAACCAACCATAATGACTACTGTGATACGAATAAGGAGACCATAATCTACTACACTTCGATCGAAACAAAATATGCACTATTAGGGGAAGAAACTGTCTAACAGTGGCAGACATTCCCATACCCCAACACCACTTCTGCACCCTTCTAACCCACCTCAGATACACAAAACTCCAAGAGGACAGGTATAACCTAACCCACCCCAAATCTTTATCCCAAATGAAAGTTCTCAAAAAAGTAAATCTAGACCCATGAACAACCCCTTAAAACTCCACTCAGTAAAGTAATATATGAGGGACCAAAAGGACCCATGTCTACAGGATAGAAAAATCCAGAAAATTTAAAATTAACCAGCCCTAAGCAAACCTTGCTGAGCATTCCCCACTGGCCCAATGATAGAAGTGTAACTAGGAAGACAAAAGGGAAAATGTTTTAATCTTTGTTGAAAATAACATTCAGTCATGAGTCAGGCCACAGCATGGCCAATTTATAGTGACTTGGTCCTGGTAAAGGAAAGCAGACAGAGCTGAAAAAACAAAACTAGAACAGAGTCCAGGAGTAAAACAAAACAAAAACCGAAATAAAATCAAGGGTTCTATAAAAAACTTGCATATGCAGACAATCGCAATTCCTGATGAAATGCCGGTATTCACACAGTCGTGCAGCATCTTCGAGAATGTGCGCATTGCCGAGGAGAGTCATCACACTCTCGAGGTGGTGCAGGAAAAAACTCAAAATAAGCCAGCATGGTGATACAGAACTCTGATCCCGGAAATTATTTGAGAGGGAGCAACTAGTGTAAAACGAAAACCCAGAATGAGAGCAAGGCTACTATGGATCACAATGAATTGCCGGTCCAGCTTCCTTGCAAATGAGCACACTGTCGAGGAGAACAATCGCACTCTCAAGGTGGAGTAGGAGAAAGCCCAAGGTAAGCCAACATGGTGAAACAGAACTCGGGCCCACAAGGCTATGAAGGAAAGATTTACTTGTGACTTAGATGAACACAATATCTCTGTTGCATGATTCCTTTTCACTGACCCACAGCTCAAGTTGCCTTATAAGCTACACTACCGGTCAAAAGTTTTAGAACACCCCCATTTTTCCAGTTTTTATTGAAATTTAAGCAATTCAAGTCTAGTGAATAACCTGAAATGGTACAAAGGTAAGCGGTAAACTGCTACAGGTTAAAAAAAAAGTTTAGGTTAGCAAAAACTGCTGTAGAGAAATTGCAAAGAAAGCCAAGGTGTCAGTGAGTACAGTTTCCTACACCATCAAAGGCACTTGGAAACTGTGGAAACTCTGACAGGAAGAGGTCTGGCAGACCCAAAGCCACAACAGAATCAGAAGACAAGTTTCTGAGAGTCAACAGCTTGCGTGATAGGCGGCTCACAGGACAACAGCACAGAGTGACTGGCACCCTGAAGCAAAGGGCTACCACAGCATTTTGCAGCGCCATGCAATACCCTCTGGTCTCGCCTAGTTGGTCAGGGTCCATCCTACAACAAGATAATGACCCAAACATACCTCCAGGCTATGTCAGAACTACCTTGAGGAAAAGAACAAGACGGTAGGCTTCAAATTGTGGAATGGCCAGCACAGTCTCCAGACTTAAACCCCATCGAGCTGGTTTGGGATGAACTGGACAGAAGGGTGAAAGCAAAAGAAACCTACAAGTGCAACACACTTGTGGGAACTTCTGCAACAGTGTTGGGAAGAACTTCCCGAACAATATTTGATGTCCATTGTAGGAAGAATGCCACGAGTGTGTTCGGCGAGTTACAGTATATCTGCAAAAGGTGGCTACTTTGATGAGTCAAAAATTTAGATTAAATTTTGTTAAACAAAATGATTCTATGATTTCTTTTTTACCTCCAATTGTTTATTTGTTCTATGCTTTAATTTCAGAGTACATTGAGACATTAACCTGCGTAAATTTCAATAAAAACTGGAAAAATGGGGGTGTTCTAAAACTTTTGACCGGTAGTGTACATGGCAGAGTTATGCTTGGCAGATAGTATTAGGCAATACTTTCTGACTTGCAAAATATCACCAGGTGTAAGAGTATAAGCTTCATCAGCGCTGGGTGAATATGTCTGGAAACAGTGTCGGAAGGTCCCTCGCTGTGAGCTCCATGTTCTCAAAGGTTTTCCAGGAACCCTGGTGCAATGCTGATAACCTAGCAGGATACAACATTCACAATTTGACCCCAGCAGCAATTATCTTGGAAATCGATGGATGATATTCAGCTCGTTTTTGCCAGGTGGCAGCTGGCAGATCCTGAAAAATACACAGAGGTGAATCTTCCCATTTAAGTTCTTTTAAATCCTTAGTTGCTGTTAAAACATGCTGTCAATCTAAGTAACTCAGTAAACGTAGAATGAAGGGCCTTGGTTTTGAGCCTGGGAGTGGTCTAGGCTGTAAAGATCTGTGGGCCCGTTTGACAATGTAGCTCCCTGAGTGTGATGGGGGGCCTGCTATTTTGGATAGCAATTTTTGTGCAAAAAGAACGGACGAATGCCCTTCTGCATCCTCTGGGAGGCTGAAAATCACCAGGTCATTACGCCTGTTTTGGCCTTCCAGATCCTTAAGTTTTAACTCGAGTTTAGAGAGCTTCTGTCTGAGAGAAGATATTTCTGGCTCCGTGTGGGATTTCCAGCCTTCGAGCAGTGTGGTGCAAGATGAAATGTCAGCCAGTGCTTTATTTGTTTCTTTGAGATCTGACTTAATGGACTTGAGATCCAAACCAAATTCTTGGAGAGCTGCTTTAAGAGATGCCATTTCAGCCAAAGATCTGTCTTCTGAGAGAGGAGCTGCAGCAGCAGTGGGCTGAGATCCTTTAGCCATGGTAACACTCTGTGTCTTGGCCTGTTTAGACTGTTTATCTGGTGTTGGTGGTGGTGTCCATGATGGCAGGGCCTGTTTCATTTCTATATCCACTTTCCGCCAATTAACCGATCATTTACACCGCAAGTGGTAGTCGGGTGAGTCTTAAAGGCTTAGTAAAGTTGTAGAATTATATAAGCAAAGTCAGTAGTAGTTTTTAGATAGTTTTAATAGCTCTAGTTAACTCGTTGAGGTGGGAGCAGGAGAGCCACACATCTGCCTAGTAGGAGCTCATCACGTGATCCTCGTCGGGATCTTTTTTTTTATTAGAGTGATTTGGGGTGGGGAAGAGGGTCCCTATACAATAGAAATCGGGATCAGGTTTTATTGATTACAGTGATCAGAACTAGGGGGGCCCCTACACTATGAAAACAGGGACTGGGTTATTTTTTTATCTATTATAGTGATCAGGGCTGGGGGGGTCCCTACTCTATGGAAACAGGGATCGGGTTATTATGTTGGCTTGCGCACACGCGCAAGCAGCATTTTGTAGTGGTAGCAGAAATGTAGAGGTGTGTCAGTGTTGGCAAATGCAGGGAACACTTTAGTGGGTGCCTCCCTCAGCCTCCCAATGAGTGAGCATGCTGTCAATGACAGCAGTTTCAAAGAGAGCCAGGGAGATGAAACAAATGTGCCACTGCAATCAGAGACAAGCTTGTCATTGCAGCAGCAGATGGCATGTCTCCATTATGTGCCTTTCCTGGTGAAACATTTCAGTAAAAATGGTGGCTCCTGCAGTCCGCCACACAATCTGCAGAAAGTTAACATTGGGGTGCCCAATCTCCATGTTGGCATGCTCACAGCTCCTGCCACCCGCCACAGCGCAACCTCCCACTACTGCTGCCCTCCCCGCTCCCATCCGTCCCCTGACAGACAATAAGACCCTCCTGCAACCGTCCACATTTCTGCTGCCTCACGCTCCCTCCGTTCCCTCCCCAAATTGTAGCACAGTGGGACCCCACCTCAGTGTGTCTAATTTCTTTCTTTCTTAACCTGTAAATTAAAAAACCTTCCCTCACCTTTTTTTTTTTCCCTGCAAACAAGAAAGCGGTCCACTGATGTCTCCCATCCCCTCCCCATCCCCACCCTCCTCTGTGTACCCACCTCCCCGCAGTCCCTCACCCATACTTACCCTCCAGAGGTCAGGAGCTGTGATCTTGTCTGAAATGGGAAGTGTCTGCACTCTTCAAAGACGAACTGCGATGTGAAGAAATGACGGTAAGCTTTATAATGGGAAGTAATGGGGGGGGTTTAACTTAGGTTGATATCTCAGCCATTTTTTGGAATTTTGGCCCCAAATTTTCAACATGGGGTTCTTGGGACCCCGTCTCATGAACATGTCATTGTCATTTCATTTCTTGGTCCCAAAAGGTGATTTCGCGGTCGCTATGTGGAATCACCTTTCAGGACAGATTAATGAAATGACACTGCTACTGTTCATGAGGTGGAGTCCCAAAAAGCCCATGTTGCAAATTTGGTGGAAAAAGTCCAAAAAATTACTGCATTATGAGCATGCATTGGGCAGTTTCTATGCACGCTCATAACTTCGCCAATTTTTAATATTTTCACTCCAGATTTTCAACATTGCCATTTTTTCACACCTTCTAATGAACAGTACAGCTGTTGTTTTTCACATCCTGCCCAAAATGTGGTGCACAATGGGCATGGTCACTGTGCAAAATCAACTTTTGGGACAGATTAACAAAATCACAGTGCCACTGTTCATGAGGAGGCCTAAAATGCCCATGTTGAAAATTTGTTGAAAAGATTTCCAAAAATAACCATATTATAGAACTCATATACCTGGTGACAACGATGATGGATGTCTTTGTGTTATCTTTACAGAGCTGTATGTTGTTTGTCTTACCAACGATGGCTGTCTCTTCTTCCTTGTGTTGTCATGCCTCTTTTGCTGCTTGTGGGGAGGGGGGGGTTCACTGCGAGTTAGGGTTGGAAACCTAACACCACATTCCCTACTTTTGTCGATGGAATATCAACCTTAACTGTTGCATTAACAAAGTTTTTTGCAAAGAATATATCTATCTATATCTATCTATATATATATATATATATATATATACTGTATCTATATATATAGCTATATCTATATATGTATCTATCTCTCTATTTGTGTGTGTATACATATATATATATATATAGAGAGAGAGAGAGAGAGAGAGAGATATCTTGCAAAAAACTTTAACTCTTTAGTTAGGTTTGAAGCCACAAAAGAAGGGCAATGTGACATTTGAGTTTCCAAAGCTAACACCCCACTCCCACCCTGCACACACCAATGGGCATCGGGGGGTGCCTTGAGTGTCATCAGCCCTAATGCTCACCCCATTCCATATGTAAATAAGATGAGCTGGGTACAGTATAGAAGAATGAGGTGAGTGTTAAGGTAGATGGCCTCAAGGCACATCCCTGATGCCTGTTAGTGTGTGCAGGGTGGGGTAGAATGTTAGCTTTGGAAACCCTAACACCACATTTCCCTACTTTTATGGCTTTAATCCTAACTAGAGCATTAACAAAGCTTTTTGCAATTGATTTCCTTACTTTTTGAGATAACATAATTGTACCCTTGTTTGCCTGTGGGAGCACATGGCCATGGGCTCCTATCCCTCCACAGATGTGTATATGTATGTAGCTGTGGAAGCACAGGGCCAAATAGGACAACAGTGACCAAATTGTCAGCCTAACCATCTTATTATCCCACCTCAAGTACCTGGTACAGAAAATTTCTGAATCATCGCCAAAACATAATTCTGTGCAGCTGGAACACCATTCCACATCACAGGTGTGACAACACATTTTGGCCAGGATTTAAAAAATGACAGCTGTTATATACATGAGGTGGGGTAATATGAAGGCTATACTGGAAATATGGCAACAAAATATTTAAAAGTTTCAAAGTTATGAGCATGCATAGCGAAATTGCAATGAATGGTCATAACTTTGTCATTTTTACGTTCGTTTGAGTGCATGCGCAAGGAATATCTTGGGAGAATGGGACACTTTGGAGGTGCCCTCTCCTGCAATCCCTGCTCCATTGAGCAGGCGTGGCAATCCTGCACCAATCGGATGTGGTGCTGTGTATGACCCAGCGGTGGTCTTCTCTTCAAAGCCACGCTGTCATCTACAACTTTCAAATCTCCCAAATCTTTGCTGCCACGCTGGGGCCCACCCCAGCATGGCAAGCGCCCAGCGTCATCTGCCGGCGGGGTGCCCAATCTCCCGTCGGCTCCAGGCCCCCAGCCATCCTTCTGCCACGCTGGGAGCCCACCCAGCATGGCAAACGTCCCGTCCCATGTCGTCTGCTGACGGGGGTGACCAATCCCCTGTCAGCTCCACGGCCCCCCCAGCCATCCTTCTGCCATGCTGGGAGCCCACCCCAGCGTGGCAAACATCCCACGTTGTCTGCTTTTTTTTTTTAAACCTGTAAATTGAAAAGCGGTCCCCGCGGCGCTTCTCCCAGGCCCCCTCCACAACCTGCACCCACCCACTCGCACCCCACCTCCCACACCCCTCACCCCATACTTACCTCCGGAGCTCGGCGATGATCTTCGGTGGACCGGGAACACGTCTGCACTCTTCAAAGCCGACCGCGAACTGAGGAAATGCCGGTAAGCTGTATAATGGGCTAGATAGGGGGTTTTCAACTTTGTGCATATCTCAGGCATTTTTGGGAATTTTTGCACCAAATTTTCAACATGGGGTTTTTGGGACCCCTTCTCATGAATGATGTCACTGTCATGGCGTTATTCGGGCCCGAAGGGTGATTTCACAGTCACTGCACAGTCACTGCACGAAATCACCCTTTGGGTCTGAATAATGCCATGACAATGTTATATCATGAAGAAGGGTCTAAAACCATGAAATTGGTCAAAATCTAAATATGACATTTTACAGTGTGCGTTGCGTCGTTCCTACACAGGCTTGTAAGTTCGCGAATTTTCAATATTTTCACTCCAGATTTTCAACATTGCCATTTTACCACACCTCCTTATGAGCAGTACAGCTGTCATTTTTCACATCCTGCCCAAAACGTGTTTCCACCCATGTAGCGCACAATGGTGCAGTCGGTGTGCGAAATCAATGTATGGGACACATTAAGAAAATCACAGTGACACTGTTCATTAGCAGAGGTCTTAAAATGGCTATGTTGAAAATTTGGTGAAAAAATTCCTAAAAATGACTGTTTTACGAGTGTGCGTTGTGCAGTTCCTACGCACGTTCGTAAGTTTGCAAATTTTCAATATTTTCACTCCAGATTTTCAACATTGCCATTTTACCACACCTCCTTATGAGCAGTACAGCTGTCATTTTTCACATCCTGCCCAAAACGTGTTTCCACCCATGTAGCGCACAATGGTGCAATCGGTGTGCGAAATCAATGTATGGGACATATTAAGAAAATCACAGTGACACTGTTCATGAGCAGAGGTCTTAAAATGGCTATGTTGAAAATTTGGTGAAAAAATTCCTAAAAATGACTGTTTTACAAGCCTGCGTTGCACAGTTCCTACTCACGCTTGTAAGTTCGCGAATTCTCAATATTTGCACTCCAATGGCTTCCAAATACCTAAACAGCACATAGAAGCAAGCAACATTCAGCATTGACAAATGCTTGTACTTCTTTGTCACTGATTTTTTTAAGCCATGTCCAAGTGCCAAATGCCACTGCAAATACCTGCAAGCAAGCGTTCACATTTGACAAATGCTTGTTACATATTTTGACACCAAATTTTCAACATGGCCTTCTTATGAACCTGCCTCATGAACAAGGGCAGAAAAGATTTTCCAACTCTCACCCAAAAGGTGAATTTGCCACCAACCATGAAATCACCTTTCAGGCACGAGTTGTGTAATGACAGTCCTATCAAGTTCAAGTTCAAGTTTATTGCAGGAAAGACTCCGTTGAGCAAGCTCATTCACAAGTAGGTCCTGAGGCACATACACATACAGTTTGCAGTTACATAGACAGGAGATATAAAATGTAGAACAAAGAAAAAATATATAATACAAGAGGTATACACAATAGAAGTCCTCATTCATGTGGTGGGATCCCCAAAAGGCAATGTTGAAAATTTGGGGTCAAACTGTTAAAAAATGACAAAGTTATGCACCAAAGATAAAAGCCCCATTGAAATACTTTGAACCACATTTACCTTAGTTTCTCATATTGCAGTTGCCAGTTCCAGCAGCAACACGTGTCTTCAATCAGAGAGTGGATCTCAAACCTTGGACCTATTCAGGTGAGTGAGGGTGTGTGGGGGCAGATTTTTGTAAAATAAAAAAATCATCTAGGGACCGTTTTCTTCATTTCAGGGTATTGTCTGAAATGGGAGTGCGAGTGATGCCACTAGACACCAGGTAACAAACCAGCATAATGGGGATGGTGATCAGAGGGTGGGGGGGGTTGACACCAGGGAATAAAATCAAAATACCATGGATGGCGACTGGTGGTGTGGGGAGGATGCACTAAACACCAGAAAATAAAATGAAAATAACAGGAACAGCACAATCCCAGTCCAGTTGTAGCATAAGCCAACACTGTTGAATGGCTGCTACTACTGATTCTGCATTCAGTTACAAGAATGGACTCACTGAACTAAGGCAGCATCTCTGCTCCCCCTATCAAACAAATGTGGGCATTATGAAAAATGAACCATACAAGGCAATGCAGCCCAAGTTTTGTTTCTTTACAGCACTGTATTTTGATATTGATTTAATTTTTTTTTTCCTAAAAGTGCTGAAAGTGAAAACACAAGATTGGAGCACTTGTCTGCTTATTAGTATTACGGTGGCACGAAACCATACTTGTTTTGAAAGTGGTCAAACCGAGTCTTTCTGCCAGGTACATAATGCAATAATTTTTTTAACAACTATGGCACTATTTCTGGTATACTTAGCAAATTAAATTCAAGGGAGAAGTTGCTTTGTGCTTGGAGTATATTCAAGGCCCCTGGAATTCTGTGATTCTGTGGTTGCAGAATTTTCCGCAGAATTTGCATCATGCCGCAGAATATATACTGTATAGTGCTGCAGAATTCACTGTTTTTGGTGAATTTTCATTTAAATATACTGTTTTTCCATAGTGTCAGGCTTTTTTCCCCATCTTGTTTATACCGAAGCCTCTCCTCTATGCTCAGCATATGATGTCATCAATGACATCACATCATATTTAGTCAATGACTGGACTGCATTCTGCCAGAGAAATGAATAAATCATGCCGTAAAAATCAGAGAATGCTACCGAAGAAACCAAGGAGCCCTGCTGCAGAAATTAGAAAATTCTGCCGCAGAGTACTAGGGGCCCTGGGTATATTAATGAAAGCTCCTGTACTGGAGAAAAGAGTTTTTGAATTACTTGAATTTCAGCATTTTTTACATTTCAGAGGGATTTTCAGTTTGGTTTGAGGATTCTGCTCCTTCAGTAACTGACTGCTGTGACTGTACTCAATAGGGATATTGCACTTTATGTTTTCCATATTTATGGCCTCAGTACCATTACTTTCCACAGTGTTAATTTTGTATTTTGGCAGCTTAGCTGGGTCGGGAATCCAGCTTTGGCCGTCTGGTCTAATAATCCCACCTGCTTCTCTGACTGCTTTTCCTTTACTCTATGTGGCAGATCTGACAGGTGCTGAATCAGGAAGACAGCCAGTTTGCTGCTGGCTTTCAGTCTGGGGCTCCGTGCAGGTCCTGTCAATCAGGCTTTGTGCTGCAGTCATGGGAAAGGTTGTTCTCTGTACTTTCCTACTGTGTGCCGTCATTGCTATGGGAGAGTCACAAGACCCAGTTTGCTCTGTGTTTTTAATTATTTCATTTCATTTAGGGATTCTGGCACATTTTCTATGACAGGCTGGTTTGTTTTCTTAAAATTGGAGATTACATTTTGTGCGTTTTCTACCAAGTCTTCATTTTCCATCATATTGCTCAGTTACCTGCAGTGGTGAAACTACCACCTAGCATCCTACCACTTTAGCATGTAGTATATAGACCACACTATGCTGTTGGAAAATCATTTAACTGCGTTCCATTTCTTGAACATACATTAACAAAACTACACTAATATAAAGTAATTTGACTGTGCTCTAGTGCCCTAATGTATTTTGACTACACTACTGTAACTCCAGCACTATAAAATAATTTGACCTGGTTTCGCAATGTCAGCACTCAGCAGTACTGAAAAATAATGTAATTGCATTACACTACTTTACCGTATACTGAATACACAACGCATCTGTAAAATGATTGGGCTTCTATTTATTTAGCCTAGAGATTAGAATAATGAGCTTTGAATGAGGAAGCAAATGGTGGCTCATAGCTCACACTGCAGCCAGCAGCACGAGTTCAGTTGTGGCTGCAGAAGCCAAGAAATTCCCACTGTTCTCATACAGAGAATGCCGGGGAAGCGCTCCTCTCTCTAAGCCAGGTACCTAGGATTTGGGGTCCCCAGAAAAGGAATTTGTGAGCATCATAATAAAAAACAAACATCATAATCTAGCTAAACGGGTCCCATTTAGTTAGGTTCTAATGTTTGTTTTTTGAAATCCAACCAGCTTTATGTGTTTTCCACATTTGTTAGTTTGTGGAAAACAGTAACAAGATGATGGTTGGCACGGCATAAAAAATGTTTGATGCTCTGCCAATTCAGTGGCTTGAATGCAAAAATGAGCATTTGCGGCAACAAATTTTTACTTTTGCCAAGCAGCGTTATCTCAAAATCCCTAATGCGCATGTGCAGGTGAGAAAACAGTAACATTCAAAGCCTTATAACTTGGGAACCCTGTCATATTTTACACCAGACCTATCAAAGACACTACCTTGGAACATGACACATGTCCCCTGCAATTCTGGGGGAAAAATTATATTTCATGTAAACCCGATGCCACAGTCGCTCTTGATGGTTATACTCTATTCAGAGAGGATAGGCTGGGAAAAGGGAGGGGGTGTGCTATCTACTTAGGTTACTCTCTCCATGGCCACACTCTCCCTAAAATAATGTCTGGGAATAGTGCACAGGCCTTGGCACTCAAAAGTGCAATAAAGAACAAAGGTAAAACACTCACTGTACTCTCTGTTTATAACCCCCCACGTGATCAGGCCAAAGGTTTCAATATGATCATAGACTGTATCACAAACCTACCTAATAGGGCTGAGGTTGTGGCACTTGATGACTTCAACATAAACTGGCTGGCACCCGAAGCTGACCCATTCAAGGATGCTGCTGCATTGATCTGGCACAATTAGTCACCGTTGAACCAGAACTAACTATAGAACAGGGCATAGCGCCATGCTGGACCTGATTTTCACCAACCACCCTGAGAGAATCTCGAATACTGTAGTCCTAGCCGACTCACTCAGTGAACACTCCCCTTTCATCTGTACATGGTTTAACAGGTCTCCAAAACTCCCCACTACTCCAGCCTTCCAGTGTGCCCTCAAAAAAGAACAAGTCAACCAATTCCTGTGCTACCTCCTCCATAGTGACTGGACACCTATTGACACAGCCTTTAACATTGACTAAACCTTTCTCATTTCATCAACACCTTTAACAAGGCCTGCAACATCTTTTCCGCCTCTGTAAATCTGAAACTCAAAAGCGCTAGTAACTCTTGGATTACTTCCGCCCTCCTTAACCTTATATCATCCCGGGACCACCTTTGGCACAGAGCTGGTACAACAGGCAATCCCACAGACTGGCAGCTCTACAGAGATGCTAGAAACAAATGTACCCAGGAGATCTGTCTAGACAAATCTACCCACTTTAGGGAAGCACTCTCAGAGTTCTGGGGAAATGGGAGGAAGTTCTGGACCAACATTAAAGACATCACCGGGAAACCCAAGGAATTTCACCCATCCTCACTCAAGGTAAATGGTGTGACCACCCAGGATCCTAAACTCATAGCAGATGCTTTCAACACTGCTTTCTCAGACCTGAGTGGAGTACCTCCAACAAACTTCTTTACTGTCCCACCTAGTATTCCTGTCTCCCACATGGCCTCCCCCAAGTCCTGCCCCCCCCTTTTACCTCAGGACAATCACCCCCAAGGAAGCCAGGAAATACTTACAGCGAGTTCTGGGGAAATCTAGATTCAGCAGTGACTCACTTGACCTGAGGCTGCTTCAACTAGCCCTCAAAGCTATCTTATTATCACTCACTAAGATTTTAAATGTGTCCCTCTGTCTCAGTTAGTTCCCTCAACTTTGGAAAGTGGCAGTGGTGACACCTGTCCACAAGGAGTGGGGACAGGGCATCCCATTGCAACTACCATCCAATAGCTATCCTCCCTCCTTTGTCAAAAGCACTGGAGCAGATTGTCACCAATCAGTTATCAGCATATCTAGACAAATACAGCGTACAATGCCCCCAGCAATATGGCTTTAGGGAAGGACATAGTACCACCTCCGCCCTTCTAGATTTCAAAAATTTCATCAGTAAAGCACTTGACCGTGGACACCTTGTGGTATCAATTTATACTGATCTCACAAAGGTGTTTGACACTGTCAGTCACACCCTTCTAATCTCTACTTTATCCACCTTAGGTCTCTCTCAGGAGGCTACTTCCTGGTTTGCTAATTATCTCTCAGGGAGAACCCAGCAAGTAAAAATACGAGACACACTATCAACTAGACTTCCTGCCTGCTCCAGAGTTCCTCAAGGCTCTATCCTTTGCCCCCTTCTATTCAGCCTCTTCCTTAATGATCTCTCCGCTGCCTGCTCCAGCAACACCCTCCTGTATGCGGATGATGCAGTTATTTTCTGAAGCCAGCCAGACCCTGACCCCTTGCAAATAACCTTCAGCTCAGCTTCACTGAAGTTGAAGACTGGTTTGTCCGCCACAAACTAATTATTAACTATAAAGAAAAAACAAGGTAATGCTGTTTGCTGGTCCGCACAACAAACCCAAAACATCACAATTAACCATTCTCAATAACTAAGGCACTCCACTGGAGCAGGTCCACCATTTTAAGTACCCAGGCATAACCCTGGGTAGTACACTATTCTATAGTGAACACATTGACCTGGTCTCTAAAGCAGTCAACACTAGACCGGGGCTCCTCTACAGGCACAGGGACTGTATGACCCCTGAAGTACTTTGCCTAGCATTAACAAGTTCAGTGCTATCCATTATAGACTATGGTCTTATCATCTATGGCTCCGCAACTGATACTGCTTTGTCCAGAATGAAAATTGCGCTCAATAAAGCCTGCCGGTTGGTCTCAGGCGCACACAGGCTTACACACACCACAACCTGTATGCTCAAACCAGGTGGCTTCATCTAAAGGGCAGGATCTCCTACCAACCCTGCCTACTGGCTAAAAAGATCTCCTTAGGCCTCACTCCCCCCAGCGCAAAACCTACTAATTCCTGCTCTGAACCTTCATGGTACACAATGTGCATCCAAGCCATCTTTCCATATCCCTTTCTGCTGCACAACCCAGGCCCAGAGGGCTTTTATGCACAGAGCTCTACCTTGATAAATGACCTGCCTCCTGAAGAGCTCTCGATGCCAGTTACATGTCCCACTGTGTCTAATGTTGATGAGAGATCTAGAAGTAAGAAAATCAATCTACACCTCTATCGGTCACAGTGAGCACTTTGACAAGAACTGCTTCAGTGCTGTGAGGAGGTCTGTACCTGGAGAGAAGTGGCTAGTAGATATCATATCAAACCAAGTGGGCCTCAAGCTAAACCATTACCACCTTCTCAATCAGGCATGTAATTCATGAGACGGTCAGGGTTGAAAGATTTTTTTCAGAAGGGCCAGATTGCAGTACCTTTCTGTTCTATAGGTAAAAACCCCACACTGAAAGGAGTACCTGATCATCCAATGAAAATAGGTCCCAGGGATTTCCAACACCCTATCAGCAGACAGGAAGGCCCAGGGTCCAAAGTACCACAGGTGGGACACCCCAACAGATACCACTCAGTGCACTCTCTTCTACAACTCACTGAAACTTCATCAAGCATGTAAGAGTGTCTTAACTCATCACTGACTGGCCACTGCCAGTCCATGACACGCCACTTGAGGAGCTCCACGCCTGTATGGAAAACACCTTGTCAGCAAAGAGTTAGTCGAACCTCTCACATTATGCTGCAGAAAAAGCTCATTCAGATCTATCAGGGGAGAACTATCAGACTGAATAGAGGAGATGAGTGGGGTGCCATAGGGATGAAACTTATTTAAAATATATGTGTCTTCCATGACATGCGATAACAAGATATGGCTATCAAAATTCACCAATGCCTCTAAATTAGGTTGATAGTAATTAGGACGAGGTAGAAAACTTAAGAAAAGAACTACACAGACTGGAAGTATGGGCAGAGTAAGATGGAATTAACACCAAAAAGTGCAAGGTTATGCACTTGGGTAGCTATAATAATAATAAAGAAAAATATACACTAAAAGGAAGGAGCTGGCAGAAACAAAGGAAGATCGAGATCTGGGCATTATCATTACAGAATATTTCTCCTTTAAAAGACAGCGTAGTGAAAATGTAAAAAATTACAACATACTGGTTGTGTCCAAAGGCATATACAGAACAAGGATAGGAAGGTCCTGATGCCACTGTATTTGTCACTGGTACCGCCACATTTGGAATACTGTAGTCAGTTACGGGCACCATATACAAAGAAAAGGATTAGATATTGGGAGGGGGTACAGAGAAGAGCAACAAGGAAAACAGCAGGAATGCAGGTTCTGAGTTATGAAGATAGAGTGGATACATTTAGACTTCACTCATAATCAAGGAGTGGGGATTTATGCTTAGTATATGGGGCATTTGAAAATAAATTATGGATCTATATAGGTATGGAAATGAAAGGTGGAACACTGGCAACTAGATCCCATATCCCTAAAACTACATAATGGCATCAACAATACAAAAAAAATGGGAATGTTGTTCTTATAGAGGGTTGTGAGGGTTTGAAATAGTCTCCATTGGAAATTGTTGGAAGTGGTAATATAGAAGAGTTTAAGACTAAACCGGAAAAATATTGGCTAGGAAGTAACAAGAAGGGCTGCAATCACTGAGGTGATGATGATGATGACGATGATGATGATGATGATGATGATGATGATAGTAGTCAAAGGCAAATTGCCTACTGTATACATTTTCATAACTGCCTTGGAAACCTATGAAACCTGTGAGATCACAAACAGAGATTTATCTATCACAGAGGGCATATAGAGTTGTAAATTAGAGGAGTCCATAAAATTTGTGACAAAATTTAAGTAGTTGGGAATGTGGTGTGACCAGAAACCTTCATTCCAGGTCCATGTGGATGAACTAGCAAAGAAGCAGAATATGAGACTCGGTCTATTCTTTAGAATAAAAAAATCTACTTACACATGATGCTAAGGTAAGGCTAGTCCAGTCCACATTCCTACCTCTATTGGACTATGCTGACATTATTTACAGGCAATGAGTTACCTTTTACCTGTCCAAATTGGACACATTATAGCATTGGGCCATCAGATTCATCATAGGAGCACCATACTGCACTCACCACTGCACTCTCTATGCCACCTTGGGGTGGCCTTACTCAGACTCAGGCGACACAGGAATGCAGTACTTTGGGCGATAGAGCTATAACCAATAAATTGTCACAGTACTTTCTAGCTGCTTGCCTGTCTCTCCAGTAAGTAGCTATGCTCTAAGGAATCTCTCCTATATTTCACTGGTAATCCCAAAATCAGGACGACACTTGAGCAGCAGCCATAAGCCATTCTCTGCCTGTAATTTGGAACAACATACAAAAACCCCAATCTAGTATATACAGCAAACATGGCCATATTTAAGATTTTGACTCAGTGTATAATTGCAGAAAATTGCACTTGTCAACTTTAAGTGCAACTCGTTCGAACCTCACTAATGCTGCATAGATGGGTATGCTTCTACTGTAGCTCCCTCCTTAGCCCTATGAGCCCAAGTGGCTCCCTCGTCTAGTCCCCACCTTATCTTTACTTACCCTACCTTCTCTCTCCCTGCATATCCCTGTCACTCCTCCCTCTTCTATCCTTTCTATCACCATATTTACCACATCTCTTTCAGTCCATCACCATATTTACTACACCTCTTCACTCCACTCTCCCCTGCTACAGTTGAATAACATACTATACCTAAACAAGCATCATGCAAGCTTATTCAAATCTATTAGTTACTGCCAACTACAGTATCTAGTCCATAATTTTGTTGAGCACTGTATTTTTGCCTCTGCCATGCATCTGAGCATCTACCACATTGAATTATGCACTTTGTGTTATTGTATTTTTTTTCCCTTCTTGTTCTCTACATTGTCTTTGTTGGACTCCCCAGGTCCACCTTGTAAATAAGTTTGTCCTTAATGGTGTTTTCACCTGGTAAAATAAAGATGATTGATTGATTGGTAAAATACTATTTCCTATTACCTTTAAATACACCTGACAATGTAAGGAAGAAGGTGCTATCCATGCAAATAGTCCACAGGCCATTCAACAAAACATGACAACTCTTGTAGAAGCAGTTGAAGAGTTTTGCAACACTCACTGCCTGAGTATTACAACAGGCAGGTGAGGTAGAGTCATAATCCTATGACCAACAACTGAGGAGCCTGCAAGGAATGGAAACTGTGATGGAACCAAGTATAAAAGTGCTTTTAGGTAATGGGACTAGAGAAGATAATTCCACTTGACACCAGGGGTTTTTGAAGGGATGGATCCCTAGGGTAAATACTGGTCAAATAGTAGAGACCAAGGAAACAGACTGCAATTGAACTGTAAACATCCCAGAAGCAGAACTGGAAGTAAGGGCTAAAGGTGAGGATCTGGTGGGTGGGGAGCACTCTGCTATATGCAATTTTCTACAGTCTCATGCCATGATACTGCCATGCAACTAGTGCTGTGATTTGGTAGACCTCCATGGCTGTCACAAGCCAGCACATTAGTAGGTGCAAACTCTGACTGTGGTCGCTTATACTGTATCTTGCCAAGAAGTCTGCAATGTTACTTATTCCCCATGGTAACCCACTCCCCATGACAAAGTCATGGCAGTTGTTTACTGTGGCACAGTTATAGCCCCTCTGAATTCATCTGTGTGCCACAACCAAATAATGCTGAGATTCAAAGCCCCAAATGCTTAGTGGCAGTGGCCCCTATGGTGTAGGGTCACTGTAGCAATTTAAGGTAAGGTACTGCTACAGTACCTGAGTGAAATGGGGAGCCGTGGTGGGCCAGCAACATTATTCGAGAGTTTTGTGCAGTACACCATGATGTGCAATAAAAGTGCATGCTGTTGCACACCACTGTATATGTGAATTTTTATAAGGGTTTAGTTAGTCACTAGAACAGCCTTCTAATTCTAAATGTGCTATGCTTTGCCTGGCTTACCTTGCAATGGTCTCAGGGCTCGTATTTCTGTTGTACTGAGAACTCCTAAGGATGCTGTAATTGGCTCTAATTTGAACAGGTCACGTGTGCTGGCTATGGAGATTGATGATTCTGTTAGAGAGATCTGTCTCAGCCCTCAGGGTCTGCATTTCTCATTCCAACTGCAAAAGGTGCAACACCAGAAACCTTGATTTGATTTGAAGGTCCTGTTATGGAATCAGAAGAGGGCCCACTGGGAAGGACAACTAAGAACTGAGGCACACCTTCCTCCTTTCGGCTCCCATATGGCTTTGTGAAAACATTTCTTGAGACAAACTCAAGTGCTGCCCCTGTATTAATTTGAGTTCCTCCCTTGGGCCTCAGGCTTCTTATAGCATTTAATACATCATCCTTGGAGGAGTAGGCATTTAGAAGAAATTCCATCTTGGAGTCATCGCTGTACTGCACCAGAGCAACTCGTACTTTGTCAGTGCCAACATCCATGTTTTGGACTGTTCTCTCAATCACATCTTGGGCCAGGTTGAAGTCAGTATTGATGGATCCATCGACTAAAATGCAATATCCTCTTTCCACCTACTGGAAAAACAGAAATAATTATGTGAGCAGCTTCTTTATGATATTAAATTAGAAATGTAATGAGTGTTCCAAGGCAACCTGGCTTCTTTGGAATTAAAATACTAAAATGTTCATTATGTACTTTTCTGGTGGGAGATAAAAATCTTATTTTACACCATAAAATATTTAAAATTAATTTCAGATAAAACAGATGATGAATCCTTTAAAAGTGACTTCAACACATCTAAAAGGAGAGACTGACAATTCCTGAGGCAGTGGCTAGAGTAATAATGTGATGATGGAAAACATTCTGCCTACAGGGTTCAGGACTCTAGAGAGGTATTGGTTAAAAGTCATTATTAATTTGACCATATGACTCTGGGGTTACCATTACTGTACTTACAGATGTTTTGGCTAAGGCAGCACAGTATTAAGTTACAGAGTCCCATTGGCTTCCTTGTCATGTGACAAAGGAGTAGTTAGCAGGTATGAGTGGGCACGGCAGTCTTAATCTAGGCTGCTTTGCTTCCAGAAAGTTCTGTTTTTGGACAGCCCAAGAAGGAGTACTCTACCTGCATATCTTTCACTCTTGGGAGAGATTCAGTATATATTTTTTTTAATTGAGAGTAACATGATGGACCATAAGAGAAGTTAGAAGCCATTCCCTATTTAATCCCCTTGCCAGGGTTATGAGAAAACAGCACCTGCCAGGAACCTGGAGAGTCTGTGATAGAAAGATGTGTTGTCCTGTGTCAGCAAAGGGACTAAGTATACACACCCAAAATGGCTTACTAGGATATTGGCTTTGGAAATCTTATTTTGAAATGAATAAGATTATGAAAATTCAAATATTCATCTATGTGTGAGACCAGAAGGGGAAACCCAGGAGTCCATTCAATTGCCTGTCTCTATATAGACAGTGACCCAGGCTCAAGGGAATATACAACACTGTGTTCTTGGATATAAGGAAAGTGGGAAGGTGGATGGATGGCCACTACCAGATCAGCTCCTAAATTGAGGGCTAGGCTCCTCCTGGGTGTCTGCTGACTGCAGGTCTCAACCTGTGCCAGGGTAAATGATCACAACCTTTAATGAACAGCACATTTTAATGTTGAAATTGTACAACTGCATATATGAAGCACCCAGTGGTGGGTAAAATACAGTTAAGTAATAGCATGTGTGAGTAGAAAACATCAAAAGTGACCATTTGATTGATACCCTCTGAAGTTGCTACTCAGTGGAATATTGCTAGATGAATAATTACATTCCTTTCTGCTTGATTCAAAGTAAAATATTGACATTTCCTTTCAGCATCATTGTGTATTATTGGAGCCACTCATGGTCTCAAACCTGGCAGTTCCAACACCACAAATCTAGAGTAAAATATACATTTTTGATGTGATCGGTGCCATGATAGTCACAACTCCTAGTAAGGGTGTTGTCACATTAAGATTATACATAATAAAATTTAAATCTGATCTTTTGTGTTAAGGTTGGGTTGAAATGTTAGTACAGTACATTTGTGCACCATGGATACCATTTCCCCACCTTGAAAAGAAATATTGATTTACAACAAAAGTATACAGTAGGAGAAGCCACTTATGGCTACTGGTAGAGCATTCACTTCACCACCTGTAACAGATGCAGACTGAAAGAATAAGAATGCAAGCATGATAAGAAGTACTACATGTACTCTCTCTCTGTCTCACTCTCTCTCACACACACACATACACCCCTCTTCTGTTTTAGCCTGCCAGAGTGTGACTATTACCAACATTAAAACACTCAACCTTCTTTTAAACGAATGCCTTTGCCCAGCCAAATTGAAACAGATTAGTCACCGTGAGCTCAAATTATAGTAGCTTGCATTCCTACACAGAGCACAGTTCTCTCTCTCTCTCTCTCACACACACACACACACACGCACACACCTCCCTCTTCTGTTCTGCTGTGTTGGTTTACTGGAAAATGTGTCTTTTAAACAAGATATTTATATTTATTTACGTTATTGGAGCTGTGTGTCTCATACTTTCTTTTTTAGTATTGAAATTCTTAGCTGTTTCATGTGCTTTTGCCCTGTAGCCCAACCTCCCCCACTCAATTTACATAGAGAGAGAACATAGTTTCAATTCTTGTTTATCCTAGAAGTTTATCTTCAGCCTTCTTTCATCTTGTTATGGCCAGTTCTTTGCTGCATTTCCCTGTTCAGATCAGACCCAACAAGCATTTGTCAATGCCGAATGTTTGCTTGCTGGCATTGGCAGTGGTAGTGTAGAAGTTACAGAGCTGCGTAATAGGAATGGCAGTGAAGTATTGAACTGAAGCCAACCCCACCACCACCCTGCAGAGAGTGGCAGGCATTGGGTGTGGCTTTGGGTCATCGAGCATAATGTACGCCATTCAGTACCCACCCTGCAGACACTGGCAGAGTGTCATGCAGTATTCCTTGGTCTTTGGCTTATCACTCCATTCCATTAGGAAATACAGTGAGATGGGTGCGATATAGAGAATGGGTGAACTTTGGATCGAAGAGTCCAAAGCATACCTCGATGCTTCTCACTGGCTACAGGGTGGAATGGTATGAAGCATTACAGGCAAGAATCCCAAGTCACACCCTGATGCCTGTCATTCTCTACAAGGGTTAGGCGTTATGGTTGGAAGCCCGAATACCTCAGGCATTCGTTGGTATTTTCCTCCAAATGTTCAACATGGTTTTGTGACCCCACCTCGCATGAACAGAGGGAATATCAGTTTCTTGTTTAAAGCTGCTTATGCACAGTGACTACGCATTTAGCACCACAGGTGCAAAAACATTCCAACAGGATTAAAATGACAGCTGTACTGTTCATGGGGAGGTGTAAAATGGCAATGTTGCAAATCTGCAGTAAAATATTTAAAAATGGTGAAGTCACGAGCGTACATAGAAACTGTGCAATGCACACCGTAATATAATTAGGTTGGGGATTTTTACAGCAGATTGTCAACTCAGGCATTTTGGTGCCGATCATGAACAGTGCCACTGTGATTTTCTTTATCTGTCCCAAACAATCATTTCCCACAGCGACCACGCATCTCTGTGCTGAAAGTGTGGAAACACACTTCGGCCATGTTGTGAAAAATGACAGCTGTACTGTAAATAAGGCAGTGTGGAAAAATGCCACTGGTGAAAATCTGGACTTAAAATATTACAAAGTCATGAACTTATGAGGGTGCGTGGAAACTGCGCAATGCTCACTTGTAACACAGTCATTTTATGGACTTTTGTCACCAAATTTTCAACATAGCCATTTTAAGACCTCTGCTCATGAACAGTGTAACTGTGATTTTCTTAATCTGTCCCAAACATTGCTTTCGACACCACATTGTATGCTACATGTGCGAAAACACATTTTGGGTGGCATATGAAAATGGCAACTGTACTGTTCATAAGGAAGTGTAATAAAATGGCAATGTTGAAAATCTGGAGTGAAAATATTAAATTTGCAAACTTATGAGCATGCATAGGAACTACTGGCTGCGCTAAATAAAACAGTCATTTTAAGATATTTCACAAATTTTCAACATAGCCATTTAAGACCTCTGCTCATGAACAGTGTCACTGTGATTTTCTTAATTTGTCCTGTACATTGATTTAGCACAACGACTGTGCCATTGTGCGCTACATGGGCGGAAACACGCTTTGGGTGAGATGTGAAAAATGACAGCTGTACTATTTATAAGAAGGTGTGGTAAAATGGCAATATTGAAAATCTGAAGTGAAAACATTGAAAATTTGCAAATCTACAGCGTGCAAGGAACTGAGCACAACGACGTCAGAAAATAGTTTGCATGCCACCAATTCAAAATAGGCTTCTTGAGAATCACCTTATGAACACTGGCAAGTGTCATTGTTAATCAGTCCCGAAAGGTGATTTCGCCGAGTGATTGTAAAATCACCCTTCGGAAATGAATAACATCATGACAGTGACATCATTCATGAGCAGGGGTCCCAAAACCCCATGTTGAAAATTTGGTGTAAAATTCCAAAAATGCCTGAGATATGCAACAAGTTGAAAACCCCTATCTAGCCCATTATACAGCTTACCGGCATTTCCTCAGTTCGCAGTTGGCTTTGAAGAGTGCAGGATGTGCCCCGGTCCGCCAAGATCATCACGGCAAGTCCAGAGGTAAGTATGGGGGTGAGGGGGTGGGGAGGCAGGGTGCACAGTGGGTGGGTGCAGGTTGTGGGAGGAGGCCAGGGAGACTACATGGGACCGTTTTTTTTACAGGTGTTCTTTTGGTTTCCAATGACATGCAGGACATTTGCCATGCTGGGGTGGGCTCCCCAGCATGGCACAGGAAACTTTGTTGAGGCGTTCAGCCGGCGGAGATTGGGCACCCCGTCGCTCAGCATCGATTGCCATGCCGGGGGTGGGCTCCAGCGCAGCACCCAGTACTCAGGGGTGAGGACAGTGGAGCCGGTGGGGATTGGGCACCCTCCGGCTATATCATGAGTTGCCATGCTGGGTGGGCAACCAGCGTGGCATTTGGAAGGCTTTGGGGCGGGGAGCGCAGCACAGCTGACGGGGATGGGCACCCCGTCGGCTATAGTGTGTGTGTGTGCATGGGGCGCGTGCGTAGGCGTGTGTGTGGGGAGGCACGCATGAGCAAGCGATATCTTATCGCTGCTCACTGAAGCATAGCTTCCCCTTTGAACTGTATGCCACTGCATTTTGGAGCTTGTCATAGACAGCTCCAGCATGCATTGGCTTACAGGGGCCGCGCCTGCCAACACACTGACTGAATTGGAAGAGAGGTGACACACCTCCGAAATCTCAGATGATGGCACTATGTTTCTTGCACTTGCGTGCAAGCAAACATAACAAACATAATAAATGTATCTTAATTTTTGAAGACCGGGTTTTTGTTTTTTTTTGTGTGCGTGCATAGGTGACGTATGAATGAGGGATTCAGTCACTGTAGATCAAGGGAGGATGTGAAATGGTGCAGGTACATGGGGGGGTGAACAAAGTGGTAGACAGTAAGCCCTACAGAGCTTCAGGCTGATGTAGTACAGCGATACATGGTGGGGGGGGGGTGAACAAAGTGGTAGACAGTAAGCCCTACCAGAGCTTCAGGCTGATGTAGCACAGCTGGACTAAGGCAAGGAAGGATGTGAAATGGTACAGGTACATGGGGAGGGTGAACAAAGTGGTAGACAGTAAGCCCTACCAGAGCTTCAGGCTGATGTTGCACAGCTGGACTAAGGCACAAGCACCTACAGCATGTTCTTATAGTCCCCATTTATATGTCCATTTATGTTCTTACAGCACTGATTGCCTAACTGAGCCAAGATGTAAAACAGATACTAAAATGTCAGGTTTATTTCAGGTGACCATGTTCTTATAGTCCCCATTTATATGTCCGTTTATGTTCTTACAGCGTTGATTGCCTAACTGAGCCAAGATGTAAAACAGATACTAAATGCAGGTTTATTTCAGGTGACCAGGATCGTAGTGGGAAAGGGGCAAGTGAAACAATGTCCTGAGAATGTGCTTAAACTTATTAACCATTGTTGTGCCGTGGAGTGATACATCAGTCCAGAATCCCTATACGTTCAAATTCTGTTTGCAGCCTAAAGGTGCTTAGGTGGATTGGCATTTACATTACTCAGCGGCAAATCTTTTTCATACTTTTTGTGATCATCGGTTAAGATATAACCACTAACTGATGACAGACACTTGGGGGCATGAAACTGTGCTACCAGCAAAGTTGCATTTGCAAAGCCCTGAATATTTATCTGTTGGTAATGAAATGAAAACTGTCAGCTGATAACATTCAGCCACTGTCCACTGCACAGAATAGACATCTCACTGATAGATCTGGAGCAAAGGGACATGCACTTGCCAATAACACCACTATAGCTCCAGACACTGAAGAAAGAAGTTCATGCATTTTCATGGCTCTTAACTTTTTCAGCATTTTAAAACAGTTACTTAGCATCTGCACTAAGATGTTACTGCGTCAGCTGAACTGAATTGTGACACCAGAATCCCTGCGATCAACATTTGTCAGCAAAAGTGAATTGAAAAAATCAATAGATGTATAAAATGGTAAGTGACATGAGTCAATAACAACATATCTGCACGTAATACTTGGCTTAAAATTTGAGCACCACCATATTCGCACACACAGCGCCAAACAGGGATGCCATTTATAATTCAGCTAGTGTCAAGCAGTTTTCGAGCCATAAAAAGAATTATTATATCAGTATGGTGGCAGCAACGGGATCAGGAAATTATGAAATAAAATGCAACAGCACCCCCATCGACCATATGTTGTGCGGGTGGAGGGAGTGCATGAGCACCCAGGGGTGGGCTGTTAGGAGGCTTCAGATTCGCCGGAGAAAAGGGTGGATTCGATTGTGAGCTACGGTTGAATTTGTGTTTTCTTTTTCTATACCTAGTTTTCGCTATTTTGTTAGGGCACATGTCCAACCCTAAGATGTTTAGGGTCACAAGGTGATGTGACTTCATTGAGCATCTGATTTGAGAAAGAGTGTGTGATTTTATCTAAATGCCAGCTCATGGCAATTCAGAGAAAAAAAAAATATTTTGAAGCTGCATTACCAGACTGTGTGTGCAGTTTAGTGAATTACCACACAGAGGTGTGTATATGACAGCACTAAAAGGCACATTAAAGTGCTTCAGTCATGAAAACCTCCCCCACTGGCTGCTGCTGAAATGCATAGCAGTATGTTCTCCTTTGTGCATTCTGGCTGTTCTTTGCTTCAGCTGCAGGTAGTACAGTACGCTGAAGTTCGTTTGCATAGGTTTTAGCAGCGGGGAGTTCACACTGACAGAGTCTAGTAAGAGTAAACGCTTGGAATTACACATACAACAAAGTCTGAGTTTTCACATCAAATGCTGAGGTATTTTTTTTCTGGAGGATTAGAACCCATGGAGTCCATGAAGGTGTGCTTTGGAGAGCTGGTGTGTGTAAGGACGGTTAGGAATCCACACATTTTGGTAGTCCTGCTGTGGCAGGGAACAGTTTATTAAAGTAATGATGTGTGGCTTGTCTCTCTAAGCTAGACAAGACTACACCATCCTATCAGGTAACCGACACAGTTGATCTGTGTGTGTGGGGGGGAGGGGTGAGGAGCTGCTCACTGAAGCATAGCTCTCTCTTTCAACTGTATGCCACTGCATTTTCAGCTGCTGTCATAGACAGCTCCAGCAGTGATTGGAGAACTGTGACCATGCCTGCAAACACACTGACTGAATTGGAAGATGCTGACACACCTCTGAAAAACTCAGATGATGGCACTATGTTTCTTGCACATGCGTGCAAGCAAACATAAAAAGGCATTGTACTTTTATAGAGTATTCTTCACCTCTCTTATTTTGTAATGCTGTTCAATGGGCATCTCCATATACTATGTTTTTAGTTGATCAGAGACCTTCCCATTGTGGAGGAGGGAGTGTCCGTGAGACACTTAGTCCTCCACTCCTATCCTGTCTTGAATGACTCTGGCCTGTTCCAAACTCAGGTTGCTGGCCCTATGAATGGTAACTCCACTACTGTGTTGTTGCCAGCCTTTGGCCATTTCCTACCTGCAAAGAGAGAAGACAATAGGAACTTAATTTGCTATGTATTGTACTGTGGGACAGAGATGTGTTGTATTAAAGAAATGGGATGAAACAATGTAAAGACCAAGGCCACCAGTACATTTTGGTGGCTGCACTGTGTGGCTCTCCAACCATGTGGTTTGAAACCACCAGTTTATTGTAGATGCTAGTGTGTATCATACAAGTGTGCTCAGTGGTGTCTGCATGTTTGCTGCACACAAGCCCTTGATACCTGTATGTAACTTGACACTTTGTAAAGAACTTAGGTTTACAGTATGTCTGAAAGGCACTATATTATATAGTTAGGTCCTGTTCTCCATGTATTTTAATCCAAACTGAAAAGCTTTGATACCACAGGTCAAAGGTCATAGAATGCTGTTGCACTTGTCTGTGGTGTAATAACATTTTAATAAGAATGGAAATTCAGTTTCACCTGTGCTCTGTTCTTCTCACAATTGTTGTCTCCCTCACCACACATGCAACCACGTAAACCCAAACACAGAAACTTAATTTTTAATTAATTTTAACTATTAAACCTACCCTGAACCTAACTGCTAATGCCCCACCTTAGTACCTCTGATAGTGTTTTAGCTTTCAAAATCATTTAAAAGAATCTTACTTAGGAAAATGAAAGGAACCTGGAGACATGCATTAGCACGATAAGCACTATAACATATTTGTGTAATCCATGTTGATATAAATGGAAGTGTATAAGTGCAGATCTTGTTTTCGCCATCTCCCAGGTCTTCCTTTTTATGAAGTAAGCTTTTTCAAATGATTTTAAAAGCACATAAACTGTCAGTTGTATGGCAAGGAGTATTAGTTGGCTGTAGGGTGGGTTTATTAGTTTAAAAATGTTCCAAAATGATGTGTCTTTTGTGTATATGTGTGTGGGGGGGGCAGGCAGCAATGTATTTTGTTAAGATAAAAAATATACTGTATAAAACTGTGGATGCACAGTTAGATGCACAACAAACCTGCATTGGTGGCAGGGTTCTGACATCTCTTGAGGGTGGTGACAACACAGGCTTGGTTTGCATGGCTGGCCTTCCAATATCTTCTATACACAATGGCCCAGATATTCAAAAGGATTGCGCATGGCGCAACAGTGTTGCACCATGCACAACCCACTGATGTGCCCCAGTGCGATATTCAAACAGGGATTGTGCCTGGCACAAATCCCGATGTGCCGGAGCGCATCAGTAATGTATGTGGCGCAGGTGGGGGGATCGTGCCCATGCATACTCCACATATCCTGATATTCATCTCGGGATGTGTTAAATCCATGCATGTGTAACCCCTACTTGCGCTGCACACAGGTGAGCCAAAAAAAAGGGAAAAATGTCTGCCCACCCACAGGTGAGCTGCCGTATTGCAGGGTGCAACACGGCAGCTGCCACCTGAGCTCTAGCTGCACCTCCGTGGCGGCAGCCCCCCCATGCCGGATCACGGGCTTAGGTAAATCAAAATAAAGTCCTATCTCCCTGGTGGTCCAGTGGACTGTTCGCAGCCCGATCGCAGGCTTAGGTAAATAAAAATAAAGTCCAATATCCCTGGTGGTCCAGTGGTCCCCCCTCCCCACCCGCCAACTGAACCCCGCCCGCTCCCCCACAACCAGCGGCGGGCGGCAGCACCCACCTGCCTGCCGCCCTGCCGCCAGCCAGCAACCCATAGGTGAGGCTGTAGCCCCATTGGTCCTGGCGTGAGCCAATGGGCATGCAGCCCATCGCCACATTCCAGATATGTGAATGGATCCATTCACATATCTGGATATGTAGAATGGTATGGGCTACAAGCCCATTGGCTCACCCTGTGGACCAATCGGTGTACAGCCCTACCTACAGTGTCTGTCGGCGGGCTGCAGGCGGTGGTGCTGCCACCCGCCACTGACCTGGGGGAGGGCAGTGGGGCTCAGTGGGTGGGGGGAGGGGCCCCACTGGACCACCAAGGATATTGGAATTTATTTTATTTACCTAAGCCCGTGATTAGGCTGCGAGCGGTCCACTGGACCACCAGGGATATAGGACTTTGTTTGTTTTATACTTAAGCCCGCGATGGGGCTGACAGCAGTCCACTGGACCACCAGGGATATAGGTTGTGATTTTTATTATACTTATGCCTGCGATCAGGCTGACAGCAGTATACTGGGCCACCAGGGATTTGGGACATCATTGAAAGGTACGTATGCCCGCAATTGGGCAGAGGGGCGCATTGCCATGCTATGCAGGGGGCGTTGGTCCCCGATGGCTGCTGCCTGGCAGGGTGCCAGGTGCAAGTCGCCGGGGATCAGCGCACCTGCATGCAAATGGCATCATAATGACATGCAAATGGGCCCATTTGCACCTTGCATACATTATGGCCCAATTTGTATGTCCACTTTTGAATATCGCAGTTGTTGTGCATAGCTCAATGGAACTTGCGCTAGCACATCCCCCTGCTCCACTTTGGCCACTTGCGCTGGCCCACTGCCACTGCACCATGCACACTGTGGGTGGCCAGGGTGTGATATATAATAATGCTTTGCCATGGTGCAGCTCTTTTGAATATTGGCCAGTCAACGCCCCTGTGCAGCCAAGTTGTGCTGCGCCCAGGCTTGTGCCACAGTCTGGCACAGTTTGAATATCTGGGTCAACATTTTTAATTCTGATATCATTCTTGGTTAATCAGGATTGTTTACTTCTAAACATGTACTATTTTACCCACAAGACATATGAGAATAGTTTTAATGCTACAGTTACAAGCTTAGTTCATTTCATCACACAGGGGCTTCTCTAATTTTCCACAAAATCTAATAGTTGCATTTTAAATTCAATTTGTGTTTCTTTGCAGAAATCTTCAACCTGATTTATAATACATTTATATGTATGGTTCTTATGTCAACATTGCAAAAAATCCAGCACTCACCACCATCCTTTAGTAAAAAATGCTGCTCTCAGAATGTTGAAGTGCCAGAAACTTTATTGTAGGTGACAGTACAAGCGCACCTAAGGTATGTGCTTGTACTGTCACCTGCAGTAAATTTTCTGGCTACTTTTAATATTCTGAGAGCAGTGTTTTTAGTATAGGATGGTAATGAATGCTAGATTTTTGCAATGTTGTCAAATTTATTTATCAATAGCACCCATCCCAATGTGGCATCCTGTTTTTGCTTTGTGACAGTTCTCATGTGTCTTTGTGGCTATATGAGTTTCTGCTCAAGTCTTTTGTGTCCCAAAACTGCTCAGCTTCACTTTGCAGTCTTCTCACCCAAAGAACTCAAGAATGCACTCTTATAACCATAAGAGATACAGTAACTGTACATGCAAGCACATACCAAATTCTATTCTATTCTATTCTATTCTATTCTATTCTATTCTATTCCATTCTATTCTGTTCTGTTCTGTTCTGTTCTGTTCTCAAACTCAATTCTTCAGCAGGGGGCCCCCGATAAAGAACATAACCAAGCTTATGTCTGAAGCACTATGTAAATACACCACTCTCTGTGTGGCTATATTTTAATAAACTGTTCCTGCAACTGAAGGTACTGATCCAGTTTGGGTTTTCTTGCCTCTACAAATCGATGTTACTCCTGGACTGCAGTTTTATGCCTGTTGCTCCTCTTGATTTGTTAATTTGGCTTAAGTATGGTGTCAGCTGCAGCAGGAGCTTTGAGTAGTTTTTTATTCAGATTTGTCACTCTGAAGCAGCCATGTTGGCTCTGACCAGAGTTTGTTCAGCTAGCAGATGGTCAAGCTGATGAGGGAGGTTGAACCAGTCAGCACCAGAGTGGCTCCTCCTGCTGTATCCTTTTGTGAACACAACATGTGAACACATTGGTATCAGTATTCTGTGAAAGGGATTTTTGGGTGTCCCTCGTCCATGTGATACAGCTTCAGAATACCAACTCCTCACTAATTCCACCTACTCTCCACCTTTCTCCTCCTTTTCTATTTGAAGTCATTGCCCAGTCATGAGGTTGTAAAAGACAAACTGTAATGTTTCACATAAAGGAGCTAGTGTACTATTTGGAATTAATAGCAACTTTCAGAAGTAGTTAGCTATCACTTATTGTATCTGAAGTATTTTTCTGGTTTCTAAGTAGATTTTCTACCTGACAGTGCTAGTTGTGATGTGAAGAACAACCCTATACCTGAAAGCTGACATACTCAGTTCTATTCCTCTATGTACGTCATCAGCATTGTGACCTCACTGACTGCAACATCACAATAACCAAGAACGCCAGTTTCCTGCTACTTGATTCATAATGTATGACACATGTTACCAATCAGGCAGCAGGATTCATGATGTAACAATGAGTGTGGTCACATGTTATGATGTAACAGAAGTTGGCTTGCTGACTTTTAAAACCCTACACGGTTTGGGTCCAAGTTACCTACAAGTGTTTATGAGTCTATACTGCCCCCTCAGACCGCTCCACTCAACCGACGAGGGATTGCTAGAGATTCCATGGGTGCGTTTGAAGACCTCAGGAGCTCAGGTCTTTGCGTTTGCTGCTCCCTTCCTGTGTAATTCTCTACCTCGTCAGGTATGAGAGTGCCAGACAGTGGAGAGCTTTAAAACTGCCTTAAAAACATACTTGTTTACATGTGCCTTTCCTGACTTTTAATACGTTCAATTGTACATTTTAAGGTTTTTTTAATTGTTTTATTTATTTGTTTAATTGTCTGTTTTTTAGAAAATTGTACAGCACTTTGATAGTTTCTGATATTGCACTTTATAAATATGGGATATACAATGGTGAGCTGTCAGATAAATGATTTATCTACACAAGTGCTGTTTCACCTCGAGTAACTTCACGAGTGGCATAAGCCACGGGTGAGGTGTCCAAGGTCAAACAACACAAGTGTAGATAAATCATTTATCTGACAGCTCACCATTGTATATTTCATTTATGCAATAGAGATGCTTCTTATTAGTGCAGGAACAGTTGGTTTGATTGTTTATCTTCTTTTTTTAAATGATAATTTCTGGGACTTTCAGTTAACTTTCCTTGTGTATGTCCGCCTAGCGTGGTTGCTATTAAATGAAACACCACTCATTTTGTAGAAACTTCTTGCTGAACAAATGTCATGGTCACAGTATCATGCTACCTTTTTTGTTTTAAAGTTATTCACATTTGTTTGTCGAAAAAGTGAAGCAAAAATTGAATTTTATGCTGTTTTTTGTGAATTATAAAAAAACCAAAAGGTATTTATTAATGAAACACCACTCATTTTGTAGATATTTTGCCATGAACATTTTTCGTGCTCACAGTACTATACTATCATTTTTCGTTTTAAAGTTATTCACATTTGTTTGGGAAAAAGTGAACAAAAAGCTTTGATTGACAGTTTGCATTTATCTCACATATGTGGGATAAATCTGGGATTAGTTAAATTTTTCCACATACAGTATGTGGAAATAAATGGATTTATGCAATTGCTTTTGGTTCCAAACCTATTGCATAAATAAATGTATTATTATTATTAATAAATAGATACAGGTATGTCTGCTTCCAGCTAAAGCACTGCTTTCCACATCACACCCAATACTATAAGGTAGAAAACCACCCAATGAGCACATAGAAAAAAAACCAAATGGTTCAGAAATGACATTTAAAAAGAGACTATTCTTTACAAACTACTAAGATGTTCTGCCTGTTATTTTTTGGCACTGTTAGTTCTTTAAATCCTATTTCTTTCTGCTTGAAACCTTGCCACTCTTTTCAATCTACATATGTGCTACTACTCACTTCTATCACATGGGCACAGTTTAGTAGTGCTTTATTTATCTGAGAATGGCAGAAATGTTGCACAACTTATATAATTTGCATACCCATGCTGCAGTGCTTGAAACTCATAGAATTAATGTATTCTCATACAGGGTAAACAACAAGTAAAAAATGTTCTAACATGTTCCTACATTCATTGATCACTTAGGCTCTGCCTACCTGGGTTGTAAACACTAAATTAAACCATTTATGTCATTACAACATAAATAAACAAGACTGAACACACATAATCAGGAAGCATGCTAACTATGTTTACTTGTAAGTACATCAATACAGTGGTATTGAGACTTAAAAGGTGACAGAGCACAAGGATGATATGGCCCTTAGTCTGCCCCATTTTCCTACCTGCTGCAACACTGCAGTCTCTAGTTGACCTGTGGCTTACTTTCTGTTTCATATTGCAAGAGTACTATTATGTCTATCCCATGCATTCTTGAATTCCCCTACAGTTTTTGTCTCAACCACCTCCTCAGGGAGCCTGTTCTAAGCATGCCCTACTATTTCTGTGAAAAAGAATTTCCTCACATTGCCCCTGAGCCTACTATCCTCTAGCTTCATATTATGCCCTCTTGTTCTTGTACACCTTCTTTTCTGAAAGATGCTACTCTTCTGTACCTTGTTTATACCCCCGAGGTACTTGAAAACCTCTATCATATTCCCTATCTCTCTCATCTTCTCCAGGGAATACATATTGAGTTCCTCTAGTCTTTCTTTTTATGACTTTTGGTGCAGTCCTTGCACCATTTCTGTCACCCTTCTCTGGACTGCCTCTATTCTTCTGGAGACACAGACTCCAGAAATGGACACAGTGCTACAGATGAGATTTCACTGTTGATCTGTACAGTGGCATAACCACCTCCTTTTTATGTTGGCGTGCTTGCGCAGCCAACATCTTGTGGTAGTGCAGATTTGGAGGCACGGTCACTGTTGGGTGAATGCAGGGCATGCATCAGTAGGTGCATCCCTCATTCCTCAATCAGCCTGCATGCCAGTGCCACACCACCCGGGTGAGCATATCTAAGGAAAGGTCCGCTGCAATGTAGAGCAAAACTTGTCACATGCAGTGGACCTCTAACGTCTTACCCAGAAACATAACTGGCAGCACACTGCCTCACAAACTGCCAACATATTGGGGTGCCCAATCCCCTGTCGGCTTACCCTGCTCCCACATGTGTTGATGTGGGGAGACCACTCCCATTGGCATAAAGAACCCCTATGTTATATGCCAAGAAGAAGGTGCCCAATCCCTAGGCTCTTGCCTCCCCACTTTCCTTGTGTGCTGATGGGGGTTCCCAATCCCCGTCGGCATAAAGTAACCCCCCTTTTGTTGTGTGCCAATGGGGGTGCCCAATCCCCGTCAGCTACAGCTGCTCCCCCCAAAAAACAGGGCTCTGTTGGCATGCTGGGAGCCCACCCCAGCATGCCACATGCCCCTGTAAACAGAAAAACAGTCCCGCAATGTTTTTTTTTGTACCTGTGGAAAAAGGACAGTCCCTTGCCGGGTCTCCCTGCCCCTCCCACAACCCAGTGCTCCACCCACTGTGCACCCTGCCTCCCCACACACACCCACCCCATACTTACCTGCAGCGTCTGGCATGACAATCTTTGATGGACCGGGAACTTGTCTGCATTCTTCAAGCCAACCGCGAACTGAGGAAATGCCAGTAAGCTGCATAATGGAATAAATAGGGATTTTGCAACTTTGATGCATATTTCAGGCATTTTATGGGATTTTGGCACCAAATTTTCAACATGGGGTTTTCGGGAACCCTTCTCATGAATTCTGGCACTGTCATGGTGTTATTTGGCCCTGAAAGGTGATTTTTCGGTCACTATGTGGAATCACCTTTCAGGACTTAGTAACAAATGACACTGCCACTGTTCATGAGGGAGCTCTCAAAAGCCTATGTTGCAAATCTATTGACAAAACTCTAACAATAACATTTTACGGCGTCACGTGGCTGTTTCTCCGCTACACTTGTAACATCATGAATTTGTAATATTTTCACTCCAGGTTTTCAAACTTGGCATTTTCCACACCTCCTGATGAACAGTACAGCTGTCATTTTGCATATCCTGCCCAAATTTGTTTTGCATGTCCGGCGCAGAATAGCCTTGTCACTGTCTGAGAAATGACTTTTCAGGACAGTTTGAGGAAATGACGGTGATACTGTTCATGAGCAGAGGTTCTAAAATGCCTATGCTGAAAATCTGGTGCCAAAAGTCCATAAAATGACTGTGTTGCAAGCGTGTGTTGCGTAGTTTCCACGCACCCTTGTAACTTCGCAAATGTGCAATATTTCCAAGTCAGATTTTCAACACTGGCATTTTTTCACACCTCCTTATGAACAGTGCAGGTGTCATTTTTCACATCCTGACCAAAATGTGTTTCCGCACCTGTGGTGCACAATGGCATGGTCACTGTGGGAAATCAACTTTTGGGACAGATTAACAAAATCGCAGTGCCAGTGTTCATAAGCGGAGGTCCCAAAATGTCTATGTTACAAATGTGGCTACCAAACTCCCAAAAATAATTGGATTACGGACGTGTGTTGAGCAGTTTGTATGCATGCTCATTGCTTCACCAATATTTCATATTGTCCCTCCAGATTTTCAACGTTGACATTTTTTTACTCCTCCTCATGAACAATACAGTTGTCATTCTCCACATCCTGCCCAAAAATGTGTTTTCATCCATCCCTCTGTTGCCAAATGGCACAGCTGCTATGCAAAACCACCTTTCAGCTAACAAAGTGATTGTGCCGCTTTTCATGAGGAGGCCTGACAAGCAGCCCAGGTTGAAAATGTGGAGTGAAACTACCACCACACGCCTACGGTGTTAGGGTTTTAAACTGTAGCACCCCACCTGGTACAGACTGACAGGGATCTGGGGTGTGACTTGGGATCATCGGATGTAATGCTCATGCCATTCCATCCCCCTTCCCCACCCTGCAGCCACTAACAGGCATCGTGGTGTGCCTTGTACTGTTCGGCCATAAAGTTCAACCCACGCTCCTATACTGCACCCACGTCAGCGTATTTTCTTTTGGAATGGGGTAAGTATAACACCCAAAGACCCCAAAGCACACCCGACACTTGTCAGTGTCTACATTGTAGGGTGAGGTTCAATGGCATGAGTGTTATAGCTGATGACCCAAAGGCCCACTCCAATGCCTGTCGCTCTCTACAGGGTGGGGGTGGGGTTGGCATCGCTTCAATGCTTCACTGCCATTCCTACTATGCATCTTTAGCTCCGGCACTGCCAATGCCAATGCCAGCAGGACAATATTCGGCATTGACAAATGCTTGTTTCTTCTAGTGATACCTCTTCCTATTCACCCTAGCATCCCACTGGCTCTCCCCACAGCCTTCTCATATTGTTTGCTTACCTTTAGGACATCAGATATGATTATCCCAGGTCCCTTTGTTGATTGTTGACCATCAATATCTCTCCCCCCATCTTGTACTCCCCCCTTTGATTTCTGTGCCCCAAATGCTTGACTTTGCAATTCTTTGCATTGAATCTTAGCTGCCACACTCTCGACTACTCCTCAAGCATGTTTAGATCCTGTACCATTTTTTCCACCACCCTGGAGTGTCAACCCTGTTGCAGAGCTTAGTGTCATCTGCAAAGAGGCATACCTTCCCCTACAGATCCTCTGCAATTTCACTTATGAAGATATTAAAAAGGACTGGTCCCAGCATAGATCCCTGTGGCATCCCACTGGTCACCCCCTTCTCAGATTGAATGCCATTTACCATCACCCTCTATGTCCTGTCACTCAACCAGTTTCTGATCCAGTTTACCACCTTGGGACCCACTGCCAGGTTGCCCAACTTATTTACCAACCTCCTCTGTGGGACATTGTCTAAGGCTTTTCTGAAATCTAGGTAGGCCACATCCACCGCCCCTCCCTGATCAACTTCTCTAGTCATTCAGTCAAAGAAATCTCTCAGATTTGTTTGACAAGAACTTCCCACTGTGAATCCGTGCTGCTTCGGATCCTGTGCTCCACTGCATTCAAGAAATATCACAATCCTTCCTTTAGCAGTGACTCCATTAATTTCCCCACCACTGAGGTCAGGCTGACTGTCCTATAGCAGTTAGCCTCCTCCCTGTTCCCTCTTTTGTGGAGAGGGACTACATTTTCCCTCCTCCAATCCCCAGGTCTGAACTGTGGACATGTGGACATGTCTCTTATTACTGCTCCAGAATATTGAATCTCCTTCCTAATATCACCCAATCTCTACCTTACTGTTAGAAAATGCAAAGTAGAGGATTTTTTGTGCAGTTCCTAAGACCTGCATGAAACCTTGTTCCTGCTTTTAATTTTGTTTCTGTCCAGTGCTTTCAACATGCGCTGCACTGTTGTGAACACACCAAACAGCATTCTTTGCAACTTTGCATTTTCTGCTCTTTGACACTTCATTACACCCCCTTGATCTCTGTCATCCACATCCCTCATGAAATACATCTTGTCTTTGACACTTGCTCTTAATCTTAATCTTTAATCTTATTCTCTCCATGATCTCTGAGTGCCACCCACAACCTACCACCATAGTCCATATACACTTGCCACTCTGAAGCAATTACTCTTTCTCCACAACTGCACAATCTATGCCCATACCCCAAAATGCCACCATTCCCCATAATTCTCATTACCAGCTGTTTGTTACTTGCTTGCTGCCCTCCACAATATCTCCCCAGTCCCCCTAAATCACATTATCCTCTGTTTACTGCTTGATCTGTATCCCTCCTCCCACTGATCTTTGCTCTTCTCCCCCAAATTGCTGCCATTCTCTGCATACAATAGCCAATCTTCTCTCACCCACCCTCAAACATCTGGTCACTCCAGGTACTTCATATCACCCACTGTGTGCCATTTGTTCTATATTCCTCTAAATCCTGATCTCCCCAACATACCACCATTCTCCATATAGATGACATCCTATTCTCTGTGGCTCTGTCCCAGTTCTACACCATCCCTGACCACTATATTGTACATTTGCCACTCTGTGGCACTTGTTCTCTCTCCCCTAACCTGATCTCTGCTGCCAACATACTCTTTCCCTTTCATTTACATTACCTGCTCTGTACCACTTTCTCTCTCCCCACCTTGATATCTGACCCACACATTGCCATCACTAACCATAATTCACATTAGCCACTCTGAACCACTTGTTCTGTATTCATCTCCTCCCACTCTCTGCCCCCCACCCATGTGCCAACATTTTCCCTATACATTAGCTGCTCTATGGCACTTGCTGTTTTCCCCTCCCTGATCTCTGCCACCCCCAAAAATGCTGCCATTCACTTTCATTCATATTATCTACTTTGTAGTACTTGATCTTTATTTTTCACCCTCCTGATACCTGCCCCCCCCAAATGCTGGTATTGTCCCCACACATTCGCCACTCTGTGGAATTTATTCTCTCCCAAACATCCTCAAATGTATATCTTTGATGGTGAAGTTTGCACAAAGTGTGAAAATTCACACTTCACTGAGCTCCACAAAGTGTTTCCAGACCTAGGAAACTTTGACTTCACCAAAAATGCAAAGTTTTTACTACAAAGTGTGGGATTATGCTGCAAAGTGCAGAATTTCACCTGTGAAATTTCACATTTCATGGCAAAACGTTGCACTTTATAGCTGATCCACACTCGGTGAATTGCAAAATTTTGAATAAAGAGGAGAGCGGTTAGAGTCCTAGCCAACGGGTGGGAGAAACAGTTGTTTGAACAGTAGGAACATGCTTGTTCACAGTCACTCAGATGGTGGCTGTCCCAGGAGGTGAGTGGAGGAGATATGCTGGTTGTTGTTTAGGGTTGGAGCTTCCTGATGTGGGGCCACCAGGGGAAGGGTGTGGAAGGACGAGAGTGGGTAGGATGGGAAGGGGAGGCTCTATGATCATAGAAATGGACCCTAGTCACCAGGAAATTACATTTTGTTATACCAGGCTGGTGATCTGAGGGAATGACATTTTGTCATATTGGGCAGGCAATCGTGGGGGGGGGGCACTAAACACCAGAAAATGACATCTGGTTTAACCTGGTGGGTCATCAGAGCACTAGACATGAAGGGATTACATTTTTATATCATGTTTGGAATTGAGGATCTACTAGATTCCAGGGATTGGGTTGGAAAAGTATTTAAAGTTAGCAGATTGGTGATCATGGATGGGGGGACACAGGCAGAGACTAACAGCTCCTGTTGTTAGTCTGCTGCCCAGCACTTGGCTGGTGGTGTGCTAATGAACCACTGTGCACTGTGATAAATGTAGGGTTTTGAAAGCATAAATAAATGCTGCAATGGAGTCTGCATGAGATATAAAAGGGGAAATCCCTCATCTGCATGTGTGCAGCAGTATATTCTGTGTGTCCATGCTACCATGTTAGAGCTGAAAATGGGGAGCTTCTGAATATGGCTCTGTTCATCCAACTGTGCTTTTCCAGGTTAGCCCTATGCTAAAATGGACAGTCTGCACTAACCTTTTTTAAATGGGGGCATTGGGGGTTCAGTTGAGTATGTCTGCCAAAAAGATGCCTTTCAGGGCAGCTCTGCACATTGAGGAAAATAAAATATTAAAAATCATAAATTAAATACTTTTTCAACAGAAAGCAACAACAGCTCTGTAAAGATTATAGTTTGCTGCACAGCTTCATACCAAGTAAGAGGATGGTGCACCCACTGAAAGCCAGAGGCAGCAGCTCAAAAAATAAGACTGCAACAGACATTCACACAGCAGCTAGCACAGCACAAGGAGTGGGCCTGAATCCCCCTGGATAGCTCTATAGAAGTTTTTGAAGGCAATCTACTTAAAACTGGAGTCTATTTTAAAGCAACTCACTGGCCAAGATGTTAAAACTGAACTATCATTCAAGACTGCAAATTGAGATGAGTCACCTGCCATACAAGCTGAAGGTCCTAGAGAATGCCAGCAGGGACATTGACATCCACATAGTAAGGCTCCCAGAAGGCTATTAATGGGAAGATCTATTAGGGTTCCTACAAGGTTGGCTACTGAAGGCACCGAAACTAAATCCAGGCACCTTACTGAATAGTTTCCATAAAGCTTAGAGAATCTCCCCATGATCAGTCAACACCCAGCAGGATCTTCTTTGAACAGTGCTGATAGTCATCATCAGTGCCACAGTGAGTGATTGCCTCTTAAAAGCTGCTTGGAGAAAAGAAACTCTTAGCTACAGTGGTGGTACCCTGCATATTTTTCCTGATCTGGCCTATGCTACCAGAGACTGCAGAAAGAAGTTTGACAATGTACAAGCTAGGCTCCAGAGCTTGGGACTCATGCATTCTTTCTTGATGCCAATTCAACTCCAGATACAGTATGGAGGGAGCATACATTTCAGTATACAGATTCTGTGGCAGCAGGAACAAAACCTGGAGCCATTGCCTGAAAATCTGAGACCGTCAGATCACAGGCATAACCAGACTATGAAGGTGAAATGTGATTTTTGGACAAATAGCAAGTATTACCTCTCTTAATGTGCTCTAATAGAGTGGAATGCAATTGATCAGACTCTAAGTTTTAATTTTGTTGGGAATACTGTAAATATGTTCTGTTAACTGGTTCTAAGGTTGACTGTTATGACATTTATATTTCTCTACAATATTTCATAGGTTGTGCTTAAAGTAGACTAAATGGACCACCTGACGGTGTATGCTGGGGGAATTTTTCCCCTACTTTATCAAGGCTGGTGCATGGCAAAGGTGGAGCATAGAGTGAATTGTCATGGTGGATCAGGAGGGAGAGCCCTCCTAGAAGTTTCTCTACCCACATTTACCACTTATAAAGTGTCAAAGTCACAATATCAGCTTATGAAGAAAGTAGAAGAAATGTTTTTTTTTACTTTATATGTTTTCATTTCACTGTCAAGAGGTTGCCTGTTTGTTTCTACCATTATATGATTCTGTAACTGAGACACTAGTGTCTGTATTGCCAAAGGTGGCTTAATATTGCTTTCAAGGAGAATTACATTTCTTCAGTTTCTATAACTCCAGGATGTGCATAATCCATTGTGTTCAGCGCTATCCATGTTACAGACTTACTGTGCTCAAAATGGATCACATTAACAGACGATGTTGAATCTGCACATGTTCGAACATAACATTTTCAGAATGACCACAATGACTTGGGGGTGCAGCAAATATTGGAACTGTAATGGACTTGCAATGAACTTTGGACTTCCATCATATCTGAAAACAAGATTGTACAGGGTAACATTTTCCTGGGTACATTGGATTTATTTGTGTTTTCTGTGACGTCTTACATGGGAGAACTGCATGCTCTTGTCTTACTATAAAGAAATAAAAATTAATAAAAAAAATTAGAAGAGAGGCCTTAATACTTTTGGCTTGGGATATCTGAATATTTTTACTACACTTGAACCATTAATCTGAAATCTTCATAAACTAAATCGTTGTATAAAAGTACAAGCAATATAGTAGGATTTGAACTTGGACAAGGACCAAAAATCTTTTTAGATGTACAGTATAGCAAGAAACAAAATAATATAGAACCATATATATTATTATGGTTGTTACTAAAAGATTGTCAACTACTATCTGTTTGAAATATATGATAACAATTGTCTAAATTACAAATACAAAAGGAAGGCTTTACTTCACCAAACTGTGCATACCCCATAAATATATGCAATGATCTTTATCATGTTAGGTTGATCCACCCTAAGTATAACATCCCGAGAAACTTGTCCAGATTTTCAAACATCTGTGATTGCCACAAGCCCTGGGTATGCCAAAGATACGGCACATTGGGCTTTCAGCAATCTCATGGGATTTTCCATATCTTCTGGTAACTGACACTTGCTAAACAATCTTTTTGTGGTCTAGTTTGCATCAATACCGGGAAATGTTTTCACAGAGCTTACGCCCAAGATTTGGCACAAGCTGCTGTAAATGGGTAAACTGTCGTAAGTGTACCCAAAATTATAAAATAGGGTGCAGTTGCAGCAAACATGAATGGCACAGCTGAAGCAAAGGAAAGGTTTGGTGCAGGACTTGACACAGACCCTGCACCACCTTTTAAAAATATGGCCCATAGTGTTTAGCTTAATACAGTGCAAATACTCATGCATCTTTGTAAAAACTAATTGTAAGACTTATAAACTCTAAAGATGAAGTTGCTATAAAGAAAGTGGTAGATTATTTATGAGCTGTTTCTCATATGAAATATCAAAGTTATTTATCTCTGCTCAAATGTGTTTTATTTTTTTTTAAACTTTATTTATAATTTTTGCATTGCACACAGACAAAACATACATACATAGAGGTAGGGAACATAAATACAGGTATCACTTAGTTCACAAATTGATATCCATTTGGCTGGTTAAAAAAATAATAAATAACTTGTAAGTGTTATAAATAATAGAAGAGTTATCATCAATAGAGAATACACTATTGCATAAAAGAATTACATTTTACAATCAAATGTTCTTTTTGGGGGGCCTCTAAATTCCATTATGGATTTTCTAATAACCCATATCATTCCCCACCCCAACAAAGGGTAGTGCAGGCAGGCACTCAGTTCCAAATAGTGATCTACTCAGCACTAAAAGGGTAATATTATATAAGGAGTTCAGGGCATTAGTCTCTGTAGACCAGGAAAGAAGGGAGAGGGTGGACATGATAGAAACTTTCAAGTACCTCAAGGGAATCAACAAAGTCCAAGAGGGTAGCATCTTTCAGAAAAAGAGACTTGCAAGAACAAGGGGACACAATTTGAAGATAGAAGGAGGGCGGTTCAGGGGCAATGTGAGGAAGTATTATTTCACAGAGAGGGTAGTGGATGCATGGAACAGCCTTCCTGAGGAAGTTGTGGAGTCTAAAACTGTGGGAGAATTCAAGAATGCATGGGACAGACATAAGGCAATTCTTGTGAGGGGCAGGAAGATATAGGCTGTTGGTTAAATAGGATCTGCGGCCTATCCTGTAGGTAGGGAAATGGGCAGACTAGATGGGCCTAGCGGTCCTTATGTGCCGTCAAAGTCTATGTAGACCAAATCATGGAATAAAGTCTGGTCTCTCCTTGTCCATAAATAAGACCCACCTTCTCCAAAGTATCTCACATTGATTGGTTCTCTTGTTGAGCTTGGCTGTTAAAGCTTCCATTCTATAAATATTTATCATGATATCATGCCATAATGAAAGGGTAGGGGCCTGTTGGGAAAGCCAATTCTTTGTTATAGCCTTTTGTGTGGCCAAAAAGGCTATCCTTAAAAACTTACTTGTAGGGGCATCCCTGTATTTTTTTGGTAACTCCAGAAAAAAATAAAGGCAAGGTGCTAGGAGTAGATCAGTATCTATAATAGCCTGTAATGCCTGCTGTAATTCCCCAAAGAGAAAGGGGCCAGGGTTGGGCAACCCCGCATTATGTGGGCCAGTGCTGCTGAGCATGTCCACAATTCCTGTAACAGGTCAAGGTGGCTTCCCTTTGGTATTTAATTTGTATTGCTGGAGTACAGAAAAATCTGATGAAGATTTTCCATGAAAATTCCTGCCAGTTTACAGAAGATAAACCCCAGTGTATCTTGGACAAAGTCAAGGTCCATAACTCATCTGGAATCTGAGTATCCAGGTCCTTTTCCCATGCCTTCCTTATAGAAAGAGTGGAGTCTCCCTTCCATTACTGCAGGGCTTTATAAAGAACAGAGATAATATGAGTTGTAGAAGGTTTCCCTTCCACGGCCATCCTAAAAAGATTAGCAATTAGTGGGGGAGAAGGCATTCCATCTTTTAATTGGGCTTGAATAGATCTGATAAGATTTCTAACTTGAAAGTATCAAAATATGTCTCGCCAGGGTATATCAAATTTGGTAACCAGTGTTTGAAATGACTTTATTTCATTCCCTTCAAGGAAATGCCATACCAAATGAAGTTTTTTTCCCTTCCAGTTCCTAAAACCTGAGTCCCACCTTGCAGGGGTAAATGAATCAATATAAGGAACAGACCAGAGGAGATGTCTCCAACCCTTTGCCCCCTTATCCGAGAGAATCCTAAGCCATATGGCCAAAGTAGATATTGTATAGGGATTTCCCTTCCAGTGTGAGGATGGTTTTATCATCTGCCCAAGGAGAGTTTTGTTTAAGTTTGTAAGAGTTTCCTCCTTTAGTTCCATAATTTTCCATTTACCCTGATATGAAGAGTCTAGCCAATAAAAGGCTGTGCGTAGCTGAGCGGCATAATGATATAATTTAAAATTGGGTAGGGGTAAACCTCCCTCCTTCTTTGCAATCTGGAGGACTGAGAGACGGACTCTTGGTCTCTGCTTACCCCATAAAAAATGGGAAACTCCCCTGTTGAGTAAATTAAAATATGAATCTGGAAGAGGCAGGGGGATGGTTTGCACTAGATATAAAATTTTGGCAGAAGTATCATCTTAACTGCCTCTACTCTCTGTGTTAAGGGGATAGGAACAGATGCCCATCTGTCTAATTCCAGCTTAATTTTAGCTAGTATCAGGGTAAAATTAAGGGGGTTAAGTTGGTCAGATCGGGAACTTAAAAGTACCCCTAAGTATTTTATATAAGATAAATCCCATCTAAATGGATAAGTCTGCTGGATCCTTGCAGAGGGTTCATACTGGAGTTGTAAAACCTCAGTCTTAGCTTTATTTATTTGATATCCTGACACGCAACCAAACTCTGTTAAGCAAGCCCGTAAAGATATTAGAGACTGTTCTGGGTTTTTAAGGTAAATTAGCAGGTCATCCACATATAAGGCTAGTTTGTGCACCTCTTCACCCCATTCCCAACCCTGTATTGTTTCCGAATGTCTTCTTGTCTGAGCCAGAGGCTCAAGATATAAAGCAAAAAGAAGAGGGGAGAGGGGGCATCCCTACCTGGTACCGCGTTCTAGGGGTATTGGTGGTGATATTCTCCCGTTTACTTTTACATATGCTTTGGGACTGGAATATATATTACTTGTAATTTTAATGACGGATTCTGAGAAGCCAAACCCATTCAGGGTCGAACCCAAAAATTCCCAAGCCACCCAGTTGAAGGCCTTCTCTGCGTCCAGGTTTAAAAGCAGAAAGGAAGACCCTGACCGGATAGCATGGTGTAATATATGTAAAGTTCTTTTAATATTGTCTTGGGTCTGCCTGCCAGGGACAAAATCTGTCCGGTCGCCATCAATTAGATCAGGGAGCACCTTCTCCAATCGTTTCCCCAATATTGATGCATATAGTTTATAGTCAACATTAAGGACAGACATAGGATGAAAGAATTTACAATATGTGATGTCCCTGCCTGGTTTAGGTATGCTTGAAATTACCGCATAATTCCAGGTATCCAGAAATGTTTCTCCTGATTGTACTGTTATACATGCCTCTAATAAAGAGGGTTTAAGTTCTTTTTTGAAAAAACCATAACATTCCAAGGTGTATCCATCCAGTCCTGGAGACTTGTTTGTTTTTAATTGCAGTATGCAATTCTGATGAGGTAATGGGAGCATCTATGAAATCCCTTGGGTCCTGTGTCAACTTTGGAAGTTTAAGTTTCGCCAGGTATGTCTCTATTTGTGAAGCATTTGGGGTGTGTTCCGGGGTGTAAAGAGTTTGATAAAACTCTCTGAAACTAGTTAATATTTTTTGTGGAGATCTAACCAGTCAACCAGATTTATGGTCCTGAATTTGGGTAATGGTAGTCTGAGATGTTAATTGTCTCAGCCGGTGTGCTAGCAAACGAGATGCCCTAGGCCCATATTCATAGTACCTCTGACGCAGATGCTGCAGTGCCTGCTCTGTCTTAATCTCTAACAATTTTTGGATCTGTTGTCTGGTTGCCTGCAGATTAGCCTGAACTGAGGTATCTCTGCTGACATGCTGGCTCTGTAAATCTTGCAGTTGTTTCTGGAGGTTATCCAGCTGCTGGGTTTGCTGGCATTTAAAATGGGCTGCATAATTGATGCAATCCCCCCTAAAGACTGTCTTTATGGTGTCCCATAAAGTGGTTCTAGAAATGTCCGGTGAGTCATTTTCCTGTATTATTTTTGCTATTCGTGTTTTGGCCATGTTTGTGAACTCCTCCAAGTTCAACAAGAAATTATTAAACTTCCCAAGAGTTTGTCCCCTAGCCATATTCCAATTCACCTTCAAGAGCAGTTGAGAGTGATTGGAAAGGGCTGATGGCGTCTGCTGACAGTCCATCACCTGACCTTGATGCTCTCCAGATATAAAAAAATAATCAATTCGTGCATAGGGGATAAGAGTAGTGTGTATACTCTCTCCTACCTGGATTCTGCATTCTCCATGCATCTACCCAAAAGGCCCTTTTCAGATGTTCCCTGATCACTTTACTGGCTGGATTTTGCCTAAATGTCACACCTCTGGAAGTATCTAAATGTTCCCAAAGTTGGTTACAATCTCCTCCCCCCAGGATTAACATCCCTATTTGAAGTTCAGTAACTTTTTTCACTAGGGACCAGACAACCTCTTTTGTGGAGCCTGGTGGGAGGTATAGTGCTGCCAAGGTGATAGGGGAGCCCTCCAGGTTACCAGTCAGAACAGCCAATTGGCCCTCGGGGTCAGCATATGATGATATTGATTGAAACTGTGCCCCACGTGTGACCAAAATTGCCGTTCCCCTTTTCTTCCCTTTCCCATGGGATGCAGAAACTACTTGGCTAAATCCAACTTTCCCCAATTTCTGGTGCTCAGCCCTTGCAAGATGAGTTTCCTGTAGTAGGACGAAAGATGGCTTTTGCCTCTTAATGGCTGACAAGATTTTATGTCTTTTTACAGGATTATTCAGACCATTAATATTATGGGAAATAATTTTTATACTCATCAGCCATCTAGACTACTTGGGGGATATATTCATATTGTATTACACGGACCCTGCCTAATCCCACTTCTCTTCTATAATCTTACTGGTATTTTGACCTCCTTTTTCCTTTATTGTTCCAAATATTCCAATTATAGTTCAGGAATCTGTATTATTCCCGATGTTGCCACAGGATGCAATGCCAGATACGTTTCATAATGCAAGTGAAAAAATATAACCAAACAAAACCACAACAACATCCATAACATATAATAACCAACATTCCCTGGGTAGGCACTAACAGGGCATGCCTCATTCCAGGTAACAAACTATGTGCAAGGTGACCCCCAAGGTAAGGGAACATCATATTGTGTTCCCTAGTCCCCAAAATAAATGAGTATTGGGGAGGAGGAGAAGGGGCCAAATTAATGGCTCGTTCCTCCTTGACCCTTAAATAAACGGGTTTTGACCAGGTGGAGTTGCCTCTCGTCACTAGTGGAATGCCTCCAGTATAATGCATTTTGGAAGTGCTCCTTTTGTAAAAAACAAGGGAGAGGTGGATTAAAATCACTGCTATAAAGCCAGCCGACTTAAACCATGGCTGCATCGATCATAGCTGCATGTCCTAATAAAGAAAGAAAAGGAGCATTATCCCCCCGCAATTGTATACTAATTAAGACCATAAAACCCGAACTTATTGGTTGTATTCTACTCAGATTGCCCCTTCTAGTGACCCAGCAGTGTAAGCTCTGCATGTGCTTATTCGTGAATACAGAGGGTGCTGTTAATCCACAGAGCTGGTATTCAATTGTGCTTTCTAAAATGTCAGGACCAGAAATGAAGAAAAATAAGAAATAGCAAGCAGGACAGTCAGAATGTCTATGTCATAACTCTTTCTCTGAGTACTTAAAGTATTGCTGCATGCAAGTTCAGAAGATCCACCATCAGAATAAGTTTGAGTCCGTGCAGCAACAATAAATAAAAAGGTGTCAAGAGCAGTTGTAGGAACGACCTCCGGGACGCCAAGGCGCCTCTCTCTCCCTGTCCCCCTCCCCCCCTCAGTTCATCTCTCAAAACAAAAAATAAAAGATAAAAAGTAACTACCACTGTTTAAAGTTCACAATATCCCCAGAATTCAGTCTTTAATTTGTGTGGTAATGATAAATCACATTAAAGATGATCGGGGTATCAGCAGGGACAGTCCTCCGAGTTGAGGGAGAGGAGTAGGCCTAGTTTAAAATCCAAGGTGATCCTGTTCTCACTCAGGTGTCATTTTCCTATTCATCTGTCATCTTCTCCATGCTCTGGTGATGGGTGAGCTTGTGCAGCATAGATTTAATATCCTGTAGAGTAGTATTTGCCGATTTCTTTCCCGATCGTCTGGTATTCTGGAGTGCTGCAGAGCACCATGTATTCTGGGGCTTAGAGGGTTGATCTGATCGATAGGCTGGTAACTTTGTGCCCTTTTTTTCCCATGGCTTGTAGGGCTTCTTCATGTGTATGGTATAGCTCAGTGCCTGTGTCCCAATGAACTCTCAATCGTGAGGGATATGGCATCTGGAATTTAATGCTCAGTTCTTTCAGCTCACGGAGGAGAGGGGCATATGCTAAGCATTGCTGTTGAATGGGAGGAGGGTAATCCTGATTGAAAAATAATCTTGATCCGTTGTTCTCTATTTTCCCCTGTCTCCACGCAGTTCACAATATTGTTTCCTTGTCACGGTAGCCGGAGAATTTGGCCACAGTTGATCTGGGCATGGCAGAATTTGATGTAGGCCTAAGCACAAGAGCCCGGTGTGCCCTCTCGATTTTAAATGAAAAGGCCTGAGGCAGATCGATTGTATGGCATAGGTGATCCCCCCAAAAATCAGCCATGTCTCCCATTTCACTTGTTTCAGGTAGGCCATAGATTCTTTAATTGTCCCGACATGAACGGGCCTCCAGATCTAAGCATTTGGCATGCATGAACTCTTGTTGTTGGGCCAAGATTTCAATTGCCCTGGAAATGTGTACTAAGTCATCTTCTGCAGTTGAGATATGATCCTCCGCTGTAGATACCCTTGCCTGTAATTTGTCAAGATCTGAGTGTAACTTGTTGAATTCTTGCTTAGTTTCATTTCTAAATTGCTTAATTTCTGAAAGTAGAGTTTTGAACCTTGAATGAGACAGGGTTTCCATTTCTGATTCTGTGTCTCCTTCTGCCATGCTTGTCGGTGATCCTTCACTGGCTGAATTCTTCGGGCTCAAAACAGGATGGCTGTTCTTTCATTTTAGGTTTTTCGTTCGGGTTTTCTTCACTGAGGTAACTCCACTGTGCAATTTATGCATTATTTGCTCACTTCTACTCGATAGAGACTGTGTGGAAAGTTTTCTTCTGCTAAGGAGAGGTAAGAGCTCCGTGGTTAGGCTGCCATGCTGTTGGTGTCGTCACCAGAAGTCTAATGTGTTTTATTTTATGGAAAACTGTATCTTTGCATTTTGTTCTTAAATTTTTGTAATGGCATGTCTTTTGTCAAACAATAAACTGTAACCGTAAACTGTGTCTACACAGGTAGACCTAGCTGAGCTTCCATACCTCAGGCCCAATCCCAGAAGATGGATACAGGGCTAGCGCCAAGCCCTGCATCCCACCGCAAAGTTTGCTGCAGCTGGACCAAAGCTCTCCAAAGCAACTCTGTGCTATTCCAGAAAGGCTGGCACATTTGCAAGAATGTTCCTGCTTTATGGCACCTTGCACCAAAGATTTAGCACAAGCCCCATAATAAGGGTACCCCCATGGACGAAAAGGTAGACCATCGGGAAGATGGTCTAACTTTGCGGTGTCAGGGACTTGCGGCATCGGCTTCTGGAATAGCATGTTTGACATAAGTTAGCACTTGCACCAAACACCGTGCCACAAGTCTGTGGCAATCGCAACTCATTCTGGAATCGGGCCCCTCATCTCCAAAGCTTTTATCCATTTTTGCACTGCATTTACATGATTTAGTGCAGCCTAAATAAGATGCAATATAGCAGCTTAACTCATATTTTCAGTGAGGTCCTACTGTTACTCATTTGTACAATGTGCAGTATATACCTAGGAGATCTCAGCTGTGATGACATATCTAATAGCTTGTTTTTAGTGGATTAATTATTTATTTTATTAGGATTGCTGTTTCTCTGCACTAGCTTCCATGTCCTTCTTACACCTGCCCAAGCCCTTCTACCTGCAACAGGAGCTTGAAAATGGTCCAGCCCACCACTAGCTTCTGCTAAACAACCTCTCTGGATTCCTAACATAAACCCATAGCTTGTCCCCTGTGAGTGGAACCTCCTGTTCATGCCTGGGGGAGACTTTATAATTAGGGTCGAGAAGGAAGAACAAGCAAGGCAGAGAAGGAGTCAGTAGGGCCCTAATGTGGTGTGGGATCAGGATTTCTCCATCTGCCTGGGGCTGCTGGGGTATTTTAACCCACTTAATTCCTCCATTATCTTTTCTCATTGTGTAATCCTCAAAAGCAATCTGGCAGAGCACTTATCTAAAACTTCTAAAACCTTCCCTCCCATACTCTCTCCTTATATTCTTAGCCGGAGCCTACTGCTGCTCTGTCCTCCCCTCCTGTATCACTGACCTTCTCACCACCTTATCTTCCCATGCCTCTCCCAATGAACTGCTCATCCTTGGGGACTTTAATATGAACGGGCTCTCCTCCTCCTCCCACTCTAAAATCCTCCACGCTACCTCATCATTTAACTTCTCCCAACCGATCACCGACCCCACTCATCACAACCCTAAATTGCTGAACCACTCCCTGCTGGACTGGGCTCTCACCATTCACCCCCATCACATTATTGCTGCTGGCACACTCCCAGATGCCCTCAGTGACCACAACATAGTCTTTTTGTAATTTTTGCATTTGTGAATTAAAACGCACCAAAGCTCCTCCCAATATCCTTATATTTAGATCCTTGGACCTGTCTGGCCTCCACGAAGACCTGTTAAATGCTGACTGGTCACCCATCACATCCTCCAACTCCAGTGTCTCAGCCCTGCTCCCCTTCCAATCCACATTCCGGTCAATATGGGATAAACATGCCTCTCTAAGGAAAACCAGGGTCAGAGGATCACACCTCCCCTGGATCTCAGCAGAACTCCTACCATGTCTGCATGCATTGGGCTTACAATCCATCAGGCTCCCCCTAGAACAGGCACAAATACTGCACACGGTGAAATTCCTGTACCAGAGCCACCAGACTGACTAAAGCTGAATACTTTTCCACCTCCTTCCAGAATAATATTACCCGTCCCCCTAAGTTCTGGAAGTTTGTCCATGCCTTATTCTCATCTAAGGCCCAGCCCACTATTCCTTTCCTTAAGGCAAACTATGTAATTATCTCTGACCCCCTCTCAGTGTCAAATGAGTTTAACAGCTTCTTCATGTCTTGTGCCCCCACTCTCCTCTCCTCTCCTCCTTCCTTCCACCACCTCTACTACCTCCCTTGCCTAACCCCCCTCACATATCCCTCCTTTCTCATTCTCTTTTATCTCACCTGCTGTCACCTTTAAAGCTCTTCTAGCCATTAACCCTCATAAGGGTCAAAGCCCTCATGGTCTTGACCCTGAGCTTCTCCACCTCTCTGCCCCTGCAATTGCTGTCCCCATCTCCTCCCTCTTTACCCACTTCTTCTCTCAAGGCTCTGTCTCTGTAGCCTGGAAACATGCCACCATTTTACCTCTCCCAAAAGGTAGCGACTCCTGTAATCCAGGCAAATATTGGCCCATATCCCTCCTCATCACCATTGCCAAGCTTCACAGACACCTGGTTTTATCTCAGCTGTCCCCCTTCATGGACTACACATCTTTCTTCATGCCTTACCAGTTTGGATTCTGAAAATTCAATTCCACCTCCACCTCCCCCTCCCTCCTCTTGCTTAGTGACTCCATTCTTTCTGGTATGAATCTAGGCCATATTACCTCAGCAATCTTTGTTGACATGGCCAAAGTCTTCAACACTGTTGCCCACAACTTCCTCCTCACCAAGCTAGCTACAGCTGGACTTTCCACCTCTGCCACTATCTGGTTCCACTCCTAGCTTGTTGGTAGGACACAATCAGTTAGGATTTTTATTCCACTTCCTCTCCTCTCCCAATCAGTACCATTGTCCCCCAAGGCTCTGTCTTTAGTCCATTACTCTTTTCTATTTTCTTAAATGACCTCCCTACTGCCTGCACCTCAGCATCCATTCACATGTACACTGACAACACAGTTATATTTCCCTCTGGCCCCTCTTCCTCTGATTTGTTGATCAGATTACGGCTGGACTTTGATAATGTTCAGTGCTGGTTCTGCATAAGTCAGCTGTCTCTAAATGCCAAGAAAACAATTTTCATGACCTTTGGCTGTAAGCAAAAATTAGCCAGGATTGCTGCACCACCACCTTTCCGTACCCTAGAAGGGTCCACCATTGAAGCTGTCCCATCTTTCAAATACCTCAGGATCTGGCAAGACAGTCAGACTGACTTTTCTGAACATGTGGATGCCATTCACAAAAAAGCTTCATCCAAAACTTGGAGCACTGTAACGCAACAGGGGCAGCATCACTCTGCAAGCCAGCAGAGCCATTGTTAAGAAAATTATCCTACTGTACCTCTATTTAACTATGGTGGCATAGTCTACAGTGCTGCTCTCAAATCTACCTTATCCAGACCGGACACACTCTTCCACTCTTTCTGCCACTTTGCTCTGGACTCTTCACATCGTACTCACCACTGCACTCTCTATTCCTCCCTCTCTTTCCCTTCACTTGAAGACAGACGCTTAGCCCACTGCACCTCTTTCTTTTTATTTCATTTTTGTTGATCACAAAAGGAGGACTAGGCAAATTCTGCATATTTTCAGCTTTGTCTCAGGGAAGGGGGATACAAATGGATGCCAACTGGCATTGAACTAGATTAAGCTGTTGGTGGTATTTTTAATGAATGGAGAGAGTGCCTAGCCAAATACTGGCTAGGCTCTCTCCCTCCTTTTCGTCTGTCCTCTCCCAACCCCCTCCCACCTCCTACACCCTTTGTAGCTCCACCTTCAGATCCCTTGCTCTTCCACCCAGGTTTTCCTGGGCAGGCCAAGCTGCCTTCTCTTACCAGTTCCCTAAAATCTGGAAATCTCTGCCATTACCCATCTGGTCTGCCTCCTCCTCCTCCTTCTCTCTTGCCCTTCTCTCCTGACTAATCTCACTGCATCCTCCTGTAACTGCTTCTGACTCCATCCCTCCTGTGGGTACAACTACCCCCTACCCCCACACTTTTTTCCTATCTAATCTGACCTGGTAACCAGTATATGGAATGAGTGGCAACCACTGTGTGACAAATGCCCTGCCTTCCACTTTTTTCTCTATCTCTTCAACATCTGGCTGTCCTGTCCAGTTTAACCTTAAAGTGGATTGGGGTGCTTCTTGCCTGGTATGTCCTTTGTGAGGTTATTCACCCTAGAAGGATAAATGTCTGCTACACCACTCTTTTCAACCTCCTCCCATGACTTCTCTGTTTTGATGTTCTAACAACTCTATACTTTCAGTTACTCCATAATCCCATTTGGTTCCTTGTTGCTTCTCTGTGCATCCTGGGTTTTATCTGTTATTTGATGTAGTGGACATAAGTATAACAACCTATATACTACTTGTAACATTATTGTTTATATTTATTGTATTCAGCATTTTAAACTTATTGTACTACCTGTATATTACTTGTAACATTATTGTTTATGTTTTGCTGTATTCAGTGCTTTATACTTACTGTACTCCCTCCTCCCCTCCACCTACCTCCAGTACACATCTGGAAAGGAGCTGTTTTCAGCTCAATATGCCTTTCCTGGCGAAACTCTGCAAATAAATAAATTATCACGGCCATCTGAATGGTGGGTGAGTCTCAGTCTAACCCCTTTGATAGACATGCTCTGGATGCATAACAACTGATACCAGGAAAGCAGGTGCATGCCAAAACAAGACCACTTCAGAAGGGCCACATATTCCTTCTCACATGACATGCCCTCCCCGGGACCAGCAGAATCACTCATGTAGCAGGAGGAGGTGTCCTCCCTCCCTAAGAATGGAGGCAACTGAGATGAATGCAAGAATCCAACCTCACTGGTCAGCGCACACCATCATTGGCTCAAGGCATGAACCTGGATTGTCTAGATGGCACACAGTAGTGATACTGCTATGCTAGCTGCAGAAGTTTCAAGAAAGGGTGCAGCATGTTTTGACAGAGTTGCTTGAAATAAAAAGAATTGTTAAATAAATAGTCTGTATTACATTTGTGTGTCTAAATCATTCATTCCATATGTATGTCTGGATATGAGAGCAATTCTGCAAATACAGTATGTGAGTAGCTGAAAATGTGGTAGGACAGTCAGAGTCACAATACCTCAACAAGGTAATTAGGGAGAACACTATAAATTACCAACCCTATGTAACCCCACCCAAAGAGGTGGGGCTTACCTTGAGTCTTCTCCCTGGGATCCTTCTTTGCCCTCCATCTGGCCTTGTTCCAGCCCTGTGTTCTGCCCTCTTGAACCTGGGCTAATATCCAGTATGAGGTTTGAATCCATTAGCGTGACATTGTGTACATAGATGCTTCATGAATGTGCGAGCTGGTGCTGTCACACTATAGCTGTAAGAAGCTCTGCACCTGTATATAGTGCCAATAGCCTGAGTTGGGTCCAAGTACTTCAGGGCTCACAGCTGGGCCCAGTAATGCTCCTATCAACTCCATTCTTGCACTGGATAACAGTGCAGAGGAAGCCCTATAAAATGCTGTAAATGTTTATTTCTGAAACTAAACAAATTGTTAAACTGGACTGTAAAGGTTGGCATTTATCTATCTGCCCACTGACAGCCATCTTGCCACACTGACCTTTCATTTCAGCCAGTTGGAACTCAAGGGTCTTATGGGTACTGCTGTGAGCAGTGCAGAAAAGTGGCAGCTAAGGTTAATATGATGCTGGAGTGTATTGCCAGAGGAATCACTTCCAGGAGAGGGGAGGTCATCCTGCCACTGTACAGGTCATTGGTGAGGCCGTACCTGGAGTACTGTGTGTAACTCTGGTGCTTCTACTTAAAGAAAGATGTTAAATTGCTGGAGGAGGTCCAACACAGAGCAACCAGGATTATCCTAGTTATGGAGGACAAAATCTACCAGGAGAAACTGAGCGACCTCAACATGTACTACCTGGAGGAATGGAGGGATAGAGGGAACACAATAGAAACCTTCAAATATATGAAAGGCATAAATAAAGATGGCACAGAGGGAATTTTAAGATTAAGAAGAGGGAGGGCACTAGGGGGCACAATCTAAAGTTAGAGGTAAGGTAGATTCAGAAGTGAAATGAGAAAGCACTATTTCACAGAGATAGTGGTGACAGGGTGGAATGCACTGCCTGGGGAGGTATCTTTGATGACAGAGAGCAGCTTTAAGAGGGGATGGGACAAAGTCAGAGGGAAGGTCACCTCACCAATGGGGCACTGGGAGGATGGGTAATTGCTGGTTTGGGCATGAAATTGGATTCTATGCAGTATCCAGTGAAAACAGCCAAGTAAAAACAGCTAAGACAAAACAGCTAAGTCAAATACAGTGACCGAAGGTTGTCCCCCTCCCCAAAATGCACCGCCCCTGAAGTTTGTATATATAGGAACGAGGTGTGGGGCACTGTTTTGTATGAGCTGTTTTTGGTAGTTGCTGTTTTTGCCTAGTTGTTGTGACATGGAAACATCATCAGGCTCATCTCTGCTAGCATTCTTCATATGTTTGTATGCATGTTCATATGGGGTCCTTAGCTATGGCTGCTGGGAAGAATAAAGGACTCTGTATTTGGCACCTTCTGAGTGACCAGTCAGAATGCCGGAACTGTGATTGACAGCCTCATCTTCCAACTGAATTACACTGTTGTGCTTTCTTCAGTAAGAGAAGTTTTGAAGGAAGCAGTTTCTAGGAGCTGTCAAGCTCAGAGGAGCTTCTCTGTGTGAGTCTCTGCACTTGTGCTGGGCATACTGGCAAGCACAACAAACCATGTTAGCCTGAACTGTGTCAGAGACTGAAATAAAAAGCAGAGTCTACATTTGCCAGAATTTGTCTCCAGTGTGACCTGCCCAAACCGAGACTTGGAGCTGAGTGTTTCACAGCCTGCATTCAGAGACTGCAATCTGGGTCAAGCTGCCAGACCTGAACTTGGGGAGACTGAACCTGCTATAAGTGGTTCCCCAGTCTGAAGAACTGTTTTGCCCAGAGCAGCAACTGCCAGGGTGGCACCTCTTATGCAAATCTGCCAGAGTGAGTATGCCAAAGTCTGTTTGTTCAGAGGCTGTATCCTGCTTTCCAAACCAAAGGTGCAAAAACTGTATACTGAGACAAAGCTGCATCCAGACTAGTGTAGGGAGTCAACTACTACCACAACAGTCAGTGTTAGTTTGTGGCCACCTTGGAGTTTATGCCTAGACATGGGGTGAGTCGTGCCAGCCCTGCTCCTTTCTGTTGGTCCTTGCTTCGGAATCTAGAAGCTGACAGCCTGATCCTGAGATGCCAGTGGTTCAACTCCACTCCAGGAACCGAAACAGCCTGACTTCAACCCCAAGACTGAGGTTCTGTAGAACCATGAGTAACTCCGGGGCTAGCCCTGCCACAAATATTCCAAGTTGCCTTGTTTCAAGTTGCTTTTGCCATGTTGCTGTTTAAGTGTGTTGTAGGCCATCAGGCCTGGGATTATGAGTGCCAGTTTGTTCCAAGTTTGGCTACTTGTGCTTCAATGTAAAATCATCTCTGCATTTTTAAAAGGATAAATCACATTTTATGTTTATGCACACCAATACCGGCCAACCATCTGCAATGCACCAGGCCTGCAATGGTCCAGTTGGGATACCCAGTGAAGATAACTGGAACTGTCCACTTGGACTATTAAATTCTGTCTTAAATGGAGTCACCAGTTCAAAGCCTATGCAATTACCGAGCATTTAATTTGCATCCCTTTACCCCATTGTTTATCCCCCAATAATTGAGGTTTACTGTTTGTTTAAACACTGTCCAAGAGCATATTATTACATAGTGCAAGATTCCTGTGTCTAGCTATAAAGTGCATTTTGCTGCTACCACTAACTATTCCTTGTAGGTATCCAGGGGTATCCATAGTATTCAGAAAACCCTGTTGGTAAGCGTAACCAGTGTGTGCATATTATTAGCTATCATCAATAATTGTACAGTTTTATGTAAGCTGAATTGCAGTATGTTAATCCATGTGTGGGACCACTGCTTGAGGCACTGGGTAGGTACAGTGTCCCAGAAGGCTATACAAGTTTCTCATCAAGCCCACATATATTTTACTATAAGTAGAGGCACCACGCTGTTTTTTCAACTACTGGTAATGAACCCCTTTTGCCATCTGAATAAAGAACCCAGGCCCCTCAACCTGTATTGTCATCATCAGGCATGGGCAGTAGCCTGTTGGTACATTGTGCAGGGTTACATCTGTGAAGGCACCTCTGGGATCCCCTTTTTACCAGTTGGGTCCCACATGGCATTTTCCATCAGTATGGACAGTGTTCCTGGTCCAAGTTCTGAATTTCCCTACAGTGAAATGGCTGGTCATCATTTGCTTGGTTGGGTGTGAGGAAGAGGAGCTTGACCTCCCGAAAAGTTATTCTCTTCCTTGGCATACCTTTGGGCACTGACAAGGGGAAATAGAGGAGGCTCTTTTGGGAATAAAATGTCTGGGCAAAGTTGTTATCTGGGGCCAAAATGTGGCCTTGACTGCTCACACTTTAATGGCTATAGTGGAGTGTTGTAACACAGGGGGTGCCACACAAGTACCCAGGGGTATTGTTGCAGAGGGGTCCCCAGCAGCAAGGAAAGTGATAACTAAAGATACTGTGGCTACCAAATCTGAGGGGTCACCCAGATCTGAAGGTCTTAAAGAAAAGCTTGATAAACTATTGCAGGCTGAAAAGTTTGAGACCCCTGAAGGAATCCCTTCCCCCAGGTCTGCACCTGTCTAAGTACCTCCAGGTACTCTTACCACAGATTATGAATGTTTTCTGGCATCTATCCCACTCCTAATTGGGAGGATGATCTGGACAAATGGATGGACTATGTTTCACTTCTTATGCAAGAGTGGCAATGTACAAAGGGCGAGAAAAGGAAAAGAATTATGAAGAGTCTGAGGGGGCCTGCCTTAGAATTCATTAGTTTCTTATGGTCTACAAATCCTGATGCTTCAGTCAAGAATATTTTACTGTTTCAGAAGGTGTCTTTGGCAATACTGAGTTTGGGGAAGACTTAACGTGAAAGTTCAAGTCCTCTAAACAATGGAAGGGAGAGCTTTTGTCTGTATATGTAACTTAGTTGGAAAGAGCCTTACAGAATGCTCATAGGAAAGGAGGTGTGCCCTCTAGTGAGTTAAATCATGTAGGACTGGACCATATGTTAAAGTCTGACTTTTATTCCAGTGTTCTAATTCTCAAATTGAAACTACAGGACCAGAGATAACCCACTGCCAACTGTTGGCTCATGAAATAGATAAGAGAGGCTGAAAAAGAGGAGGATCTTTGGGACCCCAATACTGGTGCCACTAGAATAGCCAAGACAACTGAGAAAGAGTCTGTAGATGATTCACAGCAACACAAAGACTTGTTGCAAGAAATGAGGGAGTTAAAGGCAAATACCGAGGCTGCTTTAGAAGTGGCAAAAGGGCAACATTCAAAGCTGAATCAAGTCGAAGCACCTAGTTAACTGCATCCCTCCATAAGACGTGTCACTGCTCAGCCCTCTGCTGTGGGGGCCAACAATGACCTACTGAAAGAAATGAGAGAACTGAAGTCCCTGGTAAATGAATTGACCAAATCCAATATACAGTTTCAACCCTGGAAATGATCAAGATTATAACCCACCTAACAATCCCAAGTAGTGAAAAGTCTGTTGAAGAGTCTGTTCACCCTCATTTTTCTAGGCCAGGATTATTTTGTAATCGCTGTGGGGAAGGTGGCCACACTAAGAGAGAATTCCAACCTCCAGAACACTTATGGAAGGTGATTATCTAGCTATTGAAAAAGGTGCATCAGCAGAATAATAGTGCAAACTATTCTGCCAAGCCTCCTTTCAAGCTTTGTCACTAGGTCATCTGTGAAAACCCCAGCAAGTACTCCTTTGGACATGGACAAATTGACAAGACCATCTATGGAGACTACTGTGCATATAGAAAGGATTCTTGCATGAGCTGTATTAGATAGTGGCTCCCAAGTAACAATCATCTTCAAAAACTGGTATGACCAGCATTTATCTCATTGCAAACTGATGCCCCTTGAAGCCCTGTATGTGTGGGGAATGAGTGATAGGTCCTACCCCTATCTTGGCTAGCTGAGAGTTTGGATCATGTTCCTGTCCTTTGTAGCTGGGGTGGGCGAACCAGTAGAGATGCTGTCATTGGTGTGTCCTGAAATGAAATGTATGATGAGTACCAGTATTGATCAGCACCAACACCCACATGTTTGGTTGATGAACACAGTTATGTCAAGAACAAATGTGCAAAAACACTGGTAGAACTTTTCACATTCATGCTATGGTGAAAAAGATATATGAGTTACAGATGCAGCCTGTAGTGGAGGATAAGGATGAGCCAGTGGAAACTGAGTGGAGGAAAAATCCTACAGCTGTCTTGCTACATAACAATGCAGAGTGCAGTGTCAGTGGAGAAAGTCATCTGAAAAAATGTCACTAATCAACTACTGATGATAGATGCTCCTGGCAAAGACCTACCTGAGGGGTTATTGGTTAAACGCAGTGTACTTACTCTACGGGCTCATGCTTATGCCCGATGGGTCACTGTCCAAGTGCAGAATACTGCTAAACCTTAAGGTTTCCCAGCGAAACCTTTGCTCTTCAAGTAGTAACCTACTTGAAATTCCGTGAGTATGCACCAACTTAGGCAAAAGATCCTTCAGGTACTCAGCACCCTACTACTGGTGCTCACTCCCAGAGAACCTGACCAATAGCTCAATGCTAAAAGGGTTCAAGGCTGGTCTAAAGGAACGCATGCTGAAACGCTGCCACTGCAGCTGCTACCATTGAACCACTACTCTTGCCCCTCGAGGTAAGCTACAATGCACTGGTTCCTATTCTAACTGAACTATTATGGTTATAGAGTATTCTAAGACCCTCTGGAAATCATGACCTGGAATATTTATTTTTGTGTCTATTGTCTACTCCATGTCCTATCCATTGCTTCCCACTGATCCATGTTGTTGATTGCTATATGACTTTCCTTGTGATCTATGTATCCATCTCAGATGTGTTTTTCTGTTCTTGAGTGTGTAAACTGTTGTACTATATATGCTGTATGTAACTAATTTCAGGTCAGCCCTGAAAAAGGGACTTCTGGTCTCAGTGGGTTTACTCGGTTACCAAAATGCTATAAATAAATAAAAAAATTAATTACTTACTGAGACACTGTGGTCTGCAGAAGGTGTATTTTGGTGAGAGTTTACAGTGCCGACACTGCTGTACAGCCTTCAAGCAAGAAGAAGGGAGAAGTAAGTGAAGTGACTGCAAATATGTTCGATTTTGGGGATTCACCCATCCCAGACAAGTGGCAAGCCCGAGTGGGTGAGAAACTAGCAAAGAGAATCAAAGTCTTTTCCTTCAAAGAATAGGATATAGGATGTGTTTCAGGGGCTGAACATTACATTTGTTTGCATTATGACTGACCTTTCTGAGAAAGATCCCGAATGTTAGCCCCTGCTGACATAGATGATGGTGGCATCACTTGCAAGAACTGCTAGCTGCTGGAATAATTCAAGAGTCCTGAAGCCCATATACCTTGCCCACAGTGGTGGTATGTAAAAAATGGGGCAGTGAGAATATGTGTCAACTACAGAACCTTAAATAAAAGAACTATTACAGATCGGTACACTATGCCTCACATACAAGATGCGCTAGACTGTTGAATGGGAGTAAGTGGTTCTACAATCTGGTTCTCCATTCTAAACTTGCAGAGTGGATACTTTCAACTTCCAATGGCACCAGAAGACAGGGAAAAAATGCTTTTATCTGTCTGTTGGGATTTTATGAATTTCAGAGAATGCACAGGGAATATCGGGAGCCCTAGCCACTTTTCAAAGGCTCATGGAAGGACCATTTGAGGATATGAATCTCCTTAAATGCCTTGTGTACCATGATAATGTAATTATTTTTGGGAAAACACTAGAGGAGCATGAAGCTCATCCTTTCAAAGTACTTGACCACTTGGAAGAGTTTGGCCTTAAAATTGTCAATAGACAAACATCAATTATTTCAAAGTTCTGTGAGATATGTGGATCATATTGTGCCTTCCCAAAGCATCCAGACAGACCCCAGCAAAGTGGAAGCACTAACTGACTGGCCCAAGTCCACCAACCTAACAGAATTGCAAAGGTTTTGTGGATTCTGTGGCTATTACCACAAATTTGTCAAGGACTTCGTGAGAGTGGTTCGACCTTTATTGAAACTAATCCAAGGTTAATTCACCTACACATAAGAAGTTTAAAAAATGTACTGCCTGTAACAAATCACCATTCTACTTCAAGTCCAGTGAATCTTTTGGCAACAGATGGACTGTTGAGTGCAACACTGCCTTCAATGAAATTATCCATCAGCTGACTCATGCCCCTGTAATCTCTTACACTGACCCTCACAAACCTTATGTGCTCCACACTGATGCCAGTCTTAGTGGTTTGGGGTCTGTGCTTTATCAAGAATGCCCTGTTGGGATGTGACCTGCTGCTTTCACCAGTTGAAACCTAACTAACTCAGAGAAAAAGTACCCAGTGCATAAGCTTGAATTTTTAGCTCTTAAATGGGCTATAGTGGAGCAATTTCATGAATACCTGTATGAAGCTAAGATCTTAGTAAAAACTGAGAACAATCCGTTAACTTACGTGCAAACCACTGCTAAGCTAGATGCCACTGGCCACAGATGGTTTTCCACTTTGTCTACATATGATTATGTGGTAGAGTACCATCCTGGCCTAAACCAAATATGAATGTGAATGTTCTCTGAAGGCAGCCTGTGTCTGAGTCCTAAAGACAACAAAACTGGGTGTGAATTCCTGAACAAGCAGTAAAAGCTTTGAGTAAGAGAGTTAATGAAAATAACACTTCACCTGTAGAAGAGGTTGACCGCTTGGTAGACTGTCTGAGCATTGCAGTTTACCAACAGCTTACTGCAGCTTGGCTGCCTTAGACTTGAATTATTTGCCTCAATTTATCAAAGCAGATTTTCAATGAGAACAGAGTCTTCATTCCCTGCTGAAAGATGTCCTTGCTGTTTTAAAGAAAGGAGGCGATGCCTCGCGAATACATGCCAATGATCTAGACACCAAATTTGCCCACCAAGTTTAAAAGAGTTATACTCAATGCCTTTCATAATGACATGGGACACATGGGGAGTGAGAAAACTCTGGATCTGGTCCATGCCAGTTTTTATTGGACCAGGATGGTGAAGGATGTTGAACAATACTGTAAAATGTGCAGTAGGTATGTGCAGAGGAAAGCACAACCACAAAGAGCTGTCCCTTCAGTCAATATTATGACACCAGTGCCCCAATGGAGTAGGTATGCATGGACTTTCACAGTCTTGAACCTGACTCTAAAAATATCTCCAGTACTCTAGTAGTTACTGACCATTTCACTTGTTACTGTCAAGCCTATCCAATGAAGGACCAGAAGGCGTCCACTGTTGCTAAAGTAGTTGTAGAGACATTCTTTGTACATTATGGGGGCCCACATTGAATTCACTTTGACCAAGAGAAACATTTTGAGTCTAATAAAATAAATGTTGTCTCTTTTGGGAGTTCAAAAGTTCAGAACTACCCCTTACCATGAACATGGTGACCCACATCCAGAGAGCTCTAATCACACATTGCTGAATATGCTTGGCATCCTTGATCAAAAAGGTAAAAGTAAGTGGAGTCAGCAAGTCAGCATGCTAGTTCACACATATAATTGCACAAAAAACAATGCCACTGGGTTTTCCCCCCAGATTCTGAAGTTCAGGAAGGAAGCCCGACTTCCTGTTGATTTGTGCTTTGGTATTTCTCTTGATGGTACCAAACCTGAGAACTATTTGCAATATGTTCAACATTTTAAAGAACAGCTAAATTTATAATACTAAGGAAGGAAGTCACATAATCTAATACATTTTTAGAATGTGATTTCAGCAAATATGGAACCAGATATTTTGGTTCTAATTCCAAAGAGCCAAAAATGTCCCTGCGTAAGTTTCCTATATGTGTCACATTTTTATTTAGCTTTTGTTTACCGGGTAAGTGCACTAGCCAAACAGTGTGACTATTTACAGGGATGAACCAGGAGAGTACATGACATAATGAGTAAGTATTGGAACATTCCATTGAGGTACATAGATGAATATACAGTTTACATGGTAGACAGCATTGTAAAGTGATGCAGTAATCAGTAAATAGAAATAGGAACAAGACAGAACAATTACCTATTAACAACAATTAACAAATGGCAAAAGCATAGGGAACAAGGAAACACAACAGTAAAACAGCAGTATCAATTATAACAATTATAATAAGAGGCAATTGTTGTAAAGATAATCATTGCATCAGTCCATCAGGTAGGGTCAAAAACAAGTGCAGGAGCCAGCACCCAATAGATATCGATGCAGATTCTTCTTGAAATTCTGGTGGGATCCAGTCAATCTCAGTTCAGGGGGAAGGGTATTCCAAAACTGAGGCACTGCATGCCTGAATTCCCCAGTGCCTTTCATGGTATAACACCTAGGGATGTTTAATAAAGATTTGTCGGCAGACCTCAACCCATGAGAACCGGTATGAGGAATTAGCAGCCTGGCTAGGGATCTTAGGGTTTGTAGCCTCACAACAGAGTCGGTAAGGAAGCTAAGATAATATTACCTAGTAGCAGAAGGGGAGAGCCAACCCAGGTCATCATAAAGCTGACAGCGGTGCTTTAGCCTGGAGGAGGAGGAGGAGTATGCATATTGACATATGTTATTATAAGTGGCATCCCAGTTATGAAGTGAGGTTTTCTGAGCTCCAGCAAGAATGGGGGCACAATAGGTTAAGGAGGGGAGCAGTACTCCTCTAGCAATGACCAGTTTGGCAGATGGAGTTAGCATATAACTAGTCTTGTAGGCAGCACTCAGTTTGCAGTTGACTGATTTACAGGTGGATTGAATGTGAAGGTTGAGATCCAGGGATTGATCAAGCAAAACCCGCAAGATAATTAAAGAACGTGACCGTGTCAAGTTTGGACCCATCCATGTACTTTACCACTAGGGACAGAGGACAGTTTCTAAGCTTAGGGGCCAAACCAAAGAGCATGACCTTAGTTTTATTAGCATTTAGAACCAATTTATGATCAAAGAGCCATTTCTGGACATTTGTGAAATCAGCTGTGAGGGAAGAGTTTAAGTTTTCTACTTTGTTATCACTGGCATAGGTAAAAAGATCATCAATGTATAATAGAGCAGAACAGTTCTGCAGGGCACTGGGAACATTATTCACAAAGAGTGAGAAGAGGAGTGGCCCCAGGATAGAGCCCTGTGGAACACCTACATTTGTAGGTGCAGCAGCAGATATAGCTGAGCTAAATTTAACAACTTGCAGTCTGTTTGATAGATAGCTATTAAACCATCAAATAACCAGAGAGGAGAAATCAAGGCTGGATAGACGCAGTTGGTGGTCCAGAAGGTCAAAAGCCTTAGTAAGGTAAATGAAAACCACCCCAGTTAGCCTGCCAGAATCCATACTAGAGAGAATACCCGAGGTGAGCTTTAGCAGAGCAGTGTTCATGCTGTGATTTTTCCTGAATCCATGCTGAGCATCAGTGATAATGTCAAATTTTGTAAGAAATTCCAGTGTTTGTGTGGCAACAAGTTTCTCAAGTATTTTGGACAAGAACGATAGGATAGCTATAGGTCGGCAGTTATGGATATCTTTTTTGATCCTTTTTTTGAAGGTTGGCGTTATCCGAGCTGTTTTCCAGAGTTCAGGAACAGCACCATGAGACAGGGATAATGTATATATTTTTGCCAGTGGAGCGGCTATAAAGGTGGCTGCAAGTTTGAGAAGGCATGGTTCCAGGTCATCTGACCCCACACTAGTATTGTCAGACATAGATGTAAGGAGCCTAAAGACCTCTTGCGCGGTTATGGCCTTAAAGTAGAAAGGCGGGGTGTGTGTAGGCACTCGGGATGAAGATGAGCCAGGTGCATTGATAAACCCTGGAGTCTGAATGAGGGTGTCCTGTGCCGGGAAGGCAGAGGTATATTGGGACGGATCCGAGAACATACAGTTAATAGTGGGCATAACATGACTAAATCAAAAAGGTCATCTGTACCAAGTTTACTTTTACATAGACTCTTGTACTTTTTGTTTTCATTGCTGAAATGATCTGATAACCATTGGCTTGACAAGTATTCAAATCTGTACCTTGTAATTAGTCTCCTTCTGTAGGGATCCTTCATTGCTACTAAATAATATTCTAAATTGTATTTCCTTTTATTTTTTGTTAATCATTCACAGGTTTGGTACCGTTTGCAAAAATTCCATGTCTCCTTGTGTAACTCCTAGGTGGCGCTATCCCAAGGCTGCCTATCCCTGCCTGCTTAACTACTAACGGGTTGAGGGCTCAGGGTTCAATGGCGAGTGCCTCCACCCAGAGGTCAGGGTTTGCAATAGTTAAACTAACTTGGTCACAGCCCCCTGGGACACTGCGACCCCCCCCTTTCTTCCCACTAGTGGCCCACACAATATATCAGAATTACTTTTGACAGTATACACTTACCCCCAGGACTGGTTTGGTCAGCTGGACTCTGAGGACCCCTTGTAAAACAAGATGATACAGTGCAAAAAACCACAGTACAATACTTTAACATAAACGAATACCTCAGGCAGTGTAACATTGCTGAAACAAACAGATCTGATTTATTTAGGGGGAAATAACAAGTACTGGGGGAATCAGGTTAATTAGCTTACTCTTATTATATATATATATATATATATATATATATATATATCTATACTAGGCACTGTGCACAGGCCTAACCTATAAGTCACTGTCTCTGGGTACCCAGGCAATAGAAGGCTAGCCTATTTGGTGCAGCTGGTTGGGGCCCTGTGATGAAAAAAACACTTGCACAATACCTAATTGTAATCCGGAGCCGGATGGCTCAGTTTGTGAAGAAATAAAACACAACAATTAGATAACACACTTGCAATTCGATAAACAGATGGCAGGGAGCTACCTTGCTTTGTACTCACAAACTCAATTCTGGGAACTGGATGGAAGGCAGATTGTCCTGGATTGCCAGCAGGAGCAGACCATGTGGGCAAGGTCCTTGTGACTGGACCCCACTGCAGTTTGGAGCAAATGGATGTAGTCTGGATTAAGCTGGAGTTTACTTCCAGCTTCATGCGCTCAATTCACTGTACAGGGGATTTGAAACACAACTCCCCACAAGAACTACACACATTTATATGTAAAAGGAAAGTACTATACCAGGCAGGCTGCTTCTCTATCCCGATCGCAATTACTGCACAATACCAGGGAGAACACATAGCAGGTTCAGTTCCTGACAGACCGAGCGCGATTCAGCAATTTCTCCAGTCTTCTACAGGGTGAGCCTGGTTTCTACTCTTCAGATCTCCTTTATTCTCTTCACAGGTTGGATTCAGTCTGAACAAATGCTTGCACAAGCTGCAGACCGAAACTTGGGGCCTTACATGTGTTTCCTGTGCTGAACTGCACACCGAAGAAGCACAGGGCTCCTTGACTCTTCACTGCCAAAGCTAAACTGACTCTCCAAAAGACAAAACCAGGCATTTCGTTTGAGTCCCTCCCAGTTCAGTTGGCTGGTTTGGCTGTCACTCACAATAGACTCCCCCTGTTGGTGCAAAAAGGCACCAAAGTCCAAACTACAATTCCCAGAAGCATCTGCCATACAGTCCCATTGTGGCTGACTCAACTTAAGAGTCCAAGTTCTGATTTGCCAGCAGCAGGTTCCACTTCAAAAGGTCCCCCACGCTGATTGGTCCAGTTCAGCAGTTCAAAACTAGAATGGAGGGCTAGGCAAAACAATTCAGACTACAAAGGAAAGCAAGTTAGACAAACTGTATTTTCATTATTACTCTAAATGATTTCTGGCAAACAGTTACATCTTTCAGATAGGCTCCCTTTGCACTCTTAGCGACTGCAAAAATGGAGCAAATTGGCAGCAGCTCGAGTGGGACTAAAGCAGGAAAACACACAGTTCCCCCATACAAACTAATTATGTCTGCAAGCAGACAGATCTTAAAGAGACAGTACCAGAGGCTCTAAAAGCACTCACAGATAAATGGCTTAAACGCCAAACACCATTCAGGCTTGGAGCATTCAAGCAAGCTCCTGGAAGACTTTTTGGAGCCCCCATTTGCAGGGGAGTTACACTTGTATATTAATGTCCCTTACTCTTTTCTTTATCTCACCTTTTACTGTTTCTTTTGGCACTCTAAAAATATCTGTCACACAGAATAGTACCCTGTAGGGTTTGGCAAGCAGGTATATAATAGAAATACTGGGGAAAATAACTTTCTGATGCAAATAATTAATTGCCTCCTCAATACATAATCTTGGAAGCCTGTGCTCTCGCATACCATAGACTTTAAGCCAATAATTTATTAACTTTTCTTGTATCTGACATTCCAGAGGGAGCTGTACTAGTTCCACACAAACCAGTGCTGAAGCTGTTCCATTGGGGAGCCCAAATAGATTTTTGTAAAATTTACTTAAATATGACTCTATATTTATTTTACTTTGCAGCCCCCATATTTCTGCCCCATAAAGTATTTGGCTTCTTATTTTTGCATTCATTGCCTTTATGTTGCCTTTTACATAGAAACAGAAACATAGAAACGTAGACTCTGATGGCAGATAAGGACCACTTAGCCCACCTAGTCTGCCCATTTCCTATCTATTGGATAAGCTGCAGATTCCAGTTAACCAAAACCCTACTTCCTCCTACCCTTCACTAAAATTGCCTTATGTCTGTCCCATGCATTCTTGAATTCCCCCCACTGTTTTTGACTCCACCACATCCTCAGGAAGGCGATTCAATTTGTCCACTACCCTCTCTGTGAGTTTATTGAACTTCCTCCATGTCTATATAAAAAAAATGCTCATAAACTGGCAGAAATCTTTTTACTTTGCTTTGAATCTCTTTTAGATGCTTTCTCCACGTCCCATCATTTAATATTGGTAATCCTAAATATCAAAAGCTACTGCCCACTTCCATTTTATTCCTGTTTAAAGTACTTATATGTTTTGTTGCTATCTCCATAGACCATGATTTTTGTTTTTACATAATTTATCTATAAATCTGCATCTTACATTCTGAATGAAATTTATGTAACATTCTTTTCATACTTATAAAACGTGTTGATAAAAGTACTACATCATCTGCATACGAAAAGTATGGACATGCTCTGTTACCTATTCATGGCATATGAAATTCTACATCATTCATCCTTAAAAGAATTGAATTAAAATATAAATTGAATAAAATGGGGCATAGGGTGCAACCTTGTTTTACCCCATTATAATTATTACATTTCTCACTTTTGTCTCACTTTAAGCTATATCTGATTTGTGTCAAATTGTCCTGATAAAGGACTGTTATATTTAAAATTGCACTTTCCATACCCATCTTTTCTAATCTTTCCCACATTTAGATGTTATTGAGACTGTCAAAGGCCACTTTGAGGTCTATAAATTGGAATATAATGTTTGTTTCTTTATTGTTTTATATGTATGTATTAAATGAGTCAATGTAAAGCACTGGTCTATTGCTGAATACTTAGCCTTGAAGCCAGCTTGGGCTTCATCTAAAATATCCATTTTACTATTCTGCTATTTATAATTCTTGTAAAAATGTTTTGAGGGTTATCCATTAAACTCTGCTATCCATTAAACTTATTGGTCTGTAGCAGCTGGGGTCCTTTTTCTCCTCTTTTTTAAATAGTGGAACTATTATATTCTCTTTCCAAGTCTCTGGTGTCATGGCTGTCTATTATATACTTGAAGATTTTATATAGAAATGGGATCCAGAATTTCTTTGTTCTCCAGATAACATCAATAGGAACCCCATCTGGGCCAGGGGCCTTCCATGGTGAGAAAGTCTCCAATGCAAAGCCTGCTTTTTCTATTGAAATTTCTTTTTCCAGAGGGATACAATATTCTGGGTCCTTTTCCTCTTCTAATTTTGTCTTCAAATTTTGTGAAGTATCATTTATTATTGTTGAAAAAGAGCTTTTTGAAATGCTGAACCCAGATATCGGGTTAAATGTTTGTGTTTGGTTCCTCTTTATAATCCCCCAATTACTTGCTCACTGTTTTCCAAAAATGTTTATCTTTTTGGTTCACTGTTTTCTCCATTTCTGCCCATATGTGATACCTGTATCTGTCTCTGTTTTTGCATAGTACCACATTATATTCTTTCCTCAGTCTATTTAATTTTCTGTTATTGTTTTCATTGAGGTTGCTTTTTGTTATTTTTAACTGTTTGATGAGCTGTTTCTTTGCTTGCCTGCATGCTTTGTTAAACCACACTTGTCCCTTTTTCTTTTCCATTTTTGCTGCCTTTAATATAATTTCAGATATTTTATTCATACCTTCATATTTTGCAATAATTGAATTGTTTTCCTCCAGCATCATGCCAATGATTAGACTATTTAAAATTCCTATTTTCTTAAGGATAAGGATAAAATCATTATATTCTATTTTTCTTAACAGATACAACTCTTTTTAATGCCAATAGGGGCCACTATTAATTCCTTATTAGAACAATTGGAGTTCATTTTTATCTTAATTTCTAATGCATAATGTGGATGTTTTATTTGGTATCTACTGCCAGATCTAAGCATGCTGTTAACATGTTTATATTCACTCACACTTGATCTATAACTGATAAGCCTTTTCCCCCTGTATATGTAAAACTACCTGTTTTATCAGAATACATTCTGCCATTCAAAAGGGTAAAGTTCCTATCCGTCAATTCCTTATACAACATTTTCCCTCTTTTGTTTGTTACTATATCCTTTGGTATTCTTTCCAAGGAGAGGCCTATTTCCTCACGCAGCAATATTATGCTTGTTATATCTTTCATGACTCCTGACAACTGCCTTACCCAGAGGTTCAAATCACCTATTAATAAAATATCCATTAATGGGTTTTTATCCATTAATTCATCTATCAGGGAATGTGACTGTCCTATTATATCATGTTATCCATATCTGCTATTTTTGGGTGGGCAATATGTGTTTAATAATGTTGTCTCCTCATTCCCATTTTTTCCAGTAATTGCTAGAATATTATCGCTGATAGTCTTGACCTCTTCTGTGACTATGTTTGTATCAAATTAGAAGAATGCTACTAAGCCTGCTACATTTCTACTGTACTTCTTATATCTTGTGGTAGATTTCCAATGGAATTTAAAACCATTAAGACTGATATCTTCCTTTACCTAGGATTCCTGTACACATACTGTATGTAATGACATTTTTGCAATTATGGCTCAAGTTCTGGATCCGCCAGTTTATCCCTTATACCTGACACATTCCATGACAGTATTCTGGCAATATCTCTTTTAAATTCAGTATTCCCTAGTAAATGTTCTTCCACTTGTGACTTCCCTCCTCTCCCTGCTTCCAACAATTGCCAACATTCAGTTTCAAGTTCAGATAAGACCTCGTAGTTGCTGGAGGTCTTTATTAATCTTTCCCATCTCACTGATGTTGTTTGGAAAGTTGACTGATTACATCCCATACCATTATTCAGAGACTCTTCTTCGTACACATAAATTCCTACTTTATCCAGGACATTACTTATAGATGTTAATTGTTCATAGTGTTTTCCATCTTTCAGCCATATAGACAGGTGGGTTTCACTCATTCAGGGTGCCAGTGGCAGTGCACCCGGTCATCATGGTGCCATGTTTTCAAGTAGCCATCCCCTCCTTTTGGGGGGGCTGCCCCCCACCTTTCTAAATGTACTAACTCTGGAGGGGGTAGACCTTCAGGAGGGAGCAGTGAACAGTAACATGTGTGTACTCTTCCAAAATGGTAGTCACCAGTACAGCCTACAGGTTAGAGCAACAAGCTGTGAATGAGCTTGGGTTTGATTCCCCCAGCCTCAGCTTGCATACTGTGTGACCATGAGCAAGTCACTTGACCACTCCAGTGCTCACAGGTCACCCCTGAAAACAAGCACTTCTGCCTAGTGGGTATCACCTAGTTACCAAAGACTTAAAAAATCAATTCTGTTATTTGGTGCCCTAATGATGGGTGCACTGTTGCCAGCACCCTGATAGCCAGAACTGAGACAGGTGTCCTTCTATTTCCTATCTGACCACCTTTGGGATTTTTTAGCCATAAACATTAGTTTTTAGAATTATGCCTAGTGTCTCCCCTAATTTCTTTTGTGCATTTTTTGTGTTTTCATTACTCATTTGATTTATCCCAGATAAGTATAACAATTTAATGTTGTTACTCTCCCTATCCCCCTTCCAATTTTGTACAATTCTGGGAAAATTTCCTTTAACATTATAATTCCTTCCATTTATATCTCCATTTTACTTATTTCCTCTTTTTTTATTCAATATGGCTCTTAAATTGTAAAATTGATCAGTGACCAGTAGTACTAGTTCTGAATTGGGCAATGGTCTTATTACACGTAAATGTTCAGTAACATGTGTGTACCCTTCCAAAATGGTGGTCAGCAGGTTTTTTGTCATTGTGCTACATATTTCTTCAGTCTCTTCTGGCAAACATCCAACCTTAAACAGTGGCAGAACAAAATCTGCCTCTAAAGTTTTCTTGAGAAACTTTCCAATGCTCCCTGTGTTCTCTTCTTCCTCCAGCTGTTTTGCATACCTGTTTGTCAGTTTTGCCTGACTTGCTGTTAGTCCCTCTTTCCATTCCTGGCTTAGCCTCCCCTACTTCCTTCACTTTCAATTCTGTTTTCATATTACTGCATCTTGTTGTTGATCAGCCAGTCACATTATACCTCTTTTGATATTAAATGTTTTCTTTCCTTTGTTAACTGTTTGGTCACTGGTTTTGTCTGGTTTTCCCTTGCCTTTAATTTTGGCGGCGCATCCTGTTCCCTTTCCTTTTGTTTTGTTTTTTTTCTGTTTTACCATTTTTGATTTTCCCTGATTTAATGGGCCTTTCTTCATGTTCTATGCTCAAGTCTTTACTGATACCATCTCCTTCCCACACTTCCTCTGGAGTGTTTTGACTACCATCATATTTTGCCTCCCTCTTGCGCTTAATTCTACTACATGATTTTTCTGCTCTTTGAGTTATATTTTCCTGTTTTTCCCCTTTTGCACACAATAAGATAAATTTCTCTCTTAAGCCCTTATACTGTATTTACTAACAACCCTTAAGCTTACCTGTGGTAACATTATACATTCAGATGTCTCACTGTGTTCTTTTTTCATTGATCTTCTTTTGTTCTCCATTATTGTGGACTCTTGTTCTAATATCCTGTCCCTATCTTGTACAGTATAAGTGGTTCCACTTATTGCACCTTTCTGAACATTTATTGTTTCCAACATTTACAACTTTTTTCTGTTCTCAATGCACACTCCTTTGATAAATAGCATATCTTGTTTTATTTCCACACGCTTCTTAAACAGTAATAGCTGTTGTAGCTCCTACTAATACACTAAAGTGCTTGTGCAATATTTATTTCTTTTAAATCAATGTAACTAACTGAGCCTTGTTGTAATTCTTACACAGGAAGAGGGACTTGCCATCTGAATTCATTTTTAAACTATTGACAGTGACAATTAGGTCTTTTTACTTTGTGTTTCAAGTTGCTGCTTCTTTTAACAGCACTACAATATCTGCAGCAGTTTACAGAGCTTCAGCTCTGTCATTAAGTGTTTAGAATTTCTGGGTGGGGCTACTATTTAATTGAAGCCTACAGTGAGCAGGACGTTTTACCAAAGTCAGTTTGCTGTGTGAGACTCTGCTCTGCACAGTTGTAGCTCCCACTAATACACTAGAGTGCTTGTGCAACATTTATTTCTTTTAAATTGATGTAACTAACTGAGCCCTGTTGTAATTCTTACACAGGAAGAGGGACTTGCTATCCAAATCAATTTTTAAACTATTGACAGTGACAACTAGGTGTTTTTACTTTGTGTTTCAAGTTGGTGCTTCTTTTAACAGCACTACGATATCTGCAGCAGTTTACAGAGCTTCAGCTCTGTCATTAAATGTTTAAAATTTCTGGGTGGGGATACTATTTAATTGAAGCCTACAATGAGCAGGGTGAGCTCGGGCAGGGCGCGCTCATTCACACGTGAAGAAGCACGCAAAGACCCGCATGTTTCCACATGTGTTTTGTGTGTTTAGCTTTGTTTAAGTATAAGAGGGGGTTTCTAGAAAATCAGTCATAAACACAAACCCTCTGCAGTTAAGGACATTTTTATGATCACCCAGCTGGTAGGTAATATCAGGGGCTACAAGACACTCAGTTTATATTGTTTGCTGTATTTCTTAAAGTACTCTGCCAATAAAGATCCTGCCCTGCACATTTGAGTATCATTATAAAGCACTAAAATTAAATATTCGCTTTGGGAAGAAGCCTATAGAATCTAGGCGATTAAATCGGTGATTCCCAGAAGTAGTTAACATCTATATGTTTTTTTATCTGAGTTCTGCCTGTGTTCTCTTTGTTTGTGCTACCATTCCTAGTAGCTCAGAGTTGCTGAAAGCTCAGTCAGAAACAGCATAGAACTAACATTGTTTGTCTGTATCTATCTTTAAAATCTTGCTTTTTGTGGTGAATGTAACTTGAAAAATGATTACATTTTTGGGTGACAATTAAACACTAAATTATTATCTCTGGTAAACAGTACATATCACTATCAACAGATTTCATTTTTGGAATTTGGAGCTTTGTTTCCAAAACTTAATCAGGAAGTTGAGTCTTTTTTGGGTATCTTACGAATTATAATTACCAAACCTGGTATTATTCTTTTACACTTCTTTTCTTGTTTCCTCTGTTGGTGACTTTAACAACTGTATGACAGATAGCATGGAAACATTCATACAAACCAAAAATGGTGAAAAAGCTATACTATGTAAAACATGCAACATGAATATGATAGTATCTGATTATCCATTAGACAATTTATTTACATGTACTAAATGTCTTGATAATCATGAAATGTCAGTCCGATTAGAGCAGTTTAATAAAAGGATAAGTGAAATTGAGACATCAACAAACTCCCTGACTACATTGCTGCCTGCCTTCCTTTAAGTCCACCTAGTAGCTACGGCATAAGAAGTCACTCATTAATTTCCCTAAAAATTCCGAGGATTAACAACCACTTTGGTAGGGCTGCCATAAGTCATGCTTTGCCCACACTATGGAGAAGGATCCAAAGCTCTTTGAAACTCAGCACTCCTGTCAGTATTGCTATGTTCAGGCATCTTTACGACAAAACTTTTACTGAACTTTGTAAATGTTACCATAGCTTCTAGTGGTTCTATTAGTGGTCTCATCTCTAAATCTACCTCTCTCATTTATATACCCTACCCTGTAAATCCCTCCCTATCATGTTAAGTAGCCAACAGTCTTGTTTGGCCTTCGCTGCCTCTGGCACCTTCCCTACCTAATCCTACATGACACTTAATTAGTTGTTCTGTTAGTTTTTGGATCTTTGGGCCATCTCTAAGCCATGGCCAATTTCCTAGCCAGCGACCCCATATAAGCTAGATTTAGTTCCTTGGGGATGTAATGGTTGTGATCTGCCTTCCCTTGGCTAATACTAGTATTAAATCAACACCTTTAAACATGTATAAGAAAGAATGTACTTTGTACAATTAACGCATGTGATGATATTTACCTGTTCCCCACTAGTGCAATGGAATGTTTATACTGTACCTTTCACATGTAAATTTGTATTCCCAAATCCTACTTTTTATGTAATATATGTATGTTTATCCATCTCTGACTAACTGCAGGTCCACCTTGTAAATGAGCTTGCTCAACGGTGATCGCCTGGATAAATAAAGATTTGATTGATTGATTGATTGATTAAAAGTAAGAGAAGGATCAAGAGTCACTCCTAGGTATTTAAAGGAGGATACTATATCAAGAGGAGATCCATCAGGGGTTTCTATCAGAAGTGTGCCATTTGTGTTGGCAACCTTTGTGAGGAATGGCTTTGAGTGAAACAGCATGGCCTTTGTTTTTTTCTCATTTATCAGGAGTTTTTTGGACAGGAACCAGTTTTGTGCTACTCCATAGTTATTGGTGAGGGTAGAGGATATGGTTTTGAGGGATCTGGCACTGTGGTAGATGAAGAGGTAATCAGCATAGAGTAGGACGTTGCATTTTATGCTCTCTGCAGCAAGATTATTTATGAAAAGAGAGAACAACAGAGGCCCCAGTATGGAGCCCTGGGGTACACCAGTGTGGACTGGCAGAGTAGCAGAAATAACCTTGCCTATCATGACAGACTGGGTTCTGTTTGCTAGGTAGCTGCGGAACCAAGCAGCTGCATCTATGGAGCCGCCTAGATTAAGCATGGTGTCAAGTAGTAGGTGGTGGTCCACAAGGTCGAAAGCTTTTGAAAGGTCCACAAACATTGAACCTGTGGCCAAACTGATGTCCATGTTTCTAAGGACATGGTTGGAGAAAAGGGCCAGGGCTGATGAGGTGCTGTGGTGTTTGCAGAAACCATGTTAGAGTGGGGTCGGAAAGTTGAAGTTTTCCAGATATTCGGAAAGTTGGTGGTGTATGATTTTTTCTAATAGTTTGCTTAGTTGCGGGAGGAGGGAGATGGGACAGTAGTTTTATGGTGCAGTTGGGTCACCAGTTTTGAAAATAGGTACCACATGCACATGTTTCCATGAGTCAGACATCATGGAGTTTGAGAGTGAGACTGAAAATGTGGGTAACTGGCCTGATGAGAGCTGGGGAGATGACTTTCAGAAAGGAGGGATCTGTATCCATCACTTCCTGGGCTGCCCTTAGCAGTTAGCCCTCTTAGGAGTTTGCCACTGACCCTGTGATCAATGGCTCTTAGGTAGAAAGCAGGGCAAGTTGGATAAGGATGTCTTTGGTGGTTATTTTGGTCAGAGGAGGGCTGAGGAGGGATTTTGGCAGTGTAGGAGGTGAGGTCAGTGAACATTTTGTTGAAGGTATCGGCAATGATACCTTTATCATTTGTGGGACCAGCAGGGGAGGTGAGTTCAGTTATTGGTTTATTTGGCTTCGGGTTCAGGAGGGTGTTTATGGAGGCCCAGAAGTTACAGGGGTTACTAAGAGACTAATTTTGCAGATTGGTAAAGTATTTGCGTAGTAGTGTTTTTACCGCCTGCTTACAGAAGTTTCTACTGGTGATTTTTGCTGAGCTATTGATGGATTTAGACTTCACAGTGCCAACGCATATACTTGCATTTTAGATTCACTTCTGAGGGTGAGCAATTTGGCAGAAGAAGAGAGAGTGTGAGATAGGTGACATGTTACAGTTAAAAATCAACCTTTTAGAGATCTTTGCTTCCAGTGCACTCCTGGAAAGGATGCGGGGGGGGGTTCAAATTACTTGCATCCATTATTCTGATACAGCTGCAGACGTCCATCTCACAAGTTAGACCATAGAACATTTGTCTAAGTTTTGTGATAAATGTCCACAGCTGCATCCAAATAATGGACACAGGTAACCCAGTTGTGGCCAAAGGTGCCGTAGACTTCAGAAAATGTCACAAATGTATTCAGATGTATGAGAATAGGATGCATACATCTTGACACAGCTGTGTGGATGCAGAACACATCCAAAATATGGATGCAAGAGCTGTGTCCAATCAGCTGAAAATCCCACCCCATCTGTTTATTATAAAAAAAGTAGTACATGTCATAGAGTGTTCAACACAGTCCAGTCCCACATCCCTCACAATCTCTCAGTAATACTATGCTGTCCAGTAGTACAGAGCCATGTCCCAGGTAGGCCTCAGATGACTTAAGCCTTGCAAATTTGTTATATTGCCACACTTTCATCACTTTTATTGGTTACTTAGAGACTACAACTAAAGGTGTTTGGTATGAGTCTTGTTTAGTTCTTATCTGTCCATGGGGTCACTGGACCAGCACCTCATTCTATACCATCTGCACCTCTTGTACACCCATATATCCTCCTCCTTTACCTGCCTTATTACTGTATCTTTTCTTTCACATTATCATGCACTGCATCAATCAATCAATCAAGATTTTATTTATAAAAAGGTGCCTTTCCACAGCTCAAAGTGCCTGTACATAAAAACATAATTTCACCAAAACATAATTTCATCAAACAATCAAAGTCATAAAATTATAACATATATAACTATAAAATCAGCATCTCCAGTTCCTCTTAGTTTTGAATCTGGTTTCACTTGTTAGGTCAGCACCATTCCTCTCACTGTTATCCACCTCAGTTGCCACTATTCTTGATGGAAAAAGTGACTTTTTGCATTTTGGACTACTTGCACGATACTCTGGCATCCAGTCAATAATAACCACATGCTCATCAATGTCATTGCTGCTCTTATCAAACTCCATCTACATCGTCATCTGTTCTGCTTTGTCGTCTGGCACAGCATGATGATGACTTCCACTACGCAATGTTAACGCCCCCTGCATGCTTCTCATTTGTCTCTTTCAGCTCCAGTTCCTCCTTATGAGAATATTCCTCCTTCATCTCCTACTTAAGGTCTTTGAGGAGATAGATAGATAGATAGATAGATAGATAGATAGATAGATAGATAGATAGATAGACAGACAGACGGGCAGATGGACAGATAGACAGGTAGGTAGATATATGATAGACAGACAGGCAGACAGACAGACAGATACTATAGATAGATAGATAGATAGATAGATAGATAGATAGATAGATAGATAGATATTGGGTAAATAAGGTACACAACTGACATATTCTTGGGAAAGAAATGTGCTGAAGGACAAGGGGGCATGATAAGCTGCAGGGGAATAGATTCAGGAGAAATGTGAAGAAGTACTTCTTCACAGAAGAGTGGTAGATTCCTGGAACAGTTTTCCAGCAGAGGATCTGGTGGTGGCACTGAATTGGTGAATGGGCTGGAGATCAAGAAGGATCTGCAGTAAACCTCAATCAGGGAAAAAGGGGCAGACTAAGTGGGACAATCAGTCCTTGTCTGCTGGCAAATTCTCTGATTCTATGTTTCAACTGAGATTTCTCCACCTATACTACAGCATCTCCTATTGTGCATCGTCCTCCTCCACCTACATCTCTAGCTAAGACTCCTCCACCATTTTCCTCTATGACTCTAGGTCAACTGACTCACCATGGGATTCTGCTGTTAGCACTGCTGCTACATCAGCAACTTTTTTTTTCACATAATGAATGTCAAAACCTCTACCCTACCAATGACCATTCTCTCAGCTGCCAGGAGCACTGCTGGTACTAAAGGTGAGGTATCTTAGGCACTGAGGGAAGCAGATACACAAGATGACCTAAGTGGCACAACTTCTTTTCTGTTTTATAACAGTTTTTAAATGCATTTACAGTGCCCACAACCACATCCATGGCCTGACCTGCCTTTCTCCATTACTGTATTTCCAAAAATGTATTAACAAGTAATACTGGACAAAATAAATTCTTCCCTTGCAGCAATGAGCAGTAGCACACTAGAAATATTTACTACACTCACCAGATTGCAAAGAATTAAAAATAAGTACCCACAAAGTCTAAGATAGTTTGTGTTTAATTATCTCTCTCATGCTGGCTATTACTAAGCTGTGTAAAGAAAACTGTGGTCCTCACACCTCTGCAGTAAATGTGGCAGCTAGCAAACATTAAGAAATATCAGCCACAACAAGTACTTCAGAAATAAATGAAATGCACTAAAGTCCTTTTACAACCTTCAGTTGTGTATATGTCTCTGATTGGATGGTAGCAGACATTGGGTCGTGCTGGGCCCTACATAATCACTTTCCAGCCCCACCCTCCCCCACACTACTATTAGGGGTGTAATGAGGCCCGTCGCCGTGGATGAAGGGCCTTATAGCCCTTGGAGGGTCTGGTATTTCCAAATACCGCTCACTCTGGGGGGTATTATTAAGCTTAGAAAATGGTCACTGTAAAAAAAAAAAAGTCTGATAAAAAATTGTCAAAAAAAATGTATTTACATTAAGTTTTGTTACTAAATAGTTCCTCTACCTGCCTTGGAATGATGGAGTTTTGTACTAATGAAGACTCTGTAATCAAAAAAATCCATTTGAATGCTGTTACTGCCTCCACAGCAGAGTATTTCTGTTTGTTCAGTGCCCCCCCAGGTTTGGATCCCCACCCCCACATTTTATTTTTGCTTCTTTTTAATTTATCAGACTACCTTTTGTTGTGTCTTTTTTTTTAAATATTGGGACCAGGAGCTGTTGTGATCATGGATGATAGTGCAGTTTGGGAGAGTGGGTGTGGTAGGGCAGCCAGGTCTTCACTTGAGGCTGCAGGTGAGGTTGAGATAATTGTCATGCTATGGATATTCAGAAAGTGCAGCATTTCAGAGTACTTTCTACTGTTAAGCGAGAGAAACAGAGTAGTTACTGGCAGAATGGTTCTGCTGCTGTGCAGGAGAGGAGTGGCAATTTATTCCTTTTCCATGCTGCATATGAACGTCCATATGCTGTACAGAAAAAGAATATAATGTCACTCTGCTTGTACACAGCAGCAGTACCAGAGTTACTGCTCTGTCTGATAGTGTTTGCCATTTGTAAGCCAGCTCATGTTCAAAAGTATTGAAATTGTTTTAACATGTTGACAGAACAGTTTTGCCACAAGATTAGGTGTTGGTTTATTCCCCACTTAGCAAGTGGGGAAAATGGCGATGTGTCACTTTTGAAAATTCAGGGTGCCCAAGGATTTACTAAGTAATAGGGCACCCCAAATCTGCACTTATTTTCAAGTGGGCTTTCAGAAAACACATGCCTTTCCAGTATAAAATAAAAATTAAATGACTCTCTACTGGGCATTTCAACCAATCAGATACATTTTCCAAGCCCATTTTCTAAAGCCATCTAGATAACACTGAAAAGCACATAATGAGATGTTCCCTCTCAACATGGCTATCCGTCGTAAATAAATTGTGGCAGCAGCAACATCCCCCATCTCCCACACCATGTCTCTTCTTCTGCCTCATTATTGTGATATTATTGAATAAATAAGGCAGTCTTAAAATCAGGTATTTCCTTGAAAACTAGAAAATTGACATGTGCTCCTTCTGTTACTATTTAGCAGAGTAATCTTTTTAAACACAAGAAGCCAGACATTTCAAAAGCAAAGCACAAAGGTTTGTACTATGCTTGCCCATGCCTACAACCCTGAGGATGCCATTTTCAGTCAGATAGCACACCAGCACTATCCAACTGAATATAGGGGCATGTTGGCGCAGTACAACCTCAATTAGCGCTGCCCCAACAGGGATCTGGTCCATATGCACCTCATTGGGATGGACAGAGAAAAGCACTCCTAGACCTGATAGCATCAGGAGACCCTCCCCAATACTGTATTAGCCAATACTCTGCAAGCAAATGAGCTCATTGTGCATGCACAGTACTAAGAGGGGATAAGCATGCTCATTATGGGCTCATTTACATGGGAAGCAGCAGAAAGCTGCACCTCTACAGAGGTCATCCACCAAACAGGCAGGGTGGTGAGTGGCCTCACTATACTCTGAATGCTCATCCCAGCAAGTGACATGGCCTTCCTGGTGTCCAGTGGCACCTCCTGCCCTCTGATCCCTGTTTCCACAAAAGTCTAGTTTTCCTTGGTGTCCAGTGGCACCCTCTGATTCCTGTCCCCATAACAGACTAGTTTTTCCCACGTGTCCAGTGGCACCCCTGCCCTTCCTATCCCATCCCTCTAATAGGCAAGTTTTTTTTTCCTGGTGTCTAGTGGCACCCCATGCCCTCTTATCCCCATCCCCTTAACAGACTAGGTTTTACTGATGCCTAGTGGCACACCCTGTCCTCCAATCCTCATCCTCATAAGAGACTAGTTTTTCCCTGGTGTCAAGTGGCACCCTTCCACCCTCTGATCCCTGTCCCCATAATAGAAGAGTTTTTCCCTGGCATCTAGGGGCCCTGCCTGCCACCACCCACACTGAGTAGAGTACCCTGCCACCCCTCTTACCTGTGTTGCCACCAGTGCCATGTGGATCCAACATAGTGACAGGCACAGCCCTCCTCTCACCATCTCAACCGGCCACTGTATGGAATGATAGGAGGTGCCTGTACTGATTTGCCCAGGCAAACACCCCTTAACACCTGGCTAAGTCTTTAATATTGGGCCCAACCTCTGAATACATTAGATTGAGCATGGTGCAAAAAGGGGCAAATGGGTTAATTGATTGTATTTAGTACTGCAGATGGGATGTGAACATGGTCCTGTCACACACACACACTCCAAACCTTCCACATTCACTGTGTGGTGTGACATGATTGATCAAGTTCACTTATTTTATCATTCTGCACCCACCTGGTTACTGCTTTCTCTTTCACTGTGTTGGTCCTTTTGAGTCTCACCATAGGCCCCTGGTCACACAGCACAAAGCTAGGCCCTTGCTCACACAGTACAAGATCTCTTGAACATAGGAACCTCCTTAGTCACTCCATGTTGACTCTCCCCTACCTATGTATCAGATGCAGGATTACTTTGGAAGTTCAGTAGTGTTCTCTCTATAAGCGGTTACTGGTTTTGACAATTAAAAAGGGATTGCCTGTGCTTATCAAAACACTAAAGACACAGACTAATATGAAATATAAAATACTTAATATGTACACTAAAGCAATAGGGTGTACAGCAAATACAACAACATTAAGAACTTTAAAGATCATGTGCAATAGTTTTCAAAACTAAAGCAAGTAGCACCACTCAGTAAACATTGCTATGTATTTGTAACACAAATTAACAATTTCATACTTTTAGCGCCTTTTAGTGTGATCTACTCCTCCAAGGTTGCTATATACTCAGTCAGCATGCCGCCAGACTTCTAGTGTCATTTGTTGTGCCACTCTACTGTACCTGTTAAAGGGAAGGTCCCCTCAACCTGTTATACTGTATACCTGTGTAATAAGTATGGATAGTGATTGCTTCCATAACATGCTCCTAATTTTATCTGGATTTAAATGTAAATGAAGTTACGTAAGTCTGGTGTGAATACATGCTTAAATCCATTGCAAAGGTCATGAACCGACACCTGTAAGGCATCCTGTAATTTTATGATGTTTTAGAGCTAAAGTCTGCAACAGTTTACGGTGTCAGTCAGTGCAATAGATATACTGTGTCAGTCAGTGCTGTTGCTGTCTCTGTAGTCCTTATTTTCTTGTCTTTTGCTGGCCATGAAACTTTTCAAGATATAATTAATAATAAGTACCCTGGTGGTTCTGTGTATTGGAGTTAGAAAAACCTGCATTTAAAGAACACAGGGACCTGACAAGACACATAACAGAACTGAAAGTATAACTTCTGCAGGCTTGCGAAGATATGCATTAACTCCCATGATGATTTGCATGAGTTGGATCATGACATTTACAATGGAGTTGAACAGGTTTTCACACAAGGGCAGAACAGAGTCAAGCAACCTCATGTATATTTAAATTATGATGAAATGGGGGGGTGGACAATAGGGAATCATTGCTCATCCCTACAAACCACACATTTATACACAGAAAATAGGCTGAGAGTTCTTTCTCTTTAGAAAGTTATATTGTTTCTAGTAGTGACCAACATTGCTTTTGGTTGGTGGCTCTTTCAGAATTCATTTTAATAGAGGCCTTATCAGTGCTAATTTCTACAAGGAATGGATGTGTTGCTGCAATATGATAATCATTTTACTGTGGAATAAAAAAATATCTGAGTCTGAATCTGGGCCAAATAAAAATTCTGTCCTGGAGAAAACAATAGGCTGGCTAGTGTGTAAAAATGATTTTAATAAGGTTTCAAAACCACAGTGTGTGTCCCACATCAATTTATAGGTAGATGGATAATTGCTTTAGTGCCATCCTAGGCAACCACCTCTGTTGAACATCAGGCGTGAATGAGCACAACAGTCTTTAACATGACAATAATACTCAGGCCTTTCACCACAGATAGATTCAAGTATTTGCTGACCTTACAGCAATGTGCCACTATCCCCAACTTCTACGCAGACTAAAGAGATTAATTTAAAAAAAAAATTGTGCATTACTGGCATTGTGCATGATGGAACCAAACTAAAATTAATTGATTAGCTTTCAGTTTCTTTCAATAGACACAGAGCCAGAAAAGAAAACAAAGTCTTTACAGACTTCACCAGTTTCCTCATAGATGAAGGAGACTAGCACCATAGAAACATAGAAACATAGACTTTGATGGCAGATAAGGACTGCTTGGCCCACCTAGTCTGCCCATTTCCCTACCTACAGGATAGGCCACAGATCCTAGTTAACCAACAGCCTATTTCTTCCTACCCCCCAACAAGAATTGCCTTATGTCTGTCCCATGCATTCTTGAATTCTCCCACAGTTTTAGACCCCACAACCTCCTCAGGAAGGCTGTTCCATTCATTCACTACCCTCTCTGTGAAAAAATACTTCCTCACATTGCTGCAGAACTGCACCCCCCCCATCTTTAAATTGTGTCCCCTTGTTCTTGCACATCTCTTTTTCTGAAAGATGCTATCCCCTTGGACTTTGTTGATTCCACTGAGGTACTTAAATGTTTCTATCATGTCCCCCCCTCTCCCTTCTTTCCTCAAGGGTATACATATTAAGCTCCTTTAGTCTCTCCTCGTATGGCTTCTCTTGCAGACCCTGCACCATTTTAGTTACCCTCCTCTGGACTGCCTCTATCCTGTCTATGGCCTTGCGGAGATGGGGTCTCCAGAACTGGACGCAGTACTCCAGATGTGGTCTCACCAACTGTCTGTACAGAGGGATAACAACTTCCTGTTTTCTGCTGGTGATGCCTCTCCCTATGCATCCCAGTATAACCCCAGCCCTCCCTACTGCCTTCCCACATTGCTTGCTAATCTTAAGGTCATCTGATATGATTACCCCCAGGTCCCTTTCCTTTTTTGTTGTTGTTACTACCCCCCATTGTGTAATCTTCACCTGGGTTCTTGTTTCCCAGGTGCATTATTTTGCACTTCTTTGCATTGAATCTTAGCTGCCACTTCTTGACCATTCCTCCAACCTTGCCAAGTCCTTCTCATCCTTTCCACACCTCCTTGTGTATCAACCCTGTTGCAGATCTTTGTGTCATCTGCAAAGGGCATACTTTCCTTCCAGTCCCTCTGCAATGTCACTTATAAAGACATTAAAAGGACTGGACCCAATCTCTGACCCCTCTTGGTGCCCCACTAGTAACCCCTCTTTCTTCAGAGTGGACTCCATTTACAATTACCTTCTGTGTCCTGTTGTCCAGCCAATGTTTTACCCAGGCTACCACCCTGGGACCCACTCCCAGGCTGGATAATTTGACTATTAATCTTTTGTGTGGGACTGTGTTAAATGCCTTGCTAAAGTCTAGGTGGGCCATGTCCACAGCCCCTCCCTGGTCTACTACTTTGGTCACCCAGTCAAATAAATCTATTAGATTCATTTGACATGACCTACCTGCTGTGAACCCATGCTGCCTTGGGTCTTGTGCCCCACTGGCCTCTAGGTACTCAACTATTCTTTCCTTCAGAAGTGACTCCATCACTTTCCCTACCACAGAGGTCAAACTGACAGGTCTGTAGTTTCCTGCCTCTGTCTTGATCCCACTTTTGTGAAGGGGAATCACATCTGCCTTCCTCCAGTCCTTGGGTACCACACCATCCTCCCATGATTTATTAAAAAGAGTAGTCAGTGGTTTCACTAGTTCCCCCCTTAATTCTTTTAGAATTCTGGGGTGAATTCCATCAGGTCCCATTGCTTTGTCCACCTTCAGTTTTAGGAGTTCTTGCAGAACCCTTTCTTCTGTGAAAGGGCTGGGATCGACCCCACAATCAAGAGTGCTTCTGTTAATTGGATTATGCACTTCCCCCTCCTCTTTTGTGAATACTGAGCAGAAATATTTGTTCAGTGTCCCTGCTTCTTCACTGTCCCCCTCTGCCCATCCACCATTCATTCTATTCAGCCTCACTATCCCTCCCTTTGTCTTTCTACGCTCTCTGATGTACCTATAAAAGGTTTTATCCCCCCTTCTTAACCGAGTTGGCTATCTTTTCCTCAGTTTGGGTCTTTGCTATTCTGACTTCCCTTCCTGCTTCCTTCTGCCTTAACTGGTACATATCTCTGTCCTGCTCCTTCTGTGTTTCCTTATACTTCCTGAATGCTATCTTTTTCTCCCTGACTTTCCCAGACACCTCTTTTGAGAACCATAGTGGCTTTTTCTTTCATTTTGATTTGTTTATTTGCTCACACAAAGGCTTGTTGCCTCTGTGATGGCAGTTTTGATGATTCCCCATTGTTGCTCCACCCCTCCTTCTAGCCTGTTTGCTAATGTTTTTCTGAGGCACTCTCCCATCTTGCCAAAGTCAGCCCTCCTGAAGTCTAGTACCCTCACTTTTGTATGGCTTGACTCTGTAACTGAGTTTAATGTGAACCACACTGTTTGATGGTCACTTGTTCCCAGGTGGCAACCCACTTCTAGATCTGAGATCCTCTCACTGTCCCCATTTGAGAGTACAAGGTCTGAGATTGTTCCCTCATGAGTGGGTGCCGAAACTAGCTGTCTGAGGCCTGCCACCTATAGGGCATCGACAATGGCCCTGATCTTGGATATGGCTGCAGAAAATGTGCGCCAGTTAACATCTGGCATATTCAGGTCTCCCACCAGCAGTATCTCTCCTTTCTCTGCCATCCTAAGAATGCCTTCTATCATATCCTTATCCATTCCCTCCCCCTGACATGGGGGTCTGTACACAACCCCTGTGCTGACTGTGATGCCCTTTCCAGTCTCCAAGGTGACCCACAGTGCCTCCTCTTCTCCCTGTTTACTCTTTTGTTCAGTTGCTTTTATCCCTTCATTTACATAGAGAGCTACTCCTCCCCCTCTTCTCCCCTGCCTATCTCTTCTGTAGGTTATGTACCCTGGTATGCTAACATCCCAGTCATAGTTCTCTGTGTACCATGTTTCTGTGACTGCTACAATATCCAGGCATCCCTCTTCCATCAAGGCCACCAACTCAGGAAGCTTGTTGCCCAGACTATGGGCATTGGTACTCATTACCCTCCATTTACTGATGGCCTTACTCCTTTTTGCCCCATCCCTGTCCTTCTTGCCTTTGTCACTTTTCCCATTTACCTCTGCCCTTCTCCCTATCACCACCTCTATGTTGGTGTTTACCGCACTTACTACTGTGATTTTTTGGGGGCTAGGATTTCCCTGCTCCTTTCCAGTGCCTCCCCCCTTGGCTAGTTTAAATGCTTGCCAATGAAGCATTTAAACCTATCACCTAGGATCCTGGTTCCCCTCCTGGACAGATGCAGCCCATCATGCCAGTATAGGCTTGCATCACTCCAGGTGGACCTCCAGTCCCCAATGAAGCCAAATCCCTGAGCTCTGCACCAATTTTTCAACCACTGATTAAATCCCTTGGTGCGGAACACCCTAGCCTCTTCTACGCCATAGATGGGCAGAACCTCCAAAAAGGTTACTGTGCGTGCTACTTGTCTACGGCCCCTCTCCAATTCCACAAACTCTTCCTGCACTGCTCTAATCCCTTTCTTAGCCAGGTCATTTGTCTCTAGGTGGACAATGACATCCAGCTCCCTCCCCTGCGCAGCTGCTCTGGCAATCCTGAGGATTCGCTCCCTGTCCCTCCAAGCCATGGCACCAGGCAGGCACTTTACCTCCCTCTCCCCTTCCTCCCCCAGTTCTACCTTCCTAACAATGGAGTCCCTCACCAGGAGTTGTTTCCTTCCCCTGTGGGGTCCAATGCCACCCTCCTGTGGGTCTCCTTTGTGGAGGTTCCCAGCATCCTCCTTGGTCTCCACTGCATGTGCCTCCATAGAGGAACCACACTTTTCCAGAATGGCAAAGGAATTGTGTAGAGGTGCAACTGGAGGGATGCACTTCTGTTCCACCACCCTCACCCTCCCTGAGCCCACTGTGGTCCAGCCGCTCCCCTTTCTTGGCAACCTCTGAGGCAACGGCAGTGGCACTGGTGGTCCCTGGATGGAAGAGGAGGTCCCACAAATCCTGGCCAACTCAGCCTCGAGATGAGCAACCTCCTTCCTCAGCCCAGAGAGGTACCTGCAGATGGGACAACACCGCATCCTCCAGAACGTCTTCCGGAAGACTGCTGCTCCACTGCCACTGCACTGCATCACTCCCATCATGTCTTATTTCTGGCCCCTTAACTGTTGTTTGGAATCCTTACTCTTTCCTCTTTTTATTTATTTATTTTTTTTACATCACCAGAGTGGAGACCTGCTGATTACCACAGGGAACAGCAAGTCTCAGCATCTAGCAGTGTGGGTTAGGCATCACGCACAATAAATGTCTAAACATGTTTATGGCATAAAATGGTAAATTTCTATGTAAAACACCAGTCGGATAATATTCTATAACAATATTTAATGAATGTCACTGCCAGTCTCATTTCTGAAAATTCCATCTGCTCATGATCTTTAAGAAAAATAAAATTAAGAAAAAGAATTACAAGCAGAAATAAACCTCAGTAACACTCACTGAAGTCTGCTTTCTCAGAATGGTAGAAATTGAGAGGGATGCGAATGAAGGCTGGGAAGGTAAGGAGAATAGGCAAGAAGGGAAAAAAGGGAGCTGGCAAGAAGGGTTGTAGCAGAATTTGGAAGGCTATGTGCTTAAATGCTCATAGTCTGGAAAATAAATCCTGGATTTAGTGGCCATTATGGCAGACACTGACCTGAACAATGTCGCTATTACCGAGTTATGGTGCAATGAGAACCATGGCTGGGATATAGCCATACCAGGCTATATTCCATTCAGGAAGGACAAGGTGTGTAAAAAAGGCAGGAGGAGTGTCTCTTTACATGAGGGATAGCATAAAAACAACAGAGTTACATGAAATATAGGGAGGGGAGGTGGCACTGTGGGTCACCCTAGAGACAGAGATAGAGAAAGGTACTGCTATTCGAACTGGCATGATCCACAGACATCCATCAAAGGGGGAAGAGATGGACAAGATTTTGGTGGGAGCCATCTAAAAGATGGTGACTAAAGGGAAGATGCTGCTTGTGAGGGACTTCAATCTGCCCAATGTAGATTACAGCATCCCAGCTGCAGCTTCAGCTAAGAGAAGGGACATCCTGAACTCCCTGCAGGGGGTGTTCCTCAGACAACTAGTAAGAGAACCCACTCATGAGGGAACAATATTGAACCTTGTACTCACCAACGGGGACAGTATTGCAGATATCATGGTGGGTGGCCAACTGGGGACCAGTAATCATCGTACAGTGTGGTTCAATATAAGTACTGTGGCAGAATCAAACCATACTAAGGCGAGGGTCCGGGACTTTAGGAGGGACAATGGTACAAATACAGAGGAATGTCAAGGAAGCCCTGGTTGGGGGGGGACTTGGGTGGAGTGGAGGAATGGTGGGTGAAGCTCAAAGGCACGGGTTCATAATGTTGCAAGACAATATGCCGCATGCAAAAATCACGCTGCCAATACAGCGTGATTTTTGCATGTGACATAAGACCTTTTTTGTGGGGAGTTCGCCCCCACATTCCCCACTACAGGAGGGTGTGCCCTCCGAACCCCCCCCAATAATGATTCTCAACTCCGGGCTGTGGGGGTTCACACCAAAATTGCACAAAGTCCGAAAAACTAAAATGTTCTGGGACCAGGCATCAAACCCGGTCCCAAATGCAGCGCCTGGGTTCTTTGCTACAATGGCTTAGTCCATTGAGCCACAGCAGCTGATCAGTTGTACCCTGTCCCAGCAGAGGTCTTATCCTCTGCCTGGGACAGTGATAGAGTGCAATACCGTGCACAGCAGCATTCACAGTATTGCACCTCTCGCTCTTCCCTACTGCACAATTTCAGGTTAGCGTTAATGTTGTACACTTAATAGCGTACAAAATATTGGCCATGTAGGAAACTCAAAGGGACCATAATGAAAGCAACAAACCTCTGCATCGGGCAAGTAAGCAAAAGTGAGAGGAAAAAGAGACCACAGTGCTTCTCAAAAGAGGAGAATGGGATGATAAGGGCAATACAGTTAGCAGTCAGGAGGTAAAAGGAGACACACTGGGATAAAGATAGGGAGGGATATCAGGAGAAGCAGAGGGAGGCAGGGAAAGCAGTTAGGAAACAGAGGAGAAAATAGCACAGGCAGTAAAGGAAGGGGACAAGATATTTTTCAGATACAGTATGTAAGTGAAAGGAGACACGCCAGGGGAGGGATTGTAAGGCTAAGGAGGGAAGGGGGCAGTGTGTGGAGGGGGGCCAGGAAAAAGCAGACATACTGAACAAATATTTTTGTTCAGTGTTCATAGAGGATTGGGAATGTGAGTGACAGCAGAACTGAAGGAAGAGAGATGGACAGCAGTCCATTTACAGAGGATCCAGCCAAGGCTGGTCTAAGGGTACTTAGAAATTCTCCCCTCTGGGTGAGGTTTGAACATTGCGGCAATGTGCTGTCATCCCTTGCCCCAGCCTAATCTTCCGATATAAAAATTAAAAACTCCCTGGTAATCTAGCGCCCCCCCCCGCATCGATCTCCCCCTTATATCATTTAAAAATGTCCTTGGTAGTCTAGTGCCCCCCAAGCCCCGATCACAGACTGCTCCAACCCTGATCCCGCATTAAGTGAAGGTCTGACTTATCTGCTGGTCTAGTGCACCCCACCCTGCAATGCCCTATCATCCTGCTCCCCCCATCCCATAACCAAGCCAGTGATTGGTTCAGCCCACAGCTCACCACCAAGCCCACCACATGAACGGTAATGGTTCAGTGTCTAAATGAATAAAAAGACTGAACACCATATGAGCAGCAAGGCCAGCACTTTAGAACAGCAATGGTTCAGTGCTTAATTAAGAAGTCTCAGTCCCTCATTAACAGCAAAGGCTCAGCACCTCACAAAGAGAAAGGTGTCATTAACCATAAACACCCATCTTTCAGATGAGACGTCAAACCAAGGTCCCATTTGCCTGTTCTGCTAGTAGTTCAGCTGAATGTTAAAGATCCCATGGCACTTCTTGAAAAGAATAGGAGAATTTCCCTGGTGCCCTGGATAAATTTCCCCCTATTCACTAAAAATACCACCAACAGCTTAATCTGGTTCAAAGTCAGTTGGCATTCATCTGCATTCCCCTCCTCCATGTCATGCCTGAAAATATGCTGAAGCTATCTATGTACTTACCCAGTCAACAAAAACTTAAATAAATATATAACAGCAGGGACTCCATGCTCACAAACAACAGAGATCCAGGAACAACTGGGCTAAACAACCATGATAATCAGGGCTCTGTCTGCACCACATGACTCTATGCCTGTGACCCCGACACCCAATAAGACTCAGCACCCATGACCAACAGTGCTCCGCACCAGTGGGAATCAGAGCCCAGTGCCCATGCTTAGCAGGGCTGGGTCCAAGACCAATATAGCTATAATCCCAAATGCAACAGTATTCCCCAACTGAAAAACAATAGGGTACCAGTAGGGCTGTATGCTCCCTACTGAAAAGGCTCTATCGCCCTCCAAAAACAGGGTCTTTCCCTCCATGAAAAACAGTGCTGTGACCTCTTAAATAATAAGGTCTCATGCCTCATAACCTAGAGGGCTCTGTGCTTCACAAATAACAGGACTCCATGCCCCATGACCAACATGGTTCTTGTACCTCATGAACAATAAGGTGCCATGCCTATGAACTTCAGGGTACTGTGGCCTACAAATAACAGAGATCCATGCCTCAGGAACAACAGGGTTACACACCCAGTGAACAACAAGACTGCAGATCACAAATGACGAATGTCTTCATGCCCTACAACTGATAAAGTGCTCTGCACGTCACAAACTATGGTGAGCATCCACTATAAACAGACGGCTTAGTGCTCACAAACAATAAATGGCACACTGTACCATTAAATGTGATGGGCTCAGTTCCCCACAAACAGTGAATAGCTCAGCACCTCCTGAACAATGAAGGGCTCAGAATTAATAATGAAGTACTCTACACACAAAAAATGATGACGGTCTAAGTGTCACACAAATGATAAGGGATTCAGTGTCTAACAAATTATGTCAATTAAATAATAAATGGCTCAGCATACCACAGATGTCAAAAGATGAATTAAATCTTTATTATTTGATTGTTTCTGATATCCAGCAAGCCTTTACTTCCTTTTGAATATTTGATTGGATTCGGGGTTTACCTCCATTGTATAATTGTAACATGAGTCTGATTGAAAATGTTCAACGTGCTCTCCTAATATGCAGTAGCTAAAATGTTTTAAGGAAGTTTTGGCTGGGCAAAATTTTTCTTCATTTAATTATACCCCTTTCTCTTTTTTTAACTCCTGAGGATTTGCATACCATGACAGAAAATGGCTTTATATTGTGCTCCCGTATTGATACAGGAATGCAAAAAGGAAATGCTTTATTAAGATTTTGTGAGTGTACTTTATGTACTTGTACTGCCTGATGAATTTTGTGCAAGTTTTTATGTAATTTTAGCACTGCTTTTTCTCCCCCTCCACAAAGGGGGCAATCCCTCCACCCTGGCAAATATTGTCCTATTCCCGTCTCCACTCTCTTGCAGATCTACACGAGAAACTAGCCTATTCAATGCTTTCTGACTTCCTTCAGTCCTCCAACTTCATCTCTCCATTCCAATCGATGTTTTGGAAGAACCACTCCACTGTCTCTTGCAGCCGCACGTCACTGGCTCCATTCTCTCTGGGAGGGATCAGGGGCACATCCCAGCTGCCATTTTCACCAGTCTGGCTAATGTCTTTGATTCCCTGGCCCATCTGCTCCTCCTCGACATGTTGAGTTCTGCTGACCCTTTTGCCCCCATTGTTGATTGGTTCTGTTCCTAGCTCATGCGCTGTCAGCAATTGGTACAACTAGGATGCATCCTTTCCCCTCCACTTCAACTCCAGGCTTTGAGTCCCACAGGAGTCCATCATGGGTCCCACCCTCTTTTCTATTTTCCTCAATGGCCTCCCATCTGCCTGTGTCAACTTGCATATACAGATGTATACAAATGACATGGTTCTCTACACCTCAAGACCCTCAGATGTGGCTGTGGATGTCTCACTCAATCAAGACTTTCATAATGTCCTCTGCTGGTTTAAGTCCAACCTTCTCTGGGCTAACAACAAGAAAACAGTATTGATGACTTTTGGAAATAGACAGAAACTGAACAGGCTTGCACTCTCCCTTCTTTTACCACCCTAGATGGTACTTCCCTTGAAGTAGTTCACTCCTTCAACCATTTCAGTGTAGGGCTTGCCAGTACTGTAGGCTTGACTTCTTGGCAAACATAGATGCCATCCATGCCATGCTCTGTCCCACTCTTGATGCCCTGTACAGTAACAAAGACTGCCTGTCTCCGTAGGTCCAATGGGAGTTGGTTACCAAAATGCTGCTCCCTGTATTTTACTATACAGATATGGCCTACAATACTGCCTCCTCCTCTTCCTTTGCCAGACTTGACAACCTCTGTAATGCCTTCTGTTGTATTGCTACTAACCAGCCCTTTGTTATCTCTACTCCTCTATCTCTATCATCCCCCTCCCTTCTGTTACTAGTCCCACTTCTCCAAGTACTGGTTTGGGGTGCTGCCCTTGTACCTATCCACACTCATCTTTCTCCCATCCTATCTGCCTCATACGCCCTCTACTCCAGGGGTCTTCACACCTTTTCTCTCCTCCACCCTCACTTCTCTGCTGGGCAGTCTGTCTTCTCCTATTGCCCTCCTGCCCTCTGGAACCTCCTCTCCTACTCCATCCATCTCTGTCACTCCCCCATGTCCTTTAGGCACCAGCTTAAACTCCTTCCCCCCGTCCTGCCCCTGTCAGCCTCTTATCTGGCCTGTCCCAGGTTCCCTTTCCCTACCTGTTTGGTTCCCTTCTGGGGTTGGTTTAAGATTCATATCACTGCTCTGTTGCGTCCAACTTGTTGTTACCATTTACATTGTGCTGTTGAGCTTCTTATAGTTCCCACACCAGCATCCCAATTTTGTACTATGCATATTTTACTATGTTGCAGTAATATTGTTTGAACTTTATTTTTGTGTGTGTGTGCAATGTTTATATACTTCTGAATATGATTGTTTGTATCCTCCGCCCCCTTCCCCAGATTGCACTTGGAAATGAGCACTGGCTCAGTGTGCCTTTACCAATTTGCAAATAAATAACTAAATAAAGAATATATTTTATATTGTAATGGTCAAATGACTGAACTAATAAATTTAATGTGAATCTACTGAACAATAAAGGGCTCTACATCTGATATGTACTAAAGGGCTCTGTATCTCTGAAACAGCAATAAGGTTCCAGAGCTCAAGTACCATGATGAACTCCACATTTTATGATAATTACAGGATACTGCAGCTCATGCACAACAAAGAGTTATGTCCTTATGAACAACAATGGACTCCATGCCTCACAAACAAGGCATTAAGGGTGAGTCAATGTGAAATTGATTACTTTGGTTTGATCTTGATTCAGACCCTTGGTTATTAGGTTAGCTTCAGCACTTTGGCCCAAAACACATTTGGGTCTTCAGAATTGTGGCTCAGCAGGCTACAAATTGGGGTAAGTGACACCCCTTAAACACCCTTCACCCACCTTCAGTCAATATTACCTCTTCCATACTAGTGTAAAATGCAAACAACTATTACAGGGGGCATTTGAACAATAACCCCCATAGAGATTATAGGGTGAAGCTAAAGAATACCTCCATGGAAAAAAGAGGGTTAAAATAATAAAAAGCATAAATGTTATAACTTAATGAAATAAATCATTGACATGAACAGGCCAATTGAATAAGACCTATTCTTTTAAAATGACTTTTACAGCATAGAAGACACTCTGCCCACCCTGGGAAAGTAGGCATCCTTCAGGCTTTGACTCGCATGCCGACATTGTGCATACAGTATGTACAGAAAATATAAACACCCCTTTCCTACCCCCTCTTATAACTATCTGGAAATTCCCACCAAAGAATTTAACTTTTCTGCCAAAAGCATGCTGCCTTCAGAACAAGAAGGAAAAAGAACCTTTTCCCAGGCTACTTCACACACTATCTTGTTCAGTGTAGTCCACTCACAGTGAAAATTGGAGATGAGAGGCCCTATAGACTTAGACCTTTGGTTAACTGTAACTCCTTTTACTAAGCTTTTGGGATTATCAGTGCTAGTTTCTCTGTTAACTCTGATGAATCAGGAATATGACTGACCCCTAGAAGATATCTAGATTATTCAAGGGTGTATTCAAGGATGCTTTAGGTCATGACTTGAGCACTGTCACACAAGGATTAAAGGACTCTGAGGGATTTTTAAAAGAGCATTCTCAATGGTGCTGTTTGGTAAAGCAAATACATTTAATACAAATAAATGCAATTTGACTCTGAGCCTTCGGGCTCACAATCTTGGGATGTACTATAACCCTAATAGCATACTGCCTAAAAATACTTGTCTGCCAAGTACAGTGTGATTTTTTTTTCCTTTTCATTTAACCAGTAAACTGTAAACTATTGATTTTCTCCAAAACAAACACAGCACCAAAGCAAATTAATTCACATCTTAAATGAGAAATTCCCTTTCCATGCACTTTGAGTGCCATCATGGTCAGTCGGAGCAAGGAAGCTGCGAGTGTGCCTGAAAAAGAACAACGAACTAGAAGAATCCGACCTTTGCTCTCATTTTCCATTTCCAGGGCCTCACATCAAACCCTGCAGCTTGGCTTACCTGTGGCACCATACTTGAGAACTTCAGGTAATGGCAGCCATGAGAATCTTTGTGAATAATGACCACCATGTCATGGCAAAACATTCTTCAGTTTATCCCACCCAAGAAGAGCTGGAGGAGGTCTAAAATATGGTGTCTCATACAGAGCGTGCTCTCAAAGCAGTTTCTGATTGGCTGGATGAACAACTGAAAGAAAGTGGAGTAAATGTCAACCAAGAAACTGAGGTCATGGAAATGTCAGGCAAGGGAGAGAGCAAAGAGGGGGAAGTAAAAGACTGCAGCAGAACAGCAAGCAACCAGAATCCTACATGGAGTTATGCATGTTGGCCTAGTAGCAAAGGGTCTTCTGTTGAAGACAGATTTGGATCTAGAGCTGGTTCTGCTTTGCAAGGACATGCCTACAATCAGCCTTTTGAAGAAGGTAGCAGATAACGTTGCTGTGCAATTTGCTTCTATTACTGAAGACAAATATGAGATGACCCAGTCCATCAGAGAGGCTGCCATTATCATAAAGAATTCAAAAGAGTCATCTTTAACATTAACCATCCAAGATCGTTCCAACTCCCCGCTCAAGCCCCTCTCCATTTCCCAGAAAGCACTTTCTGAATTTCTTGACTCTGCTGGGTTGTGTGATCCATGGCGATTACAAAATCCTATGGTCCGCTCTTTCTCCTTTCACTCAATGGTGCACTCCACTTGGTCCCGGCTGGACTATATTTTACTAAGCCGCTCACTTATACATGGCTTAAACAATTCTGCCATAGAACTGATAGTTATATCGGACCACGCTGTGGCCTGGGTTACTGTTCTGTTAGACCATAATTTCCAAAGAGACTCAGTATGGTGCCTAAATACACAGCTTTTAAAGGAAGATTATGTTATTATCACCAGAATCTCTGAATTGATTCAATCATTTGTTGCCAATAACCAAGGTTCTGTTGAAAGAACGGACCATGAGTGGTGTGCCTTGAAGTGTTTTTTGAAAGGAGAATTTATAAGGCTTGCCTCCACCCATGGGCGGAAGAGAGATGTTACCATCACTTCGCTTTTGGCTCAAATCCACTCACTTGAACAATCCCCCGATCTCTTGAAAACATTATTGCATTTAAGGAACCAATATTCTCTTCTAGTACAAGAAAAAGTGGAATTTGTCATATTAAGAACCCAGGCAAAATATATAGAGCAAGGAGAGAAAGCGAGTCACCTTCTTGCTCTGCGTCTGAGGAAATTGGAGGCGTCAAGATTCATTTCCTCCATTAATGCTCCTGACGGGACCACTAAAACATATCCTAGAGACATAGCTTTCATTTTTAAGCAGTTTTACTCTTCTCTCTACAATAAACGTTCTTTACCCCGTCACAAAGGGAGCTATCAGAATATTTGACTGCCTCATTTTTATCCGCTCTCTCTCTCTTACACAGCAGTCCTTTTTATCTGCTCCCATTTCCCTTCAAGAAGTACTGTCAGCTATTAATAATCTAGTTATGGACAAGGCCCCGGGCCCAGATGGCCTACCTTCAAATTTTTACAAAGTTTTTGGTAAAGACCTTACACCTAGCCTGCTGCGTCTGTATCAATATATGCTTTCCGGGCAAATCCAGGATCCATCCCTCTCAGAAGCCTCAATTATCATTCTCCTTAAGCCAGACAAACCAAACCCATTCCCCGACGAGTTACCATCCAATCTCCTTATTAAATTGCGATATTAAAATTCTTGCCAAGATACTCGCTAGCAGAACTGAACAAGTCTGGACCCACCTTCTTAGCCCAAAACAAATAGGATTCATGTCAGGCAGAACCCTTGCAGACCACATCTGTAAATTGTTATATCTTATTCAGTTGGCAAAAACTTCCCCCATCCCAATGGCATTAATCTCTTTAGATGCAGAAAAGGCCTTTGATAGGGTGGACTGGAATTTCTTGTGGGCAACACTAGAGGTAATGGGCTTCCCCAATGACTTTATTAAATGGATTCAAGCTTTATATTCCTCCCCCTGGCTAGGATACATTGTAATGGAGTACTCTCTGACATTTTCCCTCTTTTCTCAGGTACGTGGCAAGGGTGTCCGCTCTCTCCTTTCCTCTTCAACTTATATCTCGAACCCCTTATTAGGTGTTTGAAATCCTCTCCTTTACTCATAGGCATACCTATAGGTGATAGGCACCTTTGCTTTCGGTCTATGCAGATGATATATTGCTTCATCTTTCAGACCCAGTCTCTCCTCTAACAGAAGCGCTGGATATCATTGATATTTTTGGGAAATTTTCAAACTATAAACTCAATATCAGTGAAACTGAAATTTTCCCCCTTATTTATTTATTTATTTATTTGCTTTTGTTTACCGGGTAAGTCACACTAGACATCCATGTGCCCATTTTCAGGTGCGACCCGGGAGAGTTACAGACTTGAATTTTACAGGTACAGTGACTAATACAACTTTTACATACAGTGAAGTGACTACTACAGCTTCTACATACAATGGAGTGACTAATACAGTTTAGACATACAGTGAAGTATCAGAATACATAGAGGAATGACAGTAAGTAGAAAAAACAACATGTGAGCCCAGGGGTGGTTACAGGTGGCACGGGGGAATTAAGAGCAAGGCCATACATAGGCAGTGAGTGAGTCAGGTTTACATGCAATGGGAGTGCAGACAAAACCAGTAAGGTAACCCAACTTGTCATTGCTTGACCAGGTTGTCAGGAGAGTAAGTGCGGGGGTCCCAGAGGGCGCAGAGGCCCCCCATGCCAGCCTAGTGTGAGATGAGGCTACGAGGTGCAAGGGCAATTGGAGGGACCCTTCAGGAAGTTCCAAAGGGAAGTTTTAAATCCAGTGTGGGAGGGAGTGGTTCGTGTAGTGGCTGGGAATGAATTCCATAGTTTTGAGGCGTAGCTGGTGAAGGCCCGATCACCCACAAGGGAGCGTGTCCTAGGAACTGGGCGGGAGAGAGCCGCCCTTTCACCTAACATATAGCTCAGCCTTTAGCAAATTTAGTATGAAATGGACCCCCCGGTCTATTAAATAGTTAGGTATCTACATTACTTTCGACCTATCCTTATCATGTAAGCTTAATCTGGAGGACTTATGGCACAATATTCAGCAGGACCTAGCAAGATGGAAAAATCTCCCACTCTCGTTATGGGACAGAATTAACACTGTCAAGATGAATGTCCTGCCCAGATTGTTTTACCCGTTAAAGATGCTCGATGTATGGTTACCTTTATCTTTCTTTCAACGTATTCACTCCGATGATAACTCCTTTATTTGGCGGGACAAAGCAATCAGAAGATCTTATCTTAAATTGTCCCTATCCAAGGAGCTAGGAGGTTTGCGTCTCCCTAGTTTCCTACTTTATTACTGGGCTTGTCACCTGTATAAATGTGGGAAGTGGCTGTCCTTACCTGAACTCCTTACTCACCATGACTACGTCCCAATATGGTTGCAAATCAAATCAGACATGTTTGCTTCTCATAAACTAGCCCAAACTTCACTCTTTTACACGCCAATAAAGAACATACCAAAAGCTTTGCAGTCTCTTCCTATTGGTGTCTCATTAAGAGTTCTATCTCAATTGTTTAGTTGTTGTAAGTTATCTCCAAACTCTGATTTTTCTCAGCCAATTTATGCTAACTTGAATCTCAAAATAGGAGGTGCTCCCATAACTGGAAGCTGGTTACCAATTTCTTCTGAACATACTGTTGCCAATTTCTATTCACAGGATTCTATCCTGACCACAGAAGAGATTTTAGCCAAATTTGACTTAGTGCCACCGGCAGTCTTTAAAATTCTTCAGCTTAAGCACACTCTAGTCAAAACATTTGGGAAAGAACCCAAACCCTCCTACATTGGTCCATTTCTTCAGCAAATTACCATCTCAGCTAGCAAACTGCATGGCATCTCTACTTTGTATAAATTGCTTCTTACATACCCGCAGCCTCCTTCGGCAGCCAGGTCTAAGATCTGGCGAGCTTTCTTTCCTGATGAAGATATTAATTGGCAATGTATATGGAAAGATTTATGTATATATCACTCAAGACCATTATAGAATAACACAATATTGTATTTTAAAGAACCTGTATTATACTCCTATTAAACTGGCTCAAATGAAGCACCTCCCTTCTAGCATGTGCTCTAGATGCAACAAAGAGGAAGGTTCGCTCCTACATATTTTGTGGTCATGTGAAAAAATATCTCCCTTGTGTAAACAAATTGAATCAACTTTAGATCCATTGTTGTGGCTGCAGGGCCTCTTCTCCCCCACCATATGTATTCTGGGAGATTATTCCAGAATCCCGGTGAAGGAGAGAAGATTCCGCATGGCTCTAATTTCAATGGTGGTCAAAAAACTAGTGCTCAGACACTGGATGGATCAAGCTCCTATTTCTTATACAGAATGGCTGCATGAAATATCCTTTGCGCTCTGAGCTGAGCACTTAATTGCGAGCGTGCGCCAGCATCAATCATCTTTTAATAACAAATGGGGGAAATTATATGCCCTCTACTTGACTTGACAGGGCGGCTTGGATGGTTCATGAGCCTCTCTTTCTTATTCTTTCTTCTTGCTTTTCCCTTTTTTTTTTTTTGCTTGGGGTCCCCTATTGTTTTTGCTTGGCCACTCCTTGTTTTCCTCTTATTATATATATTTGTTTTTCATTCTGGTCCTCATCGTACTGCTACAACAGGTTAGGGATAAGTGCACCATGGAGTGGGGGGGTAGAAGGTTTGGTTTGTTAAAGGTAGTTTTAGTTGTTATTTTCTTCGAATGTTTTATTCTTCTTATTAATCATTTCCCTTTCAATATATGTCACTTGTAGATTTTTGTGTATGCCTTGTTCTGTTACCTTGTATTTTTCGTTATAATTAATAAAGCATGTTTAATAAAAAAAAAAATTAACCAACCAGCTGACTTCCCCTGTTGTCAGAGAGAAGGTTGAGGAGCAAGCAGCTGGTGAAACGCTAACAGTCACCGAACCCCCGGATGTTCTAGATGGGCAAAAATGTCTTGCTGCCTTGGCGTCACTCTGACATGCCAAATGGTTCCAGGCTAGGCCTAATGGGCTAAAGTCATGTGTCACTGTCATAAGGATTCTGAGAGATCTCTGCACTACAGTTTCAACCTGGGAGCCACTTAAAGGATGGACCCTGGAACTAATTTGTGAGAAGGCTATTGGAACAGCCAACAGATCAATGGGAGCTGGAGAAGCCCTTAGAAGGGTCTCAGAATGCACTGCTTCAGGAATTCTCATGCCAGATGGCACAGGTATCTGTGATCCCTGTGAAAAGGAATTCATTGATGCCATTGGCCATCTAGACCAACAACAAAGAGAGGATATCACTCAAAGTGCTCAGCATGCTTTGCCTCTGGCTGCTTTTGATTTAATTCACAAAGTACTCACTATGGACCCTTTGCCTAACAAAATGCTCAGGAGACCGAAAAATGAACATGAAATTGATCATAATGTCCAAATTCCACACAGCACAACTTATGTGGTCAAACCCATGAAATGGACTACAGAGGAAGACTCTGATAAGAAATCCCCCAAACAAGAAGAAAATGGGGGCAGCTTCCAAAAAAGAGGAGAAGATGGATTCATCTCAATCAATGAATGCTCTGATGAAGCTTAATTAGCTACATCCTGGCCTGCAGTACAAACTGATAAGTCAGACTGGGCCAGTCCATGCTCCAGAGTTCACGATGGGGGTGGAGATTGAAGGGAAATCTTATGAGGCTTCAGGAATGTCCAAAAAGACAGTAAAACTTCATGTGGCCATTAAAGTGCTGGAGGACGTGGGCCAACCAACAGGCATGAAGAATGAAGATGAGGAGAGCAAACCAAAACAAAAACCTGCAGTTCAAAGACCTGCATCACCTCCTGTTGTGGAGCCTGCACAGACAGAGGCTCCAAAACCACAGGGTCCAATTCTCATAAAACATGGCAAAAATCCTGTGTTGGAGCTGAATGAAAAGAGACAAGGGCTAAATTATGAATTATTGGCTGAAACTGGTGGTAGTCATGACAAGCTCTTTGTCATGGAGGTTGAAATTATTGGGCAGAAGTTCACAGGTGCATATGCTGCCTTGGCAGCACTGGAAAAGCTCTACCCTCATGATGATATAGCACCTGATGAGCCCAAAAAGAAGAAGATGCCCCTATGATGGGAAGAGCTGCAAAATTTAAGCCCAAGCCAGGCTTCGGAATCGGACCACCTATTCACAACAAAATGCCCACCCCCTGAGGCAGGGGGCGAGGTGGAAGAAGTTGTGGCAGGGGAAGAGGATTCAATGCAGGCAGCAATGCCGGATACATGAACGCAGGAGGAGGATATGGAAGTTACGGTTATGGAGCTTCAGCAATATCTGGATACAGTAAATACTACAGTGGTGGAGATTCTAGGAGTGGTGGTGATTCTTCTGCTGGTTAAGGCAGTGGTGGTGATGGTGATGATGGCTCTTCTGGTGGATATGGAGGTGGATATGGCAGTGATCTTACTGGTGGCTACAGCTGCAGTGGACATGGTGGTGCTGGCTCTTCTGGGGGCTATGATGGTGGATGTGGTGCTGCTGGCTCTACTGATGGCTATGGCAGTCCTGGGAGTGCTGCTAGTTCTACTGGGGGCTACAGCAGTCATGGGAGTGCTGCTGGTTTTACTGGGGCTATGCTGGCCGTGGCGGTGCTGCTCGTTCTGCTGGTGGATATGGCAATTGCAGCAGTGCTGCTGGATCTGCTGGTAGATATGGCGGCAGCAGTTGTAGAGCTGCTGCTGGCTCTACTTGTGCATACCATGGCTGTGGCTATGGTAGTAGTGCTGGTACAGGTGCTAGCTCTTCTCTAGGCTATAATTTGTCCTACTACCAAAATGAAAATTACAGTGCACCTCCACCAGCAGCACTTAACAAGTTTCCAGAGAAGAAGTGACATGGTGGTCAGACACAGTCCTACAGCACAGTATACCCATCGAACAAAGCCAGTCTTCATATGATCAGAGCCAGTATAGTGGCAGCAGCTATGGGCAGCAGTCCCAACCGAAGCAGAAGAAGTACAATCAGGGTGGTGCTGCTTCTGGCGGTGGAGGTGATGAGAGCAGTAGCAGCGGCTACTCATCCTATTCCAGCAACTACAGCTGTTATGGAGGGGAGACTGAGGGATCAGACTACAAGTATGATAAATATGGAGGAAACACTTATGGCTCTTGAGGATCCTCCTACTCCAACACATAGAGTGGTGGTGGTGGTGGATCAGGATTGACATATCAAGGGTACTCCTCTCATTCCAGCTACAACTCTCTGGAAAACCAAGGTTATGGCCCCCCCTCAGCCTGCACTGGGTGGATATGGATGTGGCGAGCAGTGCAACTATCAGTACAGATGAACCCAAATCCTATTCTGCTATGGATGTGAATTATTTTTCTTTTTAAATGCTTTGCTTACTACACTTTCCCTGTGCAGATTGAGTTTCATGTGCTCAGTGAACACATTGACCTTACAGTTTTTATGTTGCAGTGCTTGTTTTTGTGATACCATATCTTATGTGTAGTATAGTGTTGCAGACCCTGTAATGGTTGCATCCCTGTATAAAGAGGGTTGCCCAAGTGAAGGGGCAGACCACATTGTCTTAAGGCCCAGACAGGCGTTAGTGGAAGCTCGGGGGGGAGAGAGGAGGTGGGGGTCAGGAGGAGGGATAGAAGAGAAGATGAGGTCACAGAAAAGGTGGATGGGGGAGGATCTTAGTGAGGTCACAAAGAAGGGGAGTGGTGGGAATGGTGTGTTGGCAGCTAAGGATTGGTAGAAGTGAACAAGGGGCTGGGCCAGAATGGGGCCTGATAAGGGGCTGCACAAGGGCAGGAGCTCATAAATTGCTCCAAAGAAATTGCATCACCCAGCGGCTAAGTGCAGGTACAACTGGGAAAAGGGCTCTGGGGGACAGGACCAAGGGTACCAGCAGTCCTTTCGGGCCTAACTAGGGGACATTTCGGGGTCAGCAGTGGGGAGGGAAACAGAGGACAGTCAAACAGGGGGGTAGGGGACACCCTCAACCAGACCTGACATAAGGATAACTGAGAGTTCGAGGGGCAGTTTTAAATTGGCGCAGATGCTTATTAGGGCAGCCGCAATTCAAAAGGGGTTGGAGGGCTACCCCGACCAGGTGGCAGTCAGGGAGTTAGGGACAGGTTTTTGAACAGGGTTTAATTTAAAGTTTAGGGGGGTTAGGAAGAGGACAAGGGCAAAGAACCTCAAGTCCAAGGAAGGAAAAAGTGCACTGCTGTCATGCTTAATCCAGAAGGAGGTAATAGCGGAGCGGTTGGAAGGCCCATTTGAATCACCCCCTCTGCCAAACTTATGGGTATCCCCACTGGGACTGATTCCCAAAAAACAGCCAGGGGAGTATAGGGTGATACACCACCTCTCGTATCCGGAAGGGGACTCAATTAATGATGCCATAGGGGAGGAAGACAGCCGGGTATCCTACGCCATGTTGGAGGAGGCAGTGTGGCCCCATTAGGAGCAAGCAGTAGGCGTGGCTGGCCAAGACGGACATAGAATCTGCATTGCGGTTACTACCAGCAAGACCGGCAGATTGGGGTCTGCTAGGCTTCCAGGTGGATGGGTTATATTACTTCAACAAGGCTATGCCAATGGGATGCTCGATAGCATGCACCACATTTGAGATGTTTAGCACCTGGCTGCAATGGTTGTTCCAGACGAGGTTTGGATACTGGACAGTGGTGCATTACCGAGATGATTTTTTGTTCATAGGGGAAGGGAGGAAGGATACAGAGGGGATGTTGCAGGATTTCAAGGTATTATGCCAGGAATTGGGGGTGCCGCTAGTGGACGACAAAACTGAAGGGCCACTCCAGACGATAGAGTTCCTGGGTTTGGAGCTGGACATGGTGCAAGAGCTTTACCGGCTACCACAACAGAAGGTCCAAAAACTGCAAGGTCTGTTGAGGCAGGTAGGGGGAAAGAGATGGGTACAGCTCCAGCAGGCACAGCAACTAATGGGGCATTTGAACTTTGCATGTAGAGCCATTGTGCTGGGGCGCACGTTTACACGGCGCCTAGCCTGGGCAATGTGAGGGGCAAAACAGCCCCACCATTGGTTAGACCTCAATAAAGGGACTAGAGAGGACATGGCAGTGTGAGAGCATTTCCTGCAGGCATATAATGGGCAGACATTCTGGCAAGATGATTGGCTGTACAACACAGACCTCCAGCTGTATACGGACACAGCCGGCAGGGTAGGAATGGGGGTTACCTCCAGGGAAAATGGTTCGTGGAACTGTGGCCTGAAGAATGCGTCAAAAAGGAAAGTGATGAAGGACATCACATTCCTAGAAATATTTCCCATCTGGGTGGCAATGGTAGTTTGGGGTGGGGAGCTCAGGAACAGGCAGATCACATTTTGGAGTGATAATTAGGCTGTTGTGGAGGTTCTAAACAAAAAACGGACTAGGTCAGAGAGAGTAATGTGGGTGTTAGGGAGGATGGTGTGTTTAGGTCTGACCTTGAATTTGTCATTCAGGGGCAGGCACATTGATGGTGTAGACAATGTGATAGCTGATTGCCTCTCCCACTTGCAGATGGACAAATTCCGGACCGTTGCACATGGAGCAGAGGTCAGGGGGACCGCCATCCCGACATATGCATGGACGACTGGATTGGGTGAGCCAAAGTATTGTTCCAGAACTCCTGGGCCCCAAGGACCCTTAGAGCTTATGAAACCTCATGGAGGGCATTTCAAAACTTTCTGGAACAATACGATGAAGAGATAAGTGGGGCAGTAATACAGGAGCAGGTGGCCAGATTCATAATGGGGAGCTGGCAACAGGACATGGCACAGGCCACTATGGGGGTCCACCTGGTCGCCATAGGGCAAATATGTACCTTGAAAGGGTGGGAGGGCCCCATGAAGAGCAACCTGATTTGCAGAATGATGCAGGGTTGGGCCTGGGGGGCAGACAAGAACCAGAACACCAGGAAACCAATAGGGGAGAGCCTATCGGCAAGACTGGGGGTGTACTACACCACATAACTAGCTCAAGGAGTGAGGCAGTGTTATTTCAAGCCCTGTATAGGACTATGTATGGCAGGGCTTTCAGGCTAAGTGAGGTAGTTGGCCACAGCAGGAAGACAGAGGGAAGAGGGCTACAATGGGAGGACATAGAATGGGGCACAGACGCAGTGGCATTACGGGTGAGACTATCAAAGACAGACCAACAGGGACAGGGCAACAGAGTATGGCTGTTGAGGCATATCAGTGCAGCCATTTGTCCTGTGGGGGCCTTGCACGTATACGTGGCTGGGCAGCCTACTGGGGGTTGCTTCTCCTTGTTCATACGTGGGAATGGGAAGCCAGTCACCAGATATCAGGTAACGGCGGTGCTGCGTGAGGACCTCAGATTTTTGGGCGAACCAGTGGAAGGTTACTCTTCACATTCTTTTAGGATCGGTGCAGCCTCAGTGACACCTGTGCAGGGGAACACAGCAGGGGCAATCAGGCAAAAGGGAAGGTGGAGGTCTGAATGTTATAGGAAATACATAAGCAAGATTCTGCACAACATTGTCCTTTTGTCTCCATAGCAGGTATGAATGATATGGGGGATGGTTGTGGAGGGGAGGGGGAGGAGGAACTGGGCATCACTAATACAATATGTTTCTTGTACACAGGCAAACCCAAGAGGCTAGAGACATGGATTTGTGGTCATTTGTTTATCCACTGGGCGGTGAAATGGGCAGCAAGGAGACAAGGGGGCAAACAGCTGTACCTGAATAGTGATATCATCCGGTTAAGATGGAAAGGTCAGAGGGGGATGAAGTGGGTGCAGCTATTGCCAGAACTGAGGGAAGTCAGGAAGGTCCACGGGAGGTCAGACTTCATCATCATACATCTGGGTGGCAATGACCTTGGGACACGGCCATGGCTGGACATATTTTACCACATAAAAGAGGATGTGCAGTCAATTAAACAAAGGTGGCCTGAAGTGACACTGGCCTGATCAGACATCACACCAAGAAGTGTGTGGCACAGGGAGGAGAGACATAAGGGCATGGACAGGGCCAGGAAGTGGATGAACGTGTGGGTAGGCAGGTTATCTGAGGCCCTGGGGGGACTCATAATTCACCATACTATTCAGAAACAGATAGATGAATATTTCCAAGGAGATGGGGTACATCTCTCGGACCTTGGGCTGGCCCTATTTAACCAAGAAATGGCAAAAGCCGTCAAGGTGTGGATGAGGCAAAGGGTTTTGGCAGGGAGAGTACAGAGATAAAAAACAAGCATTTGTCAATGCCGAACGTTCGCTTGCAGGTATTTGCAGTGGTGTTTGGCACGTATGGTGCTTTACCCTAATGCCCTGTGCGATTGCTGGTATTTGCACAATAAATTTTCAGCATGACCTTTTTGTTACCCCCATTGTGCGCTACATAGGCGGAAACACGCTTTGGGCAGGATGAAAATGACAGCTGTAATGCTCATAAGGAAGTGTGGTAAAATGGCAATGTTGAAAATCTGGAGTGAAATATTGAAAATTTGAAACTCACGAGCGTGCGGAAGCTGTGCAACGCACGCAGAAAACAGTCATTGTTAGGAATTTTTCAGCAAATTTTCAACATTGGCATTTTAAAACCTCTGCTAATGAACAGTGTCACTGTGATTTTCTTACTGTGTCCCATACATTGATTTCGCACACCGACTGTGCCATTGTGCACTACATGGGCGGAAACACGTTTTGGGCAAGATGTGAAAAATGACAGCTGTACTGCTCATAAGGAGGTGTGGTAAAATGGCAATGTTGAAAATCTGGAGTGAAAATATTGAAAATTCGCAAACTTACAAGTCGTAGGAACTGCACAACGCATCAGAAAACAGTTATTTTTAGGAATTTGTTCACCAAATTTTCAACATAGCCATTTCTTAAGATCTCTGCTCATGAACAGTGACACTGTGATTTTCTTAATGTGTCCCATACATTGAGTTCCACACCGACTCTATTCATTGCGTTACATGGGTGAAAACATGTTTTGGGCAGGATGTGAAAAATGACAGCTGTACTGCTCATGAGGAGGTGTGGTAAATGGCAATGTTGAAAATCTGGAGTGAAAATATTAAAATTAAACTTACAAGCGCGTAGGAACTGCACAAAAACTAACTAAAACAGTCATTGTTAGAATTTTTCACCAAATTTTCAACATTACCATTTTAAAACCTCTGCTCATGAACAGTGTCACTGTGATTTTCTTAATGTGTCACACACATGAGTTCGCACAACGACTGTGCCATTGTATGCGATACATGGGCGGAAACACGCTTTTGGGTAGGATGTAAAATGACAGCTGTACTGCCCATGAGGAGGTAGGTAAATGCCAATGTTGAAAATCTGGAGTGGAAATATTGAAAATTAAGAACCCACGAAAGTGTACATAGGAGCTGCGAATGAACACCGTAAAACAGTCATTTTTAAGAATGTTTTCACCAAATTTTCAACATTGCCATTTTAAGACCTCTGCTCATGAACAGTGACACTGTGATTTTCTTAATGTGTCCCATAGATTGAGTTCACACACCGACTGTGCCATTGTGCGCTACTTGGGCGGAAACATGTTTTGGGCAGGATGTGAAAAATGACAGCTGTACTGCTCATGAGGAGGTGTGGTAAAATGGCAATGTTGAAAATCTGGAGTGAAAATATTGAAAATTCACAAACTTACGAGCATGCGTAGGAACTGCGCAACGCAGACTCGTAAAACAGTCATTTTTAGGAATTTTTTCACCAAATTTTCAAAATAGCCATTTTAAGACCTCTGCTAATGAACAGTGTCACCATGAATTTCTTAATGCATCCCATACATTGATTTTGCACACCGACTGCGCCATTGTGCGCTACATTGGCGGAAACACATTTTGGGCAGGATGTGAAAAATGACAGATGTACTACTCATAAGGAGGTGTGGTAAAATGGCAATGTTGAAAATCTGGAGGAAAAATATTGAAAATTTGCGAACTTACGAGCCTGCGTAGGAACTGCGCAACGCATGCTCGTAAAACAGTAATATAGCTCCACCAGATTAACATGGGTTGGCCCTTCTCTCATGAATGATGTCACTGTCATGGTGTTATTCAGGCCCAAAGGGTGATTTCGTGCAGTGACTGCGCAGTGACTGTGAAATCACCCTTTGGGCCCCAAATAACGCCATGACAGTGATATCATTCATGAGAAGGGGTCCCAAAAATCCCATGTTGAAAATTTGGTGCAAAATTCCAAAAAATGCCTGAGATATGCAATAAAGTTGAAAAACCCCTATCTAGCCCATTATACAGCTTACCGGCATTTCCTCAGTTCGCGGTCAGCTTTGAAGAGTGCAGACGTGTTCCCGGTCCACCGAAGATCATCGCGCCGAGCTCTGGAGGTAAGTATGGGGTGAAGGGGGTGTGGGGAGGCTGGGTGCACAGTGGGTGGGTGCGGGTTGTAGGAGGGGGACTGGGAGATTGCCGCCGTGGGACCGTTTTTGGTTTATAGATAAAAAAAAAAAAGACTACATGGGACATTTGCCACGCTGGGGTGGGCTCCCAGCGTGGCAGAAAAGCAGGGGGAGCAGTGGAGCCGGCAGGGATTGGGCACACCCATCGCAAACAACGCGGGACATTTGCCACGCTTAGGGTGTGCTCCCAGCGTGGCACCAAAGATTTGGGGCGCGGACACGGGAAGGGTGATCGCTGGGCTTGTATGACAGCAGTGGTTTTTGAAGCGAAGACCACCGCTGTCATACACTGCCTCCCACACCCATTGGTGCAGGACCGCCACGCCTGCTCAATGGAGCAGTGGATTGAAGGAGAGGCACACCTCCAAAGTGTGCTACTCTCCCAAACTGTTCCTTGCGCATGCACGCAAGCGAACGTAAAAAGGGGGGGGCGAAAAAGGGGGAAGTCCACCATCCATTGCAAGTTGGAGATGGACTAATGGAAAAAGGGGGAGTAGGACAGAAAGAAAAGGAGGAGTTTAAAAGGAGAAACATGAAAAATGACACAGGGTGACAAGATAGAAGCAGGGGCATGGTCTGTACGCTCGTACCCCTTGACAACAAAAGAGGAAGCGACTGGGCCCCCCATGATGTACATCCGGGGGCAGAAGGAAAGAAGGAAAGAATGAGATGGAAGAATTGAACAAGAATGTGATGTATATGATGTATATGTATATGTATTATGAATATGATTTGAAATATGTATAAAAGGACAATGAGAGTGATCAGTTATTGTAAATGTGGAAATTGGAATATCAGTAAACTAATTGCCTAACTGAGCAGCCACACACAATCTTGTTTGGTGTCTTTATTGGAGGGGATCTGGGGACAATTCCATATTTTGCTTTATTTTTTATTTTATTTTGTTTTTTCGACACAAATATGTACTTAACAGGGGGGTTGTGGTAATGTTTAATGAATATTTGGACATGTCTGGAAGACAGAATGAAAGTCTTCAAGAAACAGTATCCTTTTTTGTTTGTTTTTGAGAAAAAACTGGTTTCAAAACTGTGTCTCAACTTCAAATACCTGTTTGTATATGTTCAGCATTATCAGAAAAGGAATAGGTGACATACTTTTTCTTGAAGGAATCTGCTGTTCTCAAAGATAAAATTGATTTTTTTATGAGGCTGAACTAGAACAATTAGAACAGTCTCTTATATTTTAATGCTTTAGTATGTTTTGTTTTTATAGCGTGAAATGTCAGTGCAGGTGGAGATTGTTTTATTGTTATTGGATCATTTTCCGACAGTCAGTCTGCCAATGAAGTTAAATGTGAACAAATAAAGCAAACAGACATGTAAAAAAAATGAGAAATTCCTTTACCTCCAGGCACTTGACATTTCATTGACTACTTATTTTAAACAGTAAAGGTTGACATTATGACACCTGCAGCAAAAAGTTTAACAATTTAAAACCCAGGTCCTCAATCCTTTTCTTTGTTTGTTGATTTACTTCTGCGGTAAGCACACTGGAAACAAGTTCCATCTTCAGGTGTGACCCAGAAAAACACATAGGCCCAGATATTCAAAAGGGTTGAACAACCCACCGATGCGCCCCGGTGCGATATTTAAAAGGGAAAAGTGCGCCGCACAAATTCTGATGCGCCGGGGAGCATCAGTAATGTACAGAGCACAGTGGGGGCGTGCATGCATAAACTGCACAGCCCGATATTCAGCCCGGGTTGCAGAGAGTTATGCAGGCGCAACCCTACCTGCACCTGCACAAAGTTATGCCTAAAAAAAAGGAACAAGTCAAGGGCCACCCACAGGTGAGCTGCCACATTGCAGGGCAGAACACAGCAGCTGCCACCTGTGGGTGGCCATCACCTGTTCCCCGCCACACCTGGCAGCACCCCCATGCCCCGATCGCTGGGCATCAGACATCCCCTGAAGTCCAATATCCCTGGTGGTCCAGTGGACGTGATTAGCCCGACGCGGGCATAACTGTATCCCCCAAAGTCCAATATCCCTGGTGGTCCAGTGGACGCATGGAGCCTATTACAGGCAGCATTCCTCACCCCCCAGTCCGAAATCCCTGGTGATCTAGTGGATCCCCACCCCACCCACCCACTGAGCCCCACCACCGCTTCCCCTGCGATTGGGCTCCGTGTGGTCCACTCGACCACCAGGGATATTGGACTTTGAGAGGATACTGATACCAGCGATCGGGCTAATCACGGTCACTGGAAGACCAGGATATTGAACTTCGAGAGATCTGAGTCACCAGCGATCGAACTATCGGGACCTGATTATGCCCATGATCGGGCTAATCGGGGACAGATATGCCCATGATCAGGCTAATCGCAGTCCACTGGACCACCAGGGATAGGAGACGTTCTTTGTCCCTTACGGGACGTTCTGCGATAGTCGGTCCCCGACGACTGCTGCCTGGCAGGGCGTCTGGCGCAAGTCATCGGGGATCGGCGCACCTGCATACTAATGGCATGCAAATGGAGCTGTAATCAGATGCAAATGGCCCCCCGTGTGCCTTGCATAAATTATGGCTCCATTTGCATGTCACCCTTTGAATATTGCAGGTGCTGTGCATGGCGCAATGGCACTTGCGCCACCGCATCTCAATGCTCCTCTGACCACTTGCGCTGGCGCGGTTCCACTGTGCCATGCACAGTGGGGTAGCCAGGGGGCGATATTCAAAGCAGTTGCGCCATAGTGCAACTCTGTTGAATGTCACCCTGGCCACACCACTGCGCAACAAATTTGAGCGGCACACAGGCTTGTGCCACAGAATGGCGCAGTTTGAATATCTGGGCCATAGTACAAAAAAAATCACACTACAACACAATACAGTACAATACACATTGCATACACACTTTTAATTCTCATATTAACTGAACTTGTACTGCTTAATGATCAAGAATTTGAGAAGTGTAGATGGAGATGTAATGATTTATGTTGGTACCATTTCAGTAAACTATTATTTAGTAGCTCAATTTAGTTTCCAGCTAACATGATCTATCCAAATGACTGCAATTTGGAGCAAGCTTAACTTACAGATATTCCTAAGTGAAATAATGAGTGGCGAAAAACTTTTCATAATACACACAGACAGGTGTAGCCTTTATAGCCACATGTTTGTTTCTGATCCCCCCTCTATTAAATACATTGGTACCAGGTCATAACAGCGCACCAAGAAGATCACTGCAAGAAACACACTGTATAAAGCACAAAGGGATTTAGAACGACAGGGGTATAATAACGGTAGGGAATTACTGCTACCCCTGGTACTCTGTGGGTTTCCTGGGAGGGCTGAAGTAGCCATGTGCTGGGTGGCTTACCAAGCTGCTCCCATGGTGGAGTGGTTACGGCACCAGCACATGACATGATAAGACGTCTGGGATTGTGGTTCAGTTCCTGCCAGGTCTCCTTCCTGCTACTACTTTTTTTATGCATGGAGATAAGGGCTCTTCCCCCTCCTGACATTCTCCCTATCCCCAAAGTCCACGACCCGCTGGAGTTGATTTTTTTAAGTCCGGCAGTGTGGGTGGCAAAGCCCCCCACAAAAACAGAGATGTTCCATTGGTTATGGTGGGGCTGCGCACTTTCTGTTGGGTCGCTTTTGTACCTGACATTGTTTGGGCAGCTGCTGTTTTGTTTGCCGCATTTAGTGCTGTGCATTTTTTGTTTGCAGCAATATAACCCCATGCCACTACATCCAGATACTGATGGGGTCCCTCTCACCTCAGTGTTGACAGATGTTCTGATGCACTGTTGATTTAAACCTGGACTGAAACGTGGCCATTAATTTCATGGGTGAGGAGCTACTGAAGCTTATCTTTGGCAGTTTGTAGTAAAAATTGGATGGCTATTTTTTCCATGCAGAAGTGGGCATGAGCAGCAGCAGCTAGTGCCAGAGCTTGTAGGTAGAGAAAGAGGTTACTTAACAAGCATTTGTCAATGCCGAATGTTTGTTTGCTGGCATTGGCATTGGTAGTGTAGGAGTTAGAGAGATGCATAATAAGAATGGCAGTGAAGTACTGAACTGAAGCCAACCCAGCCACCACCCTGCAGAGATTGACAGGCATTGGGGTGAGTCTTTGGGTGGTCGGGCATAACGGCCATGCCATTTCACCACGCCCTACCTTTCAGACACCGACAAGTGTCACGGTGTGCCTTGGGGTCTTTGGCCCTTATGCTCACCCCATTCCATTAGGAAATATGGTGAGATGGGTGCTGTATAGGAGAATGGGGTAAACCTTGGGGCCAAAGAGTCCAAGGCACACCTCGATGCCTCTCACTGGCTGCAGGGTGTGGAATGGTATGAGTATACAGGCGAGAATCCCAAGCCACACCCCGATGCCTGTCAATCTTTACAGGGTGGGGCATTATGGTCGGAAACCCTAATGTCTCAGGTATTTGTTGGCATTTTCACTCCAAATTTTCAAAATGTTTTTTTTGTGACCCACACCTTAGGAACAGTGGCAATATCATTCCGTTAGCCGAAAGCTGATTTTGCACAGCGATTATGCCATTTGCACCACAGGTGTGAAACATTTCGAACAGGATGTGAAAAATGACAGCTGTACAGTTCATGGGGAGGTGGAAAAAATGGCAAAGTTGAAAATCTGTAGTGAAAATATTAAAAAACTGGTGAAGTCACGAGAGCGTGTAGAAACTGGGCAACGCACACCCATAATGCAATTAGTTTGGGGATGTTTTACAGCAGATTGTCAAAACAGGCATTTTGGAATCTCTGCTCATGAACAGTGTCACTGTGATTTTCTGTCCTGAACAGTGATTTCCCACAGCGACCACACATTTCTGTGTCGGAAGTGTGAAAACACATTTCGACCATGGTGTGAAAAATGACAGCTGTACTGTTCATTAGGAAGTGTGAAAAAATGCCAGTGCTGAAAATCTGGACTGAAAATATTAGAAATCCATGAACGTACGAGGGTGATGGAAACTGCGCAATGGTCACTCGTTACACAGTCATTTTATGGACGTTTTTCACCAGATTTTTAACATAGCCATTGTAACACCTCTGCTCATAACCAGTGTCACTGTGATTTTCTTAATCTGTCCAGAACATTGATTTCACACACTGACTGAACCATTGTGCGCTACATGCGTGGAAACACGTTTTGGGCAAGATGTGAAAAATTACTGCTGTACTGCTCATATGGAGGTGTGGTAATATGGCAATGTTGAAAATCTGGAGTGAAAATAGTGAAAATTCACGAACGTAAGGGCGTGCATAGGAACAGTGCAACACATGCTCGTAAAACAGTCATTTTGGGGAATTTTTTCACCAAATTTTTAACATAGCCATTTTAACATTTCTTCTCATGAACTGTGTCATTGTGATTTTCTTAATGTGTCCCGAACATTGATTTCGCACACCGACTGTGCCATTGTGCGCTACATGCATGGAAACACATTTTGGGTGAAATGTGAAAAACGACAGCTAAACTGCTCATAAGGAGATGTGGTAAAATAACAATGTTGAAAATCTGGAGTGAAAATACTGAAAATTCACGAACATACAAGCGTGCATAGGAACAGCGCAACACATGCTCATAACACAGTCACTTTATGGAGTATCATCACCAAATTTTCAACATAGGCATTTTAGAACCTCTGCTCATGAACAGTGCCACTGTCAGTTTCTTAATCTGTGCGGAACACTGATTTCCCACACCAACCACGCTATTCCACGCTGCAAGTGCAAAAACACATTTGTCCAGGGTGTGAAAAATGACTGCTGTACTGCTTACAAGAAGGTCTGAAAAATTGCCAATGTTGAAAATCTGGGGTGAAACTATTGCAAATTCGCAATGTTAAGAGCATGCATAGCAACTGCGCAATGCACGCTCGTAAAACAGTCATTTTTTTATTTTTCCCATCAAATTTGCAAAAGATGCTTTTTGAGAGCCCACCTCATGAACACTTGCACTGTCTTTTCATTTATCAGTCCTGAAAGGTGATTCCGTGCAGTGACCACAAAATCACCTTTCGGGGCCGATTAATGCCATGACAGTGAAAGAAATCATGAGGAGGGGTCCCAAAAACCCCATGTTGAAAATTTGGTGGCAAAATTCCAAACAATGCCTGAAATATGCATCAAAGTTGAAAAACCCTATTTAGTCAATTATACAGCTTACCAGCATTTCCTCTGTTTGTGGTCAGCTTTGAAGAGGGCAGACATGCTCCGTCCACGAAGATCGTCGCGCTGGACTCTGGAGGTAAGTATGGGGTGAGGAGTGGTGTGGGGAGGCAGGGTGTGCAGTGGGTGGGTGGGTGCGGGTTGCGGGTGGGGGAGTCAGGAGACCACCAAGGGACAGTTTCCTTTTTTACAGGGTAAAAAAAAAAGACTTTTCGGAACCGTTTTTTACAGGGGCATGTGGCACACTGGGGTGGGCTCCCAGCGTGCCACTGGAGTCTTGCTTTTTGGGGGGGACAGCTGTAGCTGACAGGGAATTGAGTACCCCCATCGGCAAACAACTAAAGGGGGGTGAATTCTTTCTGCCGATGGGGATTGGGCACCCGTCGGCAGACAATAAAATGGGAGTCACATTATGCCGATGGGAGTGGGCTCCCCGTTGGCAGATAAACATGGTGGGGAAATTGTTTGTGAACATGGCGGTAAGCCACCGCCATGCTCACAAACAATATTAGGGTTCCTACATCCCACCCTGCAATGACGGGTCGCTCCCTCATTGCAGCAAATGGCTGACACTGCAATGATGAGGTGGCCGCTGATTGCAGTGGCTAATTTCTCACAAGTTGGTGGCAAGGTTCCAAACTACTGTCACCGGCTGTGTCCCCCAAAATTGGTGGACATCACACACGCCCCAAAATGCCGTGCCAGTATTGGCCTCAACAGTGTTGCACCTCCAGAACCTGCTTCGGCACCAAGTTGCCGCAATATGTTTCTTGCACTGCGAGCAAGCAAACATAAAAATGAGAGCAGCTTCAAGGCTTGTGTGTGTGTGTGTGTGTGTGTGTGTGTGTGTGTGTGTATACTACACAGGTGCTCATTTTGCAGTGTGGACATTAATCTGATCTCAATTCAACGACTCTCAAAATCCTTTTTTTGGAGCGCTTCAAAAGTGCAGTTGCTGGTGACTAGCTCCATATAAAACCTTGCAGTGAATGATAAACTTTTTTTCCCTTTTTCATCCAGGACCCTCCACAACTATATAGTTCAAGCTTCAATTTCAGCATTGGCCATTGCTAGCACAGTAATTCAAAGGATTAATTAAAAGATGGACTAGCTATGGATGAGAGTGGCCTGGGTAGCAAGACTTTTTATTGCAAATGATTTCTCAAGGCTAACTACATTTTATCCCCAATTGCCCCTCAAATACTATCCCAGCATTATCTAAAGACTGTCTGTGAGAGTCAAGTGAATGTGCCCTCCCTCCCTCTTTAAATCCCACACAACACTGGTTCAATTCACAGAAACAAGTCAAAACAGTGAATGGGCAGTAACAGAAAAAAGAAAAAGTAAATATTACATAAACACTCCCATAGAGAACAACTGGCAAATGGAATATCCAGCTGGCAATATAATTTTTCACTGCTGGACTGTGGTCATCAGGGAGTCAGGGGAAGTCCATAAAGCTAGTGACACATTACACTGGAGATGCATGCTAGCTGCATCATAGTTCAAGAAAAATATATAACACTTAAAGCCCTATAGTATGCAAGCCAAATGAAAATGAAATAGCCAAAAATGTCCAAGTGGATAAGATGAATAATTAAAAGTACTGAATATAACTCTAGGTATAAATGCTGGTATAATGAGTAGAAAGGTACATACAAACACACGAACATATGACAATGCCAGCAGCTTTAGGCCACAAGGTCTACTGTGTCTGTTCAAAAACGCAGCTCACAGTTCAGACAACTGCTGCTGCGCCCTCTCCTTTCCAACCCTCCTGCCACATTTTCTCTCCCGGAGTTCACCAACCTGGTCAATTCTCTCCCTACTTGCACCTTACCCATGAACATATCCCATCCCTTCAAATGAACAAGGGAGGAAGATGGTCATCAGGCTGGAGGCATCCTTCATTTGAGCTCTTGCAAGCTCGATTCAATTTAACCTCCTACCCATTACTAAATTGTTTTTAGAATGGTTTTGAGTTAAAATCCACGTAGTTAGATAGTTAGGGTGGGTATTGATTTACTTTTTAGTTCAGTAAGTATTTTAGCAATGAGTTTAGGAAACAGAGCTTAGTCAGGGCGTACAGTGATAACGTTGCAGAAGTTAGTATTTTTATTTTAGGGAACCCTCTTCTTTTTCAAGAAGAGCTTCTGTTTAATCTACCATTTCTTTTTTTTATAATTTAAACCTTATTACATTTTTGCAATCATACAATTACAAACTAGTAACGAGAAATACTGAGAAAAATGTGAGGGACAACCAAAGAAACATAAGAAAAAAACATTAATAACCATTTAAAATCCTCCTTACTGAATACCCCACCCTCACCCCGAGCCCAAAAACTACCAACCTTCCCCCCAACCCTCAAACCCCAGAGCACACCTACCTACAGGTAAACAGGACAAGGAAAAAAGGTAACGGGGGGATCAAAATCTAGAGGGGGCCAGGATCCCAAAAGGAGGAGGGGCCATTCCGAACCTGCCTACTCAGTTAGGTAGGTTTATGATGGATAGGAGACTATGGAACTGCTCCCAGCTTTTACAATAGAGGTCAGGGTGATGGTGAAGTCTGGCTATCTGCTTCTCAACTGCCAGAGCTTGCATTATCTCCCCATACCATTCCCGGAATTATGGAATAGTCTCAGCATGCCAATGATGAAGGATGATGACTTTTGCAGCCATTGATATAAGGGCCATATGAGCTTTGCAGTTCCCAAACAATGTGGGTGGAAAATCCCCTACCAAGAAAATCTTAGGGGTAAAGGCATCATCTAAACCTAATAACAGGTCCAATGAGGTCTTGATTTTAGACCACAAAGGAGCCACTTTAGGACATTTGCATAGCATGTGGTAAAGATGGCCTTCTGCTGTTCCACAATGGGTGCAAAGGGAGGGTGGCCTAATGACCCATCTTATATAATTTAGTGGGAGCATAATACAGGTTATGTAATATCCTGAACTGGGTCCACCGAGAATTATCTCTTTAAATAAACTTATATAAGTTACCCCTGCTGGAGTCCATACTTGGGGCAGGACGTTGATAAAATTGAGAGGGTGCAGAGAAGAGCCACAAAAATGGTCCCTTATTTATCCAAACTTGACTACGAGGAAAGATTAAGAGTTACAGGGTTACACTCACTATGCACAAGACGTGCCAGAGGTGACTTTCTCCTATTATACAAAATCCAGAATTCTCAGGAGTTAATGCACCACTGTGGCTTACATTTCTCTACCAGTTGGACTTCCCCACGGTATCATAACAACCAGATATTTGTATCTAAAGCTAAAACAACAAAAAGGTTAAACTACTTTACAGTAAGAACCCCCAAATTGTGGAATCTCCTCCCACAATACTTAGTGGACAGTAGTTCTAATATAGTCTTCAAAAAAGGGCTGGATTGCTGGCTTGAGTTTAACAACTTCAAGGTATAATTATCCCACCAATGTGGTGGGGGACAATCTCGATGGGCAGTAGCCTGCTTTTGTCCTTTGAAACCAAGTAAACCAAGTAAACCCTAGATATGTTCCCAGTGTCCCATATCAAGATGCCATTGAAAAGCCTGATGCCAGTAAAAACCAACACCTGAGAGGGCCTCAGGATCGATGGACTGAAGAGATGCATATAGCCTGGCTACTGAATGAGGTTGAAGCACCAGGTGGATATCTGGGAGAGAGCACCATCCGCTATCCGGGACCAGGGGTCCAAAAAGCAAGGTGAGCCTTTGTGTAAAGCAAATCAACAAAACACAATGAAGGAAAAAAAACACTATGGTTCTCAAAAGAGGTGACAGGGAAGGTTAAGGAGAAAAGGACAACATTGAGGAAACATGAGGCAGTATAGCATAGTGGTTTAAGGCTCTGAGCTGCAAATCTGGTGATATCCAGCAGACCAGACCTGGGTTTGAATCCCACAGCTTCCACTTACATACTGTGTGACCCTGAGCAAATCACTTAACTTCCCTGTGCTCCCAGGATGCACCTGTAAAAAAGCTTTCAGCTTAGTGTGCTACTCCTGGTTAAACAACTAAATAAAAAAAAAATATAAGGAAACACAGAAGGAGCAGGACAGAGAACTTTATCAGTTAAAACAGAAAGAGGCTGGGAAGGCAGTCAGAATAGCAAAGGCCCAAACTGACGAAAGGATAGCCAACTCTTTTAAGAAGGAGGATAAGACCTTTTATGGGTACATTAGGGAGCGAAGAAAGACCAAAGAAGGGATACTGAGGCTTAATAAAGGGGAGGGAATGTGGGTAAAGGATGCAAGTGAAAAAGCAGAGATACTGAACAAATATTTCTGCTCAGTATTCACAAAGGAAGAAGAGGGGGAGGTACCTAAACCAAACAAGAGAAACACTCTGAAGATGGGGGTCGATACCAGTCCATTTACAGCAGAAAGGGTTCTGAAAGAACTAATAAAATTAAAGGTGGACAAAGCAATGGGGCCTGATGGGATTCACCCAAGAATTCTAAAAGAACTGAGGGTAGAACTAGTGACGCCGCTGACTACTCTCTTTAACAAATCATGGGAGGATGGGGTGGTACCTGAGGACTGGAAGAGGGCAGATGTGATTCCTTTTCACAAAAGTGGGAGCAGGACAGAGGCAGGAAACTACAGACCAGTTAGTTTAACTTCGGTGGTAGGGAAAATGATGGAATCACTTCTGAAGGAAAGAATTGTTGAGTACCTAGAGGTCAGTGGGGCACAGGTCCCAAGGCAGCATGGATTCACAATGGGAAGGTCATGTCAGACGAATCTAATAGATTTCTTTGACTGGGTAACCAAAGTAGTAGACCAGGGAGGGGCTGTGGACATTGCCTACCTAGATTTTAGCAAGGCATTTGATACAGTCCCACACAAAAGATTAATACACAAGTTAGCCAGCCTTGGAGTGGGTCCCAAGGTGGTAGCCTGGATAAAAAATTGGCTAGACAACAGGATGCAAAGGGTAGTAGTAAATGGAGTCCCCAGTGAAGAAAGGAGGGTTACTAGTGGGGTACCGCAGGGTTCAGTACTGGGACCAGTCCTTTTTAATGTCTTTATAAGTGACAGTGCAGAGGAACTGGAAGGAAAAGTATGTCTCTTTGCAGATGACACAAAGATCTGCAACAGGATTGATACACAAAATGGAGTGGAAAGGATGAGAAGGGACTTGGCAAGGTTGGAGGAATGGTCAAATGTATGGCAGCTCAGATTCAATGCAAAGAAGTGCAAGATAATGCACCTGGGAAACAAAAACCCAGGGGAAGAGTACACAATGGGGGATGAGATACTGACAACAGTAAAAATGGAAAGGGACCTGGGGGTAATTATATCAGATGACCTAAAGGTGGGCAAGCAAAGTGAGAATGCAGTAAGGAAGGCTGAGGGGATACTGGGATGCATAAGGAGAGGCATCAATAGTAGAAAAGAGGAAGCTGTTATCCCTCTCTACAGACAGTTGGTGAGACCCCATCTGGAGTACTGTGTGCAGTTCTGGAGACCCCATCTCCGCAAAGACATAGACAGAGTGGAGGCTGTCCAGAGGAGGGCAACCAAAATGGTGCAAGGTCTGCACCAGAAGACATACGAAGAAAGGCTAAAGGAACTTAATATGTATACCCACATGAAGAAAGAAGGAGAGAGGGACATAATAGAAACTTTCAAGTACCTCAAGGGAATCAACGAAGTCCAAGAGGGTAGCATCTTTCAGAAAAAGAGATGTGCAAGAACAAGGGGGCACAATTTGAAGATAGAGGGGGGATGGCTCAGAGGTAATGTGAGGAAGTATTTTTTCACAGAGAGGGTTGTGGATGCATCGAACAGCCTCCCTGAGGAGGTTGTGGAGTCAAGAACAGTGGGGGAATTCAAGAACGCATGGGACAGACATAAAGCAGTCCTAGTGGGGGTTAGGAGGAAGTAAGCTGTTGGTTAACTAGGATCTGCAGCTTATCTGTCAGGTAGGAAAATGGGCAGACTAGGTGGGCCAAGCGGTCCTTATCTGCCATCAAATTCTATGTTTCTGTGTTTCTATGTGAGGGCTGCAGTCACTTGCCAGTATTTAAAAGTATGGAATATGGGCATGGAAAAAGATTCTTGTAACCTCTGATGGGAACAAATCCTCCCATTTTTCACAATGGAAGAGACTGAGGTAGTTCCAAATTGGGGACAGAACAGAACTGGAATTGGTCGACCCCCAATCCTAATTCGCCAAAATAGGTTGAGAGAAATAAAGGGACCAGTCCTTCTTAAGAAACTGCTCCAGCTGCATCCTAGCCTTGATAGACCAAGAGAAAGGAGGAGTCTTCAAAGAGGCTGGAAGACTATTGTATTTAATATATAGGAGACTGTCACAGGACACACCGGCTGCCCAGCACAGCCCTGATTCAATGTGAAGCCAGAGTGGGGAATAACCCCTGCTCTCTGGGGTGGAGCCCCAGTGCAGGAATTTAGCAGCATGGAGGCCAGATAATAAAGGTAAAAATGGGGGAGGTGCAAACCGCCCTTTGCCCAGGTGCAGTAGGTTTATGGTAAGCATGATGAACCACACCCTCCTTCCAGAGGAAGCAGTTAAGTAGGCTTTGCAGAGAACAGAACCAGACCTTTGAGAAATAGGTTCCCAACATACTCAACGGATATAATAAACTGGGAAGGATATTCATCTTAAGGATATTGAAAAGACCCCAGAACGTCATAGAGAGGGAAGACCATCTGGACAAATCTGCTTTAATATTCCAAAGAAGGGGTGAATAATTTAGAGAAACTAGATCTGGAAGGTGATGGGGTAGGAAAATTCCTAGATATTTAATAGCCTCAGGTTCCCAAGATAGTCCTAAATCTAAAATATCCTGTTTTAGCATGAGGGCAGTGAGAGGCATGATCTGAATTTTTTCAAGATTTAACTGGTAGCCCACAAGCTTGGAAAATGACTTAATCTCAGCTAGTGCAGCTGGAATGGGGTGACTGGGTCAGAAACATGGAAGAGCAAATCATCTGTGAAAACAGAACATTCATATTGTTTAATCCCTACTGAAATGCCTTGAATAGCAGGAGAGAGCTGTAAGTGTCGGAGAAGGGGCTTGAGGTAAAGATTAAACAGGAGAGGAGAAAGGGGACAGCCCTGTCTTGTGCCCCTCTCTAAAGGAAAGGTGACAGAAGACAGACCATTACAATGAATTCTAGCTGAGGGACTGGTATATCACACACACAGCCAGGTACAAAAATTAAGAGGAATCCTAAACTTGTGCAAGACCTCAGATAGGAATGGCCAGGACACTAGGTCAAAAGCCTTCTCTGCGTCCAGAGAAACCAGGGCCACCAGGGACCTACTCTCTCTCCAGACGCAGAGATAAGATGGAGCACCTTTCTTACATAGTCACTAGAGTGGCGCCCTTCCATGAAACCCACTTACTTCAGTGAGATGAGTGAATCTGAGAGAGATTTCAATCTATTGGCCATTACTTTGGCTAAAATCTTTGCATCTAAGTTCAAAAGTTAAATAGGCCAGTAACTAGCTTGCAGGAGCTCATCTTCTCCTGGCTTTCAGAGGAGGGTTATCCAGGCCTGGGTAAAGCAATAGTCCTGGAGGCTATGCATCAAAAAAGAATTAAATAGCCGGGTAAGAAAGGGTGCCAAGCCCTCCTATAAAGCCTTATAAAAATGATTACAAAAGCCATTCAGGCAGGTGTTTCATCAGAGGGAAGTTGTTTAATGATAGCTAAAACCTTATCTAGTTGGATAGGTTCCCCCAAGAAATCTCGCTGTGAAGGCGAAAGACAAGGGAGGGGGACTTCATTTGAATACTCCAGGATTGCTGTACATTCCCGGGGTGTTGGAGCCTTGTAGAGGCTCTTATAGAAAACCCCAAAGGCCTCCATGATGTCCCAAGGCTGAGTAAACAGTTCCTCACCCGGGTTTAGTCTGAGGCAAAGAGCAATCTTTGGTTCATCCAACTGTCTCAATCCCCATGCCAGGAGCTTGCCAGCCTTCTCCCCAGATTCCAGATATTGGTATTTGGTGCACAGGAGAGTTAATTTGGCCTTTTCAGCCATAAGTTCTGCTTATTTGACACAGGCTGATTCCAACTGCTGCCAAATTAGAGGAGAGGAGGTAGCCAAAAGGTCACGCTCTAAACAGGAGCTCTCTAATCTTGGTTAAAACATGTTGCTTGTCAAGGTAATTTAACAATTTCAGGATGAACGGGCATGGGTGAGAACCCACAGGCAGCCTGGGGCATAGGGAACGGTGAGCACACTCGACTATATAGACAGGGTCATTAGGAGATGGCCCCTCGAGTTTTGCCAACAATTTCCATGTAAATAAAATTGGAGAGGAGCCCTCAGCATCCTCTGGAAGGCCAAAAATGATCAAATTGTTCCTCTGGCTTCGGCCTTCCAAATCCTCCAATTTGGCTTCCAGCCTTTTGAGTTTTTGCTTTATAGCAACCATGCTCAGTTCCGATTTCTCTCTTCAGCCCTCAAGTGAGGAGGTGTGGGCAGCAACATTGGTGATCATCTTGGCAGCCTTGCCCAAATCCACCCATATTGATTTTAACTCAGAGGTAATTTCCTGTAGGGCAGATTTGAAGGGCTGGAGTTCTGCCATAAATTTGTCCTCCGTGAGAAGGGTTTTCACTGAGGTGATAGTGGCAGGCTTGCCGGCAGTGGCGCTCTGAACTTTGGACTGCTTATTGCTCTTCTCTAGTGTTTGCGGCAGGGTATGACGAGGGAGGGCCTGGCGCATTTCAGACTCCATCGTGGGTGAAAAAAAATGAATCACTCTTCCCAGGAAAAGCCTCCGGTTCAATCAGGTCAGCCACACACAAGATGTGCAAGTACCTGGAAAGGCACAACAGATCAGGAATGCTGCCGAAATAGAAAATTAGATCGGGTAGAGCAGGAGCTATTGTACAGGAGCTGTTACACAAAGGGCTGCATCACGTGACTTCTAATCTACCATTTCTACAAATTCAGCTTTTGAGCTGATGTTGTTTGAGTTCAAGCTGAAAATGCCTAAGGAAGAAAGAGCCTGATACCAATAAATGGGAATCCTTGTCAGGAGGATTTTTTTGAGGTGGGACGCAGAGTGAACTGGAATACCACTTACTGGCTGAAGATCGATCCTGGGTCCAGATTTGGACTTAGGATGAACTGCTCTTGGTGTACGGGTGCTGAACCCCAGTGTGGGATACCATCTTACCCATCAGCCTGTGCTCTCCTATGTTGAACAAGACCTGCACAGAACTTTGGTGAAGAAGATCTGCTACCCCTCTTCCTTGTCTTGGTGTCCTTTTTGTGAGTACTGACTGCTACAACTACATGGTGGTGAGAGCACCTACTATTTTCAGTGCTCTGCCCATTTAATCTGTCCTTGAAGGTGTGGTGAGAGAATTTCCCAGTAGTAAATGTCTTCTTTCCAGCAGCGGTGAGAGCATTGCTGGGTGTCAGTCTCTAGTTGACTCTTTTGCCTTATCTCATTACCATTACATTATTCAAGAACTTTAATAGACTTTTGGACTACTTGAAGCCTTCTGGACAAAAGGTTTATGAGGATTCTCTGTTTTATATCTGAACTTATAGGGGTGGTAACCATTTATTTATAGAGTAAACATTGTCTGAATGTTATATAGTTTATTAGGTGTATTTATGGTATGAAAGTGGTGTGTTTGTTTAGATTAGGTTTTAATAATTGAGTTTTAGTTTAGCTTAACGTATTAGCAAATAGCAAGATGTGATGGAACATCAGGGTTCCTTGTCTTGCTTACACAGTGACTCTACTGCGTGAACTCTGCCCCTTTGTTGACCTCCCTCTCCCAACTGGAGCAGCAAGACGTTGCTGGGAGGTGGATATTTGTACGGGGCAGGGGAGTTGGCAGTGGAGTCCCTGTCTTCTGCAGGAGTTGAGCAGCATAGGAGTTGTGAGGAATAGGAGGCACCCTGGGGTTAAGTGGTACCATAAGAGAGGCCTGACGTGTTTGCTATCCATCCACAGGGCTCCCACTGGACTGCATGGGCAGGCAGCTAGAGGGCCTGCACCCCCTCTTGTCCCCTTCAGGCAGTTCTATGCAATATCAGATCGATGAGGAACAAGACTGCAATTATGTCAGACTTGATTTAGTCAGTTGACCTGGCTTGCATCACAGAGACCTGGCTGGGTGATGATGGTGACCAAATTCTGGAGGGGTCTATCCCTATCGGGTACTCGGTTGTGCACTGCCCAAGGAGGGAATGCAGGAGCAGAGGTGTGGCCATCTGTTTTAGATCCAGCCTGAACTTCTCCATGCACCAAGTGAGTTCTATCTCTTCATTGAATGTGTGACTGTGCTTGGGGGCCCAGGTGCAAGTTGCAGGATTCTCCTCATGTATTGTCCTCCGGGGCCAAGGAGAGATTTTCTGTGGGAAGCTGAGGACTTCATTGCCAACCAGGTATCAGAGGGCCACAGATGGTTAATTCTAAGAGGCTTCAATGCCTGGGTCAATGACGAAGCCTCACAATTTGGATCTCACCTTCTCCAGCTGATGTCATCACTGGGCCTAGCACAAGCAGTTGTTTCTGTGACCCATCACCATGGCCACTGCTTGGACTTGGTATTCTCACTGGAGTTTGATATTACTAACCTCAAGACTGACCAGATCACTTGGTCCATTCATTGCATGGTTGAGTTCTCGTTTTGGGCCCCTCCCCGATAGTCCCTCCCCTGTTGAGATGTCCAGCTACTGCCCTTTAAGGGGATTGTCCCCAGAGGAACTCTTAGCGGTGATTGATTTTTCTGAACTGTCTGCTGCATGTGTAATTGGCATGAGTGAGGCGGGTAGTGGACTGTTGCCAAGGCACTCAATGCCATTGCTCTGGTCCGTATACAAGCTAGATCTTCTCGCTTGAGACCCCCATGGTTCAATGGGGCTCTCAAGGAGATGAAGATCAGGGGTAGGAGGTTGGAGCACTGCTGACAGAGGTCCCAGTCCATGAAGGATAGATTGGCTTGAGGAATCATTTTAATGATTATCAAAGGGCAATCGACCATAAGAAGGCAGAGTTCCTGTCCAGGGAGACTGCGACAGGGAAGAATAGACCTGCTCAGCTCTTTCGGACTGTGGGAAGACTGTTGCATCCAGTCTGTCTCCAGTCAAAAGGAACATATTCAATCACATTATGCGAAAGGTTTGCTCTGTTCCTCTCTGACAGGATATCATCTATTTGGGCCCGGGATCTCCCCAGTGGAGTTAGCTCAATCCCACAATAGTCCATCCATTCATGATGAGGGCTCTCCTATTGCCTGGGGGGAGTTTCAGCCAGTGGAGGTGGCTGAGGTCATTGAGGTGATTTTTGAAACTGCGGCCCACCTACTGCAAACTGGACCCTGGCCCAAGTCATCTCCTGGTGGAATGTGCTGAGTCATTGGTCCAGTGTTAGTCAAGATTATCCAGTGCTTGCTTTCAGAGGGGCTCTTGCCCGATGCCTTGAAGAAGGCATTGTTGAGGCCGCTTCTGAAAAAAAACATCTCTCGACCTGGACATGCTGGTGAATTATAGACCAATCTCCAACCTCCCATTTCTTGGAAAGGCTGTTGAGAAAGTACCGGCACTGCAGCTTGAGGTATACCTCATGGCCTTTGACAACTACAAGCCATTTTAGTCCAGTTTCAGAGCCAGGTACAGCACAGAGACAGCACTCGTTTCAGTGCAAAATGACCTCCTCAGAGCGAGAGACAGAGGAGAGCAGTCACTTCTCATTCTCCTTGATCTCTCATCATCATTTGACACTGTAGACCACATCGTGCTGTTGGATCACCTTAGGGAGTACTGTGGACTCATCAGTACTGTAATTCACTGGTTCAAGTCCTAGCTCTTGGGCAAGAGGCAATGGGTAGTGATGGGGAATTTCTCCTTCTCCCCGAAGCCCCTGTCCTGTGGAGTTCCTCAAGGTTTGATCCTGTTGCCGATGCTGTTTTCTGTGTACATGCTGCCCCTGGGTGAGCTCATTAGATGTTACAGTGTGGATTTTCACTGTTACATAGATGATACCCAACTGTATGTGTAATTTGGCCCTGGAACGAATGCAGCAGTTGAAGTGCTGAATAAATGCTTGGCTGAGATCCAGGACTGGATGTCTTCTAACTGGCTGAGACTGAACCCCAACAAGACAGAGGTACTGGTGGTAGAGCCAGGTTGGGGCATGATAGGAATGCCTCTAGTGTGATAACAGGATTGTCCCTTGGATCTACTCCATCGAAGGCATACCCCAAGGTGAGAAATCTGAGCTTCATCCTGGATGACAGAGTGGCACTTAATGCTCAGGTGTCATCTATTGTCCAAAGTGATTTTTATCACTTGATGAATGTCACCAGGATTACATTTTTGATTCCGCCTGAGGACCTGCCATCTCTGGTGTATGCCTTCATCACTTCCCATGCCTGAAAATGGGCAGAATGCACTTATTCAGTCAACAAAAACTAAATAAATAAAAATGCTCTGTACTTCGGACTCAGTGGAGGGAATCTCTGCCAACTTCATCTGGTGCAGAATGCAGTTGCCAGGTTGCTGATGGGTCTGCCCTGAAACCTGTCATGTGACTCCAGTCCTGCATGACCAGCAATGGCTGCTGGTCAGGTGGAGAATTCTCTTCAAGGTGGGCTTGCTCACTTATCTTATAAGGCTTTATACGGCCTGGGCCCTGGCTACCTGCCTGACCTGCTAACTCCTGCTGTCCTGGTGCACTCCCTCCATTCCTCCACCGGGGCCTCCTAGCAGTTCTGAAGGCCAGGCTGAAAACCTCTGGTCAGCGGGCATTTAAGGTGGCTGGCTTGGTCCTCTAGAACTCACTCCCAACATCTTTAAGGAAGACCCCATTGGTGGAGGTTTTTAAAGGGGGCCTGAAGACCTATCTCTTCAAAAAATCTTTTTCTGATGATGTTACTGTTTAATTTATTGAATTACTGCATTATGGTTTTATCTTGCTAATCTGAATTTCTTCCTGTACTATTTGTTTGTTGGTTTGTTTATTTGTACCCTGCTGTAAGCTCGGTAAGCCTCCAGGATTGGGCACCCTTAAAATAAATGTTTACTTACTTACTTCTTAAAACTCCCCACTGAATCCAGTGAGATCACCTCCTAAGGCACCGTGTGTCAAGCCGCCTGCACTCTTTCCATGAAATAATGCTTCCTTATCTCCCTCCTGAACACCCCCCCCACCACCAGTTTCAGGCTACGTCCCCTCGTTGTCCCTTCTCCCTTCTCCCTTCAATATAAATATGCCCTCAGTATTAACTTTATATGCCCTTCAAGTACTTAAAGGTCTTGATTGTGTCTCCTCTGTCCCTTTAGTCCTCCATGGAGTTCATCTTAGTCTGTTCCCACAGAATTTCTCCTGCATTCCCTGGATCATCTTGGATGCCCCTCTCTGGACTCCCTCCAGGAGCTTGACATCCCTCTTTATACAGTATATGGGCACCAGAACTGCACACAGTACTCCAAGTGCTGCCTCACTAACGATGTGTACAGTGGCAGAATAACCTACTTCCTCCTTGAAGTGATCCCACTAGCAATGTACCCCAGCATTCTTTTTGCCTTTGCTGCTGCTTTTCTACACTGTACTGAGTGATTCATATTTCCTGTGATCACCACATCCAGATCCTTAAATAAGTAAGTTGTAATAAATACTAAATTGTGTTTAAAAAAAGTTAAAATTAGTATAAGGGGAAAACAACCTGAAAGGACACATACATATCAGATTAAACGATGGACAATGCCAGACAGCAGAACAGGTGTTTCACATTCAAGATTGTCTCAGAAACATACCACATTACAAAGCAATGAGTTAGATACTTATAGAGGAGTGACTATGTAAAGGAAAACATGGCAACTATAATAATCCATGCAGAGCCCCCAGCACTGTCATAGACAACCTGCTTCACAGGTACACAGAGGGCACATACAGCACCTCCCAAATAGTGGTAATCGCTGGAATTTAGAAAGACAGAGATACAGACAGGATACAGAGATTCTGTGACTGGGCACTTCAATGGAACTGAGGTGGCAGTATCGTCCCAGCGGTTAGAGGATAGAGTTGTGAACCCCCAGAACAAGTTTCTAATCCCACCAGAGCAATTTACTTGCAGTGTGATCCCCAGCAAGTCACTTAACCATCCTGTGACTGAGTCCTCACAGCTGCAAAAAGTGGATAAACCCAGGACCTTAGCAAAAATGAGATGCTGCATGTTTGCCAGACTATCTTGGAAAATAAATTGTAAATAAAAATGTCATTTGAACTATACTGTCAGCTATATATCCATACAGAGGCACAGCACTGGTGCAGCAGATTTATATTAGAGTATGTAACCCATCTGACTCCGGAAAACAGCAAACAAACATGCATAGTCTGCCTCTGTACACTACGTGGGCAATTAACAAAATCCCCCTGCAGCTCCTGCAGGGCTCTTCTTTCATTATATTGTCAGCATTGCCTATCCAGCTGTCAGTCAAATTATGAAGTTCAACTTGAGTACTGAGAATGCCTCTGTTGGTAAATAGGCTGCTGTATTTGGTAGTCCCATACAAACTGTTGCCACTTAAGTTAGACACACACTAGGGCAGAACCAGCAGGCTACATAAGGGGGTAGTAAACAATAGAACCCCTTTAAGGAACCCTATAAAAAACTCCTTGCTTCGGGTTTATTTTTTGTTTTTCTTAAAAAAAGTCAAACAAGGACAGTCACTTCCCTCAGGCCACTGCTCCCTCATGGAGGGCCACCAGGCATCCACCCTAACTAAATTTGAGCTGGAACCCTTTTTCTAGGTACCATGGGACACCATACTCTCTACATCAACTACAACAGCCACCTGGGGTCCACCCAAAAGGTACGAACAGCAGAACTGCTATAATGGAATGGTGTAGTTCCCATAAGTAGTTAAAGAATTCCATTATAGTAAGTTAAAGGAAACTGGTTGTCATCAAGCTGTCTTAAAAAGTATACAACTGCAAGTAAAGTAACCTATGTGTAATAGTAGGACATTGAGAGGATACCGAGGAGAGTGGGTTGCCCCATGCCCTAAATAAACTCAGCCCTCCCATCATTCAGGTTTGTATGTGAGTGAGAATCAGTGATGCTCCATCTGGAAGTGAATCAGGGTCACACATTATGTGCTTTGATACACCCAACCCCATATAGTCCTTGCACTCTCTTGACCAGCTGTCTGTACCTGAATTATGTAGACTAGTCCACGATTTTCCTTCTGAGAAGCTGTAGTCAAGTCCTTCCTCTGAAGTCAGGATGACAAGCAGTAAGGAAAAAGTCTCCAACCTCTCCCCAAACCCAAACTGTAGGCCTGTATAACTGCTGGTACTGAGTCAAGGGGTAAGACATGCTGCATCATTATGTGACCGACACATTACACGTAACTGTGTGTAATATAGTATGATGTGCATATGTCTGTGTCTAACTAGTGCAGTAGTAGTCATCTGTGTGTGCCCACAAATATATGTCTATGTGTGAATACAGCTAGATATATATATACAAGTATGTGTGTAATGTATGCAAATAATAGGGCTGTGTGTATGTGTGTGTGTATGTGTGTGTGTGTGTGTGTTTCAAGAACCAGTAGCTGTTTCTGCATTAGCTTAATGTGTAAGATTTTATTTTTTGCTCTACATTTGATGTAAGTGGGAATTATTACATTATAATAATACAAAAAAAAGTAAATTACAACATAAGCCATATATTAATTATACATACTTTATTAGGTCAGTGAATTAGTAGCCATTTTAGCTCTGACTAGAATTTGTTTGTTTTAGTCAAAACTTTTGTGTGTTTTGGCTATTTTTATTAATTTTTTTTTCTGTTAACAGCTTTTTATTTGAACCTTGATAAACCTTATGGGTGTTGACTTTCAAATCCCTTGAACTGGGTGTTTGCAATATATACCAGTGTACACTAGAGACACCCATTTTTGGGCAAATTTGAAAGTTGATACCCATAGGGTTCATGATGGTGGGGGTAAAACAGTGCTCAACAGAAAAAAATGGCCAACAACAGTAAAACAAAAAAAAGCTGTCCCCAGGAAAAACAGCAAAATAACATGCCAGCCACTAATGATGGCCTCCACCTCTGCTGCCATTCCCACTGCAAACAAAGGTATGATGGGGGTCCCGCTCCCAAGAACCCACCCTTGGGGGCAAGCCAGGGCTTACAGACCCACGTTTCCTGGGGAGGAGGCACCTGTCTGGCAACCCCACCTGGGGGTAAGCTTGGGGTGGAGGGGGTGGCAAACAGAACAGGGACCAGAATCTCCAGTAGGGGGACAGCCAGTAGGGAAACAAGGAAAAAAAAAGGTATGACTATACACACATGGCCCTTTTGGCCATGCATGAAGCAAGTTAGGAATTAGAGCCAAATTTGCACATGGCACAAAGGGCCCTGTGCAAGCTTACATAGATGTGTGCAGAACCTGAAGGGCTTGAGCATCCTGGTTGAGCCCTTTGTAATGCAATCCAGCCTGCATGAAGCAAATTATTACTTATTTTCTCAAAAAAAAAAAAAAATTTCAGTGGGGACAGAAGGGCCCGGTGTGAAGCAAGTTATGACATATCTATTATGTGGATTTGCACTGGGCCCAAAGAACCCAGCACAAAGCAAGTTATAAATTTGCCTCTTAATATGACCAGGACTGGGAGGGCACTGTGAAGAAAGGTACAGTTCATCTCCCCGTCCAGCTCACTGCACTTTAGGTCAGGTGGTGTTTTTTTTTTATTTGTTTTTTTATTATTTAGCATTACTGAGCTGCAACATCTCTCGGTACTCTATTAGCAGTTGCAGTGGCTCAGTAGGTAGCACACTTGCCTCTGGGGCAAGAAGGTCAGATAATCATGGTTTCTAGCTCAGCACCTGGAACTTGTGACAATACCTATAACTGACACCATAGTGCAGTATGAAGGGGGTGCTGCACAGTTGAGGTGCCATCCTTCAGATGAGACATTAAATTGAGATTCCTTCTGTCAATCTCTGGTCACTGCCCAAGTTGAAGTAAAAGATCCAATGGCCCTAACTAAGGAGGAAAAGAGGAGTTTCCCTGTTGTTATGATCAACATTCTACCATCAATAAAACAGATCCATATAACCCACCCCAAGACGAACTTGGAAAAAATCTATTATTGCTTATGTAACCCCCCTGCAAATGGGGGTTCCCAAAAGACTTCCAGGAGCTTGCTTGAATGCTCCAAGCCTGAATGGTGTTTGGCATTTAAGCCATTTATCAATGAGTGTTTTTAGAACCTCTGCTACTGTCTCTTTAAGAGCTGTCTGCTTGCAGACATAATTAGTTTGTATGGGGGACTGTGTGTTTCTTTGATTGAGTACCACTCAAGCTGCTGCCAATTCACTTCATTTTGCAGTCACTAGGAGTGCAAAGGGAACCTATCTGAAAGATGTAACTGTTTGCCAGAAATTATTTAGAGTAATAATGAAATTACAGTTTGTCTAACCTGCTTTCTTTGCAGTCAGAACTGTGTCTGCTAGTTCCCCATTCTAATTTTGAACTGCTGAACTGGACCAATCAGTGTGGGGTAAGCTAGCTCTAAAATGGTGCCTTGACGAATCAGAACTTGACTCATATCTGAGCCAGCCACAAGAGGATTGTATGGGCAGTGACTCTGGGAGATGTAGTTTAGACTTCAGTGCCTTTTGGACCAACAGCAGCAGTCTATTGTGAGTGACAGCCAATCCAGTCAAGAACTGGGAGGAACTCAAAGGAAGTGCCGGTTTTGTCGGTTGGAGTTTCAGTTGAGCTTTGGCAGTGAAGAAGGAAGGAGCCCTGTGCTTTTTCAGTGTGCAGTTTAGTCAAAAACGCGTGTAAGGCCCAGAGTTCCGGCTTCAGCTTGTGTAACTGCTTGTTAGGACTGAATCCGTCCTGTGAAAAGAATCAAAGGATCTCTGAAGAGTAGAAACCAGGCTCACTCTGTAGAAGACTGGAGAAATTATTGAATTGCACTCCGTCTGTCAGGAACTGAATCTGCTTTGTGTTCTCCCGGTATTGTGCAGTAATTAGCATCGATACAGATGCAGCCTGCCTGGTATAGTGCTTTTTATATGGATGTGTGAAGAGGTTTGTGTACCTCAAGTGAGCCCTGCTGACATTGAAGGACCCTATCTTATTTGGAGGTCGTGAGTACTAATTCAGGGTCGCTTCCCTGTTGAATTGCCACATTAAATCCAAATGGAATTACTGTACTGCTGACTGTTTAATTCTCCTTTTCTCTGTGTGAAAGGGCCCTACCAGCTGCCACAGTTTGGACTAGCCACTAGGGCTTGGGTACCCAGGGACAGTAACTGATAGGGATAGGCCTGTGCACAGAGCCATAGGTAGATTATTAGAGTGATAAGCTAATTAACCTGATTTCCCTGTCCTTGTTATATCCCCAAATAAATCAGAGCTGCTTGTTTCAGCAAAGTTATACTGCCTGAGGTATTTGTCTATGTTAAAGTACTGTACTGTGATTGTTGCACTGTATCTCATTTCACAGGAGGTCCCAGTGCCGGAACCAGACCTGGGGTAAGTGTATACTGTGAAGGTAATTTGATATATTGTGTGGGCCACTAGTGGAAGAAAGGTTGCAGTGTCCCAGAGGGCTGTGACCAAGTTAGTTTAACTATTGCAAACCCTGACCTCTGGGTGGAGGCACCCGCCATTGGATCCAGGCCCCTCAACCTGTTAGTGGCAAATCAGGCAGGGGTTGTAGCCCCTGGGATAGCACCATCTAGGGGTTACACTTAGTGTGCCTTTCCTGGTGAAAAATTGTAAATAAATCAATCCTCTGTAAGAAACTGTGAATGGGACAGACTGCTCCATTGTTCAAGCAGAGCATAACTGAGTAACTTGGGTCTAGTTCCGGGCAACCTCTTCCTCAACTCTGGCCATTTTCCTCACTCTTCCTTCTACTGTTATCCCACAGACACAGATGTATTAAAAAAGATCTGTTTAACATGTGAAACCAAAAGATCAAGCTTGGCCTTTTACAAGTTCATTATTGTTCATGAAACTAAACCATGCTGAAAGGATATTTTAAGTAGAGATACCACCTGCTGGTATTTATGAACAAGAAGGTAATTGTTTATAACTTTTATTTATTTATTTAGTTTTTGTTGATCGGGTAAGTGCACCAGACAAATTCTGCCTATTTTCAGGCACAACCAGGGGAAGGGGATACAGATGAATGCCAACTGACCTTGAACCAGATGAAACTGCTGGTGTCATTTTTAGTGAATGAGGGAAATTTGCCCAGGACACCGTGAAAATTCCTCTACTCTGCTTCCTGTAAGCAGAGGGGTCCCATTTTCACGTGGGACCAAGATGGCTGCTGCTGGACATGCTGTGGAGGACATGGAGGTGTTGGAGGCAGTGGAGCTGGTCTCTTCCCCTGTCTCTGTTCTGAAAAAGACCCCATCTTCTATGCCTATTGTGCTGCAATCTACTGAATATGGTTATTCTGTGCCTTTGGATACTTCCCCTGCTGCTGTTGTGAATACTTGTGTGCAGTGTTTGCCTGTGGATCCTTCATTTATTCCTCAAACTGTGCTTACAACATCTTCTAGCCCTGCTACTATGGATATACTTGAGTCTTCTCCTCCTGTTTCTATGGATGTAGATGTGTTATTTAAAATTGAGGAACAGCGTTATTTCACTGCTAGACAGCGTTTGTTAGCCCTTAAGCCTCAGTCTGGTTTTGTACCTGCTGCTACCGACTCACCGTTTGGGAAAGATTGTTTTACTGTCTCTTCACCGATTCTGACACTTCCGCATTCTTTGCCTGTTTCTACGGACCCTCCTCACTCCCTACCGCCTGTACTGACTGCACCTCTTGCTCAGCTTTCTCCAGAAATTTCTTCTGTACAGGTGCCTGCTTCTGCTTTCCCTGATGCCTTGCACACGACGGACTGGTCTGTTGAGTCGGCCCTGGAAGCGGCTGGGTGGGAGAAGGATCCTACCATTGGGACTTGGCGTTCTGGTTCTTCCCCGATCCGTACTAGGCCACCTGACACTGACAAACTGCTAGCCTCTCCTGTTTTGAAAGACGCTGCTGCTTCTCTTGATCTTTCTTTGCCAACTGAACTTTTTCTGACTCAGAACCTGACTTTGCAATTTGGTCCTGCTTCCTTGATGCCTCAAAAACAACAGACTCTTCGGGACACTGTGTCTCATCCAGTTCCTGCTACTTCTACTGCTTCATCCCCTAAAACTTACACTGCATGCTTTCAACCCCCTGTACATCAAGCTAAAAGACACAACGCTGTTCGGCTGCATTATTTGGGAGGCTTTCCTGACTTTCCTGACCGATTTTTTGTAGGTCGCACTCTTTTGAAGGATTCTATGCAATTTGCTGCTTTTGAGATTCATGCCTTAATTCATGTTTCTTCAGAGTCTCATTTTGATATTAGTTTTAAAACTATCACTGGTTTAGAAAAGTTTTGGAGAAAATATCAGGAGCTTAAAACTTCTCCTTTATGGTCACCGTTTAATGCCATTCCCTTAACTAAATCTACTCAGAAAACTGTTACTATATTGTTTCGTAACGAAGGTGTCAGTCTTAATGATATTACTGTCTGGTTAAAGCAAAGATGTACTGTTCTTTCTGACTCAGAGGCTATCTTTGATTCTGAGAATATCTGGACAGGTGAGTGGAGAGCGAGGGTTATGCTTTGCACTTCGGAGGTTGGAATACAGCATCTCCCGAACAGCTTTATGCTTGGGAAAGACAGGGGAGTTCTTTTTTAACCCGGCCAGCCTAAAGCTTGCTGCAGATGTGGCTCTCAGAATCATATCAGTAGTGTCTGTGACAAGATTAAATGCTCTGTTTGTGGTAACATTGGCCATGCAGGTTCCCAATGTGTGGATGAACCTCTTTGCGTCCTTTGTGACGAATTGGGGCACACTTTCCAGACTTGTACTTGGGCAGCTCACAACTCCCGGACTCTTGCTGATGGGGAACAACAACGTTTGATTATTACTGTCGCACAACGCTCGCTTATCTGACACTCTTTTCAGACCTCAACGCTGCACTCCTCCCTCACCCTGTTGTACCTGCTGTTGACCCTCTTCTACTTTACACGAACGGTCTGCTCCTGTTTTGGAACCACAGACCTTTACTACAGTTCTCCCTCCCCCTTCTTCTGATCTTGCTATTTCTACCTTGGAAGAGGTCCCTATTCCTGTCTTGCCTAGTATTTCTGGGTCTTCCATGGACCCCCCCCCGAACCTTTTGTTAGAGTTACAGGAGGATCTAAGAAGGGGACTTCTCCCTCTTCTAAGGCCCTGAAATCCTCTACTGTGACTCATATGAATAAATTTGAGGTTTTACGCCACCCTCAGGACAACACGGACTCTGATACGTCCTCTGTTCTTTCCTCCCACTCTGATGTGACTACGGACACTGAAGTACCCATTGATAATATTGGTTCTCAAAAAAAGGAAAGCTAAGGCAAAACTGAAACATAGGGAAGGTACCCCTAGGAAAGGTAGGCTAAGGTGACTTTTGTGTTTTTGTTTTCACTTTCCCGTTTCATGTCTTCTGCTTTCTCAGTGCATACTGTTAATGTAAACAGTATAAAGAAGCATGCTAAGAGAAATGCCGTTTTTTCCTTTTTATCTGGCTTGACAGCTGGTCTCATCTTTTTGCAAGATGTACATTTCCATGCTCTTCCAGAAATTTCCAGGGCCACTCGTGCCTGGACCTCTGGGCTCTCTTTTTTGGTCCTTTGGACAGGACTCTTGTTCTGGTTTGGGTATTTTATTTAGTATACCTGATGTTACTGTTGTTAAACTGTTGGATGTCTACCTGGGTCGGCTTCTGTTGTTGGATGTTTTGATTTCTTCTGTCCCTTTCTGGATTATTAATATTTATGCCCTTCAATTGAAATCCCACAGAATTGAACTGCTGAAACTGATTCAACCCTATTTATACACATCAATGCATGTGATTTTTGGGGGTGATTTCAATTGTGGGTTATCCACTAAAGATAAGTCTTCTACTTCAAAGACTACTAAGTTGTTTTGTGACACGAATTTTCTGAAACAATTGCTCCATTCCACAGGTTTACAGGATGCATATTTATCTTTTCTGATTCGGCATACTCCTACTTTTCACAAGGCCCCCTTGCAACCCCGTATTGATTTTTTTTATTTCTTCCCACCTCCAACTTTCTGATGCTGTAATTCAAGTTGCGGAATTTTCGGATCATAATTTATTATCTATTTCTTTAGGCCCTTCCTTGACATCTCGTTTTGGCCCTGGCATTTGGAAACTAAATGCTTCCCTGTTATCTGATTCACATTTGTTAAGTCACTTAACTGAGTATATTCATAATCGAAAGACTGTATTTTTTTTATATGATGCCCCCTGGGATTGGTGGCAGGATACGAAATCTGGACTCGAACTTTATTTAAAAATTTTAGTAAACATCATCATGATTCATTGTATTTCCTTTATCACACTAACAGACGACGACTTCAAAAATTACTTACTTTATCTCATGAAACTGGCCATGATTTTTCCACCCAAATAAGTACTCTTAAGAAGCGCATGATGGATTATCACCTTCTGAAGGCTACTTCTGTTCAGCATCAACAACGTTTTGGGACCTCTGGTACCCATGACACAGTATGTTCATATGCTTCTATTCGGTGAACAGTAGAGAGTAAAACCTTTACTACGCTGTTTGATGACAGTTTCACCGAGCTCACAGATATTTTGGATATCAGGCACCGTGTTACCTGTTATACACAAAAACTGTTTGGTCCCATGCCCCCCATCTGCATCCATCATGGACTACTTTTCCTTTTTACAACTTCCTGATGTACCTTCTTCTGTTGTAGGTATGTTAGATACTGAGATACAAGCACATGAAATTGAAGCAGTAATCAAGTCTTTACGTCCAAGAGTGACACTGGGCCTGGATGGTCTCTCCAGTGAGCTGTATAGATTGTTTTCTGCTGACCTGAGTTCTGAATTGGCTACAGTTTATAATTCTGTTCTACAGTGCGAACATCTTCCTTTAGACTTTAACATGGGTTGTTTATTTTACTTACATAAAAAAGGGGATAGAAGATTGCTCTCCAATTGAAGACCTTTAAGCCTCTTAAATACTGATTTTAAAATATTGACCAAAATTTTGGCCCTCAGACTTTCTAGATTGGCCATATATGTGATTTCTACTAGAGAAATGATTGAACGTGGAAATGCTAATGTTTTACATGGTTTCATATTCTCACTGGACCAACGGCAGGCTTTTGATTCTGTACATCATGATTTTTTATGGTCTACTCTTCGATATTATAAAGTACCTGATTATACCCTGACTAGACTCCGGTTGCTATATGGGTCTGCAACTGTTGTCCCACTGGTCAATGGATGGAAGGGCCCTATGCTTCCTCTACACAGAGGGGTTAGACAGAGCTGTCCCCTTAGTCCACTTTTATATGTTTTTTTTTTGATCCCTTACTTCGTTCTATTAATTTGGCCCCAACAATTATGCCACTTCCCTCAGCCCCATATTCCATGTTGGCCTATGCAGATGATATGAGTCTCATGGTGGCTAATGTTGCCTCTGTGCGTTCTGCATTATGGCATTGTTCCAAGTTTGGGGCTGTTTCTGACGTAGCCCTTAATCTTGATAAATGTGTAGGCCATAGATTAGGTTCCCCTTTTGTAGATAAGTCTTCTGTTGACATTAGACTTTGTGATGACCCTATTAGGATTTTGGGCATTTTATACGGTAGTGGTCCTTTAGATGTCCTTAAGTGGACTCCCAAATTAGATTATGCTCAGACTATGGTTGCACATTGGAATTCATGGCAGATGAGTAAGAAAAAAAAAGGATTTACATGATTAAAACCTTTCTGCTTCCCCTTTTTCTCTTTCTGGCTTATATTTCCCCCCTCCCCGGCAATTTGAAACCAGATTGCTTAGTCTCTTTTTTCAAGCCCTGTGGGGTAGCCACCTGAATCCCATTAAACGTCAGATCACCTATCTCCCTATTCGGGATGGAGGCCTAGCTATGGTCCAACCTGTTTTTTTTTATACTAGTTTTTTCTTGTTTCATAATGGTTGGGAACCTTGGTTTCTTGAATCCTGTGGTCCTTGGTTTCATAAATGGGAACTTAACAAATTGACAGTTTTAACACATTCCCCCCAGATTTCTGCTTATGTTAGGGGATAGTTTTTTTCATTTGAAACACTGGCAGATTACTAGCCATATGCTAATAACTGTCTCCAGAAAATCATTGTATAAGTATTTAGTGGACCATGTATGTTTGGAGATTGTTGTTTTTCCCAAATGTCCTATGCAACATCTCCCTGTTTTGCTCACTTTATTTCGTAATTCTAGGGTTCCCCAAAAGATGTGGGACTTGCATTGGCTTAGCTGCCATGAACGTATCAACGTCAAATGTAACCGTAAACACAAATCACTACAGGACAGATTTTGTTCCAGAGCTGAATGTCAGCAACAAGAAGAAACTATTTCACACCTTTTTTTTCATGTACATTTATTGTTTCTTTTTGGACTCTATTAGCTGCCAGATGGCGTGAATCCTTGTTTGCTCTCATTACTTATGACAATTTGATGTATGTTTTTTTTCCCCCTCACTTGGTCTCATACGAATATTAATACATTAAATTTGATTTTTGTAATAATCAAATGGCATGTGTGGAATGCTCGTTGTCTGTTTAATTTACAGACTCAGGATGTGCCTCTTCTTACCATTATTCGAAGGATCAAACATGATTTGAAGGCCATATATTTTTCAGAGGTAGAGCATTTGCCATCTGACTCTTTGTTGGAATTATGGACACTATTACCTTGGATAACTGATTCTGATTTTCCTGTTACATAATTATTTTGTGTTTTATATTTTTCTCTGGATCATTTTCATTTTTCTTTTCTGTTCAGTTGATGTTCAATAAAAACTTTCCCTACTCTTTTTGATAAGTGCCATGGGATCTTTAACATCCACCTGAACTACCACCAAGGCAGATGGGACCTCGGTTTAACATCTCATCTGAAAGACGGCACCTCAGAAGTGCAGCACCTCTCTCATGCTGTACTATAGGATCAGTACTGGGATATTAACCCAAGTGCCAGATGTGGGAACTAAACCCACAGCCCTCTGATCTCCTGGCCTCAGAGACAAGTGTGCAACCTACTGAGCCACTGTCACTGACACATTGACATAAAAGTGAACTTTGTGTGTTCACCTTTAAAACACAGCTACAAAAATACTGCACAATTAACTCTAAATCTATTTTGTTTACAAGTTGTCTACATTTTCTGTATGTTTTAAAATTGGCCCTGATCCTCAATGGTAGAGCATGAGTGGTTATAGGAATTGTAACTTCCCAACAACACTTGGCATCTTAAACAGTTTGGATTAAAAGCTTGTTTTAAAAAGAAATAAAATGTTTTAAGACAATGGCCCTTTAGAGGTTGATGTGACTAGTTGGACATAAGCTGGAGGGTAAAAAGGAAAGGACCACTGTGAAAGTTGAGGTACAGATACGAGAGTAAAGAGAATAACTAGGGTGGGACCAGCACGATGATTTTAGAGTTTTTGTAGCTCTTCATTTAGTGCAACAAAAGTACATGGCTCTGACAACCACTGTACAGTATATGTTAATTCTATGAGAGTTTTGTTAGGACTACCAACTCTCATTTTTTCTTTGCATTGTCTGCCTTACCTTGGACTGGTCTCAGGTTTCTAATTTCTTTTGCAGTGAGGGTTCCTAATGACGTTATTATCAGCTCTATATTGGAGAGGTCAGCAGTTCTGATTATGGAAATAGAAGATTCTGGGATGAGAGAGATCTGTTTCAGTTCCTCAAGGTCTGCATTCTGCACTCCAACTGCAAAAGGTGCTACTCCAGATGCCTTGATTTGATGTGAAGGTCCTGCAATGTCATCAGTAGAGGGCCCACTGGGAAGAACAACTAAGAACTGAGGCACAGCTTCCTCTTTTCTACTGCCAGCTGACTTAATGAAAATATTTCTTGAGACATACTGTAGTGCTGCCCCTGTGTTAATTTGGTTTCCTCCTTTGGGCCTCAGATTTCTTATAGCATTCAAGACATCATCCTTGGAGAAGTGAGTATTTAGCAGGAATTCTACCTTGGGAGCATCACTGTACTGTACCGCTGCAACCCGTACTTTGTCCATGCCCACATCCATATTACTGACTGCTTTCTTTATCAGATTTTGTACCAAGCCAAAACTGGGGACAATGTTCCTCGATCCATCAAATAGAAACACAACATCTCGCTTCCCACCTACTGGAAAAAAGCAGAAATAATAAAGCAATGGCCATCTCAAGCATACTAAATCAAACATATAGGGGTGCTCTGACCTGCCAGACCTTCCTGGAATCTATCATACATAATGGTTCATTTCGTTATTTTTTGGTGAGAGGTGATCAGCACTTTTTGCAAAAGAAAAAATATAAAACGAGTTAAAGATAAAGCAGGAGGAAGGAGCTGACTATAAAATTCTGTGTGATTTAAATGATTAATTGATTTTGAGTGTGTGGTCTTCCCACATTTCACAGCAGACTTATCAAACAGTCCCTGCAACAGTGGCTACAGTAACAATGTGATGCAAAACGTGCTGCCTATGGGAAACAGCTGCTTTATCATGTTCCAGTGGGATATTGGTTTAAATGTCCCCCATGATTGTTCATTGAATCATATACAACTGTTCCTTTAAAAACACAACAGATAGTGTAAGTCACAGACAAACCACAAAAAGCTAGGAAATGTTTAGTTAGTGTCCAACAAGACACTAAATCTGCATGTTCTTTTTAAGCAAGATGATAGTATTTAATATCGCAGGTATCTGTATTAATGATACCTCAGTTTATGCAGAACCAAATGAACAGCAAAATCAAATCCTGCTACCTTGCTTGCATAGTGTGCATTTGTATAAAAATATAATTAAGGCACTCCAGGTGTTGGGTTACTTTTCTTGATCTAACACTAGGGGTCTAAGTCACATGGCTATGCTTCATTTCGCATGACCTCTCTGTGGTTAGATTAAGACATGGTAAGAACATCCCTAATCATGTCTTAATGCTTAAAATATTGATAATTGGGAAACTAAGATATGTAAAGTTCATTCTAAAATGGGTATGAACTCCAAGCAATGTGACTGGTCAAAAGTGATCACATAATCACAAATCAACCCAGTACAGCAACCATGTTAGACAAGTTTAACTTTATTAACCTTCTTACTTGAATTGAAAAATCAAAGTAAAGGAATCATTTTATAAATGAAAAAGGCATTCCATAGAGTGCTTAATGTAAGAAGTAAGATGCAACAGTGTGTTGGTTGTAGGCATTTGGTTTGTGCTCTGCCTCACTTGATGAGATGTGCAATTATCACACAAAAATGCTGAAGTTGTCATACCTTATCGTTAAAATGATTTATTTAAAATGTGTTAACTGGAAAGGTGCACCAAGCCAAAGCTCATCTTCAGGTGCTTCCTGGTGACAGGGAACAAACATACAGGTATAATACATTTAGGCAAAGCAATAGTATGCATAGTAGTAGTATGACAACATAATGATACAACAGGGCTGGGAAGCCAGTAATTACAATCGAGTAGAAACGTTACATGTAGCAGTACATAAAGTTATAGTAAATTTAGGCAAGGCAACAATACACATAGTGGTAGTGTTACAAGGAAGGTACAAGCAGGGCTAGGAAACCAGGTTAGCTGTGGAGAGAATCAGTAGATACAAACAGCAGTAGTTGCTTACTGGCAGAGGAGGTGGTGGCAAGTGCATATGGGTTGCAGAAAGAGCCTTAACAGGTGCTTAAAAGATAAGAAAGGGGGCAGGGAAAAACAGAGAGAGGAGGGAAGCTGGCTCCAAAGAATGGGGAGAATGTATGAGAATGTAGCTTGTCCTGTGCAAGAGTGTGGATGGGGAATTGAGAAGGTGCAAGAGTCCCTGGAACATAGGGGTCCAGATATTCAGAAAGGTTGTGCATGGTGCAACACTGTTGCACCATGCGTAACCCACTGATGCACCCCGGTGCGATATTGAAATGGGGATTGTGCCTGGCACAAGTCCTGATGCACCGGAGCGCATCAGTAATGTATGCGGCGCAGGTGGGGGGGCATGCATGCATACTCCACATCCCGGTATTCAGCCTGGGATGTGCTGAAGCCCATGCATGTGCAACCCTACTTGCGCCTGCACACAGGTGAGCCAAAAAAGGAACAATGGCTGGCCACCCACAGGTGAGCTGCCATATTGCAGGGCGAGTATGGCAGCTGCCACCTGTGGGTGGCCACCGAGCTCTGGCTGCACCTTTGTGGTGGCACCCCCATGCCTGATTGGGGGCATCTGTTAAAATAATATCGTCTAATATCTCTGGTGGTCTAGTGGATCGTCAGAGTCCGACCGCGCGGGCGGCCAGTACAACATTAATGCCACAGCAACCCAACCCTGGTGGTCTAGCTGCACCCCTCCTCACCTGCCCACTGACCCCACCGCCCCACTCCCCCCTGATCAGTGGTGGGCAGCAGCTCTCCACCTGTCTGCCACCCTGCCACCCGCCGACTGACACTGTATGGTAGGGCTGTACACCCATTGGTTTCTCCCATGGCCTTCTCTTTCTTTTTGCTGCTCATTCTAAGATAATCTAATAAGAAGTATTTACTCACAGTAATCTTGTGATGGTTTACTAAATATGTTATAAATAGATTGTCTTGATGCTGCTAAAACATAAAAAATGAAAAATGTATTGATGCGAGTAAGGTTTTTTACCCTATACTCCACCTACTCCCCCCACACCAGTGTCTGCTTTTCATGTACTTACGATTCCCCCTTTTCCCTCCAAAACCCCTTCCTAAGTCTAAATCTGCAGGGATATGTTATAAGCAATAACTAAGTCAATGCTGAATTTTGACATTTGTTGTTCAAATAGTATTAGCGAATTAATTTTAAAAATATTGACCTTTGACCTTGCACTGTAATATCCTTTTGTATTTTATCCCATTTTGTTTGCTAATACTTACAGTCCTCTTTAAATGGGTTGTCAATGGGGCCAGAGTTTGTGATTTTGTGAATCCAGATTATGTTCATTAATTTCCTCCATCCAAAAATGCACTTATAAAATGCATCTATTTATTCAATTTTATTTAATTTACGGCTAGTATGTATACCTAATGTTACTTATTTACTATTTCCAAGCTATATTTTATAGTACAACAGAAGGATGAGTTTTTGTATTTGTTTAAATTTATATTTTTCAGTGTTTGCACTTGGTTGTACTTTTCACGTGTGTATCACTTTAAACTTTTTTGAATAAATGACTCATGGGATGTTTGTATCTAGATAAGTCCCTGTTTGAAGACCCGCCAAAGGGTTGAGGCACTAGGGGCTACAGGTTCTTTTACAGGCTCCTTGCTGACAATAAAAACATTTGCTCTTCTACTTCATTGCCTGAGTGCCATGCTTTCTTTGCATATGTGAATTCCAGAGCTGGCAGCTTTGCATAGGTACCGCACAGTGCGCACACAATTTTGCTACAAAGTAACAGGGAGTATTAGTTTGGTGATGATTTGTCGGTATACAGGGAGTGTGAGGTAGCCTTATGACAATATAAGGTGCTGGGTTTTGGACTGAGCTTGTTATGAATGGCATCAAAGTAAGTGGTAAAGTCTAGATTATCAAATAAATAACAAGCATTTGTCAATGCCGAATGTTCGCTTGCAGGTATTTGCAGTGGTGTTTGGCACCTATGGTGCTTTACCCTAATGCCCTGTGTGATTGCTGGTATGTGCACTATAAATTTTCAGCATGACCTTTTTGTTACCCCCACCTCATAAAAGCATTTGAGACCTCTGCTTATGAACAGTCCCACTGTTATTTTGTTAATCTGTCCTGAGCGTTGATTTCCCACAGCGACCACACCATTGTGTTCCACATGTGCAAAAACACAGTTCGGGCAGGATGTGAAAAATGACAGCTGTAGCATTCATAGGGAGATGTGAAGGGATGGCAATGTTGAACATCTGGAGTGAAAATACAATTTCTCGAACTTACGAGCATACATGGAAACTGTGCAATGAAAGCTCATGACACAGTCATTTTGTGGACTTTTGTCACGTAATTTTCAACATAGGCATTGTGGGACCTCTGCTCATGAACAGTGTCACTGTGATTTTCATAATCTGTCCTGAGCATTGATTTCTCGCTGAGACCACACCATTGTGCGCTGGATGTGCAAAAACACATTTCAGCCAGGATGTGAAAAATGTCAGCTATACTGTTCATAAGGAGGTGTGAAAAAATGCCAGTGTTGAAAATCTGGAGTGAAAATATTTCAGATCCTCGAAGTTATGAGTGTGCATGGAAACTGCACAACACACGCTCGTAACACAGTCATTTTTTGACATTTTTCACCAAATTTGCAACATAGGATTTTGGGAGCCCACCTCATTAACAGTGACATTGTTGTTTAGTTAATCAATCCCAAAAGGTGATTTTGTGCAGTGACCATGAAATCACCTTTGGGGACCGAATAACTCACATGACAGTAATTGAATTCATTAGGTGGTGTCCCAAGAACCCCCTGTTGAAAATGTGGTGCCAGAATTTGCAAAAATGCCCGAGATAGCCACCTAAGTTGGAAAAAAAAAAGCATTTATGCCATTATACAGCTTACTGTCATTTCTTCAGTTTGCATTCGGCTTTCAAGAGTGCAGACGTGTTCCCACTCCACTGAAGATCATTGCGCCAGGCTCCGGAGGTAAGTATGGGGTGAGGGGGAGGTGGGGTATGCAGAGGGTGGGTGTGGGTTTGGGAGGGGGCACAAGACACAGCGATGGACGGTTTTCTGTTTTCACAGGTTTTAAAAAAACAAAAGATGTTGCGGGACAGTTTTCCCATTTACAGGGATAATGGGCATGCTGGGGTGGGCTCCCAGCATGTCACCTGGGTGTTTGTTGGGGGCCTGGAGACAATGGGGACTGTGCACTCCGTCTGCACATACAATGTGTTTGGTGGGGGCAATAACAAGGGAGCAGGGTAGACGGCAGCAGAGGGAGGAAGTGGGAGAGATTTTATTAGCAGCCAGAGGGAAAAGGGTGACGTCAATATGCTAAATACACACACGTTACCACCGTTAATTGCAGTGGTGCTTTTCCTTTAACTGAAGACCACTGCAGCCAAACTGCTGTCATAGACAGCTCATGCATCCATTAGTGCAGTAGGGCTGCACATGTTACACTGAGCACTGCGCTGGACAGGAGGGTCACACACCTTCAAAAAGTCATAGTGTCCCAAAACGTTCCTTGCACATGCATGCAAGCGAATGCAAAAATAAACAAGCATTTATCAGTGCCAAATGTTGCTTGCTTCTATGTGCTGTTTAAGTATTTGGAAGTCATTGGAGTGAAAATATTGAAAATTCGCAAACTTACAAGCGTGTGTAAGAACTGCGCAACGCACGCTCATAAAACAGTTATTTTTACAAATTTTTTCACCAAATTTTCAACATAGCCATTTTAAGATCTCTGCTCATGAACAGTGACACTGTGATTTTCTTAATGTGTCCCATACACTGAGTTCGCACACCGACTGTGTCATTGTGCGCTACATGGGCAGAAACACGTTTTGGGCATGATGTGAAAAATGACAGCTGCACTGCTCATGAGGAGGTGTGGTAAAATGGCAATGTTGAAAATCTGGAGTGAAAATATTGAAAATTCGCAAAGTTACGAGCATGCATAGGAACTGCGCAATGCACACTCGTAAAACAGTCATTGTTAGGAATTTTTTCACCAAATTTTCAACACAGCCATTTTAAGACCTCTGCTCATGAACAGTGGCACTGTGATTTTCTTAATGTGTCCCATACATTGAGTTCGCACACCGAATGCGCCATTGTGCGCTACATGGGCGGAAACACATTTTGGGTGAGATGTGAAAAATGACAGCTTTACTACTCATGAGGAGGTGTGGTAAAATGGCAATGTTGAAACACTGGAGTGAAAATATTGAAAATTCGCAAACTCACTATTGTGCTTAGTAACTGGGCAACGCATTCTTGTAAAACAGTCATTTTTAGGAATTTTTTCACCAAATTTTCAACATAGCCATTTTAAGACATCTGCTCATGAACAGTGTCACTGTGATTTTCTTAATGTGTCCCATACATTGATTGCGCACACCGACTGCGCCATTATGCGCTACATGGGCGGAAACACATTTTGGGCTAGATGTGAAAAATGGCAGCTTTACTACTCATAAGAAGGTGTGGTAAAATGGCAATGTTGAAAATCTGGAGAGAAAATATTGAAAATTGGTGAACTTACGAGCCTGCGTAGGAACTGTGCAACGCACGCTCGTAAAACGGTCATTTTTAGGAATTTTTCCACCAAATTTTCAAAATAGGCTTTTTGAGAGCCCACCTTATGAACGCTAGCAGTGTTGTTTTGTTAATCGGGCCCAAAAGGTGATTTCACGCAGTCACTGCGAAATCACCCTTCGGGCCCGAATAACGCCATGACAGTGATAGAATTCATGAGAAGGGGTCCCAAAAACCCCATATTGAAAATTTGGTGCAAAATTCCAAAAATGCCTGAGATATGCAACAAAGTTGAAAACCCCATCTAGCCCATTATACAGTTTACCGCATTTCCTCAGTTCGCGGTCGCTTTGAAGAGTGCAGGCGTGTTCCTGGTCCAGCGATGCTCGTCGCCCGAGTCCGGAGGTAAGTGTGGGGGGGGGTGGGGAGGCAGTGTGCGTGGTGGGTGCGGGTTGTGGAGGGGTTCAGGGAGAAGCGCCGTGGGACCGTTTTTATTTCTAGGTAAAAAAAAGAAAAAGACAACGCGGGACGTTTGCCACGCTGGGGTGGGCTCCCAGTGTGGCACCAAAGCTTTGGGGGGCCTTTGGGGGGACATGGAGCCGACGGGGTATTGGGCACCCTCGTTGGCAGAGGACGCAGGACGTTTGCCACACTGGGATGGGCTCCCAGCGTGGCACCAAAGCTTTGGGGGGAAGGGCTTGAGGCCTACCAGTGCTGTGTATGACAGCGGTGGTTTTCTTTGAAGAGAAGACCACCGCTGTCATACACAGCTCCCGCACCCATTGGTGCAGGACTGCCACGCCTGCTCAACGGAGCAGTGGATTGAACAGGAGAGGCACACCTCCAAAGTGTGCTACTCTCCCTAAACGTTCCTTGTGCATGCGTGCAAGCGAACATAAAAATGATATCAAGAGTCAGTCATTGCAGTATAATAGTCATCTTTCAACCTCACCTGGCTTTTCTCTTCTGGTGTGAATCCACTCTTATATGACAATAAGTGTGCCCCAGGGACATACACACACACACCCCCAAACACACACCACCACCAAGTCCTTAAATTATAAAGCATGTATGAAATAGAGAGCTGTCTGATTTGCTCTAAGAATTCTATTATTCTTATATCAATAGATGTTTCTATGTGTAGAGCCTATACACATTCTGTAAAAGGTACAACAGTATTCACAAAACAAACATTTTATTATCAAAGCAACCAAGCACTCTCTGGGCCAAACTGTATTTACTGGTCAGCAAAACTCCCATAATGGGTGTGTAGGAATCAGCTATATATTGTGCAACACTATGCCCCTAGAGGGTGATTAATGGACAAATAATATTACCTAAGTTTCAAAGTTTATTTACTAAAAAAAAAGATATTGCATAACCCTAAGGTTAAACAGTGTGCAGAGTAATTAAACAGTAAAATCATCTTTTACAGAATTCTGATAGTTAAACCCAAGTATGCAATATGTGTCAAATTTTGTTGACATCACAATCAAATGTTCTTTATACTTTTAGAAACCAGCACCATGTCTACAGTAGCAAAGAGAAATTTAACATTGTATCCCCACAGACCACTTAATGTTTTTATCTGTATCTGTACATTAAAGTGAGGTTAAACAAGGATATGCCTATTTTCTGCTAAGATCTAGAGGAGACATACAGTTGAAGCTGTAAGAGGACAATCTATCCAAAACTACTTTTTTAGCAAATTATGGGAGGATGGTGTGGTACCTGAGGTCTGGAGGAAGGCTGATGTGATTCTCCTTCACAAGAGTGGGAGCAAGGCAGAGGCAAGAAACTACAGACCTATTAGTTTGACCTCAGTGGTAGGGAATGTGATGGAATCACTTCTGAAAGAAGTAATTGTCAAGTACCTATAGCTAGTGCGGCACATGACCCAAAGCAGCATGGATTCACAGTGGGGAGGTCATGTCAGATGAATGTAATAGATTGCTCGGACTGGGTGACCAAAGTAGTAGACCAAGGAGGGGCTGCTGATATGACCTACTTAGACTTTAGCAAGGCATTTGACACAGTACCACACAAAAGATTAATAAACAAGTTAGCGAACCAGGGAGTGGGTCCCAGGATGGTAGCCTAGGTAACAAATTGGCAGGACAAGAGGACACAGAGGGTAATAGTAAACGGAGCACACACAAGAGAACCGGGAGTTACTAGTAGAGTACCACAGGGTTCAGTACCTGGACCAGTACTCTTTAATATCTTTAAAGGTGACATTGCAGAGGTCCTGGAAGGAAAAGTATGCCTATTTGCAGACAACACAAAGATCCTCAACAGTGTTGATGCACAAGGAGGGGTGGAAAGGATGAAAAGGGAGTTGTCAAGGTTGGAGCAATGGTTAATGTTATAGCAGCTTAGTTTCACTGCAAAGAAGTGCAAAGTAATGCACCTGCGAAACAATAATCCAAGGGAAGAGTACACAATGGGGGGGGTACTAACAACAACAAAAATAGAAAGAGACCTGGGGGTACTCATATCAGATGACTTTAAAGTAGGCAAGCAAAATGAGAAGGCAGTAAGGAGGGCTGGGGGGATTCTGGAATGCATAGGGAGAGGCATCACCAGTAGAATGCAGGAAGTTGTTATCCCTCTGTATAGACAGTTGGTGAGACCCCATCTGGAGTTCTGTGTGCAGTTCTCGAGACCCCATCTCCGCAAGGACATAGACAAGATGGAGGCAGTCCAGAGGAGGGCAACCAAAATAGTGCAGGGTCTGCAACAGAAGCTATACGAAGAGACTAAAAGAGCTTAATATGTATACCCTTGTGGAAAGGAGGGAGGGGGGGACATGATAGAAACTTTCAAGTACCTCAAAGGAATCAACAGAGTCCAAGAGGGTAGAATATTTCAGAAAAAGAGATGCACAAGAACAAGGAGGCACAATTTGAAGATAGATGGGGGGACGTCTCAGTGGCAACATGAAGAAGTATTTTTTCACAGAGAGGGTGGTGGATGCATAGAACTTCCTAAGCAGGTTGTGGGGTCAAAAGGAGAGGGGGAATTCAAGAAAGCATTAGGCTGACATAAGGCAATTATTGTGGAAGGTAGGAGGGGGCAGTAGAGGGAGTAAGGAGGAAGTAGGCTGCTGGCAGACTAGGATCTACCGCTAATACAATAGGTAGGGAAATGGGCAGACTAGGTGGGCCATGAAGTCCTTATCTGCCATCAGAGTCAATGTTTCTATGTTTCTTGCCCTTATTAAAATGTTCCTAGGTTACAACTATATTATTCTGTCCATCTAGTAGGTTAAGTCTGAGGCCTGCCAACATTTTTCTATGCCAGTTGATTTCACACAACTACAGGTACCTTGCCTTATCAAATGAAATCTTCACTGATGTATAGAAACTGAAGGTGTTTGTTTAAATCTGTTCATATCCTTTTGAATACCTGTATCTTGTATTCTTTTAATATGAACATACGAATGTGCCAGCAGAAACAGACCACCTGGTCTATCTAAGTCTGCTTGAGTGTGCAGCTAGCACCCCTAGTTTGCAGCTGCCCCACCCCCATCCCATTTGTCATCCCACTGCCACCCCACCTCCCCCACCCTCACTTTCCACTGTTCCCTGTCCCATGCCCTTTTGAAACTGTTCACATATTTACATGATACCACCCATTCTGGTAGGGTGTTCCATTTTGCTACCACCCTCTCTGTGAAATAGTGTCTCCTCATTTCCTTTCTAAATCTTCCCCCCTCTATTCTTAGTGCATGCTCCCTGGTGACCCTCCCCCTCCTTAACTTAAAGACCCCATCTGCCCCATCCTTATTGATTCCCCTCAGATACTTGAATGTCTCTATCATGTCCCCACGTCCCTTCTATCCTCCAGGGTGTACATATTCAGGTCTCTCAGCCTGCTGTCATAGTCTGCCCTTCCATTCCACATATCATCTTTGTTGCCCTCCTCTGCACCCCCTCCAGTAGCCTGATATCATGCTTTAGGTATGGCCTCCAAAATAGCACACAGTACTCTAAGTGTGGCCTTAACAGCGACCTGTAGAGGGGCAAGATCACCTCTCTTCACCTGGACGAAAAACACCTTGCTATGCACTCCAGCATTTTGTTCACTTTTACAGTCACTTTTGCAGTGTTGTCCATGGTCCCTGTTATTATTATCCCTAGGTCCTTCTCCTCCTCAGTGATCCCCAGCTTATCCCCTCACAGCCAGTATTCTCTCCTTGGGTTCTTCACCTCAAAGGGCATAACCCTACACTTCTTTGCATTGAACCCCAGCTGCCACCTCTCTCACAACTCCTCTAGCTTGCTTAGGTCACCCTGCAGCTGCTTCCATCCCTCCTCTCCATTCACCACTGCTCCAATTTTGGTGTCGTCAGTGAACAGACTTATCTTGGTCACCACCCCATGTGCAATGTCTGATATGAAGAGCCCGAACAATACTGGCCCCAACACAGAGCCCTGTGGCACCCCACTTGTCACCGGCCTTGGATTTGAAAGCTCTCCTCTCACCACCACCACCCATTGCAGTCTCCCACTCAGGCAGCTTGTAATCAAGTTCATCATTTTTGGCCCTATCCCTACACCAGTTTGCTTCCCCCCAAGCTGCCCATGAGGCACAGAATCAAAGGCCTTGCTGAAGTGCAAGTAAAGAACATCCACCGCATAACCCTTATCCAGCTCACCTGTCACCCAGTCATAATATTGTATCAGGTTGGTTTGACAAGAATTCCCTGAAACAAACCCATGCTGCCTCACTTCCTGGAGGCCATTGTCTTCTAGGTACAACACCAGTCTTTCCTTTAGTATTGTCTCCAAGAGTTTGCACACTATGGAGGTGAGACTTACCGGGTGATAATTACCCGGTTCATCCCTTGGTCTGCTCTTGTGTAATGGTACTACATGTACCATCCTCCAGTCCAGTTGCATACATCCTGACTCCAGTGAGGTGCTGTACAGATCCCTCAGCACCCTGGGGTGGCTATCATCTGGCCCTGTCTACTTTCAGTGCCCTCAGTCCCTCTAGGACTCTACTAGCCTCAATTCTTCCATCTGTTGCCTCCTCTCCCCATGTCCCCACCCTCCCAGCCCATGGTGGTAACGGTCCACCTTTTCTTCAGTGAACACTGAGCAAAGTATTTATTCAGTGCTTCTGCCTGCTCCTCACCCTTTTCCATCCACTCTCCACCCTTTTATCCTCACTATTGTCTCCTTGCACTTCCTTTTCTCCCTGATGCATCTGAAAAGTCTTTCTCCTCCGTTAATTCCCTGTGCTAATCTCAGCTCCCTCTGGGCTTTGGTTTCTCTCACTTTTCTGGTCACCTCCCTGGACCGTCTTGCATACTCTTCCCTGTCCACTTCCTTCCCTGTCCTTCTATACCTCTGGTGCACCTCTCATTTTGCTCTCACCACCTCCACTACCTCGTTATTCAACCAGCATGGTTTTCTTGCTCTGCTCCTCTTACTCTGTGTCTTGGTGTAGGCTTCTGTTGCCTCTGTAATCCCCTTTTAATAATATCCCATTTCTGCTCTGCATCCATCTCCTGCCTTGTGCCCTCTAATTTCCCTGTCAGTACTTCCTGCATCCTCCCAAAGTCTGCCCCCCTGAGGTTTACTATCTGAGTAACTGATTTCTCTGGCTCCCCACACATTGTGATATTAAACCACACTATTTGGTGATCGCTGTCAGCTAGTGGGTCCTCCACCTTTATTTTCCCTTACTGCCTCCCCATTCAACAACACCAGATCTAAAGTGTTCTTTAGCCTAGTAGGTACACTAACCAACTGTGTCAGGAGACCCTCCTGGATTGCATCATGGAGCACTTGCTCCCTAGCACTGGAGGTGACTGGAATGCTCCAGTCAACCCCCGGCAAGTTGAAATCCCCCATGATGACCACCTTCCCTTTTCTACATACCTTTCTGATTTGTCCTGCTAATTCCCTGTCAAGCTCCTCAGACTGGGATGGTGGCCTGTATACCACCCCAAACCTCAGTTTCCTACCTTGAGTCTAGGAGCTGCAGCCAGATTGCCTCTGTTCTCCTTTCTTCCCCCTTGTCCCTTGTGCATTTGATCCCATCCCTCACATAGACTGCAACCCCACCTCTCCTCCCTTCCTTACGGTCCTTTCTGTATATTTTGTATCCTGGAATTGCCAGATCCCAGTCCCAGTGCTCAGTTGCCCACGTTTCTGTGACAACTGCAATATCCACCCTCCACACTGCTGAGAGTGCCTGTAGCTCAGCAGATTTGTTGCCTAAACTTCTTGCATTCAGCGAGACCACCCTCCATCCTGCCCCCTTCCCTTCATTGGCATTCATTTCCTTCCTTCTACTACCTCCTTTTTTGGCCACCCTGATTCCTTCCCTGCTAGCCTGGGGGGTAGGCTCCACTCTATCACATCCCTGCCCACTTGCCACCCCCCTTTCTAGTTTAAATCCACCTTTGTCACAATATACCTCCCCAGTCTTTGCTTTAATACCTCCTTCCCCTCCCCACTCGGGTGCAGCCTATCCCTTGCAAACAGACTGTTATTATCCCAGGTACTGCCCCAGCCACCCACAACCCCATATCCCTTAGTTTGACACCATTCTACCAACCATGTGTTCAACTCTCTAATCCCTCCTTTCTCACTGTGCTTGTGCAGGGTACTGGGAGCACTTCGGAGAATGCCACAGATTCCCCAGTCTCCCCACACAACCTTCCCACTTCCTCAATCCTCTCCTTTGTTACCTCCACCGTTTCCCCCCTAGGTCATTTGTCCCCACATATACCACAATGTGTGGTTTCCTCCTACCCCTCCTTATACATCTTAGGATTGCCTGTCCTGCCTTGTCTTCCGTTAATCCTGGTATGGACTTCACCCATATCTGACTGTGCCTCTCTCCCTGGCTGCCCCATCTGATCCCCTTGAGTACAGAGACCCCCAACACTAGTACACCTCCCTTCTCTTTCCTTGTGCCCATCGCCACCCCCCCACCTAGGTTCTCATTTCTGGGGCCACTCAAGATGGTGCTTTTACAATGTGTCCCAGTGTCTTCCCCCTGTTCTTCTCAATTGAGACTCCTCCCCCTCATCCTGTTTGACTGCCAGACAAAAGTTAAAATTCAGCATATCATAAAGGTGAAAGAAGCAAGGTAGGCCAATTTTACAAAGTCTAGAATCCAAAGATTTAAACCATGAAGGGCACATTACATTCTAGTAAAAAATGTTCAAAACCTTCTGTAAGCAGTGTTTTAATACTAAGGCATTTTCACATAATTTTATTAAAAATGTAATTGCTCTTATCTCAGTCATTACATCTTGTGGGAAGTTTAGCCCTCAATAATTCATGAAGTAGGAACTGGGGAAAGCCCAAACAGAGTCACAAAAAGAGGTACTCATATTCCTACCATTTTATAATCTCCCCATACTTCAGCCCCATATAAAATTCATATACACTATAGTCATAACGGTAAATGTGGGAGACATAAATCTTTTACTAAATCTGTTTATATGCAAGATTGTCTTGCTGCTTTTTTGACACTTTTGGCATATTAGCCCCATATATTATGAGAGGACATATTCACCCCTAGATATTTATACTGATTTTGTGAGGTTTGCCATAGCAAATGGGAGCAGTAAACTGTAGGAGTTGTGATTCAATCTACTACCATTCAAACTGCCAAAAAGTACTGTTTTACATGAAATAAACACTTTTATATATGTGCTTTGCTTCATTTGCATAACCTGCTTCTTTTTTTCTCAGTGCTGCAACCCCCAATCATAACATCATGCAAGGGAAAAAAAGTTTTTAAACACAGTATTGAAACAGTGATCTCTGTTAGTCAGTCTTGATATTGCAGATTTTACACTACTGACATAGGAGACTACATCCCTCAGTAAAGAAATCTTGTCAGCTAGATACTATATGCACAATGTCTTGTTTTGAAAATAAACATATGAGAGCTTTTATTGTTGAAGCCACTATAGAAATATGAGTGCACTTCACAATAAGGGAACTGGAAAACAACTTCTTATTTTACTCACAATGGAGTGTGCCCTTTAAGGGGCAGACCAGGTTGTCCTGGTGTACCTCTTCCCTTTCTATCAAGATGGTGTGCTCAGAAGGGAGAGGAGGGAAGGGAGGGCCAGGGGAGAGAACAATGGCCAAACAACAGGAAGGGGGGGTCAAGTGGAGGTACATAATGGACAGCACAGAGGTGGTTCAGCCACTTTTGCTGGAGTTTTGATTTTATCTTATACTAAACTGCAGCACGTCGGATTGGCATATTAATTAAGGAAGGTTTGTGCAACAGAAAAGAGGTAAGGAAACAAACAACTTAAGATTTGATGAAGTTTGATGTTAAGAATATATAGATATATAGAAAGGGAAGCAGCAAGTTGTAAGAAGGCTGTGTAGAGGGAAAATAAATAAATAAATAAAAAAGAGAAGGAAATGCATTGTTTTAAGTCTAGTTGCAACAGTGGAAGCCTGTGTAGCACGTGAATGCTGAGGAGAGGTGGTTAAAATAAATAAATAAAAAAGACAAGGAAATGCATTGTTTTAAGTCTAGTTGCAACAGTGGAAGCCTGTGTAGAGCGTGAATGCTGAGGAGAGGTGGTTAATTGTGCATCGCTATTTGGGATGTTTTTAGCACTGAATGCAGCAGTGATTTTGCCCAGTGGAGAGCTGAGGAAAAGGAAGAGGCAGAGTTTGTTTCAGGATAGCAAGGCTGTTGGTTAGCAGATGCGAAGTGGTGAAGAATGGCAATGAATGGTGCGTTGCCATTTGGAAATGGGGTTTTTTGGCACTGAAGGCAGGGGTGGTTGTGCAGTGTGGACCAACAGGAAACAAAAGTGCATGGGGGGGGGTTTGCATTTGCTTTGCGAGGCGCAGCAATAAGGAGGTGAGGGTGATCTGGATGAGATGGAGGTTGCAAGGCTGGAACCAAGCAGATGCACAACGCAGGGAAAGGGGGGTGAAGTGTGCATCGCGGAAGGCTGTGGTGGTAGCCTGAAGTGGGGGCTTAGCAAGGCAGGTGGGAGAGGGCACATGGAAAGGAGGATGGCGTGGTAGCCAGCAGTGGACCTTGCAGGAACGAAAAGGGGAGCAAAGAGGAGGAAAAACCTACAGCACTGCTGGTGGCCTAAAAGGCCTGGGGGATTTGGGAGGCTGTGCAGCAGCTAGGGAGACATTAGTTGGCATGGGGGAAGCCTGGAGGAAGGGATAGCATGGGGTCTATGAGATGGCCATGTGGCGAGATGTCACATGCCGCGACAAGGCCGCGATGCGAGCTGGGCCCCCTTTTTCCATGGTAGGGCGGGTCAATGAAGGGGCTCTATGTGGGAGGGGAAGTGTTTTTCCCTACAAGACAATAAGGCAGTACAATAGGGAGGGAAGCCTGGTAAGGGCCAGGTGATCGGAGGAGTGGATGTTGGAGCTACCACGGCGAATAGGCAGGACGTGATGTCACACGCCTGTAGGGCCATGTGGTCCAGGAAAGAAGGGACAACAACTCTGCAGCAGGCCTCAGGAATTGCAGAGAAGGGAATTGGAAGGGCATTGGGGTATGGCAGCCCCAAGCTGGCACAAGTTATAAGAGGAATGGATTGGGAGGTGCAGAGGAGGCCAGGCAAGGGAAATAATAAAAAAAAAATTAATAATAATAAAAAAAAGTAAAAAAAAAAGAGAGGAGATGGGTTTCGGTCCCAAAGGGATGATGCCGCATCGCAGCGATATGGAAAGCGATGATGAAGGGGAGGAAGGGATGGGTCCAGGGGGGACAGCGCCAGAAGGAGAGGGGCATGCAAGGCAATGGTTAGACTGGGAGGGTCATGGGGGAGGATAGAGTTTTTCTTCGGGGATACAAGGCCATCAAAAAAAGGGAGCACCTGGAGCCATGAGGTAATAGCATGCAGGGACAGGCCAGGGCACTGGTGAGAAGGGCCTGGCCATACATCATGACAGCACATGCCAGGTGGTTTGAGGAATGTAAGGAGACCCAGGATAGGATGACGGTGTACAGGGATGGTTTGGGAAAAACCAGGGTATAACAAGGGCAACAGAAAGACACATTGTCACCTTCGGAGGCTGCCTCTGGGGGAAGCAGGCTGGGCCACATGGTATACAGCCCAGGAAGAATTTTTTGATAATGGAATTTCTTTTCTTTTCCTCGGTGTCTTCACAGTTTGCAAGAAGCAAGGAACATGGCACCCAAGAAGAGCAGGCCTTCAAAAGAGGACACCTACAAGGCTATATTGGAGCTGGCACAGAAAGCCAATAGGATGTGGGAGTTGGTGGAAGGGGAGGAACCAGGGAGATCTGGGGAGAAAAGAAAAGTGGTGAAGGGAAAAGGAGGCAGAGGGAAACGACTGGCTGAGAAGCCATACAGCCCAACCAGGGTACAACCACTGATGGGGGGACCTACCAAGGGAGCTAGCACAGTACCTCTGCAACCAGTAGACCCAGTACCGTCAGTACCTCCCCAGGAGCAGGTTGTGGTTCCCTCAGCGGAGCCCAGACCCGGAGCCCCAGAGCACAGTGGTTCCCCCACAGCCTCTAGTGGGACAACCAACCCTTCAGCCAAGGGAAAACATACTAGGGCATCAGGAAGACAGCAGGCAGCAAGGAGCGGACAAGGCCACAGGTAATGCACCCGGCTCCATTGATGGTAGCATCAAAGAGTACATAAGCCAAATTGTTTCGGCACTTGGGGCAGGGGGTGTGGGCCAGATGGAGTCAGCACTGGCCAAAATTAGGGTAGAAAAGGAGGTGCCAAAAGAAAAAGAAGGAGGAATAGGAAAAAAAAGAAAAGGTACAAGAGAGATAGGAACTCCTGGGATGAGAGTTGGGGAACATGTCCCGTTAGCCACAAAGGAAAAGATATGGAAAGGAGAATATGTGGATATTTTTGCTTTAGTAAGCCGGGAAGTGGCAGCGAAATGCGAGGAAACAGAGAATATAGGAAAGAGTGAGATGGCAGCAGTGGTAGTTTTGTTAGACAGGAAAGAGGAGGACAAATTTACCAAGGGGAAGACTTGGGAAGGGTGGTTTGTAGGTTTCGCCACATTCTCAGCCATAGTATTGGACAGGAGGCCTGAGCTGGGCATCCCACTCATCACATACTCCTTAATAATAAGGAGGGTGAAAGCAAAAGGGTGTGGGGTGGATATACTATGATGAATTCTTTCGGCAGAGGATGGTGGCATATGGGGACGTAAGATGGGACACTAAACAATTAGATTTGTGGACAGATTACGTAACTGATCAGGCCACGCCTGAGGGGGAGTTTGGGAAATCCATACCACAGAGATGTAGCTGGGCTTATAACAGGGCCTTTTGTTCCTAGCCACAATGCTGTTTCTGACATGCATGCTCAAAATGTGGGAGTTTACACCCGGCGACAGGTGCAGGACAACATGGGTGCAAGGAGCCCAAGGAGCCAGGGGGCAAGGGTCAGGTCAACAGCTTTTTCGGGGGGGCAGGGTTATAAAGGACAGACATGGAATGGAGGAGGGAGGGAGGGGTAGAGAACATGCCAGTAGGGGGAGTCAGAATCATTGATCAGCAAGGCCAGGCATCAGGCGGTGGGGGGGAGAATTTGGCAAAAAGAAGGAAATTAAGATAGGGGAGCAGTTTAAAGAAGCTAGAACCCCCATCGTGATAGAGGCATGGAGAGAATGGTTAGACAGATACCCAGATAAGAAAGCCGCTGAGATGATTAAAAAATGTTTTTGCACAGGTTTTTCGTTACAGTGTGAGGGCCCAAGGCAAGCCAGGGAGGCGAACAATTTGAGTTCAGTGAGAGGGAGAGAAGAAATGTTAAGGCAAAAAATAGAGAAAGAGAAGGCAGCAGGGAGGATAGAGTGACCATATGATACCCCCTGCTGCAGAATATGAGGATTTCCTCATTGGATTTGGTCCCCAAGAAACAGGAAGGGGAATATAGGGTGATTCATCACCTATCCTTTCAGGAGGGCGAATCAGTGAACGATTTTATCAGTGAGGAGTATAGTAAGGTGACATATTCCACCTTGGAAGATGCAGTATGGATTATCCGGGCAACTGCGGATGCATGGATGGCTAAGACATACATAGAGTCTGCCTTCAGATTACTTCCAGTTAGAAAGGAGGACTGGGACCTGTTGGGTTTCAAAATTGGGAGACAGTACTGTTTTGACAAAGCCATGCCCATGGGTTGCTCCATACCATGTGCGACATTTGAAGCATTCAGCACATGTCTGCAGTGGATATTTCAAGAAAGAACTGGTTATAAAGCAGTAATTCACCACTTGGATGACTTCCTTTTTATACGCAGTGGAAAAAGAGAGACAGAAAAAATGTTGGCCAGTTTGCAAGATCTGTGTGAAGAACTAGGGATTCCATTGGCATCTGAAAAATCAGAAGGGCTCAGCAAGGTGTTAGAATTTCTAGGTATTGAGATAGATGCTTCGGGGGAAATATTTCGGTTACCAGACAAAAAAGTACAAAAATTGAAGGAACTGATTCAGATGCACACCAGTAGAAGAAGAGTACAATTAAAACAGGTACAGCAAGTATTGGGACAGCTGAACTTTGCGCGCAGGGCAATTGGGCCAGGGAGGGCTTTCACAAAAAGGTTAGCAAGAGTTACAACCGGGGTTGACCAGACCACACCATTGGGTGGACATGACAAAGGGAGTCAAGGAGGATTTTAAAGTATGGGAGGAATTACTCCGGGACTATAATGGCTGCTCCTTCTAGCAGGAGGAATGTGTGTATAACACAGACCTTGATCTTTACACAGATGCAGCTGGGGGCCTAGGCATGGGAGGTTATCTGAGGGGAAGATGGTTTGCAGAACCGTGGCCATCAGACTGGGTGAGAGACGGTAAGGTAAAAGATATAACATTGTTAGAGATCATGCCCATCTGGGTATGCACCCTAGTTTGGGGGGAAGAATTACGGGATCAGAAAGTAACATTTTGGTGTGACAATAGAGCAGTGGTAGAGGTCCTAAACAACAGAGGAGCCAGGTCAGAAACGGTCATGCAAGTTTTGCACCTACTGGTGCTAAGGGCATTGCATTTGAGCATGTCATTCAGAGCGAAACGCATAGAAGGGGTGCACAATACCCTGGCTGACAGCCTTTCCCGTCTGCAGCTGGATCGTTTCCGAAGGCTGGCACCGACAGCAGAGGAGCAAAAAACACCCATACCAATGAACGTATGGGACATTGGCAAGAAGGAGCAGAACTGTTGTTCCGCAGCTCGTGGGCACCACGGACTCCGAGGGCCTACGATGGGGCCTGGCGAGTGTTTCAAACATTCAGGGCAACACACCATATGGAGGTAAGTAAGCCGCTCACAGAAGAGCAGTTGGAAAAGTTCACTGTGCAGCAATGGCAAAAAGGCACAGCCCACACCACAATGGGGGTCTACTTGGCAGGGATTAGTGTTATTTGCAGTCTAAAAGGATGGAAAGACCCAACAAAATCAATGTTCATTAGAAGAATGATGCTGGGATGGAGTAGATTAAAACAAAGGACGGTGGATAATAGAAGACCAATGGGGAACAATGGCTGGCAAAACTAAAGGATATGTTACCCGCCATATGCAGATCAAAGGCAGAGGCCCAGCTATTTCACACAATTTACGTTGTAATGTTTGCAGGGGCCATGAGAGTGAGCGAGGTGGTAGGCCATGGCAGGCAAGACAAGAAAGGGGGATTAGAATGGGAGGATATAAGCTGGGGGATGAAGGAGATACGTATCAGGATTAAGAGGTCAAAGACAGATCAAAGGGGACAGGGTTGTATGGTAACACTACAGAAACATGTGTAGGATGCAGTGTGCCCAGTGCAGGCTTTGTGGGCTTTCGCCGCAGAGCATGGGAATAGGACAGGGAGATTGTTTCTGCACGGTGACGGAAGTAGGGTCACAAGTTATCAAGTCACAGCATTGCTCAGGAAGGGCATGCAATTCCTGGGGGAAGATCCAATTAACTATTCTTCCCACTTCCTGCGGATAGGGGCTGCCTCACAGTGGGCAGTGGCAGGCGAGGCTGTGAATAATATTTTGGAAAAAGGGCAATGGTGGTCTGCCAGTTATAAGAGATACATTAGAACACTACAGTGTGGAGACTAACCTATCACCTATGTTTTGTTACAGATATGGAGCCACATGGGGGGGCAGGGAGAGGTGAAATCATGGTAAGAAACTAAGACCCTATATAAAGATATGTATTTTGTTTAAACCCTTTAGGAAGAGGGAGGAGCACAGAAGTCTGGATCTGTGGCCACTCTTATATTTATTAGGTGGAAAGGAGAGCTGAGAGAAAGGCTGGGGGCAAGCAGCTTTACCAAGATGTGAGACAATGTAGATTGGTTTGGCGTGGCATCTGGGGGATGAGATGGGCACAACTGCTCCCCACATTGAAAGAGCTAAAGGAGTGGCGACCCATTCCAGACTTAATCATTATACATTTAGGGGGTAATGACTTTGGGGGCAAGCCATGGGTGGACACATACATGCAGATAAAAAGGGACTTAGAGACAATACAGCAGTGGTGGCCCCGGGTAAGCCTTGCCTGGTCAGATATGATACCAAGGAGGATTTGGAGACAGAAGCACAGCCATAGAGCTGTGGATAGGGCCAGGAGAAAGATGAACAGAAGGGTAGGAACACTGGTAAGGAAATTGGGAGGCCAAGTAATACTGCGGGGTGTAGAAGAGTCCGTAGAAGATTTCTACAGATCAGATGGCATGCACCTGTCAGAGCTAGCCACAGACATGTTTAATATGGAGATGATGGGTTTTATAGAAGCATGGAGGAGGCATAGAGAAACAGAAGATAAATAAAAAAAAAAAAGGAAAAATGGGGGAGAAGAGAAGGATCCAGAAGGAGGTTTCCCTGAGTTATGGGGATACCAATACCCTAGGTGAGGGGAAAGCCAGTCATCCAACGCAAGCTGGAGACCTGCTAGTGGGGAAAAAGGGGGGGAAGGAGGAGGAGGGGGAAGAAAAAGGAATAAGACGAAAAGAGGAAGAAGCTGAAGGAGAAAAGCAGTTTCGGTTTTCACCATTACCTAACAGAAAAGGAGAAGAAGAAGGCACCCAGGTTTTCACCTGGGGGGAGAAAAAGAGGAAGAAAGAGGGATGATCAGAGATGGATATGGAAATAAATGAAATTGTGAGAGATATAATAATAAAAGATGATGAAATAGAAAATGGAATTATGATATATAAATAAATTAATTGCCAATCTGAACACAACAACAAACAATGGTCTCTGACTTTTTGTGAGGGAAAAGGGGGGAATCCGGGACAATGGAGTTTGCCCTTTAAGAGGCAGATCAGGTTGTCCTAGTGCACCCCTTCCATTTCTATCAAGATGGTGTGCTCAAAAGGGGAGGGGGGAGGGAAGGAAAGGGGCCAGGGGAGAGAACAATGGCCAAACAACAGGAAGGGTGGGTCAAGTGGAGGTACATAATGGACAGCACAGAGGTGGTTCAGCCACTTTTGCTGGAGCTTTGATTCCTCCCACCCACCCTACAAGATGGAGCAAGAGGGGAAGACAGTCAATAAGGGACTGTATGGTAGGTATGAAAAGGTGGATGACAGATGTGTCCAGGTAGACGGTTATGGGACTGCCAAAGGTGGATGGCAGGTAATAATATGTTTATTGGACTGTCAAAGGTGGAGGGCAGGTGATGAAATGGTTTATTGGACTGCCAAAGGTGGATGGCAGAAAAAGGGGGCGAGGGGGGAAAGAAAAAGGAATAAGATGAAAAGAAGAAGAAGCTGAAGGAGAAAAGCGGTTTCAGTTTTCACCATTACCTAACAGAAAAGGAGAAGAAGGCACCCAGTTTTCACCTGGGGGGAGAAAAAGAGGAAGAAAGAGGGGTGATCAGAGATGGCTATATGGATGGAAATAAATTAAATTGTGAGAGATATAATAATAAAAGATGATGAAATGGAAAATGGAATTATGATATATAAATAAATTAATTGCCAATCTGAGCACAACAACAAACAACGGTCTTTGTCTTTTTGTAAGGGAAAGGGGGATCCGGGACTATGCATTGCTATGTACATCTGCATATTAGGTACAGTCAACACTACCAAAATAAGAGACTGCAACTCTGAGTAACTAACATTTACATCAACATGATAATTTACCCATAATTCCTTGGTAATCTATGTAAAACATTGACAACTCCCTTGCATGACATCATTCGGGGGTGGGGTGGCTGCACACAGAAAACTAGAGGACACACTGTCGATAAAACATCTATAAAAATGACTGACAGATTTTTTTACAAAACAAATTGCAGCTTCAACATCTAAAGCATGGGCGCCAATGGCATACTATGTGAAAAAGGAATTTGTGAAACCTCACAAAATCACTTTAATGAAACTCACATCTTCTAATATAACCCCTTTGATGTGCAATTTAAACTATAAATCCATAGGTCTTTTAAATATCAGGATTTTGTTTTTGTCTGTATTTATTTCAAGCTTCAAAGAAGTAAGGGTATCAACTGAGCAAGTCAAAGATTTTTGAAGCCCAGATGTTGTTTATGAAATCAACAAGGCATGGTCAGTGTTATTCAAAATACTCACTACATGATCTAAAACTTTAGGGGCAGCAGAGGCGACAACTCCTTGTTTGCAAACTAGACTGTTAATATAAAGGTTGAAGAGCCGGGGTGCTAAAGCATTCATGCTTGACACCCCTATTCACAGGTAACACCAAATTATTGGTTAGATCTCCACTTATACTATATCATACCTTAACTGAGGTCAATTATGGAGCATTTGCATTAATTCTAAAAGCTAGCCATCACTGCCCATGTCAAGAAGATAGTCCCATAAAATATTCCTATCAAAATTATGGAATGCACCTTTTACTGTATGTTGATAAAGGACAAAATTGTTATTTTTACTGTTACGTACATTATATATAATGTAGATTGATTGATTTGATTTGATTTTGATGACTTGAGAAGGGCACTGGTGCTTAAGCACCTTTGATAGGCATGAACTTGGTTGAGAAGAGTATACAACAAGACAGTGTATCAGGTACAAGCGCAGAAGTATCAATACAAAACAAGCATTTGTCAATGCTGAATGTTTGCTTGCTAGCATCGGCATTGGTAGTGTAGGAGTTAGAGAGCTGCATAATAGGAATGAGAGTGAAGTACTGAACTGAAGCCAACCCCACCACCACCATGCAGAGACTGACAGGCATTGGGGTGTGCCTTTGGGTCATCAGGCATAATGCCCATGCCATTTCACCACACCCTACCCTACAGACACCGACAAGTGTCACGGTGTGCTTTGGGATCTTTGGGCCTTATGCTCACCCCATTCCATAAGGAAATACAGTGAGATGGGTGCAGTATAGGAGAATGGGGTGAACTTTGGGACCAAAGATTCTAAGGCACACCTCGATACCTGTCACTGGTTGCAGGGTGTGGGTGGGGGGGTGGAATGGCATGAGCATTACTGGCGACAATCCCAAGTCACACCCTGATGCCTGTCGTCTTGCAGGGTGGGGCGTTATGTGAAACCCACCCCAGGCGCTATTGGTATTTTCACTCCAAATTTTCAACATGTTTTTTTTATGACCCCCACCTGATGAATAGTGACAATATCAGTTTGTTAGCCGAAAGCTGATTTTGCACAGTGACTATGCCATTTGGCACCACAGGTGTGAAAACACATTTTGAACAGGATGTGAAAAATGACAGCTGTAGTGTTCATGGGGAGGTGTAAAAAATGGCAATGTCGAAAATCTGAAGTGAAAATATAAAAAACTGGTGAAGTCATGGGTGTGTGTAGAAACTCTGCAACACACACCTGTAATGTAATTATTTTGGGGATTTTTTACAGCAGATTGTCAACACAAGTATTTTGGGACCTTCGCTTACAGTGTCACTGTGATTTTCTTTATCTGTCCTGTACACTGATTTCCCACAGTGACCATGCATTTCTGCACTGGAAGTGTGAAAACACATTTTGGGCAGGGTGTGAAAAATGACAGCTGAACTGTTCATAAGAAGGTGTGGTAAAATGGCAATGTTGAAAATCTGGATTGAAAATACAAATTTGTGAACTTACCAGGGTGCATGGAACCTGCGCAATGCACGCTCATAACGCAATCATTTCATGGACTTTTGTCACCAAACTTTCAACATAGCCATTTTAAGAACTTTGCTCATGAACCGTGTCACTGTGATTTTCTTAACCTGTCCCAAACATTGATTTCGCACACCGACTGTGTCATTGTTCGCTATATGCGCGAAAACACATTTTGGGCAAGATATGAAAAATGACAGCTGTTTTGTTCATAAGGAGGTGTGGCAAAATGGCAATGTTGTAAATCTGGAGTGAAAATAGTAAAATTTCTTGAAGTTACAAGCGTGCAAACGGACTGCGCAACGCACACTCGTAAAACAGTCATTTTGGGGAATTTTTTCACCGAATTTTCAACATAGGGTTTTGGGGGGCCTACTTCATGAACTGTTACACTGTCATTTCATTACTCGGTCCTGAAAGGTGGTTTCATGCAGTGCCCGCAAAATCACCTTTCAGGACCGAATAACAAAATGACAGTGACTGAATTCATGGGGTGGGGTCCCAAGAACCCCATGTTGAAAATTTGGTGAAAAGATTCCCCAAAATGGGCAAGATATGCACCAAAGTTGAAAAAAAAAACACATTTATGTCATTATACAGCTTACTGGCATTTCTTCAGTTTACGGTCAGCTTTAAAGAGTGCAGACGTGTACCTGGACCACCAAAGATTGTCGCGCCGGCCTACGGAGGTAAGTATGGGGTGAGGGGGGTGTGGGGAGGTGGGGTGCGCAGAGAGTGGGCGTAGGTTGGGTTGAGGGGGAAGAGAGTTAACTAGGGACCGTTTTCTTTTGTTCTAGGTTTTTTTTTTAAGATGACGTGACTTTTGCCACGCTGGGGTGGGTTCCCAATGTGGCACCTGCAAGTTTGTTGGGGTGGGGGAAGTGGAGCCAATGGGGATTGGGTACCCCCATGGGCCACAGACTTCGACCACACTGGGGTGGGCTCTCAGCATAGCACCAGAAAGTTGGCTTTTGTGGGGGCAGTGGAGCCAATGGGGGATTGGGCACCCCCGTCAGTCACACAGTGTGCGGAGGTGGAGGGGAGTACATGAGCATGCTAGGGTGGGCTCCCAGCATGTACAGGATGTGGGACTTTTGCCATGCCGGGGTGGGTTCCCAGCCAGGCACCAGGAAGTTTGCTTTTGGGGAGGACAGTGGAGGGGAGCACATGAGCTCACTGAGGTGGGCTCCCAGCATGCTATGTAGGTGTTCGTGGGGGGGGGAGAACTGTCTATGACAGTTCAGATGCAGTGCTGACGTGTTGGTAATTTACATACTGCCAATGGCAGTATGCAAATTGACTACATGTTACCACTGCTGATTGTAGTGGTGTTTTTTCTCTCAGAAGTATACCACATCTGAATAGCTGTCATAGACAGCTTGGACATTATTGGTGCGGTGCAGTCGCACCTGCAAAAAGGAGCAGGGCTTTGGAAGTGGGGGAGGCACACCTACAAAAACTCGTATAGTGGCACTATGTTTCTTGCACATGTGTGCAAGCAAACATAATGAAGTGACATGTTGCAAAAGTAAAGCATTCAGATGGTACATTAAGTCAACAGTGTTTTGAAAGTCATACAAAGAAAGTACAGACATTAGACTGTTGGGGATGTTCTTTCAGCTTGGCAGTGAACATTTTACTGGAAGGGACAGCTCTGATAGTGGAAGAGACAGTGTTCCAGAATGATGCTGTTCTGTATATGAAAGAGTTCAGGCCCATGCCGGTGTGCATGAATAGAAGTTTCAATGAATTGTATGCAGAGGAATGACAGAAGGGGTTGTTCACATATGTGAATTACTTGGATAGGGACTGGGGAGAATGTTCTATGTAGAATTGCATGCATTAAATTCACTAAGGTTAACGGGATGTGGTTTTGCATTCAAACAAAAAAGGTAAAAAAAAAAAGTCATTCAATGTTGGTACAGTGTTGGGACTGTGGGCCCTGTGAGGATGCAAATTTGCAACCTTGAGGGTTAAAGAACTCCTGACGATATCTGTCTTTCTCTGTGGATCCTGATGCTTTGAGTCACATTTGATTAGTTTAGCTGTTACATTTGTCTTTTACAGATTGTTTTCCTTGTTTTGATTGCAACCTTGAATGGCACCCACTACCTTTATGCTTTCCCGGGGTTTGCTAACCGCAACCAGGCTAACTCACGTGATGTCATTTGTAGGTTTGCACTGAGCTGCTGACAAGAATCTGTGGCATTTGTCCCCATTACTCGGTTGCTGTTTTTCCATACTGGTACTGCTGCTGTTAGCAGCTGACCGTTGCTGTGTTTTAGAGATTGACTTTAAAAAAATAAATAAGTACATTGCCAAGAAAGCATGAGAAGCTGTTTCTGTGTGATCTTATTTCTGTCTCTGATATTCCCTCTCCCTCTCCAACAATAAGTCATTCCTTATAGCAGCATGCTACCGACCACCTTCTGGAGGCTCGACATTGCTGTCACATCTCCAAAACCTACTTGACTCTACTAACACCGAATGTATACTAATGGGAGATTTCAACCAAAATTGGAATGATGATAGCTCAAAGAAGCTAAAGGAACTTTGTGATGCGAATGGACTGGTACAAATGACAACTACTGTGACCAGACCAAATAGAAAAAATCCTGAGCGTAGCTCCCTTCTAGACCTCATACTGGTAAACAAACCATATAACATCTCGCATACCGAAGTATTCTTCAATGACATAAGTGACCACTGTGCTATGGCTTGTATCAGACTTTCTCCCCACATGAAACCAGCCACTAAATTCAAATTGAAACAATGCCTGAAAAAGTTCTGCCAGAACACCTTCCTAAAAGATTTAAGCAACATCAGATGGCAAGACTTCTATCTGGCACCCACCTGTAATGAGGCCTATAACATCTTTCATAGCCTACTCATGGGACTAATCGACAAACACGCCCCACTAAGAATGATCAGATCTAAAAAAATACCTCCTGGCTGGTTTTCTCCCATCCTGAAGAAAGCACTTAAGGATAGGGATTTTTGGTAGAAAAAAGTGAGGAAATCTCACCTAGAAACAGATTGGCTGGCATTTCGCACCTCTAGAAATGCCTGCACCAGATTAATTAGGTCTGAAAAAGCCAGATATTTCCAAACTGAACTAGAAAACAACAAAAACAACTCTGTCAAATTTTGGAACATACTTAAAGAGGTCGAAGGTCAGACTACCGATTCACCCCTCCCAACCAAAATTGTGTACGCAGGAACTACCTACACAGACAGAGCTCCTATATTAGAGCAGCTCAGCAAACACTTTGCATTGCAGGGCTTGCCTTTGACACCTCGCCTGTCAACAATCTCAGCCCACCAGGGAACTCTACTGCTAACCATTCTACTAACCTCAACCCAAACCTACCGCATCCTGCCTACTTCAGCTTTCTTACAGTCACATTTAAACAAGTTGAGGCCCTCCTCCTGTCCCTGGATATTAAAAAGAGTGCCGGTGCAGACAATATCGAACCTTACTTCCTAAAACTCAACCATTTCTACTTAACCGGCCCCATCACCCATTTATCCAACACCTCCCTCAAACAGGGCTAACTACCTGTGTTGTGGAAAACTGCTCACATCCTACCCTTATTCAAATCGAGGGATCCAAGTGATCTGAACAATTATCGGCCTATCTCTATTCTATCTGTCCTCTCAAAATTACTCGAGAAAATTGTCAACACCCAGATCAGAGAACATTTAGACTCAAATAACTTGCTATATCTGGCTCAGTCTGGTTTCAGAGACAAACATAGCACCGTATCGGCTCTAGCAAAAGTATCCACCGATTGGCAAATTGCTCTGGACTCCAAGAAGCATGTAATTGCCCTATTTCTGGATCTTAGCAAGGCCTTCAATACTGTGGATCATAACATCTTGCTTAATGCTCTGGGTAATGTCGGTCTCGATAGATTTGCCATCAAATGGTTCACCAGCTACCTAACCAACAGGTTACAGCAAGTCAAAGCTATAGGTGATCTGTCTCCACAAAAATCCCTTTTATGAGGTGTCCCACAAGGCTCCATCCTGGGTCCAATCCTTTTTGCTATCTACATCAATAACCTGGACTCGCACCTGCGCACAGCCAATGTGCACTTATTTGCAGATGACATTGTACTCTACACCACTACTTCATCCTTGGACTTGGCCTAGATGAACCTTCAGTAAGATTTCACCACTCTCCAATATAAACTCATCAAACATAAGCTTCTCCTCAATGCCAAAAGGACTAAAGCCAAGATTCTCTCGCCAAAGTCTGCCTCCAGATCTACACATATCCCCCAGATCCTAACGCTGTTAGATGAACCCCTAGAAACAGTTGATACTTTTAAATACCTAGGGTTCTGGTTGGATAATAAGCTCAACTACCTGTGCCACCTACGTAAAATTTCGAAGAAACTAAGGCGGCGATTAGGCCTTTTCTATCGCCTTAAACATCTGCTTACTTTAGAAGCCAGGAAGAGGCTAGTACAATCCACATTTCTACCTGTATTGGACTACGCTGACTTCCTCTATAGTCACTGCCCCACAACGATGCTCAACAAACTAGACAGTCTTTACCACCGGGCCCTAAGATTTATCCTTAACCTACCTCATTGCACTCACCATTGTCTATTATACCAGGAGGTGGGATGGCCCTCACTCTCAACCAGGAGGATGTTTAGAGCACTATCCAATAATCTCCCTGCATACATCTCGCACTTCTTTGAACGTGCCAAGGGATCTTATGGATTGAGATGTTTCTGCATGATTTGCTTCCAGATCCCTAGAGTGAAAACAACCTTTGGCTCGGCAGCAATCAATTTTTCACTGCCAACACTGTGGAATACTATGCAAAAATCTTTAAAGCTTTCCTCGCTCCCTAGCATTTTCACATTAAAACCCTGATAATGGACTTGTTGAAGGATACATGCAGCTGCTTTAGATGACTCTGTATCTTAGCCACTGCTCCCTCCGGCAAACTTTACAATCTGACTGTCACCCCCACTCCTAGCAAGGGATCCCCAGCACTTACTAGTTCTTTTATCTCCCCTAGTCTCAGTCTTTCTAATCTATTCGTTCTTTCCCCTTTCTCCCTGCTTTTAGTAAAAATGTACTAGCCTCTAATTAGTGATAACAGCTAGGATGGTAATCTTTACACTCCTGTAAACTATGATGTAAATTAGTTGTATGTAACTATGTTAGACCTTATGTATATGCCTCCTTTGGCCTACGCTTGTTCACTGTTGCTACATTGTTGGCTACCATATCTGTACTATGTTATGTTCTGTTTTGTACCAAATTAATGTCCAGGACCACCCTGAAAATGAGCTTACTCAATGGTGTTGTATGCCTGGTTAAATAAAGTTGATTGATTGATGATTGATATTTGTGTGGGAAAACTACACCCCAGGATCTGCTGACAAAGTTTCATGCTTCCTGCACTTGTATGAAATCATGTTGCACCCCATTACATTCTATTTTAAAAGTAGCCAGATAGGTCATGCAGTATTTAAGACCAAATTTCTGGAGATCTATTGGGACCATGGAGAAGGCAGCACTTCTCTTATTTAAGCTTCACTGAACAGTGCTGGTACAGGGAGAACAGGTGTCCATGCTAGCTCAGCAGACCCTCTCCCTAGCCAAACTAAGGAGGTTTTGTTTTACAGTATATGTCAAGAACATAGCCAGGATTGCTCAGAGCTTCTCCTTGGCTTGGGACAAGGGGCTAGTGTTCTGTTAGACCTTTGTAGATCCAGCTGGCCCAGAGGAAGATTCAGCAGCTCAGACAAGGGGTGTTAAACAAATTCATTCATGATGCACCATTCTGCTCCTTCAGGGACACCTGTGATTTGAATATTATTGTGGCATCCTTGACATTCCAGGTCATCCAATTTTGCCCACAAAAGGGAGATTTCTGACTTTAGCTGTCAAAGTTCTGAGTCTCAGAACACTGCTAGATTGTCCAGGTGTCTGAGGGTACTCTAGTTATCTGTCACTCAAATAATCCAGTTGATTTTGTAAAGAGTCCTTTGTAGCCATGACCCTGTAACTTCTTCTAGTGTTGCTGTAAACATTTGCAAGACTGTATTAAGGTCCCAGACTGGTGTTGGCCCAAAGGCAGCAGTATCCATCTCGTCCATGGAAAACGTTTTGTAGATTATTCTGAATTACTGTATCAAAGTATTTGTTGTAAATCAGACAGATTCCTTTTATACAGGACAATATCTAATAAAATATACCAGCAAACTTTCTGATTTAGAGGTCAGGATTTTCGGGTCCTGACAGGCTTAAAGACCCAAGAGAAAAAGCAAGAGTGTTATGCACCATCTTAAACCTGGTCGAACCAGAAGTCACCTCCATTAGGGTCTTTGATAAGGAACAGCAATTCAGAGCATTTTCCCCTGAGTCAGTGCTGTTTGAGACAGCTTCTAACATCAATGAATGTGTGACATCTTACATGTAATCTCGTGACAGCCTCAAAAATGTAGATCAAGGTCTGTACTCAAGAATTGTGTGTTACTACATGAGAAGTATTGATTGACTCATCTAAATAAAGATTTCATGTGAGACATTTTTACAACTTTTTGAGGTGGTGCTTTCTAATACACACATTTTTAAAAACAGCTGATCAGATCCAATTATGGATCACCTCATGAAATTTAAACTAATTTTCTGATTGTGGTTGCTTTAATTCATCAATTTACCATCACAACTCTCTGTAAACTTTATTTTTTTATTTTACATTTTCAGACCATCTACAAGTCTCACAGATGTTTATCCACTTATTTCATAAGTCTGTGTTGTGACTCCAATTGCCTGTAACTACATACTGATATAGGTTCACATCACTGTGTGTTACTGACGGTTAGTTCTTTTACATGTGGCACTGTTTGTGCATTTTTATTGTGGAACGGGACATGCTGGGTGATGGTACAGAAAGTACACAGATGGAAATTCGGGCAAGATGTCAACCGGTAGCACAGAGTATGTGCAAGGACAAGGAGTGTAAACTGAACACACATCTGACAGGCAAAATACACATCTGACATGCAAGCCGTGCAGACAAAACAGCTTGCATAACATTTCAGGAGTTTGTGTGTATGAGGTGGGAGGGGAGCTGGGAGACAAGATTACAGTAGTTAAATAAATTCAAAATCAAATCAAAATCAAAAAAAGTTAGCACACATCTGACAGGCAAGCAATGCTGACAAAACAGCTTGTACAACATTTTGTGAAAGTTTTATGAAGTGTGGTGGTAGTGTTAGGTTGGGAAACAGATCACACAGAAAAAAAATATCCCCGGTACAAACTTCTAGTTAGAATCCTTCACTAACCAATAGCCTCCCAAAACAAAACCAGGCACCTGTTTCTGATGGTTACATTATTCAGGCCCTATGTCTGCTACCAGTAAAATAATTTATGCAGAGTGTGAAAAGAAACCACCCTCCCTTATAGTCAGACAGCTGTTTCTGGTGGCTATATTATTCAGGTCCCACATCTGCTTAGTCAATCAATCAATCAATCAAAATCTGTATTTATCCAGATGAACATCATTGAGCAGAGCTCTTTTACAAGATGGACCTGGTTAGAACAGGATCGGGTAACATCCCCTCATAAAAACATATAAATACATGTAAATAAGTATATAAACACAAACACAATGGTGCAGTAATAGGGGAGTCAAATGATAAAAGGAAGACAAGGTAAGCCATAACAGAGCAGGATTCAAATACAAGGGGGCAGGTCCACCATTGAACCATGCAACTGTACATAAACCATGTTCTCTGTATAGACGTACCAGTTAGTTCATTTACCAGGGGCAGTCACTAGTGCTAGCCATGAAAATGGCTTGGAGAATCACTAACTAATGGCAGATGTGGTACCAGAAGGGGTATGTAATATGTAAGTGAAGGATAAACATTGTGAGAAGTGAACTCTCAAGGATAGATCAGTAGAACTGATGCAGCGGTGGGGGCCTACGGGGAGAGGGAAAGGGGGAGTTAGGACTTTTATAGTATGACTGCATGTAGATTGTGGATGAGTGCAGTACAGAGTTGTAAAAAGAAGGCTGGAGAAAGCGAGAAGATAGACCAGTATCAAAGGGAGGACAGAGGCATCAAGGTGTTACATGAAAACATGATGACAGACCAAGGCCAAGGAGGAGACAAGCACTAGAAGTAATTTGTTCATGGTTAAATGGTATAGGTTAGCATGATAACAATTCATGGTCATGGGAAACAATTGCACTGATCATTTCTGAGACGTGAATATAAGAGCTTGAAAGATGAGATGCCGATGGGTGACCTCAGTTTCAGTTTATTTTGCAATTTATTCCACAAGGAGGACAGTGTAAAGCTTATAGCAGCCCTGCCAAAGTGAGAGTTAACTTTGGGAACCATCAGTAGGAGAGATTTGCAACTTCTCAGGGTATAATTGCCTATTGGTTTTATAGGAAGACAGTCTGTAATGTATTGGGGCAGTTTTTTGGAGATGGCTCTCAGGGTCCATAAGGCTACATTTTTATCACGCCTGAATTGAACTCCACCCCACTGATTGATATAGGGAGCAGTGGTGAGTGGAATAAGGCAGGCCTGTGATTAACCTCAAAGCTCTATGATATAATGTGTCAAGTTTGGTGAGGTAGGAAATGGGACGGTGACTGTAGAGGCATACAGACAGCATAATCTATCAAGAATAGAAAGGTTGATTGTACCAGCTGTAGTTTGGCATCCCTAGTTAAGAAGCGGGCTATCCTAAAGAACAGGCCAAGTCTCTGTCATAATTTTTTGAGTAATTCTTCAATGTGCTCTATGAAGGAGAGCCTATGGTCCAGCCATACTCCCAGGTATTTGAATTTAGGGACAGATTCCAACTTCTCACCAAGAATTGTAGTAATCTGTGGCACAGTATCTGATAAGGCTGAATTTACCATTTGAGCAGAGTTAGAAAAGAGCATTGCTTTTGTTTTCTTGGTGTTAAGTAATAGTTTTTTGTTTAGGAGTTGGTGTTGCAGCAGGATGAACTCAGATTGAAGGTCATTACATGCATATTGTAATGACGGGTGGCTTACATAAAGAACTGTGTCATCTGCAAACAGATGAATGTTGGCCTTAGTTATGCTTTCATCAATATTGTTGATGTATATTGCAAATAAGATCAGTCCTAAGATAGAAGATAGAACCCTGGGGAACACCTCTTAGGAGAGGTTTGAGAGTTGAGAGACCTCCTTCCTCTTTCACCTGCTGGAAACGATCAGAGAGGTAGTTGTTGAACCACTGTAAAGATAATGGGTCAGCACCTAGGGAGGTCAGGGAAGAGAGTAGCAGAGAATGGGCGACAGTGTCAAAGGCCTTGCTCAGGTCCAAGAATACGGTGCAGGTGTAATTCCTGTTGTCTAGCTCTCTTTGCCAGTCATTAGTCACTTTGGCAAGTGCTGTGATGGTGCTATGTTTAGCTCTAAACCCTGATTGGACTGGATTAAGCAGGTTATTAGCTTTTAGATACTGCCTCAGCTGGTTACTCACAACTTTTTTCAGTAATTTTGACAAAACCAGGAGAATCGAAATTGGTCTGTAATTATTTAGATCACAGGGATTTCCGGACTTGAACAGGGGTACGATGTGCGCTGTTTTCCATATTGAAGGAATGGATCCTTGAGTTAATGATAGGTTAAATAAATGGGTTATGGGCACTGCTAACACATGGATGGCCACCTTCAAGAAATATGGGTCGAGGGTATCAGCACTAGCACTTTTTTTTTACATCCAGTTTTAGCAATAGGTCTTCAACTTCTTTCAGAATAGTAGGACGCAAGAAGACTGAATCGGTGACGCTAGGATCTGCACCTTGATTATCCACCTGAGAGTGTATCAGATTCTCTGAGGAACTTTCGAAGGCTAAGCCTGCAGTCGAAAAGTGATTATTGAAGGCATCCAGAACTTCCAGTCTGTCACTAATGGTGTTATTAAGTAGATTTCATCAGGTAGTGAGCCACCGGACGTGTGACCAGACAAGTCCTTGACGGTTTTCCAAAATGTTGTAGGATTTTTGGAGGCAGAGAGAAATTCAGAATGATAGTATGCAGCTTTTGTATCTCTAACCATTCTAGTACATGAGTTTCATGCCCTTTTGAACTTGCACCAGTCCGCAGCAGACTGGTTTTGCGTTCTTTTTTCCATAGGTTATCTCTTTCAGTCAATGCAGATTTTAATAATGGTGTGAACCATCTACATGCATTTTTTGCTATTCACACCTTAACTATAGGGGCATATTTATTTAGGGTGTCTAGGATAATTTTGCTGAATATGTCAAATGCTGATTGTGTGTTTTTTGCCAACTAGAACTCTTGCCAATACAAGGAGTGTTTCAGTTCATTTATGTAGGCAGTGAGATCAAAGTTCCGTCTAGATCTCTTGGCAGCAAACTTCTCAAAGTAGTAGGTTTGTTGCTTGATCTTATGCAAGCAATAAATGAGTGATCACTGATATCACTGAAGAAGGTGCCGGCAAAGGAGAAGAGATGTGGTTTATTCACTAGGATAACATCTAGCAGGGAGCTGTTATCCGCGTTCTTTTTATTTACTCATGTTGGTTCAACAATGAGTTGCGATAATCCATGGGTGTCACAGAAAGCTACAAGAGGAGCGGCAGATTTAGATAGCCAGTCTAAATTAAGATCCCCAAGAATAATTATTTCTGAGGATTGTTGTTCGATGATATTACTCAGATGAGGTAACAACTGTAGATCGGCAGAAGGAGGTCTATAGCACCCTATGATACATAATGTTGAAGTGTGCGAGATGGTGACTTGAAGAGACAGACATTCATAAGCACTTACAACAGATAAAGCACTCAGACAGGATACCGTATACCTATCCTTGACATAGATGGCAACTCCTCCACCCCTGGAGTGTAAAAATGTATGCCGAGTACAAACAGAAACCAATCATACATCACAGAAAAAAATTATTTACACATAACTATTTGCTCATCACTTGTTATTTGGTGGGGAGGTGATATAGTATTGCAATCATTACAATTCAGGAAGAGAAATGTACTTGGGATAATGCTTTGCTATACCTGTTAGCAGAAAGAAATGCAGGCATGATACCTTACTTTTTTAATTACACATTAACTGCACCCATCTCCTGCCGCATGCAGGGGACAACTTTTTAAAGCCAAGCACAGTACTAATACTTTTTATACCATCATCCACCATGCCCCTCCCAAAAAAAAAACACAATTGGCACAGGTCCCTTCAACCCTGAACATTTTGTGAAGCAAATTCCACATTGTCTAGACTATAAGAGAAAAACAAAACGCTATGTTTAGTATTTATTTATTTATTTGTTTATTTAGCTTTTGTTGACCGGGTAAGTGCACTAGACAAATCCTGCCTATTTTCAGGCACGACCCGGGGGAGGGGGATACAGATGACAACTGACCTTGAACCAGATTAAGCTGTTGGTGGTATTTTTAGTGAATGAGGGAAATTTGGCCAGGACACCGGGGAAATTCCCTTACTCTTTCGATAAGTGCCATGGGATCTTTAACATCCACCTGAACTACCACCAATCCAGGCAGATGGGACCTCGGTTTAACGTCTCATCCGAAAGACGGCACCTCAGAAGTGCAGCACCCCTCTCATGCTGTACTACAGTGTCAGTACTGGGATATTAACCCAAGTGCCAGATGTGGGAATTGAACCCACGGCCCTCTGATCTCCCGGCCTCAGAGGCGAGTGTGCTACCTACTGAGCCACTGACACTATATAGATACAGAAAACAAACAGTTTTTTTCCTGTTTTTTTGGTACTCTATATCTCGAACATCAAACAAGATGCCATCACAAAATGTTTCAAGTCTTGAGACTCTGACAGCCTGACTGCACATGCCACATTTTGTGGTGTTTCACCAAATGATGCAAAGGTTGTTAAGGTACAAAAATTGAGGATTAACATTAAACAGCCTACTCAACCCAACCATAGGGATACCATCATTACCCTATACTGTATCCTAGGATATACTCTGAAAACTAAAACACTCATGGTACTGATAGCAAGCTAAAGCACACCTGTGATGAGAATTTAAAGTGCACGGCACTTTAGAGTGGTTGCTTAGCAACAAATGCTTTTTGAGTCTCAATTACATCACTAGCTGTTCTCCCTGCTTACCCACCATGGTTACAAGATGTAATGCAACCACAAGTCTCTTGATTTCTGCAGATTGCCATTACACACCAGAGAAGGTGAGGAATTTTTTACACAGTGACTCTTTCAGCATTATAGGCAGTCTAAACATATAAGACAGTGGCTAAAACCACATTTTTCTAACCTCACACATAAGCAGGAACAGAAGTGTAAAAACTGTGTAATTGTAATCTGAGTTTAAAGTGAGGTGAGCTGGGATTGTGTGCCTCAGTTTGCAGAGGGGGAGGAGCTGGCTACACTTCTGGAAGTTTCTGTAGGGGCTGTAACTGCTGTTTCAGACAATTCTGTTTGAGTTTAAAGTGAGGTGATCTGGAATTGTGTGCCTCAGTTTGCAGTGGGGGAGGAGCTGGCTACACTTCTGGAAGTTTCTGTGGGGTCTGTAACTGCTGTTTCAGGTAATTCTGTTTGAGTTTAACGTGAGGTGAGCTGGGATTGTGTGTCTCAGTTTGCAGTGGGGGAAGAGCTGGTTACACTTCTGGAAGTTTCTGTGGGGCTGTAACTGCTGTTTCAAGTAATTCTGTTTGAGTTTAAAGTGAGGTGAGCTGAGATTGTGTGCCTCAGTTTTCCATGGGGGAGGAGCTGGCTAAACTTATGGAAGTTTATGTGGAGGCTGTAACTGCTGTTTCAGGTAATTCTGTTTGAGTTTACAGTGAGGTGGGCTAGGATTGTGTTGCCAGGGCTGATACACTCTCATGAGAGTCAGATATGGGCCTCTAATCCCACCCTCCCACCCTCCTCCCCAGAGCACAGCTCATTTATAGGGGAACACCTGCCTTGCAATTGGAGGAAGAGGCTTCAGGTGTAGCTCATGTAGTTCTACCCAATAATGCAGCCACGGGGCAGGGAAAAAGCATAGGTAGGTCCCAAATAGGAGTGCAGCATCCACAGTGAATTGCTGATTAGTGGGACAGTTGGATATTGTGGAAGGCCTTAAACTGGAATATATCAAGTAAAGTTTCTGTTAGAGGCTGGGCTAGGAGTAGTGTTGTGATGATGGGGAAGGGACCACATATCACTAGAGCAGGTATTTTTGGGCAGGTGATTGGGTGCACATGGTGTGGTGTGGCCATGATACTGGACTGGGCTTGGAAGTTTGGGGGATGCCCAGTGTGCTACCAGCTGGCACAGCTTAAGGAGGAGGTAGAGGGGATCTGAATGCAGCTGGGGGTTCTGGAGGGGGTGGAGAGGTAGGAGGCAAGTGGTCACCTACATGGAAGCACTAGGTGCTGAGGCCTCCCAAGCTGGGGGAGGAGTGAAAAGAGGTGCTCACATTAGGAGAGGATGGAAAGGGGTGCATGGGGCTCTAGAGGACCCTTGTAGGTGGGACCCAAAAGGTGGACATTTTCACAGCAGTAGGCAAGAGTCTGGGGGGTGCTCAAAGGAAATCAAGCAAGGCAGTAGGGATAGGGGGTGCTGGGATATGGGCTAAGGCTCACAAATTGTTTTAACCCTCTATGCCCATTGATAGAAGAGGGGTGTGTGGGGCAGGAGGAGGAGGATGATGCTGCTGCTGCTGCTGGTGAAGCTGGGGCAGGGATGGAAAGAAAGGGTGAAGAGGGCAAGAAGCAATGGCTTAATAGAGGGAGTCCTGGACAGGATGGGGGATGAGGGGTAGGAGGGGAGAAGAAAAAGGAGGATCAGGGGAACAAGGAGGAGGTTGATGGTATGGAATAGGGGAGCACGACAGGCAGGAAGGTGCAAGACGTAAATGGGATGATAGCAAGCAGAAAGCCAAGCAGACAAACGGGTAGGATGGATGGATTAGTAAGGAGTGGGAAAAGACATACAGAGAGAGAGAGATACTCAGGTGGAGGGATAAAGAAGGCCAGGACACAGAAAGAGGAGATGATCTGAACATGTACTCCCTGGAGGAGAGGAGGGAGAGAGGGGATATGATAGAGGCATACAAGTATCTTACAGGGAGGAACAGGGTGCAGGAATACACTATTTTTAAGCAAAAAAGATGTTCCAGGACTAGAGGGCATGAGATGAAGTTGGAGGAAGAACGAGTCAGAGGAAACATGAGGAAGAATTTCTTCACAGAATGGGTGGTGGACAAGTGGAACACCCTGCCAGAGGAAGTGGTGGGGGCTGAAACAATCACGGGATTTAAGAATGCATGGGATTGACAGAAAGGAATTCTGGAGGTCAGGGGTAAGGGGCAACAGACTTCTAGGAAAACATAAACTGAACTTACAAGCTCAAATGGGCAGACTGGGTGGGCCATAGGCCCTTATCTGCTGACACTGTCTATGTATCTATGTATCTATGATCAGGGACCGTAGTGAAAGGGCTACCTTCATCACCCAGATTGTGGGAGGTGCGAGCAACCGGTTGAGGGGAGAATCCGGACGAAGGGATAAGGAGGGGCATGGAAGGAGGGGGAACCTGCGAAGTGAACAGGGAGGCAAGGGGGGAGGTTAGAGTACTGCTATTGGGGGAACTCCATGATCAGAGGCATCCAGTGGGAGGGGCAGGAGGAGGAAAAAATCTGTCAGCTCAGAACCAAATGCCACCCAAGCCTGATGGTGCACAAGGTCAAGCACGAGTTGTATTCACTGGCAAGGGAATGCAGGGGGACCCCATACTTTATAGTGCACTTGGGGACAAATGACATAAATGGAAATAGTGAACTAGAAATTCAGGCAAGGTTCCAGGAGTTGGCCAGGGTATGCCTTTCCATAGGCTGTAAGTCTCCTTTTCAGAACTCCAACGGCCCGAACGCACACCAGTGCTGCCCCACTGGTGCAGGCAGGCACAGACTGGGACTGTGATGTCACACAGGCCTCAATGGCGGCACCACCCAAGGCTATGCCCGTGCTGTTACCTTCTGTGGGGCCATCCTGCGGCCCACACGTATCACTGTCCATGAAGTGAGCTCCATCATCATCGGTGACGGATCTGACACCAGTCCAAGTCTCAGCATGCTGGCATCCATGGGCACTATCACGCTGGGACATGGACAGGGCCTCCTTCGCACCAGCACCACCAACTTCAGTCCGGACAGACAGGTGGGTACACTGTTGTCCTGACCCTCGGACACCTGTGGAGGTGGATGGCTGCTCCTCTGTGTCCAGGGTATTGCCCGCAGTGGATGAACCCACCACCGCTGACCCATGTAGATGCTCAGGAGCTGTAAGGGAACACAGTAGCATTAATGTCTCTGCCCTACCCTGTGGTATTATGCCCACCCCCCACACAGTGACAGATCAGGACCTACCATGCAGTGACGGGCTGCCACCCATCTGGAAGCCACACCTGGAATGCCCTCTAGGGCACAACACCACATGCTGCCAGCCACCAGCTCTTCCTGTAGTGTCAGGCGTGGCATGTCAGGCTGTCCACCACCAGTCGCAGCATGTGCTGCCCTGATGGCAGCCACCTTATCTTTTATCCTCCTCTTGTCTGTGCCCACCTTCTTCTTGCACTCCTGCATGGACCGCTGGCGGCTGCCATGCTGGTTGACGGCATGTGCCACTTCATCCCATGCCGCAGCATGGGCCTGTGGTGTTCCCTGCTGTCTGCTGAGCAGCTGTTCCTGGTCAAGGTAGGCCTCAAACAGGGCATCTGATTATGCCAGGGTGAAGTTGGGCCTCCTCCGTCTCCCACATCTCTGTTCCTCCTCCTCACGTTCGGTCATTATTGATCCTGTGGGAATGACATGTGTTACCTCTGAATGTGCAGTCCCATGCATCTCCCACACACCACAGTCCACACTGGCAAACAGCATGCAACCCACCACAATAGACTGCAATATCAGGCTATGGCCTCTGCATGCAAATGAGGTGAGGCGCAACTTCAAGTTGATGCTAATGCAGTAGCTGTGCCATGGAATTGCTGATGAGCTTATTTGCATATGCGCAGCTCTGTGACGTGCATAGTAAGCACCACACGGCACATGCCCGGGGTGCTGACACCAACACCCACCACGCTGCTGACTTGCTGAACGTGGGAGGCAGTGCAGGGCTTGGCCACCACTGTGCCAGTGGTGCTAGTGTGCTGCTCATACGTATGGTGCTCGTGCCCTGGAGCACCATAGGCACCATGGTGCCACAGCATGATGGACCACTGCAGGACATCTCACACAGGCACCCAACCATGCTACATGCAGGGAGTCCCAATTGCACTGTGGCAGTCCGTGCGTGACAGACCCTTGACCCTGTGGTTGACCTTTGCCCCCTAGGCCCATGCGTCTGCATGGGTGCACCCCTATCGCACTGTTCGGTGACAGCACGATGGGGAATGGCAGTGCTCTACCGAGCAGCTTCTGCACGGGCAGACGTGCACTACAAGCGCCATTTTGTGATCCTACCTGAAGCAGTGATGGCAAGAGGAGAGCTGCTTTATGGAGCCCACTGGAGCTGGCCAATTTGGTGGCCATTGTGGAGCCCCATGCTGGGGCCCTGTTTGGGGAAGACCCTCTGGACAGGGCAAGGAGTGCAGTTTGGGAGGAGGTGGCAGTGGCACTTGAGGAGGCCACAGGAATTGGCCGAGCAGCCGAACAGTGTCGCCACCGCTACAGGGACCTCCGGCGGAGGGACCCAGACAGGCTTGCCCATTTACAGACATGCACCAGGCGAGGCGCAGTGCCACGTCCAGGTAGGTGCTCCATCCATACACTGGTAGCGTCCATGCAGGTATCGCAGTGGGCATATGTCCACCACATGAGGGGGCGTCCAGTGTGGGCGGTGGTGGTGGTGGGGTTGAGGCATGGCTGGGCTGTGTGGGATTGCACACACCCGGAGGGGCCTTTGCTACTGGTTTGTACTGATGCTCCCCTCTCCATGTTTGCACCCTAGGCCCTGAGGAGGGCCGACAAGCCAGAGAGGCATGGGAATGCAGAGAGGCAGTGGATGCAGGGCAACAGGCATGGGCTGCCAGGCCCATCCAGCATCAGTGCCCAGATCCAGCTGATGCAGGTGAGTGCCTTTCTACCAGGATATTCTGTGCATATTGTGTTGCGGGGTAGGTGGAGGGGCATGGCCACCATCCATTGACACCACTGACATGCACACCACACGGTACACTCAGTACTGTTCTGTGGCACTGCATGTGTGGGTGTGCATCGCTGGTGGTCCATGCATGCACCGGGTACATGGCTGTGCCACTGCCTTCGCACTGCATAGCCATGTCACTGTACAGCCATGGTGGTGATGTGCGGGACTTGGGCAGTGGGTGTGTGCAGTGGTCCGCATGGCTGTGTGCACCTGGGTAGGCAGGTCTTGTGGACATGATCACTGTAGGAAGTCGCACATCATCACAGGGGCATGGCACATGGTTGTATGCCATGCACAATGGGTGGGCTGCAAGGGGATGGACATTCACACATATTGACTCTGCTCCCTTGTCCTAGGTGGATGGCAGATGATGCAGCTCGAGAGGGCCATGCAGGAGCTCCTGCAGATTGCACGGGCATCCATGGAGATACTCCAGTGCATGGAGCAGCATGGAGTGTGGAGGTGGAGGTCGAGGAGGAGCCACAGGAGTGGAGAGTGGGGCAGACGCTAGGCCCTCCATGCCACCGGATTCATCCTACCCTCCTGGACCCACCCTCACACCCCTTCTTCCCTCTCCCATTTGTTCACCCCTGCCCCTTACCCACCCCCACCTGGTATGTGGCCCTTCCCCCCATGTACATAATTGTAAATAGTTTTTTTGACCTTTCAATAATGCATTTGTTTTGTTATGCCTACTGTGGTGGTCTCTGATTTGCAGCAGGCTAAAGGTGCTCAGTTGCAGTGGTGTGCATGGCGTCAGGGGTGGTACAGGCATGGGCGTTTGTGTGTGTCCGGAGGGGAACTGCCTATGGTGTGGGTGTGGGAATCAGTCACTGTCTGTGGTTTGTGTGTTGTTCCCTGTGCACTGGATGCTTGTGTGCAGTGGTCCACTGTGCATGCACTGTGTCCATGGTGCTCCTGTCAGACCATCCATTGCCTGTGCAGCTGACACCCTTGCATGTCTGTGATCTGCACGGTCTGCTGGCATGTCAGTGGTGGCTGTCCATGCTGGACAACCACTGTACCCGGCACAATGCCGGGTTGCCTCCTGTCACTGGTACAGAGCACATCTGCCTCGGGTGGCACTGTGGCCTCCGCTGTTGTTGTCCCCCCTCCATGCTGTCGCTTGTGTCTGTTGCAGGGGATGTGCTCCACTGTCTGTCACTTGTGTTCCGGCATCGGCAGCATGCTGGTGTCGACTAAAGGGTGCCTGTGCAGGATGGCTCGTAAACCTCTGCCATGGAGGAGTGCTGGCCGTATGTATATGCCATGGCCACATGCCAGTGGCTTTGACTCGCTACTGTGTCTCTGTGTTGGTGTGCCCTTGGGTATGGGTGGGAGTTTGTCCATGCACTGTGTTGCATCCTGTGTGGCACATGCTTCCATGCACTACTGTGGGTATCTGTGTTGGATGTTGTGGCCAGTGCTGGGATGGGGTGTGTCCTTGGAAGGGTGTGCAGGGTGCTGTACTGCTGGTGGTGGCAGGGCCCTGTCACATGTGGGGTACCTCGTGTGCCTATGCATGGTCGGTCTCTCAGCTGTACCTCTGGGGGGATGTGCAGTTGTTGCATCGGTGTCTGCTAGCGCCCGCTGCAGGGTGCTCGCGGTGGGGCTGCCTTGCATGGCTCCGTGGTGCACAGGGTTACATTGTCACAGTGGGGGTGGTGGCATGCATGAGGTGTCCTGCACTGTTGGGCGCTACTCCTGGGCAGGGTGTCTGGGGATCACGGTGCAGGGAATGCTCTGCATTGGTGGGATGGTGTGGCATGGGGTGGCCGAACATCCTTGTGTGCCGGTCACAGCTTGCCAGGGGGTGTGCTGGGACACCATGCCCTGGCTGTGGGATTGTTGCTGGTGTCCATGGGCCAATGGTTCTTCCAGCTCTTCTCAGGTTGTGCAGTGCATGGGGTGTGGGGGGCGATGTCTGTTCTGCTGTGTGCTCCTCTGCCTATCCCTACCATGGGTGGTGGACCCCTGCATCCTGTCCCTGAGCATCCCTGGTTGTGCTGTTGTGCTGCTGCCCTGCTCCACTGAGCATCCCTTGTTGTGCTATTGCACATCTGACCTGCACCACTGCACATCCCTGGTTGCGCTATGGCACAGTTGGCGTGATATTCAGTCGTGTGCCACAGGTGCATCTTGACCTGCGCAGTGTTTGAATATCGCACGTATTGCGCATGGGCGCAGTGGACTTGTGCCTGCTCCTGCTATTGTGCTACTTTCTGGCGCAGTTTGAATATCTGGGCCTTGGTTTATAACTGTTTTAGGCCCAAAATGTCACTGTTTATTAGTGGCATTCTGTGAAAATAAAATATTCTAAAAATTTGGATGTTTCTTCCCTGCTTAAAAACTTTCTAAAACTGAATTTTTGTAATATCTCTGCTCTGGTAGGTATAGATGTGACATATATCATGCATATCTAATTTCCCAGTATCCTGGCATCTTGCCCAGAACTGGGGACTGCCTCCTTCTGCAAGCCGAGGGAGCTGCTCTGACCCTTTTGGCTGTTCTACACTGCCTGCCTCACAGCCTACAACCAGGCATCCTGCCCAGAATAGATGACTGCCTCCTCCTGCAAGCTGCAGGAGCTGCTCTGACCCTGGAGGGTACAGAGTTTGAAGAGCAGCCCAGAACCTCCGACGGGATTGAACTTTTCACTTTTTGCCTTTCTGGATGAATGGCTGCACTACTACTGTTCCTGTGCTTTGACTGGGTGTAACTCTATCCCCCCTTTTCTTACTGACTCTTGCCTCTACCCTTTATAAGCTGTCTTTTCTTTAATACAAAAACTGCCAATGCTGCATTTTCCAGGTCCAACTGATTAGTAGCATAGGATTGTTAAAGTTATATTTTTTTTTTAAGTGTCTACTTTCCCATTTACAAATTATACTGCAAAGCCACTAGAGGGCAACAACTGATGGAGGTTACAGTCCTCTTCCCACTGTTTTCCCCTAACACTTCTAGTCCTGGGTCCTCCAAAATCTTCACTGCTCTGCAGTGGCTGTATGCTTGAGTTTTAACTGAACTTCACTCAGATCATTGGATTATTGTTCTCAGCCTAAATTCACACCGTACTATTGGTGACAAGAACTCTGTGATCACCAAATGCTCCTCAGGTCCAAGGTGATTTCTATGAGCCTTGTCCTGCTTGCAGGTCCACACAGTGGACTACACCCTCAACCCACACAATGGATCTTCCAACTAGCAGTGTTAAATGCTTATCGGACCATCACATCCCATGACATTGGAGTCTCCAAGCACACCTCACAAGGGTGCTCTATGCCCTGGTCATGAGAATACCAACTTAATGGTCCATACATGCTGTCACTCTTCCCTGCAATGGTAACACAATTCAACACTGTGAAAGAGTGACCATCTAGGAGAAGGAAATGAGGCAAGAATCTAAAACTCCTACTGTGCCATCTTGCTTGCCTGCTCATGCTCCTACTCCCACTATCAGGCAATGTGCACCCCAACCCAGGCCCACCACCACAACAAGTGAATCGAATGACCAAGCCAGCTGGACTTACTCTTGCCTTAATTAACATATGCAGCCTGCTCTCTAAATTGAATAACCTGAAAGTATGGGTTACCCAACACAGTCCAGACATTCTCTTAGTGGTGGAGTCTTGGTTCTCTCCCAAAGTACCATACTTTGCTATCCTTTTACAAGGTTACACCTCATTCTGACATGACCGTCTCTCAAAAAGAGGTGGGGGTTGTGTCCTGTAAATTATGTAGTCCCTTCAGGGGCATGTCCTTCCCTCAACCAGTTGTAGTGATAACCTGCAGGTCCTGACCATAAAACTCCTTTTTGGGTCACATAGCAAGGCTCTCAAGGTGCTCTGTATATATCCCACCCAAACTCATTGGGGCTGGTACCAGGGACTTGATGGACTATGTGAGCACCCTGAGTCTTAATACTGAAATCGTCATGTTAGGAGATTTCAACATCAACAGGCTCTCCTCTACTGCCACCTTAATCAAAGATGCCTTAACAGCCATCCATTTCTCACAAATGGCTGAGAATCCAACCCATATCAACTACAAAACTGGGACCAGCACACTCCTTGACTGGGTTCTATTCAATCAGCCTGCCCACATCCACAACACTACTGTTCTCCCTGATTGACTTTAAAATTCTGTGTGATTTCAATGTCTAATTGGTTTTGAGTGTGTGGTCTTCCCACATTTCACAGCAGACCTATCAAACAGTCCCTACAACAGTGGCTACAGTAACAATGTGATGCAAAACATGCTGCCTATAGGAAATAGGTGCTTTATCATGTTCCAGTGGGATATTGGTTTAAATGTCCCCTATTATTATTCACTGAATCATATACAACTGTTCCTTTAAAAACACAACAGACAGTGTAAGTCACAGACAAACCACAAAAAGCTAGGAAATGTTTAATTAGTGTCCAAAAAAACCCTAAATCTGCATGTTCTTTTTAAGCAAGATGGTAGGATTTAATATCGCAGGTACCTGTATTAATGACACCTCAGTTTTATGCAGAACCAAATGAACAGTAAAATAAAATCCTTCTACCTTGCTTGCAAAGTGTGCATTTGTCTAAAAATATAATTAAGGCACTCCAGGTGCTGGGTTACTTTTCTTGGTCTAACACTAGGGGTCTGAGTCATATGGCTATGCCTCATTTCACATGACCTCACTGTGGTTAGATTAAGACATGGTAAGAAAATTCCTAATCATGACTTAATGCATAAAATATTGATCATTGGGAAACTAAGATATCTAAAGTTCATTCTAAAATGGGTATGAACTCCAAGCAATGTGACTGGTCAAATGTGATCATACAGTATAATTACAAATCATTCCAGTACAGCAGCCAATGTTAGTCAAGTTTAACTTTATTAACCATTTTACTTGAGTTGAAAAATTAAAGTAAGGGAATCATTTTATAAATGAAAAAGGCATTCCATAGTGCTTAATGAATGTAAGTAGTAAGATGCAACAGTGTGTTGGTAGTAATCATTTGACATCAAAAGTCAGTCATTGCAGTATAACAGTCATCTTTCAACCTCACCTGGTTTTTCTCTTATGGTGCGAATCCACTCTTATATGACAACAAGTGTCCCCAAGGGACATACACACACACACCCCAAACACACACACCACCACCACCACCACATCCTTAAATTATAAAGGATATATGAAATATAGAGCTGTCTGATTTACTCTAAGCATTCTATTAGTTATATTAATATTTGGTTAACATACATGTAGAGCCTATGCACATGCTGGAAAAGGTGCCACAGTATTTACAAAACAAACATTTTATTACAAAAGCAACAAAGCACTCTCAGGGCCAGACTATATTTACTGGTCAGCAAAACTCCCTCAGTGGGAGCGTAGCACTCAGTTATATATTGTGCAACATTATGCCCCAGAGGGTGATTAAGAGACAAGTAATATTACCCAAGTTTAAAGTTTATTTACTAAAAAAAACCAGATATTGCATAACCCTAAGGTTAAACAGTGTACAGAGTAATTAAACAGTGAAATAATATTTTACAGAATTCTAATAGTTAAAGCCAAGTATACAATATGTGCCAAATTTTGTTGACATCACAATCAAATGTTCTTTATACTTTTAAAAACCAGCACCATGTTTACATAGGGATAATGATAATTTCATATATTTACTTAGCCCACGATCGGGCAGGCAGGTCCACTGGACCACCAGGGATGATAGGTTTCCTATTATTCTACTGCAGCCCACGATCGGGCAGACAGGTCCACTGGACCACCAGGGATATTGAAAAGTTTCATTTATTTACTTAGCCCGCGATCGGGCAGGCAGTGGTCCACTGGACCACCAGGGATTTTGGATGAATCTTTTATTTACTTAGCCCATGATTGGGCATGGGGGGGCGCCACCAGGGAGGTGCACCTGGAGCTTGGGTGGCCACCCACAGGTGGCAGCTGCCGTGTTGCACACTGCAATGTGGCAGCTCACCTGTGGGTGGCCATCCATTGTTCCTTTTTTTTTTTGGATCAACTTTGTGCTGGCACAGGTAGGGGTTGCGCATGCATGGCTCCACACATCCCGGGCTGAATATCGGGCTGTGCAGAGTATGCATGTGCACGGACCCCCACCTGCACCTGCATACATTACTGGTGTGCTCCGCCGCATCGGGGTTTGTTCCACACACTTTTCCTGTTTCAATATCGTGCCAGGGCGCATCAGTGGGTTGAACATGGCGCAACACTGTTGCACTATGCGCAACCCTTTTGAATATCTGGGCCTATGTCCACATTGTCTGTTACCACCATAATTTTTAACTCTTCTATTTTGTTGACTAAACTTTGGGAATTAAAATAAAGGCATTTCAAGTCCTTTATATTAGTAATCTTTTTTATAGCAGAATTATTTTTGAGAGAGGAAATATATTCTCCCAAGTCAATCAGTTTAAATTTCTATTAATGTAGGTTATAAGTTGTTGCCCTAGAATTGCATTGCCCTTACGATTTAAATGCAGGCCCTCTCTACAGTACATATCTGGTCTGTCTATATACTCTTCCCAATGTGTAATACAACCAAGATTTTGGCGAAGGCACCACCCGTGCAACCAATTATTGAACCTGCGTATGGCGTTATTAAATTCTATTGAGGCTCTAGGGATGGGTAGGACTTCAGAAAATGTTACATCATAACTGATATCAAGCAGAATATTTGAAACAGCAACCATGTCTTTTTTTATATCTAATAAATCTGCTCTTATAAAATCATTAGTGCAAGCATGGATAATCACTAGGGGATCATTGACTTGATTAACAAGAATGTTGCAGGCCATATTTGTAATATGCAAAATTCTTACACCTCTAAATGAAGAGCAGGTGCAATTTGCTTTATCAACATCACAAATTACCCTATCCAAATTTTTGACCATAGAATCACCTAAAACTAAAACTTTTTTTTTTAGTCTCAGCAAAATTAATAGAAATATCCATAAGAGCATTATCGGGCGTGTCATTAATTATTTGTTTGACAGGTGCCACTACTGATGGTAACATAGGAACATTAGATGGTGGTGGACACTGATTTCCTTTAATGTTGGATGTATGATTAGAATTAATTTTATCACATAATGGGGGACATACAGATACACCCAAGCTGTCTCTACAACAGGTGTCATTTCCGCAGTCTGGTCATTTTCAATAAATAGAGGTGAAAAAGTGTTACAAAGCGGCAACATAAACTGAGTTGCCTTCTGACCTTTTTTATAAACCCTACTACTCTGAACATCAAACCATTGACTATCAGCACTTTTGAGGTTGTTAGACTCCCACGGACATTTTTTAGAACTTTCAAGAAGACACTCAGTGGATAACTGGCTATTAAACATTTGTGTAGATTTAGAAATTAAGATAGGATTTGTATTATCTTGAAGAGCACATGGAGAAGTATTAGAGACCATATTATTTAAAGCAACAAATCTATTATGCATCTGTAACTGACTGGCTTCCAATTTAGAAAGCCTATTATTAAACAATGCCACAGCTTCTTTGAAAGATTTATTTTCTTCGCATTTTTCACAAATAAAGTCTAACAATGTGTTGTTATTCCCACCTACACCAAACATATAGCATGCAGTGCATTGTATGTAGTCACACATGTGAGAGGGAACTGTAGTCTGAGTCATAGTAAAGGTAGTAAAGTTATGCAGGTTTTTATAACGAAACAATATATATCTTTGAAGGAAGGTAGTAAACAGTGAGTTACCTATGATTCAGCAAATAGTATTATGTTCCATGTAAACAGTTGAACAGTTCCTTGTTTCCACGCTATGCCCGCTGAACATGCAGAACACTTGCTGACATGCGTGTCTCTGTGCGCGTCTCTGCACGCTCTGCCTTGCACACCCTACTCGGCTCACCCTGCTCACTGAGTGTGCAGCTAAATAGCGGTCACACTGCACCCCGTAGTACAAAGTTATTATTTATATTTCAAATTTAAAAATCCTGCACCAAAGGAGCTTGATTTTAAAGAGCACAAACACTCCCCAAGTGGGCAGATAAAAGCGACTGATTTCGTAGACTGTAGTTCTGAGTGTACTTTCCAAAACTATAGGCTCTCTAGCTGGTTCATGTAAAATGGAACACCAGGGCTCACAGAACAAAGGATATATTTAAAACAATTAGAACACACAAAATAGTTTATCAGGCAGACATTTAGCAGGCAGCACTCCATGTAATGAAATACACAGCTATCAGATATCAGATTTCTTTTATACAAGACAATATTGATATGTAATGAAATATACCAGAAAACTTTCTTGAACCTGGTCCAACCAGAAGTCACCTCCATTAGAGTTTTTGATAAGAAACAGCAGTTCAGAGCATTTTTCCGAGTCAGTGCTTTCGAGGCAGCTTCTGACATCAATGAATGAGTGAAATTTTACATGTAATCTTGTGACAGCCTCAAAAATGTACGGCAAGATCTGTCCTCGAGAATTGTGTGTTGCTACATGAGAAGTATTGATTGACTCATCTAAATAAAGCTTTAATGTGAGACATTTTTACAACACTTTGAGGTAATGCTTTCAAGTACACACATTTTTAAAAACAGCTGATCAGATCCAATTATTGATTGCCCCATGATATTTAAATTGATTTTCTGGTTTTGGTTGCTTTAGTTTGTCAATTTACCATCACGACTCTCAGTAAATTTTCTTTTTTTATTTTACATTTTCAGACCATCTACAAGTCTCACAGATGTTTATCCACTTATTTCATAAGTCTGTGTTGTGTCTCCAATTGCCTGTAACTATATACTGATATAGGTTCACATTATTGTGTGTTACTGATGGTTAGTTCTTTCACATGTGGCACTGTTTGTGCATTTTTTTTTTGTGGAAGGGGACATGCTGGGTGATGGTACAGAAAGTACACTGATGGAAATGCAGGCAAGATGTCAACTGGTAGCACAGAGTATGTGCAAGGACAAGGAGTGTAAACTGAACACGCATCTGACAGGCAAAATACACATCTGACATGCAAGCTGTGCAGACAAAACAGCTTGTACAACATTTTGGGAGTTTATGTATGTGAGATGGGAGGGGAGCTGGGAGACAAGATTACAGTAGTTAAATAAATTCAAAATCAAATCAAAATCAAAAAATGTTAGCACACATCTGACAGGCAAGCAATGCTGACAAAACAGCTTGTACAACATTTTGTGAGAGTTTTACAAGGTGTGGAGGTGGTGTTAGGTTGTGAAACATAGATCACAAAGAAAAAAGTATCCCCTGTACAAAATTCTAATTAGAATCCTTCACTAACCATTGTGGGGGTAGTCTCTGAGGCACTCCACATTCATGACATCATGGGTTATGTACACCTGATAGGTTGCTTGATGTACATGTAGATTTGAAGCAAGTCCATCCCCCCTCTCCCAGGGGTCAGCTTACCTCAGGTCAGTTCTAAATGTGCATCGACAAGGTTGCAAGCGAACTAGACTTCCAGCAAATCAAATCTACATGCTAAGGTAAGCCTCACAATACCATTCTAAATATATATATGGGTCATATACCAGAAGAAGACAGGCAGACACAAGAAAATTGCATGTGTGGTTAGTCCTGCGTCTATTTACGTCGGTTTACCACAGTGTTAAATAGGACAACATAGCCTTGCATAATACTCTCTCATTTCCCTGGCAGCCCCTGCTAGCAGCTCCAAGTAGAACTACTCTCCTTCAAATAAGGAACACTCAGAGCACCTGAAAACCCCTACTAGCGGTCCCAGCAGTGCCTGATAAAATGCCAAAGACACTATGCCTTAACCTTTAAGGTGGGCTACCTAGAAACCCCTGCCAGTAGTCCCAGGAGCATCCTTTTACCACATAGTGCACTTTTTCATGCTACAATGGAGACTCCATACAAACAAGCTCCTCATCCACCAGCTATAGAAAGCTCAACAAGTGTTACCTGCCACCCCTTCCAGCAGTGCCTGAGTGCTGCACTACAAATACAGAGGTCATCAAAATGAGCCCACGTTACCTCTGAGCACTGCTACTCCAACAGAAATCATTTTAGGGGACTTAGTCTTCCTTGGTGCCCCCGTATAGAAGTCCGCCCAACTCGCAGCACCCCTGCAGCTCATCGCCCTTCCACTCACCCAGTTTCAGCCATCTAGGCGAATGCTACCTCTACAGACCAAAATGGAGCCCAGCAAAATGTTTTTTTATGGTTCCCAGGTCCGTAGAGGTTCCCATCCAGTGTGTTCTTTCCCCTGCCTTCACTTACGAGGTGAAATCTCACGCATCGAGTGAGCCGCTCACTGATTGGTTCAGCAGCATCGTGGGACAATGGCCGCCATCTTAATGAGTGGCAAACCGGCAAGATCTCTCCTTCTCAGAGATCTCACATGAATTTGTGCACCACACCATCCTCAGGCTCCAATTAGCCCAAACGCTCCCCCTTGTCAGCGCTTATCCAGCAATTACACCCTGCCTACAAGGATGGTCGATCCATGAGGCAATAATACTGCAACCAAGCAGTACTCAGTCTAGCCCCCAAGTTAAGGGAAACTGCTCACCCTCTCCCATTACAGGGACATGGCTCACTGCCTCTTAAAGGCACATGACTCCTCTCTCAATTAAAGATACATGACCCAATTGTGCTCAACATCTGAGTCTCTCACAGTTAAAGAGACATTACTCAATTTTGCCATACATCTGCCCCAGGTTAATACAACATGGCCACAGCTATTAAAGAACAAGCTGCACAAACAGTCTTACTACATGTATTAATGTACACAATAGCACTGTTTGTCAAATAATAACTTACTATTATAAAGTCACAAAGCTGATCTGTGCCTCTTCTCCACAGATCACGATGGCCAAAAATAAATTCTGCAGACATTGCCACATCCCTCTACCTCCTCAACAACTGGGCCATCACTGCACTACATGTGCGGAGGACACTCCACTCCCTCCTATCATGGAGGACCCTGGGGAAGGACCTAGTGGACGACAAAATATTGCCCACAAGGAAAAGAAAAATGCAGAGCACGATACAGACACAATTCCATTATGAGGCAGAATAATCAGCTGATGCTAGTGCAGCAAGAAGTATTAGCTGCCATGCTAGACAGACTCAATGAGCTCTCAGCACGGCAATATGCCAACCCTCCTCCAGCAAAAAAGAGAACCACCGGGAACCTCAATAGACCCACCGGCTCCATACCTACTGAGGTACAAAACAACCAGAATGACACAGAACAGGTCTCGGAGGAAGAGGGTGAACTGAACCCAGAACCACAGACCCTCATGGCAAAATGGTGCTTTCCAGACCAAATTCCGGCCTTAGTCAGAAACATCATGACTACGGTGGGGTTCAAAACTCCAACCTCAGCACTGACATCTAAACTCATCCCTTCACTACAACCACAATCAAAACCAGCTGACATTTTCCCTGTATGCTAAGCTATCGACGAGGTAGTACTTAAGGAATGGGGCTCCACAGAACCAGCACGCATTCCAGAGCGCAGGTTGTGGGACAAAATGTACCCACTACAAGCAGACAAACTAGTCCTATGGTGCACCCCTCCAACAGTTGACCCTCAAAATTGCATCCCTTAACAAGAAAACAGTCCTACCCACAGAATCCACCTCAGGGCTCAAAGACCCTATCAACAGAAAACTGGGAGGCATTCTTCAGAAAAATGCAGAGCTGGCAGGCCTAGGAACAAGGGCAGCCTCAACAGCTATTTATGCCACAAGGGCACAATTAACATGGCTACAGGAGGTCATAAAGACTCTGCCCCCTACATCCACTGAAGCAACACTACTTGACAACGCAATACTTTCAACTAAATACTTGGCTGACATGGCAGTTGACTCCTTCAAAATTAATTCCAAATCGGGGTACTAACTAGTAGAGCTCCGAGAGCTCTATGGATGAAACTTTGGGATGCGGACGGTGAGTCCAAGGCAACTCTCCAAAAACTTCCATTCAAAGGAACTTACTGTTCGGTGAAGGCACCACTACCTCAAGGGTAAAGAAGAGGGGAAAGCACTATCCAAGGATAATGCAAGGCTACCGTCCAGACACAGATTTCAATCACAGTCATCATTTCATGACAGAAAGAGAGGCAGCATATCTTCCAGAGGTTCAAACTACAGGCAACAGTATACGCCCTCATACCAACACACAATAATCAGAGGCAGAGGATCGGCAGCTAGAGACAGAGGCAGCCAATATACAAAGAGACATCACTCCAGACCATGACTATCACTACTACAGGATATCCAAGACTCCCCCCGTTGGTGCACACCTGCTACTATTCACACATGCATGGGAGGCTCCACCACAGACAGGTGGGTCCTAGAAATAGTAAGACAAGGTTACGCAATCAAATTTGACAACATGCCAAGGCACAATCGTATGATGAAATCCCCCCTTTCACCACACAAGATAGCACCCCACCAGGTGGACAACACATTGCAAAACCTCTTACAGAACAATGCGATAGCACCAGTACCAACTCAAAAAACAGGGTCAGGGAATTTACTCTATATTCTTCGTGGTACCAAAATAGACCGGGGAGCTACGACCGGTACTAGACCTGAAATACCTGAACAAATCAATAAGATATACACCTTTCAAAATGGAGACAATCAGATCAACACTGAGAGTAGTCAGGCCTGGAGATTTTCTCACCTCCATAGATCTAAGAGACGCATACCTGCACATAGCGATAAGACCAAGTTACTTCAAATTCCTCTGCTTCCACATACAGGGAGCTCATTACCAGTATCAAGTCCTACCATTCAGCCTGGCCTCAGCACCCAGGGTATTCACAAAAGTTTCTATAGTACTGTCCGCAAAACTGAGAGAACTAGGCATTCACGTTATACCCTACCTAGATGACTAGCTAATTCAAACACGATCACACCAACAAGCAGTAAGAGAGAAAAATACAGTTGTACAATGCCCGCAAGATCATGGATGGGTAATAAACCATGCCAAAAGCTGCCTAGTACCCACTCAATCCATACAGCATCTAGGCACAATCATAGATACCGGAATGGGCGTAGTCTTCCCTTCAAACAACAGGGTACAAACTATCATACAACTCGCATCACAGTTGCAAAGATCAAAGGAACCTACGCTACATTTCATTTCACAAGTATTGGGCCTCATGTCTTCCACTATAGACACAATACCGTGGCAAGATGGCACATGAGACCACTCATGGCATTCCTCATAGAACAAGGATCCACCTACGATATCGACCTATCAAGAAAGGTCCCATTACTGAACAGGGTAAGGTTAAGCCTTTCCTGGTGGACAAACAAACTCAGACTGACAGCGGGCATACCTCTAGACACATAGCCAGAGGCAATTTTAGAGACAGATGCCAGTCTGCTAGGATGGGGAGCCACATTGGGCACACTTACGGAACAGGGCTCATGGTCCCCAAAAGAAGAAAACATCAATGAATATACTAGAGATGAGAGCAGTCTTCCTGGCACTACTTCATTTCACAAAACACATAAGAAACAAGCATGTCAGGATAAAAATCGGACAACCAAGCGACGGTAGCCTACATAATCAAACAGGGCAGAACAAGGAGCAGAGCAATGATGGTAGAAACAACAAAGCTCATACCTTGGGCACAAAGAAACTTGAAATCAATCACAGCTATACATCTGGCAGGAACCCTGAATACCACAGCAGATTGACTGAGCCATCAACGTATACACCCTGAGGAATGGAAATTACACTCCCAGGTATTCCACATGATCAACAAAACATGGGGACCAGCAGAACAAGACCTTATGGCATCAAGACACAACAACCAATGCCAATAATTCTGGTCATGGTTCAAGGACAGCAAAGCTCTGGGAGTGGATGCCTTAACAGCACACTGGACTTTCCACATAGCTTACATTTTCCCACCAATACCACTGATTACCCAAGAGCTACAGAAGATACGTACATCCAGAATGACAGTGATAATGATAGCCCCACACTGGCCACGTAGAGCATGGTTCATGACTATAGTCTCCATGGTCCTAGACAGCCCGTGGACATTACCACAAAGACTGGACCTTCTATCCCAAGGACCAATCATACACCCCAACCCACAACAGCTACAACTAGTGGCTTGGCTCCTGAAAGGGAGAGACTGCTGAAAGCAGGTTACCACCCATCAGTCATCAATACAATGACCATGTCACGTCAACCATCCACAAATGTGACCTATCAGAGGCAATGGAACATATTCTCAAAAATGGTGTAGCCACCACAACATTGAGGCTATCAAATGCACCATACAACAAATACTACTATTCCTACAAGAGGGCCTTCACCTAGGCCTATCGCCAGCCTCATTGAAGGTACAAGTGGCTGCAATCAGTGCAGCTAAGGGACTAATACAAGGATCATCTCCAGGTTCTCATCAAGACATAGTTCACTTTCTAAAAGCAGCAACCAACATTAAGCCCATCACCAAGGACATAACTGCACCCTGGGACCTCACTCTGGTGTTGAGGGCAATAACGAAACCCCCTTTTGAACCAATGGAGGCAATGCCACTAAAATGGCTACAACTCAAGACTGTATTCCTGATGGCCATTGCATCAGCAAGAAAGGTAGGAGAACTACAGGCACTATCTTCTAAATCACCATTCCTAACATTCTACAGTGACAGAATTTGACTCCGAACAATACCCGCTTTCAGGCCCAAGGTCACATCCACCATCCACCTCAACCAGTCAATAGAAATACCAGCAGGACTCCCTCCAGAGGACATACGGGAGGACCCACAATTACAACTACTCAGAATGAGACGAATACTTTCCATATACCTGGAACGAACGAAGGACATCCGACTCATGGACAGACTATTTGTGACTCTCCAAGGAAAAAGGAAAGGACAACCAACATCAAAGGCGTCCATAGCATCCTACCTTAAAACGGCAAAGAAGCTTACAAAGCAAGCAACACAACAGCACCTACAGACATAAAATCCCATTCAACATGAGCCATACCCACATCATGAGTAGAAAAGAACATGACAACAGCAGAAGAAATATGCGCAGCTGCCACATGGTCTTCAATCCACACTTTTACTAGACACTACCAGATGGACGTGTTACAAGACTACAAAACAAACTTCGCTAGAGCAGTTCTGACTGCAGCCAAAACTGAAACAGTGCTAGAGAACATATCTCACCCACCCAGACACAGACACACTGCTTATTAATGACCCATGATGTCATAAATGTGGACTGCCTCAGAGATTACCCCCCACAATGGTAGTTCACTCACCTGGTAAAGGTGATTGTGGGGGTGAAGATCTCTGAGGCATTCCACAGCCCTCCCTAAGCAGACGTGACAACAAACCAGAGACACACTGTTCTTAAACTCCTTTTCATACCATTAACCATAGTTATACCTTGTTAATGTAGGGGGTTGAGCCCCTCAGGCAATGCCCCATTTTATATTTTTTTTCTCTCCTTTCTGTTCAGTGAGTACTGAGCAATAAATCATTCTATGATTGAACTCTTTCTAGAGGACATCAATTTATGAAACAGTTACTGAGATATATGCAATAACAACTTATATTACAGATACAGCTTTGGAATACATCGAACTGACCTGAGGTAAGCTGACCCCTGGGAGAAGGGGGACACACTTGCTTCAAATCTACATGTCCATCAAGCAACCGATCAGGTGTACACAACCCATGATGTCATGAATGTGGAGTGCCTCAGAGATCTACACCCCCACAATCACCTTTACCAGGTGAGTAAACTACCAATACCCTCCCAAAACAAAACCAGGCACCTATTTCTGATGGTTACATTATTCAGGCCCCATGTCCACTGTCAGTAAAAGAATTTATGCAAAGTGTGAAAAGAAACCACCCTCCCTTAAAGCCAGACACCTGTTTCTGGTGGCTATCTTATTCAGGTCCCACATCTGATAAATAAAACTGTATGCTGAGTATATGTCTGTAAGTCCTAGTTCTTGAAATAGGTCCTCTAGGGTTATTGAGGCAGGGGTCCAGCAGCTCACCAGAGCTGTACTTTTGGCCAAGAAGTCATTGAGGACTGTATTCATGTCTCCCTCTATAATAAGGTGACCTGAGGATTTCTCTGAGAGGAGCCGAACAAGGACCTGGAAGAAAGAGGCTTCCCCAGAGTTTGGATCACAACATTGCAAAGTGTCATTGCTTGGCTTCCCAGAACCCCTTGCACTATGATAAACCTCCCTTCTGGATCAGGGATTATGGTACTTGCTTGAAAGGGTACATTTTTCTTCACCAAAATAGCCACTCCTCTGCTTTTGCAATTGTACTATGCACTAAACATTTGTGCAACCCTGTCCATTTTGAGTTTGGCTACTTCAGCTTTGGAAAGGTGGGTCTCTTATAGAAATGCAATCCTCACCCTTTCTCTCTGGAACTGATCAAGGATTTTCCTCCTTTTAATTGGAGTTTGAATTCCCTTTACGTCCCATAAGACCCATTTAAGTGGTTGATTAGCCATTATTAGATACCAGGGTTGCCAAAAGGAGATGATGACTAAGGAGGGATGTGATAAGCAGAAATATAGTGCCAAGGGGTTTGTCTAAGGACTGATAAAGTGGATTACATAGCTACTGTGGCCCCAATGGTGCCAGACAGAGAGAGTCAATGTCACTCTTTTCTTCAAACTCCATGGTGTTGTATTGTAACGTGGGCAAGCTCCCTATACTTACTTCCATGTCAGTTTTACCATATTTATCCTGTGTGCAAGCAGCCTCTGCCCCTGGGCAATATGGCATTAAGAGGGTGGACCAATGTTTGTACCGAGATAGGAAATCTCAGAAGTAGCTACAACAAATAGGGTAAAAAACACAAGAGTCCTCCTCCCTGAAGTGGAGTGCATAGGATGCCTGGCAAGAAAACTGGACTGGATAAGAATATTACTATGCCATTTTGTCAACACATTTGTGTGTTGGAACCAGTCTAGACCAAAGATTATGTTACAGTATGCTGGAGGTATCAACCTCCAGAGTATCTTTAGGGTGCAAAGTATAAACACTAACAGTTTAAACCACAGAACTAACATCACAATAAACTTGGTAAGACAAATTATCCAGAATACATTCAATCCACTTTTTGGGTCTGGGGGTACAAAGCATGTGGGGGGGGGCATCAAAGCTTTAATTCCCCAGTGCCCTGGCAAACTGTGAGCTACATTGTTAGCGTGATTCACTTGGAGTTAACCATTTCTGCTCACCATGTAGGAAGCTTTGCACCAGTGGAGATCTGTGTTCTCGAGGGGGGGGTGGGCAGTACACAACCAACCCTCTAGTCCCCCACCTTGTGATGTGATGCACTCAAGTATGCACCAATAACTCCTTTGCCGCCCCGCAGTTTGAGTGACTGAGCCATTAAACTAGCCTGCTGTACAATGAATGGCTGCCTCTTCACTCATTCACACTGGGTTGGGAGAAGCAAGGTAAGAGGGAGGCAGGGGGGCTACATTGGTTGATGAAAACTAGGCAACTTGTGGGAGGGTAGCTCAGGGACTATTTGGTAGGATTATGCTACTTGAGGCTTAGAGTTGGTACTCAACTCAGTGGTGGATCAAAGCCACTGGGTGCCACCATAGGGTGATGCTGTCTCACATGTTTACATCAGAGAGTGGGTATACAATGTATTTGATTTTGAATGCTCTCACATGGGCACTCAAAACCATTGAGAACTCCTGTAAGTGATGTGTGCACCAGCCTTTAGAGTAATTATAACTGGAGGGAGTGAGGGTCTGGTGGTGGAGGCAATCATGTCCGATCTCTCCCTAGCATGCCCCCATCACCTTGTCCCCCTTCTCTGAATGGGAGACAGAGTCCTATGAGCTGAACACTGGACAATGCTAATAAATTAGCAGGCATTATTTCCTCTGTATCGTTACCCAACAATCCCTCTCCAATTCCCCATTTTCCTCCCAAACTACCTGCTCCTTGTCATGCCAGAGATTACTGTACATAAATGTACTGACCAGCCAGACAGACAGAAAACCACAGTTTATCTTGGGGTAACTTGGCTGAAAAAAACAATGGAAAAAGATACACTCAGGCTGTCTGAACAGTGTCTGTGCAAGCCCAGTTCACAATCTGGATACGCCTGATGAAATGCCTTTTCAGCTAGGCATACCTGGCCCATATTCTTCCATGGATTTTGGGTGGATTCTGTCTTGAACTCTATGTCCATCTAAGTTAACCATTTCTGCCCAGGTTCGATCCCTGCTGTCATCACTTTTCAGACTATGGGTTCTTCTTTTTCTGCTGGTCTCTTGGTCTAGGATAGCCTTGCTGCTGCAGGCTTACTAAGGGATTCTGTGGTATCAGATTTCTTTGATATGGGCGCCCCTAAAGAGTGGCTCCCAAATGATTGCCCAGAGTCCTAAATGTTCACTCTCTGTCCCCCTCCTTCCTTCTTGGTCAAACATTGCTTGTCCTGCTCTTCCTCTTAGTTCTTGTAATTTGCCAGCCCATATAAGGCTGGCCGTCCAGGAGGAATGAATGCTTCATAGCCAGAGATGCAGGGGTTGATGGGTTCTGGTTTCTCCTTTTTTCTGCACTTGGCTGATATGTGCTGGGGACTGTGGCTGGCCAGTGTCTGCCAGCAAACTCTCAAGCTTCTTTGGGAGAACAGCACGTGTGAGGCTTCATTGATGCTGACCTGAAGTTTAGCAGGATATACCAGTCAAGATTACTCCACAGTACCCTGCTATAGAGGGGGTTGTTCTAGGGGGTACAGGGCAACATAAGTTAGCTTTGTATGCAGCCGATATCTTATTATATTTAACTAGCCCTGACACTTCATTGCTGGCAGTATTTGATCATATTTCTACTTTCATGAACCTTTCAGGTTATACTTTAAATACTGTTAAGATGGAAGTGTTAAATTTTAATTATGTTGTCCCTTCAGAATTTCAGAAACTTTACCCAATGAAGTGGGATCTCCCATATTTATGATATCTGGAAGTTAATTTATCCTCAAAAGTTGCTCAGTTGTATTAGTTAAATTATCCCCAATGTTTACAAGCTTAAAATCCGACATCCAGCATTGGAGGGTTTTGCCCCTTCCCCTTCATTCTCATATTCAGGCCTTAAAAATGAATGCTCTGTCTCGTTTCTTGTTCCTTTTTCAATGTATTCCATGTAGTATCCCTTTGAAAGACTTAGAAGCTTGGCAGCAGCTTTTCATGGAATACATATGACAATCCAGCAGACCTAGGATCTATCAGTGGATTTTATATCTCCCAAAACAACAAGGGGGTTTGGCTGTACCTTGTTTATTGGAGTGTTGGACTGCAGCCCTGATGTGTACTGCTATATTACTAGGGCATATGAACAATCAATCCCACTGGAAAATGATAGACTTGGCTCACCCCCTCTCTCCCCCCTAATATCACAATGTTTCTCTCCTACTCAACCTTTGAGCTGGGAGTGATCTCCTTTCTCGGATACAGAGGCAATGTTGGAGGGATGCCAAAAGGGTTTAAACTGGGGTATTACTAAGTTTTTTCTATGGAAGTAGTGGGGATGGCTGTCTGACCCCAAGTTTTTGCCTGCCTGCACTAATCCCTGGTTTCTGCTTATGGCCCGTAGAGACGTTTGGGAATGCTGTTATTTCTTTTGTCACAGCTCAATCTAGGTTTGTATGGCAGGATGGGGATGAAATTCAATACTATCAGCTTTGGAACTACATAAATGGCCCTTTGAGAGCTCTAGAACTTGGGTGAAAGATAATCTGCCAGGTCTTCCTTTTGAGCTCCTTTGGGAATCGTGGTTGGGGGAGAGTGCCATTTCATTACTTTCTTCTAATTATGTGGCAGATTTTCTTCAACTCATGGATAAAATTTACCATAAGTGGGAACAAGACTTGTTCTTAAAATTGATGTGAAACAATGGTCGTTGAATTGGTAGAATACTTGGCAGACTTCCTCCTCCCCTGTGTGGAGATAATTTCTTTGGGAAGCTACAGATCAGGTTCTTTACAGTCCCTGCAGTGGTCTCTAAATGGACTCCATCTGTCCCATCTATCTGTTGAAGGGGTTGTGGTGTAGATCCAGCCACTCAAGCCCATATATTCTAGTTGTATAATGCTTTGCATCCTTGCTGGTTGGAAGTTAGAAGCCATTTGTGAAATATTTTTGGCTTGACCATACTCCCAGGCCTGGAACATATTTCCATTGGGCCTTCTGCCCTTAGAAGTGAATGGTAGAGAAGCTCAGTATCTGTGGTTCATTTTAACGGTGGCAACCTTTAAGGCCATTACTAAGAAATGGGTCTCACAGACCCTTCCTACGATATCAGACTGGGTAGATGTAATCAACTCAGTTTACAAACTTAAGAAAATCTCTTTTTCACTTCAACAGTGATCTCCCCTCTTCCAGGATAGATGGACATGATGGGATATGTATGATGGTTTGCATCCCCATTAATGTCTATTGATTTACCTTCTTTCCTGGGTTCCTAGCATTTTTTGAGGAATGATGGTACTTTTGTTATGGTTTGGACTTTCTCTTGGATCATCTCGATGCTATAACCTGTCAGTTATAAGTCTTCTTATAGTTTACTTTATCTTAATGTTTTTAAATATCCCCACTGCAAGTATTTCTAGTTTATGTGATGATTTATTAGAATGTACGTGAATCCCCTTTTTATTCTTTTGTTCATTGTTTTGTTTTAAATTGTCTAGATAAGCAGTTAGCTTACTATAATTTTTCTTGTGACTTAAATGTCTGTAACATATGAAGTAATGTATCTATGACACGTTCTGTCTGATATAAAAAATCTTCAGCGTTGTTTGTCACTGTTAAGGTTTCTGTTTGTACTTCCTTTATCTGATATTCAGTAAAGCTTGGGTATAATAAAAAAAAAAATTACTCCACAGAATTAGCCCAAAAGAGGCAGGAGTACAACTCTGAAAAAGATTTTCCAAAAACATCATGCTTAGCCAGCCTTTCTAACTCCTGGATTCGGGTCTCATTTCTACTGTCCTTATTGTCGATATACTGTAGGAAGGTCTCCATATCTCTGGCTTTATTTTGTACAACCTGTACCTTATCCTCTAGGGAAGCTATAGAGGACTTGAAGGTCATTATTTCCTTGAGGACCTGATGAAACAGGGCCTTGATTTCCCCATTGTCCATAATAGTCAGTGCCATGGCCACCATCCTGCCAGCTTGTATGAGTCTCTGCGTGGCTATCACAAGTTCTAATGATGGAACTTGTGACCAGGGCAAAAAAATGTTACCCATATGGTATCCAGCTCAGCTTTTATATTTCATTTGGTAGGGGTCTTTTCTAATGACTCCCTGCAAAAAGGCACCAAAAGCTCCACTGATGCTTGGTAATGAATATATATTGTAATCTGGTGGCACAGAGCTCAAGTCTCAGGTGGCCATACTCCTCAGTAGGTTGTGCATGCACTTCCAGCCCACACAGTTCAGTGATGCATCTGAGCCCAGTGCAAATCTTCATAGTGTTGAACAAAGTGGCGATTCTGTTTTTTTTTTCATTTAAAGTTTATTAAGTTTTTTTTTTTTAAAACATAACAAAACAAACAAAAAACATATAATAAAATGAGAAAGGATCCAGCAGAACATTGCAAGTGTCACAATAATAAGAGTACCTTGAACAGGAGCCATTATCATAACCCCCCCATAACATGTCCCATGGCGATTCTGTTGAGGGAGGAGGAGTAAGCGCTTAAGTAAACTACATCTCTGCAGTCCAGGAGGGGAAGCAATTGATTGTTCCACTAGCTGTTTCCTTACTTGTAATTGGAGACAGTTCTTTTCTCAGTAAAGTGCACCAAGCTTAGCAGAGGACTTGGATATGACCTTGGAAATGTTCTTGGTATAATTAAGGTGTTGGTCCAAGTGGAGGCCCAGGTACCTGTATGTGTCAACCGAGTACAGGCAGGTCCAGTCCAAGGTGTGTAACCTCAAATACTTTACAGGCATTAACAAAGTCAACTTTTTGCAAAGGTTAGAATAGAAACATCAGAGGGCACAACTACAAGCAGGAGGGGGTACTGGGAAGATGCCAGATGACAGTTCTTCACTGAAAGGGTGGTGGCAGGATAGAATGCACTGCCAGTGCAGTGCAGTACAGTTGGGGGGGGGTTAAGAGGCAGGGATAGGTTCAAGGGAATGGTTAGGGTGATGGGGAGAGCAGCGCAGCATGCAATAGATGTGCCTGAGTTCCAGATTGAGCAGACTCGACAAACCTTCGGGTCTTCTTCTCCTGGACTTTTCTGTGTTTGTATGTTCATATGGATGTCCTGGCCACTCTTTCTGCTCTTCCAAAAGCAGGTCTTTTGGAGATCTTGAAATCCAAATGTAGGTTGCCTGAAGACAGGGAGCATACGATTGTGTTGCCTAGTTTATTTACACTTATCCATCATGTATGAGAGGCTTTCTTGGTAGAGTATTCTAAGCAGGGAGTCAGACTCCAACAGCTCAATCTAGCTTAACCTGATTAACTCCTTTTGTTATAATTTCTAGCAGCTGGAGATCAGAGACCACCACTGCGATCATCAGGGCTGAGAGGGTGTAAGGCAGTTTGACCCGCCTTTCCTCAGTACAAGAAAGCAGATGTCAGAGCTTCTGAAGCCAGAGCTTAACTATGGAGGCTGCTTCCTGGTTCGATCTGGGGCTCTCCAATCAGTCACCAGATCCACAGTGAAGGCACACTTCCTGACTTACTAGGCACCAATCGTGTGCTGCAGGGGAGAGTTCCAGCAGAAGCAAAGGATATTAAAAGGCTACAGCTGAGCTACTTGGATGGCAGCTAAAGATTGGAGACCACCACCCCTGCAATCATCGTGGCTAAGAGGGCTTATGGCAGCTTGAGCCACCTTCCTTCAGCACAGAAAAACAGACACTGGAGCTCCTGAAGCTGGAGCTTAACTGGAGGCTCCTTCTGTATTAGATCTGAGGTTTTCCAATCAGTCACCAGATCCACAGTGATGCCAAGCCTGCTGACTCACAAGGCACCAATCAGGGGCTGCAGGGGTGAGTTCTTCATTCTTCAGCTACCTACTTAATGCTGACATTGCAAGCATCCCTCCCACTTGCAACCCACACACTAAGGACATGCACAAAGGAAAGTGATGAATGGAGTCTGCACAGAGTCAGCCCATGAAACAGCTGAGAGCCAGGAACGCTGTCCATTGGATCAAATGTACAACTGTATTGTGTCTGAGATATAGTGCAGTTGGGGGATTTGGAGTTTGCTACAAACTGTCTTGGGTGGTGTTATATTTGCGGATATAAGGGCTTGTTGCCCACTGTTTGTTTTGGGTAGTACTATGTTTGTGGGTGTCAGGGCTTGCTGCTAACTGTTTCCAGGTAGCATTGTGTTTTGGTGCTAAACTGTCTTGAGGTGATATTGTGAGTGTGGGTTTTGGGGCTTGCTGCTACACTGATAGCTAGATGGAGGGGTATGAAGAAAGAAAGAAGAAAAAAGTGGTTATGTAAATGTTGTTTATAACATACACATCTCAGTGACATACCTAGGGTAAGTAAATACAAAGGGTTGCGTATCGTACTTTGGTAACTGATACTGTGTACAGCTTAGCCTTACTGGGTTCTGGGACAGAAGGACAAGAAGCACAGGGAAAGCAGGGTTAGAGAATTTGGAGAGTGGTGCAGTGCAGTGGTTGTGAAGCAGCAATCTTCAGGAGACTGTGGTGCTGCCCCATAAGTGTGCGCCTTTCATGGTTGGTGAAGAAGGTCTACAGACTCGAGTTTGCATTGGTTATGAGTCATGAGAAGGTCACTAGACTTGGGGCTGCATTGGCTAGCAGTCGGTGACCATTTCTCCCACCCAGGGACTACCAAGTACAAAACCATTACCTCAAAGGATGCCAGATAGAAGGAATGGCTGGACAATGGTGGGCTCAAGGAGGAAGGGAGGGAGTGGTGGGATCTGGAAGGCTGAGAGGGTTGCAGGCACATTTCTCAACCACAGCTAGTTCCACTACAATATTTTCTATGCTGCTGTGGCAGAGTGGGACTGCCAAGAGGCACCCATAGTAGTGGCTATGGAGGATGTTGGGGGCCCTTCCAGGTGTAAGCCCTAAGGTGTGTGGAAGAGGACCCCATAGAAGGAGTAATCAACTTTTGCTGGGGGAATCAATCCAGGAGGACAGAGTTTGGAGTAGGAAAGGAGGTGTAGATGGATGTCAGGAGCCTACCTGGTGCCCCAGCATGGAGGGATGGGAAGTGTATCCTACTGATCACTAGAGCAGTAGAAAGGGAGGTGTGAACTGGATGGCATTGTCCACCTGGGGACAAATGACCTAGCTAGGAATGAAGCAGGAGCAGTGCAGGGAGATTTTAGGGAGCCAGAAAGGAGTCTTAGACAGATTGTACACTCTAGTTTTTATGGAGGTGCTGCCTGCCTATGATAGGGGGAAGGGGAGGAACCTCTGCACAAATGCCTTCAACTCATGGCTGAAGAAAAGGTGCAGAGAGGAGGGGTGTGGCTACATTGGGAACTGGAGTCCCACCTGGGAGGATAAGATGAGCCCATACAGAGGTCATTGCCTGCATCCATTCGGGAGCAAAACCACATTTCTCAGTGGATGGCACAAACATTACTTTGATGAGCATTTAAACTAGCTGGAGGGGGTGGTGGAAGAAATATGGGAAGCAGAAACTGCCTCCCCACAGGCTGAGACAGTGTGTAGGGAGATCCTGATGGGCAAGAGTCACATCCATGAAGCAAGCTAAGCAAGGATGTAGGGGTTAGCAAAGGAGAAAGGGAGAAGTAACAATCAGAAAAGAGCAGGAAGGGGGCACAAAAGGAACAAGCATTTGTCAATGCCGGAGTTCGCTATTGGTGCATGTATAAGTATTGTGGGGCAGGACTACTGGTCCCAACACAGGCTTATTTACATGCAGTTGAGTGGCATCATTTCTCGCCAACAACGCAAGGTTCTTATTTATTCCCCAGTTAACTTTCTATTGTCTGTGCTCCTTGCGTCTTCAACCCTCCACACTCAGGTGCCGACTCCTCATTGTAGTCCCTCCCTGGCTCCTTTGTAGGGCAGGAGAGGTCCCACTAGGCAGCCCCAAGGATTGGGCACCATGACTTGGGAGGGAGGGTGTCTTGCCTACGGCCCCCTTTCTCAGTGTTGAATGGCACGATATTGAACAAGCATTTGTCAATGCCGAATGTTTGCTTGCTGGTATTGGCATTGGTAGTGCAGGAGTTAGAGATGCATAATAGGAATGGCAGTGAATAACTGAAAGTAATGCCAACCTCCACCCCCACCCTGCAGAGACTGACAGGCATTGGGGGTGTGCCTTTGAGTCATCAGCCATAACACTCATGCCATTCAACCTCACCCCACCCTGCAGACACCGTCAGGTGTCTTAGTGTGCCTTGAGGTCTTCAGCCCTTATGCTTACCCCATTCCATCAGGAAATAAGCTGAGATGGATGCAGTATAGGAGAATGGGGTGAACATTAGGGCCAAAGACCCCAAGGCACACCTTGATGCCTGTCAGTAGCTGCAGGGTGGGGGTGGGGGTGGAATGGGATGAGCAATATGGCCAATGACCTCAGGTCACACCCCTGATGCCTGTCAGTCTGTACAGGGTGGGGTGTTACGGTTGGAAACCTTAATGCCCCATGTGTTTATTGGTATTTTTGCTCCAAATTTTCAATATGGGCTTTTTGGGACACCACCTCATGAACAGTGGCAGTTTCATTTCATTACTCAATTCCAAAAGGTGATTTCACACAGCAAGTGTGCCATTCAGCACCGCAGGTGCAAAAACACATTTTGGGCAGGATGTGAAAAATGCAAGCTGTACTGTTCAAGAGGAGGTGTGAAGAAATGACAATTTTGAAAATCTGGAGTAAAAATATGAAAAAGTGGCAAAGTTACGACTGTGCGTAGAAACTGTGCTACACACGCTCGTAACGCAGTCATTTTTTTGAATGTTTTCACCAAATTTTCAACATAGTCTTTTTGGGACCTCCCCTCATGAAGAGTGGCACTAGGATTTCATTAATCTGTTCTGAAAGTTGATTTCACACAGTGACCATGCCATTCTGTGCCACTGGTGCAAAAACACATTTTGGGAAGGATGCAAAAGATGACAGGTGTTCTGTTCATAAGTGGGGTGTGAAAAAATGGCAATGTTGGAAATTTGGAGTGAAAATATTAAAAAATGACGAAGTTACAATTATGCTTAGAAACTGCGCAACAGACGCTCATAGCGTAGTCATTTTTTGGAGTTTTGTCACCAAATTTGCAACAAGGCCTTTTTGGGACCCCACCTTATGAACAGTGGAACTGTCATTTCATTAATTGGCCCCAAAAGGTGATTCCGTGCAGTGACCGTGAAATCACCTTTTGGGAACAAGAAATGAAGTGACAGTGACAGTGTTAACGAGGTGGGGTCCCAGAACCCCATGTTGAAAATTTTGTACCAAAACTCCAAAAATTGGCTGAGATATCAACCTAAGTTGAAACCCCCCCATTCACTGCCATTATTGGGCTTACTGTCATTTCTTCAGTTGCCAGTTGGTCTTTGAAGAGTGCAGACGTGTTCCCGGTCCACAGAAGATCAATGCTCCCAACATCCGGGGGTAAGTATGGGTGAGGGGCATGCGGGGAGGTGAGGTGTGCAGAGGGAGGGTGCAGATTGGGGGAAGGGGCTGGCAGGAATGATGAGGGACCGTTTTCTTTTTTTTTCAGGTTTAAAAAAAAAGACCTCGTGGGACTGTTCTTTTTTTTTCAGGTGAAATATTAATAAAACTGATTTTGGCACATTGGGATGGGGTCCCAGTGTACCAGAGTACTAGGGGGGATCAGTGCTGACCTGGGGATTGGGCACCCTGAGGTCAGCTGAGAATATAGGGGCATGGGGGGGGCGGCACATCCAACACCGGTAGTGGGCATCCTGGTGTCGGTAACATCAAAGAGGTAGTATTTTGGCTCACTGGGGTGGGCTCCCAGTATGTCACATTAATAGGGAGGGGGATACATGCTGACATGGGGATTGAGCACCCTGATGATAGCAGGAGGGATCAATGTCGACCCTGCAATCGTGCTAAATGAAAGTGCCTTTGGGCACTGTAAATCCCAGCCTGTATGGAGTTTAGGTTGTGGCCTACTCTGCAAGGGTGGGAGAACAGGAGCAAAAGGAGTCAGCGGGAAGTGGAGGAGGCATAGGAGGAAAGCGCCCCCTCCCACCTCCCAGAATTGCCGCTCTGAAGGCACTTTTGTAAATTTATTTATGCTCTACAGGGCTTAAGGTGTCAGCCAGGGATGCAAGGGGCTGTAGAAGAAAGGGACTGGTGGGGTGGTGGGGGAGGCAGAGATGTCAGCCAGGCTGATCAGGATGCAAACAGCTGCTTGCTGGGTGGTGACCTGCAGATGAAAGGAAAAAGCGACCACATGATTGATGCGGCTTTTTCTTTTCAAGTTCAGTCCACTTCAGGCAAAACAGCATCACGATCAGCCTGGCTGATGATTGGTGTGATACTGTTGAGCCCCTTTGCAGAGCACTCTGCATTGGACACTGTCACACTCCTCAAAAGTCCCTTATCACAATAAGTTTGATGTGCATACACAAACTTAAAAATTGTGATGCAACAAGCAGAGAGTTAAAAAAACCTGGAACGCCATGTGTGTTAATACTAAAAGTCTGGGAAATAAGATTCCAGACCTAAAGTCCCTCATGGAAGAAGCTGATCTGGATAGTGTAGCCATTACGGAGTCATGGTGCATGGAAATTCATGACTGGGACATGGTCATACCAGGCTACATGATGTTCAGGGAAGGCAGGATAGGAAGGAAAGGAGGGGCAGTGGTGCTTCAGGTGAAAGAAAACATAAAAGCAACAAAAGTACAGGGAATTCGGGAGGGGGGCAAGCTGCTGTTCATCACCCTCAAGCTGTGAAATGGAGCCACTATTAGGACAGAAATGAGCTACAGTCCTCCACCGCAGGGGACTTAGATAAGGAAATGTTAGAAGGAATTGAAAAAAAAAATAGCTGAAAAAGGGGAGGTTTTGCTGGTGGGGGACTTCAGTCTGCTGGATTTAGATTGGAGCCTCCCTGCAGTAGCTTAAGCTAGAAATAGGGACACCCTGGATACCCTGGATTCCCTGCAGGGGGCATTTCTCAGGCAACTTGTCAGTGAAACCACTTGTGATGGGGCAATAATGGATCTCGTGCTTACTAACAGGGACAGTATTGAGGACGTCAAGGAGGGAAGTCATCTGGGGACCAATGATCATTGTACAGTGTGGTTCAACATAAGAACAGCTGTGGAATCCAACCACACAATGGCATGAGTCCTGGACTTAAGAAGGGCTGATTTTACAAAAATTGGGTGAATGCCTCAGGAATTAGCTCTCAGGGGGCAAAGACCTTGGGGGTGGAGGAAAAGCGGGCCAAACTTAAAGAGTACATAGTGAAGGCAAATAACTTCTGTGTTAAGCAGGTTAGCAAAAGCAAAAGAAAGAGGAGACCACTATGATTCTCAAAAGAAGTAGCAGAAAAGGTAAAGGCTAAAAAAAGTAGCATTCAGTAGGTATAAGGCGATCAAGACACAGGAGGATAGGAAAGTTTATCTGAGAAAACAGAGAAAGGCAGGCAATGCAGTAAGGACCGTAGAGGTGCAAACTAAGGAAAGAATAGCTCAAAAAGTATCAAAAGGGGACAAGACTTTTTTTAGGTATATTAGCAAGAAAGGAAGACAAAGTGAGGGATGGTATGATTAAGGAGAGAGGGGGTGACTGTACCAAGGGGGGTCAAGAAAATGCAAACATACTGGACAAGTACTTCTGCTAAGTATTAGCAGTAAAAGGGGAAGGAGAGGGCGCACAAAAAGGTGCCAGGAGTTTCAAAGATAAGGAAATGGACACTAATCAATTTTTTGGAGGAGAAAGTCAGGAAAGCACTTGCTAATCTGAAGGTGGAAAAAACTATGGGACCAGACTGCATACATCCAAGGGTGCTCAGGGAGCTCAGGGAGGTACTGGCTGCATCTCTAACAGATCTATTGAACAGATCCCTGGAGACAAGCGTGGTCCTGGGGAAATGGCAAAGAGCAGATGTAGTTCCACTTCACAAAAGTGGTAGTAGAAAAGAGGTGGGCAATAATAGGCCAGTCAGCTTGATACTGGTGGTGGGTAAGTTATTGGAAATACTGCTAAAGGAAAGGATTGTGGAATACTTTGTATCCAGTGGATTACAGGATCTGAGGCAGCATGATTTCACAGGGGGAAGGTCATGTCAAACAAATCTGATAGATTTTCTGACTGGGTGACCAAAGAGGTGGATCAGGGAGGAATAGTGGACGTAGCCTACCTAGCTTTCAGCAAGGCTTTCAACACCTTTCAACCAGGAGGCTGGTAAGCAAGTTAAGGAACTTGGGGGTGAATAATAAGGTGGTTACCTTTGTAAAAAAAAATGATATAAGGATAGGACACATAGGGTAGTTGTAAATGGAGTTTGATCCAAGGAAGGGAGGATAACCATTGGGATACATCAGGGATCAGTGCTGGGACATGTCCTCTTCAAAGTCTTCATAAGTGACATAGTGGAGTAACTAGAAGGAAAGGTCTGTCTCTTTACTGATGACACCAAGATCTGCAATACAGTGCACTCCAGGGAGTGGAGAGGATAATTAGGGACCTGAAATGACTAGAGGTGTGGTCAAGGGTATGGTAGCTGGGTTTCAGTGCACAAAAATGCAAAATAATGCACTTGGGCCATGGAAACCCGGGAGTGGAGTGCAAAATGGTGGAGTGATACTGACAAAGGCCAAGCAGGAAAAAGACCTAGAAGTAATCATATTGGATGACCTAAAGCTGGTCAGGCAATGTGACAGGGTAGTTAGAATGGCTAGTGGAATGCTGGGGTGCATAGGAAAGGGCTTTACCAGCAGGAAGAGGGAGGTGGCACTACCCCTATATAGATCACTGATATGACTGCACCTTGCTTACTGTGTCCTGTTCTGGAAACTACATCTCATGAAAGACATAGAGTGGAGGCAGTCCAGAGGAGGACTACCAAAATGGTGCAGGGCCTGCATCAAAAGCCCTACAAGGAGAGGCTTAAGGAGCTAAATACAGTGGAGTCCCCCAGGATGAAACACAATTGTGCAGCATTTTGCAGCACTCTGCAGAATTCTGCAGCAGACCTACAGAATAAAGCAATGTAATTTCAATGGCAATTAGTCCCTTTTGTCATTCAGGAAAATGTGACACTGACAGGACAAAGTGAATGCCGTACTTTTCTGCATGACAAAAGGGACTAATTGCCATTGAAATTACATTACTTTATCCAGTAGGTCTGCTGCAGCATAATGCAGAGTACTTTAAAAGTGGGTTTCATCCTGGGGGATGCCACTGGAGGAAGAAGGGAGAGAGGGGATATGACAGAGATATTTAAATACCTCACAGAGGTTAATATGGTATATGAGAGGAGTATTTTTCAAAGAATTAGATGCTCTAGAACAACGTGACATGATATGAAGCTGGAGGGGAGTAAATTCAGGAGGGATGTGAGGAAGTACTTCTTCACTGAAAGGGTAGTGGTTGGCTGAAACAGCCTCCCAGCAGAGGTAGTGAGGACAAGAACATTGGTGTGGTTCAAAAATACCTGGGACAGGCACAAGAGAATCATAGGGGTATGGAAGCAAGGGGAAGAGATGGCACCAAAGATCAAGTTGAGTATGTTGCAAAAAAATGAAGGCTAAATGAGAATGTGCAAACTGTGGGCTCAGCCACACTTATCTGCCATTACATTTTATGTTTTTATGTTCTAATTCTAGTTATACTGTGTGGATCTTTTATTAATTTGAACATCTTGCTACTAGAATTGTCAGACACATTTCTTTGTATGCTTGACTGCTGTTAATCTGTTTTTTTGTAAGGTATCATAAGTCTGCAGGATAGGGCATTGGATACATAAAAATTATATTACTGTACTACTAATACTACTACAAGAGGCAGTCTTAAAATCAGGTATGTCACCGAAAACTAGAAAATTAGCATACTGTATGCATAACATGGGCTAAAAAGGGATCAAATGTATTCATTTTTTTTATTAACTACCGTAATGAAGATGGTGATCTAAATAAACAGGACATGAAAGACAACAGTATCAACTGACGGAAAAGTGGTAACAATTTACACTGTTACTTCCAGCCAGAAGAGAAGAAGAAGTCACACTGGTTTACACCTGGGAGGTGTGAAGAAGGAGGGAGAAGAAAAGGAGAATATAAAATTGAGACGACAGTTTTAAAGAAATGGAACAGAATGTGGAAGGGTGTAAAAATGAATAATCACAATGTGGAATGGTTTTGATATGATGAAATAATGATGAGAAAATGTATGTGAATGGATTGTAAAATAAATTAATTGCCAATATGAGCACCACAAAAATGTGGGTGTCTGTCATCATTGGGATGGGTAGAACCCAGGAAAATAGCCCCAATGCAAGAGTACAGAATCAGTCTGTCTCTCAAATAGTCATGCATAGACCACAGTGTCAAGCTGCTCAACTGTGTTAAATATGCATAATGCAAATTTTGCTTCATTTGCTACATTTTTGGAAGTTAATTCACATGTTCACAATGAATCAGAGCTAAACTGATCAGCACCTTCCTTATGTTCTGGTTCTCATTAAATAAGAGGGCAGAACATTTCCAGGTTCTGCCAACATTAATGTGAAGCATCATGCTCCAACATTCTAATGTTCTCATCAGAATTCCATTCCCCACAAAAATCTGGACTTCAAGACCTACAATTTTCAGGTCTTCATGGCCATAAACCTCATAGCTTCTACCCCATGAACACACGCACAAACATTAGGGTCCTGTACCTAATTAATTTCAGATTTCTGTGCTTTATGAAACTCATGGTTATTTACCCATGCAAACTCCTTTTAATGCTCGATTATGCCTCATTTACTCCTTATTTTAACAACCTGAATTTGGCAGCTGTTATGTGTCTCTCAAATACTGGAGAGCAACCTACAAATTCCCAAGCACCAAAGGGTTTCATTCCCCTTGTAAAACCAAGGGTTATATGAGCAACAAATAGCAAGAGTTTTTTTTTTACAAACAATAACGGCTCCATGCCCATTCTTAATCTCTCAGCACCCCATGAACAGCAAAGGCTCAGTACTCAAATGGATGAAATGACAGAGCAACTATGAGCAGCATGGCTCAGCACTCCAGAAGAGCAAAGGCTCATATCTCGGTGAAGAAAAGGCTCAGGATCTCATGAACAGCAATGGCTCATCTCCTCACAAACAGTAAAGGCTTATTGACTGATTAGCAGCATGGACTCTGTGCTCACAAACATGGCTCCATATCCATGAACAACTGAGTTAAATGCCAATGAAGAACCTGGTTCTCTGCCCATGACCAACTGCACTGTGCACCGACAGCCAACAAGACTCAGCAACAATGACCAACAGTGCTCAGCACCCATGGCCAGTAGGACTCAGATCCCACAACCAACAGAGACTATTTCCCATGATCGAGATCAAGATCAGCACCCCCCCCCCAAAACAACAGGGCTCCATGCCTCCTGAACAACATGTCTGTTTGCTACTAACTATTTTTTGTTGTTGTTGTTGCTGACCAGAAAAGGAGGACTAGACAGTTCTGCCTATTTCCACCATTGTCCCGGGGGAGGGGGATCCAGATGGATGCCAACTGACAGTTAACCAGATTAAGCTGTTAGTGGTATTTTTAGTTAACTATAATGGGTACCTCCAAATAACAGGGCTGTATGCTCTTAACCATCAGGGATCCATGCCCTCCAACAAATCTAGGCTCTTTACCTGATGAAAAACAGGGCTCTTGTGCCCTCTGAACAATAAGGTTTCATGCCCATGAACTACAGACCACTGACTGTGCCCACAAATGCAGTAACAAAACTCAGTGCTCTATTAACAACAGGGTTCCCCATCCAATGAATGGCAGGACCCTTTTGTGCCCCACAACTGAAGAAATGCTCTGTACTTCACAAACAATGAAGGACACAGCACCCACAAATGATATAAGAGCTTAGCATTCACAAAGGCTCAGTGCCCCATGAACAATAAAGAGCTCAGGACCACATGAATGACAAAGTCCTAGAGTTGTGTGATGTTGAGGAAACTTTGCTTTTCAAAATTCTTAGTGAGGCTGCCTGACTTCATGAAGTGCAACTGCAACTTCAAAATGCTCTTTGCCCAGCAAAGTGAAAACTACATCCTGAAAAGTCTATGCATAGTGGCAGTATGCTAGCAAAGTGGCTGGCAAAGTTTCGATATGTGTAGTTTTCAGTGGGAGAAGTACCACTTAGATGGCAAAGAACTACAAAAAGTCAGCACTTTATTATTGCATTGGATGTAACCTGTTTGAAAAAGAAGCCCATCCCCATCCTCTGGATCATGTACCCACCCCTTCCCAACATGCCACACTATTTCAAATAGTATCCCTCCCCACCAATCTTGCTGGTAGGCTGAACCTCCCTCTTCTCTCTCATTAACTTGGCAATATTGCTTTGTATAATAATGATCCCTTCCCTCCACTAACAAAATCAAGTAAATAGTAGCCCTAATCCTCAGCCTCCTCCCCTTCCCATACCCATGTAACCAAACGTGAAACTACATGTTTAGAATCATGCCATAGGTCAGATGTTTCAAACATAGCTAGTCTAGACCTGTAATTAGAATGCTTGAGGAGCACACCTGCAGAGGTTTACATCTAGTTATGATTTGTGGCTTATCTTGCACACAATATTGTAGATCCTTCACAAAGCAGCAGATGTGTTACAAACACATTATTGTAGAGTCTTCAAAAAGCAGTGGCTGTGTTTCAAATTTTTAGCTTCTTTACACATTACATATATGTAAGTTGCTTTCTTTATGACACATACTTGGAAATCATCAAAGCAAGTTACATGTTTGGGACATGTATGCTATTTTACACAATATTTTTTTGTAGCTTTCTAAAAAAAGTTGCAAGTGGATGGTACTATACATATTGCAGTATGAAGTATATTTACAGTATTCATTTTTTTGAAAACTGGTAACTGGGAGATACACACTGAGCCAAAGCTCATTTCCAGCTGTGACAAGGTACAGAGGGGAACAAAAATATAAGTCTCAAAATATTGCTGTTAAATATATGTCACACTATTCAGAGTTCACATCACCATGCACCAACCAAGACACAAATAAAGGAATAATGCATTCCAGGGTGTGTGTTGTGCTGAGATAATGTCACTTCTTGAGTGTTTATTTATTTATTTATTTATTTAGTTTTTGTTTACCGGGTAGGTGCACTAGCCAGCAGGTGACTATTTTCAGGCACGACCCGGGAGAGTACAATACATCATAACACATGGAAGCAACAATACAATTGAGACAACAACCATACAAGTACATTCCAGACATATAGAGGCGGTTCTAGCTAGTCTAACATGATTTAGGCTATACTAAGCAGTGACCAGCAGGCCAAGAGCAAGGAGGTGTTTACAGGGAGTGTTGGTACAGGTAAGGGGTAAGGAAGGGTATGAGGCCAAAAGGACTGCTTACGGCTTTACCAGGAATGCGTATGGAGACTGCCGGTTTGTGGTCCCAGCCAGGCAGAATGATGGGCGTGACAGGGAAGGGTGCAGGCAACAGGAATAGCGAGAAGAAGTCGGCCAGTGCATATCGGGGGCCATATATGGAAACATATAGAGCACCAGCAGCGAGAAAAGTCAGGAGGAGGGGTAGAAGGATCCGTAACCTGGCGGCCGGCAACAGCCAGCCTGAGCAGCTGCAGGGGACCCAGGGAAGTAAGGAGGATGCCAGAGACATCCTGGCGGTGAGGCTAGAGGATGCCAGGTTCCTTGGCCCCACAGTCAGGGATGAAGAATATGGGAGGGTGGATGGGAGAAGAGGCGGCATGAAATACGGCTTTGGCGGTGAGGCGTGGTAGGCAGCCGGGCCGGGTTCCGAGGTTGGGCATGAGCGCCAGTGGCAGTCTCTGGCCTTGACATCCCAAGGCAAATGGTAGACAAGAGAAGGGGAGGGAGGAGGTGAGGCCTTATTTTACCAACATCCACCTGTGGAAAGTTTGGGCAGTGCCCAGGTAGACGCAGAGGATAAGAGATGGGAGGAAGGGTGGAAGGAGCCGTAATCTGTCGGCCGTCAGCAGCCAGCCAGAGCAGCAGCAGGGTGCCCAGGGAAGTAAGAGAGGATGTCAGAGACATCCCGGCAGCAGACTAGAGGGACACCAGGTTCATGGTACCACTGTCAGGGAAGAAGAAAATGGAAGGGGTGGGTGGGGAGTACAGACGGCTTGAAATGCGGCTTTAGCGGTAGGAGGCGGGTAGGTGCAGCCAGGCTCGTGGTTCCGAGGCTGGGCATAAGGGCCGGTGGCAGTCGCTGGCCATGGACATCTTGCAGTAATGGAGGACAAGTGAAGGGGAGGGAGGAGGTGAGGCCTTACAGTACCAACATCCACCTGTGGCAAGTTTGGGTAGTGCCTAGGTAGCGCAGAGGATAAAAACAGTACAAGATACAACAGTAATGTTGGTAGTAGTAAGTAAATGCATACATTCATAAAACCTATACATAATTATAATTTAAGATAACGATAGGTGAGTTTGAGGAGAGGGGTTGGAGTTAGGGGAGAGAGAACAAAAGGAGGGTAGTATGGAAACCAGTAGCAGGGGCGGGGAGTAGGGCAGGAAGATTCAGGGATCAGGTAGGATCAAAGCAGGTGCATGAATCTGAAATGGCCAGTGTAGTCTCAGCCCACGTTTGAAGAGGGATCTTGAGGGTGCTTGCCTGAGGTCCAGATGGAGCTGGTTCCATAACACAGGCTGCGTGTTGGAAGGAGCCCGTTCCCTTTATGGTTCGACAGCGAGGAATTTCCAGCAGGTCTTTATCAGCAGATTTGAGCGTGCGGTTTGGAATCGCAGGAAGAAGGAGCTTCGCCAGTGCAGCAGGCTGACTTTGTCTCAGTATAGAATCATTTAGGCAGGCCAGGAAGTAGCTCCTGATGGCCGGGGAGAGCCACCCAAGGTCCTCATATAGCTGGCAGTGATGAAGAAGTCGTGGGGATTGTGAGGTGTATCGGCATATGTTGTGTATGTAACATCCCATTTGTGCAGTAGTTGTTGGGCAGAGGTAAGTATGAGGCGCACAGTAGGTGGCGTTGGTAGCAGGATCCCCTGGCTATGGCAAGTTTAGCGGAGGAGGTAAGCATATAGCTAGTTCTGTAGGCTGCCCCTAACTTGCAGTTTACGTTTTTGCAAGTGGCTTGGATATGAAGGTTTAAGTCAAGCGATTGATCTAGTAGGATGCCCAAGTAATGAAAGGAGGCAACTATCTGCAGAGGATTTCCATTTAAATCAAGGATGCTCAGGGGAGTGGAACACCTTCGGATCTTTTGAGTGGTGCCGAGTAGCATGGCATTGGTTTTGGAGGAATTCAGAATGAGGCGGTGGGAGTTTAACCAATTCTGGACACTGGAGTAGGCTCTATTAAGCGAGGTGTTAATTTGCTCTACATTGGGTGAGCTGGCATAGATAACTAAGTCGTCTGCATGGGGCGAGGAACAGGCAGGTATTTCGTCTGGGAGGTTATTGATGAATAGAGTGAATGAAGAGGACCCAGAATGGAGCCTTGGGGCACTCAATGTTCGTTACCACAGTGGAGGAGATGGCTGAGTTGAATTTAACAGCCTGGGACCTGTTGGTCAGGTAGCTCCTGAACCATTCAAGTACAGGGGAGGAGCAGCCTATTTTCCTTATGGAGGATAGGAGCAGGGGGTGGTCAACTAGGTCAAATGCCTTGGTTAGGTCTATAAAGACAGCCCCTGTGAGCTTTCCTTGATCCATACCAGTGAGGATGTCGGTGGTGATTTTGGCTAGAGCCGTTGCAGTACTGTGGTTTTTTCTGAACCCATGTTGTGCATCATTGAGCTGCTTGGTAGTTTCGAGGAATTCCTGGATCTGTATGGCAACCAGTTTTTCAAGGATTTTGCTGAGTGGGGATAGTATTGCAATAGGCCTGTAATTAGAGATATCTTTTTTGTTCCCTTTTTTGAAGATAGGGGAGATCCTGGCCATTTTCCATAGTTCTGGGACTGCACCGCTGGTGAGGGACAAGGTGAAAATTCTTGCTAGTGGTTTAGAGATAAAGTGTGCAGCTAGTTTTAAAAGGTGAGGTTCAAGTTGGTCAGAGCCAGGACTAGTGTATTCCGATAATTTTTTTAGATGGTTCAGAACCTGAGAGCTGGTAATAGCTTTGAAATAGAGGAGGTGTGATATAGGTTTTGAGTCACTTGCGAAGGTGGCAGAGTCAGTAAGAGGCACAGTGTCAGCAGTGGAGGCAGCTGGTGGCAGAGCGCTGGTATAGGGGGAGCGGTCAGAGAACATGCTATTGAAAGCGTTTGCTATGGTGATGGGGTTAGTGCAATGGGAGCCACCTATTTCCATGTCAGATGGTGTAACTGATTGAGGTGTCCCCAGGAATGTTTTTATGTGGCCCCAAAATTTGCGGGGGTCATGGGCTGAGTTCTTTAGCAGGTTCTGATAGTACGCACTTTTTGCCAGCCTTATGTTCTTCCTGCAAGAATTTCTTTCTTGCCTGTAGTTTGCATAGTCCCTAGTCAATTGAGAACTTTTGTAGGTTTTCCAGAGCTTGTCCCTGTATTTTAGTTGTTTTAGAAGATCTTTATGTAGCCATCTAGTTTGTTTTCCCCTGACTGTACGCGTGGTTTTTGGAGCATGCTTGTTTTGTACAGGGAGAAAATGCTGTAGAAATGTGTTCAGGGCAGCCTCTACATTCCCCGCACGATATATGTCCGACCAGTCAATGCTTGAGATGTCCCGGAGGAAGGAGTCTGTGTCCATGTTTGCAAAATTCGTAAAGGTGACCTGCCGAGGTGGGGGGGGTGGCTGCCCTGCGCGCCACTGGCAGTAGATAGGGGAGTGATCAGTGATGGTATCTGCCAAGATCCCAGAGCAAGTCATATGTTCAGGTCTGTTTGTCAGGATCCAGTCAATAAGCTTACCAGACTGTGGCCCAGACAGTCTAGTGTTTTCCGTGATTTGTTGATGAAAATTTAGGCCTTGCACTAGTGAAGCCAGGGAATTGTGAGAAGGACCTAGCCAGTTCAGGTTGACATCACCAAGGATGATAGCTTCATTTTTGTTGATGCATTTTAGGGCGAGCTGGAGTGCTTCCTGGAGCCCGTTTACTCCCCCAGAGGGAGGGTTATAAATACAGATTATGTGAAGTTTTTTAGAGCCAAGAGACAGGAGCGCGTGCATTGATTCGCTCGTGGTTTGGGGGTTTGAGTCATTGATGATACTAACGTCCAGGTAAGATTTGTGGTAGAGGGCAACTCCTCCACCAATTTTGGATTACACTTGACCTGTGGCCTCATGCCCAACCACCTGAGGCATGACATTATCTCAGCACGACACACACACACCCTGTCATGCATTATTCCTTTATTTGTATCTTGGTTGGTACATGGTGATGTGAACTCTGAATAGTGTATTTATAAACAGTAAGTCATAAGGTAGCTTTGGAAATCCTTTTGTGTGCTTACCTCTAAAATACCATTACAGTTACTGTATACTGCACAATTAAATTTAAATCCATTTTGTTTTAAAGCTGTCAACATTCGTTGTCACTTGTAAAATAGGCCCCTTCCTTAACAATGGAACATAATTGGATTTTAGAGTTGTACAGAAATTTCCATGTAAAATTAAATATGTTTGAACAGTTTAACTAAAAGCTTACTTTAGAAAGAAGTCAAATGTTTAATAGCTGTGGACCCTAAGATGTTGATGTAAGTGGCAGTGAGCTGAAGCAACAGAGGAGAGGGTTAATGTGGCAAATTAAAGTACATATACTGTATACATGAGTGACGTGGATAGCCAGGTTGTGCCAGGCACCATGGTTTTATAATTTGTTACAACATGCCATGCTGTGCAACAGACATATATGGCTTTGCCTTCCACAGTATATGTTAAGTCTGTGATAGTTTTTTAAAGGTCTAAAACAACATTCTGTATCTATTTTTGACTTTGCAATGTCTACCTTACCTTGCAATGGTTTCAAGGCTCTTATTTCTGTGGTAGTGAGAGTTTCCAAGCGAGTCATAATTCGCTCCACGTTGGGTAAATCTCTGGTGCTGGTTATGGAAATTGAAGATTCTGGGATGAGAGAGATCTGTTTCAGCTCGTCAGGGTCTGCATTCCCCACTCCAAATGCAAAAGGTGCAACACCAGATACCTTGATTTGCCCAGATGGAAATGCTATGTTGTCAGTAGAGGGTCCACTGGGCAGGACAACTAAGAACTGAGGCACACCTTCCTCTCTTCTACTCCCAGCTGATGGAACAAAAATGTTTCTTGAGACATATTGTAGTGCTGCACCCGTATTAATTTGGTTTCCTCCCTTGGGCCTCAGTCTTTTAATAGCATTCAAGACATCATCTTTGGAGGAGTAAGTATTTAGCAGAAACTCTACCTTGGAGTCATCACTGTACTGTACCACTGCAATCTGTACTTTGTCCATGCCCACATCCAAGTTGCTGACTGCTCTCTCTATCACATTTTGTGCCAAGCTGAAATTGGGGACAGAGTTCCTTGATCCATCCAATAGAAATACAACATCTCTCTTCCTATCTACTTCATCAGTCGGAAACAAAACATATATATTAAAACATTATACATCTCAACAGTATTAATCAATCATACAATGAGTGGTCTAACCCACTAAACCTTCTTGGGATCTAGTATATCTATCTATCTATATATATATATATATATATATATATATATATAGTTATTCTGTTGTTTTCTTATGGGAAGTGATCATCACTTTTCAAAAAATAAAATATATAAAATGAATTATAGATGAAGTATGTGATGATTACCTACAAAATCAGTTGTGATTTTATTGACTTACAAGGTCTCAGACTGTAATATTCTCACATCAAATAGTCCCCGAGGCAGTGCCTGTGGTGATAATGTGATAACAAACAAAACAGCCAATAGAAAAAAGTGCTTAATCATGTTGTAGTGGAATATTTGTTAATGAGGCAGTGGCTGTGGTAATAATGTGATGAGAAACAAAGCAGCCAATAGAAAACAAGTGCATTATCATATTGAAGCACAATATTGGTTAACTAGTTACCATTTAATATAGTATTTCATTTGCTCAGTATACAATATTATTCACAAAAAATATTCTAAGATGACATTACTTGGTGCATTATGTGGTACCCCAGGACTGGACAACAGCACATGTAGTGTCCCTTCACAAAAGCGGTCCCAAGGATGACCCAGGGAATTACAGGCCAGTCAGTCTGATCTCAATTGTGGGCAAGCTCATGGAGACCATACTAAAGGAAAGGTTGGTGGAATATCTAGAGAAGCAAGGTCTCCAGGATGCAAGAGAGCATGGGTTCATGGGGGGGAGGGGATTGTGTCAAATGAATTTGACTGGCTTATTTGACTGTGTCACTAAGACAATAGATGGGGCCAAGTGGTAGACATCCTCTATCCTGATTTCAGCAAGGCCTTTGACTCTGTAACCCACAAAAGGTTGATCAGGAAGTTGGTGGATCTCAGTGTTTGGGATAAGATGGCCAGATGGGTGGAAAACTGGCTGAGGGACAGAACCCAGAGGGTGGTTGTGGGGGAAGAGTTATCTGGCACTAGAGAGGTAACCAGTGGGGTCCTGCAGGGCTCAGTGCTGGGGCCAGTGTTGTTCAATGTCTTTATCAATGACATTGGGGATGGCATTATGGACAAAATGTGCCTATTCATGGTTAACACCAAGGTCTGTGGGAGACTGGACACAGCTGAAGTGATACAGGACCTACAGGATGATCTGAAAAAGCTGGGGAGGTGGTCCAGGATCAGACAGCTTGGCTTCAATGACAAGAAATGCAAAGTTATGCATATTGGAGTCAAGAATCCCAGGACAAAGTACAACCTGGGTGGAGTACATGTATCTGCATCAGAGGAGGATGAGGACCTGGGTGTGATGATCTCTAGTGACCTGAAGCACTCCATGGAATGCAAGAAAGCAGCAACAAGGGTAAACAAGATGTTGGGATGCATAGCTAGGGGGATAAGTAGTAAGAGAGAGGAGGTTATACTGCCCTTGCACAGGTCACTGGTGAGGCCGCATCTAGAGTATGGACTTCAGTACTGGTGCCCACACCTCAAAAAGGACATTAACCTGCTGAAGAAGGGTTCAGAAGAGGGCTACAAAGATGATAATGGGTCAGCAGGGTAAGGCATATGAGGAGAGGTTGAGGTCACTGAACATGTACTCCCTGGAGGAGAGTTGAGTGAGAGGGGACATAATTGGGACCTTCAAGTACTTGAAAGGGATAAATAAGGTGGATAAGGAGAGTCTCTTTAAGCTGAGTGCACAGTCTTAAGCTGGAGGGAGGGAAGGAGGTTTAGAAGAGAGGTCATGAAACACTTTTTCACAGAGAGGGTGGTGGACATTTGGAATGTGCTGCCAGAAGAGGTGATCATGTTGAAGACATTGGGCAGCTTTAAGAGGGCTGGGATAGGCATGGGGGAAGGTAAGGATCATGTATAGGGAGGATGGGAGGAGTGGGGAGGAGGAGCAGGGACAGTAGCTCAAGCTGACTTCTTTATATGTTCATATTACAGTTGTAGCCATCCAAATCTTCTGCTTTAACACAGAAACATTTTTACTACATCAAGGTAACGCAGCACAATTCCTTCTTACAGCAGTATCATTCAAGGTACCCCATAGGGTTAACCTTTTTATTTATTTATTTAGTTTTTGTTAACCGGGTAAGTGCTCTAGCCAACAGGTGACTATTTTCAGGCACGACCCGGGAGGCACAGTAACAATACAGAGTACAGTTTAAATACAAAGAGGCACAGCAACAATATGAAAGTACAGTTTCAAAGACAATGAGGCAGGGTTACAGGTCAAAGTGTGACAACTGATTTACAGTTTACAGGTAGCATGAGAGAACAGGTACTGGTATCAGGACAGACCTAATGTACGTAAGGTGAGGGGGAGAAAGGTAAGGTGAGGGGGAGAAAAAGGGGGACATGGTGAAGGAGGGGGCTAGGGATCCATGAGAGCTAGTAGGGACAGCTCTCTGGCGGCATTAGCGGTAAGAGGCAGAGACTAGGAACAAGACTTGTAGGTCCGCCAACCGGTGAGAGGTATATAGACAGGGGTGAGGGGTGGGATGAGAGAAGGCAACCTTGTGGCATTGGCGGACAAAAGTAAGAAAGTGTCCATGCCACTGGTGCTGTTACCGGGTATGGGAGCCACGATTCAGTCGGGGGTGCAAAGGGAGTTTAACGGTTTTTGCAGCAGAAGGCTGTTGTAGGGGACCGGGCTCATGGAACAGCTGACCGATATGCGAGTGGCCGAGAAGCGGGGGTCGGGGGTGAGATGCGGCAGAAAGAGCGGTCGAGAGTGCAGGAAGTGACCGGACTAGCGGTTCTGTATCCAGGCATGGGAACGGTGCACAGTCGGGGTAAGGGGGGGATTACGGCGGTCAAGCAGTAATGGAAGCTGGACGAGGCCCCCCTGTAGTGGGTCTGTAGAGGGGCATGGTAGCAGCACGTAGTAGGGTTGTAGGAGGGAAGAAAGAGGGGGGACAAGAGGGAAGCGGAGCCGGGCTGGCCGTGCTGGACAAACCTGGTCAGCACAATAAAACAGTACCACTAAATTAAATTAAAGCTAGGGGAATCATTCACTAAATGTTAAAAGGCACTCTACAGTGTGTTCAACTGTAGGATAATAGCAGTATGTGTGTGTGTGTGTGTGTGTGTGTGTGTGTGTCAGGCATTCAAGTTTTTTTGTTTTGTTTTGGTAAGTGGGTACAGTCCACTAGGCACAATGTCTGCTTTCAGTGGTGACTCAGGAGCACAGAGGAGGTTATGTGACTTGCTCAGGGTCACGCAATATGCAAGAGGAGGTTGTGGAAACCAAATCCAGGTGTGTGGGTGTACGAAACTCATTCACAGCTTGTTACTCTAAATACTAGGCTATACTGCCAGACTTTATATTCTTCACTTCACGAGGTGTGCAGTTGTTCCACAATAACATACAACCTGTCATTGCTTAATTACAGTGTCATTAATTGTCACTCATTATAGTGAGAGGCTTCACTTCAACTTCACTTGGCTGTTCGCTAATCATGAGTGAAACTCATCTTACACTACAGCAAGTGGCTCCAAGGCTATCAGTAACAAACACAATAAACACCATTTATTTTTCAATTATAAAACAGGTTTGAGAACTAGAAATTTTTGATTGGCTGTATGCATTCAATAATACTTTTGTTAATCTTTGGTTAACATGCATGTAGAGCCTAGCCACATGTTGAAAAGGTGCAACAGTATTTAACCATTTTTACGACTGTGGGCAGAGCCAACAGGAGTATTGCATGTACAAAAGGAGTGATGTCATGTTTTCTGTCTGTGGAACTGACTGAAGGTGTAAATAGTCTCCTCCACCTTACCCTCCTCCAAGCAATATTTTCTGCCCTCAAATAAATGCGCTTTCATGTTAGTCAATGGTTGCAGGGTACTATTTTCTTTCTTGAATGGGTGGTACAAGAACTGGAACCTGAGTAGTGGGAGGCAGCATTAGATTTTTTTGGAGTAAGATCCACCTCTGCCCACCCCAAACTTTTTTCTGATTCATGTGGGAGGGGCATGAGATAGATTTAGCATGCTGTAATGAGATAAACTAGTTTGGGACCTTATCAACCAACAGACATGCCTTGGCAGTGGAGAACAGAACAGAACAGAAGTTATGTAATGCCTTCAAATTGACTTAAAAATTCTTTGGAACAAATGATTATCAGAGCCACCTGGGACCTCAGAAGGAGACCTAGACATACATCTAGCTCTGTAAGAAAATGTTCATTTTTTTGTGGGGGCTGTGGGATTCAAACTCAGATCTAACTGCCCAGATCATCAATGCTATAAAATGCTATAATTAACAGACTCTCACTGTTTTCTTACAGAAACCCCACTCAGTTAGATTTCAAGTATTTGCTAAATTGTAAATGTAGGTATCAGCATTCTGTTAGTAGTTAGTGCTGACTGTGGTCTGTGAAGAGATCTTTTTTTTTTTTTTTACAAATGAAGTGTATCGTAAGAAGCTGAAAACAGACTTTAATGATAAAGTGTGTTTTTCTTTTAAGTTGAGATGTATTAGAAAACTCTGAACAAGAAAATAATTGGTGATTTTAAAAGCTATTCTGACCAGAGCTGACATAAAAAAAATCTTAACTATTTTTTCATATTATCATGGGTACTAGAAATAGGATGTCAGCATTCACTCCATTAAACCTGTTTTTCAGGTTTTTTATAGCATCTTGCCAAGGTAATCGTCCCAGAATGCAATCTGTCATGGGGGAAGGGTTGAAATTGTTTTAATCATGAAGCATTGGTGTTAGTAATGCATTTAGAAATACAACTTTTAATTGTCTTTACAGCTAAACATGCAGTTTCATGTCAGGCCACATTTTTTGGAGGGGTTCAAATTACTTTAAACATGGGCACAGTACTTGGTAAATACAAACTTTGATGATAAAGTGCATTTTTTCTTCCAAGTTTGAGAAGTATGAATTATATATAAGTGTAACCATGTTGTAAATGGTTAAGTAGGCAGTGGTTTAAGGCTCTGAGCTACAAACCTGGAGACCTGGGTTTGACTCCCACAGCCCCCACTTGCATACTGTGTGACCCTTCGCAAATCACTTAAAGGAGTAGTCCACCCAGAATGTGCAGAAAACATGTTATGTGGAGTGTTTTGATATGTATGTTAAGTCCTAGTGTGTCCTTCCCTCTGTCTGCTATTTGAAGTTTTTCCTAAATTGCCTGCTAGCTGTATGGTAGTTTTACTACCCCTGGGGATCTCCATAACAAATAGTTTTATTGGCTTTCTTTCTCCTACGATACCCCCTGTCTCATTTGACAGTGATGTAGCCATGCCCTTAGATTTAGCATGTGAGCTGCTTTAAAATTAGTTTAGCAACAGCAGAGCCTTGTAACTGTTCTTATCCAGGGAGCACACATGTTAACAGTTAGTTTAGAAGATACCTAAAAACTATCTAACTGGAGTTTCTGTAAGAAAACAGCTGCAAAATAGCTCTAAGTCATTATTCGTGTTTTTGATGTTAAAACATTCCTACTAGCTAGACCTGATGCACAGAGAAAACAAAAATGGTGAATTAGAGCTATTTAGTAGCTGGTGTCTTATAGAAACCCCAGTTAGCTTGCGCAAAGGTTGGTAAATCTGATATGTTTTAAATAAATAAATACATGTTTATGTTTAAGCCCATGAAACACCCTTATCTAGTTAATGCATTCACAGTCATAGTGGCTCTGCCAGAGCTTGTTTATTATAGCAACACTTATGTACTCACAGGGGTTATATAGATGGTCTGTAGAACCATCTCTTGGGGTATGTGGCACTCATTTATTCATTCTGGAATGATATGCCACTTCTACAGAAACCCGGGGCAGAGTACAAAATGGGAGTAGTGGTACTAATGATCACCAAGCAGGAAAGAGACCTGGGGAAGATAATATCAGATGATCTAAAAGTGGCCAGTCAGTGCAACAAGGCAGTTGGGAGGGTTAGCGAGATACTGGGTACATCGGGAGGTATATCACCAGCAGAATAAGGAAGGTGGCATTGCCTTTGTGTAGATCGCTATTAAGACTCCACCTAGAGTACGGCGTCCAGTTCTGGAGACCATGGGTTAAATTTTCAGCAGCCCTTAGATCACCACAATTTCAGGTGCATCAGGGACCCTGTGTCCAATTTTATAAAATCAGGGGTTCCTTCACCGAAGAACCCTGGGAACACCTATGGAGTTTGATGGATGGATCCGTCAGACCTTCCCCCACAAGCCTACACAACCTGTGGAGGTGGGGGGAAGAACCTGGATGGAAGGTGTGGAACAGGGGCTGTAGGAGCACTGAGGGTGCTCTAGGGCATAAGGGAGCATGGCAGAAAGTATAGGGAGCAGAGGAGGTACTTGGCAAAGGTGCCATAGGGTATATAAGACAGCTGAGAGGATCAGGTAAGGAGGTTGGCATTGTGATCCTAGTATGATATGGCCCCAGGAGGAAGCAGCTCTGACACCTGCCTCACAGAACCCACAGTCCTGTGGGCAGGTACCAGGGCTGCTTCCACCTTGGGCTGTGTCATACTAGGATCGCAATGCCAACCTTCCCACCCGGTCCCCTCGGCTGTCTTACATGTCCTATGGCATCACTGTCAGGTACCTCCTCCCCTCTCTATACTTGCTGCCATGCCCTGTTTGTGCCCTATGGCAACTTCAGTGCCCCTGCAGCCCCTGTTCTCCACCTTTCTGGCTCCACAGCTCTCTGGACACCCTGCCAAGTAGTGGCATAGGCTGCTTAGACCACCTCATGGCTGGTCTAACGCAAGCCCCTTGATGCATCCATGGTGGGACTTACAAAATCCCAAAAAAGGGGATGGTACAGCCCCACCGTGGTGCAAGCTGCATTGTAACCTGGCACAGGAGCACTTTTGCATCAAAGGTGGCCCAGGGTGGGTTTGGCTCACAGCATCCCGATGCTACTGCAGCTGGCATTTGAAAATCTGAATCACTGCAAACTATGATTCAAAGTGCCACTTGCCTCATACTTGTTTGACACAGGCACCTTATGTCATGGTTTCAACTATGAAAATCGAGCCCTACATCTCTGGAAGGGGATAGACAGAGTGGAGGTGGTCCAGATGAAGTCAACTAAAATCATGCAGGGTCTGCATCAGAAGCTCTACAAGGAGAGACTTAAGGGCCTAAATATATACACCTGTAACCCCCCGGGGGCACTATCCTAAGGGTTACTACCCCTGCCTGCCTTAACTGTAACAGGGTGAGGGGCCCAGATCCATTGGCAAGTGCCTCCACCCAGAGGTCGGAGTTAAACAGTCAAGATTGACTTGGTCACAGCCCTCTGGGTTGCTGCAACCCCCCCTTCTTCCCACTAGTGGCCCACACAATTTAGTTGCAGTGCCCTCACCATAGACTCTTACCCCCCCAGCTCCAACCACTCAGCTCACTCCAGGGACCCCCTGGAAAGTAAGACACGGTTACACAATATTCACTGTGCAGTAGGTCACTATTAATGCAAAAACTAGCCAGTGTACTTTTGCAAAACAAGCAATCTGATTTATTCAAGGGAAAATAACAAGGACCAGGGGGAATCAAGATGATTGGCTTACTACTACAATATATGAGTATCTACCTAGGGCTCTGTGCACAGGCCTAACCTATAAGTTGCTGTCTATGGCTACCCAAGCCCTAAAGGCTAGTTACTCGATGCAGCTGGTTGGGGCCCTGACACAACGAGCATCTAATTCCTATGAAGATTAGATGGAGCCCAGCAGGCTCAGTTAGTTCAGTCAGCAAAGCAACCTGAAGATCTTGCCCTTGCTAGAAACCTGTGACAGGGAGCTACCCTGCTTTAGTACTCACAACTCCAGAAGGAAACTGCTCTCTCACCACTCGCATGGCCGAGCCTGCACTCCAGATACTTCTCCACACACTTATATGGAAAGCAACAGAGGGGTACCATACCAGGCAGCTGCTCCTATGGCCTGACCAAACACACCGTTACTCGGGAGTCTCACTGCAGCTTCACCGTCCTAACAGACCGAGCGCAATTCAGCAGATTCTCCAGTCCTCTACAGGGTGAGCCTGGTAGGTAGCTGTGCTTTTACACAGTCTCCTCTGACTGCTGCCACGCAGATTTAGTCCAAAGCTTGCTGGCTACTCAAATGGCTGAATCCGGCCTCTCACGCACTTCCCGCATGAAAACTCAACAGCGCAAGAGCCCAGAGCTCCTTACTTGTCCACAGCCACGACGTCTCTGCCCCTTGGCAGTGTGGGTCAATCCTCTAGCTCGGGTGCCACCTGATTCCATTGGCTGGCTACAGGTGCCAGTCACTTAGTCCTGCTCTCAGTGGTGTGAAGAAGGCACCATGGTCTAGCCTTCACTTCCCACAATTACTAGCTGTATCTCCATTGGTCCATCGGCTCCCTAGAATGCCCTCATTCTGGTTGGTCACCAGTTACTCCATTTGGTTCACCCCCTACCGCATTGGACCCTTCAGAACGTCCTGGTCCAAAATGGAGGGGCACAGCACACACAGTCCCAGCTGCAGAAGAAGCAGGTTAGACAAACTGTAACCCCACCAACAGTCTAACTAATTATGCCCAAACAGTTACATCTTTCAAAAGGGGCTCCCCCTTCGCATATAGCAACTGCCAAATGGGAGCGATTCCACCGCAGCTCAGGCGGAAGTCGAACAGGGAAACACCATTCCCCACCATATCAACCCGCTGGAGCCTGCGAGCAGGCAGCTCTTAAAGAGACAGTACTGGAGGCTTTGGAAGCACTCACGACATCCACATTTAGGTGGCATTGCACCGAACAACAGTTAGGCAGGGAGCATTTTAGGCAAGCTCCAGGAAGGCTCTCAGGAACCCCTATTTGTGATGGGGTTACACACCCTAGAAGAGAGGAGAGGAGAGAGGAGGGATATGATAGACACCTTTAAATACTGCACAGGATTGATAATGTACAGGAGGGGAGTATTTTCAAGACAAAAAATGTGCTCAAGGACAAGAGGGCATGATAAGAATCTGGAGGCGGTCGATTCAGGAGAGACGTGAGAAAGTACTTCTTCACTGAAAGATTGGTGAATTTCTGGAACGGTCTTCCAGCAGAGGTGGTGGGAACAAAAACAGTGATGGGGTTCAAGAATACATGGGAGAGGCAAAAGGGAATCTTATGGAAAAGGAAAGGGGGTGAATGGGCTGGAGATCAAGTAGGATCTGCAGTGATACTATATGCAGGGGAAAATGGGCAGACTAGGTGGGCCAAGTGGTCCTTATCTGCCAGCAAATTCTATTTTTCGATGTAGATGGTGATTAACATACCTTTAACATAACTCTTTGCTCGGTCTCATGGCTTAAATCTCAAACTTTTGTTGTCACTGGTGCTCATAATAAACAGTGTAATTCTTTACTAAAGATTTAGTGTTGTATCACCTGAAACTTTGACTGTAAAAAATGTATCTGACATAAGAATATATATTAATAAATATGGTTTTATACTTTTAAACTACTTCATACAAATGTGCACTTTCAGTAAAGCCCACCAGGATGAAACGCAGTGTCACAGGTTTACTGCATGATAAAAGGGATTAACTCCCAATGAAAAGGGGATCAGAAAGATCCTTGGTCAGTAGACCCTTTACTGCCTCTTAGCATTATTTAGGTTTGATTTACAGTTGTTTCTGAGATTTCTATGGCAGTGCCAATTGGCTAACTCACTGAGCAGTAAGTTTAAATTGCTCCCCCCAGCCTCATCCCTCTGCTTCATGTCCTTCTGTAAGTCACTGTCCAACCATTTTGAGCAGTGACTCTACTCCATGCCATTTGAAAGGGGCATGATTACTTAGTTCACCAAGGAAGGTATAGATGAAGAAGTCAAGGGCCAGGTCAACAGTGGGGAAGTCATTTATAGACCACCAGTGTATGCCTGCAATGTCGCTCCAGAAGGAAGATACATCAAAGTCAGAGAAGTCTCTAGCCATAATGGTTTTTGGAGGGGGGTTTGGGGAGTTATTTTTCCAGATATAGAACGCTGGGGAGTGGTCACTAAGTGCAACGGGAAGTAAGCCAGACATTTTTTTTCTATCTGGTCTATTAACAATGACCCAGTTGAGGAGTGTGTTTCTACAAAATCTGGTATTCAGTCTAGTGGAATCAATGATCAGCTGAGTAAAGAGACCATCTGACAGGGCAGGTCTGTACCCTTTTTGATCACTGCTCAGCCAGTCTAGGTTGAAATCACTTAGTATTATTACTTCATCTAGGGACTTATCGGATAGGATACAGAACGGGAAGGACAGAGCAGGTTTAGCCTCTTTCAGGGCATTATAAATACAACCAATACATGGTGTTTTAACACCCCCAAGCAGCAGACTGACAAGTACTCACATGGTGAACTGGTCAGTGTTACACAGGGGTTTACTGTGGCATTAATAGTGGACCTAATGTAAAGCAATACCCCACCAGCTATTTTGCCTATTCTATCCTTCCTGAATACATTGTACCCTTGGCCTCAATTTCATGCAACTGGACTGAAGATTTAAGCCATATTTCTGTAACACCATTGATGTCCAGGGAATAGAAGCTAATGCTGGCTTCAAGTCCATGCATCTTTTGCCTAAGACTTTTGAAATTCATATGAACCAGCTTTAGACATTTAGTACCTGCCCAGCAAGGGTCAGAGGGAGAAGGAACTTTATAAATTAGCAGTAGATAAAACCACCATAATCAATCAAACAGAAACAGCACTAAAATGCTCAAATTTGCAAATGAGCAGAATAATAGAATGGCACATTTAGATACAGTACTAACTACATGGTGTTAATGCTGTACAAGCACCAGAGTCCTGTAGCAGAGATCTGATGAATTAGGCAGCATAAGCAGCAGCTGTCAGCCTCTCCTGACTGACTTCCTGGCAGAGTCTGTGTTGTCCTTTACGCTCTCAGTCCTTCATGCAAGGGCCACAGTGCAGAAGGGCTGCTTACAGTGACTCAATTTAGGGACAAAGTCTGCTCAACCCACAGCCACTCTTACTGGCTGAGTTGTAGGAGAAAGGGCAGGAATTCAAGAAGGGCTTCTGAGTGAAGCTGCCAGTAAGCTGACCGATTTTCAGTGGTGGCTATCAGCTAGGGGTGGATGTTATCAAGGAAGAACTCACTGTCCTCTCTCATCCTCCATAATTCCCAGTGCTGATCTTGAGCTGCACAAAGTCTTTGTTTTGTTTGCAGGTTTCACAATGTCACTAATGTGGGATTTGCAGTGGAAATGCATTTGGTTGTATCAAGATTTAATGTATACGTTTTATTACAATAAAAAAAATCCCCACTCCTTTTGAGAAGTGCTTTGCTATTAATGTCTGCCTGAACAACCACCAGAACAGGCAAACGGGACATTGGTTCAATGTCTCATCTGAAAGACAGCACTTCAGGTGTGAAGTATCCTCGTGCTGCACTACAGTGTCAGCGATAGTACCCCACATTCCTGGTGTGGGGCTAGAACTCACAACTTTCTGATCTTCTGTCTTCCAAGATGAGTATGCAACCTGCTGACCCATTGACTCTGCTAGTTACTGAGAAATCATTTAACTGACTAGGCCATCTGGCTGGGGGTACAAGTACCCCTTGTGGGTTTAAGATCATTTTAGATTTTGTATTGTAACAAAACACTTCTTGTATTTTGTTTAAGTATACGGTCATTGGTCAACCACGTGCAATGTCATTAGGCCTACACTGTTTTCATGACTTGGAAACCAGTGATGCACTGGGAGCTCTGTATTAATATTTTAAGTGTTAAAACTGGTACCACTAGCCATCCCAGTGGCTCTGAGGGCTGAGGTGCTGATCGCCTTTCCTTGTGCCATGTCAGCAATCTGTGTTCGGAACAAGAATGGGATGCCAGGGGTTGGCAGGGGAGAAGAAGGATTGAGCATCCGCCAGATTGCTCTCCTTCTCTGGGGAAGGGGGCCCACAACAGTCTGTGCCTGGTTGCCCCCTGGTGGAGGCTGGGAGACAAGGTACTGTGCTGTACTTTGGGTAGGAGTCTGGGGCAAATGCCAGGAGGGAGCACGTGCAGATACATGTCTGCTCCCTTCCGCTGGCGTAACTGTGAGCCCTCAGCTCCAGGAGAGTAAAACACCAAAAAAAAATAGAAGTGTGTATCTGGGCCAAAGCAGCTTGATGGCCATCCATGGGTGCCGGCTCTGGAGGGCACCTATCTGGATCCATTAGGGCAGGTGAGTATGGGGGCTTCCCACTGCCCTACTGTGGGGGACAAGCTGCAGAGGAGTAGGGCATGACCTCAAGGGAGTGTGGACACCCAGACGGTGACTGGAATCCCAAAGGTGGCTTCCAGAACATGGGAGCAGCCCAGGTGTACAAAGAGGAGGCAAAAAGTACAAGCAAAAAAACCCAAAAAGAAACTGGTACCACTGGGGAAGGGTAGTGCCCACCAGTACAGAGGTGTAATGATGCACTGTGTGGTTTGAGGCCAGGCTACCATCTTTTTGGCTGAGCCTGGAAGGGCACTGGAAGCACAGTCAGATGAATAATTTATTTTTCTATGCCTAGGAGCATGACTGAAGAGCAACCACATGTATTTAGGCTGAGACTGTCTGGGCAATGAAGAACCAGCAGAGGGCTGCTGACAATACAGTACTACTTCATATTGCTAACCTATGGTGAATACTAAGGTGAATAGGAACAAAGAAAGGCAGTGAGCCGATAAGTGCTCCTGTCCTTTAACTATAACAGGAGAGTTTGTTTCCTTTCAGAAGGTATGTATCTAACTTATTTTTGAATTCCAGTGTGTCCTTGCTAACTAGTACCTCCAAGTGGAGTTTGTTCCAAGGAGTGACTATTCGCGGTGTGTAAAATGCCTTCCTTCTATTAGTATCACATTTTTGGGGCCTTGTTTCTAATGGATGGCCTCTTGTACCTTTTGTGTCACTCTTACATTCAAAACCTACAGTAATTTGCTAAATAAGTAATTATCGTGCATAATGTCATAACACAATATCAAATCCCCTCTTAAACATGTAGTCTCCAAGGACATTAGATTCAAATGTGTCAGTCGTTCATTGCATGTCAAATGTTTGATATTATAATCAAAGTAGTAGCCTGTTGTTGAACTCTCTCCACTTTACCAATGTCACCTTTACTTATAGGGCACCACAGAGTGCTTCCAAAATCAAAAATAGGCCTAACAAGGTCTCAGATCATTACTGCTCATGCAAATAGGCAATTGTTTGCCCCAGCGCACTTACCTGAAAACAAAAACAAAGAAATACATTCCTTTTAGAGCCTTTCACTAATAATACCATCAACAGCTTAATCTGGTTCAATTTCAGTTGATTACCATCTGTATTCCCTCCCTCCACCCAGTCGCCCCTGAAAAAGGGGCTTCTAGTCTCAGTGGGCCTACCAGGTCAACAAAATTCAATAAATAAATAAATACATTCTAAACCTAAATAAAAAAATCATCTGTTTGGTTTCTAATCACTGCCTGAACACTTATTATTTTAAGAGTATCTTTATTGTATTTTGCATAAACATACAAACACACATACATACCAACCCGGGAACCCGGGTGCCCATCCCTATAACTGAGTAGGCGAACTATGTACAAAAACAATATACAATCACAGCTGCAGAGAACCACCAGCCCCTATCCAGACATGAAAAACCAGGACACCACTCCTCGCATTGAGGGGAAAAAGAACAAAAAGGTAGTAAATTGGGACTGGATATTAACGAAAAACGAGAACCCCAAAGTGTAAAGACTAGGATTAGTCCACCAAGCCTATAATTCTCAAAACCCCTCTAGTCCGGGGGAAGATGTTCCCGCAGCTGTGTCCCGAGAAAGAGAGAGAGCCCCAAAAAATAAAAATCAAAATCCTTTGTTTGGCAGTCCAGGTCCTATCTTATTAATGTACAATGTTAAAGGAAAAAGGAAAAAGGGAGAAGAAAAATTAGTTCTAGAACCTACAGATCTCTAGATCTAGAGATGAGAAAACTAGAGTACTCCCAATATAAACAACCAATCATAGAAAATATGAAAACCCACACTTCAAAAAGCTACACTTGAGACAGACAGACCGATGGCAAGGAGGCTAGAGCTGGTCGAGTAGATAGCCTCTAAAATGCGCCACCTCTTATCGTAAATTCCTTTTTTCCCATTCCGAGACAAGTGGCGCTTAATCCTCCCTAGTACCCTCATCTGCTAGCCAGCGGTCATATGAATAAATGCATTCACTTTTCCAGTGCCTCAACACATAAGCTTTAACCAGGGCGGACATCAGGGCAATATGATACTTAATCTGCAAACCCGGGATTTGAGTCATATCCCCCAAAATACAGACCTCCGGTGAAATGTAGTCTACATAATTTAGAAGGGGGTCCATATTCTGCTTAATTAAAACCCAAATTGGGTATATCCTAGGGCAGTCCCAAAATATATGTAGTGTATCCCCGGAATTCAAACCACACCTGAAACATAGATCTGTCTGTCCAAGCTTCCTAGCACAAAGTTTGGCAGGGGTGAAATACAAATTAGAAAAAATGAAAAATTGCATAGTTCTGAATTTGGGTATAGATATGTAGGCCACACTTTTCCATATTGTCTCCCAGTCCGGCCTCAGTAGGGTATCCTTCTTCTCCCAGTAGGCCACCTTCGACGAGACTTCCTTGCTGAGGAAATCGAGAAGCACCTTATACATTATTGACAGAGGCTTTTGAGCACAGTTAATTCCCTTAAGATTATCCCAGGTAAATGGAGTCCCTTCTTGACAAATATTATCCCTTTGATTCTCTGTAACATTTTGGTAATCTGTATCTTCTTGAAGAAATTAATACCACTACATTGAGGCGGAAACATGACTTTATCATCTAGAGAATCAAGTCTGACCAAACACAATTAGCTAACTGTGGAGCCCAGGAGACCCTAATAAGTCGGCCACCAATAGTCATGTTAGGATTACCTAAAATAGGTTGACCTCTACAGCTCTTCTGAAGCTTCTTGCGGAGTGGGGACAAAAGAGCCCACCAAGCCAGGACTGTCTTAACTATTGGGGAATCCTTACCCACATCAGGGAGAGATCCCGGATTAGTAAAGAGCAATGACTCAGGAGAAATACCCTTATCTCTTAAAATTTGCTGTTCAATATGTAGCCAAGTTAGCGTATAACCCTCTCCTCCTGAGTGCTATTCCATCGTGTCATTATAGATAATTGCCCAGCAACATAATATAGGAAGATATCTGGAATTCCAAGCCCCCTGAAGTAGAGGGTAGTACAGAAACCACGTTTCCTCCTCGGAGGCTTGGAATTCCATAAAAAGTTGGAGAAAAGTTTTTGTATTCTAATAAACCAGGACTTAGAAATATTATAGGGGGACAAATATATAGGATATAAAAATCTAGGTAATAGATTCATTTTAATTAACCCTATTCTAGCTGTCGAATTTAAGGGAAGCTTGTTCCACCTATCCAAGTCAGCCCTAGCTGCTGTGAATACTTTGTCCAGGTTTGCTTCAGCACCTTTCTGGAAATTAGGAGTAACCCGAATCCCCAAATAGTCAATACCATCTGGAGTCCATTTTAGGTGGAGTGGTCAAAATCTGCCTTAAATACATGTGTGGTAAGGGGGAGAACCTGGGTCTTGGTTAAGTTCAACTTATAGTTTGAAACTACCGAAAATCTCTTTATAATCTCCAGAACCCTATCAAAACTCTTCACCGAGTCGAAAGATACAGAAGAATATAGTCTGCAAAAATGAAAACTTCAGTTCCCTACCTTAACCTCAATCCCCGTGTTCAGGGTCTGATTAGATAAGCCCTCAAAGAGGCTCCAGGTAAATATTAAATAAAATGGGGAGAGGGCAACCTGCCTGGTCCCGTTATCCAGATGGAATTCCTTTGACAAAAACCATTACAGAGGACCCTGGCCGTAGGTATAGCATATAGATTCCTAATACCCTGAGAAGGCCTCGAAGCCCATCCTCTCCATGGTGGCAAATAGAAAGGAATGGGAGACCGGTCAAAGGCCTTCTCGGCATCAAGGAGAAAGGGCCATATCCAGACAAGAGGTAGAGGCCTCCACAAGGATATGGTGAAGCTTCATAAAGCATCATGAGCCCCCTGCCCGGCATAAAACCAACCTGGTCCTGGCTAATAATCGAGAGCTATCTTTAAAATTCTATGCCAATATTTTAGCTAACAATTTGATGTCCTGGTTCAAGAGGGCAATAGGTCTATAACTCCCTGGTATTTCTCGGGGCTTATCTGGTTTAGGAATAAGTGTAATATAAGCCTGATATAAAGGCAAATGGGGGATTCCCTCAGACAAAATACCAGAAAAAAGCTCATGGAGTAAAGGTATGAGACTCTTCAGATGGGCTTTATAAAACCCAGCTGAAAGACCATCTGGACCTGGAGTCTTGCCCCTAGGCATAGTGTTAATTGCATCACATATTTCAGCCTCCGTTATAGGTATTACCAGGGCCTGGGCCTGATCTTGGTCCAGTCTAGGTAAGGCAATACTCTCAGGAATTCCCATGCATTTTCCTCAGTGCTGCCTGAAGCCCCTGATATAAATCTGTAAAATAGTCGGCAAAAGCATCTGCCATATCCTGAGGTCTGTGATCAGATCCCCGGTATTCAGGTATGGTATCGTACGAGCGGCCTCCCATTCTCTAACCCGGTTGCAAGAAGCCTACTGGGCAGGTCCCCTTGCCAAAGGTATTCAGCTTGAAGCCTTTCGGTCCAAACCTCCAATTTGACATACATAATATCCGTCAGCTCGTCCCTCAGCTCACGAAGTTCCCTATCCACCTCCTCACCAGTTCCCTCAGGGGGGGGTGAGTGAGTTAATAGCACCCTCAATGAATTCCTCCCTTGCTTTCCTCAACTTATTCCTCCTAATGGAAAGGGTCTGAGCTATACTGGAATATAGGACTTTACAAGTAGGCCATGCTAAGTTCTTATTGTCCAGGGTAGGGATCTAGGTCACAATAATATCCTTAAGAGATTCTTCCAAAGCGAGATAACATGTTGTCTTCTAAAAAGGGATTCATCCAATCTCCACCTGAGCGGTTTGTCAGAACAGACTCCAATATCCAACACATCTGTAATGGAGAATGGTCAGACAAAATTCTACTAATGATAAACAGCTTCTTAACCCCTCATAGGGCCTCCTGATTAACCAAGAAGAAATCGATACATGTTTGAGTTTTATGCACCCCTGAATAAAGGTCATAATACCATTTCCTTGTTTAAACTTCCAAAGGGTCTGTCAGTGCTGCCACCTCCAGAAATCTGGCCAAGGATACCTGCGCTCTAGAAGGCGTTTTTTTAGAGGGGTCCTATCCACAAGTTACTAAAGCAGAGATTCCAATCCCTGCCATAATTAGGGGTGAGCTGAGAAGCTGGTGAGGTCTAATTTCAGGAGGAAAAATTCAGGGTTAGGTTGGCTATCTGTATACAAAGCGATTGTTATTAGCCTCCCATAATAGTACCCGTGACAAAAACTCCCTCTCATCCTCCCGGTTTTATATTGCACAGAGTAAGCGGACAGCTCTTTTCAATCAAGATAGCAATGCCCCTGAGGCTTTGGCATGCCCTCTCCAAAACTTGACCTACCAAAGCCTTCTCAAAAGCAATAACTCTTCCTTTAACAGGTGTGTCTCCTGCAGCAAAGCTATATGAGCCCCTATCTGTGAAATAAATTTTAGAATCAATAGTCTCTTTTTCCTCCCTCTAAGGCCTTTGACATTCCAGGTTAAAATGTTAACCGTAAACATATTAATGTAATACACCCCATACCTCCCAGCCCTGGCTGCCCTCTAAGGAAAAAAAGAAAGAAACATTCAAAATCTGCAATTTGGACTCTCTCTCTCTTCCCCCTCCCCCCAAACCCCACCCCCTTTTGTCACTACCCCCGATCCACTGATCGTCCTCCCAACCACTGTCGAGGATAGATGAGCCAGCTACTGAGCGCATTCCCAGACCCTCCAACCCCAAAATAACCTAAAACAAGTATCTATTCCCTTTACCCAGCAAATCAATATTTTTATTTGAAAGCTCCTTCCTCCCCCTCTCATACTTCTTCTGAGGTCCCAACTTATAACTCCACCTTCATTAAGGCTTTAAATCAATAGTCACAGTCTCCACAATCCTCAGGGAAAATTGTGTTGTATCATTAGTAGGAAGCCTTATTCTAAAGTATCATAACTAGGGAAAACAGAGTTCAGCCACATCCACCGACTTGTCCCGAGCCGAGGTTGCCGCACTGAACAGATCTGGAAGTTCAGCTTTCAGCCCCTCCACAGCATCCCTCGCTGTCAAAAACCTCCGGTCCCCCGCTTGCAACTTGACCACCAGAGTAGCAGGATGTTGCATCGAAACTTCACACCTGCTAAATAGAGCCTCTTTTAATGTCAATATATTCTTTCTGTTTTTCACGTATGGCAGGTGTCTGATCCTGAAAAAGCCAAATTGCAGCTCCATTCCAGTGCAAGTTTTAAGTGCTCTCGCTCTCATAAGAGCGTGGGTCTTCTCCCTAAAATTCAGGAAGCGAGACTTATGATAACCCTGGGTCGAGCCCTGGGGGTCTCTCCAGAGACCGATGTGCCCTCTCAATATTATATGCCTCTCCATAAGGAGTAGGGCCCAGGATCTTTAACAGCAGTCCCTGAATAAAGGTGATACAGTCCGCACCCTCAGAGCCTCTGGCAGACCAGCCAGAATTAAATTATTCCTTCTGCTGCCGATTCTTGATCATCTACTCTCTCCTCCAATTTTTCACTTGTCTCCTTAGGGCCACCAACTCCTGCTCATGTGCAGGCGTTTTCTGTCTTGAGAGGCAGCTCTAGCTTCCAGATCCCCTACTCTCTGTGCCAAAACGTTGAGAGTAGGCTTAATGGTAGCAAAATCAGCTACCAGCCCTCGTAGGAGTGATTTGATTTCACCTAAGTCATCCTGAGGGTTCTGGCCTTTCTCCTCCGCACCCATACATGCCTCCTGGTCTTCTGGCACTGGTGAGAGGGGTTTCGGGCATTTGGAGGGCAGCGCTCGTGCGTCAGCGAGTTTGGGGCTTCCTGGATCCATCCTCAGTACTGCAGCACAGGAGGGTACACTCGCGCAGCCGAAGCGGAATAGCGAACCGAGCGGCTTTTCAGTAAGTCCAAAACAAACAGCTGCCGGTTCTAATACAGATTATCAGCCCATTAGCGTTAATTGGGGATTTTGAACTGGTTTAGAGGTTGAGTCGGCCCGGGAGTAGCGCTCTGAACGTCTTCTCGGCACTAGCACATCACGTGATCCCCAACACTTATTATTTTAAAGACTAAGTTGCATGTTTTGTGAGGGCAGTGCGTGTGCTGAGTTGATCAACAGATGTGCTAATTTTGTGGAGAGATGGGTAGGTTTTGTATCCCAAGGAACCTTTCTATGAGTGGAGATATTGTGTTATATATACAGCATGAATGTAAGCCAAGGAGTTTAATTAACGCAGGCCCCGAAACTCTGCTGAACCTACAAGACAGTGCTAGCAACCACAACTACAATGGCAACCCATACATACTGTATATACTGCAACACACCATGCATTTTGCATTTTCAAACTTTCACTGTTTTCAGGTCCGTAATTCCATTTTTATAACATGAAAAAAATTTTACACCATTCTTTTGTGATGTACAAATGATAGAGTTGTATGGGCCCAGTAGTAACCTGAACAAATCTATTGAAATTGCAGTTTTGTTTATGAAAAAGAAAACACAGAAAACTATATTAGTATTGCAGGGATAAACATGGAACAACCATTTGCTTACCTTCATCAGTCGGAGGAGGTGTAACTTTCACTTTTTTTTGGTCCAAAAAGTGCTGCTGAATGTCAGAAAGCTGATTAAATTCTGGTACCATGAACACAAAGTCAGGTCTGTATGAAATTATCCGTAACTCATCAGCATCTGCATTACTGTCTCCAATGCCATATGACACAACTCCAATGCTTTTTAGTCCTGCAGCTGAGCTGCTAATGTCATCACCTGAGTGCCCACTTGTCAGAAGGATTAAGAACTGGGGGATGCCTTCTCCTATCCTGCTTCCCCTAGAGCTCTGGAAGACATTTTGAATCAAGTAATCCAGTGCTGTGCCAGTATTAAGGATGGAGCCCCCCCTGTGCCTTACAGCTTGGATGGCATTAAGAACACTGTCTTTGGTGGAATAAGTGTTGAAAAAAAATTCAGGATTTGCTTCATCACTGTACTGGATCAAAGATACCTGAACACCATCGGGTCTAATGTCTAGGCTCCGTACCACATTTCTGATGAAATCCTTTATGAATGAAAAACTGTCTTCAGTACCATCAGAACCATCAATTAGAAACACCACATCCTCCTGAACAGTTGGTCCTAAAGGCAGTTGAAACACAAATTCAAAATTACAATACATTTCAACAGGTAAAGTAATTTTCCACTTGAAAGGAAATAGTGATACAAATTAACAGATGAAAAAAGTATCATTTAGTATTTCCTTCTGGAGATGCTTATTTATTTGATGTTACTCAGTATGTACAGTGGGTACTGGAACCTTTTATAGTAATAAACACATAAACATTATTAATTCAGACTAGACTGGCTTTCTTAAGACCAGATACTAACATAAGGAAATGGATACATGTAATAATCGCATCAAGGAAGCATGGCTATGTCACTTGATGCAGGGAAGGCATTCAATAGAGTAGAACTAGAATTCTTCTGGGGTGTCATGAGGAAGATGGCTTTTGCTTTAAAAAATATGGAAGCTGTGAAAACTCTCTATTGTGTAACAATGGCTAGAGTAAGTACAGGAGCAAGAATATCTCCAGCATTCCTGAAGCACAGAGGTGAGACAGGGTTGCCCATTGCCCTCACCTCTGTTTACAGTCTTTGTGGAACCATTATTGGAAGCAGTTAGAACAAACCCTGAGTTAGGAGTTCTAGAAGGGATACATTCTTCAAACATATTCAGCGTTTCCCCCAGACAAACTTAAAAGGCTAGGTGGTTTTGCAAAAATCAAAATCCATAACCAATCTAGGGGGGATCTGGGGGCATGCCCCCGGAAAAGGTTTGAAAAAATGATTGAAAATGGTGCCTTTTAAGGGGTTTCCTGTTTTCTTGTGTTATTTCTACTGTTAAAAACTGAGATATTATACTAGAAAACTACTTGTCACTGACCCAATTCATATGTTAGGTTTTCATATTCATATCTCTTGACAGACAGTAGATTTTTACTACCAAGATTTGAACATGGTAACATACAACATCAGTTATCAGTACAGATAAAGGGGAGGGGGAAGGGGAAGGTAGTAAAAGCTGAGGGGGTGGAGGATCGGAAGGGCACATATTAGGGTACAAAGGGCACTTCTTCCAGACCAGTTTTTGCCATACAGAAATTTAATAAATGTACATTTATGATGAAGATTGTGATGTTAACAATTCAGAGTGTTCTAGGTCCTGAGGAAGTTTCCACTAAAATGCTGAAGTTAAATATTAGGATAATCCATAACCCATAACCATTCCATCAATATATTATTTGAAAAATCAGTAAATACAGGTTCTGGGTAAAATTCTAGAATCCCTAGTTAAAGATACAATTGTTAATAGCCACATGTCTAAAAATAATTTCACTGACAAAAAGCAGCAGGGATTTACAAAGGGACAATTATGTATCACAAATATAATCTGTTTCTATGAAAACATGACACAGTTCCTGAATAACAATATCCCCATAGGCATAATTTTTGTTAGACCTTTGCAAGTCATCTGCCACTGTACCACACTGGGCAGTCATTGAAGAAATGTCTTACCTAACTAGTCACCCTTGTACTATAAACTGTAGAACCCAAACCAGCCAGAACCAATTCCAAAGAGAACAGCAATGGTCTGCAAAATAACTTTGCATCTCATTCAGAAAAATAACAATGAGGAGTGGCACCAAGTGACCTCGTGGTCAGCAAAAGAAAAAGACCAAACCAGATCTTCAGCAAAAAGATGTTACCTCACAGAGACAGATCCAGGAGCTGGCAGAAGGCCTACCTTTCATCCAATGCCAGCAGTGGCTCTCCTTTTGACACCCCGGTGAAGTTATGCAAATGCAATGACCCACTGCCTTGCTGAAGATAGACCAGGAGTCTTTCCCAGCACAGGTTGCTGGGATACAGCCAGTTCAACAGATTGGGCCCAGATCTGTTCAGCTTGGGCCCAAAGCATCTGTGAAAGCTGGAAGACCTGTTGGATCCAACACTCAAGTGGCTGCTGACCATGAACACCCTTGCAACTTCAGAGACCCCACTGTGAACGGGACGGGACTGAACTGATTTTAAGGGTTTGTAATATTTCCCATAGTATGAGGTAAGATCCAGCTGAGCAGGTAAAAGGGCACATTGTGTGACCAGGGGTGTTGTCTGACTACCCCGTAGCTTTGTTCCTCTGTGCCCTCTAATGCAGAGACAGCTGTGTGTGTCTGGGTACTGCTCGACATGACAGTTGTTGACAGTGCATATTTCCCAATAGGGCACTTCACTGATGTCAGCCCTGCTAATGTGTAAAATATTTAAAGTTATTCACACAGTTACAAAGTGTGCTTCACAATAATACTAGCTGTGTGTAAATAAATTACATTGGGTATGCCTTTTACAATGGTAGCAGGGTTAAATCCCACCTTGAGGTATGATGGGTCTACAGCTGTCACTCTGAGTGTCTCAGAGTTTGTCCGTATACCCTACTGCAATACCTGGTGGTAACTGAATGTGTGATAATTGTTTTCTTTTAGCAAAGTTACTGTTGCACAATCGACTTGACATGCAACTAATAGAAAGTTTAGTTACAGTAAAAGTTGAACAAATTGAAAGCTCCATGTCCAGCAGCAGGTCACAATATTTTTTTCATAGAGGTTCACAAGTTTTGCAAACAATAATGTAAGTCACATAAAATGTCATTAGGCTCCCAGTCTACACTAACAGTGTCAAAGCCCACTAGGAAAACACATCCCCCAAATACAGAAGGGGAAAGGTTTCCCACAGCACAAAAATCATAGGCAGTGCAGTCAGGAAAACAACACTAGTTGCACAAATGAAAATGCAAGGGAATTAATGATGGTAAACAGCAACTTGTGCCTAACCATCCCATCTCAGAGGCACAATTTGAGGCAACCGGCAGAAGATGCACATCCTATTGAAGAGACATTAATTAAGACAACAACTCCTGGGCCCCTTTGACCTCAAGCTCTCCGCATATGCAGATGATATCCTGTTTCATGTCTCAGACCCTGCCACCTCTATTGCTGCAGACCTAGCACTTATCAAAGATTTCAGCGCTTTCTCAAACTATAAACTAAACCTGGAAAAAACAGTGGTGATGGCTTTAAATTCTATGGTAGTCAAGCATGAAGTTTGTGAATTAGGCCTAACTTGGGCCACCCAGCTAAAATACCTAGTGGTAATCCTGGCCCAAAATACTGCCCTTATCTGACAATTGAACCTAGATAACCTGCTGTCTCTTCAGGGCAGGATCAGCATTATCAGCATTATCAAAATTAATGTGCTTCCTAGGGTGCTTTACCCATTGCATTTATTGGGCCATTTTCTTCCCCTCACCTGGTTTAAAAGGGTTTATGGCCTGATTTCTCATTTTGTTTGGAAGGGGAAAACTCCAAGGCAGGTTTACACATGGCTGGGGGCACCCAGAACATGGGGCGGTCTCAAGCTACTGAATTTTTTCCTATACTATTTGGCCAGCCGCATGGCAAAGTATCTCCGATGGTCTCCACCCCCAACAGGGGTCGAAGAAGCTTTATACATTCCAAATTTGGTTACAGATAGAAAGGCACCTAATTCAAGTCTTGGGCTTATCACCAGATAGCCTGCTTTTTGTATCCCCCAAACTGCTACCTCTCAGGCTTAGAAATTCACCCATAGGTGCCTCATTGAAAGTGCATGCTCAACTCTGAAAAGCCTTACACTATGACAATCTTAAAGATATCTCGCAACCTCTGTGTGGTAACCCCGATTTCAAGGTGGGGGGAGAAATGCTGACTCAAGGGACAATCCCACAATTAGCTGATAAGACAATTGCGGACTTCCTCCATGAGGGCCAGCTTAAGACCAGTCAAGAAATGTTGCATTTGCTTAACATAACCCCTTGGAATGTTTTTAGGATTTATCAAATTCGGCATCTACTGCTCAAATGGTTTGGTACATTGTCCTGGTCTATTGACCAAGGGGAACTTTTCCCTATGTTTCAATCTCTAGCATGGCAACCACATGCAGTGTCCCACATTAAGAATTCTCTTTATGGCAAACTATTCTCAGTGAATACTGGATATTCACACTACTGGTCCGCTTTGTTCCCTTCGAGGACACTCAGCTGGGATCGCATCTGGGATGACCTCTATCTTTACACTAAGAATGATAAACTACATTTTATCCAGTTTTATATCCTACACAATATTTATTTCACACCGACTAAATTACATAAGATGGGACGTCTCCCTTCCCCTCTTTGTACTAGATGCAGTCTAGCTGAGGGTTCTCTATTTCATGTACTGTGGGATTGCCCTAAAGTCACTCCTTTATGGAACTTGATAAAGCACAAGACAGACCCCCTCCTGGGATTGAAGGTATACTTCATGCCTGAAATTTGCTTCTTGGGTGATTACTCTGAGATCAGAGATAAAGAAAGGGAATACCACGTATCCATGATTGCCCTGTCTGTCAGAAGAGTGGTGCTTCACCATTGGAAAGACCAATTAGTCATACCCTTACACTGAATGGCTTAATGAATTGCTAAGTAACCTCTGGCTAGAAAAAATGATAGCCAGTATCTGCAATAATATCGCTGGTTTTATTAAGAAATTGGGCAAATTGTATACCCTGTTATCCCTTTAACTTTCCCTGGGAGTGTAACCTCACTATACAGTTAATAGTTCTCCTCCCTAAGATTCCCTGTTGACTATATATATCAAGGATCCCCCTTTTTCAACTTTATGACTATCCTATCTGTGGCAGATTTAAGTTATTGGTTATGGATGAACTGTAGCTGGGAGATATTTGCAGTCATTTATGACTAGACCTGTTACTTAACCTCTGTGAAATAGGTGTCTGAAAGGAAGGAAGGCACTCCCTGGGGTAGAGGGTCAGAGTTGTAGTTGATTGTTTCTGGAAGGCATAGGTTTACTCCCACCCACCCTCCTGCCCCTCACCCACCCACCCCAAGCACATAACTTCCTTTATAGCAGGAGTTCTGACATCACTTCCCAAAACTGCTAACAACATACACCTGCTCATATCCTTAAAGGCACACCACACTGACTAGGGGGTAGAGACACTCACAAGCTTGCACACACTAAAACAAGAACAAAAAAAAAGAAAAGCATCTGTAACAGGAAGGGACACAGGCATGTGGAGAGTGGTGCAATGCACTGGCTGTGGAGCAGCAGTCTTCCAGGAGACATTCTGGAGACTACGTTGCTGCCCTATTTGCAGACACCTCTCTGGTCTGAGGGAGGAGGTTGTTCGTCTCCATGCTGACCTGGCAGGGATTCAGGAAACCTGCTCCCCCACCCAGTGACTACCCAGGCCACCACCACTACTTCAGATAGTGCCAAGAAAGAGGAGTGGTTGGACCACAATGGGCTCAGGGGTGCTGAGGGTGGTGGAACAGAGGCACATCCCTCCAGTTGTGCTTGTACACAATTCATTCACCACTCTGGTGGAGCATGGTTCCTCTATGGAGGCACTCACAGTGGAGACCAAGGAGGATGCTGTGAACCTCCACAATAGAGACCCACAGGAGGGTGGCACAGGACCCCACAGGGGAAGGAAACAACTCCTGGTGGGAGACTCAATTTGTTAGAGGGTAGAACTGGGGAGGAAAGGGAAAGGGAGGTAAGGTGCCTGCCCAGTGCCATGGCTTGGAGGGACAGGAAATGAATCCTCAGGATCATGGGAGCAGCTGCAAGAGGGAGTGAGCTGGATGTCATTGTCCACCTAGGGACAAATGACCTGGCTGAGAATGGGAGTTTGTAGAGTTTGGGAGAGGCCTTAGACAAGTAGCACACACAGTAACTTTCTCAGAAGTGCTACCTGTCTATGGCATGGATGAAGCTAGGGTACTCTGCACCATGGGATTCAATGACTGGTTGAAAAACTGGTGCAGAGCTCAGGGATTTGGCTTCATTGGAGACTGGGGCTCCACCTGGAGGGATGCACACCTATACAGCCATGATGGTCTGCATCTATCCAGGAGGGGAACCAGGATCCTAGGTAATAGGTTTAAATGCTTCTTTGGCAAGCATTTAAACTAGCCAAGGGGGGGAAGCACTGAAAAAGAGAAGGGAAATCCTAGCCCCTCAAAAAAAATCAGGGTAGTTAGTGAGGTAAACACCAAAATAGAGCAGTCGATAGGGAGAAGAGCGGGGGTTAATGGAGAAAAAGACAAAGGCAGTAAGGACAGAGATGGCGCAAAAAGAAATAAAGCCATAAAAAAATGTAGGCTAATGAGTACCAATGCCTGTAGTCTAGGTAAAAAGTTCCCTGAAATGGTGGCCTTGATGGAAGAGAGATGCCTGGATATCATGGCAGTCACAGAAACATGGTACACAAAGAACCATGACTGGGATGTCAAAATACCAGGGTGCAAACTCTACAGAAAGGACAGGAAGGGAAGAAGAGGAGGAGGAGTAGCTCTCTATGTAAGGGAAGGGATCAAAGCAATAGAACTAAAGGGTAAACAAGGAGGAGAGGAGGCACTGTGGGTCACCCTGGAGACTGGAAATGATACCACAATCTGCACAGAGGTTGTATAAAGACCCCCGTCTAAGGGGGAAGAAATGGACAAGAAAATGATAGAAGGCATCCTTGGGATGGCAGTGAAAGGGGAGATTTTGCTGGTGGGGGACCTGAATATGCCAGATGTTAACTGGGGCACCTTTGCTACAGCCACATCCAAGAGCGGGGTCATTCTTGATACTCTACTGGGGGCATGCCTCAGACAGCTAGTTTTGGAACCCACTTGGAAGGGAGCAATTTTAGACCTGGTACTCTCAAATGGGGATGGAGAGAGGATCTCTGATCTTGAAGTGGGTAGCCATCTAGGAACAAGTGACCACCAAACAGTATGGTTCATGATAAACTTAGCTGTAGAGTCAAGCCATACAAAAGTGAAGGTACTGGACTTCAGGAGGGCTGATTTTGTCAAAATAGGAGAGTGCCTCAGAAAAGCACTAGCAAACAGGCAAGAAGGTGGGGTGGAGCAACAATGGAGAAACATCAAAACCTCCATCACAGAGGCAACAAGCCTTTGTGTGAAGCAAATAAACAAATCAAAATGAGAGAGAAAAAAACACTATGGTTCTCAAAAGAAGTGGCGGGGAAGGTAAGGGAGAAAAAGATAGCGTTAAGGAAGTATAAGGAAACACAGAAGGAGCAGGACAGATAACTGTACCAGTTAAGGTAGAAGAAAGCAGGGAAGGCAGTCAGAATAGCAAAGGCCCAAACCGAGGAAAAGATAGCCAACTCGGTTAAGAAGGGGGATAAAACCTTTTATAGGTACATTAGGGAGCAAAGAAAAGGGATACTGAGGCTGAATAAAAAGGAAGGTGGTTGGGCAGACAGCGACAGGGAAAAAGCAGGGATACTGAAAAAATACTTCTGCTCAGTATTCACAAGGGAAAAGTAGTGGGCGATACCGAATCCAGTCAATAGAAGCACTCTGGATAGGGGTGTTGATATTAGTCCTTTCACAGAAGAAAGGGTTCTGAAAGAACTCTTAAAACTGAAGGTGGATAAAGCAATGGGGCCTGCTGGGAATCACTCCAGAATTCTAAAAGAACTAAGGGAAGAACTAGTAACACCACTGACTATCCTCTTTAATAAATCATGGGAGGATGGTGTGGTGCCTGAGGATAGGAGGAGGGCAGATGTTATTCCCCTTCACAAATGTGGGAGCAAGACAGATGCAAGAAACTACAGATCTGTCAGTTTGACCTTAGTGGTAGGGAAAATGATGGAATCACTTCTGAAAGAAAGAATTGTTGAGTACCTAGAGGCCAGTGGGGCACAGGACCCAAGGCAGCATGGATTCACAGCAGGAAGGTCATGTCAGACAAATCTAATTGATTTATTTGACTAGGTGAGCAAAGTAGTAGACCAGGGAAGGGCTGTGGACATGGCCTATCTAGACTTTAGCAAGGCATTTGACACAGTCCCGCACAAAAGATTATTAAACAAATTAGCCATCCTGGAAATGGGTCCCAGGGTGGTCGCCTGGGTAAAACACTGACTGGACAATAGGACACAGCGGGTAATAGTAAATGGAGTCCACAGTGAAGAAAGGGGGGTTACTAGTGGGGTACCGCAGGGTTCAGTACTGAGTCCGGTCCTTTTTAATGTCTTTATAGATGACATTGCAGTGGGACTGGAAGCGAAAGTATGTCTCTTTGCAGATGACACAAAGATCTGCAACATGGTTGATACGCAAGGTGGGGTGGAAAGGATGAAAAGGGACTTGGTAAGACTGGAGGAATGGTTAAATATATGGCAGCTTAGATTAAATGCAAAGAAGTGCAAAGTAATGCACCTGTGAAACAAAAACCCAGGGGAAGAGTACACAATGGGGGGTGAGATACTGACAACAACAAAAATGGAAAGGGACCTGGTTAGTCATATCAGATGACATAAAGGTGTGCCAGCAATGTGAGAAGGCAGTAAGGAGGTCTGGGGGGATACTGGGATGCCTAGGGAGAGGCATCACCAGTACAAAACAGGAAGTTGTTGGTCCTCTGTACAGACAGTTGGTAAGACCACATCTGGAGTACTGTGTACAGTTCTGGAGACCCCATCTCCGCAAAGACATAGACACGGTGGAGACTGTCCAGAGGAGGGCAACCAAAATGGTGCAGGGTCTGCACCAGAAGACATATGAAGAAAGACTAAAGGAGCTTAAGATATATAGCCTCGAGGAAAGGAGGGAAAGGGGGGACATGATAGAAACTTTAAAATACCTCAAGGGAATCAACAAAGTCCAAGAGGGTAGCATCTTTCAGAAAAAGAGATGTGGAAGACCAAGGGGGAACAATTTGAAGATAGAGGGGGGATGGATCAGAGGTAATGTGAGGAAGTATTTATTCACAGATAGGGTTGTAGATGCATGGAATGGCCTTCCTGAGGAGGTCATAGAGTCAAAAACAGTGGGGGAATTCAAGAATGCATGGGACAGACATAAGGCAATTCTAGTGGGGGGCTAGGAGGAAGTAGGCTGTTGGTTAACTAGGATCTGCAGCTTATCAAACAATCAATCAATCAATCAAAATCTTTATTTATCCAGGCGGACACCATTGAGCAAGCTCATTTGCAAGGTGGACCTGCATTACACAAGGTCAAATAACAATACAAATTATATATAATTAATATAACAGAAAATGAAAGTATACAACAGTGCAGGAGAACCTGCCTCACATATCTATCACATAATGAATAATATTGAATTTAGGTAATATATACATGGGTAGTATGCAAGAAGAGGAAAAGGCATGTTTTAGGCAAAAGTAGAAGAGGCTAGGGGGAGTGCTGCAGAAGAAAGGTAATACATTGCCCGTTTCCAAAACATATATATTACGATAAAGGCAGGCAGTGTAAGGAGGTGGCTGACAAGGGGAAGGGGTTGGAGGTTAGGATAATGCGACCGGGGGACTTATCCGTTCGGTAGGGAAATGGGCAGTCTAGGTGGGCTAAGCAGTCCTTATCTGCCATCAAATTCTATGTTTCTATGGCTCTCTGTTGGGGGCGGCGGGTTATGGAGGGGGTTGTTTGCTTTGTCTGTTAATGTTTTTATGAGTACTTGTTAACAACATGAGTATGTTTGTTTGTCATGTGTATCAAAATTAATAAAGCATATTAAATAAAAAAAGACAACTCCTCTCCTGCCATAAATGTACTGCTTCACACCCACCATCATAAGTGGAAAAATACACTTGGATATAAGGGAACTACCAGGTAACATTCAACATTAGGCAAAAAGAGGGAAGAGGGGAATAATAAACACAGGGCTAGAATACACTGGCTGGGCAAAACTACATTTGTCATGTAAAGGCAGGAAGTAGATACCCTCAGCACTACTGAGTACCAATGTCAATCTGGGTATGAGGGAGACTGCAGGCCCTTCTACACAAATGCAGGGTCTCTGGGGTCAGTACCCCAACCCCCTTAAGCAGAATATACCGCATGAACAAATTCAGCCGCTTAAATGCAGCTATCCCCTCAGGGTGCACAAGCAGTAACATAATCACCAAAATTGTTTCTTCCCCTGATGGCCTACATGGGAGAATAAGGAATTAAATTAATCTAGAGACACAAAATGCACCAAAGTGTCAAAGAATAGGTTTAGCCAACTATACTTACAGGTAGACTCCTCCCCCCCGAAAGTAATACCTAGCTTATTAGCTGCTACCAAGTAGGTTGTGCCTAAACCTTAGGGTATCCTATTCCCAAATAGAACCATCTGGTGGGTAGCTCAAATCCATTTCGACTCAGTTGTATTTCGTGACAAGTTCTAGTTACTGACAAGGTTGTGTAAAACAGTTTGGAAGCACTTAGGTGAAACTGAAAGTTATTCAGGTTCTGCATTTTCAGGCATATATTGTTAGAATGTTGCTATTACAGAAAGAAAATGTATGTTCTATGTGGTTTGTTATCTTGTACAAGTATGATCAGGCAGCTAAAAGCAGCAACAGACTGCTAACAAATGGTAACAGGTTATTGAAGAAGCTAGTCAGCTATACAGGTGGATCCATGCCACCTCCCAAACATAAGTGTATACAGGACACATCCATCCTCTCGCTTCATAAGATATTAGTTATAAATATAAGGGATGGGTGTAACCAAAGTGATTACAATCACCTCATGGAATGTCAGAGGACTCAATTCCCCTATCAAGAGGAAAAAAAATGTGCAAGATTGAAAAAACTAAAGTCTCATATAGTATTTCTACAAGAAACTAAGTTATTGCAGGTGGAATCCTATAAACAGGTTAGAGAATGGGTGGGGTGGGAGTCCCACAGCTCATCAAGGAAGGCCAAACATGGGGCTTCTATCATCTTACACAACAGTGTGAAGTGGGTACATAACACAGAAAAAAGACAATGAAGGTACAGTAGGTGGGTTACAGCAAAATGTTTGACCCCAGAGGGCTGGTTCCTATGGGCAGCACGAGATGTTGGTGCCTGAACTAAAGCACCATCCAAAATGGCAACACATTATGGGTGAAAGTCCGTATAGCGATGGTGAGGGTAGGGAGACCAGATGTGCAGGGGTGGGCGAATGCAGCGACAGGAATGTCTTTATATGCTACCTTGCGGGGAGTGATCATGGCGGCGTGTGGGCTGAGGAGGGCGGAGGAAGTAGGGGTGGCGCTGCAGTGGGTTTGCCGAGCTGCACCGTGGTATCATGGGCTGGCCTGTGGTTGCAGTGGAGGGAGGTACTGGGTTGGTCCGGTGCTGGTGCAATTTTATTGTGCCCGGCCGAAACTAATTTTAAGCCTACCTCCCCAATATGCACCCCTGGAGCTGAGAATCCTTTAGGGGGGTGTCGGGGAAAGCCCCACATGGGTGTGTGTGTGTGTGGGGGCTCGCCATTCAGCAGTCACTGTTATCACATATCACATTTCTTATGTGCAATATATGCACTCCAAATGAGAACAACCCTGAATTCATTAACATACTCTCCCAAGGCTTGCTGGATGTGGCATTTAACAACCCAGACATAATCATTGGGGGAGACTTTAACTTAGTGCTGGACCACTTCCTGGACAGGTCAAATAAAAACCCGGAACCCATAAGAAAACCCTTCACACACTGAGAGCTAATGTTGCTATTACAACTGGAGATATATGGCATCTGAGGCATCCATCCAATATAGTTTCACTTATTTGTTTGTGTCCTGAAATATGGCCAGTAGATTAGACATGTGGCTGACTTCTCCATTCACTACTTCCCTAACACAAGCATAGCTCCCTTTCTATATATATCTGACCATGCTCCCATAACCATGAGCTGGGTGGTGGATACACTTCCCAATAAATCTCCAACATGTAGACTAGAACCTTTGTTACTTCAGGATACGAACTTTCATGGATGGCTCAGACTTGAGGCCATGGATTATTTTGTGTTTAGCCCTCATGGGGTAACTTCAACTGCAATGATATGGGATGCGTTCAAAGCAACAATGAGGGGAAAATAATAAGTTATGCGACTCACCAACATCAAGGTAAGAGAACAGGAACTTGCCAAATTAGAGGAACTGCTTAAGAAGAAGGAATATATTTATAAAAAGGACCCCAAGAAATTAAATAATAAAAACCTAACAGTGCAAATAACCAGAATTAGGATTCAAATTAATGCCCTGGTCACTAGAAAAGCAGAACTACAAATACAAAGAGCCAAACACACCTATTGATCAAGTGGGGACAAGTCTAGTAAGCTCTTAGCTTTCCACTTGGGTAAAGAGCAAGCAGAAAGGCACATAACCAAACTCAAAGATTGCAAAGGCCAAATGCAGTCCAGCCCCAAAGCCATAAATGAAATAATGAAAAAATTCCATAGTGCCCTTTACCAATTTAGAAGCCCCTTCAATACACAAAATGTAATCTCCTTTGAAGAGAGTCTCATCCTCCCTAAAATATAGGAAGAACAGAAGACTAAATTGGACACACCATTTACAGCTAAAGAAATCACACACCATCAAAATAAGTCCCCAGGTAGTGACGGTTTTCCAGTGGGCCTCTACCAAATAATACATGAAGTAGTGGCCCAACCAATTGTATGCATGATCTAAGAATCCCACACCACAAAACTCTTCCTGGGTCCCTAAATGAAGCCATCACTACTGTACTAGACAAACAGGGCAAAGATCTGTTATACCCTTCCACCTATAGGCCGATATCCTTGATTAATTCAGATGCCAAAATGAATGCAAAGGTACTTGGCCGGAGACTAGAGCACATTTTGCCCACGATTATACACCCAGCCCAGGTAGGGTTTATAAAGGGAAGAATCAGCTCTAATCACCTCAGGGTCCTCATATCTTTACTTACATAGATACATACATAGATACATAGACAGTGTCGGCAGATAGGGGCCTGTGGCCCACCCAGTCTGCCCATTTGAGCTTGTAAGTTCAGTTTGTTTTCCTAGAAGTCTGTTGTACCTTACCCCTGACCTCCAGAATTCCTTTATGTCTATCCCATGCATTCTTAAATCCTGTGATTGTTTCAGCCCCCACCACTTCCTCTGGCAGGGTGTTCCACTTATCCACCACCCGTTCTGTGAAGAAATTCTTTCTCATGTTTCCTCTGAATTGTCCTCCCTCCAACTTCATCCCATGCCCTCTAGTCCTGGAACATCTTTTTCACTTTAAAATAGTGTTTTCCTGCACCCTGTTCCTCCCTGTAAGATACTTGTATGTCTCTATCATATCCCCTCTCTCCTCCTCTCCTCCAGGGAGTACATGTTCAGTTCCTTCAACCTGTCTTCCATAGGACTTGTGATGCAATCCATGCACCATCTTTGTTGCCCTCCTCTGAACCTTCTCTACCCTGTCTATGTCCTTATGTAGGTATGGTCTCCAGAACTGTACACTGTACTCCAGGTGGGGCCTCACTAGTGTCTTGTATAGCGGAATTATGACCTCCCTTTTCCTGCTGGTAATGCCTCTGCCTATAATGTCCCAGCATCCTATTTGCTTTTACCTGCTGCCTTGTCACACTGTTTCTACCTTGAGGTCATCAGAGATGATAACCCAAGATCCCTTTCCTGTTTGATGCATGCTATATCCTCACCCCCAACTGATATATTATGCCAGGGTTTTTGTGCCCCATATGCATTATCTTGCACTTCTTTGCATTGAATTTCAACTGCCAAACCCCTGACCATTCTTCAAGTTTCTGCAGGTCGCTTCTCATTCTGTCTACACCCTCTGGTGTGTCTACTCTGTTACAGAGCTTTGTGTCATCAGCGAACAGTGAAATTCTGCCTTCTAGGTCCTGCGCCATGTCACTTCAGGCTGCCACAAAGTCTCCTACCCCAGTGATGGCGATCTCTATAGACTTCAAGAAGGTGTTTGATTCCATGGAGTGGGGGCATCTGCAGACAATCCTTCAGCATCTGAACTTTGTCCCTAACTCCACTTCCTGGGTACAAACCCTGTATAATAAACCATCCATGAGCTTGCTCACAAACCACATACTGTCAAGCCCCTTCCAGTTATTCAGAGGAACTAGACACGGATGACACCTTTTTCTCCTGCTATTTGTACTAGCAGCAGTCAGACAGCACATCTCATCAAGGCTATTCGTATAGGAAAAGAGGAATATTCCACAAAGCTATATGCGAATGACTGCCTAGTCCTAACCAGGGATGTAACGCAAGGAGTTCTCCATCTGGTCTCCCTGCTTGAGGAGTTTGTGAAGATTTATAGTCTCTGTATTAATTTACATAAGTCTGAGATTCTCCCCCTAAATACATTAACAACTCAAGCACTTATAAAAAAAATTCCAGTCTGGCATGGACACCCACCAAAATTAAATATCTAGAGATCAAGATCACACCAGATCTAACCAAGCATTTGTCAATGCCGGACATTCGCTTGCAGGTATTTGCAGTGGTGTTTGGCACGTATGGTGCTTTACCCTAATGCCCTGTGTGATTGCTGGTATTTGCACTACAAATTTTCAGCATGACCTTTTTGTTACCCCCATCTCATAAAAGCATTTGAGACCTCTGCTTATGAACAGTACCACTGTTATTTTGTTAATCTGTCCTGAATGTTGATTTCCCACAGCGACCACACCATTCTGCTCCACATGTGCAAAACACAGTTCAGGCAGGATGTGAAAAATGACAGCTGTAGCATTCATAGGGAGGTGTGAAGGGATGTAATGTTGAACATCTGGGTGAAAATACAACAATTTCTCGAACTTCACAGTGTACATGGAAACTGCGCAATGAGCGCTCATGACACAGTCATTTGTGGACTTTTGTCACCAAATTTTCAGCATAGGCATTTTGGACCTCTGCTCATGAACAGTGTCACTGTGATTTTCATAATCTGTCCTGAGCATTGATTTCTCACTGTGATCACACCATTGTGCGCTGGATGTGCAAAAACACATTTCAACCAGGATGTGAAAAATGTCAGCTGTACTGTTCATAAGGAGGTGTGAAAAAATGCCAGTGTTGAAATTCTGGAGTGAAAATATTTAAAATTCTCGAAGTTATGAGTGTGCCTGGAAACTGCGCAATGCACGCTCGTAACACAGTCATTTTTTGACATTTTTTCACCAAATTTTCAACATAGGATTTTGGGAGCCCACCTCATTAACAGTGACACTATTGTTTTGTTAATCAATCCCAAAAGGTAATTTTGTGCAGTGACCATGAAATCACCTTTGGGGACCGAATAACTCACATGACAGTAACTGAATTCATGAGGTGGGTTCCCAAGAACCCCTGTTGAAAATGTGGTGCCAAAATTTGCAAAATGCCGAGATAGCCACCTAAGTTGAAAAAAACATTTATGCCATTATACAGCTTACGTCATTTCTTCAGTTTGCGTTGACTTTCCAAGAGTGCAGGCGTGTTCCCCTCCACTGAAGATCATTCGCAGCTCTGGAGGTAAGTATGGGGTGAGGGGAGGTGGGGTATACAGAGGGTGGGTGTGGGTTCAGGAGGGGCACAAGACACAGCGAGGGACGGTTTTCTGTTTTCACAGGTTTTAAAAAAACAAAAGATGTTGCAGGACAGTTTTCCCATTTACAGGGATAATGGGCATGCTGGGGTGGGCTCCCAGCATGTCACCTGGGTGTTTGTTGGGGGGGCCTGGAGACAATGGGGACTGTGCACTCTGTCTGCACATACAATGTGTTTGGTGGGGGCAATAACAAGGGAGCAGGGTAGATGGCAGCAGAGGGAGGAAGTGGGAGGGATTTTATTAGCAGCCAGAGGGAAAAGGGTGGCGTCAATAAGTTAAATACACACACGTTACCACCGCTGATTGCAGTGGTGCTTTTCTTTTAACTGAAGACCACTGCAGCCAAACTGCTGTCATAGATAGCTCATGCATCCATTGGTGCAGTAGGGTTGCACACGTTACACTGAGCACTGCATTGGACAGGAGGTCACACACCTTCAAAAGTCGTACTGTCCCAAAACGTTCCTTGCACATGCATGCAAGCGAATGCAAAAATAAACAAGCATTTGTCAATGCCGAATGTTGCTTGCTTCTATGTGCTGTTTAGGTATTTGGAAGTCATTGGAGTGCAAATATTGGAAATTCGCGAACTTACGAGCGTGCGTAGGAACTGCGCAATGCATGCTCGTAAAATGGTCATTTTTAAGAATTTTGCCACCAAATTTTCAAAATAGGCTTTTTGAGAGCCCACCTTATGAACGCTGGCAGTGTCATTTCATTAATCAGGCCCAAAAGGTGATTTCGCGCAGTGACTACGAAATCACCCTTCGGGCCCGAATAACGTCATGACAGTGACATCATGGGAAGGAGTCCCAAAAACCCCATGTTGAAAATTTGGTGCAAAAATTCCAAAAAATGCCTGAGATATGCAACAAAGTTGAAAAAACCCCATCTAGCCCATTATACAGCTTACTGGCATTTCCTCAGTTCGTGGTCGGCTTTGAAGAGTGCAGATGTGTTTCCGGTCCAGCGAAGATCATTGCGCTGAGCTCCGGAGGTAAGTATGGGGTGAAGGGGGGTGTGGGGAGGCAGGGTGCGCAGTGGGTTGGTGTGGGTTGTGCGAGGGGGGGTTGGGAGACAGCGATGGAACATTTTCTTATTTACAGGTTTTTGTATTCAGATGACCTTGGGGCGTTTGCCATGCTGTGGTGGGCTCCCAGCGTGGCAGCAGGAAAGCTGTTTTGGGGACGTGGAGCCAGCGAGGGATTGGGCACCCCGTCGGCCAAAACAAGGTTCTGCTGGGGTGAGCTCCCAGCGTGACCAAAAGCTCTGGAGGGCGTGGCGCTGCCAGCTACAGCGGTGCAGCGCAGGATGTTTGCCACGCTGGGTGGGCTCCCCAGCATGGCAGCAGGGAAGCTGTTTGGGGGCGTGGAGCCGGCGAGTTAGGCACCCTCGTCGGCCAAACAAGATTTGCCACGCTGGGGTGGGCTCCCCAGCATGGCACCAAAGCTTTGGGGGGCGTGAGGTCTGCCAGCACACAGCGGTGGTTTTCTTTGAAGTGAAGACCACCGCTGTCATACACAGCACCCACATCCATTGGTGCAGGACCACCACGCCTGCTCAACGGAGCAGTGGATTGCACAGGACAGTCACACCTCCAAACTGTCCTATTCTCCCAAGACGTTCCTTGCGCATGCGCACAAGCGAACGTAAAAACATGGCACCTTCCAACCTCAGCCCCCTTCTAAAATACCTACAAGCTGATGTGACTGGATGGAAGCATCTAAACTTAACTTTAGCAGGTAACATAATGGCAATAATAATTATGGTAGCTCCAAAAACATTTAACAGTCTTGCACACCTTCATGTGCCAATACCCCCAACTTCATACCAAAAGAAAGACTCCCTAATATGCAACTTTCTCTGAGATGACAAAGTCCCAAGATTCAGCAGGGTAAAATTAAGAGCCCACTAATCCAAGGGAGGTTGGGGACTGCCACACTTCCAACATTACTACTATGCATTTAACATGACCAAAACCTGAAAGTTATTTCAGCCCTTTCATGCGCACATACAAGCCTGGGTAGAAATAGAGTTTGAAATAATGGGGGAGCACATCCTTCCAAAAATTATGAAATCTTCTCGCAAGTAAATATCAAAAGTGGATTACACTCAGGGTAGCACACCTGGCTTGGGAGAAAGTTGGTAGGTTCACCAAACGCTGTGCTGAGTTGGGTTCACATAGAACACTATGGATTAATTGCATGCTTCAATTAGAGGACATGCCTATAAATTGGTAAGACTGGAAAAAGAAAGGCATCTATAAAATTAAGGACTTATTGACACCAAAAGGGGGATATTTTGAATCATTTCTAAATTTACAGGCTAGGTTTAATATCCTCAAAACTGATCTATGGAGATTCTAACAGATTAGAAACATATTTTACGAATGGAAAAAGAGAAAATGTACTTGTTACACCTGTAAAGTTGATAAAGCAGGAATGCTTTCTCGACTACTTATCCAGACATGAATGAATAGTGATGAGGGCCTGGCTGATTAACATTTATCAAAGTCTCAGCAGTGCTGCCCCAGATCCCTCTACCCCATCCAAAGTGAAATGGCAAAGTTCACTTCAAACATTAATCCCAGATGAAACATGGGGCCAGTGCTGGCAGCTAACACACAAAGCCTACATTAACCAAAACAGCCTTCTAATGCACAAATTACTGAAAAGGGGTATCACCATGAACACTTAACATGAGGGGTGCAGGTCACAGGCAGTCAGCCTTAGTATGAAGCAAACAGTCCCAAATAGGCCTGCACTCCAAACCACACAGCAAATAAGTAGACCAGACTGCAGTATTGCAAATTAACTTAAATTTGATTTATTCCGGTCTAAGCACAAGGTAGATAGATGCCTTTACCCCAGTGCTTCAGTGTAAAGCTTTCCTCAGGGGGTGTGGCTTCAAAGAATTACACGTAACCTTATATACTCCCCATAATTAATTAACTTCAGCTGAGCGACATTAACTGATACATACAAAGAAATTTAAAGTGATGTTTTTAAAATAATAACATTTCATTTCAAAACATGGCCAGGCAGCTCATTCATTATTTGCATCAATATCTTACTGAGTACGATATTTCAAGCTAAAAAGTTGAAATAAAATAGTCATCATCAAAATGATTTTAAAATAAAGAAAAGGATAGCATTAGGAGAAACAGCCAAGTCTGGTGGTTGCCTGTATGTTCAAATGACTGGAAGGGATCTACATCACACATGGTGAAATTGTTAGAAGGCAAAATTTGTAAAGTGAAATTTTGTACAGGCGAAATGAAAGAGGAAAAACCACAGCGCTCAGTGATCACCCGTATGACCTTCTGTCAGACATCTCAGTTTCTCGGGGATCCACACAAGATAGTGTCCACAGACCTATAAAGAACATGAAACAAGAAATATGAGAAGTAACATTCTGACATTCAATCCTACTATATAACCTTCAAAACATGCTGCTTCTTTTTAAGGAACAGTTTCAGATCTAGTTCATCATTTAGCCCAATGAGTTTTAAGCTTCTCATTTTATAGATCTACTGACTCTCTCTCTCTGGAGAAGCATGTTGACTCGATCGCTAATAAATTTAGGGGCTGGGACATGGTTGTTGCCCATGAATCTTAAACATTTGGGGTCAGAACCATGCTTCTCCAGATAGTGCAGTCCCACTAGTTTGTCAATCCGCTTATTTATTATGGAGCGCTGGGGTAAAGGCATCTACCTTGTGCTTAGACCTGAATAATTCAAATTTAAATTTATTTGCAATACTGCAATCTGGTCTACTTATTTGCTTTGTGGTTTGTAGTGCAGGTCTGTTCGGTACAGTTTAATGAACAAATTAGAATTTAGCTGCCAAATTCAATCTTGTACAAAAGACTATTAACACACATAGGACCTTAGTTGATTCTCATGAAAAATGGATCGAGGGGCTGAAGGTGTGGCTGGGGACACAGGAGGAGTGGTTAACAATGGCTCCCATTGACTTCTCTACAGCACACAAAACGACTGCTAAACTACAGTAGAAGAGATACTGGATAACCATGAGAACCGAGAGAGAAGAACAATGGCGTGCCTGCCCAAGGAGGTGGAAGGCAAGGCCAACCTTCCATTTCTTGCAAAACAGCTCCAGAAGGCTCTTGGTTTGCTACCCTCAAGATGCAGTGAGCACACTGCTCCTCTGGGAAAAGACCCAAACTAACGGAGTGTCCCAGACACTTCTTAATAAAATATTTTAAGTTCCCTGACAGAGAGAGAGAGAGAGAGAGAGTGTTGCAGGTGGTTCATAAACAAGGAATATTAAAGTAAAAAACTGAGTTAATTGTTTCCATAATTACAACAGATGAAAGCAACAAAACTGACAAGAATTTAACAAAGTCAAAAGAAGTCCTCAAACCTAGAATTGGTAGTTTGCCCAGTTATATCCATCTCTGCTTCTCATATCTTCTCACCTGGCTGTCCTTCCAAACCATTCACCAAATCAATGCTTCCAGATGCTTACATACAGCCAATATGGCTGCAGAAAAGGTTCAGCTGGGGTAAAGGACTTGGGTAGTCTAGGACCAGCACCTGACCGGGTGCTCCCTGACCAGGGGCTCTGCCAAGATCCACACTCCAACAGGGTGCTCATTCTTCCTGCGGTGCAGCTATGCCCCTTCAGCTACCAACTTCCTGCCAGCTTGACCAACCCCCAGTCAAAAAGACCTGCCCCCAATCGGGCGCTCCATGATCTTGCGCTTTGCCAAGCTCTGCACCCTAATCAGGTGCTCCACCTTCCTGTGGTGCGACTACATCTCCTCAGCTGCTGACCACCCACCACCTTGACCAGCCCCCAGCCAAAAGGATGTTCCCTTGACCAGGCGCTCCCTGACTGGGCACTTCACCAAGCTCCACACCCCAGTCGGGTGCTTCACCCTGTAGTGTGGCTATGCCTACTCAGCCGCCAACCATCCACCAACTTGACCAGCTCCCAGCCAAAAGGACCTGCCCTCAACTGGGTGCTCCCCTGACTGGGTGTTCCACCAAGCTCCACACCCCGACCAAGTGCTCCACCTTCCTGCGGTGCAGCTACATATCCTCAGCCGCCGACCGCCCACCAGCTTGATCAGCCCCCGGACGAAAGGCACAGAGTCTGAACTACAATAGGCACCAGCTTTGTAGGACCTTTTCTGCCTGGTTCCTGATTGGCTTCTGTTCTACAGGGTTGCAAGCGACTGGACAAGCTCATGTCAGCTTTCTTTGCTCTTCCACTTTTTTTTAATCTATTTTTTCCTCTTAGCTCCAAACTCTTAAATGCACTTAGCAATGCTTCCTGCTTAATTATTAGAGCTGTAAGCAGGCTATAACTTTAAAGTATTAAGCTCCTTTAAGTTAAATTTTTTAAATGAAACTCTAGGACAAATAATTGTTTTGCTGTAATGCTTAGAACTGTAGGCAGGCTATGATTTTAAAGTGCTAAGTGTTTTTAAGTGGAAGTGCAGAATCAGAACTCCCTCAGGCTGAACTCTCTCAGCTGAGCCTTTGTCCTCTCACTCGATCTGCCTCCCCAGTTTCACCCATCCCACTCTCAACCTCTCCCCTTCTCCAGTTTCACCCCTCCCTCTCTCCGACTCTGTCAAAAACTCCCCCTGAGTAGCCTACAGATAAATAACTTCACCTACCCTTCCCTCTTTCTTCTAGGATCTGCCCCCAACCAGGCGCTCCCTGACCGGGCACTCTGCCAAGCTCCACACCCCAATTGGCTGCTACACCTTTCTGCGGCATGGCTATGCCTCCTCAGTTGTCGACCACTCACCAGCTTGACTGGCTCCGAGAGTTCCCACTAGCACTTTGCGCTGGCTCCCCACCCACCCCATCCTACCGACCTTATCTGAACAATTGCTTATATAACCAGTAAATGTCACATGCCTAGTACAGAAAAATACTAAGTGTCAGGTTTCCCATTAGCAAATTATCAATTAAGCTCCCTAGGGGCAGCATTGTTCAACCCCTCCCAGCACAGCTTAGAAATTGTGAAGAGTTGCTTCTTATTTGGAACAATAGCTAATTCAACAAATCCAGCCCTGCATAGTGACAGCCACCTGACTGTACTACTACTACTCTACTTGCAAAATGCTTTCTATAATACTGCTTTTACTCTACCCATCTATCTTTATCACAGAGGCTGATGTTCTCCCATTTAACCATAATGTTACCCTTATCTCAAATCCCTTTACCCATAGTATTCCCCACCCTCAGTGGGGCAACAATAATAGTTCCTATGCACTCCCCCTCATAACCAGCTGCTCCCTTGTATACAGAGCATTAATCCTTCTATGCGCAACTTCACACTATCAAGACCTCTTAAATAAAAGATGGTCCATGACTTCAAGCATCAGGAAGGCTCAACAGCACAACATAAATATCTCAATGAGAATCTGTATTTGGCAAATAATTTTCTTGCTTCTCCTTTGCTCAGGAAATGTAGAGCTAAACCCTGGCCTCACAACCCCACTAGTGTCACCTGCTGACGTTGCCTCTGCCAAAGGTCTAAAAATGATGCTTATCAACATCAGTAGCCTCCAAAAGAAATTAACTGAAGTACAAGCATAGGCATCTCACACTCTTACGGATATCCTAGTACTGACAGAATCATCGTTAAAAAGCACCATTATAGACCAAGCCTTAGCTCTCCCGTTAAATTCCTTGTATTGGGCAGACAGATCCACGGGGGGGGGGGGCATTTATGTCAATGAAAGACTACCCACCACTGTCCTACATTCCACCTCAAAGCCAAAGGATTTTGAATGCTTAGCATTAAAAATATCCATCTCAACAACTGAATCAATCAATATAATTGGTTGATACAGACCACTGTCGGGGGGATTGGAAATATTGCCCCACCTACAGCAATTCCTGAGCAACACCACTAATGAGTCAATTATCCTAGGAGATCTGAATCTGAATTGGCTCAATGCCAAATCTAATTCTCTAAAGAACCTATGCGATGAAATAGGTTTGACTCAGATTATTACAGAAACCAATATGCCTAACTACAACGATTAAAATACAGGTTCATTGTTAGATGTAGTCATGATCAATAAACCCCACAAAATATCTCACAAAGCTGTTTTTCACAATGACCTTAGTGACCACAACATTGTAGTGTGTGTCAGGAATTTAGTAAAACCTGCCATCAATAGTAAGTTTATCTTTAGGAGGTCCTTCAGGAACTTTAACTCTGCCAGCTATTTGGGTGACCTTATTTTAAGATATTAATTGGCAACATTTCTACTTAGCATCTACTACCCAACAAGCATTGTTAATTTTTAACTCCATTCTCAGTGGTGTTATAAACAAAACCTACCCCCATGTCTAGCCACAGAGTAAAAAAAAAAAAACTTCATGCCCCTGGTTCAATGGAGATATCAAAAAAAGCACTGTTAAAAAGGGATCCACCATGGGCAACTGCAAGAAGGACAAAATCCCCGGCAGACTGGACAGCTTTCAGGGAATGCCACACCTGCACTAAATTAGTCAAACATGTTAAGGAGAACTATTAAATTAATATACTTGAGTCAGCAGAAGGGAGCCCAGCAAAAATATGGCATATCTTCAAATCTGTGGAAGCTCATCCAACCTTGACAAATAAAATAAACTTCCAAGGCAACCCCATAACTGACAAGGCCACAATACTCGACAAACTCAACATGCATTTTGTGATGGCAGGCCTTGCCTTCTATTCCTCAGGCAGCTAGTTTGTGTCCCTCTATTCTCCAGTTACACCACCCAGCCCTCCCACCTTGTTCTCCTCACCTTCTCTAACAATACTTATAAGCAAGTTGAAGACCAATTGCTCAAGCTAGATACTAAAAGCGAGCAGGAGCAGACAATATCGACCCCTTCTTTCTAAAGTTAGGCTAGCACTACCTCACAGCCCTGATTACCCACCTATTTAACCTATCTTTAGCAGAGGGGACTGTACCGTACAACTGGAAGGTAGCCCACCTTCTACCTCTCTTTAAATCTGGGGATCCTAGCGACCTAAATAACTATAGGCCTATTACAATCCTGCCAGTCCTCTCAAAATTACTAGAAAAGTTGGTTGGCATACAAGTCAGAGCATTCCTGGAGAAGCACCAACTAATCAACTCATTACAGTCTGGTTTTAGACCACTCCACAGCACAATATCAGCATTATCCAAAATGACAAGTGATTGGTTAGAGGCTATAGATAATAAGCTAGTTACAGGGGCTGTCTTCCTGGACCTAAGTAAGGCCTTCAATATGGTGGATCATCTCCTTCTCGACAGTCTTAGACATTTGGGATTTAACAACTCATTGTTAAGCTGGTTTGCCAGCTATCTGGGGGATAGATATCAACAGATCAAAGCTAACAGAACTCTCTCATCCCTACTCTCCCTTCTAAGAGGTGTTCCATAGGGCTCCATTCTAGGCCCACTGCTCTCCTTGATTTATGTAAACAACTTGAATAAAAACATCACTGATTCTAACATCCATTTATTTGCTGATGACACCATTCTATATATCTCAAGATCCTCTTTTACACAAGTCTGCTCGGTACTCCAGATGGACTTTAATGAGCTTCAGCATAATCTAATTTTATCAAAACTATTCTTATGCCAGCCCGGTGGCATAGAGGGCTGAAGTGCTGGTGCCTTCCCTCAACCCACGCCTGCGACCCGGGTTCGGGAATGGACTTGGGAAGGAGAGGATTGAGCGTCCAGAGGACTGCTTTCCTCTCCTGGGGCGGGTTAGGGGCAGACGTCGGTTGGCAGAGGCCTCTGATGGAGACCAGGAGCACTGCAAGATGGCGTCAGGAGGGAAGCATAACAAGAAAAATGGAAAATAGCTCCATGTTACGCCGGATGATGGCTGCCTGGATCTCCAAGGCCATCAATGCTCTTACAGCTATCCAGCTCAGCAGTACCTCAGGGCTAAGATGTTGCACTGGTCTGATTGCCCTTTCCAGGCCTGTGCCTTCCCCCTTGGAGGAGAGGGACCCACTCAGCGAAGGGTTATGTCGGGTCACCTTGAGGTGGCTGCTATCTGAGAGTGGAGGCTTGGGGGGCAGGATGGGTTGGAAGCATCCTTGGTATGCCTGAAGGAGTGGCTAGCATGGTAGCGTGTCGGGGGAGAAAAGACATCACACACAAAAAAAAAAAAAACTATTGTTGAATGCTAAAAAAAACAAGGTAATATTCTTTCATCCACCCAAGACACCTACTACTAATCCTAACCTTAGCATTACAGCTTCCATTACCATGCTCCTAGGCGATAAGCTTGAGGTAGTGGATAACTTCAAATACCTAGGGGTTCTTACTCAACTCCCATTTATCCTTTGCCTTGCACATTGAGGCATTGTCCAAGAAACTGAAGCAGAGACTTGGGATCTTTTTCTGAAACAAATCCCTATTCTCTCTCTATATTCCAGAATCAGACTTGTGCAGGCCACCTTCATGCCATTACTAGACTTAGGCTTAAGTATACCTATGCACCTGTCCCAACCCCTCTTAAAGCCTTTCACTGTGCCCTCCTCCACTAGACTCCCTGGCAGTGCATTCCATGGCCCCACCACCCTCTCAGTGAAGTAATGCCTTCTACCTTCTCCCCTGTAGTTTCCCCCTACAGCTTCCACTCATGCCCCCTGGTTGTGCCCCCTATCTTTTGGCTGAACATTTCTTTAGTTCTGCCCCTGTTTATCCCTTTCACATATTTGAAGACCTCTGTCATGTCCCCCCTGTCTCTCATCTCCTCCAATGAGTACAGCACAAGGACTTCCAGCCTTTCCTCATAGGTCCTTCCACTCATGCTCCGAATCATCCTAGCTGCTCTCCTCTGAACCCTCTCCAGCAGTGCTATGTCCTTCCTAAGGTGAGGTCTCCAGAACTGCATGCAGTACTCAAGATGCAGCCTAACCAAGGCATTATACAGAGGGAGTATCACCTCCCTCCTCCTGGACATAATTCCCCGGGCTGTGCAGCCCAGAATCCTGTTTGCCTTTGCCGCAGATCAGCAGTTTTCAGTGTTATTCATTTTGGTGTCTACCACCACCCCCAGGTCCCTTTCACTCATTGTGGCTTGCAGATAGACCCCTCCCAGGGTGTATACATGACCAGGGTTTCTGACCCCAGATGCAGCACCCTACACTTCCCTGGATTAAACCTCAGTCCCCACCTTCTTCACCAGCCCTCCAGGGTATCCAGATCTCTCTGGACTTTCTCTCTCGCTTCCTCCCCGTCTGCCAGTGCTCCCAGTTTTGAGTCATCTGCAAAGAGTCTTATCCTACTCCTAACCACCCTCCCTATATCGGAGACATAGGCATTGAACAGGAGTGGCCCCAGTACTGAACCTTGGGGAACCCCACTAAAGACCTTCCTAGGTGAGGAGACTATCCCCCCAACCACTACCTTCTGTGATCCTTCCATTAGCCAATTTTCTACCCATCTAAGCAACTGTCCTCCCACCCCCATCCCCCCCAAACTTTGTCAACAACCCATTGTGCAGTACCGAGTCAAACGCCTTACTGAAATCCAGATATAGGACATCCACCTGTCTTTGTCAGTCCAGAGTCCCCGATGCCCGTCACCCTGTCGTAAAAATCTATTAGGCTGGTCTGGCATGATCTCCCCGGGACAAAACCATACTGTTTGTCATCCACATGCCCCAACCTTTCCAGTTGCCTCCCGAGCTTCTCCTTGATGAAGCCCTCCATTAGTTTGCCTACCACAGACATTAGGCTGACAGGCCTGTAATTTCCCATCTCCTCCCTAGACCTCCCTTTGAGGATAGGCACCACATGAGCCAACCTCCAGTCTTGAGGCACCAATCCTGTCTGCAGAGAGGCATTGAAAAGTTCAGCTAGAGGTGCTGCTAGTTCATCCGCCAGTTCCTTCAGAACCCTTGGATGCAGCCCATCCGGTCCTGGTGCCTTATCAGTTTTCAGTGCCCGAAGGGCCTCCCTCACTCTATCCTCTGTGATTACTCCCTCCCTAAACCCCCCTCAACTAAACACACCTCCCCTTCTAGGCCTGGCCCACCTGATGCCCCAGCCTCTTCTGATCCTCTCATCTCCATCTGACCTCTCCACTCAGCTGTCTCCCCCGTCCTCTCTTCTGGCTGAATGGATCCCTATCTTCTTCCATAAATATCGAGGCAAAGTACTCATTTAGTACCTCCACCTGCTCCCCCGCCTCCTGAGCCCATCCCTTCCCAGTCCTAATCCTGGAGATCTGTGCGCTCCCTTTTTTCTTCTCCCCATGTATCTATAAAATCCCTTTCCACCCCTCTAGATATCCCTAGCCAACTTTTGTCTCCATCCTCGCCTTGTCTCCCCTCACCACTCTGGTGACTCTCCTTGTTGCCATTTCGTAGTCTCCTCTCTCTCTTGGCCCCCTGGTGTGCTTAAAACATGCATAGGCAGCCTTTTTATCCCTCACCACCTCTTGCACCTCCCTGGTCCACCAGCATGGCTTGTTGGCTCTACCATTTTTATGCCTAACCCTTGTACACGAGCTAGTAGCCTCCTGCACCCCTTTGTTAATGGTCTCCCACAAGCTACCAACATCCATGTCTGGCCTAATCTTGTTCAATCTCCTCCTTAGAACCCTGCCCATGCCCATGAAGTCTGCCCCCCCGGAGTCCACCACTACTGTATTTGAGTGGTTATCCTCCCCCCCAGACACAGCAGAAACCAAACCGTGGCATGGTCTCCACCTGCCAGCAGACTACACACCTCTAGACCCCTTATCTGGTTGCTGTCTGCAAGGACAACGTCCAGTATCCTCCCCCCTCTGGTAGGTTACCCCACCTGTAGGAAGGCATCCTGAAACACATCCATCAGTCTCTCCTCCCTGGCCACCACTGATGTCATAGTGTCCCAGTCTGCCCCCGGCATATTTAGGTCCCCCATGACCACCACCATGCCCTTTCCACAGTCACAGTGCCCCTTGATATTCTCAACTAATTTTTCCTCCAGGGCCTCATCCATTGTGGGGGATCTGTACACCACCCCTATTTTCAATCTTTTGCCTCCCCTCACTTGCAGTGTTACCCAAATCGCTCCACTTCCTCATCAGCCTCAGCCACTCCACTAACCCCTATGCCGTTCTTTACCAGCAGCGCTACACCCCCTCCTCTACCCTCTTCTCTGTCCCTCCTGAATATTTGGCAGCCCTCCAAGTTTAGGTCCCAATTATTCTTTTCGGTGGCCCATGTTTCCTTAATTGCAGCCACATCTGCTGCTCCCTCTACCAGTATCGCCTGGTGCTCGGGCATTTTGTTGCCCATGATTCTGGCATTGATCAGGACTGTCCTCCACCCCACCCCCCCCGGCCCCTACCAATTTGTCTTGGCCCTGCACAGTCCCTGTTTGCCTTTCCTGCACAGCTCTGGCTTTATTTACATTGCAGTCACCTGCCCTCATTTTGCGCCCCAGACCTGGAACCTTGAGAGGCCCTCCTGATTTCACTGCTTCCCTAATCCCTTGCCCCCCTTACAAGTTTAAACCCCACTTCTTGACTATGAATCCAGCAAGTTTTAGTTTTAAGATCTCCCTCCCCTCTAGGTTATGATGTATCCTATCCCTAGCATATAATCCCTTGTCCTCCCATGTGTCCCCCCAGTCCCCCACCAGCCCATACCCTTCTGCCTTGCACCAGTCCCTGAGCCACTGGTTCACCTCTCTGAGTTTGTGCTTGGTCTCCTCGGATGCCCTAGGTACTGGTAGAATTTCTGATAAGGAAATTGAACTTCCTATCGAGGGGCAGACCCTGGCCAGTTCCCGAAACCTCGCCTGGATTTCCAGATCGCTGTTCCCCTCCAAGTCGTTTGTGACCAGATATACTAGGAAATCTGGGGATCCCCTGCATTCCAATGCTAATGAATATAGTTGGAATTTAGCCTTATGAAACGATAGGCCCGGGATGCATTTAACCTTGACTGGGCTGCTTTTTCCCTCCCCTTCCTCCTCCCACTGGATGCACCTGGTCATGGAGTCTCCCAGAAGGATCACCTTCACCACTCCCCCAACTTACTGCCCATTTTGCTCCCTTCCATGCTCTTCCTTCTTTTATCAGCCCCCAGCTTACTCCTCCCACCCCCTTCAGTCCGGGGATCGCTTGTCTGTGCGTGTCCTACCATACTCCTTCTTTTGCTTGCGGCTGCAAGTTTACTCCTTGCCCCCCCAACCTCCTGAATGGCACTGATTGCCCCCCCGATCTCCATCAGGCTCCCTTTCTGGGCCAGAAACCACAGGTCCCCCACCCAGACACCCTTCTACTGCTTCCCTTCCTGCCTCTGACCCCCCCGGGCTTGTCTCCCCACCCCGTCTGGCATATTTCTCCCTACCCTCCCTTCCTCCTCTGGTTTCTCCTGCCCCAATGCTGGCCTTTCTAGAGCATTCCCTACTACCCCCCACTTCTTGGTTGACTTCCCAGCCTGACTGCCTGCCCAACCCCAGTTTTCCCCAGCTGATCTCGTCATCTCACCCTGCCCCCATCCCCCCGGCTTGATAGTCACCCTTGCTGCCTACCTGTCCCTCCTCTTCCACAATCTCTCATGCCCCCCACCCCCAGCTTGCTTGCAAAAACTCTCGGTCCACCTCTTCCCCCTCCATCAGCCTCTTCTACCTCTTCTCCTGGGTATAGCATGGTATATCTATTACTAAGTGTGATGCATGCCCCCAACTTACTCTCTCCTACCCCCGATCGTCCCCCCTTCTATGAAGTGTTTTCCTTCCATTGCTTGTAGTATGCCACACCTCCAGCTTTCACATAGGGTCCCTGTCTACCAGTTTCCTGGGGGATACCGTAGTGGTCTCACCTCCTCCCATGGGACCCCTTCCACTCCTTTCCTCCCCATTCCTCTCTCCTCATGACTTCCAGTTCTCTTCTGAGCCCCTCGACCTCCTTCCTAAGTCCTGTCAGCTGAAAACACACTGGGCATCCTCTGAACCTCCATGCCCAGTTTAAGATTATTGCTACCCCGCACCCCATACACCCAATCACCCTACCGAAGATGCCCACTCTGGCCAGTCCTAAATCCACCCTCAAATTGGTGTGAGCAGTACCAACCCCCTTGCAGAACCAATTTAGGCAGTAGTACTAGCTATTTGTCCCCTCACCCAGCAGGACTCAGATTTCTCCTTTCTCACTCCTTCCCTACAACATCCAGTTCTCCAGCCCCAGTCTCCTAGCAGAATTTGTGCCCACCCAAACAAAGATCAGTAGCAATAAACAATAAGCAATAAACAATTCCCAAAATTTGCCTACTCCTACAACTGTGGTCAGCATACACTGTCATACAAATTGCTATAATGTGCATACACTGTTATACAAATTGCTATATTGTGCCCCCCTCTGAGGCCCCTAGCAGCTGCCAGTAGTCAATGGTGCCCAAGCAGGCACAGAATACAGTCCCCCATTGCTTCCTTAAGCATCAGTCCAATTTGCTCTCTTTCCACTTGCCCCCTCTCCAGTTTGCAGGAACAACATACAGCTCCCTTTTCCTCAATTGGCAGCAGTCCAGGACATCCACTCACAGCTTGTCCCTCTCCAAGGTTCCACCCCCAATGACCATTTAATAGAGGTCGGGGCCGGGGTGGGTGGTGTGGGACAAACAGCACAGCAGCTCTCCTACGTTGCGACTGGGCTACTTGCTTTTATAGCCCAGTCGCAGTCCAAGTTTTGGGCCTTTAGCGCTGATTGGCCCCACCACTCCTTGCTCCTGAGCTGTGGCAGTCCTCCAGTTTGCTTCCCTGCAACCGATGCAGCTCCTCTCATCCCCCCCGGTCACCAGTCACCTTCCCTGACCACCACTGTGATTGAGTCCTTGCCCACTGCTAATGCGGCACTGAAAAATGTCTGACCCAGCTCCCCTAAACAGCACAGCAGCTCTCCTAAGTTGCAACTGGGCTACTTGCCTTTATAGCCCAGTCGCAATCCAAGTTTCTCACCCTTAGCGTTGATTGGCCCCATTGCTCCTTGCTCCTGAGAGGCAGCGGTCTTCCAGTTTGCTTCCCTGCCACCAATGTGGCTCCTCTCCTTATCTATAACAACTGTGCATTAATCAATCTTCACAAGCTGGACACTCTTTACCATTGTGTTATTTGTTTCATTACCAATGCCCCAGCCAGAACCCATCATTGCACCCTGTATAAAGAGGTGAGTTGGACCTCCTTGGCATCCAGGAGACTTATTCACACATACATATGGGTTTATAAAGCACTGCTAAGTAAGTTGCCCCCCCCCCATGTCACTTCTATCCTCCACTGCTCCTATAGCTCTTGTGCATTAAGGATATGTGCTTATATCTCACTGGAGGTACCCAAATTTCACACTCATTTTGACCTACAGATTTAGTCTTTGCTGTATTGTTCTGTGTAAGAACAGATCCAGAAGCAACTGATTTGATATCTTTTATTGGACCAACAAGAATGTCACAAAAAGAACAAAATGCTTTATCTTTCAGACCAACTCAGTCCTTCCTCAGAAGCGTAATGACAGTTATTTAGAAAATCCCATACTTTTAACATCCAGATCATTCAGAAAAAAACTGAAAAAATTCCCACTGATTTAAAATACTCCTTTTAAAAATAACACTAGACACATCAGAGAAGGTGAAAAATACCAGTTCTGCTTCAGCTGAAAGGGCCTAAGGGTCAGATGTGCTAAGAGCATGTAAACATGCAGTGAGTACACTGCACATAAATTAAAATGACTTAGAGATACCTTCAGAGTAAGATAACAACATCTCCAGCATAGAGCTATATAGCACAATTATGAATCAAAACCCACTCAGATTAAAGACATGCTAAAATGTGACATAATTGTAAATTGAAACCAAGCTCTTCAAAATAGATCTACAAAGTAAATATACATGGCATACAAAGGGTTTAAAGTAGAGTTTACCTAATGTGAACAATAGTTTCACACTCTTGAATGTTTCAAGTTACAATTCCCACTGTGTTCCCTTATATTTCCTGAAGGCCAGCCTTTTGGCTCTTACCTTTTCTGCTACTGTTTTTGAGAACCAAAGTGGTTTCCTTCTTTTGCACTTCCTTTTCTCTATATAGGTGCTCCTGAGATCTGCAATCTGCATGGGGACTTTACAAATAAACTGTAAAATTAACATGAACAAAATGTTTTTCAGCAAAATACTTTACTGTGCATATGTGTCAACTTTTGCACACCTGCACAGTAAAGGATTTTGCTGAGAAATGATTTGCTAATGTTAACATTCTGGGTCCACTCATTTAGTAACACTGAAAGAAAATGGGTACCCTGAACATACATACATGGGACGTTAATGGCCTCAAAATGGTCATTAAATGGAGAAAGATTCTGACATAGGTAAAAAAAGGTGAAAGGGTATATTAGTCCCTTTACACAGGAAAGGGTCCTAAAGGAACTGGAAGGAATAAGAGTCAATAAAGCTATGGGGCCAGATGGGGTACATATCAGGGTGCTGAGGGAGCTAAGAGAGGAGGTGGTGGCAGAACCTCTAGCAACCCTGTTTAGTCAATCACTGGAAACAGGTGAAGTTCCCAAAGACTGGAGGACAGCTAATGTAGTTCCCTTATACAAAAGCAGGAAAAGAAAAGAAGCAGGAAATTGCAGACCAGTCAGCTTGACCTCAGTAGTGGGGAAGATCATGGAAACTCTACTGAAGGAGAGATTAGTGGAACATCTGGTTGCCAGTGGACTACAGGACCCAAAGTAGCATGTTTTTACTAGGACAGAGGTCATGCTAGACTAACCTCATTGAATTTTTTGACTGAATGACAAGGGAGGTGGATCGGGGGGGCAGTGGACGTGGCCAATCTGGACTTCAGCAAGGTCATTGACACTGTGCTGCATAGAAGGCTGATAAACAAGCTGGGGAATATGGAAGTGGGTAGGACGGTAATGCTGTGGGTGCAGAATTGTTTGCAACCCACACTTGGGAGACTTCAATACCTGGCTATGTAATTTTCAGAAGAGACTTGAGGTGCAAAAAGGGGGAGTGAAGTAGCCCTGTATGTCAATGAAAATATCAAAGCTACAGAAATTCAGAATACACATAAGGGGCCATAAGAACTGTGGGTCACCCTGGAAACAGGAACTGGGACAGCTATAACAACTGGGGTTGTCTACAGGCCCCCAGACCAGGGGGAGGACATAGACACATTACTGTTAGAAAACATGACAGCTAAAGGGGAGGTTCTGATAATGGGAGACTTCAACATGCCAGATACAGATTGATCAATACCAGCAGGAACATCCACCAGAACTAGACACATGGTGGATTCCCTGCAGGGGGAGGGCCTCAAACAACTGGTACAACAACCCACAAGAGACAGGCCTATCCTAGATCTAGTACTGACTAACAGGGAAAGGATCACAGATCTACAGGTAGACGGTCACCTGGGAGCCAGTGACCATCACATGGTAAGGTTCAATTTGGCCACTACAATGAAATCATCCCTTTCCAAGGCAAAAATATGGGGCTTCAGAGGAGCTGACTTTGATAAGATGGCCAACAGAGTTAAGCTAGCCTTGGCAAAAAGAAATACAGGTGAGGGGGTACAGGCAAAGTGAGTAAGCATTAAGGATGCAATACTTGAAGCAACATCCCATTGTGTTATAGGGAAAAGGAAGTGTAAAAGAAGAAGGAAACCACTTTGGTTCTCAAAAACAGTAGCAGAAAAGGTCAGAGCCAAAAGGCTGGCCTTCAGGAAACATGAGGGAACACAGTGGGATGAAGCTAGGGAGGCATACTAAACTTCCCTAAGGGAAGCAGGGAAGACAGTAAGGCAGGCAAAGGCCAAAACTGAGGAAACACTAGCACAAACAGTAAAAGAAAGTGACAAGACTTTCTATAGATATGTTAGTGAAAGGAGAAAGTCCAGAGGGGGGATTTCTAAGATCAAAGGAGATAAGGGGTCATGTGAGGAGAAGGACCATCCATGTAAAAGCAACTATCCTAAATAGCTACTTCTGCTCAGTATTTACTGAAGAGAAGGTAGAGCAGGGCCCACAGCTCAGCACCATGGACAGGGGGAGGAAGGTGAGCACTAGTCCCTTCACAAACTAAAGGGTCCTACAAGAGCTCGATAAGCTCAGGGTGGACAAGGCAATGGGACCTGATGGCATACATCCCAAGGTACTAAAGGAGCTAAGGGTGGAACTAGCAGAGCCATTATCAGAACTGTTTAGTGAGTCTCTGAGTACAGGAATGGTTCCAGCAGACTGGAGAAGGGTTCATGTGATCCCGCTCCACAAGAATGGTAGCAGGGAGGAGGCAGGGAACTACAGACGAGTCAGTCTTACCTCAGTAGTAGGCAAGATTATGAAGGCACTCCTTAAGGAAAGGAAAGGATAGTGCAACACCTGGAATCCATAGGAGTATAGGATCCAAGACAGCATGGGTTTACAAAAGGAAGGTCTTGTCAAGCCAATCTCATAGATTTCTTTGACTGGGTAACCAGAATGGTGGACCAAGGGGGAGCAGTTGATGTCATCTACCTTGACTTCAGCAAAGGTTTCGATACTGTTCAACATAGAAGATTGATTAATAAGCTGGGTAAGCTCTGTGTGGGTCCAAGGTTGGTCAAGTGGGTGGCAAACTGGTTGATGGGCAGAAAACAGGAGTGGTGGTAAATGGTATACAATCAGAAGAGATGCAAGTCACAAGTGGGGTACCTCAGGGATCAGTCCTGGGGCCAGTCCTCTTCAATATCATTGTCAGTGACTTTGCAGATGGACTGGAGGGTAAGGTTTGTCTGTTTGCAGATGACACCAAGATCCGCAACAGAGTAGATGATCCAGATGGGGTGGGCAGAATGAGAAGAGATCTGGATAAACTAGCAAAATGGTTGGAAGAGTGGCAACTGGGTTTTTTTAATTTATTTTTTATTTATTTATGGTCTAGGAATTACAACCCTTTGAGTGAGACACTCATTTGCAAAGGCTCCACATCTTACATGAAAATAGATTGGAACATAGTATAGCATGAAATACAAAATACAGACTACAGCTCTAATACAGAAAAATGACAGTACCTACAGAGGTGAAAGAAAGTACATGACACACACGTTGGAACATCAGCGATTGTGAAATTATGGTGCATATACAGGAGCAAATACTGCAGTAAAAAATCACTTTTTTTTAAGCAAAGTTTCATCTGCAGTCCCAGTGGGAGTTGGACATAATGTGGTTCAATAACTCAGGTTTAAAAGGCCCTAGCCTGGGGATTGATAAGATAGAGTCAGGGATTGAGTTCATCCAGAGTGGGGCCCGATAGCAAAAGGACCTTTGGCCAGCAGTGGTCTTCACAAAGGGGACATGGAATGTAGCAGTGTCAGAGTGTCTAATGGTGCGAGCCAGTAGGCTCTTTTGGATGAGCTGGAGACAGCCAGTGGGGGCTAGGCCCAAGTGGATTTTTTTGGCTAGTAAGCAGGTCTGATAAACAAGTCACCCTGGAAGTTTAGCCATGAGGACTGAAGGTAGAGGTCACAGGTATGCATGAGTCAATCACAGCCTGTGGCCAATCTGCAGGCTTTGTTTAGGGCACGTTTAATGCTGATCAGTGCCGTGTCAGAGGTGGCCCCAGAGATGATTATGCTGTAGTCTACCAGGGAAAAGATGGAGCTAGCGATAGCTAACCGTAGCCTTAGGAGGTAGACATGGTCTAAGCCTATAGAGGAGACCGATTCTCCTTTTTATTTCAGTGCAAGTCGATGCGACATGCTCATGATAGGTAAAGGGCGGGGCGGAGTCTAGGGCAACCCCTAGATATTTAAAATTGGAAACAGGTTCCAGCATGGTGCCCATCGCATTATGTACAGATAATTTTGTCATGCTGTGTTTATGTTGTGGGTGGGCAAATAGCATGACTTTTGTCTTTTTTGAGTTGAGTACAAGCTTGTGTGAGGAAAACCAGGCTTCAATTTGTGTGAAAGAGCCCTGCAAGGATTTTTGGAGCTGTGTGGGGTCAGGGTGCTGACTGAAAATCACAGCATCATCTGCATAAAGGAGAAGACGCCCAGAGGAGGCCAGAGGTAAGGAGTTCAAGTAAAGTGAGAAAAGGAGCAGGCCAAGGACGGACCCTTGTGGGACACCCGACCAGACTGGAAGGTTAGTGGAGAGGGTGCTTTTTATCTTCACCTTTTGAGTGCAGCCAGAGAGATAACTGGAGAACCAGCTAGCAGTTTCTTTGGATACGCCAACAGAGAGGAGGGAGTTTATGAGCATGGTGTGATTGACAGTATCAAATGCTTTGGAGAGATCTATATAGACTGTTCCAGCCAGGTCTCCATGGTCAAGAGCATCATGAACAAAGGAGGTGAATTCTAGTAGGGCAGTGGTGGTGCTGTGACCTTTCCTGAAACCGTGTTGTTGTTGTTGGCATATTAGGTTGTGCGAATCTAGATAGTTAGTAAGTTGATCGGCCACTATTTTCTCCAGCACTTTTGAGAGGGGAGGAAGTATGGAAGTGGACCTGTAGTTACTACTTGAGGTACAGGCACCATTTTTATGAACTGGCATAATCATCGCCTTTTTCCATAAAGATGGGAACTGCCCTAGGCACAGGAACATGTTGAGTACTTTAGTGAGGGGTATTAGGACAGCATCAAGGGTTAAAGATAACAGTTTTGCATCTAGTGAGTCACCACTATGCCTAGTCTTTCCTAGGAACATGGCAATATATGAGCAGGCATCACTAGTGAAGGTAGTTTTGAAACAAAAGGGTGGAGCACAGGGGGGTGGCGGGAATTGTACCGCATCTGTACTGAAGATATCAGGATGGAGAATAGTGCTTAGGTCTGACAATGATATATTGAAATTATCAGCTATTTTGCAGGGGTCTTGGGTGGGGATACCATCAAGGATAAGCCTGGTAGGGGGAGGGGAAGGAGACTTTCCACTAAGTTCCTTTATATTTTCACAGAACGTCTTTCCATCACCCCAAGTGGCAGTGAGTTTTGTTTGATAGTAAGCAGCCTTTGCCTGCTGAATTGCCCAGGTGCAGGTGTTTCGGGCAGCACGATATAGTTGTCGGTCAGCGGGTCGAACTGACTGAAGGGCTCGGTGTCACAGGTCATCATGCACCTTCATTTGATCAAGCAAAGACAGATTTACCCAGGGGGAGGATTTTGATTTTTCAATCCGTTTGCCGTGGGGGGCGAAGATGTCACAGGCAGATTGGAAGGAACTTATGAAGAAGGACAGGGCAGCATCAACTGACACCTGGTGATCAAGTGGGGACCAGTCGAAGTTAAGAGGTAGGTTTTTGGAGATGTTTTAAAGCCCCCTTTTTGAGTTGGCAAAACATGGAGACGCTAGGTGGGGGTGGTTTCCAGCTATTTGTCCAGAGACAAGTTACAGGGGAGTGATCACTGATAGAGTCCGATAGGACCTAGACATCCAGTATGTGCTCAGGATGGTTTGTGAGTATGAGATCAAGGAAGGAGCTGTGGCCCATGTTTTTGTTTACTATAGTGGGGGTAAGGACCATTTGGGACAGATTTTGGGCAGCAGCTGCATCCCTAAGGGAGGATGTCTGGGAAGCAAGCCAGTTTGTGTTAAAATCACCTAGGGCTATGCCTTCCGAATTTTTAGGGAGCTGGTTGATTATGTTTAGGATGAATGTGAAGGCATCCCTTTGGTTTCGAGGGGGTATGTATACTGACATTATATAAAGGGGATTTACTCAAGTTTCCAATTTCAACCCTGACGGTGAGGACTGTACGCCTCCTGTAGGGCTTATGGTAGCAGTGTTTATTCCTTGCAGGTGTTCTCGAAGATACAGTGCACTACCCCCACCCTGCCTATTTAGCCTATCTGACCTTAACAATGTGTACCCAGGTATGCATACAGATGAGTCAGGGATATACTGTGACAGCCATGTTTCAGTAACGGCTAGTACATCAGGGTGGTGGAGGCAGACCCAGGCTTGAAGTGAGGCAAGTTTCTTTTGGAGACTACAAATATTAATGGCAGCCAGTCACAGTCCTTTGTGTTTCGTTGGTTGTTGTGAGGTATGTTCAGTGGGGCCAGGATTTGGGTGAATGTTGCCCACAAGCAGCAGGCGGGTGACTGCTGTCCTGCTTAGGGTGATTTTGTGGATCTTTTTGGAAGTGTGCCAACATGAGACTGCATGATGGTGCAGTTTATTGGAAATATGGGAGCACGTGAAGTGCAGTATTTCCTGCCCATAAAGTAATGGGGTACTCATGGTTTCAGGGGGGAGGTGACTTGGCAAAAGAGGAGGGTAGGGGAGATAGGACATGGTAACTGATTAGGGATTTTTTTCAGGGCTGCATATCATAGGAGGCGATTTTGGGGCAGAGGGAGGGGTAGTGCTAGGATGAGTATGGAGAAGGTAGGAGGGTAGTGGGCTTGGGGAGAGGGTTAAGATGAGGAGAGTAAGCCATGCAGTCGCTATGTGGACAAAAGAGAGCGATATGGCACTATTACTAGACATATTTGGGAGGGATTTAGTAGTTAACTTAATGCTTCTTTGTACTTAGAAAATGTGTACAGTAAGATTTTTCCTTTGCTGATTGTTGGGGGGGGGGTGGTGCAGAGTGTGGGAGGGGAGATTGGATTTAAATGAGGTGTAAGGCAATTATATATATTTTTTTTTTTGACTCACACCGAAAACTTCCGTGCTGTAACTAATGAGCCGAGAGAGAAAAGAGATCAGCTGTGGAAGCAGTAGCAGCCTCTAGCGGCAGGTCCTGATAACCTGCTAATGGAGAAATTGCCTGATTGGTTTTAATGCTTTACCAATCACCAGAGGTCTCTACAGGTATATAAGAAGAAGTCGACCAAGGGTGGTGGTGGGGGCGGCGGGGCAGCTGACACGCAGCGTCAGCAGGGCTCGCTAATATGAGTTTAGAAAGCGTGCCGCGCTGCAGTACTGCTTGGCTGCTGTTTCGTCCCCACGTTACCTGCTTGAACGGGTCCTTTTTGAAGCTCGGGAGAGGGTGTTTCTTTTCCCTCATGACCACCAGCACCCACGAGGGGAGCCTCGCTGTATTCTGCTGAAGAGAGAGGAAAAGCAGAGATAAATATAGGTGAGCTTCCACCGGGGGGGGGGGGTGGAGTTTACTACAGAACTGCAGGGCAAGGGCTATTTGAATGTGACGAAGCGATCTGCGTGGGACACAATGAAAAATGGTGACGAAACAAGTTTTGCAGTACTTACTAGCAATTAAAACAGTTTTTTACTGAAACAGGTTAAATTAAGCATGAGGCACAATGATTTTGCTGAACAAAGTTAATTTCAGCTTTACATGTTATAATAAGCATAAGGTACAGTGGTTTTTGCTGCACAAAGTTAATTTCAGCTTTAAGACAGGTTATATTAAGCATAAGCACAGCGGTTTTGCTGCAAGAGGTTAATTTCAGCTATCAAACAGTTCTGTACTAAAACAGGTTATATTAAACATAAGGCACAGTGCTTTTGCTGCACGAAGTTAATTTCAGATGGGAAAATTTGCAGTTTGCACTGAAAATAAAGGTGCAGAGCTAGCAGGGGAATTTTTTCCTTTTTTTGGCGCCAAGATTACCCTTTAAGGCATTGTGCATACTCTTAAAGTACTGAGAAAAAACATAGCCAGGTCCATTCTGAAGCACTTAAGATTTTAGGCAAAAAAAACCTATCTCCACATGTGTGGGGGCAGTAAATTGGAAAAATTAAAGCTAGTACGAGTTTAGAAAGCGCTTGGCGCTGCAGTGCTGCTTGACCGCTGTTTCATCCCCACTTTACCTGCTTGCACGGGTCCTTTTCGAAGCAAAGAAGTGCAAGATCATGCATATAGGGAAGAGAAACCCTGAAGCCACCTATAGGCTGGGAGGGGAGTTGCGGGCATTCAGAAGGGAAGAAAGAGACTTGGGCATCATCATCACTGATGACCTGAAATCATCCAAGCAGACCGCTAAAGCAGTAGGTAAGGCTAGGGGGATGTTACGGTGTATTAGTAGGGGTATCACAAGTTGTAAGAGAGAGGTAATAATCCCTCTTTACAAGACACTAGTTAGGCCCCATCTGGAGTACTGCATGCAGTACTGGAGGCCATACCTTCACAAGGACATTAACCAAATTGAGGCAGTCCAGAGAAGAGCAACCAAAATGGTGCAGGGACTGCATCAGAAAATATATGAGGACAGATTAACGGAGCTCAACATGTATACCCTAGAGCAAAGGAGGGAGAGAGGTGACATGACTGAAACATTCAAACACCTTAAGGGCATTAATAAGATGAAAGAGTCTAACATGTTTCAATATAAGAAAAATAGCAGGACAAGAGGACACAGTATGAAATTAGAGGGAGGGAAATGTGAGGAAGTTCTTTTTCACAGAAAGGGTGGTGGATGCATGGAACAGCCTACCTTAGGAAGTGGTGGATATGAATACAGTGCATGGCTTCAAGAAGGCATGGGATAGGCATAAGGGAGCAATACAGATGAGTATGAATAGATAGGCCATTGACAGAGCAAAGGCAGATGGCACATTCAAAAGGTAGAAAAATAAATGGGTGGACTGGATGGGCCTTGCGGTCCTTATCTGCCATCAACTTCTATGTTTCTATGTATAGCAGACATAGAGGGTGGTGGTAAATGGCTGTCACTCCGAAGAAGGAAGGGTGATGAGTGGGCTGCCACAGGGATTGGTGCTGGGTCTGATCCTCTTCGACATCTTCATCGGTGACATTGCTGAAGACCTAGAAGGGAGAATTTCTCTGTTTGCTGATGACACAAAGCTCTGTAACAGAGTAGACATGCCAAAGAGTATGGTTAAAATGAGGAGAGACCAGCAGAAGCTTGAGGAATGGCCAAGGGTGTAGGAGTTGAGATTTAATGTACAGAAGTACAAAATAATGCACATGGGGCACAAAAAACCCTGGAACAACATAGCTGGGGAGTATAGAATGCATCTAGCAGGAAAGGGACCATAGGGTTATCATCTCTGATGACCTCAAGGTGGGGAGTCAGTGTGACAAGGTAGCAGATACAGCAAAGAGAATGCTGGGATGCATAGGCAGGGGCATCACAAGAAGGAAAAGGGAGGTCATAATTCCACTATACAAGACATTAGTGAGGCCACACCTGGAGAACAGTGTGCAGTTCTGGAGGCCATACCTATGTAAGAACATAGACAGGGTGGAAAAGGTTCCAAGGAGAGCAACCAAGATAGTACATGGATTGCATCACACAGGTCCTATGAGGACAGGCTGAAGGACCTGAATATGTACTCCCTGGAGGAGAGGAGGGAGGGGAGATATGATAGAGACATACAAGTACCTCATGGGGAGGAACAAGATGCAGGAAAACACTATTTTTCAGCAAAAAAGATGTTCCAGAACTAGGGCACATGGGATGAAATTGGTGGGTGGGAGGTTCAGAGGAAACGTGAGGAAGCATTTCTTCACAGAAGAGTGGAAAAATGGAATGCCCTGCCGGGTGGTGGAAGCTTAAACGATTGCAGAATTTAAGAATGCATGGGATAGACATCAGGGGACAACCCAGTTCTAGAAAAGCTTTAAAGAAGCAAAGTTAAGAGGGCAAATAGGCAGACTAGGTGGGCCAAAGGCCCTTATCTGCTGTCAGTATCTATGTATCTATGTACCACATGACAAGAGACATAAATGGTTAGGGAGGAAGCCAAAAAAATGCAAAAGTCTTGGGCAGATACATTTCTTTTAGCTTGTTTCACCTCTAGAGCCAGGAGAATAGCTGTATGGTCTAGCCTGGGAGTTTGCACCCAGGTCATCAGCCACATAGCAGATCCATAGGGTGGAGATCAAGGGGAAAACTCTTATGGATGTTGTGGATCGAACTATGATTGCCCTGAATTTTTTCATAAAATGATGGTCACATGTGCCAACTATGCTGGTACAACAGTAATACGAAAGGAGTTCAACACTCCTTTGGACCCAGTACTTGGCAGGTCAGCACCCCTGATCAGACACCCACCCAAGAGCTCAGCAGCCCTCCACAAGCTCGTGGAGGAGAGGGGTCTGGTAGATACATGGCGGCTCTTCCATCAAGAGGAATTGGCGTTCTCTTTTTTTTTCTCTCATGCTTACAGTGTGCACGCAAGGATTGATCCCATGCTACTACCCCAGCAAGAGCTCCAGAATGTGCAATCAGCTGAATACAGGTCTTTTCTGGTGTCTGACCATGAACCACTGCTTGTGGTATAAGGGAATGGGTTAAGCTCCACTCCAACTAGACAGCAAAGACTAGACCCTAGACCACTTGTAGATAGAGATTTCCGAAATAGTACGATAGAGTCCTGCAGGACTTTTTTCACCTGAACAAGATAGGGATTAAAAAGGAAATGTCTCTCTCAGCAGGACAGGTCCAGGCAAAGCAGTTCCTTCACATGTAGCTTGAATTGGTAACATGCAAAAAGGCAGCAAACAGAAGGAGAAGGCAGAAGGCAAATGGCAGCAGACTGAAGCAAAAGGCAAAAAGGCTCTGATAATATCCTGCACCCCTGTTTTATTGGGTTCTCAAAAGGGCAGGTCCAGTGGATGCTGGCTTGCCCTGTGGTTGGCTAGCATTCCATCTCTATGCAACCAATCAGGTTTTAGTGTTGTATTAAAAAAAAAATTTAATTTCTGAGCTGACAGTTTTTTTAAGCCATTCTGAACCAGCCTTAGGCTAGCATTAGGCTTCCTCTACCCCCCTTTTAATTACTGTAATTAAGCTAAACTCAGTACTGCAATTTATTTAAATCACTGCTCCATTCAACTGTAACTAGATTAATTCAGAGGAGACCTTCAGGACAAAAGATTTTCAGACATCTCAGCTCCTCTCAAGGCCTGGGCCTTTCACAAGCAAATTGGTGTACATGGCCTTCCAGCTAGGCTTAATTAACCCATGTGTTTCCTTTCAATGGTCTAAGTGTACATGCTGTAATTGTTTTACTGTGAGAGCTAGTCATAGTAATTTTCCTGAGCTCTGCTCCTGCTCTCTGTAAGTTTATTTTGTCAGAGTCAGCAATTTAGCGAGGGAACAGTGAGTTGTGAAGTAGTTGGTGACTGCTAGCTAGTTTTCTGAAAGCTATTCTACTAAATTATTTTCTGAACTCCGCTCCCTGCTCACACTTGAATCCTAAGTAATTAATTCTTTTTCTGTGCTACGCTCCCTGTTCACCCTTGAATTTCCAATCTCTCCCACCCCCTCTCCTAGTTGATCAGTCCCTCACCCAGCACAGTGGTAACCCCCCCTTATGTTTTATTTTTCAGCTCCTCAAGTTTAATGCCCCTGCAGCCCACAGCCCCGGATGCTGGCTTGCGCCCCCTCGGGAACCTCTTCAGGTACAGCATCAGATCAGCGAAGGCAGCTCATGGCTGTTGCACAGTGTTCCTTGCTGCTGCTGTGGCGATCCCCACCGCCCAACCCCTTGTCTGTCCTGCAATTTATTGGTTGTAATCATGTGACAATAGCAATTTCTTTTCTATCAGCCCAATTTTCTTTTGCATCTTATCACGCTCTACCACTAGTGGCCGCTGATAACTGCCATCAGAATTATAGATGTTCCTCTCCCTCTAAGCTCACTTCAGCCTATAACCCCACCTTTCCTTAATACTGACCCCTCTCCCAATCTCACCCTCCATCGCAGCCATGACTACCTGTTCCCTAATTACTCTCTGCTGCCTCTTCTTACATCTCTCTCCATCTCTCTCCATCTCTTTCCCCACTTCTTAACTTCCCCCATCTTTCCATTTCCCACCATGGTCTGCCTCCCTGGAATGCCCCCCTCCTCCCTCCTCTCTTACACCACCTCCACCACCCCCACTACCCTCTCACTTCATCCCCTCCCATATCCTAATACCCTCCTCTCTGCATTGCCCCTTCTTACCCCCTCTCCCCTACTCTTGTTGTACATCCCAACTGCCCCCTCCTCCCCTCTTTTCATTTTCTTTGCCTACCCACTCTAGCCTGCTATTCTCCCCTTCTCTAAATCTCAAGGCCTTCCTCCGCTGTATCTGCCTCTCCTTGCCTCCTTTCTGCCCATACTCCCCAGAAGGTCTAACTACCCCCCAGTTTTACCTCTATCTTCTCCTCTTGCTTCTCTATGGGGATGTCAAACTTAACCTTGGCCCTCCACTAACTCAGACTCCTTCTGCACAGCCTAAGGAGCGCCCACAAATTTTCTACCTAAATGCCAGGAGCCTTCTTCCCAAAACAGATGACCTAAAAGTCTGGGTCTTCCAACACTCCCTTGATGTACTTTGCATCACAGAGACTTGACTCTCCTCCAGAATCCCGGACTCCTCCCTCTCCATTCATGACTACAACCTTTTCCATCAGGACTGCGGTAAATGTGGCGATGGAGTGGCCATCTACGCCCAAAACGCCCTCTCCTGCTCTATCTCCCTAAATGACACAAAACTCTCCTCCCATGAGCTTCTCACTGTCCTCTCCCATCTCTCCACCCTCTCAATCTACATAGCAGTCCTTTATTGTCTCCCCAAAGTACCCCCCAATACTGTGTTTGAGTGTACTTCCACAGTCTCCACTCATTTAAGTAAAGGTGTGCTCATCTTGCTTGGTGATTTTAATCAAGACTGGATCCCCCCGCCCCCTCCACCAAGCCCTCTAGTCTTATAATTGAACTTCTAAACATCTCCCAGATGATCTCTGAGCCTATTCATTTAAACCCCAAATCCTCGAAGCACTCCTTACTCGACTGGGTGCTTACTTCCCACCCCCACCATATCTCTACTACTGGAATAATCTTCGATGCACTTAGCGACCACCTTCTGTGTACATGAAGCTTCACCCTCTAAACCTGTACCCAAAAATATTTGGTACTGCCCCTCTCACCACCTAGACACAAACTCCCTCCTACATGATTTATTCTAAGCAGATTGGTTACCTGTGTACTCAGCCCTAAATGTGGACTCAGCTCTCCAACTGTTCACCAACACCATTACCCATGTATGGGAAATTCATGCCCCCTTAAAAAAGACAAGAGTAAAATATCATCACCTCCCTTGGTTTTCTCTGACTCTCCTTTCCCTCTAAAAATGATGTGACAAAAGTTGGGCAAAATTCAAGGCCTCCCTCCTCCCCTCATATTTCCAGCTCTACAGATTCCTCAGAAATGCCTGTACACAAGCTATTAGAAAAGCTAAATCTGCCTACTTTAAGGTTCAGCTTCAAATTGGATCAGGCTCCCTGACCAATTTCTGGCAAGCCCTCCGCAACCTCATAGACTCTCCCTCCCCACCCAAGCCCCTCAAATTCTAAACATTGAGAGAACATCAGTCTCACACCCATCAGTAATTGTTGAGGCCTTCAACAAACTCTTTACCACCTGCTCCCTACCTGATTACCACCCTCCCCCCACTCCTGATCTCCCCCTACCACTGCCGCGAAGTCTACAAATCACTAATCCTAAGACCTGCCATGCGAACTATCGACCGATTTCGATACTACCATCTCCCTCCAAGGCACTCGAACGCATAGTATCCAACCAACTCACGGACTACCTGGACAAACACAATCTCTTATGCCCACAACAACATGGCTTCATAAAAGATCATAGCACCTCTTCTGCATTACTGGAGTTCACTGGAGCACTGCACGGCACATTAGATATGGGTCACTTAACCAGGGCAGTATTTGTAGATCTGACCAAGGCCTTCCACCAAGTTCACCATCATCTGCTAATCCAACAACTCCAGCATTTAGGACTCTCTCCTGACACTGTCTCATGGTTCAACAGCTATCTGTAATACAGATCTCAATGAGTTAAAATTGCTGGGACACTCTCGGACCTCAGACTGGTCCGATCTGGAGTCTCTCTCAGGGATCCATCCTGGGTCCGTTTCTCTTCAGCCTTTTTCTTAACACGCTCCCAAAATCTTGCACTGAACAGATTATCCTCTATGCTGATGATGCTGTTATCTTCTCCTCCTCCCTCAAGGACCCTGTGCTCCTGCAGACCAATCTTCAGCAAGCCTTTGCTGTAGTGGAAAACTGGTTCATTCATCATAAGCTTGTCCTCAATCATAAAAAAAAAACAAAGTAATGCTCTTTAACAGCTCTCAAAACAGGCATAGATCTCACCCCCTAGCTACCTCTACCAGCAATGGCAACACACTTGAGCAAGTACAGTCATTCAAATACCTAGGCTTATCCCTGGACTCAAATCTCTCCTATGGGGCACACATAGACAATGTTGCTAAATCAGCAAATATGCTCCTAGGCCTACTTTACCGACATAGACAACACCTTACTGTAGAAGCACTAAAGATTGCGATCCAAAGCTCGGTGGTCTCCATCATTGATTATGATCTTATAATCTATGGCTCTGCCTCTGCCACTGCCCTGAGACAAATTTCAACATCACTTAACAAGGCCTGCAGGCTTATTTCTGGTGCTCATCTTCTCACTCATTCACGTGACCTGTATGCCTGATCTGGCTGACTTCAACTTTCAAATCGCATAAAATACCAAACCTGTATTATGGCAAAGAAAGCAACCATGGGCCTTGCTCCACTGGGAGTCCAAGCACTGCTTAGTTCTAGACTAAAGCCACGTAACACCAGGGGCTCTGAATACCAGCTCCTTCAGGTTCCCCGCCGTCACACCTCTCAGGGCCAAAGATCCTTTGTCTTCAGAGCAGCTAGCTGGCTAAATGCGCTCAATCCTGACATCTCCTCCACTACCACCCTTGGCTCATTCAAACATAAACTCCACCTCCACCTTACTAACTCTAGCTCCTGTGAATGCTACCTATAATCTCCTCAGCCCTCTCATCTTTGTTCCCTTCAATTATCACCTACCATATCTCCACCCCTCCTTTTCCTCTGTTACCTTTTTATTTCTTCTTTCTTTTCACCACTCTTGACTCTCCCCCCTTCACCCCCACCTCTTCTGAGCCCTCAATGATCTTTCCCTTTTTGTTTACTAGTTACAGCCTGTTCCCAGTTGATGACTATGCCCTTTTGCTGCAATTTCTGCCCTCTCCAACTTCGCTTCTCACGTTTAACTTCATCTTCCAACCTCCCTCCTTCTTATCCCTCTGTTACTCTGTCTTCCTATGTATACATTCTACTTATTCTAGCAATTGTATTGATCTACCATTGTAACCTAATATGCCAACCTATTTATTGTTTTGTTCCTATTTCTGTAACTTGTATTGTACTTGTTCTCTGAGGCAGAACCTTTGTAAAAGAGCCTGGCTCAAAGGTGCTTGTAATCCTAGTTGTAATAAAATAAACAAGCATTTGTCAATGCCAAATGTTGTTGCGCAGGCATTGGCAGTGGCGGAGGTGGAGAGGCAAAGCGCTGTGAGTTTGTTAATGTGTCCCAAAAGGTGATTTTGCACAGCAAGTACGTCACTGTGCAGCAGAGCTGCGGAAACGCGTTTTGGGCAGGCTGTGGAAAATGGCAGCTGGACTGTTGATAATGAGGTGTGCACAAATGCCAGTGGTGAAAATGTGGCATGAAAATATTGCAGATTGACAAAGTTACAAGGGTACGTGGAAACTGCACAATGCACGCGCTTCCAACACAGTCATAGTCTGGACTTTCGCCACCAAATTTTCAACATAGGCATTTTAGTACCTCTGCTGATGAATAGTGTCACCGTCATTTCCTGAAAGTGTCCCGAAAAGTGATTTTGCACAGTGACCATGCAATTCTGCACTGGACATGCGAAAACACATTTCAGTCAGTTGTACTGTTCATAAGGAGGTATGGAAAAATGGCAATGATAAACAGCTGGAGTGAAAGTATTACAAATTCACAAAGTCATGAGCGCGCATGCAAACTACGCAACGCACGCTCATAAAACTCATTGTATTGACTTTCGCCCCTAAATTTTCAACATAGGCATTTTAGGACATCTGCTAATGAAGTGTCACTGCCATTTTCATAATGTGTCTCGAACATGGGCTTTCCACAGCGACCACGCTATTGTGCACTGGAACTGCGAAAACAGATTTTGGTCAGAATGTGAAAAATGACAGCTGTACTGTTCATTAGGAGGTGTAGAACAATGGCATTGTTGAAAATGTGGAGTGAAAATATAAGTTTGCTATCTTACGAGCATACGTGCAAACTGCTCAACGAACGCTCGTTACACAGTCATTTTATGGAGTATTGTCACCAAATTTTCAACACAGGCATTTTAGGACCTCTGCTCATGAACAGTGTCACTGTCTTTTTCATAATGTGTCCAAAACAGTGATTTCGCACAGCGACCATGCTATTCTATGCTGGAAGTGCGAAAACACATTTCAGCAAGGATGTGAAAAATGACAGCTGTATGGTTCACAAGAAGGTGTGGTAAAATGCCAATGTTGAGAATGTGGCATGAAAATATTGCAAATGCGCTATCTTATGAGAGTGCATTGCGCAGCTGCTATGCATGCTCATAAAACAGTCATTTTATGGAGTATTGTCACCAAATTTTCAACACAGGCATGTTAGCACCTCTGCTCATGAACAGTATCACTGTCATTTTTGTAATATGTCTCAAACACTGATTTTGCACAGCAACCACGCTATTCTGTGCCTTAAGTGCGAAAACACATTTCGGACAGGATGTGAAAAATGACAGCTGTACAGTTCACAAGAAGGTGTCATAAAATGCCAATGTTGAGAATCTGGCATAAAAATAGTTGTGAATGCACTAACTACGGCGTGCATTGCGCAGTTGCTATCTGCCTGCGTAAAACATAATCATTGTGGATTTTCCAACCAAACTTGCAACATAGGCTTTTTGAGAGCGCCTCTCATGAACAGTGGCACTGTCATTTCATTACTCAGTCCTGAAAGGTGATTCCATGCAGTGACTGCGAAATCACCTTTCCGGACCGAATAATGCCATGACTTTGCAGGAATTTATGAGAAGGGGTCCCAAAAACCCCATATTATAAATTTGTGGACAAAATTCACAAAAATGCCAGAGATATGCATTAATGTTGGAAAACCTCTATTCATTCCATTATACAGCTTACCAGCATTTCTTCAGTTCGCGGTCGGCTTTGAAGAATGCAGACGTGTTCCTGGTCCACAGAAGATCGTCACGCTGTACTCCGCAGGTAAGTATGGGGTGACGGGGGTGAGGGGAGGTAGGGTGCGCAGTGGGTGGTTGCAGGTGGGGGGCATCGAGACTACGAGGGACCGTTTTCATTTTACAGGAAAAAAAAAAAGAAAAAACCCATCAGGGACAGTTTTTTTTTGCAGTGGATTTGAAACACTGGGGTGGGCTCCCAGTGTGCCACCTAACTGTTTGGGGGTGTCTGTAGCCAACGAGGATGGGGCACCCTCGTTCGGCACACAACACGGGGAGGAAGTAATGCCGGGGGATTGGGCACCCGTTAGCACACACAAAGAAAGCAGGGGCGCAAGTCTGGGGATTGGGCACCGGCATTCAACAATTGGGTTATACCGACGGGGAGTGGGCTCCCCCATCGGCACACAAAGGTGGGGGTTAACCCCTTGCCGACCATGCACATAAAGGCAGTGAGCACAGCAAGAAAAGGACCGCTGCGTATGATGAGCTTTGCTAGGATTGCAGCAGACCTTTTCTTAGATGTGCTCGCTACACTATGTATGCATGGTGTGGTGCCGGCATGCAGGCTGATTGGGGAATGCGGGACGCACCTACTGGTGCATGCCCTGCATTCGCCCAACTGCGGCCCCGCCTCCAAAGCTGCACTGTCCCACGATGTTGGCTGCGCAAGCGCGCCAACATAAAAAAAAAAAACAACTAATGGCCCTCAACACCACAAAATCCAGCCCTGACAGCCTCCACCCAAAGTTTCTCCATATCTCCATATCTGGACACAGGATGCATACCACAGGATTGGAGCATAGCTCACATGGTGCTCCTCCACAAGAGTGGCCCAAAGGATAAACCAGGCAATTACAGACCTGTAAGCCTCAAATCCACTGTAGGAAAACTTATGGAAGCAATCCTGAAAGAGAAGCTGATGATCGTTTTGGAGGAAAATGGACTCCAGAATGGTCAGCAGCCTGAGTTCATCTCTGGAAGATCCTGCCAGACCAACCTAATTGAGTACTACAACTGGGTAACGAGGGAATGTACTGTATTTAGATTTCAGCAAGACCTTTGATTCAGTGCCTCATGGGCAGCTGGGGAGTAAGTTGCAATATTTGGGGGCAGGGACAAAGATGGTAAACTGGATCGTGAACTGGCTTAAGGGGAGGCAGCAATGGGTGGTGGTGGGGCACTCTCATCCCCAAGGGCGGTGACAAGTGGGGTGCCACAGGGCTCAGTGCTGGGTCCAATGTTGTTTGAGTTATTCATATGGATATCTCACATGGTGTTAGGAGCAAGATCAGTCTGTTTGCAGATGATACCAAGATAGGGGTGATGCTGGATGACATAGAGGGGGTGGCAGGGGCTACAGGAGGACCTGACCAAACTGGAGAAGTGGTCAGAAAAGTGGCAATTGAGTTTCAATGAGAAGAAGTGCAAGGTTATGCACTTCAGAGCAAGGAGCCCAGGGAGGGTCTACCAGTTGGGAGGGGTTCAGATAGAGGTCACCGAGGAGAAGGACCTAGGGCTGATCATAACGGGTAACACGAACAACTCAGCTTAGTGTGGGAAGGCAGCAGCTAATGCCAACAAGATACTGGGGTGTATTGTGAGAGGAATCTCATCCAGAAATAGGGATGCGATCCTACCACTGTACAGGTCACTAGTCAGGCCACATTTCAAGTACTACATACAGTTTCCTTTCTGAAGAAGGATATCAGATTGTTGGAGGTGGTGCAATGCAGGGCAACTGAGATGATCCAGGGGCTGGAGGGCAAAACCTATAAGGACAGGCTGACTAAGCTGAATATGTACACCCTAGAGGAGAGGAGGGATCGAGGGGGATATGATTGAGACCTTCAAATATTTTAAGGGGATTAACAAAACAGGCACAGAATGGATATTTAAGCTGAGGAGAGGAAGCGACATGAGAGGGCATTGTCTCAGGTTGGAGGATGGAAGATATCAGAGAGAGATGAGGAGGCAGTTTTCACAGAGAGGCTGGTGGAGAAATCGAACACTCTATCCAAGGAGGTGGTATCCTGTAGGATGGTGGACAGTTTTAAAAGGGCATGGGATAGGATGTTAGTGGGGTAAATATGGGGGGAGAGGAAGGTGGACCAGCTGCAATATAAGGGTGCTAGCTGTGCTTTTGAGCAGACTAACTTGATAGACCATGAGGCCTGTTTCTGCTGGCAGATTCATATGTTCATATGTCCACCCCTGCCATTGCAGCCCCCCTAGCTCACCTCCTAAATCTCTCCCTCTCCACCAGCTCTGTCCCTTTGGCCTGGAAACTCACCAAAGTGCTCCCCCTGCACAAATGTGGTGATCTAATCCAACCCAGCAACTACAGACCCATATCTCTCACTCTAGCTCTTGTTAAGCTCCAGGAGTTCCTCATCTACTCCAGGCTCCTGGTTCACCTAACTGCCACAGACAGTCTTTCTCCCTACCAGTTTGGGTATAGGAAACAGAACTTCACAGTCTCCTCCCTGCTCCGTGTCACTGATGCAATCCAGTCAGCCATGGACAAAAGCCTTGTCACAGCAGCTATTTTTGAGACTTGGCTAAGGCCTTTGACTCTGTTTTCCATTCTCTGCTAGTCCAGAAACTACACCACGCCAGGCTAGCTCCTAATACAACAAACTGGTTCAGGTCATATCTTAAACATAGGTGGCATTCAGTTCTGTTAGGAACCTCCCTCTCCCCACCTCTCCCTATTCTAGCCGGCGTCCCCCAAACATCTATATTGGATCCCATTCTTTTCTCATTATTCTTTAATGACCTCCCCTCTATCTACTCTCTATCCAAAATTCATATGCATGCCGACAAGAACATGTTATTATATTCCAGCCCCTCTGTCATTAATGTCACAGACCCCCTTCAGTGTGACTTCAACAAAGTACAAACCTGGTTCCATCAAAACTAACTAAAACAATTCTAAAAAGACAGTGTCTATGTTTTTTGGCTCGAGGCAAAAATGGTCCAAATTCTCTAACCCCCTCAACTTTACAACCTTCGATTGCTTACCCCTCCAATCAGTCACTTCATTCAAATACTTATGGGTCTGGATGGATAGCTGTCTTGACTTCTCTAGTCTCATAGACTCCATATGTTTGAAGTTTTGCCCCAAACTTAGAGCCCTTTATTGACACAAAGACTGCCTTCCTATGTCAACCTGGTGGGACTTAGTCACAAAGACCATTCTCCCTGCTATAGACTATGCTGTTGTTGTCTGTTGCTCAGCTCTGGCCACATCTCTAGTCAGATTGGATGCCCTGCTAAATTCTTTTTGCCATTTTGCCATCTCCTCTTCCCCCTCTCACTCACCAATGTGTCCTCTACTCCTCTCTCTCCCTTTTAACCTTTCCCACAATGTGCCTGAGGCATAGCCTCACATTCATTGGAAAATTATGTTTTGGGACTCTCCCTTCCTACCTCAAATCATGTCTTTCTTCTTTTAGTCCCTCTGAGTACTCCCTTTCCTCTAGGGATGCTCATACTTTCTCCCTTCCACTCCCTCACACATGCTCAGGACAAGTGTCTTTCTCCTACTGCCTCCCTCACCTCTAAAATCAACTCCCATGGGCCACCCACCATGCCCCCTCCCTCTCAGAACTCAAATACATGATTCATGCCCTTCCATCTGCTCCTTGCATTTGTCCCTCACTCTTCTACTACCCCTTCACCCATCCCTCTCAATCCCTTCCCTGCACCTCCCAAATGTCTAGCACCCTGACCTAATTTTTAAGTCCCCCTTTACTGGTGGACTGGCACCCTCTCTTTAGCTTGCTCTGCAATCTGATATTCTTCTTCAGAAAAGGATGCCAGTACTGCATGTAGTGCTCCAAATGTGGTCAAATGAGCCTCCTCTGTACCTGATATTATGTGGCAACTCCCCAGCCACTAATTGATATGTACTATTTCTCAAACCACTTTTGTTCATAGTCTGGTAGTAAACCTGCTTTTCTTTGTAATGTACTGTAACTACCATGTATATACTGCTTTACTCTGTAAGGTACTATAATGTATCATGTAAATACTGTTTTTACTCTGCACAACATTGTTACTGCTGTTTATTCCCTGTATGTATCTTGCTGTCATGCTAACACCTCTGATTTCAAGTGTTCCTGCCAGTGTAATTTTAATTTTTTTATTATTTTGTATAATTTATGTTGTCTATTTTGACCTTGTTTGTATAAAAAAGAACCCAGATCACACCTGGAAATGAGACTTGGCTAAGTGTGCCTTTCCTTGTCAACAACTTTTAAATAAATAATCAACCCCCAGTCCTTGGCTAAGTAGCTAATAGTTTCTGCCCAGCAATGAGAAATTACATCTTTCCAGGGCCCATGTTTTCTTTGTACTCATGATCCCTTGCAAGTTAGACTGGGCCACCATGGGCATCCCTGATATATTACACACAGAAAATAACATGAAATATGATTAAAACAATAAGGTATGGCTTTATCTTGCCATGCTCCTCCATCCATAACAGAACCTGGGGAACACACCTCTTTTCATGGCAGGGTTTCCAACAATTCTGTCCCTTACACTGATTGATGGGATAGGCCATCTGCATTGGCTTTAGCAGACCATGATCTATGTTACAAGTCCCAAATATGCTACCTCAGCCATAGCCATCTGGCATTTCTTGGTTTTGACAATATGTCCTGTCTCCTGTATCCTGCCCAGCACTTCCCTCAGAGGGGCCAGCCAACTATTACTGAAAATTGCATTATCATCCAGATAGGCCGTTGTGCACCCTTCAGTACCCTGTAGAAGCTGATTTACCAACCATTGGAAGGTGGCAGGTTCATTCTGCATCCCAAAAAGCATCACCTCAAATTCAAAGATGCCTATTGAGGTGACAAAGGCTTGCAGTTCCCTTGATCTGGCAGTCAACTGCACCTGCCAGTATCCATTCATTAGATCTCTGGTTGTTAGGTAGGTCACCCCCCCAACTTTCCAACAACTCATATGTTTGGGGGATTGGGTGGGCATTGGACTTTGTGATTGCACTGAGTCTATGATGTTCCACACAAAAGCAGGTAGACCCATTTGGCTTGGGGACGAGGACTACAGGTGATGCCCCGGGACTGTGGGATTTCTGGATTACCCCATGTCCAGCATTTCCTTCACCTCCCTCCAAATGTCTTTTAGGATGGCCTCAGACACCTGGTAGGCTGTCTGTTGTATGGGTGCTTGCATTCCATGTCTACATCAAGGGTCGCTAAGGGGGTTCATCTGGGCTTGGCTGTAAAGAAAGGGCCAAAGTCCTCTAAAACCTCCCTCACTTCCTGGGTCTGTTCCAGGGTCAACAGGGGTAACAGCTTAATTGACTCTAAAGATGATTACTGCCTGCTTTCCTCTAGCAAGTCCAGGAGGGGCCTTACTCATCCATCCCATTCCCAGGAATACATACTGCAAACACCATGTCAGCCCTACTTACATATGGCTTCATTATATTAACATGGTACATCCTATGGGTAGGACTCCTGCCAGGCAGTTCCACAATATAGTTCACATCATTGACCTGTTGAACTAACTTGTATGGTCCCACCCACTTGGCCTGCAGCTTGTCCTACTGAACTGGAATTAGGACCATTACTTCGTGGCCTGCATTCTATGAATGAGCTCTGGCTCTGTGATCATACCAGACCTTTTGCTTCTGCTAAGCAGCTGACAGGTTGCTTTGGGCCACCCCAATAAGCTCCTTCAACTTCTCCCTAAACTTTGGGACATACTCCACTATGGGAGTTCCCTGGGTGGTGTGATTGCCTTCCCAGTCTTCCTGGGTCTGTACTCTTTGGAAACTAGAAGAGATCAAGGGGACAAGATTGAAACTTTCAAATATGTCAAGGATATCAACAAGGTGAAGGCAGGGAGTCTATTCCAAAGGAAGGAAAATGCAGTAACCAGGGGGTATAGCTTGAATCTGTATGGGGGAGAGATTCAGAAGCCATGTGAGGGAACAGTTTTTCATGGAAAGGGTGGTGGAGGAATGGAACAGGTTTCTGTACAGGGTGGTTGAGGCCAGAACAGTGTCAGAGTTCAAGATAGCATGGAACAGACACATGGGGTTGTGTTGGATCAGGAAGGTGGCCACTGGAAGGGGGTGCAATAAATAAAGGAGTGGAAGAGGGCAGACTCGATGGACCTAAGTGTCTTTTTCTGCCATCAAGATTCTATGATTTTATGATCAAGGCTAGGGGCCCATGCACCCTGCATCCATATAAGAGTTTGAAAGGGGGAGAACCCTGTTGACTCTTGGGGCACCTCCCTGTATGTGAACAACAGGTGGGGAAGGTATTTCTCCCAGTCTCTCCCATGTACCATTGAATCTTTCCATGAGCCCAATGGCTTGTGGGTGCTAAGGTGTTGCATCTCTGCACCACCTCACACTTCTCCCACAAACACTTCATGAGGCCCGACATGAAGTTACCCCCTTGATCAGAGATAACCTCCTGTGGAAACTTGTCACGGGAGAAAATACCTAGCAAGGCATCTGCCACTTTATCTGCCTTAACTGAGGAGAGGGTGACCACTTCTGGGTATCAGGTGGAGAAATCAACCACCGTCAAGATGCACTTTTTCCAGGAGGAGTTTGGGGTACTCAATGGCCCCACAATATCCATTTCTACCTTCTGGAATGGCTTCTCCTCAAAGGCAAGGGAATTAATGCAACTGTTATTTTACTACCTGCATTCCCTATCTGTTGGCACCAGGGACAAGACCTGCAACATTCCTTCACATGCTGGGTGAAGTTGGGCCAGTAGAAATGTTGGGCTCATCACTGCATGGTGCAAATGATGCTCTGATGTCTGGACATGGGACTATCATGAGCAATCTTGAGCAACCTCTCACGAATACCCTGGGGAATGACAAGCTGCCTGTCCATCACCCCTCCCTCTGTCCTCATGTCCTGTGTATACATCAGTCTGTTGTCCCAAAATATCCTGTCTCATGTCACCTACCTGTGTCACGTCAGATTCTGCACAAGACCTTAGCCTCGCCAAACTAGGGTTAGTCCTCTTAGCAACTGCAAAATCTTCACATTTTCCTAAAGCATGGGACCTGACTCCCTCAGTTCCTAAACTAGGATCTTTATCTCCAGCATCAGGGCATTCAAAGTCTCTGCCATCCCTAACTTTCTGACCATTTGTTACCCCTCCCTCCTCCCTCCTAGTAACCTTCTGTAGCTGTTTGGTGAATGACTACTTGGGGAAGTCCTACCTCCCCTTCACTACTCTCACTTTCAGGAGACACAGGCTGGGGAACCAGACTCCCATTCTTTTCCACTGGGGCTTCTGTGGGGTTCAGGGAATTACAAGCACCTTAATTGTCTGACTGTGGGTAACTGCACAAAGTATCTCCTGCTGGAGATTGTTCCCTATAATCACATCCAGGGTGAGGTTGTCCGACACTGTTATTTTTTCACCCTCTATCAGTCATCCAGTCAAAATCTTTATTTATCCAGGTGAACATCATTGAGCAAGCTCATTTTCAAGATGGAGCTGGTTAAGACCTGGCCAAGTAGTAAAGTACATATAAAATATTTACAATGAGAACAATAATACAAATGGATAACAATTATACAAGTAAATACACAATATAACATCAATCGTTACAGCTTAATGGAATCATCAGTTGGATAAGGTGGTCAACAGCCCAACAGGAGAGCTGGCACAAGCACAGAAGTTAAGAAAAGAGTATAAACTCATGGTATTCCATAGGTTACAGCTGAGACATGAGGAGAAGTATTCTATAGTCAGGCAACTACGTGATTACAGCTCCTTCTAAGCGCACTTAGGCAGAAGATCAGATTTAAATTTGGTTTAGAAGGAACACAGAAGCAGACTGGGAGAACCAATTGGAAACCAGCAACAAAGAGCACTCACGTTCTGATTGGCCAAAGGACATGGGGCTAATTCTAACTTAAAAGCCCGTGCCGCCCCGAAGGTTCAAAAAGCAGTTCTGAGGTGCTGTGAACATCGGAGCCAATCTGCAGGTGAGAGCTGCACAAGTATCAACTATTGGAATATCATACAGACTGCAATTTCCTTCGTGTGTGTAATGTACTGTTATTTTGGGCAGTTTATCTAACCGGGACAGTGTTTGCAATACAGGATTTTCCTGCACAGAGTGTTTAGTGATTGAGGACAGCCAACAGCTGGGGCTAATTCTAACTTAAAAGCCTGTGCCACCCCAAAGGTTCAAAAAGCAGTTCTGAGGTGCTGTGAACATCGGAGCCAGTCTGCAGGTGAGAGCTGCACAAGTATCAACTATTGGAATGTCATACAGACTGCAATTTCCTTCGTGTGTGTAATGTACTGTTATTTTGGGCAGTTTATCTAACCGGGACAGTGTTTGCAATACAGGATTTTCCTGCACAGAGTGTTTAGTGATTGAGGACTGCCGACAGCTGGGGCTAATTCTAACTTAAAAGCCCGTGCCACCCACGGGCGCAAGCGCCATGGCGCGAGCATCGTGAGTGGCGCGAGCGCCACTCAGTGAAGAAAAACTGACAGTAATTTTACTCTGAGTTTGAGCAGATTAGTGTTTAGGGACTGTAATTTTGAACAATGCATTTATTTAGTATTATAGGGGGCTGGGTATTAATGGGATTATGGTTAATTAGCCCATGCTTGATAGATGTGAATTGTAATAATATATGTAAAGGATCAGTATTTATGGTCATGGGGTGGGGGGTATGTTCAAGATCACCATTATTTAGTTAAGAGGCGAAATTCATTTACAGACTTTCAAAAATTATGTATTGGATCATTAAAGATTAAAAAAGGACCTTTCAATATGGTAAAGAATAAAACTATGAGTCTGTTTTTCTCTGTCCTCCTAATACAGTGTGGTGATGTTGAAGTTAATCCTGGACCTAAAAAACAATTAGGGATAACAATTACTCATGAAAATGTTAGAAGTCTTGTGTGTAAAATGGATGAATATAGGGTTTGGGTAACTGATTCATCTTGTGACATCTTAGCTATTTCTGAGACGTGGCCGCATTCTGGTATTCTTAATGAGGAAGTGGAATTGGCAGGATATAATTTGATAAGGCAGGATGGGGTAAAAGGGGAGGGGGAGTACTGCTTTATCTAAGGAATTTTTTGGGTCCATATCAATTATTATTTGGGGAAAATGTGGAAGGGATAGATTGTCTGGTTGTAAGGTTATTGAAATTAAAATTAACAGTAGGAGTTTTTTATCTACCTCCTAAAATTAAAGTAAATTTGATATTCTAGCTGACTCCTTTTTGGAGATATTGAAAGATCAAAGTGTGGTGCTAACTGAAGACTTTAATGCAGCCTGGGGACAAACAAGAGGTAAAAACTCAAATCTAGCTTTGAAATATTAGGTTTTCAACAATTGATACAACATCCAACAAGAAACTTAAATAATAGGACAACTGGAACAATATTAGATTTATTTTTTGTTTCAGATGATTTGAAGGTTGAGGGCTGTAAGGTGTTACCACTGAATTTAGGAGATCATAACCCTATTCAATGTCATTTGTTAATCCAAAAAATTAGGAGTAATGAAGATTGTGAGTTCTGGGTACGTGATTTAAGGCACTTTAATGAATCATCATTTAGGGATAGCCTTAGAAATTTTGATTGGTCAAGGATATTTTTGATTCCGGATCTGGATTTAGCTATTCAAGAATTTACGGATTCTTTTTTATATATAATTCAAAATCATGCCCCTAAAATAAAAAAAGAGTAATAATGTTAAAAACCCATTATGGCTTAATGAAAAACTGAAAACCCATTTGTGTATTAAAAACAGAATATGGAAAAAAGCTAAAAAATCTAAATTGGAAGAGGATTGGGATATTTTTTTAAAATGGCGAAATAAATGTAAACAAAAAGGTAAATTGGCAAAAAAAGAATACTTCCAGAGTTCTTTTGGTAATGTATATGACCCAAATACATTCTGGAAGGTTATTTCCAACTTAAAAAGTCCAGTGAAAACTCAAACCTTAATTAATTTAGTAGTGGGAGAAAATTTGATAGATAATCCTTTAGAAGTGGCTAATCTGTTGAATCATTATTTTAAAGATCTACCAGATTTAGAGATACCTAATCTTGAGACTATTGCCCAAGAAAGTATACACTCTGTTACTTCTGTTACGAATAATGGGGGCTTTAATTTGAAAAATATAGGGGTACAGGATGTAGTTAAAAAATTAAAAAATCTCAAAACATCAAAACATGCTGGAATAGATGGTATCAATCCCAAATTCCTGAAATTGGGGTCTGATATTATAGCTCCTATAATTACTTATTCTTATAATTGGAGCATACAATCTTCAACTGTACCTGATTGTTGGAAAATGGGTGAAATTATTCCCATTCACAAGGGTGGTGACATTACAGTCCCTTCTAATTATAGACCAATTACTTTGCTCCCGATTTTGTCAAAGGTATTGGAGAAGCTGATAAATAATCAGCTTGGGCAATACCTTGACCATTTGGGGTTATTAACAAATTGTCAGTATGGTTTCAGAGGGGGTAGGTCCACAAATACTGCCCTACTTGATTTTGGTAACCTGGTGGCAACATCATTGAACCAGGGAAACCAAACTGGGGCAGTGTTTGTGGACCTAAGTAAAGCTTTTGACTTAGTTCAACACGAAACACTTTTGTTTAGATTACAGAATATAGGGATACATAATAATTCTTTACAGTGGTTTAGATCTTATTTAACAAATCGAAGACAAAGGGTGGTCTGTGGTGCCGCTGTCTCGGATCTCCTGGACTTACATCGAGGTGTACCTCAGGGATCAATTTTGGGCCCTATGTTATTTAACATCTGTATTAACGGTCTTCCTGAATATGTAACCAACACTGATGTCAGACTTTATGCAGATGACATAGTGTTGGTTGCATCTGCTAATAGTCCAGGAGAGCTGAGGCAGCGACTCCAGACAGATTTTTCTAACATTGAAACTTGGATAAGAGATTCTGGACTTTTAATAAGTACTGGGAAGACTCAGAGTATGATTTTTTCTGTAGGACCTTATACAAAAAAGATATTGCTGATTTGAAGATTAGTTTTTGGGACAAAGGTACAAGGGGTTAGCACTTATAAATATTTGGGAGTTTTGGTTGATTATTGTTTTTCCTTTTCAGAACATATTTTGTTACAAACAAAAATGTAAACCACAGACTGGGAGCATTAAGAAGAGTGTCAGGATGCTTGACTAGGGATATAAAGACTAAATTGGTAAAACAATTGTTGTTACCTGTTTTAGATTACGGTTCTTCATTATATATGCACTCCTATAAAAAATCTTTACACAAATTGGACCAGACTTATTACAGATTGGGGAAGTATATTTTGGATAATAAATCTCAAGTTCATCACTGTTTAGTTTATCAGGAACTTGGTTGGTTACATCCGTCAGCCCGAAGAGAATACTTATGGCTTATGACATGTCATGGTTTGATACATTTAAAAACGCATTCCTTAAGACATTTGATATGTTTGAACTCAGATTCTAAATATTTAGACATATTTAGGAGGACAACTAGAAAATTGCCTATGACTCAAATTATAAACCGTATGGGGGATATGGTGTCACAAAATAGTTTAGCAAGGATATGGAATGAATTACCTCACCAAATGATTGAAATTTCTGATCTACATATTTTTAAATTTGAATTGTATAATTATTTAAATGTTTGCTGTAGTTGTTTTTAGGTTATTGTGATTTTGTATTGTTTATATTTTATGTCTTGTTGTTTTTATTGTAATCACCACAGGTATTTGTTGTAAATGGGGATTTACTCCCCAACAGATTAACCTGTATAAAAATACATTTTAAAACAAACAAACAAACAAACAAAGGCTATAGCCATGTCTAGCTGGTGAAGGATCCAGGCTTGTGGTCTACTGAGGTGGCTAAAGCAGCGCCGAACACCCGGTGACTAAGTTTCCCTACGCTTGCTGGACAGGGAGCCCTTAGGGGTCTTGTATACGGCAGGGAGGAGGAGAAGGAGTCCAGGACTGACTGCACCCATGGAGAGGCAGAACAGCAAGGCAAGAAGTGTAATTCCTTTGGCACCTAAAAGTTCAGCTCAAATACAGATTTACAGAAGGAAGTGTAATCACCCAGAGTCACTCTAGCACACTAAGCAATGTCAAATATGGGTCATGCAGTCAGGCCAATAAGTGATTCTATCATGTTAGACCAGGTATAATGGGAAAATCAGATTTTTTGCAGAGTTTATGGAGAACACAGGGGCAGACGATAGGAGCCAATCAGAAGCCAGAGCCAAGAAGCGCTCACCTTCCGATTGGTTAGCGACTTTAGCCATGCTTTGCTGGAGGGGAATCCGGGCTTGGGGTCTCAGGCGGCAACTAAGGAAGCATCGAACACCTGATGACCAAAAATCTCATGCCTATGGGCAGGGAACACCTGTAATGCTTTACTTTGGCCAGGGCGAGAGCGCAGGGACCAGAGAGGGGAGGAACATTTAGGGTGATGGGTATCTTGTGGCGCTAGAATCGCCAAAGATTTCCTCTCTCCTGTCTTACCCCAATCCAGGAGAACACTAGCTAGTGGCAGTCTTTTCCTCTCCCCAGTGAATCCCCCCACAGTTACAAACTGATTAGGTATAAGCTGTTCAGGCCCAACCAACTCTCCTTTTACCAGGGTAAGAGACACCAGTGTCCCTTAACCTCTGGGTCTGCATCCCATTTATGCTAACCAGGTGTATGTGCTTCCTCATGTTCACAGGCATACTCTCAGGGATACACAGTGCACTCACCTCCTTTCGAGGGACACTTTGTTCACTCTGTGTCTTTTTAGGACACTGTCTAGTAAGATGCCCTAGCTGCTAACAAAGCCAACATTCATCACTTTTTTTTATCCATGAGATCCCTTTTTGGTAAATTGGGGCTTTCCCCTTTCTGCAGAGACAGTGAGGGTTTTAGCTGCCCTGAAAGTGTGCTTTTCTCTTTTGTCCCTGCAGCACCTGCTCCCCACTTCTTTTCACAGCAGGCCTGCTCCTGGCATAGCAATCCTAGAGCTCAGCAGCTTGCTGTGCCGTTTTAGGATCCTAGTCCTCTAGACAGGTTTTCAGCTCTACTGGGCAAGCCAAAAAGAAGTGTTCCAGTAATACAACCTCCTCAATTTTCCCCACAGAGTTTGCTTCTACCCCCTCCCACCAAAATTTCCAAAACTGACGTTGCTTTGTGGTGAGTTCCTCAAAGCTCATTTCAGAGCTCTTACGGAGCTTCCAGAATTTAACTCTGTAGGCCTCGAGAGTTAGTTCTTATTTTTTCAGTAAAACAGTTTTAAGTTTTTCATAGTCTCTATGGTCCTCATTGTCAATTTGGCCTAGTGCCTAATGTGTCTCAATTTTGAGCCAGCCACAAGGGGACTGTTTGGGCAGTGACTCTGAGAAATGTAGTTTTAACCTTGGCACCTTTTTCCACCAACAGAGGGAGTCTTATTGTGAGTGACAGCCGAACCAGACAACAGAATGGTGTGGCACTAAAGGAAATGCCCTGCTTTGTGACTGGAAAGATTAAATCAGTTGTGACTGTAAAGAGAGAAGGAGCTCTGTGCTTCTGTGGGGTATAGTTCCGTGTGGGAAGCACGTGTGAGGCCCTGAGTTTCGGTCTGCAGTCTTTGTGAGTGCCAGTTTGGACTGAATCTGAGTTGTGAGGAGAAAGAAGCACTAGAAGTGTGGAAACCAGGCTCACCCTGTAGAAGACTAGAGAAATTGCTGAATCGCGCTCAGTCTGTCAGGAACTGAAGCTGCTGTGTGTGCTCTCGGGTATTTTGCAGTAATTGTGATTGGGATCGAGGAGCAGTCTGCCTGATATAGTACTTTCCTTTTACATATTAATGTGCGTAGTGCTTGTGGGGAATCGTTATTTCCAATCCTCAGTGCTGTGTGCTGAGTGTTGAAGCTGGAAGCAAACCCCAGCTTGTCTCAGACTAAATCCGTTTGCTATCAACTGCAGTGGAGTCCAGTTACAAGGACTTTGCCTCCATGACTTGTTGTTCTGGCAATCCAGAAGAACATCCACCATCTGGTTTTCAGCTTGGGTATTGTGAGTACAAATCAGGGTATTCCCCTGCAGCCTGTTTTCAATCACAAGTGTGTCATCTAATTCTTGTTGTTTCACTGCTTCATGGACTGAGCCATCCGGCTCCGGATTACAATTGGGTGTTGTGCATATATTTTCTTCTACAGGGTCCTATCCATCTGTACCTGCCGGCTAACCCCGGGCAATGGACCTGGCTAGCCCCCCCCAACCTGGGTACCCAGAGTGTGACTTTTCAGCCCCTGTATGTGTGCACAGTACTAAGATTTAATGCCACCAATTAACCTGATTCCCCCCTCCCATGTTACTGCTTCCTAAATAAATCAGATTTGTTGTTGTTATACTATATGCTGTCTGTGGTGTTGGTACTTATGGAAACAGTATTTTGTTTTGCTGTGTATGTTGTTTAACCTTATTTTACAGGGGATCCTCAGAGACATTCTGCAGAATCAGTCTCGAGGGTAAGTGGTATCTATATGAGTGAACAGTGTGTATAAGTGGGGTATTGGGACTGTAACTCCGGTGTACTGTGTGAGCCACTAGAGGGAATAAAAGGGGGTCTCAGTGTCCCAGAGGGCTGTGACCAAGCTAGTCTAACCACTACAAATCCTGACCTCTGGGTGCAAGCACCCGCCATAGGACCGAGGCCCCTCAACCTGTAAGTAGTCAAACAGGCAGGTGTAGTAACCCTTGAGATAGTGCCACCTAGGGGTTACATCTTGGAGACACCACTGGGATTAGCATCCTCTAGTTACCACATTTACAAATTACTGTTAAAAATAAATGGATACCCCAACAGAGGTGGCTGTACACCAGTTGGTGGGGTGGTGTATTGGGCAGGAGATCAACCCCCTAAATGCTATACTTATCTTGGATATCCCACTGGGTACCAGTATGGACACTGTAGAGGGAGTACTTTCCAAGGTGGAAGGTTTACAAAACCCTGTGGTGGTGGGTCGACATGCTAATCTGCTCACCCACACTTTCATGGCCCTAGTAGAGTATAAGGACTCCATAGATAGCTCCAAAGTGCCACAGACTATTACCCCAGAGGGAGTAACTAAGGACAGTAAAGACCCGGGAGGGATTGACCCCCCCACTATCTGAAACATTTGAGAAGAAATTTGCTAAATTGTTGCTGGAGGAAGGGAAAACTGTGGAGGATTTAAAGAAACTATTATTGCAACTGGGGGGCGTTCCTCCCCTAACACCCTCTCCCCCCCGCACCCCTTATTGCCCCGCCTTCTGTGCCAGTGCTACCCATATGTTTGTACCTGACATTAGTCATGACTCTTACCGTAAGCTCAAAATATTCTCTGGCATCCGCCCCACTCCAAATGGGGAGGTCGATCTGGAAACCTGGATAGACTCTACTACTCTTGCGGTACAAGACTGGCAATGCTTTGAGGCAGAAAAAAGGGCTCACCTGGGAGAGAGCCTCCAGGGACCCATCCAACGTCCTTTTCACTCCCTGAGGGTCTCTGACTCTGATGCCAAAGCCCAAGAGTACATAATTGCCCTTGAAAATGTGTTCGGGGGCACCACTAGTGTTGAGGCCTTGAAAAGGAAGCTTAAAGATGTTAGACAACAGCCGGGGGAATTATCTGCCTATATGGATTGATTAGAGGGAATCTTGCAAACCATTTTTCAAAAGGGGGGTTGGACCCGTAGTGAAGTGGACCGGGTAAGACTGGATCATATACTCTGCTCTGCCCGGCACTCTAGCTGGGTGTTGCTCAAATTGCAACTGCATCAAAGGAAATCTGGTTCCTTGCCTTTCCATGTGTTGATGAAGGAGGTACGGGAAGTTGAGGAGGAGGAAGGTTTTTCAGAGCCCTGTGCAGTTGTAGCTGCTACCTCCCCTGCCCCAGGTGCAGGGTCAGACGCTGATGGTCTGGAATCACCGAAATCATATGACAGAACCCGAGACCCAAATGTCAGCCAAGGGGGGCCCAGTCAGAGAGGGATGGCAACCGATGTTCTGCCATGGGATGAACTGCTGAGGGAGATTAGGAAAGCAACAGACAGTCTCATCATGAAGGCCGCTCCTATGAGTATGGACTCTGACACTTGCCCGACAGCTTCTGCTATGGGGTGGGGGTGCCCACCCGGCACCTCCTGCTGACAACAGGTCAAAACTTGATATCTTGGCTATGGAGGTGAGGGAACTGAAGTGATATCTCCAAATGTCCAACCCACCACCGGCTGAGGTGACACCAAGGTTTTCTATTGATAGTACCAATGCCACAGCCCCCAATATGATGCCTCGGTCCCCCCAAACTTCAGCAGACATATTTTGCCATAATTGTGGGAAGGATAGGCACATGAAGAGGGAATGCCGGTCTCGGAAAGACTTAGAGAGAGTGGTGAGCTGGCTACAAGGAGAGCTTTGGACCACAAAACAGTGGTTAAGAGGAGCACAAAATGACCACGGTGAAGGTCCCAGAAATGTTAACTCATGTCTCTTTATGGCTAGATCATCTGCCCAGGCCCTTGCTACCGCCTCTCCAGACTGGTCCAGAAGAGTGGGTCCCTCCATGGAGACCCCTGTGAAGGTGAATGGAGTGTCTACAAAAGTTGTATTGGACAGTGGCTCCCAAGTGACAATTATGTTTCAGGACTGGTATCAGACACACCTGTCTGATGTACCCTTACAACTGTTGGAAGGACTGCATGTCTGGGGGTTAAGTGAGAAGACCTACCCCTATTCTTGGTATATCCTAATTTGGTTGTCTTTTCCCACCTCTGTGGCTGGAGTGGCCGAGCAAGTAGAGACCCTGACATTAGTGTGTCCCCCTACTGGACTGTAAGATGAGATTCCGCTACTAATTGGGACGAATGCGCATATGTTTGGATGGTTGGTGTAGTTGTGTTATGAGAAACAAGGGTCAAGGACTGGTAGAGCTTTGAGAATCCCAGCCTTGATCAAGAAGGCCTATGAGGGACAGAGAGATGCTGAAAAAGTGGACCCAGAGGAACCGGTTGGAACTGTCTGGAAGAAGGATCCACAGTCTCTGATTCTGGTGCCAAATGCCCAGTGTACCTTACAGGGGGAAGTCCGTATCAGAAAGGATGTCAAGAATAAAATCCTCATGCTGGATGCACCAGGTGATGGGAAATTGCTGGAAGGACTGCAGGTCAAGCCAAGTATTTTGCATGCCAGAGCCCATGCTTATGCCATAAGGGTAATGGTTCAAGTTCATAATGTGTCTGATAGACAGATTCAAGTAAATAGAGGTTGCACCCAGGCTAATGTGCATTGTGCAGATACTGCAGTGCTGCCCAGTAACAAGTGTTCGGGGAGAATGATAGAGTGATGCCCGACTTGATTGATTTTGGGGACTTCCGGTTGCCAGCCGAATGGAAGATGAAAATTAGTAGAAAACTTGCCCAGAGAGACCAGGTGTTTTCTTTAAAGGAATGGGACATAAGATGTGTGCAAGGAGCTGAGCACCATATCCAACTGCATGATGAAAGGCCATTTCATGAGAGGTCTCAATGCCTGGCCCCTGCTGACATAGATGATGTGAGACGGCATCTGCAAGAGATGCTTGCTGTTGGTGTAATACAAGGATCCAGAAGCCCATATGCTTCACCTATTGTGGTAGTGAGAAAAAAGAATGGGACAGTAAGAATGTGTGTGGATTATCGCACCTTGAACCGGCGGACTATTCCTGATCAGTATACAGTGCCCCACATTCAGGATGCTTCAGACTGCCTGAACGGTAGCAAGTGATTCTCCATGCTGGATCTTCGCAGTGGGTACTACCAGATCCCGATGGCCCCGGAAGACATTGAGAAAACAGCCTTTATCTGCCCACTTTGTTTCTATGAATTCATGAGGATGCCTCAAGGGATTTCAGGTGCTCCAGCCACTTTTCAATGACTGATGGAGTGTGCAGTGGGGGACATGAACTTATTAGAGTGCCTGGTGTACCTAGAGGATGTTATTGTGTTTGGCAGCTCACTGGAGGAACATGAGAGCAGATTATTCAAGGTGCTGGACCGACTGGAAGACTTTGGCCTTAAACTGTCCATCGATAAATGTCAATTCTTCCAAACATCTGTAAAGTATGTGGGACACATAGTCTCCACTGAGGGAATAGAGACCGATCCAAGTAAAGGTGAGGCCTTGACCACCTGGCAACAGCCCCACAATCTAAAAGAACTGCAAAGATTCCTGGGATTCAGTGGCTACTATCGCCGTTTCATCAAGGACTATTCAACAGTGATCCGTCCTTTACTTAATTTTACTCAAGGTTACCCTCCTACCCACAAAAAATACAAGAGGTTGGTTTCTTCTGAGCCTGAGAGAGTGTATTTCCATCCCAATGAAGTATTTGGAGCCAGATGGACACTTGACTGTGAAGCTGCTTTTCATGAGATTATATATCAACCTACCCACGCTCCAGTCCTTGCCTATGCAGATCCAGCGAAGCCCAATGTCTTGCACACTGATGCTAGCCTGCAAGGCTTGGGGGCTGTATTGTACCAAGAGCACAAGAATGGCCTGAGACCAGTAGCCTTTGCCAGTAGAAGCCTGACCCCATCCGAAAAGAACTATCCTGTACATAAGTTAGAGTTCCTAGCTTTGAAGTGGGCTATTGTTGACCAGTTCCACGAGTACTTCTATGGGGCTAAGATACTAGTAAAAACTGACAACAGTCCTTTGACCTATGTGCAGACTTCAGCTAAGTTGGATGCCACTGGCCATAGGTGACTTTCTGCATTATCTACATATGATTGTGCTGTTGAATACAGAGCAGGTCTGAACCACATAGATGCTGATGCTCTCTCCTGGAGGTCTGATCCCTGGAATGACTGGGTCAGACTGTAAGAACCTGATATTCGAGCACTCTGCCAGAAGTTTGACAGGGAGGAACAAATGTCCACGGACACAGTGGACTGTATGGTGGATTGTTTGGGACCCTCTGAGAATTGCATACCTGCTGCTTATTGCCACTTTTCTGCAATAGACATTGGTGCATTGCCTCAGCTGGACAATGACAGTATTCAGCGGGCTCAATCCCGAGATCCCATGATCAAATCAGCTTTAGAAGCCCTCTACACAGGGAAAGATGTGTCCAAATTACGCTCCACTGATCTGAGAACTGCATTGTTATACAAGGAAGGTCCTAAGTTGAAACTGATCGATAGACTGTTATATAGAGAAACAGTAGACAGAGGGGGACAAATAGATAAACAACAACTAGTGTTGCCCACTGCCTTTCGAGACTCAGTACTGAGGTCCTTACACAATCACATGGGGCACCTTGGTATAGACAGAACACTTGACTTGATGAGATCCAGATTCTATTGGCCTAAGATGGGGGCTGATGTTGAGCAACACATTCAAACTTGTAGTCGCTGTTTACAGAGAAAAGCCCTGCCCCAGAGGGCTGCCCCCCTTGTTAACATTACCACCAGTGCCCTCATGGAGCTGGTCTGTATTGATTTCTTGAGTTTGGAGTCAGATCAAAGAAATATTAGTAATGTGCTGGTGGTCACTGACCATTTTACGAGACATGCCCAAGCTTTCTACACCAAGGACCAGAAGGCATCTACTGTGGCAAAAGTGCTTGTAGAAAACTTTTTTGTTCACTATGGGGCTCCAAAAAGAATCGATTCTGATCAAGGGAGAGACTTTGAGAGTCATCTGATCAAAGAGATGCTTTCTCTGTGGGGAGTGCGAAAGACCAGAACCACCCCTTACCACTCCCAGGGGGACACGCAGCCTGAACGTTTCAACCACACTTTGCTAGATATGCTAGGCACCCTCCATTCAAAGGACAAGCCTAGATGGAGCCAACAAATTAGCATTCTGGTACATGCCTACAACTGCACCAAAAGTGATGCCACTGGGTTCTCCCCCTACCGCCTGATGTTTGGAAGAGAAGCTCAACTGCCGGTAGATGTATGTTTTGGAGTTTCTCCTGATGGGATTCAAGCTGACTATTTACAGTATGTGCAAAAGTTAAAGGCCCAGCTAATTCATGCATACCAACTGGCTCAAACCATGGCTGCCAAAAGAAATCTGGCCAACAAAGAAAGGTATGATAAAAAGGTGAAAGCACAGGAATTCCAGGAGGGAGACTGGGTATTGCTAAGAAATCTGGGACTGCATGGCAAACATAAGATTGCTGACAGATGGCATCAGCTCCCTCACATTGTAGTGGGCAAACTAGATGATCTACCTGTGTACAAAGTAAGGCCTGAGAATAATTCAAAAGATGTGAAAACAATGCATAGAAATCATTTACTGCCCATTGGACAAATCTTGATTGAGTCTGAGCCTCCAGAAAATGCCCCCTCTGGACCAGTGACTAGAGCTGCTGCTAAGCAAAAATCAAGAAAGCCTGCACCTACAGAAGCTGAGTTAAAGTGTTCCCCTCCATAAGTCCCAGTTGAACATGACTGTCAGTCCATGTCAGAAGAAAGTGAGTGTGGCTTTGAATACTACCCTTCTTACGAACTGAGTCAATTGTTTCGGGGCAATCCCCTAGTCAATCCTGGAGATGAAACTGGGCCTTCTGGACTGTCTAAGCCCCCAGCTTTGTCCCTGGAGCCAATGCTCCCAGAAAGTGAAGTGCAAAGCATGAAGTCAGATGATATGGAATCATTGTGTATGGCTGAACTGTTTGAGTTTTCAGAGGAGGAAAATGATGGACTGGGACAAACTAGTGATATACCAGAACAAGAAGAATATGCTGAGTGCCCTGATAATTCACTGTCAGTGTCAGAAAACTCCCCATGTGAGCCAAGTGTTGTGGACTCAGAGATTGTAACTCCTGGACTGAAAGTGCCCCAAGTTCTAGCCTCTTTACCCCAATGGAGACTCCCCTGACAAGTGAGGACAATGCTGAAAATGAGGCTCAGGGTGCAGAGACTGCAACAGTTCCCCCTAGAAAGACTGGTCAAGCTATAAAGCCTGTGGTGCACCTCAGTTATGATTCCTCTGGGAGGCCTGTGGACTTGCCTTTCAATGTTGTCCATAAAGGAGTGTATGTGACCCCGAGCTCCTTGCCCAAACTGAACATCAGTACTAACTCTAAGTTACTTGTGTTGCCCTCTAGGTATGGTGCCCCTGCCCCACCCAGCCCCAAGGTAGCTGATAGTGAAGGGCCCCCTCTCTTCAGGTTTCATGAACAGGAGATAATAACCTAAGTTATGGTACAATGTGTGTATAATACTGTGTAAAAAGTGATGTACTGAAAAGATTCAGAAATGTGTTTCGGGTAAGGTGATAAGTTGACTGATGATTACATGTATAAGCCTAATGTGATACTGATGTAAATGTATATGGTTGTATTGAAACTTATGGGGGTACTTACTTGATGCGGATGCCAAGTTTTCCAGACCAGGAAGGGTGTAACCCCCCTGCAAATGGGGGTTCCTAAAAGTCTTCCAGGAGCTTGCCTGAATGCTCCAAGTCTGGACAGTGTTCGGCGTCTGAGCTGTTTAAATGTGGTTCCAAGTGAGTGCTATTTGAGCCGCCACGTACTGTCTCTTTAAGAGTTGTCTGCTTGGAGACTTAATTAGTTTGTATGGGGTGACTGTGTATTTAATGATCGAATCCTGCCCGGGCTGCTGTCAATTCTCCCCGTTTCTGCTGTTACTACATGTGCAGAAGGAGCCTTGTTGAAAGATATAACTGTTTGCCAGAAATCATTTAGAGAGACTGAGAAAATGTAGTTTGTCTAACCTGTCTTCATTTCAGCACAAACTGTTTCAGTGTAACTCTTTCAATTTGGTCCTGAATAGCTGACTTGGACCAATCAGGATGATAGGGAGACCCTAAAATGGAGCCTGTGTACAAATCGGAACTTGGACTCTCAATTTTGAGCCAGCCACAAGGGGATTGTATGGGCAGTGACTCTGGGAAATGTAGTTTCAACCTTGGCACCTTTTTCCACCAACAGAGGGAGTCTTATTGTGAGTGACAGCCGAACCAGCCAACAGAATGGTGTGGAGCTAAAGGAAATGCCCTGCTTTGTGACTGGAAAGGTTAGATCAGTTGTGACTGTGAAGAGAGAAGGAGCTCTGTGCTTCTGCGGTGTATAGTTTCGCGAGGGAAGCGCATGCGAGGCCCTGAGTTTTGGTCTTCAGCCTTTGTGAGTGCCAGTTTGGACTGAATCTGAGTTGTGAGGAGAAAGAAGCACTAGAAGTGTGGAAACCAGGCTCACCCTGTAGAAGACTAGAGAAATTACTGAATCACACTCGGTCTGTCAGGAACTGAAGCTGCTGTATGTGCTCCCAGGTATTTTGCAGTAATTGCGATCGGGATCGAGGAGCAGTCTGCCTGGTATAGTACTTTCCTTTTACATATGAATGTGCGTAGTGCTTGTGGGGAATCACTATTTCCAATCCCCAGTGCTGTGTGCTGTGTGTTGAAACTGGAAGCAAACCCTAGCTTGTCTCGGACTAAATCCGTTTGCTATCAACTGCAGTGGGGTCCAGTCACAAGGACCTTGTCTCCATGCCTTGTTGTTCTGGCAATCCAGAAGAACATCCACCATCTGGTTTTCAGCTTGGGTATTGTAAGTACAAGTCAGGGTATTCCCCTGCAGCCTGTTTTCAATCAAAAGTGTGTCATCTAATTCTTGTTGTTTCACTGCTTCATGGATTGAGCCATCTGGCTCCGGATTACAATTGGGTGTTGTGCATATATTTTCTTCTACAGGGTCCTATCCATCTGTACCTGCCGGCCAACCCCGGGCAATGGACCTGGCTAGCCCCCCCCCAACCTGGGTACCCAGAGTGTGACTTTTCAGCCCCTGTATGTGTGCACAGTACTGAGATTTAATGCCACCAATTAACCTGATTTCCCCCTCCCATGTTACTGCCCCCTAAATAAATCAGATTTGTTGTTGTTATACTATATACTGTCTGTGGTGTTGGTACTTATGGAAACAGTATTTCGTTTTGCTGTGTATGTTGTTTAACCTTATTTTACAGGGGGGTCCTCAGAGACATGCTGCAGAATCAGTCTTGAGGGTAAGTGGTATCTATATGAGTGAACAGTGTGTATACATGGGGTATTGGGGCTGTAACTCCGGTGTACTGTGTGAGCCACTAGAGGGAATACAAGGGGGTCTCAGTGTCCCAGAGGGCTGTGACCAAGCTAGTCTAACCACTACAAACCCTGACCTCTGGGTGGAGGCACCCGCCATAGGACCTAGGCCCCTCATCCTGTCCATAGTCAAACAGGCAGGTGTAGTAGTCCTTGGGATAGTGCCACCTAGGGGTTACACATGGGTGGTAAAAAAAACAGTAGCAGCACTTCTCAGGCAATCCAGAGAACAGTGAGAATAGTACAGAAAATTCAGGACACTGCTGAAGAAACCAGTTGTGGTACTCCAAGGATGAGCAGCATACGGGCCATCATAGTGCAGCAGCCAGTATTACAGGGAGATTTATTCCCAAACAAACCAGTACAGCACTGCTGACTGCATCAAGTAGCTACAAATTCAGGGAGATTATCCAAAATAGGCTAGTAGTAAAGCACTTGTAGGTGAGTTGTGTACCTCCAAACACAGGGGAGATTTATTCCTGGCAAATAGGTCAGTACAGCACTGCTGGTTGCATGACTTGTGTCAAGTTTGAAAACACAGGGAAATTTACCATAGGTAAGTAAAGCACTAGCAGGAGTCAAATATTAGAGAAAGAGGAAATTGTTTAACCAGAATGACACACTAAGTCGGAGCTTTCCAGGTGCAACCTGGGAGCACAAGGAAGTTGAGTGACTTATTCTGGGTCACTCAGTATGCTAGAGGGAACTGATGGGATTCAAACTGATCTCTCCAGCTTTGCAGTGCAGCTTGGTCTTGTATACAACTGCTGCTGTTGTTAGCCTTTAAGACATCAGATTTAATCAGCAGTGAACACAGCATTAGCACTCAGAACTCTCTCTCAGGGATGACTTTCTGCTGAGCTTGCTCTTTCACTCCCTGCAGTGAGTGCACTCCAAAATAATTTTTTTTTGTATTATTCAAGTATGATCTGCAACCCACATAGTAAGCAGAACTGGTACACCTCCTCGGGGTTACCTACCCCAAACACTAAGAAACACAAAGGAAAGGGCAGTGCTGCTGTCACATAGCCATGCTGGACAGAGCAAGTTTGAAATTTCTAAATGCTTCATTTTCGCAGTCAGTCCATTGACCACCAACTAGTGACAGACTAGACAGACTGCCAATCTTTCAGTGGCAGTAGGCTGTTACTATTACTAGTTGATGCGGAATAGACTGTGAAAATAAAGCATTTGAAAACTTCAAACTTGCCTGTGTCCAGTGTGGCTATGTGACTGCAGAATTGCCCTTTACTTGTTTTTTATACCAAAACTTTGTTTAATTTGCAGTTAGTGCCCCATTTGCTGAGCCTACCTTTCTCTTTCACTCCATGCAGTGAGTGCACTCCGAAGTTTTTTTATTCCCAGACTTTAAATTTGCACAATTAGTGCCTCTACACTACTCCAGACCAGCAGAGAGTAATGCAAATGTGCCCCCCCAACCCTGCCCTTCTGTACATTTTCTATCTCCTTCCCTTAATTTATGTTAAACACCAAATCCCCTTTTTGTTGGCCAGGAGTTGCCACAACAAGTTCTAATGATCAACAATTGACTTTTTAAATGAGAATGATTTACTTATGTGATGAAGCAGTGTAACTTTGTTTTGCACAGTTAGTGCCTTTACAGTAGCCCAGTTCAACCCGCAACTGCATCACCCTGCCAACCCGGCATCTCTGTACTTTTTCACCTTCTTTCCCTTCCCTTGGTGCAATGAGGTCGCCATCACTAATGTTTTTTCTTTTGCAGGAATTGCCACAACACAAGTTCAAATGATCGACATTGACCTTGAGGCTTTTATTTATTTATGTGAACAGTAACAGAGCGGAATGTTTAAGACCACTGTCCACCACTCGGTAAGTTATTCGCGTGTCTCTCTCTCACATATTTTGCTATGACTGGCTGGAGGGGCAGGGTCAGCAGGCAGCATCGCACATTGTGTGGTCTGCTGCACAAATGATAGCCTGTGTTGCTGCCTAGGAGCAACCCTTCCTCCAATCACAAGGAGTGACACTGGGATGGCGTCTCTCTGCTGGTCTGGTGACTCTCCCTCTCCTGCAGTGCTGTACCACATGACGAGCCAGCTGGAGAGCTCTAGGAGCATGTGCATACCTGGTAGGGATTGTTTTCTTTTTAACATGTTGGAGTCAAACCTAGCGAACCAAAAGTTTGCATTTGTTCGTGTTCTGCAGACACCCGCAAACATGGGAAGTTTGCTTATTTTAAGGACCAGGTCGAACCAAACTTGCAGCCCTAATGGTTTGTTTTTACCACTGCCTGCGATCAGGCTACCGGGAGGGGGGGGCATACCACTAGACTGCCAGGGATATTACTTGTGCATTTGCTGGTGATCGGGTTTACCGGAGGGAGTAGGATACCACTAGACTGCCAGGGAAATTAATTGTACATTTGCCCATGATCAGGCCAATGGGAGGGAAGGGGTACCACTAGACTACCAGGGCACATATGGATGCTTGTGGATGGTGTTCCGGGTGGGCGGGTGGCCACCCTTCTCTGGCAGCTCTTGTGTTGCACCCTGCAATACACCAGCCTGCCTGTGGGTGGCCAGGCATTGTTCCTCCTTTTCACAGGCTCAACTTTGAGCCCCCTATGCAGCACAATGCAGGGTTGTGCCAGCATATGTGCCGCACATCCCAGGCTGAATATCGGGATGTGCGCTTATGCATTGGCACGCCCCCTGCATTTGCGCTGCATACATTACCATTGTGCCCCAGCGTATCGGAATTTGCACTGTGCCTGGCAGCCTTTTGAATATCCCACCAGGGCACAGTGCGGGGTTGCACTGACGCAACCCCTTTGAATACCTGGGCCAATATATGCAATCAGTGCAAACATTTATTGTATTTATACATGTGCTGCATTGTTATAGTATATAGACACTAGCCCTTTAATTTATATGTAACCCCCTTCTTCCCAGGGGTTACTAGAATCCCAATTAGAATCAGTGGCAGGCAGAAAAGGCAGCTTGCGAAATGCCAGGTAAATGAGTTTTACACTGTCACACTCTGTTTTCAGTCTTAGCTGAGCTGGAGTGATGATGTAATCATAGAACTCTCGCAGCAACATAAGCCACAATGTTCAGCTGGCTTTAGAGTGAACTGGAATGTTGAGTTAGTTCTGTAGGAGTTTGAGTAGGAGGAAGCTGCAGCTGCTGGGCAGCTCCTCAGCTTAGCTCTGATAAAGACCTACCCCTTTTGTTTTTGTAGTAGTTTGTTCACACCCTAGAAGAAGAACAAAGAAGACAATTTTTCTAAAGTGGTGGAGACCTGTGCCAGTAAGGTTTCCTTTGCCCCATCCCAGGAGGTATGGGGGTGAACTCCAGGATTCAGGGGCAATCTCCTTGATCCACTTGTTTGGTGAAGCTGCCTTGGGCATCTCCATTTGTTGTGAGTACAATTTCTCTGTGTAAGCCCAGGTGCATCTGCAATACCTAGGGGTGAATTTCTCTGACAAAGAGACCCTGTCACCTAGACTTTCTGTTTAAAAATGTCTGTCTATGTTGGAGTCCAGTATGTGATCGTCCAAGTACAGAACTTTTAATTTTCTGACACCTTAGAGGTGTGTGTGTGTGTGTAGGATGTTAAATGTGATATGTATTTCAAGACAGCATCTACAGTGGTTCTACAGTTGTGTGGTGTTTTTAACCAGATGAATGGCCGAGTATAAGCTTGGAAACAAAAGGTGGGAGACCCCCCACCTGGAGTATCCAGTTTACCTCTATGGGTTCTGAAGGGCACCTATCACTTTTTCTTCAGTGCAATTGGCCAATGCCTGAGAAAAGTGTTTACCCCTGTATGGGAGTTGCTTTCTCTCAGTTTACCCCAGTATAGTGGGTTCTGAAAGTCATGATCCTGGGTGTGCTCCTTTGTGGTCGTGTATACCACCTTCATTCTTCATGAAATATGGAAAAGTGTCCTAGTACTGGCTGTGTGTGCCTAGTCGATGGAAAATGTACATCAGGCCATTGGTGCCAATCTCCATTTCAGAACCAGAGTGTTCGCTGTTTTGTGTTACTTCAGCCTATGCTAAATGAGAATTCAGGAATTTCTGTACCCTGGAGAATCTGCAATACCAGTATGTGTAGCCCCATGGGGGTCCATCTTTGCTTTGTGATTATTCCTACTTTTTTATGTGAATAAAAGCCACACTCTAGAATCCCAACGTGGTCTGGACAGTATTGTTATTGCTTCCTTGTGTCTGTCTTTACTTGGGTGCCCCTGTCCAGAAGTGCAAACCTAGCATAATTGTGACCAAACATTTTTTCCCAGGGACCTGGGTTGCTAGCCATGTAATTGGTCCCACCAGGTGTGTGCCAGATAGTTGCCACACTTGGTTGACTGTTTTTGTATAACAGTCTGGTCCACCAAGTCTAATGGTGGCCATTTCTCTCTCCTTTTATGTCTAGTACAGGTATGTAAACCCCCACCCCTCTCTGTTGCCCCTAGACATTTGTGGTAAGAGGAGAAGCCTTGCTAGTTAAACAAGGGGGGGGCAGTGGGGGGTTACATATATCTCAGGGCTCTATACATAATGGGGCTCCTTTAGAGACCTGCAGTGTCTCTTTATTCTTTAATTTGTTTAATTTCTTTATTTTGTTTATTTTATCTTGCAGCCCTCTCCTTATTCTGAGGGCTATTTCAACTGTATAGCATTTCCACATACATAGGGATGTTCCTGTCCCTTTAAATCATTTGTTTTCTATGTTGTAGCACAGCAGCAGACTAATAGACAATCATTCTCTAGCTGCTCTGCTTTGGAGCTCTGCAAAAACTTGGTAAGCCCCTTTTTAATTATTTTTATCCTGGGCTGCAGTTTTTAAGTCTAGGGACAGCATAGTCCCTTTTATTTTCCAAGCACTCACTTTTCAGAGTGCACTGCATACTTGGGGAAGTGGGGAGGCAGCAAAGTAAAACATAAAATAGAAACATAATGCCGCTCCATTGCACTCATATTCCACCTATTCAAGTGGACTTCTCTTTTTATTTAACTAGTATTTCAAACATTTCTTTATTCAGGTATTCTCTGGCACCTTAAAGTCAGTGCTCCTGCATCATATGTACTTAAAAATGGCATAAGCATTTTAACTTATTAACTTAATTAAGCACTGCAACACTTTAAACTTATTATATGACACAAAATGTATTCTATGCGCTTTATTCATTCTATGCACTTTATTCATCCAGTACCTTATATACTTAAAGGCACTTTATATCTTTTGGCATTTAATGCCATTAATAATAATAACGTTTATTTATAGGGCGCCTTATCTATAACCAAGGCGCCTCACAATTTAAAAACAGAACAAGCATCAATAAAATTAGCATTAAAATAGCAGTACACCAAAAGAAAAAAAGTAAAAATCAATTGCTGAATGCCTGATGCCACAAAAAAGTTTTTAAAGATTGCTTGAATCCCTCCACAGCTGTGCACTTCCATAGCTGGCAGGGTAGAGAATTCCAAAGGGTGGGGGCTGCATACATAAAAGCTCTCACCCCAGATAATTTTAAACACACCCTTGGAATCTCTAGCAACCCCTCGTTGGCTGAGTGGCGTGATCGTCAGGGCAATAAGGGACCAGGAGTTCTTTTAGGTAACCCGGGCCCAGTCCATGTAGAGCATTGAAAGTCAGCAAGCAGACTTTAACAGTGATCCGCCACTGTACAGGCAGCCAGTGCAGTTCGTGCATCACCGGCGAAATATGACAGGATCGAGCAGATCCCATCAAAAGCCAGGCAGCTGCATTCTGCACCAGCTGCAGGTGGTGGATTTCTACCCCAGGAATCCCTAGGTAAAGGAAGTTGCAATAATCTAAGCGTGAGGACACAAAGGCATGAACCAAAGTAGGAAGGTCGCCAGACGGAACCAGATGCCTAATCCTGGCGATATTCCTGAGATGATAAAAGGAAGATTTGATGACAGCCGACACCTGCAAATGCAGGGTAAGCCCTTCATCAAAAATTACCCCTAGGTTACGCACCCATTCAGAGGTCGGGAGTGAAATGTCACTGAGAAAAATTCCCAAAGGCCAACCAACTCCCAACCCCCCTATCCGGTGACCCGGGTCCACAGCCAGCACCTCATTTTTTTCTGAGTTCAACTTCAGCCAGCTGGAATCCATCCACTCCTGGATTTCTTTCAGACAGTTATTAAAGACCGAGACAGCTCAATCCTGGTCAGGTGCAAAAGAAAGGTAGAGCTGGGTATCATCAGCTTAGCAGTGAAACCTCAGCTCATACCTTCTTACAATGTCTCTGAGGGGTAGCATGTACACCACAAACAACATGGGTGAAAGCACTGAACCCTGAGGCACCCCACATGACAGAGAAGTAGGGCCTGAAGAAAAGACCCCAGACACTACTCTCTGTGTTCTACCCATGAGGAACGATGTAAACCACCTGAGGACTGTTTCCAGCAGTCCACAGATGTGCCTCAGGTGACCAAGCAATACCACATGGTCCACGCTGTCAAATGCTGATGAGAGATCCAGAAGAACCAAGATGGAGTGGCTCTTTCGATCTCTAGGCATCAGGAGATCATTGAGCACCTGAATCAACACTATCTCAGTACTATGTCTCTTTCAAAAACCGGACTGGAGCAGTTCATAGATGTCATGGATGGTCGAATGGTCCTCCAGTTATGCTGCCACTACTTTCTCAATCACCTTCCCTAAAAAGGGAAGGTTCGAGATAGGTCTGTAGTTTGCATGGCAGTCTGGGTCCAAGGTAGCTTTCTTCAAGAGAGGTGTCACCACCGCCTCTTTCAGGGAACTAGGAAGCTCTCCAAATTTCAAGGAGCACTAGACTATCTGTGCAAGGACTGGACCAACAACATCAATACAACCCAAAATTAGGGAAGTTGGTCCAGGGTCCAAACTACAGCATGTAGGGCGCACACCCTGGATAATCCGCATGACATCCATGAACTCCGGTCGGCTGAAGATACTCCAAGAAGATCGAGGTGCAGTGACCTTGAACTGATCAAAAGCAATGCCCATAGAGTGTGCCGGCTGGAGTACCGCTCCGATGTCAGCCACCTTATTAGCAAAGAATCGAGCATGTCATCGCACTCTAATAGCGACAAAGCTTTCCGGACCTGTAGACAGGCTGGGTTGCACAGTCTGTCCACAGTTCGGAAAAGCTGAGCTGGTCATTTCTGAGTGGCCACAATCTCCCCGGACAGGAACTCTGCCTTCTTGCAGGTGATCGCAGATTGATAGGCTTGATAATGGTCCATCAATCTATGGTGGTCGGTATCAAGAGCGGACTTCTGCCAGCAACACTCTAACCTTCATCCTAGTCTCCACATCGCCCTTAGAGTCCCATCAAACCAAGGAGATCGAGGGCAAAGGGAGAGAGGGTGAACATGGATGGGAGTGATGGAATCCAGAGCCACAGAGACAGCCGAATTATAGGCGGTCACGGGGGTCTCTGGGTCACTGCTTGCAGACAAGAGGGATGAGAGGTCAAGCACCATGGCTAGGCTATGAGAACTCATATCTCTGAAGGGCGGTACTTAACCATCTCCACAGGGGTAGGCCTATAAAGGGGGTGCTAAAACTAAACCCCACGGTGTTGTGATCAAACCACCCACCTGGATCCACCCCCAAGTCAGATGTTTCGATCCCTAGAAGGAACACTAAGTCAAGGGAGTGTCCGTGTTTATGAGTAGCAGTGGTAACCACCTGTGTGAGGCTCAGAGATGTCATCAACTGGAGGAAGTGCTGACCAATTTGGGAGAGTTCATCGTAGACCCAGGCATTAAAATCACCCAGAACCATCAGTCTGGGTGACTCAAATGCCATGTCAATGACAAAGTCTGCCACTTTCTGAAGGAATCGCTTCTCATCACCGGGTGGATGATAAATGAGGGCAATCCGATAACCTACACCTGCTACAATGGCACACTCAAATGACTCAGCCTCCTCAACTAGTGCACTCGTGAGGTTAAGTTCGGTCTTGAAACAGACTGCAACCCCCCTTCCCCCACAGTCCAATCTCCGGCGGTGTATCACTGAGTACACAGCTGGAGTTAGAGCCTCCAAAATGGGGCCAGAGTTTTCATCCAGCCAGGTCTCAGTGATGCATGGCAGGCCCATCATCTTGACAAGATCTGCAATAATTGCTGCCCTGTTCTTGATGGACCTGGCATTGCACAACACCGCCTAAGTTGGATGAACCTCCCGAGCCACCCGAATCACCTCCCCACCACAACTGGTAATGCCCTCAGGTATGGAAACCAGACATGGAGAACCACATTCTGAGTTCCATTTCTCCCCAGGGTGTCTCCTGGATCTTACCACCCTGATACGATGACTCCCCATTCACCGTCCACTGTTTGTAACCCCCCACCCCCCCTCCATCTCTTACGCACAGTACCCAGCACTCTACAGTGCTGGTGAGTTGCAAACTCAAGGTGAGGAGTGAAGAAAGGGTGGAGGGCATGGAGAGCAGAGGGTGAATAGTGCACAACTTTGGGGGCATGCACCTTATTTCATTCCTGCCAGCTGGCCTTAGCCTGGTGCATTATTTTGGGGAGTTCTTGGTGAGGGATGGAAATATGGAATTAATTTAGAAATAAAAGTAGTAGCGGAAGAGTGGTAACTGGGGCTTAATGCAAAAAAGTGCAAGAACATGCACACAGGGGAGAGAAACCCAGAAGCCGCCTATAGGTTGGGAGGGGAGTTGCTGGCAATCACAAGGAAAGAAAGATACTTGGGCATCGTCATCACAGATGACTTGAAATCATCCAAGCAGACCACTAAAGCAGTAGGTAAGGCTAGAGGGATGTTGGGGTGTATTAGTAGGGGTATCGCAAGTCATAAGAGGGAGGTAATAATTCCTCTTTACAAGACACTGGTTAGGCCCAATCTGGAGTACTGCATGCAGTACTGGAGGCCACACCTGCACATGGACATTAACAAAATGGAGGCAGTTCAGAGAAGGGCAACCAAAATGGTGCAGGGACTGCATCAGAAAACATATAAAGACAGATTAATGGAGCTCAATATGTATACCCTAGAGCAAAGGAGGGAGAGAGGTGATATGATCAAAACATTCAAACACCTTAAGGGCATTAACAAGGTGAAAGAGTCAAACATGTTTCAATATAAGAAAAATAGCAGGACAAGAGGACACAGTATGAGATTAGAGGGAGGCTGATTAAGGGGGAATGTGAGGAAGTTCATTTTCACAGAAAGAGTGGTGGATGCATGGAATGGCCTACCTCAGGAAGAGGTGGATATGAATACAGTGCAGGGCTTCAAACAGGCATGGGATAGGCATAAGGGAGCAATACAGATGCGTATGAATAGATAGGCCATTGACAGAGTACATGCCTATGGCACATTCATAAGGTAGAAAAAATGGGCAGACTGGATGGGCCTTGAGGTCCTTATCTGCAATCAACTTCTATGTTTCTATGTTTCTAATAGGGAAAAAGTTTCATGAGAGATAGAAAAGACTGATGTAGGTGGCCAACCTATGCCATGAGCAGAAAAAGGTAAAGTATAGTATAAGAAGATACAGTTGCACAATAGATTTCAGTAGGAAAAAGAAGATAGGAAAGGCATCCCACCACCGGGGTTATTGGACTGGCAAAATGCAGTTCTGCCACACCTGGGCTACAATGAATCCCCTTGTGATCTAAGTCAGGGATGCCCCCCTCTGTCATTTTAGTATGCTTGCTGTTTCACAACTGAATGTATGCCAGAGGATCCCAAGGATCCCTCTCTCCCGGTGAAGGAGTGCAAATACAGTCTTGGGTCTGTGTTCCTGGACAAAATCCTCTTAGCCACTGCACAACAACCCAGGAAAGCCATAGGCATGTATAGGCCTTTGAGGAATGCACTATACACCCTATATGTGTCTTTTCCACAGAAAATGTAGAGTCTGGTTCAAACCCCCACAGACCCCTCCTGGAGACCTTTCATATTCCCCCCTCCTTTCATCCACAGAGTCCTTTCTTTGATTTTAGTTTGTTAGTGTCTAGCCCTTAAGCAGTACTCAGGTGTGGTATTGTTTTGAACAAGCTTTTCCAAACAACACACACAAAAGACAGTGGCAGAATTGTCTTAAAGAAAGCCAAATGCTTTACTAATTAATTTCTAAATACAGTAAATAACTTAAAGACAGATAATTTTAGACATTGGTTACAGGATATGGAAAATAAAATGGAAATATACAATAAAAACCTACACTTTAAAATTCTGAGTACAAGGTTCTACCTCACCAAGTCCTTGGTTTCTGAATTTGAAGTGCAAAGTGTCCAGAGATATGGTAGTTGAAATCTTGGTTCTTGTGGTCCAGGAGAATTTCTTGAGAAAGTCAATTTTTATACTCTCTCAGCGGGACAGATCCTGGCAAAGCAGTTCCTTCATATGTAGCTTGAATTGACAACAGGCAAAAACACAGCCAACAGAAGCAGAAGGCAGAAGGCAAATGGCAGCAGACCGACGCAGAAGACGAAAAGGTTCTGATAAAATCCTGCACCTGTGTTTTATTGAGTTCCCAAAAGGGCAGGTCCAGTAGATGCTGGTTTGCCCTGTGGTTGGCTAGAGTTCCATCTCCATGTTTATGCAACCAATTAGGTTTTAGTGTTGTATTACCAAAAAAAAAAAAAAAAATTATTTTCTGAGCTGACAGAGTTTTTCTTAAGCCAGTTTGAACCGCCCTTGGGCTATTATTAGCATTCCCCTATCCCCTTGCAATGACTGTAATTAAGCTAAAATCAGTATAGCAATTTACTTAAATCACTGCTCCATTCAGCTTTAACTAGATTAACTTATATCAGACCTTCAGGACAAAAGATCTTCAGACATCTCAGTTCCTCTCAAGGCCTGGGCCTTTCACAAGTAAACTGGTGTGCATGGCTTTTCAGCTAGGCTTAATTAGCCATTTTGTATAATTTCAATGGTCTAATCAAACCCCAGTCCCTGGCTAAGCAGCCAACAGTTTCTGCCCAGCAACAAGGAATTACATCATTCCAGGGCCCATGTTTTCTTTGTACCCATGATCCCTTGCAAGTTAGACTGGGCCACCATGGGTATCCCTGGTGTATTACACACATAAAATAACATGACATATGATTAGAATAATATGATTAGAACAATAAGGTATGGCTTTATCCCACCACACTGTGTACATGTTATTCTTTTTCCTCTAAATCTCATTATCATGCTTGTTGTTTTCATTTCCCCCAAGGACCTGTATTTGGATTCAAGTGTGTTCAATCTGCCTATGTCTTCCCCTACCCTCATGCCACCAACATCAAACTGTATGTATGCCTTTTCCATGTATCTCTGTATGTAAACCTTCACAACAGTATTACCACCAATGCATTTTGCTGACAATAAAGACATTTTACAAAACAAGCAGCAGGAAAAGGCAGGCAGGAGTGGCATGGATTGCTACTGAAACACACACACAGACACACACACACACAGAGACACACACACACACACTCAAGTTGGGGCTGTTGTGCAACATCTCTGCTTTCTCAAGATGGAGAGAAACAAATTAGTAAACACCAAGAATGTAGAACAGAAAGCACAGAAAACATTGCATGTAGAACTACAAGCTGCCAAGAAAATCCACTTCCAGCTTCCATGTCCTAGCTTTCTGACTGGCCAAGTACATCCAAGCAACAGCAGCAGAAAGGTGGAGAGTGGGTAGGATCATGGTGCCAATAGGGGATTCTGAAGCTATGATAGGTGAAGGATGCTCAAGCCCCCCAAAGCCCTCTTAGAGCTCAGACTGATTGCAATATGTTTGCTAGTCTTTGTTGTGCAAATATAAAAAGAGGCTGACTAGAAATAAAATAAATCATTGAAGTTGCATCTTTCAAGCTAATCTTCATTTTTTGAGCTGATACCTATAATATCGCTCAAGATCATCTCAATCCCTGCACAGGTCTTAAGTGGGCCAACTTCAAAATGAAACTAATCTGACAATGTGAAAAAAATGTTTATGTTTTAACAAGGATACCGTATATTATATAACTGTAAACAAGCTGTAAGGAGAGAAAAAAAATTACTAATAGAACATAAAAACCAAACCAGGAAAACCTTTATCAAACATGACACTGAAATTATATTCAGATCATGGAAAATCATCACTGCTACCTGAAATGATTCAAAATGTTATTTTATCAGAATTGTATCAGATTTGTTTTTATTTACTAAATTGAAAATGGTTTTAGATCCCCATATGTCTGTTGGTTGTGTGGCATTTCCACACATTTATAGTAATAAATTATCCTGATAAACTTGTTTATTGTATTATCTAACCTTGAGATAAACATTTATTCAGAGCTTTCATATTGTACAGTGAAGCCTGCTAGGATGAAATGCAGTGTCACAGGTTTACTGCATGTCAAAAGGGATTAACTGCAGGCCGTCACAGTGGCGCTGAGGATTGAGGTGCTGGACGCCACACCTCGCTCCATGCCGGCGACCTGGATTCAGGAACAAGTCCGGGGCACCGGGGGTCGGCTGGGGAGGAGAAGGATGGAGAGCCCAATGGCTGCGCTCCTTCTCCAAGGGGGTTCTCTGCAGGCTCTCGCCACAATACTGCCATCTGGGGAGCCTGGTGGTAGGTGTGGTATGTCAGAGTAGCAGCAAGGGTATTGGGTGGATGTTGGCAGGGGGCGGAGTGGGAGGCACATCTCAGCATGCCTCCTAGCTCATTGGCCCCATTGCACACTGATGTCTAGGGGGAGCTCACCAGAAAAAGGAGGAAATGGAGGCTGTCACTCCTAGGTGATGACTCCGGAGCCAGACTATGTCACTGACGCTCACTAGGGGCAGACTCCAATGTGGACAGCTTGCTCTACCATTGTGTGAGGGAAAGGCTTGGGGTGACCTTCCCCCAACCCGCCTGGGAGGTATACCTGGTTACCTGAGGGATTTCTGACTGAACGGACACTCTAGGAGCGGACTCCTGGGGGCGCCACGTGACATTGTGGAAGGCTACTTGAGGGGTCTGAAAGAGTGGAGGAACGGTGCAGGTAGGAATATCGAAGATAAGGTTAAAAAAAAAAGGGATTAACTTCCATTGACGACAGTTGGGCTGTAGAAGCAATGGGAGGAGGTGGGGTGAGAAGTGGACACCAGTCCATGATTCACAGTGGAGACGGTTCTACAAGAACTCAAAGCTGAAGGTGGATAAGGCCATGGGGCCAGACGGCATCCACCTGAGGATATTAAGGAAGCTGCGAAGGGAACTAGCAGCGCCTCTGGTGGCTCTGTTCACATAGTCTCTCAAGATGGGCATAGTTCCAGAGGACTGGAGGAGGGCACATGTACTTCCACTGCACAAAAGCGGCAGTAGGGAGGAGGCGGGGAACTACAGGCCAGTCAGCCTCACCTCAGTGGTGGGAAACATCATGGAGACACTGCTGAAAGAAAGGATAGTGGCACATCTGGAATCCAGCAGTGCTCAGGATCTGCAGTAACATGGATTCACAGCAGGAAGGTCATGTCAAATGAATGTAATAGATTTTTTTGATTGGGTAACTAGGGACATAAATCAGGGAGGGGTGGTAGACGTTGCCTACTTAGATTTCAGCAAAGCCTTTGACATCATCCCACATAGAAGGCTGATTAACAAGATGGGTAGTCTGGGCATGGGAGACAAGATAGTGAACTGGGCAAGGAACTGGTTAACAGACAGGAGACATAGGGTGGTGGTAAATGGGGTACAATCTGGGGAGAGGGGGGGTTATCAGTGGGGTACCACAGGGATCAGTACTAGGACCAGTCCTGTTCAATGTCTTCATTAGTGACATTGCAGAGGGGCTGGAAGGAAATGTCTGCCTGTTTGCAGATGACACCAAGATCTGCAACAGGGTGGATACTCCAGAAGGGGTGCAGAAAATGAAAAGGAGCCTGGAGAAGCTTGAAAGATGGTCGGAGATGTGGCAACTGAGGTTCAATGCAAAGAAGTGAAAAATAATGCATCTGAGTAGAGGGAACCCTGGGGGGAGGGGAGAGCTACAGGTTGAGGTGGGGGGGAGCTGACTGTTAGCAAAGAGGAAAGGGACCTAGGGGTTATCATCTCTCTGATGACCTTAAGGGATCAAAGCAATGCACACAGGTGGCAGAGAGGGCCAGTGGCAAGCTGCGGTGCATAGGCAGGGGTATCACTAGCAGGATGCAGGAGGTGGTGATGCCATTGTATAAAACATTGGTAAGGCCTTACCTGGAGTACTGCACACAGTTCTGGAGGCCACACCTGCACAAGGACATAGATAAGGTGGAGATTATCCAATGAAGGGCAACAAAGATGATCCAGGACTTGTACCACAAAACTTATGAGGACAGACTAAGGGACCTCAATATGTACTCACTGGAGGAGAGGAGAGGAGAGAGTGGGGGGGACATGATTGAAACTTTCAAGCACCTCAAGGGCAAAAACAAGGTGCAGGTGGGGGACCTTTTCCAATGTAGAAAAAGTACTAGAACAAAGGGGCACAATATGAAACTGGAAGGGGGTAGATTAAGAGGTAATGTGAGGAAGTTTTTCTCCACAGAAAGGGTAGTTGATGCTTGGAACAGTCTGCCACAGGAGATAGTGGGGGCAAGCACAGTGGAGGGGTTTAAGCATGCCTGGGACAGGCACAAGGGATGCTTGAGAGGGGAGGGAGTGATGAAAAGCCATTGATCACAAAGGGTCAGTGGCCACATACAATTTATAGGGCCTATGGGCAGACTGGATGGGCCTAGGGGTCCTTATCTGCTGACAATTTCTATGTTTCTATGAAATTGCATTGTTTGCTATAGTAGCTCTATTGCAGAATTCTGCAGCACTGTGCTTCATCCTTGTAAGCTTCACTGTATTTTATTTATTTATTGAAAGAATTGGAATTACAATTCTTTGAGTCATAGACTCCTTTGCAAAGGCTCCATGTCAGTAAGAAAGAGAAAAAATAAATACACATGCATCACTTATATAGTACAATACATAAACATTCAGCACAGTGATATATACATTGTAAGGTTACATCAGCAGGGATCTTAAAAGAAGGTCCCGGGTCAATGTTACTTACATATGACAGTATACAGTTTCAGAGGGTCTTAAAATAGGCCCAGAGTCGTAATTTATTTGCAGTGAAATTGAGGAGTCTATACATGGGAGACAGAAAAGAAAATGTCCCTTTGCCGGGTGCTACCTCACTGCACTAGAGCAGGAACCTGCTTATAATATGTTTCTTTTTTGAGAATCAGAAAGGGAGGTGAAATCCGAAGGGAGGTGGAAAGTTATTTACAGTCACAGGTTGCAGAGTGAAGGAGAAGGGTCTTGAGACCTGCTTTAAATTGGCCCAGATTGGATATCAGGGAGATGGTGGATGGTAGGCTGTTTAGCCACAAGGGGCACAATATCGGAAGGACCTTTAACCAAGGGAGGTTCTATAATGTGGAAATAGTAGGGAGGTGTTGGCAGAGTGCCTAGGGGCCCTCCTGTGTGAGACTGTATGGATAAGAGGGTGGAGGCCTATTAGTGCTTGCTTGTGTAGTATCTTTTTTGCAAGGAGGCAGGTGTGATACTTAAGCCTATCTTGGAAGTTTAGCCAGCCAGTAAAGCTCACATATAGGGGTTAACCTGTCACAATTAGAGACCAGACAACAGGCTTTACTGAGGAGAGATTGATGCTGCTTGGGGAAGTTTAGTCTGCAGACCCATAAATCACTATGCCGTAGTCTACCAAGGATAGTACTGAGGAAGACACAGCTAGATGCATTGCCTGCAGGGAATGCAGTGCCTATGTCTGTACAGAATACCCAGCCTGGTGTTAACAGAGGAGAAGACTTGCTGTATGTGTGTGTGGTAGGTGAGGGAGGTGTCCAATGTGACTCCCAGGTATTTGAAGCAGTAGACCTGCTTGAGCGCAATGCCAGGACGTTTGTGATGATTAATGGCGAGTTACAGAGTGGGTTCTGGCGGTGGGCAAAGATCAAAGATTTCATCTTCTTGTAGTTAAGTATTAGACGATGTTCAGAAAACCAGGTTTCCAGCTCTCCAAGGAAGCCCTGCAGGGCAGTTTGTAGTATGTTGGGACGGGGATGTTTCCAAAAGACTACAGCATCATCAGCATAAAGCAGTAGCTTCCCACTGCAGGATTAAGGGTGGGAGTTCAGGAAGAGGGTGAATAGCAATGGGCCTAGAATGGACCCTTGTGGGACCCCAGTTAGGACTGGTCTACTGGAGGATATGGTTGCATTAATTGTGACCTGTTGGGTCCAGCCAGAGAGATAGTCTTTGAGCCAGGAGGTAGCCTCTGGTGAGACATTCAGGGATGGAAGGGTGTGGAGAAGAAGCGCGTGACAGACTGTATCAAAAGCTTTGCTCAGATCGGCGTAGAGTGCCCCAGCCACTGAACCCTGTTCCAGGGCCTCATGAATATATGTAGTAAATTTAACAAGGGCAGTGGAGGTGCTGTGACCCCTCTGGAAACCATGTTGTTCATGACAGATCAGATTTTGCTTGGTCAGGTAGTCTGTAGGGCCTTTGAGAGGGGGTGCAAGATTGATATTGGCCTATAGTTGCTGGAGGAAGTGGGGTCGCCACTCTTCAAGATGGGAGTTATAACTGCTCTTTTCCATGATGTGGGGAATTGCTTGAGGTATAAGGACAAGTTAAGTATTTTGGTGAGATAGGGCAGGGTCATATCCAGCATAAGCTGGATGAGCTTGAGGTCCAAGGAGTCACTAATATGGCAGAAGTGTCAATGGGGTGGTTACTGATCAGGTCAAAAAAGTTAGGGGGGATGATATGGCTGAAGTCTGTGAAGGCGGTATTGAGGGCATCGGTGATAGTATTTGGGTCCTGGGAGATAACCCCATCTATTAGAAGCTGTACAGCGGTAGGGGATACAGTTTTCCTGGATAGTTCCTTAATATTGCTCCAGAATTTGTTTCCAGAGCCCCAGGAGGAGGCGAAGGCTTGTTTGTAGTATGCAGCTTTGGCTTGCTGGATAGCCCATGTGCAGCTGTTTCTAGCCTCTCTGTAATGCTGTCTGTCTTGGAGGAGTTGCGAGTCAAGGGCCTTATGCCAGAGGTTATCTCTTAGGTGCATTTGGTCAAGTAGTGTTTAGGAAATCCAGGGGGTGTCCTGATGCTCTACAGTACATTTGAAGAAGGGGGCAAAGATGTCAGGCAGAATTAAAGGTGGCAATAAAATAGGTGAGGGCAGCATCTATGGACTGGGCAGTGTGAATAGGGGACCAATCGCAGGAAGCAAGGTATGATTTGAAGCATGAGAGAGCACCTTTTTTAAGGTGTCTTTGGACAGTGACCTTGGGGGGGTTGGGGGGATTTTATTAGACCACCAGCAGGTAACTTGGGAATGGTCACTTATCGAGTCTGGGAGCACTTTGATACAGGAGAGGTTTTTGGGGCGGTTAGTGAGGATGAGGTCGATAAGGGTGGACTTCCCAGTTCTTGGGTCCAGTCTTCTTGGGGACTGGACAACTTGAGTAAGGTCATAAGCAAAAACTGGTTCTTTGTAGGGGGAAGAAGCAGTGGATATCCAATTCACATTGAAATCTTCCAGTAAAATTACTTTGCTCTTGGGAGGGAGGTGGGAGATACTGGCCAATATTGAGTCAAAGGTGGGCTTTTGGTTTCTAGGGGAGGATGTAGACAGCCAAGATGTAGAGTATTTTGCCTGGATTGCCAAAGCTTAGCTTGACAGCTAGGGTTTCGGCTCCATGGGTGAGTGGTGGGATGGAGACTGAGAGGGCGTGCAGGGAGGATCTAACGTAGATGGCGCAACCACCTCCCCTCTTGCTTAGCCTGTCTGCTCGATATATGGTGCAATCACTGAGGGCGACGGATCCATTAGGGATGTTTTGTGTGAGCCAGGTCTCAGATAAAGCAAGGACGTCTGGGGAGTGCTGCGCAATCCAGCCCAGGAGGGGGGGTGTGAACTTCCTCTGATATTTAGGGAGGCCAGTAGAAGGCTTCAATGCTTGTCCTTCTGTGTGACACCAGAGAGAGATGGTCCCAAGTTAGAATGCACATTGCCCGATAGAAGGAGAAGGAGGAGGGCATGCCAGAGTGGTGCTAGCCTGAGCAGGTTTGGTGCAGCGCTGACTGTTTTGGAGGCAGTATTTTTTATGGGTACAACTGGGATTGGGAAGGTGCGTACGAGGTGGGCTGAAAGAGTGGGACACAATGTTGGATGGTGGCCAGGTGGGTAGCTGTGGACAGGGGATTGGGGGTGTGAACCTAGGGGGGTCAGGGTGGCAGTGCAGCGAAGGATGTGTGTATAGGGGTTAACTAGTATCATAGGGCAGAAGTATGTGTGGGCATAATGGAACAACAAAGGGGGGTATTCCAACAGACATTTGGTGGCCCCAGTGGTGCATTAGGAGGGAGCATGGAGGGAAATTGACACTTGTAGACCAGATTACAGGCAATGCTGCAGTGCAGGTGGAAATAGATAGAGCTGATGGTGTGATCAGGGAGGTGAGAAAGACTAGCACTAGGAGGTGTAGGTCCATGATTTGCTGTCTATGTACTGTATGGGCTGGCTGCGTTGGTGGCCACTAGTGGTTGAATAATATAAGCTGCTAGTCAGGAAGTGGGCTGATTGTTTATTTCAGTCATGTGTTTTGCCCTATATATGACAGTGTTGTAACATCGGCAGGGCCAGCACACTGTGTACAATGGAGTGGTTGTGACTTCAGGCGCCTCCACGGAGTTTCAGTGGTTCTGTACCTGTTGTGAAATTGGCTCCTATCGTGGGGGAGGGCTGCTCCAAATGCCCTCATGACTCCTAATACTTCGGGAGTCAGCTATAGTGAGATCAGCTCCTATCAAGGGGGAGGGTTGCTACAAAAGCCCTCACAACCTCCTAATACTTCAGGGGTCAGCTGTTGTGAAATCGGCTCCTATCGTGGGGGAGGGCTGTTCCAAAAGCCCTCACAACCTCCTAATACTTCAGGGATCAGCTGTTGTGAAATCTGCTCCTATCGTGGGGGAGGGCTGCTCCAAAAGCCCTCATGACCTCCTAATACTTTGGGGGTCAGCTGTTGTGAAATCGGCTCCTATTGTGGGGGAGGGCTGCTCCAAAATCTCTCACAACCTCCTAATACTTCGGAGGTCAGCTGTGGAACTGTATGTCACAATAATATTCCTTGACCTTTGTACAAAACAGAACCAATCAGAGCAGTTATCACAATGGTGATAACATCATAACAGGCCTGGGGGGCAGTAACCACCAGGCAAGATGGCAGCTTAATTCTTTTCGGCTGGTAATCTGTCAACTAAATCCTAAATAATCCATCTGAAGAGCAAAGCAAACCCAAGGTAAAACCTGCAATATCGATGAGGATAGTAGTCTACCAACTGATAGCCACCAATATTGCTGAAACCTGCGCAGCAATCATTTCCTCAGCTGTCAGTATAGAGCGTGTAAGAACCTGCCTTCTGCTTTAAGTTGTAAAGTGGAGATATAAGTGGAACTGGACTTATTTTATTCTGGAACACTCTGCCTTACCTGAGATGCTCCTGGGACATTCATTGGGTGAGGCTTTGTTTATCTGCTATATGTTTCATTTCATCCAGTTGCACGTTGCTAAATTCCAACAGTCGAGCTTGTGCCCATCTGCCATCAGTCTCGGCATTGTTGGGTTTCTATCTTGGCCCCTTTCGATTATTGCCGTGCCTGTTGGAATGCGTGGTGTGAACTGCTGAATATATTTTCTCTTGTACTAACTAGTTTTGTGTTTACTGCTCTTTACTGCTGGGAGTAGCGAAATCCCTGTGTTTTTTACACCTGCATGATTTGAGCAGCATCAGACATATGTGTCTGCATGATCATTGCCATAGGCAAGGGGACTTGAGGTTTATCGCCTGTCTGCTGCTACATCACCGAGGGCATTTTTAAGTTGTCCTTGTATGTGAAAGATATCAACAGTTGCTGGAATTAAAATCTTAGGACCTGAGGTTTAGTGTGGACTGCAACTCCCATTATCATCCCAAGACCTGAAGTATGATGAGAACTGCAGTTTCCATCATTGCACATGCCTATAGTCAGCAGTCTGGCTTCTACTGTGAGATCTGGTTGTGAGAGAGCTTTAACGTCTTCAGAAAACTGTTAGCTTGACAATTTTTATTGGGTCCTATTGCCCTACACTATTTTAATTTTATATGAACTATTTGCCAGCATATTGTCATTTACGTGCTCAGTGGACTTTTCTTTTATAGGAGTGGATTTTTAGATTATAGCTTTACCGGGCGTTTTATATAGTTTATGATTGGGTTTATATTTTTTGTTTGGTGTAGTGTGTGTTTAATTGAGGTTGAAGGTGATAAGCAATGTAGGGCGGTATTATGTGTTGGGGTTATGGCTTGTGAAGGTGCACCTACTCGGCGACACAACTGCTTGACCTTTTTTGCCCCTTTCAACCTCCCCTCTATCTGCAGCAGTATATGTTATATGCAGGGCTTTGAGGATCGCTCGGCGGAGGAGGCCATGGTGGGGGGGGCTGCATGTGTGGGTGCCGGGGAGTTTCTGATTCAGGTGGTGGGATGCAGGAGGCACCCTGGGGTGAAATGGGAATTAGAGAGGGGTCCCCCTTGTCTGATTCCCATACCCAAGGGCTCCACCTTTGAGGATTGATAAGTGGCTGTTCCAGCAGTCATCTCTCATCCTACTCAGGCTGTGTTATGCAATGCCAGGTTGATCAGGAATAAGACTGCAATAATAGCAGACTTAGTCTCCTCAGTAGACCTGGCCTGCATCACAGAGACTTGGCTGGACAAAAAATGTTGTGCCCATTTTGGATGCAGCTGCACCAGATAGGTACTGTGATACACAGCCTGAGGAAGGATCACAGAGGCAGGGTTGTGGTCATCTGTTTTAGAGCCAGCTTGGGCCTTACGGTGCTGCCAGTTTGTACTACCAGGTCTTTTGAGTGTGTGGCTGTGCGGGGGGGGGGGGTCCTGGCACAGGCTATAGAGTTCTCCTGGTTTATCACCCCACCCGGTCCAGGAGGGGAATTTCTACAGGAGTTCGGGGACCTCATCGCAGGCCTACTGTTGGAGTCTCTGAGATGGTTAATTCTGGGGGATTTCAATTCTTGGGCTGGTGATGAGCTCTCATCTTTAAGGCATGAACTCCTGCAGATGATGGAGGATCTAGGTCTGACACAAAATGTTACCTCAACGATTCACTCATGCAGTCACACTCTGGACCTGGTATTTATGCTGGATCTTGGGGTAGATAACCTCAGGATTGATCTGATTGCCTGGTTGGATCATAGCATCATGAGGTTCACGTTTGGGACCTCCCCAGCATTTTCTGCCTCTATGGAGATGGTCTGGTATCACCCCCTATATAAGACTTGACATCAATAGGACTCCAGGTGACACTGGACCTATTGAGTGTTGAGACTGCATGTGCACTAGGGCCAGAGGAAGCCATGGCAGCATATAACAATGCTGTCGGGATGGCCTTTGACTCAATCGTGCCTGTAGGTGTGTGACCTTGGTCCTCCTGCCTGAGGCCTCCATGGTTTGATGGGGAACTTAGGGAGCTGAAGACCAAAGGTCAGAGGTTAGAGTGATGCTGGAGGTGCTCTGGCCTGGAGGAAGACAAATTGGTCCTGTGGGCACATTATGCAGCCTATCAGCGGGCAATCTCCTGTAAAAAGGCTGACTTTTTGTCGGGGGAGATTGTTGTGGCAAGGAACAGGCCAGCTCAGCTCTTCTGCATAGTAGGCAGACTTCTACATCCAGCTTACCTTCATGCTGGTGGAGCCAGTTTAAGCACTAGGTGCAATGAGTTTGCTCTGTTCTTCACCAACAAGGTATCCTCCATCAGGGCAGCAGTTTCCTCCACCCCATTCCTAGGGGTTGTAATACTCATCATGGGCCATGTCGAGGCATCTCTGTTACCTGGGCTGAGTTTGATCTGGTTGGAGTGGATGAGGTGGTAAACATAATCTTAATGCTGCACCCTGCTTACTGTGATCTTGACCCTGGTCCAATCTGCCTTTTGGTTGGATGTCCTGACCAAATAGGGCCTGTAGTTGCTGTGATACTACTGGAGTTCACTCGAGAGTGGGATCTTTCTAAGGACTTTGAAGGAAGCTCTGATCAGACCATTATTGAAAAAACCCTCTCTGGACTCGGACTGTCTCAGCAACCAAAGGCCAGTTTCAAACCTCCCATTTCTAGGGAAGGTTCTTGAAAAAGTGGTGGCTATTCAGCTTGAGGTGTGTCTTGCCTCCTGATCCACTTATGAGTGTTTCCAGTCTGGTTTTAGGCCAAGTCATAGCACCGCGACCACTCTGGTCAGGGTGTTAAATGATCTCCTAATGGCGAGGGATAGAGGAGAGCACACCATCTTAGTTCTGTTTGATCTCTCAGCAGTATTTGACACCATTGACCATGAGGTGCTGTTGAACCATCTGGGGGACTGGGTTGGATTAACCGGTACAGTCATCAACTGGTTTTGGCCCTTCCTCATGGACAGTGTGTAAAGGGTGACAATGGGCTTGGCCTCTTCTAGTCCAATGCCATTGTCCTGTGGTGTTCCACAGGCATCAGTATTGGCACCTCTACTGTTCACGATGTTCATGCTTCCATTGGGAGACATTATCAGGTGACATGGGCTGGGTTTTCATTGTCATGCCCATGATACCCAGTTATATCTGTCTTGTGCCCCTGGAAACCAGATTTCGGATTCAGTGATAAACAACTACCTGGCAGAGATCCAGATCTGGATGACACACAACTGGCTATGATTCAACCCAGATAGGATGGATGTACTAGTGGTGGAACCAGGTCATCATCATAATGGAGGGAGTGTCGTGATCTCCCCTGGCTTAGTCCTTAGTGATGTTCTCCTCATCCCCTCCAATCAGCTCAAGGATCTGGGTGTGATCCTAGACGATGGCTGGACATTTGAGGCACAGGTGTCAGCTGTTGTCAAAACTGTTTTTTTCCATCTGAAGAACATTGCCCGGATGTGAACCCTGTTTCTTCCTGGTGACCTCCTCACCCTGGTGCATGCCATTATTACATCCAGGTTGGATTACTGCAATGCCCTTTACCTCGGGCTATCTGTAGGTAACCTGCATTGGCTGCAGCTAGTGTAGAACATGGCAGTGAGGCTGCTGACTGGCACCTCTAAATTTAACCACATTACACCTGTCCTCTGTGAGCTGCAGTGGTTGCCGCGGTGAGATGGAGGATTACCTTCAAGATTGGATTTCTGACCTATAAAGCCCGACACGTGGAGGATCCAGCTTACTTGCAAGACCTGTTGATTCCCCATTGCCTGCCTTGGTCTCTCCGCTCCTCTGAGGATGGCCTCTTTGTGATTCCCAGAGCTAGGCTGCAGCAATCTGGGAACAAGGCATTCTCAGTTGCTGTACCAGCTGTGTGGAACTCTCTTCCTCGTTATCTTCAGGAAGCCTCCTTGGTGCAGGCCTTCAAAAAGGGCCTTAAAACATTCCTTTTTCAGCAAGCCTTTGGTTGATTCTGATTTAACTTTGTTTACCATTCATTTCCTGCTATTTATTATGGCAGTTTTATTTTGTTTTATTCTTTTATACTAAATCTGCCTATTTAACAACATTTAGTATTATGTGTATGTCATCTTTGCTCCATTTGCTATTTTTAAAATATGTTATTTGTTGTTTTTGTGAAGAGCTCTGAGCCTTCAGGGAGAAGTGCTATATAAATAATGTTTCCTTCCTTCCTTTCTTCCTTCCTTCCTTCCTTCCCTGTAAAAACAACTTGTCTAATCTGGAGCCTGGCATTCCTGCATAAGCATCAGTACCCACTGGATTACTGATCCAAAAATGAGCTCCGACGCAGCACCAGAAGTAGACCTACAGCACTTTGCTGCTGTGCTAGCTGGAGTCCTCTCTGACATGGCTGAACTAAAGGAGATCACTACAGAGACTAAAAATTATTTACAACAAGTGGGCACCAGAATCTCTAAAGCAGAACCCTGTCTGAAACCATAGCAGAATTAGCTACTCAAACACAGGCCCACCTATAAGAGCAACAGGCTAGCATCAATGTCCTACTAGAAAAGATTGACGATCTGGAGAATAGATCAAGTCTAAATAAACTATGAATAGTGGGGTTCCTGAGGGCACTGAATTCCCAGACATCATCAGTTTTCTCCTGACTACAATTCTGCAACTTCTTAATACATTGATTGCCTTCCCATTGAGTTTGAGACAGTGCATAGAAGTCTAGCAACAAAGCCCATGCCTGGGCAACCTTCACACCCTATCCTGGTAAAAGTGCTTGGTTTCTCTGTGAAGGATAACATCCTTTGGCTGGCAAGGGAGAGCAGCCCCTTGATTTGGCAGAGCCATAATATCCACTCTTTCCAAGACTATTCAGCAGAACTTTCCAGCTGTCACAGAGCCTTTGCAGCTGCAAGAAAGCATCTAGCTCATATGGGCCATCAGTACTCCATGAGGTACCCTGCCACTCTGAATGTGATTATCAATGGAGTACAACATTCCTTCTCTGCTCTGAAGGAAGTGGAGCAATTTATTAGAACCTGCCTGCATCCCCCAGCTTCAGAAACTTTAATGGACAGCCGGTTCCTGACAATGCAAGGCAGCATTCACACTCACATTCCCAGCTGCCGGAGACTGAACTTAAGCCACAGGCTCCCACTGACTCATCCTGGAAGCTGGTAAAAAGAAATAGAGGATGACAAGGTATAAGGGAGCTGCGAAGTGTGAGCCGGAAACAGACAAACACCACTCCCAAAACCAGAGCAGAAGCTCCAGCTCCCTTGACTCATCTCACAGCCTACTGAACCATGCAGGCCAGAAAAGGTATGCCCCCTTTTAATCCTCGAAGGCACCCACAAATGTCCATGCTGCGGTTCCTTCAGAGACCTTGGACAGTTGCACCCATTTGAAGACCCCACTCCTGAGCTGATCAAGCAGCAGAAACCCCGCTCCTGGCTCTCACATCCTCTGGAACTGAAGAGCCATGCACTCCCAAGGAAAAAAGGCCCCAATTGCTGACTGGAGTTACAGGCCTATTGTTTATCTATGCTCTACTCTGGGGAGTCCTAATTTTCCCTGTGGCACTGCAGACCTAAGGTTTTGACTGTATGTGGCTTAGTGGGCTCACCAATGTATGTCATTATTTCAGCTAGATGTGAATTTCTTAGGGTAGTCATAATAGGGTGCTGGTTGCTGTTAGTTACAACTTTATTTTTACAGAGAGCAGGGGTCTGAGTTACAAGACCCAATCTCCAGCCCGCTTCTAGAGTTATTAGTGTTACCCAAGTGTGAGAATCCAGTCTTACTAACTGTTACAGGTTCCTGTTCAAAAGTTCAAAAAGTTTAAAATGCATAGGCCTGATTGAACCTGCAGCATTCGTGTAAAGGGTGAGCCATGTATTGCAGGCTGACTTGTTTAGAACCAGTTGGTCTACCTTTTCTTTTTTAGATAATTTTGGTGGTTTTATTTTATTAAAGGATTCTGTGCTCCCAGTCTGCAAGGAAGCTTCACTTTCAAGCCCAGCATTTTGATCTGGATGCAGTTTCCAAGGAGCCAGGACACTCAAGGGCTTAACAAGTCCATGGTTTGAGACACACTAGATCCACAGCTATCTCTCCACAGCATAAAAAAGGGACTGCTACCCCTACCGATTGTTTCTAAAACTAAAGTGCGTCAGGCTCCAACAGAAGCTGATGTCTGTTTAAAGAACCCTTAGAGTGTACTTCATCTCAAAATCACGAGGAATTTACAGCACCCTGCGCAGGGCTTTGGAAACTCCCCCATCAAAGTTGTTCCAGTGCGCCACTGCAGTCTCTCAAATATATTGGTAGGATATAGGGTGTCATAGAAACATAGAAACATAGAATTTGACAGCAGATAAGGACCGCTTGGCCCACCCAGTCTGCCCATTTCCCTACCTGATGGATAAGCTGCAGATTCTAGTTAATCAACAGCTTACTTCCTCCTGCCCCCCCACTAGAATTGCCTTATGCCTGTCCCATGCATTCTTGAATTCTCCCACTGTTCTTAACTCCACAACCTCCTCAGGAAGGCTGTTCCATGCATCCACAACTCTCTCTGTGAAAAAATACTTTCTAACATTACCTCTGGGCCGTCCCTCCTCTATCTTCAAATTGTGCCCTCTTGTTCTTGCACATCTCTTCTTCTGAAAGATACTACCCTCTTGTACCTTGTTAATTTCCTTGAGATACTTGAACATTTCCATCATGTCCTCCCCTCTCCCTTCTTTCCTCAAGGATATACATGTTAAGCTGCTTTAGTCTCTCCTCGTATGTCTTCTGGTGCAGACCTTGCACCATTTTGGTTGCCCTCCTCTGAACAGCCTCCACTCTATGTCTTTGCAGAGATGGGGTCTCCAGAATTGCATGTAGTACTCCAGATGGGGTCTCACTAACTGTCTGTAGACAGAGATAACAACTTTCTGTTTTCTACTGTTAATGCCTCTCCCTATGCATCCCGGTATCCCCCCAGCCCTCCTTACTGCCTTCTCACATTGCTTGCCCACCTTTAGGTCATCTGATATAATTACTCCTAGGTCTCTTTCGATTTTTGTTGTTGTTATTAACTCACTCCCCATGTGTACTCTTCCCCTGGGTTTTTGTTTCCCAGATGCATTACCTTGCACTTCTTTGCATTGAATCTGAGCTGCCACATATTTGACCATTCCTCCAACCTTGCCAAGTCCCTTTTCATTCTTTCCACCCCACCTTGTGTATCAACCCTGTTGCAGATCTTTGTGTCATCTGCAAAGAGGCATACCTTTCCTTCCAGGTGCTCTCCAATATCACTTATAAAGATATTAAAGAGGTACGGTCCCAGTACCGAACCCTGTGGTACCCCGCTAGTTACCCTCCTTTCTTCACTGTGGACTCCATTTACTATTACCTTTTGCGTCCTGTTGCCCAGCCAGTTTTTTATCCAGGCTACCACCTTGGGACCCACTCCAAGGCTGGCTAACTTGTATATTAATCTTTTGTGTGAGACTGTGTCGAATGCCTTGCTAAAATCTAAGTAGACCATATCCACAGCCCCTCTCTTGGTCTACTACTTTTGTCACCCAGTCAAAGAAATCTATTAGGTTCCTCTGACATGACCTTCCTGCTGTGAAACCATGCTGCCTTGGGTCCTGTGCCCCACTGGCCTCTAGGTACTCAACAATTCTTTCCTTCACAAGTGATTCCATCATTTTCCCTACCACTGAAGTCAAGCTAACTAGTCTGTAGTTTCCTTCCTCTGCCCTGCTCCCACTTTTGTGAAGTGGAATCACATTTGCCCTCCTCCAGTCCTCAGGTACCACTCCATCCTTCCATGATTTGTTAAGGAGAGTAGTCAGTGGTGTTACTAGTTCCACCCTTAGTTCTTTTAGTATTCTTGGGTGAATCCCATCAGGCCCCATTGCTTTGTCCACCTTCAGTTTCAAGAGTTCTTTTTAAAACCCTTTCTTCTGTGAATGGACTGGTATTGACCCTCCTATTCAGAGTTTCTCCCTTGTTTGGTTTAGGTGCCTCCCCCTCCTCATCTGTTGTGAATACTGAGCAGAAATATTCGTTCAGTATCCCTGCGTTTTCACTGTCACCCTCTGCCCACATTCCCTCCCCTTTATTAAGTCTCTGTATCCCTCGCTTGGTCTTTCTTCACTCCCTAATGTACCTATAAAAAAGTTTTATCCCCCTTCTTAACAGAGTTGGCTATCTTTTCCTCAGTTTGTTCCTTTGCTATTTTGACTGCCTTCCCTGCCTCCTTCCGGTTTAACTGATAAAGTTCTCTGTCCTGCTCCTTCTGTGTTTCCTTATATTTCCTGAATGCTATCCTTTTCTCCTTAACCATCCCTGCCACCTCTTTTGAGAACCACAGTGTTTTTTTCCTTCATTTTGTTTTATTGATTTGCTTCACACAGAGGCTTGTTGCCTCTGTGATGGCTGATTTGATTATTTCCCATTGTTCCTCCACCCCTCCTTCTTGCCTATTTGCTAGTGTTTTTCTAAGGCACTCTCTCATTTTCCCAAAGTCAGCCTTCCTAAAGTCCAATACTCTTGTTTTTGTATAGCTTGACTCTATGGCTGTGTTTATTGTGAACCACACTGTTTGGTTTTCACTTGTTCCCAGATGGCTACCCACTTCTAAATCTGAGATCATTTCTCCTTCCCCATTTGAGAGTACCAGGTCTAAGATTGCTCCTCCCAAGTGGGTTCCAACACTAGCTATCTGAGGCATGCCCCTGTAGGGCATCAAGAATGATCCTGCTCTTGGATGTGCCTGCAGCAAGGTACTCAGTTAACATCTGGCATATTCAGGTCCCCCATCAACAATCTCTCCCCTTTTTCTGCCATTTTAAGGATGCCTTCTATCATTTCCTTGTCCATTTCCTCCCCCTGAGATGGGGGTCTGTACACAACCCCCATGTGGATTGTGGTGCCATTTCCTGTCTCCAGGGTGACCCATTGTGACTCATCAACTTCCTGTTTACTCTTTAGTTCTGTTGCTTTAATCCTTTCCCTTATATAGAGAGCTACTCCTCCTCCTCTTTTACCCACCCTGTCCCTCCTGTAGACTGTATATCCTGGTATGTTGACTTCCCACTCACGGTTCTCTGTGTACCATGTTTCAGTGACTGCCACAATATCCAGGCATCCCTCTTCCATTAAGGCCACTAGTTCAGGGAGCTTGTTGCACAGACTACGGGCATTGGTACTCATCACCTTCCATTTATTTTTTATGGCCTTACCCGTTTAGCCCCATCCCTGTCCTTAACACCTTTTTCTGCATTTATCCCTGTCCTACTCCCTACTGACTTCTCTGCCTTGGTGTTTACCTCTCTAACCACTGCGCTTTGTGGGGAGAGGCTGGGATTTCCCTGCAACTGCAATTTCCCTTGCCAGGCACAGGACACTTCTCTAAAGCAATGCGATCTTAAATTTGACATGCTCAGGATTGCTAACCTAATATACTAATTGCCAGCAGATTAGGCCTTGTGGTCTATTGAATCTGCTCGAACCTCAGATCCCTAGTTGGGAACCGAGGCCCTTCCCCCCCCTTGTGTTCCAGAAACCCCTGTCATCCATCCCCACCCCCTGGGCCAGGCCATCATCTGATACATCCGCTTTCTGTGTCTATCCCACCCTCTCTGTGGATCTCTGAACCAGCTTGCCAGGCAGCGCGTTCCAAGGATCCAGCACCCTCTCAGTGAAAAACCTCCTCCTCTTTTCCCCCTCACCCTTCCACCTTCCAACTTTAAACCATGCCCTCTGGTGATACCTCCCTGATTTAGTCTAAAGATCCCCTCCGTGTTCAGGCTATTTATTCCCTTGAGGTACTTGAAGACCTCAATCATGTCCCTCCTGTCTCTCTTCTCCTCCAATGAAAACAGGCAGAGCTCCTCAAGTCTGTCCTCATACGTCAAATCCCCTAGTCCTCATATCATCTTAGTTTCCCTCCTCTGTACCCTCTCCAGGAGCTATATGTCCCTCTTCAAGTTAGGTCTCCAGTACTGTACACAGTACTCAAGGTGTGGTCTAACCAGTCCATTGTACAGCGGCAGAATCACTTCCCTGCTCCTAGAGGTGATTCCCCTTATGAAGCATCCCAACATCCTGTTTGCTTTGCTAACTGCTCCCCTGCACTGCTCAGAGTTATTCATAAATGCATCCACCATGACCCCTAGGTCTTTTTCCCCTGTTGAGGCCTCCAGCGCCTCCCCTCCCAGGGCGTACCTGTGTTTAGGGTTTCCCTGGCTAAGATGTAACACCTTGCAATGTGTAAGCCCACCTTTTCAGGGTGTCCAGGTCCCCTTGCAGGGCCAACCTCCCCTCTTCCCCCTCAACTACTGCTCCATCTTAGGAGTCGTCAGTGAAGAGACTCATTTCACACCCTATACCCTCCCTGATGTCCGATATGTGTGCATTAAACATGATCGGACCCAGGACCCATCCCTGTGGTACCCCACGTATCCAAGCATGTCTTTTTCTTTTTATTTCTTACTGCTCTGGGAGTAATCTCACACAAGGAGCTCTGCAGATCTATGACTAATGGCAGAAGTGATTTAAATAGGGGCAACATAGGAAGGCATTGCGTTAATGGTATACATAAGATACCCCACATGCTTATCTCTCTCCCACCTCCCTGGTCTGTGGGTTTTATTTCATTCTTTAAAAGATCCATATTTACATGAGCAGTTTCCCTGAGTTGCTCTTTTTTTGGCATCTCCTGATAATGATTCTTCTGGGGTAACTATTTGATTTCTTCCAAAATATAACCCAATGAATCTTCGCAGTCACCTCCAAGGTTTTCTTTGGACTCCCATTCTCCCCATGCCCCTTAAAGGGGAACATATATATATATTAAGGGGTATGTTCCTGCACCCCTCCACACACACACACTCTAGCAATGTTCTTTTCTGCCCCTTCTTTTGTCAACCATATGGGCTTCAAGTGGGAAGACTGTGTATGCAGGTCCTCATTATAAACCCTATTGACATGCTGTGGGGTCTAAGGTCTTAATACCCTCACAGAAGGCTTAGCCTCTGTAAACCACTCAGATTTGCCCTCCATGCCCTTATAACAAGCTAACACTAGCAGCTCAGATCCCCTTTTACTCTCCCCTAGTAGCTACTTGACTAGTTATGGTATGCCCACTGAGTTAGACCTCCAGGACCTTTGGCAGATGTTTAGCAGCTGGCACTAAGGGGATCGCAACACTCTGATTGCAAATGCTATGGGATATGTTTTTGAATTGTGCAAGTTTACATGTTTACACATTTACTATTGTTCATTATATCTTTACCTTTCTGGATAGTAGTAGTCGTAGTTTGTATTTAAACTGCAGAAATAGGATGTAAGAACTTTACAGTGTATTGTGGATCGTCGTTGTTCATTGAAATCCATCTCCCTCAAACTGTCAGATTGCTGCTTGAGGACACAATGTGTAACGTCCGCACTGCAGCAGAATGAAAAGTCATTCTGCTGTCCTGCGGACATCACTTTTTGGTTCTGCTGCACTGCGGATGTCACTAATGCAGCAGGACCAAAAGTGATGTCCGCAGGACAGCAGAATGACTTTTCATTCTGCTGCAGTGCAGACGTTACACATTGTGTCCTCGAGCAGCAATCTGACAGTTAGGGCATACTGACAGGGCACACACATGGCCTCAGTAAAAATTATTTGAAAAAGAAAGATGTGGTAATGTTTTTTTTCTGGGAGGGGTGACGTTTCACAATACACTGTAAAGAACAGTGCATGCATAGCATTTAATGGCAAGGCTGTTCTTTCACCTCATTGGTACTATGACCACAGATTACCTCTTGAGCTGCACTCTCGAGGTAATCCGTCATCATAGTACCAACTCAGTGAAAGAATAGCCCTGTTGTTAACTGTTACTCATATATATAAGGTATATACCTATATATAAAGTACATGATAATAGTTCTACAGTGAGTAAATCTATGTGTTTCAGTTATTCTAACATGTACTGTATGTGTACCTATGGTGCCCTGAGCCACCTCAACATCATCTTACTCCAGCTATGCCTTTTCTGATATCCCTGAACATACGGCCTACCAGTTCCAGACTCCCTATACTGTATGTTTAATAATATATATGCCTTCCTATGGCTGACTTAAAGTGTGTAACCTGAAATGTGAGAGGTCTTAACTACCCCATTAAAAGGAAGCAGGTTCTCTCACACCTTAAAAAATAGCGAACCAATATATCCTTTTTACAGGAGACAAAATTAGTACACTCACAGGCGGACAAACTACGTAGGGAATTGGTAGGCCTGGAGGCCCATAGCTCTGTTCCATTCTCTAAAAGAGGGGTTTCTATCTAATTCACAAATCACTTCCCAGGTCAATTAAAAAGTAGGAGCATGACATCGTGGGATGATGGGTATCCATACAGGCTTGTACCCCACAGGGACCTTTAGTCCTCAGTTCAGTATATCGGCCTAATACAGACTCCCCAAGGTTCTTTCACGCATTTCCCCCAACACCTTCAGGACTTCTACCCCCCATGGCTCCCTGCATTACAGGGGGTGACTTTAACATGTGAGGCGTGTTGGGAGACGGGGCGGTGGCTGCACTATTTATGTCAAGGAATCTCTCCTCGTACTAGCCCTGCCTGCTCCCATCCTTGACTCCAGGGCCCAGGCGCTTACGTTGAAACTAACCCCTGACCCTTTAAAGGGACCCCTTTATCTAACTACCGCATACGTGCCCCCCAGGGACCAAATGCAGGCCATTGCCTCTCTTACAGAATACCTTACCTCACTACCTCCTTCCGCTGATCAAATTCTGGTGGGTGACTTAAATGTCAACTGGCTCAGCCCCTCCTCCTCCTCTACCCGAGACTCCTTTTCTGCAATAGACCTAAAGCAACTAGTTACCCACCCTACCAGGACTAACCCCAAGAGAGGCTCCAGTACCCTGCATGATGTGGTACTCACCAACCGCCCTAATCGGATCCCCAATGTACAAGTCCTCCCAGACTCTTTCAGTGATCACTCCCCCATTCTATTCCACTAGTCATCCTCAGTCCCCAAACCCATAGCACAGTCCACATGCCGGCGGCGTCTAATACCTGGTGGACTGATAAAACTTAAGGAACTTCTGTCCCAAATTGACTGGTCTCTATACAGGCAACTCCTGACATCGACAGCTCTCTTCCTTCTTTACCCGAACTTTTAATAATGCCTGTGATATCTTTGCCCCAATGTTGACCCGCCGTTCTAAAAGGCAGAATGCCCCCTGGGTAACCCCAGCTTTGATCCACCAACTCAAACATAGGGACAACCTATGGCACCATGCCATTGAGACTGGCTGGCCCAATGACAGGCAGTTATATGCTGCCACCCGAAACAAGTGCACTCGGGCCATCAGAAAGGCCAAGTCTGAGCACTATCGGTCCTCAATCACTGCCTCATGGGGGAACCCCAGAACCTTCTGGGATAACATTAAACAGTTAAATGGGAGTGCACCTCCCCCACCAGATCAACATTAATGGGTGATCTCCTCAGACCCAGCCCTCATAGCCAACCACCTCAACACCTCATTCACTGACCTTAGCCCTATCCTCCCTACAAATTTTTGACCCTCCTCCCAGCACCTGCCGTAAATCTTTCTTGCCCTTATTTTCTCCTCTGCCGTGTTTCTGCCAAGAACTTAGGACCGCACCTTGTCACTGCCCTCAAAGTAATAGTACAGACAGTGACACCCTGGATCCGTGTATCCTACGGCTGGTCTTAGACACAGTCCTTACCCCGATCACGTGCCTCATCAACCACTATCTTTGCCTGGGGAAGGTTCCAACTGCCTGGAAAGTCACCACTGTCACCCCTATCTTTAAAGGTGGTGATAGGACTGTGGCTGGAAACTATCGACCAATCTCCATCTCTCTCCTCTCTCCAAGGCCTTGGAAAAGTGGTGGCCTCTCAAATCTCTGACTACCTCTCCACCTACAATGTCCTATGTCCTGAGCAGCATGGCTTCAGCGGAGCACGCAGTACCAACACAGCCCTCCCAGAGTTCTCCAACTTTCTCCACCTCCTTAGGACACTGGTTCTCTGGCTGGTGCGGTCTCATTGACCTCTCTAAAGCTTTTGACACTGTCTCCGCCCCTCCTTCTTGATGCCCTTAGTCTCTCTGGTTTTGCTGCTGGGCCTATCTCCTGGTGCACCAGTTATCTGTCTGACCACTCACGGCGTGTAAAAATTAATGGGACCCACTCAGACATCTGTTCCATCTTTTCTGGGGTTCCCCAGGGCTCCATTCTGGGCACTTTACTATTCTCCCTTTACCTTAACACCCTTCCATGCTCTTGCTCGGGGAACATTCTATTGTACGCTGATGATGCAGTCATCTTTGCCTCAAGTCGTAACCCTATTGCCCTCCAGGACTTGCTGCAGAAGTCCTTCGACGAAGCTGAGGGCTGGTTCAAGGAACATAGATTGGTAATAAATCTTAAAAACAAAACCATGTTCTTCACTCATCCTCAAAACAAGTCCTGCAACTTCAAACTCCTCATTCATTCTGGGTCCTCTTTCCCACTCGAACAAGTTTGCTCCTATAAATACCAAGGGATCCATTTGACCCTCCCTCTCCTTCCATGGACACATCGCTGCCCTAGCCACTGCCACTAATATCTGATTGGGCATCTTACATCGGTATAAACACTGCCTCCCCCCGGAGGCTCTTCGTCTCGCAGTCACCTCCTCTATCCTGTCCCTAGTGGATTATGGACTGCCGGTGTATGGTGCTGCTGATCAGACCGCACTCCATAAAATTCGCACTACTCTGAATAAGGCCTGCAGGTTAATTACTGGGGCACCTAGGCTAACACACACCTGTCTACTGTACGCTAAAGCGCTGGTACTTGATCTTGACGAGTGCCTCAAATATCTGACCTGTACCCTTACAAAAAAGACCCTCCTTGGGCTGTCCCCGCCAGGATTGACCACCACCATACACCGCTCTGTCCCACTAGTTCATACTCGGACCTCTGGGAAAACCTCTCTTGTTATCCCTAGAGCTAGGACCTCTCACAGCCAAAGAGCCTTCAGCTTTAGGGCCCCCTCCTGGTTCAACACACTGCCCCTCCATCTCCAAGCTCCAACTATATCGTTTTTCAAAACTTCTTACCTAACCACCTTATTAACACCGATGCTGTAATTGCCACTAGTCAAAGAGATTCAATACTTATGACAAAGCTTACTACTAAGCTGCTAAGGACAACATAACTCTGGTATTGTTTGCATCAATCCTACCTGTACCAGCTTGTTTGTATCTATGTCTTAAGTTACTGTTATACTGTGTTGTACTGTTATACTGTGTATTTTCGTTTGTCTTACTGTGACAAGGTACCTTTGTAAATGAGCCTATGGCTCAAAGGTTTTCCAAACTGCTGTTTAAATAAATAAATAAATAACACTACAGTCGCACCAGAAATCGATAGATCTCTCCGGTCCACAGAACCGCACCCAAGAGCGACTAACGCCCTAAAAATATGCTGCAGGAGCATACACTCTCTGACCTCTGGAGGTCCCTCAAACCATCCACTAAAGATTTCATCTACATTTCTCCAGTCCACAGATCTTTCTGTAGATTGGACCTCCTACTGGGCTCTTTTCACATAACCCAAAAAGTCATAATATGTAACACAGAAAATCTGGTTATCTTACTTCATACCCCAGTGTCAGCTGTTGTGATCCGGAGTTCAGAAAACCCCAGGTCATCTCAGTGGAGACTAGACCCCTTACTCCTGAAAGATAATTCTTTCTGTAAATGGATCACTAATGAAGAGACCCAATTTTTTAAGGAAAATGACAAGAGGGATGTCTCCTTCACCTCCCTATGGGAAATCTGTATGTGTTTCAAAAATATGCACACCACACTCCTGTGTGATTGTTACAAGTAAATATTTGTGTTGCCATTGGGTTGTGCATTTGAGAAAGAGCAATGTGCTTGGGGACAGCCCGGGTTCCAGTTGTCTCAGTGGCACAGCTGGTTAGCGCAATCTGAATGGTGTTCCGGGTGTCCTGGGTTCAAGTCCCAGCTGAGGCACTTACTTCTTTCTCACCTCCATTTGTATGTGTTTCATAAATATGCACACCACACTCCTGTGTGATTGTTACAAGTAAATATTTGTGTTGCCATTGGGTTGTGCATTTGAGGAAGAGTAATGTGCTTGGGAACAGCCCAGGTTCTAGTTGTCTCAGTGGCGCAGCTGGTTAGTGCAATTGGAACGGTATTCTGGGTGGCCTGGGTTCAAGTCCCAGCTGAGGCACATGCTTCTTTCTCAGCTCTGTTTGTATATGCCCTTAAGGTACTTGAATGTTTCTATCATGCCCTCCTGATCCCTCCTCTCCTCTAGTGAGTACATATTGAGGTCCTTTAATCTCTCCTCATATATTTCCTGGTTCAATCCTTGCACCATCTTTGTCGCCTTTCTCTGGACTGCCTCCACCCTGTTGATGTTCTTACAAAGGTGCAGCCTGCAGAACTGCATACAGTACTCCAGGTGAGGTGTCACCAGTGTTTTATAAATTGGCATCACCACCTCCCACCTTCTGCTAGTGATATCTCTGCCTATGCACCCCAGCATGCCACTGGCCCTCCTTGCTGCCTTTGTACTCTACTTAGACACCTTGAGGTCATCTGAAATGATAACTCCCAGGTCCCTTAGGTCCCTTTCTTCCTTGGTGATCGTCAGCATCCCCCCTCCATCCTGTAGCTCTTCTCAGGGTTCCCTCATCCCAGGTGCACTATTTTGCACTTCATTGATTTGAACCTCAGTTGCCACACCTCAGGCTGTTTTTCAAAACTCTCCAGTTCCTTCCTCTTTCTCTCCACTCTTTCTAGAGAATCCACCTTGTTGCAGATTTTGGTGCAATCTGCAAACACGAAGAACCTTCCCTCCAGCCCTTCTGCAATGTCATTAATGAAGACATTGAAGAAGCCTGGACCCAAGGACTGATCCCTGAGGTACCCTGCTGGTTACCCTCCTCTCCTAGAATTGGATCCCTTTTACCACTACCCACTGCCTCCTGTCAGTTAGCCAGTTCCTAACCCAGTTTACCACCTTGTGCTCTATAGCCAGACTACCCATCTTTTTAACTAGCATTTTATGTGGGATGGTGTCAAAGGCCTTGCTGAAATCGAGGTAGGCGACATCCACCACCACCCCAATTTACTTCCTTTGTGATCCAGTCAAAAAAATCTATCAGATTCATTTGACATGATCTTCCTGCAGTGAATCCATGTTGTCTTGGATCCTGTGCACCATTTGATTCCAAGTGTGCCACTATTCTTTCTTTAAGCAGTGCCTCCATGATCTTATCCACTACTAAGGTGAGGCTGACTGGTCTGTAGTTCGCTGCCTCTTCTCTACTACCACTTCTGTGTAGAGGGACTAAATGTGCCCTCTTTCAGTCCTCTGGAACCATTCCTGTGCTGAGTGACTTGGTGAACATGGCTGCCAGAGGTGCTGCTAGCTGTCTTCACAATTCCCTTAATATCTCCTGGTATATGCCATCTGGCCCCATTGATTTTTCCACCTTCAGTTTTGTGAGGTCCTGTAGGACTCTTTCCACTACGAATGGACTTGTGTCTACCTCTTCCCCACCTTCATGTTTGCTACTCAGCTGTGATCCCTGACCCTCCCCCTCTTCACTGAATACTGAACGTAAGTATTTGTTCAGCATTTCTGCCTTTTCCAGGTCTCCCATCTTATACTCCTCTGTATCCCCTCTGAGTCTCACAATCCCCCCCAGTTTTCCTTCTTTTGCTGATTTACCTATAGAATATCTTATCCCTTATCTTTACTATGTGAGCTAATCTTTCCTCTGTCTGCACCTTTGCACTCCTTACAGCCTTCCCTACTTCCCTTAGCTTCCTTAGGTACACCTCCCTGTCCTCCTCCCTTTAAGTCTCCTTGAATTTTCTGAAAACCTGTCCTTTTGACCCTTAATTTGTCTGCCACCTGTCTTGAGAACCATAGCGGTATCCTCTTTCTCATGCCTTTGTTTATCACCTTGATGAATTGGCTTGTCACCTCCTCTATGGCTCCTTTCAGGTGTGCCCACTGTTCTTCAACTCCCCCTAAAATCTCCCTTCTTGCCTGTGCCTCTTTAATACACCTCCTCATTCAGGCAAAATCTGCCCTCCTAAAATCTAAGATCTTTGCCTTTGCCTTTGTGTGACTAGACTGTGTCTCTGTTCCCATGCTAAACTACACAATGTGGTTGTTACTGGATCACAGTTGCCCTTCCACCTGGACATCTGTGATCCTGTCACCACTGGTCAGTGCCAGGTCTAGAATTGCCCTGTCTCTGGTGGGTTCAACCAGTAGCTGTCTGAGTCCTGCCCCCTGTAGGGAATCCAGGATGTCTCGGCTCCTGGGTGAAGCAGCTGTTGGGATGGTTCAGTCTACATCTGAGATATTGAAGTCCCCCAGCAGTAATGCTTCACCTTTTGTTGCCATCCACTAGATCCCGATCCACCTCCTCTCCCTGCATTGGAGGTCTGCAGATCACCCCTGTACAGATTACTGTGCCACTGTCTGGCTCAAGGGTGACCCACAGTGCCTCGGCATCCCCCTGTCTGCTCTGCACCTCTGTTGCTTTAATACTTTCCCTTACATCCAGGGCCACTCCCCCCCCTTTTTAACTCCCCCATCTCTCCTGAATAGAGCATATCCTGGAACTATTTGAGTCCCAGTGATGATTTGCAGTGAACCAGCTCTCTGTTATTGCCTCTAGATCTGGGATTTTATTTCCCAGGCTGTGGGCATTTGTAATCATGGCCTTCCATGTATTGCTGCCTATCCTCCCTCTAATCCTGTGTTTGCCCTCCTGCTTCCATCCCCAACCCCATTTTCCTTTTGAATACTGTCAAAATGCAACTTATGTATGGTTCACTGGTGCATTGCTATTTACGACTCCTAGCACTGTTAGCTTTCAAAAAGCTCCTTCTTTTAATCAAATATAAATGTAGCTTTGCTGCATGACCCTCCCTGGCACTTCCGGGTCATGGGACCAGCATAAAACACGCTCTGTGGTGAGCAGGGTGAGCCGAGCAGGGACAGCCCACGTGTCATCGTGCGTGGAGATGCATGAGCTGTGACAGCAGGGATTCAGGGTTTCCTAACTAGCGCATACTATGTATCACTGTAAGTAACCTATTTCAGTTTTGCAACAAATAATGAAGCAACCTAGCAATTACTGTGCATCTTGCCAGATGTTTGGTCGTGGGCCACAAATTCCAGGGTTTACATGTGATAGATGTCTGCTAATCCAGACACTCCAGGATGAAATTATTTGGTTACAAACTTCAAGGACAGTCAGCCCAGAGATTGAGGCTCTTGAAGATTTTATTGACTTAATGCTAGCTCAGATTTCACCCTCAGTGGTAGCTCCGATGCCAAACCAGGAGCCCACTTCTGTTAACGATGATACTTGTACCCCCTGCCACCCAGGTATTCCTTTAGAGGAAACAGAACCTTGGACAGTAGTTACCAAACAAAAAACTAAATGTAGGGGTGGGCAAGTTTATCAAAGTGCTCCCATAATTTCCCTACATAATAGCTTTGAAGTTCTTACTACTGATTCTAAAGGCCTACAGCAAAATACTAACCAGGAAACTTCAATAATTAAAAATCATTTAGCCTGTTCTTCCTTGAAACCATACTCGGAAAAGGTTATAACAAATGCAAATTCTCTTGAAGCCTTCAATATATATACTAGAGATAATCTTAGTATCCAGGGAGAGGCTAAATCATTGGATTTGAATGTAAATCCTACACATTTCCATAATAGTAGGCAGATTTTTGTACTTGGAGATTTCATTATTAAACACATTGATCACACAGTTTGTAATCTGGATAAGGCCAATAGGACATGTTCTAGTCTAAGGGGTGCGAGAGTATCAGATATTACCACAGTGGTAAAAGAAGTACTAGTGAGGGCAGAAAAAAAACCCGTATTTGTCATACATGCTGGACTAATGATATTAATAGAGCTAGTCTGGATGAAGTAAAACAAGACATCATTGCTTTTAATAACTTACTGGCCAAAAGAGACAGTCATGTCTGCTTCTCCAAGATACTTCCAGTTCACAGGGCATCCAATTTTATAACCACTAAAATAAAAAAACTTCAACAACTGGTTGAGAAGATGGTGCCTTAAACAAGGAATTTTGTGTATTACTAGTTGGGAATAATTTCACCAAAAAATTCCCCTTATACTCCTGGGATGGATTACACCTCAGTAGGAGAAGGAGCACATTACTCAGCAAAAATGTGAATATTGCCATTAATCATCTTTTAAACTAGTTGATGGGGGGACAATAGGCTATTATCCAGTTCTTTAACAAAAAAATTGGACAATATCATTACTCCTTATGAGGTCCTTCTACTCAATGCTAGAGCACTAAATCGGGGTAAAATGGCTGAGCTTGAAGCCAAATGACTACTATCTAACTATGGAATTATATCCATAACTGAAACGTGGTGGGATCCCAATTCTGTATGTATTAAACAACTCCCTGGATATAGGTTATTTCATAAAGGTTGTGTAGGTCACAAAGGTGGTGGTGTCTGCCTTTATACTAGGGATGATATAACATCTTATCAACTTCCCTCATCCAGAGACATTGAATCCCTTTGGGTTAATGTTCAAATAAAGGGACAACCCCAAGTTCTAGTTGGTATATTCTATAGACCCCCTCAGCCAATATTGAATACACTTACACATTAATAAAAGAGATTACAGATATGGCTTCTAAGGGCAATATTTTAGTTTTAGGAGATTTTAATATGCCCACTATTAACTGGGAGACTCTGACAGGGAAAACCATAGCAGATAATGAGTTAATTTCCCTCATGGTCGACTTGGGTCTTGAGCAACTCGTTACTGAACCAACCCGGGGAGAAAATATTCTGGATCTGGTAATAACCAATATAGGGAATATAATGCATAATGTTAGTACAGGTGACCCCCTAGGTTCAAGTGACCACTATTCACTGTCATTTGAACTTCTCTTTAACTTGAGGCACATTTCAAGGGTCTACGAATTTAAGAACTATGACAAAGCTGACTTTGTCTCCATTAATGAACATTTTTTTAATGTTTCATGGGAAGAAACTCTAGGCCCGCTCTCAGTGGATGAGTCCTGAAAATATTTAAAATCAGCAGTCCATGGCTTGGAGTCCGCATATGTACTCACTAAGAAAAAATATAATATAAAAGGGAAGATCCCATTATGGTTTAATAATACTATTTGTAATTTTTTTTGCAGCTGATCTTTTTATTGAAGTATTTAAAAGATAAACAAACAACAAGTATATCCTATAACAATACTATATAAGGTTATATAAATGATAAACTAAGTAGCATAACATCTAACAAAGGAGGAAAAAAAGACTATTCAATGGTAATAGAATAATTATGGGTTAACTACCTAAACTAGAACAGTTACAATATTATAATGAAAAAAGAAAAAGGCTTAGCACTACATAATATACAGTAAAAATAGAAGAAGTATAAGGTAAAAGAGGATATATGAATAGTAGTTGTACATTACTACAATGTATATATCGATAGAGTGCTACTAAAGCTTATATAGAAAAGATTAAGAAAACAAGAGAAGAGGAAGAAATAGCAAAGAGAAGAGAGTATCAAGTAAGTAGAGAAAAAGCGAGACCACAATCTGAGGAAATGGGGGATATCAATAAAGGAGAGAGAGAGAGATATTATATAAAGTATTTCAATCCATACTTGAAGTGCCAGATTGGCTAGATGAATCCAAATATTTAAAATATTCCTGCCAACATTTATTATATATGTTGAGTCGGTCGAGAGAAATGTGTGTCATACAATCCAGGGAGGCATATTGAGATAAATGATTAAGAATATCAGGGAGAGTGGGGATTATATTAGATCTCCAATTCATAGGTATACTACGTTTAGCTAGAAGAAAAAGTATGGTTAACCATCTGTTCAAGGACTGGGGAATATTATAGGGATGAGGGTCAAAAATACCAAGTATACAGTGTTTAGGATCTAATACAAAGGGTTGACCAGTCACTTTCATTGCAAATATATGAATCTGATGCCAAAATTTTTGTATGGAGGGACAATCCAATAAAATATGAAGTAAATCGCCATTAGGCAAGTTACATCGCCAGCAGTTGTCATTATCAGTTAATCTCATTTTATGCAATACAGTTGGGGTCCTATACCATAAATGAAGAATTTTAGTCTGAATGAGCAAGCTACGTTTATCATTAAAAGATTTGTGGCAAGAAAGCCAACACCTATGCCATTGCTCATTTGTAATGCTGTAGTGTAATAAGTTGCTCCATTTATTTTTTGCACTAATGGACTGGTCCGGTAGTGATTCTCTAATAACTTTATAGATGACACTATTCAATTTACATGTTGTTTTTATCCATTTGGAGATGTGTTGATCATGTGAGGATTGATTTGTAATAAGTGAGAAATAATAAGTGCATGCTGTGCGAAGCTGTAGATATTTCCAAAAATCCTGGTGGGGAAGATTCCATTGAGTGCATAGATCAGAATAGGGTTTTATTCTTAACGTATGGGGTTCAAGTGTGCCTCTTAATAAAAGTATGCCTCTATTTTTCCAGGATCGACAGTAGAGTGGACGGTTTTCGAGAGATATTTGGCTATTTCCCCAGTTAGAAGCATAAACAAGAGGGGTAGGATTTGATTTGAGATATTTATGAATTATTTTCCAGTAGAACGTGGATGGTACTATAGTGGGGTGAGATTTTAATTTGGAGGGGATGGGATTATAAAGAAAAGAAGTAGCAATGTTGTTAGCACAAAGAGAGGCTTCCATATTAACCGATAAAGGTAAATTGGCATCAGATTGAATAAACCATTTGATAGTCTGGGCTGCACGAAAAGCCGAAAAGTAGGCCTGAAACCAAGGGAGGTCAAATCCACCTCTTGACCAATGTGATCTAAGTTTATTACGACTAAATCGGGGGATTTTGCCATCCCAAATAAAATTAACTATTAATTCATAGATTTTAATGAGGAAGTAAGAAGGAAGTTTTAGAGGTATATTAGAAAAGATATACAATATTTTTGGAGCTATTGTCATTTTAATAGCAGAAATTTTCCCATTAAAGGTAAGATTAAGCAATTTCCATCTGTCAAATATATTTTTAATGTTAGTTAGTAAAGGAGAGAAATTAGCATCCCAAACTTTATTCAATGTTGGGATGATCCGAATACCTAGATATGAGATACCTTGGGGAGCCCAGTGGAAGCCCAAAGGATCATTCATATAGGATTTACAGAGGGTGTTTAATGGTAGCATTTCAAATTTATTAAGATTTAGAGCTAGTCCCGAGATAAAGGTGAATTCGTTAAGAAGTTTAACTAAAGGTTGCCCTGAAGAGTGGAGATTTTCTAGGAAAATAAGAAAATCATCTGCATAAGATAGTGAAGTGTAGCGAGAGTTACCAATAGGGATGCCTTTAATTATGCAGGATTGATGAAGAGCTGTAGAGAGAGGCTCCATGGCAAGTATAAACAAATATGGTGATAAGGGCCAGCCCTGTCTAGTGCCTCTTGCAAGATGAAAGGAGGGGAATATAGTTGTGTTAGTCAGAATTCGAGCAGAAGGGAGAGTGTACAATAATTTGATATAGGCGCAGAAGTTATTAGTAAAACCAAAATGTGATAAAACTTGGTATAAATAGTTCCAATTAAGGAATCAAATGCTTTCTCAAAATCAATGGCTATAGCTACGGCTGGTGTTTTAAGAGTTTTGCTTGTAGATTAAAACAAGGAACGAAGATGATCAGAACCAGTTCTATGTTTAATAAATCCGCTTGAGAAGGATGGATAAGTTTTGAAATTAATGAATCTAAGCGGAGGTTAATAATTTAGAAAAGATTTTCCGTCTGTATTGAGTAGTGATATCGGTCTGTGAACTTGAGGGAAGAGAAGTATCTAACATACTAACATACTATTTTCCAGCAGATTAGGCCTTACGGTCTATCGAGTCTGCTTGAACCTCAGATCCCTAGTTGGGTGCCGAGGCCTCCCCCTTGTGTTCCAGAAACCCCTATCATCCATTCCCACCCCCCTGGGCCAGGCCATCATCTGAAACATCCACTTTCTGTGTCTGTCCCACCTTCTCTTGAAGCCTCCACTATGGATCTCTGAACCAGCTCACCAGGCAGTGCATTCCAAGGGTCCACCACCCTCTCATTGAAAACCTCCTCCTCTTCCCCCCTTACCCTTCTCCCTTCCAACTTCAAACCATGCCCACTGGTGATACCTCCCTGCTTTAGTCTAAAGATCCCTCCATGTTTACCCTATTTATTCCCTTGAGGTACTTGAAGACCTCAATCATGTCCCCCTGTCTCTCTCCTCTCTCCAATGAAAACAGGCAGAGCTCCTCAAGTCTGTCCTCATAAGTCCAAATCCCCTAGCCTCATATCATCTTAGTTGCCCTCCTCTGTACTCTCTCCAGGAGCTGTGTCCCTCTTCAAGTGTGGTCTTCTGTACTGTACACAGTACTCAAGATGTGGTCTAACCAGTCCATTGTACAGTGGCAGAATCACTTCCTTGCTCCTAGAGGTGATCCCCCTTACGATGCATCCCAACATCCTGTTTGCCTTGGTAGCTGCTCTCCTGCACTGCTCAGAGTTATTCATACATGCATCCACCATGACCCCTAGGTCTTTTTCCCCTATTGAGGCCTCCATTGCCTCCCCTCCCAGGGTGTATCTGTGTTTAGGGTTTCCCCACCCAAGATGCAACACCTTGCACTTGGTGATATTAAAATTTAATTTCCATGTGTGAGCCCAGCTTTCCAGGGTGTCCAGGTCCCCTTGCAGGGCCAACCTCCCCTCTTCTCCTCAACTACTGCTCCCATCTTGGAGTCACTCAGTGAAGAGACTCATTTCACACCCTATACCCTCCCTGATGTCCGATATGTATGCATTAGAGCAAGTTGGACCCAGTTCAAGCCCTCACGGTACCCCACTACCAACCTCTCTAGGGTCTCGAGGAGCTCCCCACAGACCACTACTCTCTGGGTGCATCCAGCTAGCCAGTTTTCAATCCATCTGACCATCAAAGGCGCTCTCCCAACTCCCATCAGTTTCTCCACCATATCTGGTTGTGGGGACAGAGTCAAACGCCTTGTTGAAAGTCCAAGAATAATACATCCACAGGCTTCCCTGTCCAGTTCTGATGTTACCTATTCATAGAAATCCACAGATTGGTTTGGATGATCTACCTGGCACAAACCCATGTTGCCGACTATCCAGACCTCCCACCTTCTCCAAGTACACCCCCAATTGTTCCTTTAGTATAGCCTCCATTAATTTTCCCACCACCGAGATCAAACTGATGGGTCTATAGTTACCTGGTACTTCCCTCGACCCCCCTTTATGGATTGGCACCACATGTGCCTCTCACCAATCCTTAGGTACCCTCCCTGTCTCAAGTGACCTGTTGAAGAGCTCCGCCAGGGGTGCAACCAGTATGTCCACCAATTCCCATAGTACTCTCGGATGAATGCCATCCAGCCCAGGAAAGTTGTCTTTCTTTAGGGCCTTGAGGGCTAGCCACACTCTTTTAGCAGAGATGGCATCATCAGTCCCCTCCACCTTACTGGCCTTTTTATCCTTATCCAGATGTGACACCCCTGGGGTACCTCTCCCTCCCTCTTGCTCCATTTCTGTTGCTCTGCTGATCCCACTCACTGCTGCTTCTATCCCCATCGTGCCTTGCTTTGTAGATATTCCATCCCCCTTCCCTAGTGAACACAGAGGCAAAGTACTCGTTAAATACCTCTGCCTGGTCCCTCGCCTCTTCCACCCACCCTCCTTCTGATCTCAATCTGCTGAGATGGCCTTTAGTTTTTCTCTGCTCCCCAATGTACCGGAAGAACCCCTTTTTCCCTCCATGTATCCCCTGTGCCAGTCATTGTTCTTTACTGGACTTTGCTCCCCTCACCATCCGGGTGACTTTTCTAGATGCAAGATGGTACATTTCCTTATCCATATCCCCTCTTATTGTCTTATATATTTTGTAGTCCGCTTCTTTTCTCTGACCACTACCTGTACCTCACTGGACCACCAGCATGGTTTATGTGACCTTGCTCCCTTTTGTTTCAACTTAGTGCAGATCCTGACTGCCTCATGAAGTCCCCATTTTATGACCTCCCATCTCCTTTCTACACTTGTCATTGATGTAATCCCCTTCAAGTGATCCTTGAGAATATTTCCCATGCCCACAAAGTCTGCCCCCTGAAGTCCACTGCCAGTGTCCTAGATCTCACCCCCCTCCCCCATGCTTATTTGAAACCAGACAGTTTTGGTCACTCCCAGTCAGGGGTCCTCTCAGCCAGGTCCTTACCAGATCCCTATCTGCCAGAACCACATCCAGGACATGCTTCTCCTTGTGGGCTCCATCACATGCTGTGTTAAGAACACATCCTGAAGTCATCCAGCAGCCTCTGCTCTTGGCCATCGAAGAAGGACATGGTTCCCAGTTTGTACCTGGCATATAAGGTCCCCATCAACACCACTTCTTCCCCTTTTGGTCCACACTGGGCAATGATGTTGTCCAGCAAACCATCCTCTAGAATATCACTCATCCCGGGGCCTATATACTATACCCAGCTTGACTTTATCTCCTGCTGGGGATCGTGAGTGACCCATAAAGGCCTCATGTTTCCCTCTCCTCTTCTCTTCAGCATTTCTATGTCATCTCTAATGAACATAGCCACTCCACCCCTCTGCCTCCTTTCTATCCTTCCTAAGCATAGTGTACCCCTCACGTTTAGGTCCCAGTCATGGTTTTGTTGGCCCACATCTCCGTGACCGCCTCCACATCCACCCCCAAACAGCATGGCCTGGAACTCTGGCAACTTGTTTCCCAAGCTCCTGGCATTTACTAACACCAACCCCCACCTCATCCCCTGATCCCTTGTCAAACCCACCCAGGTTCCTTATACTTCCATCCTCCCTCTGCTCTTCCTGAAACCTCACCCCAGTCTGTTTCCCTCCCCCCCTTGGGTTTGAAGCTACTCCCCTCTCTGGAGAGGGTTTCTGGGCATCCCCTCCTTATCCCTTCCCTCACAAGTTTAAACCCCACCTTTCTTGAATGTAGTCTCAGCCACCCCTGTTTAAGAACTTCCTTCCCCTAACAGGGCAAGATGAAGCCTATCCTTAGCATACAGTCCCTTATCCTCCCAAACTCCTTTCCAGTTCCCTAACACCCCAACCCACTCTCTTCATTCCACTTCCGAGCCAGTCATTAACCTCTGTGATCTTCATTTTTTTCTCCACTGAGGCCTTGGTACTGTTAAATATCTCTGAAAAATGTTGCATCCATTATCCGACAGACTCTGGCAAGTTTTGTTGGAACCTTGCTTGGATTTCCAAAATGCTATTTCCTCTAGATCGTTAGTTCCCAAATGCCAGGAAATCGGTTTCCCTCACAATCCCTAACCAGTTCATACACCATGAACTTTGCTCTGTGCACTGTCAGCCCAGAGATACTCACTACCTTCACCTGGCTATGGCATCCATCCCTCTGTCCCTCCCACTGGATACCCCTAATCATCGAGTCTCCCAAAAACAGAACCTTAACACTGCCATCATCCTTATGGTTACCTCCACTATGCCCTCTCAGCCCCTCATCCCCACCTTTATTCATGATCTCAATTCCATGGGAGTCTTTCTGCCTTATTAGAGACCCCCTTGTCACCCTTCCCTTTCTGCCTTCCTCGTTATTTTGCCCACTTAACTCAGACCCCCTCTGAATAGGTGTCCCCTTTACCCCTCTCTTATCTGAACCATTTATCCTGGCCCTGATGGTTTCCCCTTCCCCCACACTGCCATCCTCCCCCCTTGTAATAGTACCCCTGCCTCCAGAGGCTCTCTGTGGGTACCCTTTAGCTAGGACCCCATCCTTGGTACTCACCCCCCTGCTGAAGGGGGTCTCCTCTCCCACCTCCTTGTCTCCCAGTTTCTCTCCAGTCATGCTCTCCTCCCTCATGTCTGCAATATGTTGCATCTCCCCATCTGCTTAACATTTATGTTTCTTCTCCTCTGGGTACTTCTTATCCTTTTCATTGCTGGTCTGTGATGCCTATGGGTACTGACCTCTCCCGGCCCTCTGTATCAGTTTCCTCATTTCCACCAAGCCCTCTCCCCTGTAGGTTGCTTAGTAGCTCAAATTTGTTGTGACACTCTATGTCAGCCTCCACCAAGTAACCTGAGGCTTCCCTGACTGCACCTCTAAACTGCCTCTTCTCTCCCCTCTTGCTCTGTTCTCCTTAGATCCCTTCCCACAGTCTGCTGTTTTAGGCTTCCCACAACAGCCCCTTCTGACTCTTCCCTCCACCCTTTGTATTCAGAATGTTCACCCGTGACGCTTTCCCTTAGCATCAACATCCCTATCTAAGGGTTCTCTGTCCCTAATATCCCCTCCTGCTTGCTGTAACATAACATCCTGTAATTTCAGAGCATTGCCCCAGCCTCCTCCACCCCACCCTTCTGCTGCCCATATATCACACCCTTATCCTTGGACAGCCCCCAGCTTACTCCTTAACCAATATACCTCACTCTGATATATAAGATGGCTGTCTACAGAGTGGGCAGCCTCCCTCTCTCAGGCCCAATTGAGAATTGTGCCATCCCACAGCCTGTCCAGCCTCACAGCCCTTCCGAAGATGCCTGCCATGGCGTAATATATGGCCACCCTGTTTGTCCCCTCTGTTTATAATGGCATACACCCTTTCTCAGTCCCTCTCCTGAAATATAGTTTCTCTCTATACTGACTGCAGTTATTTACAAACCCAATTTCAACCCCACCAATAAAGTTCCCAAGTCTCACAAACACATACAGACCAGTGTGTGTCCAGTCCCACTAACGGTATGTGTATGCAGACATCAGGTACCGTATGATGTCACAGGCCCACCAGTTCCTGTTGCTTCGAATTTCAGTCCCTAACAGAAATATACAGCCCAGGATCTTTATCTTTTTTTGGTAAAACAGTAATAATAGCCTTGGTCATAGTGTGGGGTCATTTACCATTGGAAAATGCTTCCAAATAGACCTTAAGCAGTAAAGGGCAAAGAGTACCAGATAGGGATTTGTAGAAATTGACAGGGAAACCATCACTCCCAGAGGATTTACCATTTTTAAAGATGATAGTGCTGTTTGGATCTCTTGTAGGGTAAAGGGTTCATCCAGTATGGCCATATCTTGATGAGAGGTGAGGAAGATGCAGTTGTGAGAAAATCATATATTTGATTAGAAGAACTGGAATTTGGATGAGAATATAGTTGCTTGTAGAAAGAGCAGCATAATATGATTTATTGTAAGGTTGTCTGTATAATTTGGCCTGATGGGTCTTTCAAACCAGCAATATATCTCTCCATCTGCTGAGTTTTAAGCTGATAAGAAAACAACTTCCCACATCTGTCTCCTTGTTCCCTAATAGCGATGTTTAAGCTTTAAAAGGGCAAGTTCTAGCTTTCCTGGATATTAATTAATTTATTTTAATTATTAATTGGAGGATTCGAGATGTAATGGTGAGTCATGATTGGGTTTTTTGTTTTATAGTACTGAGTTTCTTTTACTTTAAGAGAATTCTCTAAATTTGCTAGTTGTTGCTCTCTTAGCTTTTTCCTATGAGCTGCGAAACTAATAATTTTGCCTCTAATTGTTGCTTTTAGTGCTTCCCAAACTGTGCCTTGAGATACCTCAGAGGTATCATTAAATGAGAGAAATTCTTGAATCTGGGCTGTAATCCAAGGAATAATTCTGGGTCCCTCAGTAAAAGTGGATCTAAACTGCCAGAGGAGATTTAGAGGTGGACCCTCAAAATAGATGTAAGCTAATAGGAGAGTGGTCTGATATGGTAATTGGAAGGATGTCTGTATTAATAGTTTTTTCTGTAATAAGAGGGGATGAAAGCCAAAAATCAACACGGCTGTAAGATTTGTGTAATGGGGAATAAAATGTATAGTCACGTTGTCTATGGTGGGAAAGTCTCCAGATGTCAGAAAGACCTAGATCTTTCATTAGCAATGTCAAGGCATTAATGCTTCATGGATGAGCATCATATGATTTATTACTTCTATCTAGGTATGCTTCTAAGGTTAAATTAAAATCACCACCCATAAGAATAGGTGAGTTGTTGTTATTATTAATCATAATTTGTTGAGCCAAGTTATGAAAAAAATCAGGGGAATCAGAGTTAGGGGCGTAAACATTAACTAACACAAATGTACCTGTAGTGGAAGATAATTGAATTATAATCCATCTGCCGTCTGAGTCCGTAATAATTTTTGGCTCCAATTAAGAGACTTATGCAATAGAATAGCAACACTTCATTTTAGAGGAGGCAGAGGATGCAAATACTTGACCGAACTAATCCTTTTTAACCTCGTCAAGATTCTTTGACATAAGTTTAGTTTCTTGTGAAGAAAGCAATATGTGTTTTATGCTTCATAGGTAAGTATTTGTTTCACTTACATGAGAATTTGAGTCCCTTAACATCCCATGAGTATAATATCAAATCACCATAATGGTAAACAGTAAAATAGGAAGTTACAAATCGGATGAGGGACTCATAAAAACTAAGTCAGAGGGGTGTCAAAGGTCTCTAAAGGCGGATGATAGGTTGTGCAAATGTGAGCAGGATCCTTAGAACATATGGATTCAGAATAATATGATAAATATGTCTACTGAGTCTCACTAAAGAGAGATAGAGGAATAGAATAGTAGAGAGAATATTCCAGAAACAACGAAAACTTGTATATTACAGTAAGAACGTTTGTGAGTGTGAGAGATAGGAGTTGGTACACATACCTGAAACTCTCTCCACACTACTAGGCATGTAAACATGTAGAAAACACTTAAGAAAAGGTTACACATAATATTCCTATGTATTAACTATGTGTAGCAATATCTTATAAGTAATTATTATGACTAGCACTCAAATATTTAAACTAGAACCTGGGAAAACCAATAAGCATCATACCAAAACAATGCATAAAACATTTTTAAAGTAATAATTAAACCAGACATAATAATCATGTTGAACTATATCAAATTAGTTCAATAAAAAGAATAATATGCAAAATAACATCCCATATGCCTGAATAGTATAATCAAAAGATAAAGGTTTATAAACATATAAACATCCACATGAGGCTTAATAAAGAATGGATATATGATATATGTGCTATTAACTTAAAGTAGTAGGTGGACTAAAAAAAAAATATATGGACAACCACTATGTAAATATATATATATATATATATATATATATATATATATATATATGTATAGCACTGCCATAAAGTAAAAATAAGTCTTTAAATGTAGTAAACATACATGGCAATATGTTATATTTTATGTTTCACTTTTTATTTTACTGATAAACTGATGACTAGTACACCTATAGGCCTGGGAAAACCTGAGAGAAAAAAAGGAAATGGTATATATCCGGGTAAATAGGTTTACACATTTAGATAATTTTGCAAGAATATGCTTATAAATTCAATTGAATGAAAGAAATACAGCCCCAAGTTTCAAACGTGATTTATAGCCTTATACATTTCAAACGTGTTGAGTGTGAAAGCTCTAATAGGTTAAGCTAGCAACGATTTGAATGAAAGAAAAAGCGAAAAAAAGGAGTAACCAAAAGTGGTACTAAAATGAAGGGCTACACATAAATGTTCACGCACAAAGTCAGAGATACATGGCAATCAATAAACCTTACAGTTCTGCACAAAGTATACAATGATAATTACATTGATCTTCAGTCTCCCCTAGTTTTATTTTTTCAGGGGGTTTAAGGAATCAGTCACCAGATTTGCCTAGAAGGAAACAGGGGAATTAAATGTAGACCGCAGATTTGTGAGAGCATCAGTCAGTGGCTCCTAGACTTCTTCACGAAGTGCTCCATGTAAGGTGGTAGAGAAACATTTTGAAGTGGAGCACACCTGTTAGATACTAATGAGAGTGGAAGAACCGACCTGTTTACAAATTCTAAGTAATAAATGATAATGAGATGTTATTCCAGCATCACTAATGACTCGTATATAGAAAGCCAGAAAATTCCTTTCATATTCATAAGCGTAGAGGCTTGGGTAGGAGTGGTTGGATTAGATGTAAACTGTGTAGGTTTCTCTGAATACATGTCATTTACATAGGCGCTAGCGGGAAAAAATGCCGGTCCACCTAGAAGGGATTTGGGGCAATAATTAGATCTAATGCATCACTATTAACAGATGTGATGGGTGCATTTCAAGATGTGTTGGGAAATGCAGATGCTCTTCAAGTAAGCAAAGAAAAAAAAGAGAAGCTCTAAATACAGCCCTTGAAATTTCGGTGCGATTTACAGCCTTACTCAGACCAAACCGGCTGGGAGTAATAGTGTTACATATTTTAATATGAGATTACGGGGGCTTAATATAGATACTCGCAAATACTATCAGGACCTCCTATCAGTCAGTGCTTGTGACGATTATTTATCTGAGAAGCAGTATTATGGATTCTGTTCTTTAGTTTCCCCTTTCTTTTCTTTTTGGGATGTTCTGCTGATTTGGATGGGGAACTAGATACCAGCTCTGCCCATGAGGAGTCAGGTGAATTGGTATTAGGCAGGGCATTCACATAGGTATCAGCAGGTGGATTTAAATCATCTTCTCTGCATTCTTCATGAGAAAAGAGTGAATCTTCACATAGTGGAGTATATTTATTAGACAACACAAGAGGAGTGGAGAAGTCAACATGCTTTTCAGTTTGCAGGTCCGGATAGAAGGAGTATCATTCAGGCAATATAAATTTTAGCATGCAGAGATTGAACAGACTTTTTCTTGTATATGCTGCTTGAAACTCTGGCAGGAGCTGAAGTTTTAATTATGGGTTTGTGAAGGCTTCTCTATGGTTTTGGATTAGTTTCAAAGACGTTCACTGGAGATTGACGGACCTCTTGGAAGGAATTTGGATCAATATTTAGGTCGGCTGCAGCACAATCAATAGGTATAGTATGTGTAGTTTGAGGTATATTGAGGAACATTGATAAAGCTTCAGGTGCGTGGAAATCTTTAAATGAATCCTTCAGAAATAGACGCATTGTGGCTGGGTAGCATAAAGCAATTTAATACCCTGCTGGTGCAAAACAGTTTTGATAGGATTATAAAGTCTGCGTTTATTAGATAGTTCTTTTGAGAAATCTCTAAAAATTGATATTTTATGATCCTGCCAAATAAGCGTACCCACTTGCCTTGCTTTTTAGATGATTAATTCTGTGTGAGCATAATTCAGGAATCTGGCGATGATGGGCCTTGGTTTTTGAGTAGGACCAGGCCTTGGGCTTAGAGTACGATGAGATCTCTCAATAGTGAGGTCTTGGTCAGGAGGAAGTTTATGCAACATTGGAAGCACATGTTTCAGAAGTGCACTGGTATCCCCGAGCTCTGCACCTTCAGGAAATCCCAGAAATCTAAGATTGTTATGTCTGTTTCTGTTTTCAATGTCATCAATTTTGTCCTGAAGATTTTTAATAATTCTATCCTGTTCCCTGATTGCAGCTTTCAGATCCAAAATAGAGCCTCCATTTTGAATTGTTTTAGATTCTGTAGCAGAGATTTTTTGGTCAAGCAATTGTACATTAGTAACATTTTGTTGTGAGGTTATTTTTAAGTCATTTAACTCATTGATTAATTGCTGAAACATTGATTCAATTCTATTGAGAGAGCTGCTTTGCAAAGGTTGGTCTGCAATTATTGCAGGCCAGAAATAGAGCAACTGTCTGATTGCAGATATAAAACACTATAACTGCAAGATAGCAAAAATACTATACCAGAGCTGAGCTGTGATGCAGGTAGAATAAAGACCCAGTATTTGGCAAAGAATGAATGTCTGGGTAGGAGTGGATGGATGATGATAGTTGGTGATCCCAGGAGTAGCAGAATTAAGCAGCCATCTTTAGCTCAGCCAAGCCACACCCCCCTCACTACTATTTTTAAATTAATAAAAAGAAAATGGAGGCTGTTTATAGCTTTAAAAGAGAGTGAGGAGGTTAATAAAGATATAGCACTCCAAAAATATAATAATGCTTTAAAACAGGTAAAATGTAATATAACAGTCTAAAAGGAATCTTGAATTCCATTTGGCACATTGTAAGGACAGTTATAAATCCCTTCACTCATACTTAAATAATAAAAAAATTAACAAAAGGCATTTGGGCCCTATTACAGTTAATAATGTCTTACTAACCAAGGATAAGGAGATTGCTGATGCTTTTAATGAACAGTTTTGTTCAACCTTTTCAAAAAAAGTTAATCCTATAAGTATTATCCCCATGGGAAATCTTTCTACAGCTTATAATACTACAGTCAATGAAACTCTAGAGGTCCTGCTAGCCATAAAAAAAAACATCAAGTCCTGGCCCTGATGACATTAATTCAATATTCTTTTTGAAGACAGCTGAGGCCATCGCTGTACCACTGATTATTATATTTAACAAGTCTCTTCAGCAAGGTTGCATTCCACTAGACTGGGCCACTGCCATAGTAATTCCTATATTTAAAAAAGGTGATCATAGCAAACCTGCTAACTATCGTCCAATCAGTCTAACATCCATCATAAGTAAATTAATGGAAAAACATATCAAACTCCTTTTGGAACAAGAAATAATTTCCAATAAGCTAACTGATCATACTCAACATGGGTTTAGATCTCAGTATTCCTGCACTACTAATTTGATTTCTTTTTATAACCATATAAGTGAGGGATTAGATAAGGGGGAAACAATGGATGTTATTTTGCTTGATTTTAGTAAGGCCTTTGACAAGGTACCCCATGGTAAACTGGTGGATAAAATGCTGAGTATGGTATTTTCACATATTTTGGTCAGATGGATTTTTAGTTGGCTAACCAATAGAACCCAACATGTCAGAGTTAATGGATCTTTATCTGAGAGCGGGAGTGTTACCAGAGGGGTCCCACAGAGCCCTGTCCTGGGACCCCTATTGTTTAATATATATATTAGTGATCTGCAGATTAGTCCCGATAATATATTACTTAAATTAGCCAATGATACCAAGCTAGGTGGGAAAGTTTCCTCATCCTCTGAAAGGTTCATACTCACTAACAATCTTATAACCATTGAACAATGGGTAGTTAACAATAAAATGACTCTGAATGCTGATAAGTGCATGATGCTTCATTATGAGAAAAACAGTCTAAAGCAGAGTTACATTTTAAACAACTCTCCCATTAAAATTTCAACATCAGAGAGGGACCTTGGAATTATCATTAATAATAAACTAACCTTTATCGACCACTGTACTAAAGAGGCTAAAACGTCTAATGCTTTTCTGACTCACATTAAAAGAACATTTATTTCCAGAACTCAGGAATTTATTATCCCTTTTTTTAGAACACATGTTAGGCCACACTCTGACTATGGGTCTCCTTTTTGGAACCCATATCTCAAACATGATGTTGACAGAATTGAGAAAATCCAGAGAAGGGCTACTAAATTAGTTCCAAGATTGGCCCATATGGAATATCATGATAGATTACAGGAAACGGGATTATTTACCCTCCAGAGCAGATGTACCAGAGGCGACCTGTCATTTCTATATAAAATATTAACGTCTCCAGAATTAATGGATCAGTTTAGCCTAAAGTTCACTGAAAGAAGGACCTCACTTTGGCTGCACAACAAACAACTTGTGGTAGCTAAAGCAAGAACAAATAAAATATTAAATTACTTTACTGTAAGATCCCCAAGACTATGGAATAGTCTTCCTCAAGATTTGGTGGATTGTGATTCCATTGATTCCTTCAAAAGAGACTTGGACCTGTGGTTCGAGTCAAATGACATATATAAACTAAGGGGATACATTTTACAATATTCCTATCACAGCGGTGGGGGACAATCACGATGGGGTTTGGTCTTCTTTTGTCCTTTTTAACCAAGTAAACCAAGTAAGCCAAGTAAAATATCGAAAATTTGACATTGAAATCCATTACAGTGACAGCTTCAAGGCTGTTGCTGTAATGGACCTGATGGCAACATTTTTGTATATTTCATGTATATTATGCCCCCTTCGAACAAAATCCAACTCGGAGTTTGTTATATTAAAATCCAGTGGTGCGGGCGGCAAAGGCCTCTACATGGGGGCTGTGGGTGGAACAGCCCCATGAAAAAAAAACACTCAATGTCTGACAGGTGAAATTTTACCTGTCAACATTGTTGGTATCACTGTGCCGCATTTTGACAACTTGGTTGTTAATGCAGCTTAGCGGAACCTTTTCCATTTTATGCTGCCCTCCTTCCTCTGCATTCCCCTTTGTATCCGGTATTGGTGTCCCTGTAGGCAACCTACATTTATGTTCCTCATTTCTGGCTACTCTAGTCTGTGGGGGTGAGCTACTTGAGCACCCCTGTTCCCATTGAACCCCTGGCTAGTTTAAATGAAGACAGAAGACATATGAGGACAGATTAACGGAGCTCAATATGTATACCCTTGAGCAAAGGAGGGAGAGAGGTGATATGATTGAGGCATTCAAACACCTTAAGGGCATAAACAAGGTGAAAGAGTCTAACATGTTTAAATATAAGAAAAATAGCAGGACAAGAGGACACAGCATGAGATTAGAGGGAGGCCGATTAAGGGGGAATGTGAGGAAATTCTTTTTCACAGAAAGGGTGGTGGATGCATGGAATGGCTTACCACAAGAAGTGGTGGCTATGAATACAGTGCAGGGCTTCAAACAGGCATGGGATAGGCATAAGGGAGCAATACAAATGACTATGAATAGATAGGCTACTGACAGAGCAAAGGCCGATGGCACATTTATAAGGTAGAAAAAGAAATGGGCAGACTGGATGGGCCTTGCGGTCCTTATCTGCCGTCAACTTCTATGTTTCTATGTTTCTATGTTTCTATGTTTCTATGTTTCTATGTTTCTATGTAAATGCCCCCCTTCTATGAGGCTTCTATGAGCTGCCCCTTAGGGGAAAGACCAGTTCGGATGGAAATAGTCTTTTCTATACACTAGTTCCCTGCCTGTTTGATTCATATCCCCCTCAAAAAGGAGAATACTGGGCTAGGTCATAAGGTGCATTAAGTGACTGGAAGTATAGCCTAGAGGTTGGAGTAATGGAGTTGTGAATAAGCTTGGTGCATCCAGCAGACCTGGATTTGAGTCCCACAACCTTTTCTTGCATACTTTGTGACTCTGAGCAAGCCACAATCCTCCCAGTGCTGCAGTGTCACCCCTGTAAACAGGCCTTGTGCCGAGTGGACCTTTCCTGGTTACCAAAATAATAATAAAAGTACAAATTAATTGCTTTCCCATACCTTCTGGTGAAGTGCAACACAGAGCTACTGATATCAGCAATCAGTAAAAACATTATATAGATGAGGGTGCTTCTCAGATGCCTCAACAACTCCTCATTATTAACAATGTGAAGCTTACTGCTTCTTTTTCATGGATACTCTATAATAGGGCTGTGTGGAATGCAGAAATCTGCCATCCAAATTGCTGCAGAATGGTAATTATGCTACCTGAATGCTTTCAGGAGTTGTTTTCAAATTCCACACAATTTTAAAAAGCATTTCTGTGTGAGTTGTGGAATAATTTTCCATGGAACACATAAACCATAGAATATTTTTCATAGATTTGGAAGAATAATCTGAAGTTTGTGGAAATTGCAGATTTTTTTAAATATTTCATTTAAAAATGTGTTAACCAGTAGGGTTACCACCTTTTAAGAAGCCCAAAGTGGGACATTTCTTACTGAAACATGATTTTTCGCAGGACAATATGTAACCTTGACCCATGTAACAAACTTGTTTTCTCTTCATAGTCAGAATTAAGACTAAGTATTGTAGTTTTTTAGTTGTCCATATTGTTTCTTATCATTTTAAGGTATTTTAGGATTATTGTTTTCTGCAACATTTAGAGAAAAGTAAGAACATATTTTGTTTACTATTAGATCAGGACATGTGGCATTTTTCATGTTTTTTGGCAGGACATAGCTGCCAAAATCAGGACAGTCCTGCCAAAATCAGGACAGGTGGTAACCCTATTAACCGGGTGAACAAAGCACTGGGCCACATGGTCCTTTTACAGGCTTGACCCAGAAGGACACTTTAGAGATACAAGAATATATATAGTCACTAAAAATACCACCAACAGCTTAATCTGGTTCAAAGTCAGTTGGCATTCATCTGTATCCCCCCTCCCCTGGGTCATGCCTGAAAATAGGCAGGATTTGTCTAGTGCACTTACCCGGTCAACAAAAACTAAATAAATAAAAATAAAATAAATATACAAAACACATAATATACATGGATGCAAGAATAACAATTGGAAAATTATCTAAAATCATTATTACTATTATTATTATTATTAAAATTTAAATCATTAAAATTATTAGTCTACAAAAAAAACATTTTGCATGCAAAATGCTGGAATTTTGCTACCAACAGAATGCAGCTGAATTTTCTGAATTTCTGCAAAATTTGGTTCAGTTGTAATTTGAACATTCCACACAGCCCTACACCAGAGCAAAGGGATGACAAACCAGAAGTTTGTAGCATTTGCTCACCCTGGGGAGGAAATCTTAGACACTGTAATGTCCAACCAAGACATAATTAAAAATATTATGACTGAGGACCCAAAAGGACGGTGACCACAATGCAGTGTTCCTTAACATTGTGCAGGGTTCTAAGCAACCCTTTTCCTGTACCATGGGCCTGACTCTAGGAGCATTGACTTGGATCAAATAGTATTATTACTTAAAGATCAGCTGAAAAACACAACAGAAACAGAGAACACAAGAAACAAAAAGTGGGTGGAAATCCAAGGTACAGTAATGGCAGCCAATGAGGCAATCATTTTATAAAAAAGCAAGAAAGCATGGGAAACCAATATGGCTAGACAGATGAGTATGTGCCAAAACAAGTGATTGAGGCAGAGGTGGTACAGGAATTCAGCATGGGTGGGACAGATACATGGGGTTGATAGTCGGAGCAAGGAAGGTGGGAGAGGATAAAGCTACTAAACAGCCTGAGCTGCTGATTATATACGGAGCTCAGGCTAAGCCCACCCAGTGATAAGCTGAAGCAAAAGTAGGTTGAGAAGACTGGATAGGCCTGCAGTCTTTTTCTGCTGTGTAATAATTTCTATATTTTTAATATGCAGCCAGGAATATCAACAAAGGCAGATATCAGAGGCAGCGGCATGAGCAGAAGTATCAGAGGCATCAAAGGCAGAATGAAAAATTTGATTACCAGACTCCACTTTTGAGCTTTTTTCTTGGAGTCACCATATGGCATGCTATTGAGAATGGTGGACATATACTTCCACATGCTGTTTTTATATTTTATCATACAGTATATGCCTGATTGCTGGCAATACAAAGGCCTAACAGAGGCAAAAGTCTGTTTGCCCGTGGTATCCAACTTCCTGTGTTCCTTGTTAGGGAGCTTAATGCTCATTTAGCAAGGTACTGTGGACTCATCATGAGCTGCTATAATGACCACCAAGTCTGTTTTAGGCTGAGTGGTATACTAGGACTTGATTGAAGGTGCAGAATATTGTTTATTTTCTTTCCTAAGAAATGCCAGTAGAGAACTAGGCCTATGACAGTCTACCATGGTAGCATCCTCTGAAGCAGAACTGATAGGAGGAATGACCAGAGATGAGGCAGTAGGGACTTCCAAAAATTTATATAAATGCCTCTGGAACTGTTTGTAAAATTCATATAGATTCATTTTAACAGAATCCCCTTTCTCAGTTGAAAACTGAAGATGTTCTTTCATGAATCAGATTAGAGTCTGAAATAAAGAATCCTCAGAAGGAGATTTAGGGATATAAAGCACACTGTCATAACTACTACAGAAGTCAATGAAACTGTAGTCATACCCATGACAGATGGAAGCTACATCATCTTCCCCTTCTTCATCAGCTAGCAGCTCAAGTTTACATTCATTCATTTTCTCTTCTTCACAATGAGGAGGTTGCAGAGGAACTGCAAGATCCTGGGGAGAAGGTGGTTGTGGGGGAGGAATAGGGCCAGGAGGTCAGCTAGGACCAGAGTCAAACAGCATGATGGAGCAATAACAGTGGCTGCATCAACATTATCAATGACAATGTAGGCAGTAGTCCCTGAATCAACTATGAGAATATAGCCAAAAACTGTAGCAGAGACAACACTGATAGTCCAGGTGACCTGAGATCAGAAGCAAGGTCAGGATAGCCCATCTGAAGACAGGCCAGATCACAGCATTTGCCACTCAAGAGCACACTGTGGGCATCCAGTGCTGTACTGGCCCCTTCAGTTGGTGAGGGGACTTGCTGTCTCTGCAGGAAATTGCCGCAGGCTGCCAAGACCATAAGATGGCTCTGCCTACAGCAGGGAAGGAGGGAGGGATTGAATACAGCAAATAAATTCCTGTACACTGTTAGTAGAATGGCTGGCTCCCAGGACCCTTTGGGTCCTAGCAATGGCTGCACCAAATCCTAGTCAACACAGGGAGTTGCCTTAGGGTGGGAGAATTACCCACCTCCCAGAGCCCCTGCCACCTAAGAAGAAGCTCATGTCAGACCATGTTAGGGACACAGGAGGATAGGGGTCAATGGTATGATTATGGTATATCCCTGTGTTCAAGGGATATCACTACAATGGGGTGTAGCTGTGGAGAAAAATCTCTAAAGGAAAAAAAAAAAGAACTGTGGAATTAACATAGACAGCATTGCCCTTATTTGAAAATGGCAAATCAGTGGAGTGATGCCCATCAATGATATCCCAGCAATGAACTACAGGGTACTGTAGGACCTGAGCTTGATCCTGTACCTGACCTTGGTGCCTTGAAGACAGATGGGTCAACAATGGAAGCTAACAAAGCAGCCTTAGACTTACCGTCATGGTGCTTCAATTAAGGTATGGATCTAAAGAGAGAAGTTTGATGGTGATGTGACATCTAAGAAGAGTTTGTCATCTTGTACTTCAACACATAAAGTGGTGAGGATAGAGACAGGGATCTGATTAAGCCACTTGCACAGAACACTGAAGGGATACTGCTATAGACATGGAAGCTGCACTTTCAGCATTCTCTGTTTTTTGCAAAATGTTTTCTAGTGACTTTGGTCTCCTCGTGGACTGGTTGAAACTTTGGCAAATAAAATTAGACTTCATGTTATGCAAAAGACCCAGGTACTGAACGCATAATTTGTGGGAGTCACCATATGCTATGCTGAAAGAGGCAAAAAGCATGGTGCTGCTGGCAGCAGCACATAACAATGTTAATGTAAGTTTAGTAAAATAACAAAGTTGAAAAACATCAATGATAGAATTCAACTAAGTTTTTTTTTAAACTGATGACAGTAGTTGATGGCAGAAGAAAAAACACTGGGTGAGTATGAGGCCACCCACATTATATGGAGTCTGATGATATACATCATCTTGTATGGGTCAATGTTCCATGTGGTCTTTCTGCCAGTAGCTTACAGTTCAGTTTGTGTTACTCTGGAGAGAGATACCCTCAAAGAAGATTTAAAATTCCTCCTAAAGAAATTCTGATCTTGTCTGAATCCCACCAACAAGATACCAAAAAGAATCAAGTGATCCTGCAATGTGTATTCCAGCAGTGGATAGTGAAAATCTATAAATCTCTATCGGTGAAAAAAAATATACATTTCCAATTGCTATAACAAGACAGATATTGGTTCCATTTCTGACCTCTTAAAACATTTTATATAGTCACTTTGGATGTCTAATACATGTAGTCATATTTTCTCTTTTTGCCATCTGACTAAGAAGTCTTTGCTCCATTTCCCACTCATTTACTCCCAACCCCACCATCAAACTGGCTTGTAACAGTGCTGAGGGAACATTCACTGGACACAGTGAAGTTGTTGGCAATAATTTAAGTTTCCTCATAGTGGTGTTGGCCTTATGCATTTATATAACTTAGAAAACTCTTGTAAAATAAGTTTTGCAACAAAAATAAATGATGTTATAAAATGGGAAGAGAAAATCCTGTATTCTCATTGGTTGTTAGCTATGCATCAAGCCTGTTCAACGCACAGGTAAAAACAAGTACTCAAAAGTAGGACCACACTACAGAATAAATCACTGTGCCATTCGAATCCTAAGTTCTTAAAATGCTACCATTTTCTTTTCCTCTTTCAGTGATGAAACCCTCATTTAAAACTATCAAACACAGAAGCCCTTCAGTAATAATAGTTGTTAAATTATTGCACACAGTGTAAGCCCTACATGATTCTGCCATTTAAAATAAAATAAACAATGGTTATTTCCTTACTTTACATGTCTATTGCTTCCCGAGTTTCCTTCTGTTCCGCCAATCTCACTGCCATTCCAGAAATGTAAAAAACATTACTATTTTTTCAATTTACACTGAACTTGCAAGCGTGTGCATTATTTTCCCATTCCCATACCTCAGTTCCACGTAAAAGCTTGACTTGTACTGGAGGGGGGGCAAAAGTGCAAGCGTTCAGTCTGGTATAGCCACTTGCTCTATCTCAGGGTACAGCTGAAATACACCAGCAGGCTTTATTATGTTCACTCACTGCAACAAGCTCATGGGGAGTTAAGGCTAGCAGGCATCAATAAAATTAATAAAGATGCCAAAATGGAGAATGAGGCCAATGTGGGGTAAGGAAGAGGGGAGGGTAGAACCACTCATTCATGCTGTCAAACTACATATGCCTATGTAGGACAAATATGCTAAAGTAATAACACAGCCATCAAGGCAGAAGGACTATTCAAAAAATACCCAATCATTTCAGATTGTATATATATATATATATGTATATATATCTATATACTGTATATATATATATATATATATATATATATATATATATACACAATAGGGGTGAGTGGTAAATGAGTGAGATAAAACAGTGTATCATCCACTGCAGTGTAATATTTTTATCCTCTGCTCTACTGCGATGATATCAGCCATTTACTCAAACAGGTCACAAAAGGGCATCACTCTAGGCAGCTTTCCCCTCAGCATGCAAGAAACACCTGTGCTGTTACCATAGACATGAATGCAGAACTACTTCAGAGGTCTCACTGCTGCCTACAGCTAACTCAGTGAGCATTACAAAACACACCTAACCCCCCCCCACAAACTTTCAGCTCATTACTGTGACTGTAGCCAGAATTCTAAACAACACAGCTTCACAGAACAGTCTAAATTACTACCTGCAGCTAACTCAACTACCACTGAAACACACCCTCACTTGTTCCTCAAACTTTGATTCTCACCCATTACAATTACTATGATACTATCAGCTTGACTACAGCCAGAATCCTAAAGAGCACAATTTCACAGAACACTCTGCACTCTGCCTGCAGCTAACTTAATTACCACTGAAAACAGTATCAGCTGGTCTGACATTGTGCCTTTCAGCTCATTACAATTACTGTGATGCTCTCAGCTTCACTGCAGCCAGACTTCTAAACAATACAGCCTCACAAAAGTATGTTTCTCACGCTTACCTAAAACTAACTCATTTAGCATTGCAAAACACACTCATGTGTCTCCCAGAGTATATAACACTGCCAGCCCATTCAGAAAAGCTCACACACAGAATGAGCAAACACATAAACAGGAACAAAACACAAGAGAGCGTAACAAAACTTCTAAAACTCTTGGCCCTGTTGTATATATCGAATACATGATGGTCAGATCATGTGATATGGTAAATATTGTCACTCCATCATGAGTTTCTGGATATCTCACTGTGCCTTTGGCACTGTGAGATATCCAGAGCTCACTCTGCAGAAGAGACAATATTTGCCATATCACACTCATGCACATCATGTATCATATATATATATATATATATATATATATATATATGACTTAGTTTGACTTAAAGTTTGACCTGGTTGATAGGAGGACAAAAAAGGCGAAAGCCCACAAATAGCTCCATTATGAAAGAATAAAATACTCCATATTTCCCCCTTCAGAGATATACTTATCCAAACCTTTTTTAAAGTGCTCTTTATTTGAACTTAATATTATTTCCAATGGTAGTCTATTCCACAAATTGGCAGTTCGCAAAGTAAAGAAATTTTTTCTTTTAGTCGTTTTAAATCCATCTACTTTTACTTGAAGAGGATGACCTCTAACACTGAGAAAATCATTTTTATACTCAATACTCATTTCTGTCATTAACAAGGGGTCGTTCATGATGTCACAGTAAAGTAATAAATCCCCTTTTTGCCTCCTTGTTTCCAAACTATGCAGACCTAGCTTATACAATCTTTCTGAATAACTATCATATTTTGCAGTTGATATTAATTTTGTGTAGCATCGTTGGACCTTTTCAAGTCTGTTTATATCAATTTGTTTATTGGGGGACCATACCTGACTAAAAAAGTCCAATGATGGTCTAACATAAGATAGGTACAAGGGGAGCAAAACATTATAAATGAAATGTTTTAACATGAACAATGTATTTTAAAAAAAGAAACCCATTTCATAAGTAAAGTAAGACACTCCAGGGTGCGCATGGAACAGATCTGACTGCACTTCCAGGGCCTCAAGGCACTAAGCCTGTGATCTTATGCCTTACTAGGCCCCTGGGTGTTGTGGTCAGATCTGCTCAATGCACACCCTGTCATTTCTTATTGCTTACCTATCTCATTGTGAACATTTTCAATTGAATTTAGTGAATTTATGCAGAGTGGCAATTTTGCTTTTGATGTGCATTTTGGAATTTTGGGGTGAATTCTGAAGACCTGTAAAAATCATTTTCATGAAATAGTGGAATACTTGTCCACAGATAATATAAAACATTTGTAGGTTTAAAGATTATACAGACAAGAGCAGGCTCTAGCCTTTCCTGCTTGGCCACCGTGTTAATAGATTGCACCAGTGTTGCCACCCCCCAGTAAGTGCTTGTCAAGCGATGCTTAAAGTCATTCAATGAATGACTTTCTACAGTCTTATTTGGTTAGTTGTTCTACAGTCTCACTACTCTCTCAGAAAACCAATCTCTCCCCCTTTCAGTCGTAAAGTTATTGCTTTTTAGCTGCTCATTGTGCCTTCTTGTCACTATATCCTGATGCCTAAATTATATGTGCAGATGTTGCATTGTATCAACATAATCTATGGCTTTGTATACTGTGATCAAGTCACCTCTAGTTCTTCTCATTTCCAAACCATACAGTCCTAACTCTTCTGGTCTTTCTTCATATGACATTCCCTGCAACCCCTTAATCATTGCAATTATCCTTCTGACCTATGTCTCCAAAGAAAGAATCTATACAAACAGTAGATTAGTAATCTGCAAAACCATTCTACTTTTGAAATTCCACTACTCATGAAATTCTGTGGAATTTTCTGAAATTCTTTGGACTTTTGTTGCGTCAGAATTTGAACATTTCACACAGCACTAGTACAGTGTATACCAGTCCAATGACAGAGGAGTGTTTTTTCTCTTTTTTAACTCTTTCTGTGAAGCAGTCTTGCCAGTGAGCAGTAGCACTACCACATGCTACACCAGTGACTGGGGTTCAGGAATGGGCTTAGGTCACAAAGGGCATGGCCAGAGGAGTAAAGATTAGGCATCCCTAAGACAGCCCTCCTCCCTTGGGGAAGGAGAGGTTCCACAGCTCCGTTGCTTGACTAACACACAGCAGAGACAGGATGTGCCTTTTAGATGCAAGAGCACATTTGTCACTACACACTGGAGTCCACTGGAGAAAACAGAGGTGCAAAACTACTCACTGATACTGGAGTATGCCAGACCCTTGCAATCTAGGCACCTCTGACTGGGCAACCCCAGGAAATGCAGTCTCTCTCCATGGGATGTGAGCTCACCTCAGGAACTCCATCAGGAGGGGTAAGTCATGAGAACTAACTGGGGGGATTAGTCCTGGGAAAGGTGGGTAATGGGCTGGGAGTCCAGCTGCATGAGGGGCTAAATGAGCAAGTGGAAGAAAAAGCTTGGTAAAAGAAAAAAAAGAAGACAATACCTTCAGTTGGTACAACTACTACAGCTGTCAGCTGGTTAAGAAACTGTTGTCTTATGTCTGGAAGAGAACGGATTTCATTCACAGTGACAACAAAGTCTGGAGCATAAGCAATTGTTCCTAATTCTTTCTGATCTGCAGACTTAGCACCAACACTAAAAGCTACTATGCCAGCTTCTCTTAATGCATTTGCAGGCTGCTGAATATCATCTTTGGACTTCCCTGCTGTAAATAAGATCATGAACTGGGGAACTCCTTCTTCCACTCTGCTTCCAGCTGCTGGAGTGAAAATGTTTTTCAGAGCATAGTCCAGTGCAATACCAATGTTAAGCGTCTTGCCTCCTTTTGGTTTTATCTTCTTCAGGTTGGCCTGGATCTCCTCCTTTGTGGAATAGGTAAGAAAATTTGCCTCAACTTTGACGTTATCACTATATTGTGCTAATGCAATCCGGTTGGTATCAGGTCCCACATCAAGGCTGTCAATGACCCACTGGACAAATTCACGCACTGCAGGAAAATTGCCGAAGACATTGTTTGAACCATCCAGCAAGAATAAGATATCTCTCTTCCTGGCTGTAAAAGACAAGTCATATTTAATTTTCAGTTAAAGTCATAACAAGTTCACATCTGTTAAGAGTCAAGACAACACATCAGGAGGAAAGTTCTGCAGTAAATTGTGTTGATTTCTCCTGGTAATGCGATCTCTGTATGAAAATGAGGACACCAGGAGGTAGCTTGGCAGAAGACACCAGGAGAAAGGACTGCAGTGTGATTGGACTTCTCTGCTGGGACTAAAGAAGTAGAACTTTTGTACTTGGAACTTTAATTTAGGGTAAAAAAAAACTAACAAACAAAACAAAAAAAAGTGTGTATTTGTCTGAGTTAACTGAACTGAATGGTTTTCTGAACAGTTATCTATGTGTAAATCTCAGGTGATTGAAAGGCATTGATAGCTGTGAGGTTTAAATTACTTGTAGAAAGATCTAGTAAGTAGGGGGAGTGGCTTAGCTAGAAGGAAGCTACATTTAAAGACTGCCTTAGAAAGATTTTGCTAGTAGCTTGGCAGAAGACACCAGGAGAAAGGACTGCTGTGTGACTGGACTTCTCTGCTGGGACTAAAGAAGTAGAACTATTGTACTTGGAACTTTAATTTAGGGTAAAAAAACTAACAAACAAAACAAAAAGAGTGTGTGTTTGTCTGAGTTAACTGAACTGAATGGTTTTCTGAACAGTTATCTATGTGTAAATCTCAGGTGATTGAAAGGACTTGATAGCTGTGAGGTTTAAATTACTTGTAGAAAGATCTAGTAAGTAGGGGGAGTAGCTCTCCAGCCCCCTCTAGCTGCTGGAGGCCTGCCTCTGAGCAAGTAAGGGGTCTACTGAGAAATATAGGCTATTCTTTTCTCAGAACAGGACAATCAGGAGCTTAAAGGGCACACAGGCAGAACTTAAGGAGAGAGAGAAAAAAAACAGAGGAAAGAGTAAGGATTGCAAACAGTTAAGGGGCCAGAAATAAGACATGATGGCAGTGGTGCAGTGCAGTGGCTGTGGAGCAGCAGTCTTCTGAGAGATGTTCTGGAGGATGCGGTGTTGTCCCATCTGCAGGCACCTCTCTGGGCTGAGGGAAGAGGTTGCTCATCTCCAGGCTGAGTTGGCCAGGATTTGTGGCACCTCCTCTTCCATCCATGGACCACCAGTGCCACTGCCGTTGCCTCAGAGGTTGCCAAGAAAGAGGAGTGGTTGGACCACAGTGGGATCAGGGAGGGTGAGGGTGGTGTAACAGAGGCACATCCCTCCAGCTGTACCTCTCCACAATTCCTATGCCATTCTGGCAAAGTGTGGTTCCTCTATGGAGGCACCCACAGTGGAGACCAAGGAGGATGCTGGGAACCTCCACAAAGGAGACCCACAGGAGAGTGGCAGGGGACCCAGCAGGGGAAGGAAACAACTCCTGGTGGGGGACTCCATTGTTAGGAAGGTAGAACTGGTGGGGAGGAAGGGGAGAGGGAGGTAAGGTGCCTACCTGGCACCATGGCTTGGAGGAACAGGGAGGGAATCCTCAGGATTGCCGGAGCAGCTGCACAGGGGTGGGAGCTGGATGTCATTGTCCACCTAGAGACAAATGACCTGGCTAAGAAAGGGATTAGAGAAGTGCAGGAAGAGTTTGTGGAATTGGGGAGGGGCCTTAGACAAATAGCACACATGGTAACCTTCTCAGAGGTGCTGCCCATCTATGGTGTAGGAGAGGCTAGGGTGTTCTGCACCATGGGATTCAATCAGTGGTTGAACAACTGGTGTGGAGCTTAGGAATTTGGCTTCATTGGGGACTGGGAGTCCACCTGGAGTAATGCAAGCCTATACTGGCATGATGGGTTGCATCTGTCCAGAAGGGGAACCAGGATCCTAGGTGATAGGTTTAAATGCTTCATTGGCAAGCATTTAAACTAGCCAAGGGGAGAGGCACTGGAAAGGAGCAGGGAAATCCTAGCCCCCAAAAAATCACGGTAGTAAGTACGGTAAACACCAACATAGAGGTGTCGATAGGGAGAAGGGCAGGGGTAAATGGAGAAAGTGACAAAGGCAAGAAAGACAGGGATGGGGCAAAAAGGAGTAAGGCCATCAGAAAATGTAGGGTAATGAGTACCAATGCCCATAGTCTGGGCAACAAGCTCCCTGAGCTGGTGGCCTTGATGGAAGAGGGATGCCTGGATATCGTAGAAGTCACAGAAACATGGTACACAGAGAACCATGACTGGGATGTTAACATACCAGGATACATAACCTACAGGAGAGACAGACAGGGGAGAAGAGGGGGAGGAGTAGCTCTCTATGTAAAGGAAGGGATAAAAGTAACTGAACAAAAGAGTAAACAGGGAGGAGAAGAGGCACTGTGGGTCACCTTGGAGACTGGAAAGGGCACCACAATCCACACAGTGGTTGTGTACAGACCCCCATGTCAGGGGGAAGGAATGGACAAGGATATGATAGAAGGCATTCTTAGAATGGCATAAGGAAGCAATACAGATGAGTATAAATAGATAGGCCACTGACAGAGCAAAGGCCGATGGCACATTTATAAGGCAGAAAAAGAAATGGGCAGACTGGATGGGCCTTGCGGTCCTTATCTGCCGTCAACTTCTATGTTTCTATAATGAACCAATAATCTACGCCTGTTGGCATCAAGGCCTGACTTCTGCAAGTAACGCTCTATCCTTCAGCCAACTCACCTCAACTCCCTCAGTGCCTCATCAAACCATGGGAAACAAAGGTTAAGGGTGAGGGGACAAATGCGGAAAGGAGCAATGGCATCCAGATCCTCTGTCACAGCCTTATTATAGGCTTGCACCAGGTTCTCTGGACCCACGCTTGCACTCAGAAATCTTGATAGGTTAAGTACCCTCCATTAAGCCATCTGGGGGTCAATCCCCTTAAAGGGCAGTACCGCACCATCTCTACAGGAGCAGGCCTAATGTGATGGTCAGACCTCCTAATGGATTCCACCACCATGTCGGATATCTCCATTCTTAGTAGGAAGATCAGGTCCAATGAGTGGCCACAATTGTGTGTCACAGAGGTAACCACCTGTGTGAGACCCAGCGAATTCATAAGCTGGAGGAAGTCCTGCCCAAACTGCGAAATTTCATCATCGACCCATTGGTATTGAAGTCTCCCAAAACCATTAATCTGGGCGACTCCAAATTTAGCACATGGAAAGTGCTCTTATCAGGCCATAACCCATACCTTGGAATATGTCATTGCCCTTATAAAATGGGCCCATAGTAATTTAATTAAAAAAAAGTCACAAATGTAAAGTAAGGATGTTTCAAGATCTCAAATAGTAAAAAATAGTCCCCCTATTAAAGTAATTTCAAAACCTTTTTATCAGCATTAGAGGGCTCCATATATATTCCTCCCACTGTATTCTTTCTGCTTTTGCTTCTATTAGACCCCCCTGTCTCATTCATTTGCTTTTGTGGTGTTTAGTGTCACAAACCCACTCAGCAAGTCAGGCCCTCTACTCCCAAAGTGCCAACCTCCGAGTGCAGTCTTGTAAACAGTTTAACAGAACAAGGTAGCCCTCTTGTTTGTTTTGTGAGTTCGGATCAACCTTTGGTCTCAAGTCTTGGAGGGATTCAAACTATTAACCTCTTGTTAGCGTACCCAACGTACAGGCTCAGATATTTCTGTCCTCGGGGGGGCAGATATCTTTGCCTATGGGCACCTAACCAGGTATACAGAGATGAACCCTTAAAAACTTTAATAAAGACTTCAGATTTTAAACGCTTCTCTTTCCAGTTTGGTATCACCATTCAAGCTTATGTCTATTGTCTGTGTTAACCATAGATACTTTTCTTACAACTAAAAGAAATTCAAAGACAGACCAAATACATTCTAAAAAAGAGTTTTACTAAAAATAGATAAAAATATGTGAAACACAAAATTCAGAACTCTTATATTACAAGACATACAAATCTTTTAAAAGAACAAGGTTTAAACAGTGCAAATTCCTACTTACAGTACTTAGATTTGACTCTCTCTCTCTAAATACCTGTTTAAAAGTGCTCACGATATTTCCTTGTCAGAGTCTAGGTAAAAGTGTGTCTAAGTAAAACAGAAGTATTCCTTAAAATAAACTTTATTTGCCAACCCCTTTTGTGTGAGGTCATCTAGCGCCTTCTCTGTCAGATTATATATAAAAATATATCTAATAAAAAAAATAACAGGATGTCTTTTCAAAGTATTACATTTTGTATCCACAGCATAACTCATATGTTTCAAATGACATCTCTTTGATCCATGCTGCATCCTCCCTCACACAGGCTTCACAGGCTACACAGTGTCACTGGCTCAGTAGGTAGAAACATAGAAACATAGAATTTGACGGCAGATAAGGACCGCTTGGCCCACCCAGTCTGCCCATTTCCCTACCTACTGGATAAGCTGCAGATCCTAGTTAACCAGCAGCCTACTTCTTCCTACCCCCACCCCCCAGAATTGCCTTATGACTATCCCATGCATGCTTGAATTCCACCACTGATTTTGACTCCACAACCTCCTCTGGAAGGCCATTCCATGCATCCACAACCCTCTCTGTGAAAAATACTTTAATAAATTACCTCTGAGCTGCCCCCTCTATCTTCAAATTGTGCCCTCTTGTTCTTGCACACCTCTTTTTGAAAGATCTACCTTCTTGGACTTTGTTGATTCACTTGAGGTACTTGAAAGTTTCTATCATGTCCCCTCTCCTCCTTTCCTCGAGGCTATACATATTAAGCTCCTAAGTCTCTCTTCATATGTCCTCCGTGCAGACCCTGCACCATTTTAGTTGCCCTCCTCTGGACAGCTTCCATCCTGTCTATGTCTTTGCGAGATTGGGTCTCCAGAACTGCACACAGTACTCCAGATGGGGTCTCACCAGCTGTCTGTACAGAGGGATAATAACTTCCTGTTTTCTACTGGTGATGCCTCTCCTATGCATCCCAGTATCCCCAGCCCTCCTTGCTGCCTCTCTCACATTGCTTGCCCACCTTTAGGTCATCTGATATGACTACCCCCAGGTCCCTTTCCATTTTTGTTGTTGTTAGTATCTCACCCCCATTTGTGTACTCTCCCCTGGGTTTTGTTTCCCAGGTGCATTACCTTGCACTTCTTAGCATTGAATCTAAGCTGCCATACATTTGACCATTCCTCTAACCTAGTCCTTCTCATCCTTTCCACCCACCCTGTACATCAACTCTGTTGCAGATCTTAGTGTCATCTGCAAAGAGACATACTTTTCCTTCCAGTCCTTCTGCAATGTCACTTATAAAGACATTGAAGAGGACTAGTCCAATATTGAACCCTGCGATTTCCCCGCTCAGTAACCCTCCTTTCTTCTGAGTGGACTCCATTTACTATTACTCTCTGTGTCCTATTCTCCAGCCAATTCTTTACCCAGGCTGTCATCTTGGGACCCACTCCCAGGCTGGCTAACTTATATATTAATCTTTTGTGTGGGACTGTGTCAAATGCCTTGCTAAAGTCTAGGTAGGCCATGTCCACAGCCCTCCCTGATCTACTACTTTGGTCACCCAGTCAAAGAAATCTATCAGATTCATCTGGCATGACCTTCCCGCTGTGAATCCATGCTGCCTAGGGTCCTGTGCCTTCTGGCCTCTAGATACGTGACAATTCTTTCCTTTAAAAGTGATTCCATCATTTTCCCTATCACTGAGGTTAAACTAACAGGTCTATAGTTTCTGCTTCTGCCTTGCTCCCACTTTTGTGAAGGAATCACATCTGCCCTCCTCCAGTCCTCGGGTACCACCCATCCTCCCATGATTTGTTAAAGAGGGTAGTCAGTGGTGTCACTAGTTCTACCCTTAGTTCTTTTAGAATTCTGGGATGAATCCCATCAGGCCCATTGCTTTGTCCACCTTCAGTTTTAAGGTTCTTTCAGAACCCTTTCTTCTATAAATGGGCTGGTATCAACTTCTGTATCCAGAGTGTTACTACTGTTTGTTTCTCATGCCTCCCTCTTCCTTTGTAAATACTGAGCAAAAATATTTGTTTAGTATCTCTGCCTTTTCACATTCTCCTCTGCCCACCCTCCTCCCTTTATTAAGCCTCACTATCCCTCCTTGGTCTTCTGTTGCTCCCTGATGTACCTATAAAAGGTTTTATTCCCTTCTTAACTGAGTTGGCTATCTTTTCCTCAGTTTGGGCCTTTGCTGTTCTGACTGCCTTCCCAGCCTCCTTTTGCTTTAACTGATACAGTTCTCTGTCCTGCTCCTGCTGTGATTCCTTGTACTTCCTGAATGCTTTCTTTTTCTTGAACCTTCACTGCCACTTCCTTTGAGAACCATAGTGGTTTCTTACATCATCTTGTTTTGTTTATTTGCTTCACACAAAGGCTCGTTACCTCTGTGATGGCAGTTTTATTATTCCCCATTGTTCTTCCACCTCCTTCCGCCCATTTGCTAGTGCATTCCTTAGGCACTCACCCATTTTGGCAAAGTCAGCCCTCCTAAAGTCCAGTACTTTTGTCTTTGTATGGCTTGACTCTATTGCTGTGTTTATTGTGAACCATACTGTTCGATGGTCGCTAGTTCCCAGATGGCTACCCACTTCTACATCTGTGATCCTATCTCCATCTCCATTTGAGAGTATCAAGTCTACTATTGCTCCCTCTCGAGTGGGCTCCAGTACTAGTTGTCTAAGGCATGCCCCCTGTAGGGCATCTAGAATAACTGCACTCTTCGAAGTGGCAGCTGCAACTGCGCTCCAGTTAACATCTGGCATATTCAGATCACCCATCAGCAATATCTCCTTTTCTGCCATTCTAAGTATACTTTCTATCATTTCCTTGTCCACTTCCTCCCTGAGAAGGGTTCTGTACAACCCTATGCGGATTGTGGTGCTATTGCCTGTCTCCAAATTTACCCACAGTGCTTCTTCTCCTCCCTGTTTACCCTTTTGTTCTGTTGCTTTTATTCCTTCCCTTATGTAAAGAACTACTCCTCCCCTCTTTTACCCTCCTGTCCCTCCTGTAGATAGTGTATCCTGGTATGTTACGCCCCAGTCATGGTTTTGTGTGTACCATGTTTCTGTGACTGCCACGATATCCAGATGTTCCTCCTCCATCAAGGCAACTAATTCAGGAAGCTTGTTACCTAGACTACGGGCATTGGTACTCATTGCTCTCCATTTTTGATGGCCTTACCTTCTGTTGCAGCATCCCCCACTGACCGTTCTACCTTGGTCTTTTCTCATTTAGTACCCTGTTTTGTAGGAGAGGCTGGGATTTTTCTGCTGCTTGTCAGTGCCTCCCCATTGACTAGTTTAAAAGCTTGCCAATGAAGCATTTAAACGATTGCTCAAAAACTTGTTCCTTCCTGGACAGATCAGACCATCCTGCCAGTATAGGCTGGTGTCCCTCCAGGTGGAACCCCAGTCCCCAATGAAGCCAAACCCCTGCGCTCCATACCATTTTCAACCATTCATTAAACTGCATGGTGCCAATTACCCTTGCCTCCCATGCCTTTGACAGGCAGCACCTCTGAGAAGGATACTGTGTTTGCTACTTGTCTTAGGCCCCTCCCTCAACTGTGCAATGTCCTCCTGCACTGCTTCTAACCTCATGATGAGCCAAGTCATTTGTCCTAGGTGGACAATTACATCCAGCTCAGAATCCCTTGCAGCTGTTGTTGTGATCCTGAGGATGCACTTCCTGTCCCTCCAAGCCATGGCACCAGGCAGGCACCTTACTTCAGATTTCCCAGCTCCTCCCAGTTCTATCCCCCTAATAATTGAGTCCCCCACCAGGAGCTGCTTCCTTTCCTTGTGGTGTCCTCTGCCTCCTTCCTGTGGGCCTCCCTTGTGACAGTTGTCCTCAGCCTCCTTAGTCTCCTCTGTGGGTGTATCTATAGGGGAGCTATGCTCCCCAGAATGAGCATGGATTGTGGTGTGTAACATCTGACTGGGTGTGCCTCTGTTTCACCATCCTCATCCTCTCTGAGCCCACTGTGGTCCAACTGCTGTGCTTTCTTTGCAACCTCTGAGGTAGTGGTGGTGGTTCTGGTGCTTCCTGGATGGGGAGGTTCCTTCTACTGTCCATTGTGGCCTGGGGAAGGTCCCGTACTACTGTCCAGTGTGGCCTGAAGGCGGCAACTTCCTCCCTCAGGGCAGACAGTTGTCTGCAAATAGGGCAGCATCTCAGCCTCCAGAAAGACTCCCGGAAGACTGCTGCCCCACAGCCATTACATTTTCTCCCCCCATTTTTTTTGTGTGCGTGATTGGTTTGTAATGTAGAAATATATATTTATATTATACAATGTTTATGCTTATATTGTCAGTGCAGTGTGCTAGAGGATATGACAGTGACATGCACTCTTTGAGGAAATGATGTCAGAACCCCAGGTATAAAGGAACTATTTCCAGGTGGGTGGGGTGAGGGTGGGAAGGGGTTGGGCCTAAACTGTGCCCTCTAAAACAATCAGCTAGAAGCTCTGACCCACTGCTGCAATGAGTACCTTCCTGTCAGAAAGATGCCCTACACAACAATTTGATAGAGAAATACCCTGCTAATCAATCAGAGAAAATCCACACATCCAAGTCAGACACAGGTAAACCTTCCCAGCCCCAAAACAGGCCTGGTGGTTTGTGCTCTGAGAGCTGTCCGCCCAAAATAAGTCAGCTGTGCTTTAAACTCTTCCTGCACTGAAAATCTTAAGAATTGTAACAAACAAACGTAAACCTTAATCCACCACCCTCAGTTGCTTGAAAGACCGTCTTTTCCTGTTCACACTGCAGGATTTTCTGTGACCACTCCTTAACCCAGTAACTCTGTTTAAAAAGAGTTTAACTATCACAAACTCCTACGCACCAGTAAATTATTTAAAAATAGTTTCAGTCCCAAAAGCCTAGTAGTCAATCCAGCTACCCCCAAGGGACAACCAGAATGAAGTATTTAAACACTTATGAGGTTACTTCCAAGATAAGCAGAGTTTGCAAGTTTCTTTTTCAACTCCTCAGCCATCTGAAATTTAAAAATAGTTTAACTGTCAGCAAATCCTAGTAGACAATCTAGCTACCTCCAAGGACCTACCCAAATGCAGTATTTAAATCCTTCTGAAGTTACTAACAAGATAAACAGAGTTTACAAGCCCCTTCTTGGTTTAAACCCTAAATAAATATGTGAATAAAAAGCAATTACCAAGGGTAGTTAGTTTCACCTCCCACAGAATTAAGCAAAAGTGCACGTTTGTTGCAGATATCAAGTGCAATATAAAATTTCTCACACAGCTCGCAGTTAAAGAAAGCAGTAGCCTTCCAGCTCCAGCAAATGTGCTTTGTGTCTTTGAAAATTGCAGCCTGTAGTGACTTATAGTAATCTGATCTAGTCTGGATATCTCCACCCAGGGCAATTTGTTGCCAATGGTTATATGTAGCCCTTCCTGTTCCAATACAACCTGTTTGGTCTGAAAACAATGTCCTGCCCCCTAAGGCTGTCTGTGTTTCAGTTCACACTGCAGGATTTTCTGTGACCACTCCTTAACCCCAGTAACTCTGTTTAAAAAGAGTTTAACTATCACAAACTCCTACGCACCAGTAAATTATTTAAAAATAGTTTCAGTCCCAAAAGCCTAGTAGTCAATCCAGCTACCCCCAAGGGACAACCAGAATGAAGTATTTAAACACTTATGAGGTTACTTCCAAGATAAGCAGAGTTTGCAAGTTTCTTTTTCAACTCCTCAGCCATCTGAAATTTAAAAATAGTTTAACTGTCAGCAAATCCTAGTAGACAATCTAGCTACCTCCAAGGACCTACCCAAATGCAGTATTTAAATCCTTCTGAAGTTACTAACAAGATAAACAGAGTTTACAAGCCCCTTCTTGGTTTAAACCCTAAATAAATATGTGAATAAAAAGCAATTACCAAGGGTAGTTAGTTTCACCTCCCACAGAATTAAGCAAAAGTGCACGTTTGTTGCAGATATCAAGTGCAATATAGAATTTCTCACACAGCTCGCAGTTGAAGAAAGCACACTCGCCTCTAAGGCCAGGAGATCAGAGGGCTGTGGGTTCAGTTCCCACATCTGGCACTTGGGTTAATATCCCAATACTGACACTGTAGTGCAGCATGAGAGGGGTGCTGCACTTCTGAGGTACCGCCTTTCAGATGAGACATTAAACCGAGGTCCCATCTGCCTGGATTGGTGGTAGTTCAGGTGGATGTTGAAGATCCCATGGCACTTATCAAAAAGAGTAGGGGAATCTCCCTGGTGTCCTGGCCAAATTTCCCTCATTCACTAAAAATACCACCAACAGCTTAATCTGGTTCAAAGTCAGTTGGCATTTATCTGTATCCCTCTCCCCCAGGTCGTGCCTGAAAATAGGCAGGATTTGTCTAGTGCACTTACCCGGTCAACAAAAACTAAATAAAATAAGTAAATTTACAACCTTGCACCAGTTTGCTAAACCTGGTTTCCCCTTTGGAACGTCATAAAAATGGATATGCTCAACTCAAGATTCTACCACCCTGTAATTAGGTTCAGGTCTTCCACATAACACCTGGTGTCTAAAAACTGAGTGTGTGTGATCTCACATGCTGTCTTCAGCAATTTTCTCATGGCTTTCATCTTTCAGCTGAAACCTGGGGGGGGGATGAGTGAGGTCATTCTAAGAGCAACAGATTTTTCAGCAGAGACAACCAGTAATACATGTTTTTATTTAAAGCAAAATGATACAGCACTCAGAACTGGCTGTCCACGTCACAATTAGCATGTTCAAATGTTGATGGTGTCTGCTTGCCTGGGTGCGACAGTTCCTTTTCACTGAAAGCAAGCATGTCCCGCAATAGCCATCATAGTTAGTGCTTTTGGCATAGTGCTTGCCAGATATTTGTTTGTTGTTACTTCAGGCTGCTCACTGATTAATTTTTTTTCAGTTTTACAAACTGCACGTAATAGTAGCAGTGGAGGACCATGTATTTTAAAACTGCTGCCTCCTTCACTTGGATCAGTAATGAAGGAATGCTGTGGGATATGTCGTAGGATTTGAAAGCCATGGCTTTGTGGCAGTCGGCTTTAAGCACAGCAGCACAGGTGAGACTTTACTTATGTGAATGGGCAGCTGGGTGGGCTAAAGAAGAGAGGGTCTGTGCTGAGTGTGTTTTTTTTTACAATCATTATGTTTAAAATTCACAACAGTCCACAGAGGAGTGGGTCTGTGGTCTGGTTTTAAACATTTTGGACTGAGATCACTGTCAGCTTTGGAGATTGCATTCAGCTGTTAAAGTGGCACAAGTGGTGATTCCTTTCTGTTTGGTGACTCTGCATGGCACAGTTGGTGCATGCTGTAACATTTATGGCTTAATAAGGACATGAGTAAGAGGGTATGTTAGCCAATCTGGTTTCTAGAAATGTTGTGCCCATTTTATAATCTATATTATAAAATGGGTATAAAAAAAAAATTTAGAAAGCCGACAGAAAGCCGACCGCGAACTGAAGAAATGTCGGTAAGCTGAATAATGGAATAAATAGGGTTTTTGCAACTTTGATGCATATCTCAGGCATTTTTGGGAATTGTGGCACCAAATTTTCAACATAGGGTTTCTGGAACCCCTCCTCATGAATTCTTTGTGTTATGGTGTTATTCGGTCCCGAAAGGTGATTTCATGGTAACTGCACGGAATCACCTTTTGGGACCAAGTAATGAAATGACAGTGCCACTGTTCATGAGGGGAGCTCTCAAAAGCCTATGTTGCAAATTTGGTGACAAAATTCTAAATCGATGTTTTTATTTAGCTGCATTGCGCTTGGTTCCCATACACGCTCGTAACGTCATGAATTTGTAATATTTTAGCTCCAGATTTTCCAACTTGCCATTTTCACACCTCCTGATGAACAGTACAGCTGTCATTTTACATATCCTGCCCGAAATGTGTTTTCGCACATCCAGCGCAGAATAGCGCAGTCGCTGTGCGAAATCACTTTTTGGGACAGTTTGAGGAAATGACGGTGACACTGTTCATGAGCAGAAGTCCTAAAATGCCTATGTTGAAAATTTGGTGCCGAAAGTCCCTAAAATGACTGTGTGGCAAGCGTGTGTTGCGCAGTTATCATGCACCCTTGTAACTTGGCAAATTTGCAATATTTCCATGCCAGATTTTCAACACTGGTATTTTGTCACACCACCTTATGAACAGTACAGCTGTCATTTTTCACATCCTGCCCAAAATGTGTTTCCGAACCTGAGGCGCACAATGACGTGGTCGCTGTGGGAAATCAACTTTTGGGACAGATTAACAAAATCGCAGCACCACTTTTCATAAGGGGAGGTCCCAAAATGCCTATGTTAGAAATGTGGCTACCAAACTCCCAAAAATAATTGGATTACCGACGTGTGTTGTGCAGTTTGTATGCATGCTCATTGCTTCACCAATATTTCATACTGTCACTCCAGATTTTCAACGTTCCATTTCTTTACACCTCCTCATGAACAATACCGTTGTCATTCTCCATATCCTGCCTCAAAATATGTTTTATTCCCTCTGTTGCCAAATGGCACAGCCACTGTGCAAAACCACCTTTCAGCTAACAAAGGGATTGTGCCGCTTTTCCTGAGGTGGCCTGACAAGCAGCCCATGTTGAAAATGTGGAGTGAAACTATCAATGCATGCCTACTGTGTTAGGGTTTCCAACTGTAGCACCCCATCCGGTACAGACTGATAGGCATCCGGGGTGTGACTTGGGATCATCAAATGTAATGCTCGTGCCATTCCACCCCCCACCTCCACCCTGCAGCCACTGACAGGCATCGTGGTGTGTCTTACATAGAGATGCAGCGAATTTAAATTCCACCAGTAAAGTGAATGCAAAGTGGGCACTTGGCATTGCCACTCCAGAAATGCAAAGTGCTCACTCTGCCATGTCATTACCACTTCGCGTTAAGGCAGAATGGCAATGCGAAGTAAGGCGAAGTCATTGTTTTTAATGGACTTCACCTTCCTCATTATGATTCTAAGTAATCCACTTGGTGTTTCAGATTTGGCAGCCCCCCACACATCACATGGCTTACAGTACTGTAAGTCACATGCTTTTTAGCTAGGCAGGAAGAAAGTGAGTCATACAACCAAACACTTTTACTTTCTCCTGTGCAGACGGAGAGAGAGAGAGTAGTATGTTATGTGACTACTGATACTTTGAGATCAGAGTGAGGAGGAGATTTAAACTTTGATTTAGACCCAACAACTTTTTTAAAAGCTACATTTTTTTGTCTTTTCTGTACTCTTTTTTACTTAATTTGTTCTTTCTGTAAATTTTATTTTTCTTACCTTTATAAGTAGTTTGTTGTTTGTCTGTGTCTGTGTGACTGTGTGTGATGTGTGACAGTGTGAGTAGTAATTGCTCGGACTGAGGGAGCTCAGTAGGAGAGATGGACCAGGGTGAGGGAATGTCTGGGGTGGGGGCAGCTCCCCCACCACCACCACCACCACCAGCAGGTCAGCCCGTAGAACATGTGGACCCCAGAGAACTGCATGTAACACAGGCTGACTTGGCAGTTATCTGGAGTGCTGTCGAGGATAACAATGAGAAGGTGAATGCTATGGAGCAGCAGCTGGATCACATAGAGGGACATCAGTTGCAAATTCTGGAACTGCTGCTGGATCACCATGGGATCCCACATTAGGTTTTTTGTCCTCACACCATGTGCCACCCCCTCACCTTCCTTGCATTGTTATAAAATGTATTCCTCCACCATCCCCGACCCTTGTATGTAATTATGCCCTTTTTTGTTGTTTTCCATATGCATGACACTTTGTATTCTGAGCAGTGCAAGTATACTGTACTAAACTGCATGTGTGCAGTCAGTCTTCTTTCCAGTCTGTGTATGTACTGCAGACACTGTCCAACTCCCTGACTTAAAAACAAACATTAATGAGTACAATGGTGGGGTGGTGAAGCATGGAGAGATACTACAAAACAGGCTTACAATACATCCAAGTAACTATTAAAAAAAATTATGTGATTTGCGACGTGATCGTGAATCATGATTTGTGACTGTATTTGTGACCGTGTTGATGAAGAAACGTGAATGTCTACGGCTGTACTTCCCCGATGAGCTGTAGCATAAAACTCCCAGACTTAAAAACACATATCAATGGCCCTTAGTTCAGGATCCCTTCCCCCATCCCTTTGGGAGGTGATCATTATTGTATTTCCTTAAAAAGAGAAAGATGAGACTTTACCATCCAGCTATCACCCTATTTCACTTATCAACTCAGATAGTAAGATTTTTGCAAAAATTCTGGCTACCAGGTTAAACCCCTTGCTTCCCCACCATATACATCCTTCACAAGTTGGTTTTGTCCCAGGTCGGTTCAGCAGAGATTATATACGTTCCCTTATAAATATTATATATCAGGCCAGTAACTACCCAGCTCCAGCTGCTGTAGTAGCAATAGATTTTGAGAAGGCATTTGATTCTCTCGAATGGCAGTATCTTCAACAGGTGCTAGAAGCCATGGGCTTTGGTCACAATTTTAGAAGCTGGGTGACAGCTCTGTATCACAACCATTTGGCTCGGGTCCTCACCAACTCTACTCTGTCTGCACCCTTCCCTCTGGGATGGGGCACGAGGGGGGCTGCCCCCTTTCTCCCTTACTTTTCATAATAGCAGTGGAGCCACTTGTGATTGCCATATGCCACTCCTTAGCCATAACAGGTTTCCCCTTTGGTGATATCACTTTTCCCACATTTATGTATGCAGATGATTTGTTAGTCCCATTAGTGGTTGTCACTATTTCCCTCCCTTCTCTGCTTTCCCTCCTTGCAGATTTTACGAGCTACTCTGGCCTAAAAATCAGCAGATCTAAAACAGAAGTACTCCCCCTCAGTAGCTTGTGCACTTTAGATCAGGTAGCCCATCTCGGCCTTCATTGGGCCCCACATTCCCTTGTATATCTACGGATATGGCTCACAGTAGATCTTACTAAAATATGGGATCTGAACCTTAAACCCCTTCTTGAAGATATCAAGACTGAGTTTGCATGCTGGCGTGGTCTTCAATTTACACTAGCAGGTAAAATATCCGCGATCAAAATGGTGATAGCCCCTAAACTTTTATATGTTATCTCACATATACCATTTACACTACCGGTCTCATGGGTTAAAACCATAGACCAGGCCTTTTCCAATTTTATTTGGGAAGGCACCAAACCCTGTTATAGTAGAAATAAAGTTAGATCCCATTGGTCACAGGGAGGCTGGGGCCTTCCTTGGCTGGAAGGGTATAAATGGGCCTTCACTGCAGCCCAGACCTTAAACTGGTTCCTCCCACAGACATCTGAGTGACCACAATGGATACACATGGAGGTGTATATGGCCCAGACCCAATCCCTAGCAGTTTTACTTTACAATCCCCTTCTGAAACATTTGTCTTCCTGCCAAACAATAGCAGGCTCAGTACTGACATGGCATTTAGTGAAAAAGAAATTGGAGGCAGATTTATGCCCTCTTCTGGCCTCCCCTATATGGGAGAACATGTTCATAAAAGTGGATGGCAAACCTTTGCACTGGCCTCTATGGCACAGTAAAGGAATTTTTACACTAAAGGACTTGATGACAGATGACAGTCTCACTATCAAAACATTTCAAACACTGGATCATGAGTTCAACTTAGGTAAGCAGGCCTTTTGGCAGTACTTGCAGCTCAGAAGCTCGGTTTTAGCTTACATTAAACAACATCACAAGACAGATATAGCAAGATCCAATTTGTTAATTAAATGGCTGACCTATAAGGAGGGTAAAGCCAGTCTTATATATGCTGATCTTAGGAATCATTTCCCTGCACAACCAGCTCAGGCTAAAGGTAAATGGGAGCAAACTCTTCAATAATCTATTTTGGACGCCCAGTGGAAGTTATGCTGGAAATATGCTCATTCTATGTATCCAGATATAAGAAGTAAACTTATGCAAAACAAGATACTGTCATATTGGTATTGCACTCCTGTTGAGTTGTACAGAATGCATCTCATGGACAATAGTCATTGCTGGTGATGTCTTTTGGGAGAGGGAAACCTTTTGCACATACTTTGGCTTTGCCCACTCCTCATTCCATTCTGGACATCTGTCTTGGGTCTGACTCAACAGACCTCAGATTCTGCTCTGACTCTAGATCCCCTAGTTTGGATTCTGGGCCTTCCTCCTGTGCTGAGAGTGTTCACTCATCAACAGCACAGATGGCTGACACTTCTTAGCCTCCAAGCTAAGAGGCTTATCCTCTGTAGGTGGAGAACCACAGAGGTACCCACCATCTCTGAATTATTTAATGCCCTCTCTATTGTAGCAGCACTAGATTGTCAGTCCCACTTAGTTACCAACACTCTTTCACAATATTATCTTACCTGGGCCCCTTACTTAGCTTATCTCTCCCCATGTGCAGGGATTGGCTGACTTCCCCTGTGGAATGATCTGGACCAACATAGTAGATACACCAGTAGGAAATGGTTTGGAACCTCAAAACCCACCCCCTCCCTGCAAGAACTGTTATCTTTTCTCCTTATAGGATAAGAATTCAGATCTGGACCTTAACGTTCTTAGCATTTTGTTATTATGTCTGTGCTTTTCAGGCTTATTCAGGTATCAGGAAACACTTATGTATTATGCCCATATTAGGGGTACATGACATTTCGCTCCCCGACTTCTCGCTCCCGACATTACGTTCCCGCTCAGACTCGCTCCTATGTCAATACACTCCCACCCAAATTGCTCCTGCAGTTTCAACATTCAAGATTCAATGCGAATTGGCATGCTCCCAAACTGCTTGTAAAGTTTTTAAAAGTTTACACACCTCTGCTCACAAACTCCATCATTACAAAACAATTTCTTCCCATTTGTATTGGTACTGCATTGAAAGCATGTGTGCAGGGCACATATGGAGGCGGAGAGTAGGTACTTCAGAGTGACCCAGTTCTGCCTGACAGATTAGTGAGTAAGACCTGGTGGTACCATGCTGTGAGTCCTGGATATTTGCTTTTATTTCTTATAGACGTTTAGTATGTAGAGTGAGTAAGAGACATTTCACTCAAAAATCAGGATTCCTTCCAATTAGTCATATCTTGTTGAAGACCAGTCAGATTGATGAAGAGCAAGAAAAGAAGATGCTATTGGCATAAGCACAAGTAAGGTTGACGATTTATGGTGCTGTGCTCACAACTACCTCCAGCTGTTGCGGTTTTTAATTTTGCACTCTCACACTGTCTGTATCGGATTCACTGCTACATAGACTTTGACGGCAGATAAGGACTGCTAGGCCCATCTAGTCTGCCCATTTCCCTACCTACAGGATAGGCCACAGATCCTAGTTAACCAACAGCCTATTTCTTCATACCCCCCACAAGAATTGCCTTATGTCTGTCCCATGCATTCTTGAATTCTCCCACAGTTTTAGACCCCACAACCTCCTCAGGAAGGCTGTTCCATGCATCCACTACCCTCTCTGTGAAATAATACTTCCTCACATTGCCCCTGAACTGCCCTCCTTCTATCTTTAAATTGTGTCCCCTTGTTCTTGCAAGTCTCTTTTTCTGAAAGATGCTACCCTCTTGGACTTTGTTGATTCCACTGAGGTACTTAAAAGTTTCTATCATGTCCCCTCTCCCTTCTTTCTTCAAGGGTATACATATTAAGCTCCTTTAGTCTCTCCTCATACGGCTTCTCTTGCAGACCCTGCACCATTTTAGTTGCCCTCCTCTGGACTGCCTCTATCCTGTCTATGTCCTTGCGGAGATGGGGTCTCCAGAACTGGACACAGTACTCCAGATGGGGTCTCACCAACTGTCTGTACAGAGGGATAACAACTTCCTGTTTTCTGCTGATGATGCCTCTCCCTATACATCCCAGTATACCCGCAGCCCTCCCTACTGCCTTCTCACATTGCTTGCTAACCTTAAGGTCATCTGATATGATTACTCCCAAGTCCCTTTCCTTTTTTTTGTTGTTACTACCTCCCCAACCATTGTGTATTCTTCCCCTGGGTTCTTGTTTCCCAGGTGCATTATTTTGCACTTCTTTGCATTAAATCCCAGCTGCCATACTTCTGACCATTCCTCCAACCTTGCCAAATCCCTTTTCAACCTTTCCACGCCTCCTTGTGTATCAACCCTGTTGCAGATCTTTGTGTCATCTGCAAAAAGGCATACTTTTCCTTCCAGTCCCTCTGCAATGTCACTGATGAAGACATTAAAAAGGACTGGACCTAATACTGAACCCTGCGGTACCCCACTAGTAACCCCTTTCTTCAGAGTGGACTCCATTTACAATTACCTTCTGTGTCCTGTTGTCCAGCCAATGTTTTACCCAGGCTACCACCCTGGGTCCCACTCCCAGGCTGGTTAATTTGACTATTAATCTTTTGTGTGGGACTGTGTCAAATGCCTTGCTATAGTCTAGGTAGGCCATGTCCACAGCCCCTCCCTGGTCTACTACTTTGGTCACCCAGTCAAAGAAATCCATTAGATTCATCTGACATGACCTTCCCACTGTGAACCCATGTTGCCAGCAGGCTGTGTCCGAGATGAGGTCTAGCTTGGTGCTCTTCTCAGCCAACATCCATGGCAGTCTGATCAGTTGGGTTTGCTTGCTAGCCCTCTTTCTAGGATATGCTATAGAGTTCTTGACTTTTTGATGTCTGGTCCAATGATCCATCTGCTGCAGCCACAGAAATGAAGCATGCTAAAAACCACAATAGCTGGATTTAAAAAAAACATGGATCTACCCACATTTAGTATGCAGAGTGAGTAAGAGACATTTGAGCTGCAAAAGGCAGGCAGTGGGGGAGCGAATTGTCATGGAATGTAATGTCATAGGTACGAATTGATGCTGGAGTGTACTGTCGGGAGCGAGAAGTCGGGGAGCGAAAAGACAGGAGCTAATTGTCGTGCTCCCCCATATTAGACACCTTAACTAACCTAGATGTGGTGGTAATCATGCAATCTCTCATACTTTTCTTTTCTAATTTCTTGGGCACAATACCACCATATAACTTACTGTATAATTTCTTACTGTACCATTACTTAGCAATGTGCCTTTCTATGGGCTAGACTTTGTCAATTACATAATGACACTGCAGTCAATGTGTATGCATATGTGTCATGTTGTATCTTTTCTATGTACCTGGCTATGTCTGATATTATCTTTAAAATTTAATAAAAATTATTAACTACTAAAAACACATATCAATGAGTACAATGGTGGGGTGGTGAAGCCTGAAGAGATACTACAAAACAGGCTTACAATACAACCAAGTAACTAGAAAAAAAATTAATGTTGTGATTCGTAATGTGAATGATTGTGAATCGTGATTTGTGACTGCATTTGTGAGTGACCGTGATGATGAAGAACGTGATTTGTATCACGAGTGACTTGTGATGATGGTCCTGACTTAAAAACTCATATTAATGACTACAATGTTCATACAGAATTAAGCACCACACCTGTCCAGTACTCTGAAGGGAAGCCAAAGAAACAACTGTGACTTAAGTTACAGATGCAGATTGGGCCCTAAAGAGATGCAAATGCACAGACAGATTAAGATTGCACTGTGCACTGAAGAGATGCAGACACAAAGGCACAACACCTAACAAGTGCTCACCATCAGAAATTCAAATCTGGAAAAGAATACCTTTGCCAGTTGGGGCGGGCCTTGGGGGCAGTGTACTGCACTGCTGCAGTAACAGTCACTAGTACTAGTACCAGTAAAGATACCATAAAGAAGTAGAAAAATCACACAGCTGCAGTGGATAGCAGCTTCACATTGATGAAATTATTATGTGGCACAATAAAAGGTAAGATCTAAGGTTTTGAGTTTCCCAAGGTTCCTTTTATATATTTTATTTAGGAAAGGGGAGATAGAGATAGGAAAATCAACAAGCTGTATGAATGATCTATCTCAACCCTTATAAGATAATATGAATCAATGTGACTCCCAAATAATGATTGCACATTTTAATAGTTCATAAGAACACTTCAAAAATTGTGTTTATGTTATAATAGTATTTCCTTGTTCAGTACATTTCAATAATTCTCCAAATAAACTTATATTTCTATTTCAAAAAATCATTGTAACAATGCTCCAAATAAATTTATTGTAACATTTCAGAACTCAAGTTCCTTCATCAGACTTGGAGTTTATTCTGTGAACAGAGAATATAAAAAATTAAGAACTTATATTAGAATTTTTTTTTTGATATAACAGAACTAGTAAATATATCATATTATCACTAAATCAATAAGAATTTCATTATTAGTAGGTGGAACAAACCTATTAACATATAAAGATATCCTGAGGGCAATTGCTATAATGTTCGCGGCTTGCTCCTTTAAATGGGTGGGGGAGCATCATACATACACTTCAATAATAAAATGTCCCCTGTGAAAAAAATAAAATATCTAAATGAATCTCAACATTTTTCTTAATGAATTTAATAATGTTAGTGCTCAAAAAGCTGCTTACTTTTAAATAAAGCTCTTGTATATAAGCACTCGTCATATGGACTTTGAAACTTAGCCGTACTGACTCTGCTTGAAATGAACATATTAAAACAACATTATAAACAAATGTTTTTATATATTGAATTAGTTTAGAAAAGGATATATTTAGTAAATAAAAATTATACCTTCAAAGGATCAAGTAGACCATTTTAATGTCTCGTTTGTTATCAGCATTTAACTCTGGAAGAAAATACATAGTATCCTTTTACAATATTATTCTTTGAATTTAAATCAAATGTTGAGTCAGTTATTGTAGTCCTTATTAGTTTTCCCATATTCTGAATTTACAGCACTTAAAGATTCAAAAAAGAACCAAATTGCAAGCCACCGCCATTAAGCACAGACACCGTTTTACTTACAGTACGCCAACTGGCTTCACAGGTGTGCACTTCATATATTTTAATATTTGTTTATTATTATGTTTTGTCATTATGATGGGTTTATATTCATTGGTTGATCTCTTCATATGAAGCAGTGAGCATAAATACTAAGTTAGGCACTTAGAAAGGGGGAAACTCCACTATTACTATGGAGTTTTCATTTATATGACCGGACCACCCAGTAAAACGTCATTTTATGACGTGTACACGCTCATGTGTATACCTGTGTGGTCCGGCCCCCATCCCCCTTTAAGTACACACCTGTGAAAGTCAGTTGGTGTGCTGTAAGTTAAACAGCATTTATGCTTAATGGCAGCAGCTTACAATTCGGCTCCCTTTTGAATATTTTCAAGCGCTGTAAGTCTATTACATTGGATAACTGGTAAGGACTTTAATAACTGAATTAATATTTGATTTAAATCTAAAGTACAACATTATAAAAAGATATTTTGAACTCTCTTTCAGAGTTCAAATGCTGATAGGAAATTAAATTGGTCAGCTTGATCTTTTGGAGGTATAACTTCTACTTACTGAATACATCTTTTTCTAAATTCATCCAATATGTAAAAATGTTTGTTCATAATATTTATTTTATATGCTTGTTTCAAGTATAGTCAGTATCGTTGTTTAATTTCATATGACGGCAAGTCTCATACAAGGGCTTTATTTAAAAGTAAGCACCTTTTGTGCATTGATATTATTTAATTTTATTAAGAAAACTGTTGAGACTCATGGAGATATTTAAAATTGTCTCACAGATAAAAGATTAGGAACAGTTTACCAATGAAGTATATGCATGATGTCCCCCCCCTATTTAAAGGAGCAAGCCGCTGACATTATAGCAATCGCCTTCTAGATATTTTTATATGTTAATAGGTTAGTTTCACCTATAAAATAATAAAATCATTATTGTTTAACCCATCTATCCAAATATAGATTAAATGAAACATTTAACTGGATGGTTCATGATTAATGAATGCATACTATCTGTATCACCTATTTCCTATTACTGTCTTTTAAATACTCATTATTACTTCGTTTTGCCATTATGATGAGTTTATACTCAGTGTCTATTTTCACCATATGAAGCAATGAGCATATGTACTGAGTCAAGTACTTAGAAAGGGGGAAACTCCACCACTATAGTGGAGTTTTCATTTATATGACTGGACCACCCAGTTAAACGTCACTTCGTGACGTGTACACGCTCCGTGTATACCTGTGTGGCCCCCTTTCTTTCTTAAGTGCACACCTGTGAACCAGTTGGCATGTTGTAAGTAAAACGGTGTCTGTGCTTAATAGTGGTGGCTTGAAATTTGGTTCTTTTTTGAATCTTTAAGTGCTGTAAATTCAGAATATGGGAAAACTGGTAAGGACTACAATAACTGACTCAACATTTGATTTAGATTCAAAGAATAATATTGTAAAAGGATACTTTGAACTTTCTTCCAGAGTTAAATGCTGATAACAAACAAGACATTAAAATAGTCTTCTTGATCCTTTGAAGGTATAATTTTTATTTACTAAATACATCCTTTTCTAAACTAATTCAATATATAAAAACATTTGTTTATAATGTTGTTTTAATATGTTCATTTCAAGCAGAGTCAGTACGGCTAAGTTTCAAACTCCATATGATGAGCCCTTATATACAAGGGCTTTATTTAAAAGTAAGCAGCTTTTTGAGCACAAATATTATTAAATTCATTAAGAAAATTGTTGAGATTCATTTAGATATTTTAATTTTTTCACAGGGGACATTTTATTATTGAAGTGTATGTATGATGCCCCCCTCCCCATTTAAAGGAGCAAGCCGCGGACATTATAGCAATCGCCTTCAGGATATCTTTATATGTTAATAGGTTTGTTCCACCTACTAATAATGAAATTATTATTGATTTAGTGATAATATGATATATTTACTAGTTCTGTTATATCAAAAAAAAAATTCTAATATAAGTTCTTTATTTTTTATATTCTCTGTTCACAGAATAAGTTCCAAGTCTGATGAAGGAACTTGAGTTCTGAAAAGTTACAATAAATTTATTTGGAGCATTGTTACAATGATTTCTTGAAATAGAAATATAAGTTTATTTGGAGAATTATTGAAATGTACTGAACAAGGAAATACTATTATAACATAAAAACAATTTTTGAAGTGTTCTTATGAACTATTAAAATGTGCAATCATTATTTGGGAGTCACATTGATTCATATTATCTTATAAGGGTTGAGATAGAGCATTCATACAGCACAATAAAAGGTGTCTGATTTGATGACACGCATCACACACATATTCACACACACACGAACAAATGCATAGCAAATTGAAAACTTCAGTAATGTAACCACATATTTTAAACAAACTAAAATTATGTACTGCGGCAGTAACAGTCACTAGTACTAGTACCAGTAAAGATACCAGAAAGAAGTACAAAAATCACACAGCTGCAGTGGATAGCAGCTTCACATTGCTGAAATTATTATGTGGCACAATAAAAGGTGTCTGATTTGATGACACGCATCACACACATACTCACACACACACTAAGTAATGCATAGCAAATTGAAAACTTCAGTAATATAACCATATATTTTAAACAAACTAAAATTATGCACTGCTGCACCAGAACATTCAGCAAAAAAATGGCAAGAAATATTGAAAATATTACTGTGTGTACATTAACACAGTTATACAAGAAAAATATCACCAAAACAGAAAGCACTGTCTTTTTCTCCAAGTTAAACTACCTACACCACAGATACGCCCCTCCTCAAAAGCACACGTCCACTGTATCTCAGTACACAGGCTGAATGTTGTACATTAACATTCAAAATCCATATACAAACAATAAACGCTTGATGATATGAGCACAGGAGGGTTTCCTATAATCAATGAGCTAAAGTTTCAGCAAAAAAAATGACTCAAAAAGGCTTTTTTAACAGTTTTTTGAAGGTTTGAATCACAGAGAGCTCTCAAAGCAGATTGTCTCCTACAGCTTCCTCCACACACAACCCCAAACTGAGGCTGTGCAGAACATTCTAGAGCCCATGTGACCTGAAATCCCATGAATCACTGCAAAATTCACCTTTGGAGCTTAAAAACAAGGCAAAGTGAGGCAAAGTACATTGTTTTCAATGTACTTCACCTTAAGAATTGGTGGAGTAGTGGTTTGGGAAGGCGAAGTAACGCGAAGTCAGTGTTTTCAATGGACTTTGCGTTACCCATTAATAACGCGAAGTACTCTGCTTCTTGTTGGGAACCACTGTGTGAATTCACCGTCACTCCATGAATCACTCCACAGAGTGAATTGAGGCCACTTCACCCATCACTAATCTTGCACTGTTCGGCCACAAAGTTCACCCCACGCTCCTATACTGCACCCACGTCAGCGTATTTCCCTATGGAATGGGGTAAGTATAATGCCCAAAGACCCCAAAGCACACCCCGACACTTATCAGCGTCTACAGGGTAGGGTGCTGTACAATGGCATGAGCATTATAGCAATATATTTTGGAATTATTTAGAGATGTTTTAAATTTGCCATCTGCCTTAGTCCATTTATGATTTATCATTGATTGGCCATTCCCTGCTATTATGGGATGGTGATCAGAGATCAGGGGGAGGGACCAGTGGACTACTGGAGACATTTTTAATATACAGTAAGATACAACATGTTAAGATATTGTATCTTATCTTTAGTGCTGTGTGGAATGTGGAATTCTACCTGTGGAATGACTCTTCTGCTGGTGGAATTTCTGCTGGAATTTCACAGGTTCTTCTTCAAAATTTCACCTGCTGTAATCCATGCAATATTAGTCTGCAGAATAGCAATTTTTCCATGGAAAATCAGTCTTATAGGTGGTTCATAGGTGGTTTACACTTGTGGCATGCACTCATGCATCACACAGTTGGTGGCTGGCTGTGGAGGTGAGTGGAGGGTTGAACCAGTTGCCGGTTTCATTCCAGGATGGTGGGGGGAGGAGCATTGGGGTCAGCACTGCTGGGTTGGAGGTGGGGGGGCCACTGGAATACCAGGGAAATTGGTTGCTATTTTACTATAGGAGTCAGAGATCATGATGGGGGGGTCACTAGACTACCATGGAAATGAGTTGCTATTCTTACTATGGGAGTTGGGGATCATGATGGGGGGGCCACTGGACCACCAGGGTAATGAGTTGCTATTCTTACTATGAGAGTGGGGGATCATGATGGGTGGGGCACTAGACTACCAGGGAAATGAGATAATATCTTTTCTACAGGAGTCGGGGATCATGATGGGGGGGCCCACTAGACTTCCAGGGAAATTAGTTGATAGTTTTTCTATGGGAGTTGGGGATAATGATGGGGGGGCACTAGACTGCCATGGAATTGTGTGGATCTTTTCACTACAGTGACGGGGATCAGGATGGGGGGCAACAGTGCACACCACATTACTGAATGCTTTTAGCTGGTGGTATTCAGCACTGTGCTACAGGTGGCACAAACACCTATAGCATGGCACTATTCTTTTCAATATGCCCATGCACTGGCATTCATGGTCCTTCCCCTCTCTCCCCCCCATATACTTTAACTTTTAGCGTTGGCGCTATCACATGGTGCCAGCACTAATTGAACTTTTGAATATTGCAGCCTGGTGCAAATGTGGCGCTATTACAGTGCAATGGATTTGTGCCAGGCACAAAGCTTTGAATATCTGGTTCCAGATTCTGTAGCCCTATTTCCTTCCCTTCACAACCTCTTATGCAAAACAATCATTATCTAATGTATATACAGTTTCTTTCTGAAATGACTTCTGATTGCTAGTACTCATGTACATAAACTAATTAGTCTGGAGTTCTGCTCCACTTCAGTGCTAGAAGAGATTTGGCAGTATAGAAGCTGATTTGGCTTTAATTTTTTTTTTTTTTTTTTTATATAGTTTTTGTTGACCAGGTAAGTGCACCAGACAAATCCTGCCTATTTTCAGGCATGACCTGGGGGAGGGGATACAGATGAATGCCAACTGACCTTGAACCAGTTTAAGCTGTTGGTGGTATTTTTAGTGAATGAGGGAAATTTGGCCAGGACATCGGGGAAATTCCCCTACTCTTGCCAGTAGGGGGACAAGCTGTCTGTATGATGGCCACTCGGAGTGGGACGCTGGAGGGAGAGGACGTCTGCACAGTGGGAGCGCTTGCCTCTTCTCCCACTGTTGTTGTACTAGAGGCTAATCAATTGTGTAGCACTGAAGACGACTCAGATGAGGAGTTCCATGAAGCTCCTATTTCCATGGAGGAAATGGAGAAAGTTATTGAGAAAACTTCTGAGAAGTCTACCTTGGGAAAAGTTGAAGTGTGTACAGAACTCGGAGTTTCTACAGAGCAGTAAGGGATTTTTCAACCAAAAGCCACTGTGCTAGCAAAGAATCTGCAGAGTGAGGAGGCACTCCCTGTCATTAACAGAGCTAATCCTGTCAGATTGCCAGCTGAAGAGAGGACTACCGCAGGCCCTGTGGGGCGTAGTGAGTCAGCACACTCCTCTGTCAAGCTAATTCCAATGAAATTGACATTGTCAAAAACCAGGCTGGCAGTAGTTTCGATAGAGATAATGAGTGCCGGAAGCCTGAGAATTTACAAGGAAATTCAAGTGTTTGTCCTTAATCTGTTGATGTGTTGGCACAACAAGGGATTTTTTTGACTTCTAACACTGCTGACTTTATACCAAAATCAGATATTCCGCTGAGCAAATTGGCGGGTTTTGTATTTAAAACACCAGCCTGAGAAAGGTCTGTTTGTGCTCCCACGATTGTGTATCAAATGAAGGCAGAATCTCAAATGGGTGTTACGGAGTTTGTTTTCTCCAATGCTCAAACTAAACAGCAGAAAACTAATGGCACTGTATCTACAAATGAAATCCTTCCCTTTCAACTGATAGGATTAGAAAACATTGCTCCTAATCAGCTGGGAGGGCCCTGGTCACCGGGTAAAGCCCTAGTAGGGGCTGGATGGAAACAGGCACCCTCAGGCATTTGGTTGCCCGACCCTGCGTGGGATGTTGACTTAAGTCTTTCACAAAATTCCCCTGTTTGGAAACTGGGTTTAAATGTCATGCTTGGTGCAGAAGTCCCGTTAAAGGGGAAACAGATTAGTACCTCTAGGCCGAGCTCCTCTACCTTGCCTTCAGAAGCACAGGATTTGAAAGATGCTGCCCTTACAGGAGTTTCTGACCCTCACCCTCAGGCTATTTCACCACAGTTAGATGACACTAAAGCACCTAAACAAAAGCCCTTAAATGTCTGAACTATTTTCTAATGCAAAAAGAGAAGCTGCGCCATGGAGAAACGCAGTATGCATACGTTATAAAGGGGGTTTGGAGGATAGGCCAGACAGATACTACATTGGCAAAACTCTACTGAAAGACTCTCTTCATTTTTCACCAAAAGACGTATTTGCTTTTATAAATATATCTGGTGAAGATAATTTAATGTCAGTTTTAGGACATCATATGGATTGGATCTTTTTTGTGAAAGGTATGGGCAGGCAACGTTTTCTCCCACATGGACCCCCTTTCTGGTTATCCCCCTTACTAAACCTTTAATAAAGTTCATAACTATAATGTTTCAGAATGAGAGGATCCATGTGGAAGACATAACTATCTGGTTATCATAGAAATGTAAAGTTTTAAGCTCTCCAGAACCTATCCTGGACTCTGAACAATTCTGGACGGGGGGGTTGGAAATACAAAATTAAGCTGTGGCAATCAGACACAGTAATTGAACATATACCTAATTCTTTCTTGTTGGGCAGGGATAGAGGGGTCTGCTTTTATGGGGGTCAACCTAGAGCTTGCTATAAGTGTGGCTCTAGGACTCATCTGTCGCGTGTTTGCGATCAGCCCCGGTGTGACAACTGTGGGGAAATTGGCTATGTTACTATGCAATGTGCAAATCACACTAAATGTGACTTATGTGTGGAATATGGTCATGTCTTCAGGGAATGTCCTTGGGCTGTAAAGAATAAAGTAACCTGCATCAGCCCTGATTTTCTGATACAGCAAGCTCAGGATGTGGTGGGCTCTCCACTTCCTCCTCCCCCCCCATAAAGTTGAAAATCATATTTCTCAGGCAGCTTCCCCTTCTAGGCCTCCTTCCCCAGGTTCTCTGATAGTGGCTCCAGTTTCAGTATCTAAACCTCATGAGGAAGTTAAACCTATTAAAACTCCTACTGAAAATCTAGATTTTGTTCCAGTTTGTTATGTAGATCCAGAGGTCCCTGGGAGTGATTTAAAGGCTGCTATCCCTGTATCTCCATTACCACGTTGGAGATCTTCTAGGAACATGCAGCCAAAATCCCCCCCTCCACTCCTGTAGAATCAAACAATTCCTATGCAGCCTTGTTTACCCCATCAGGAGAGACAGAAATGGAGCTTGGAGATTCAGATTCTCAAAAATATTCATTATCTACTGTCTGTCAGTCTGTGGATAATTATAAAGAGAAAAAAAAGAAAAAAGGAAAAAATAAGGGATAACAGCACCTAAAGGACTACTAAATGCTAACATCTTGGGTTCATTAAATACACATAGTTTACAGAACACTAGCAAAAGGCAAGCTCTTTTTAAACATATTCATGACAATAAAATTTCAGTAAGCTTCTTGCAGGAAACTTGGATGTATTCTATAAAGCAACTATCTATTTTCAAGAAGGAATGGCCCTGGGGCCCTTCCTATTGGTCATTTGGAACAGATTGCGCCGATGGTATAGGAATTTTATTCGACTCATTTGATTTTTCACTTCATAACATAATTGGTTTTATTCCTGGCAGGGTTTTGATCTTGGATGGAAAATGGCAAGATATTTGTTATAGGTTCATTAATATCTATAATCCACAGACTAAAGCGGGTAGGGTAACTTTTATGAAGGCAGTACAACCTTAGTTGGTTACTTCAGTTAGGGTAATATGGGGAGGGGATTTTAATTGTAGTCTTATTAAAATACCTCAGCAGAACAAACAAATTTATTGTGATTCTCACGCCTTAGAATCTATAATTAAGACAGCTGGCTGGATCTCCTACCTTTCTCACAGACCCAGGTTTTCATTCATGAAAGGTAAAATACATTCTTTAATAGACCACATGTTCATTTCCCAGTCTGTACAGGTTTCATCCTTTCAAATGAGGCCTATGGAATTCTCTGATCATTTACTATTACTATGTTCCTTTCAACTGGTAGGCCCGGCCTGCAGTAGGCAAGTACGGTGGAAATTGAACACCTCAGTTTTAAATTCCCCCCAAGTTATAACCAGTATAAAGTTCATACTACATGCTCGTTTATCAGTGGGTTTTTTATACACAGATATAGGAGCATGGTGGGAGGAGACTAAAGTAGATCTTTGTAAATGGTTTAAAAAGCAAGGAGTTGTAACAAAAGATTGAAATTTTTTTAAATATTTATCTTTAGGACAGCAGCTACAAAGGCTTATTACGATCTCATATACTTCTAGACAGGATTATTCTGAACAAATCAGTGTACTTAAAGCTAATATGAAAACATATCAATATGATAGGGCAAAAACGCTACAGGCCATTCTTTCTAATGGTATAAAACATCCCCTATAGGAGATCCATTTGAGGCTTGTAAAACCTTAAAGGAATCCTCAAATATAGATTTTTTGCTAAGACCAGATGGTTTCAAAGCAGAGACATTAGATCAAATAAGGGACATGATTAGACAACATTATCAGTCACTAGAACCTAGCACGCCCATTTTAGAGGAAACAATAACTAATTATTTAAACTGTATTGGTCTACCCTCAGCATCTGAGGAGGCTTTGAAGATGTTAGGGCCTATACCAGTGCAGAGATAAATGAGGCTATTCAAAGGCTAAAGCCTAATATTTCGCCAGGGATAGATGGACTCCCTAATCAATTGTATAAATGTTTTCAGAAAGAATTTAGTTAGTGTCTAAAACTCCTATTTCAATACTTTATGGCTACTAATTCAATGTTTCCTGCCTTTATGGATGGATTATTGATTCACTTGTTTAAATCAGGTGATAGGAACAATATAAAGAACTGGCAATCTATAACTCTTTTAAACAATGATTATAAAATTTTCTCTAATATTTTAAATAATAGATTAAAACAGTATGCCAAGCTGGTTATATCTCCGTACCAATTTTGTGGTATACCTGATAGAAGAATACAATCAGCTCTAATGATCACAAGGGATGTTATTGAATATTTATCACTAGTTGGTAAATCTGGGTGCATTATTATGGCAGATTTTGAGAAAGCCTTTGATAGAGTTCACCTGCCTTATCTTTTTTTAGTTTTAGAAAGTTATGGGATTCCTATACAACTGATTAATCTTATTAAGTTACTCTATCAGTCTAATGCAGTCTTTCCTTTTTTTGAAAGGACACGCAGCTAGGAGTTTTCAGTTAAAAACTGGGGTTTGGCAAGGCTGTCCCCTGAGTCCCCTTTTATATATTTTTTCATTGGATCCCCTTTTGCAGTGTTTAGTAAATTCACCACGGTGGATGGGAATTATTGGGGAGGGTCATACATTTACTAGCCTATGCTGATGATTTGAATTTATATTTTTCAGACCAGGTACAAATACATGAATTTTTAGAGGCTTTTAAACTATTCTCTGTAGTTTCCAATGCCAAACTGAATTTGTAGAAAACTGGAGGGTTATTTATTGGGGCTGCTGGTCCAGCGGAGGTTGTACAGGATGATATTTGTACTTCACAAAACCCATTGAAAATACTAGGAATTCTTTTTGGACCACAAAATCTACCAGTAGACAATTGGGATCTAGTAATACAGAAAGTGGGAAAGAAAGTGAATAGATGGAGGCACTGGAAATTCTCTAAGCTTAAACGCATACATATATATAAAACAATTCATCATACCCTGTTTTCCGTACATAGCTATGATTTTTCCTTTACTACCTCAGTGAGAAACTTAAATGTATAGCATCTTCTTTCAGATGTTATGGGGAATCGTCTGAACCCAGTTAAAAGGCACTATACCTATTTGGCTACAAAATCTGGGGGACTTGGGATGATAGACCCAATAGTATTTCTGTATACTCTTTTTTTTTATGAACACTATTAAATGTGTTTTAGGCCAAGCAGAGAACACTGAAAAGGGGTCGGTTAATGGGGCCTTAAGTAGATATCTTACAGTTTGGCACAATATAGCTCCCAAAATGAATTCTCATATACACATTTCCTCATATTTTAAACCTGCAGTGCAAAAATTATATAGATGGCAAATTACCAAAGTGATGATACTGAATAATACTACTCAGACCATGTATAAGTTGCTCATGGGGAATATACATCCACAAGTTCCTTGTTTTAAGAATTGCCCATCAGCTCTAAACCCCTCTGTGTTAGCACAACTTAATAATAAGAGGTTACCTCCTTGCCAGTGGGAAACTCCATGGCTTATAATGTACGGATGCCTGAATGTCCAGGGGAATGCAAAATAGAAAGCTAAGAAAGAAAGGAATTGTCCTTATTTAGATTGCATAAATACCGAAGAAACTATGTATAATTTTTTCTTACAATGCTCCTATGCAAAAGGCTTGTGGGCATATTTAGCAAAACTATGGAATTTTAAATGGTTTTCTACTGTTTCATATGAAATACTAGTGTTAGGGATTTATCCTCCTAACTTTGCCCAATATTATATCAGTACTTTATATTTATTGTTTAGTTGTGTGAGGTATTATTTATGGCAGGCAAGATGCCAATAGGTACTTTATCAACGAAAAATGTCTTATGACTGTTATAGCATCTTAGTAGCTAATGAACTTTCAAACATCTATTTACAGGAATCACAAATGTTTAACTCAAACAAAATTGAGAAATGGTGGAGGGGTTTCACACATTTTATGAAATTTAAGTGATTTCTTGCATGTTAAAAAGGAAAAAAAAGAAAATGTGTTTCTTCTCTGTTAAAGTGATACAAATGTTCTCATAAATTCTGTAATAATGTGTTGTACTCTGTGTTTATTATTTCAATAAAACTCCCCTACACTTTTTGATAAGTGCCATGGGATCTTTAACATCCACCTGCACTACCACCAATCCAGGCAGATGGGACCTCGGTGTAACGTCTCATCTGAAAGACGGAATTACAATAGCTCACACATTATTTTGCATCAATTCCTTGTGTCACCAATGAAGATATATGTTTTTCCTGAGGGCATACACTGTATATTACAAAGAATCACAACACAAGCTCCCATTGATGGACATAGAAACATTGAATTTGTCAGCTGATAAGGACCACTAGGCCCATCTAGTCTCCTAGCAATAATTCCCAACAGGATGGCAAGTATTGGGCTGTATAAGACTGCCTAGCAATGCAATGAGGCCTGACTTCAGAAAGAGGGCCATATTTATTTATTTAAAAGTTTTACCAGGAAGGCATACTGAGCAGAGTACTGCTCAATTCCAGATGCGTCCTGGGGATGGAGGCCAGTGGAGAATATATAGTTACAGAGATTAAAACATTACAGGGAAAAATTACAGAGAAGGTTAGAGAGCAAGTACATAACTAATATGCTACTGGGAAAAAATACCATATAGCCCATGGAAACTCCAGTATAGCCCATACCACCCATGCTGGAGGGTATTATTATACTTAGAAAATGGGTTACATGTGAAATTGTTATGTAATTCTTTGCAAACAACTATGTTAAGGTACCAGTTAGGGTGGCTTAATCCCCAAAAAAGTCAGGAAATTGGTTTCCAACCATAACTCCCCACCCCCACCCTGGAAGCAGCAACAGGAAAAACTATTACACTTTCACCTCTCTTGCATCTTTATAAATTATGTGTGGTGTGTGCCATGGAGTTACCAACCTTAACGCTCACTCAATTCCATCAGTAAATAAGCTTACATGGGTACAGATTATGAGAATGGGGTGAGCGTTAGTGTTGACAATTCGTGGCACACCCCACACCTGATTTGTTAAGATGCAAGAGAGGTGAAACCATAATGTTTTTGCCTGTTGCTGCCTCCAGGGTGGGGGTGGGGAGTTAGGGTTGGAAACACTAATGCCCCATTTGCTGACTTTTTTGGCATTAAAGTGGACAGGAATTGTGTGATGAGCATTGTGAAGGCAATAGGGGATGTAGTGATGGTACAGTCCACCAGACAATGTATGATGTATAGCACATAAATGGTTAATAAAATGTTTAGTGCCCCAAGATATCTACATGTGTGTCTCCCTTCCCTGTGCCATTGTCTGGTGCTCAGCACATGAAGCAGAACGCATCAGTCTCGATGACGTAGCATCATGGTTCAGTGCTATGATGGCTGTAATGTGGATGGTGTGGAGCAGCAGTGCAGCACCACGGAAGCCAATGGTGGGTGTGCATAAACTGTGAAATACAGTATGGTGGTCCATGTCTGTTGTTGGTATGTCTGGCTCTGAACAACCTACTGTGTCACCCTATTGACATCTGATCGCTGCTGTGTTCAATTGTCCCTGAGTACCATGGGTCCGTATGTAACGGTACACCATGTAACAGATGGGAGCCATGTATTGGCAGTACACGCAACATCTAATAGCAATATCCTGTAACAGTATGCCACTATCACCTACTGCTGCACACCCACCGTGTCTTGCTGCACGATGTACACTACATGACATCCAGCAGACGGGTAGTACAAGCAGTCCAAGCCCACTGATTCAGAACAGCTATGAACAGGAGGCAGATGGCCATGGCCAAACCAGGGATCAAACATAGCAGATACCCTGCAGCCTGCATGATTCCATCAGAACAGAACAGACACCAGATATACAGGATGTGCTGTATGATGATACTGTCCCCTGTAGTGTAAGTCTGGAAACATATGTGGTACATCCCACGTACGTCCACAAGCTGCAGCCACAGTAATGTCAATGAGTGATGTTCATATGTTGTTGAACCATGACATCACTGAGTAGCCACCAATAGCTACTAATGCACCACAAAATACCAATTGGACAGCAAACTACTAAAACTAGTTCCCCAACAAAGGACACGAACCCACAACCGGAAAGACCAAGGGCCAGTGCCTACACCACTACACCATGATCTGCAAACAATGCAATGCATGCACATCTACACCTTAATACAAACCTGTCAGTGACAAGGTGAGCAAGTAGGGTTCTAAAGGGAATATACAGCACACTGTTATCTACCAGATACATTCTGTATGTGTGTCTGCATTACAGGGCTACATTACTCATGACTAAGGTCAGTGCTAGCTGATCATGTTCGGTGCCCTAATGTATACCTGTACATGTGAAATACAAGCCAATTAGCAGTATCACAACACAAGAGAATTACTGGCTCAGTGGCCCAGACAGTAGTCCCTGGTGCACACGGCTAGGAGTTCTATGCCGGGGACTGGTTGCCATCTTCTTCTGTTTGGTAACATATAATTTTTCATTTTCCAATCTCATGTATACAGTTTAGACAATAACTCTTCTCCAGCTTCCCATATAGGTCCATACTGATGCAACCGAGCATTCAGTTTTGAACCACTGGAATGTGGGAGTGCTGCTGCAGTGTGTTTCCAGACACTGATAGCCCACATGGCTAGTGCATGTCACTGCTCTACCATGTGGCAATGTTTCATACTAGCATTTCACATATTATCATTGCACAGGAGTGACATCGCACTTCTCCACCCACCCCTTAAGCTGGATGCCATGGTGTCTGGCGAACATAAAAGCCCTGACATGGCAGCAGGATATGTGCCACTAGAGGTACGTGTACTGGTGTTTGTGAGGGACTGCTGAACAGCTGCAGCGGCAGCCAGTGGCCTGCCCTACAACTGAATTCAAAGTGAGGGTTGTGAAATTGAACACATTGCTCACGGGGTCTGACAACACTGTATCTCTGTGCACTACACTGAGTATAGGCACGGCACAGATTCATTCACACACCGGTTCATCAGCTGTGTCCCACATTCAGTGTAATTATGCACTAACCCCCTCTGTCTTCAAATTGTGTCCCCTTGTTCTTGCACATCTCTTTTTCTGAAAGATGCCACCCTCTTGGACTTTGTTGATTCCTCTGTTGCAGATCATTGTGTCATCTGCAAAGAGGCATACTTTTCCTTCCAGTCCCTCTGCAATGTCACTTATAAAGACATTAAAAAGGACTGGGTCCAGTCTTTTTTAATGTTTTTATAAGTGACATTGCAGAGGGACTAGAAGGAAAAGTATGCCTCTTTGCAGATGACACAAAGATCTGCAACATGGTTGATACACAAGGAGGCATGGAAAGGATGAGAAGGGACTTGGCAAGGTTGGAGGAATGGTCAGAAGTATGGCAGCTTGGATTTATTGCAAAGAAGTGCAAAATAATGCACCTGGGAAACAAAAATCCAGGGGAAGATTACGCAATGGAGGAGGAGGTAGTAACAACAACAAAAATAGAAAGGTACCTGGGGCTAATCATATCAGACGACCTTAAGGTTGGCAAGCAATGTGAGAAGGCAGTAGAGAGGGCTGGGGGATACTGGGATGTATAGGGAGAGGCATCACCAGCAGAAAACAGGAAGTTGTTATCCCCCTGTACAGACAGTTGATGAGACCCCATCTGGAGTACTGCGTCCAGTTCTGGAGACCCCATCTCTGCAAGGACATCGACAGGATGGAGGCAGCTCAGAGGAGGGCAGCTAAAATGGTGCAGGGTCTGCAAGAGAAGCCATATGAGGAGAGACTAAAGGAGTTTAATATGTATACCCTTGAGGAAAGGAGGGAGACCCTCCCTCCCTCCCTTCTTTCCTCAAGGGTATACATATTAACATGATAGAAACAAGGGTATACTGTACATATTAACATGATAGAAACATTTAAGTACCTGAGTGGAATCAACAAAGTCTAAGAGGGTAGCATCTTTCAGAAAAAGAGATGTGCAAGAACAAGGGGACACAATTTGAAGATAGTGGGGGGATGGCTCGGGGCAATGTGAGGAAGTACTTTTTCACAGAGAGGGTGGTGGATGCATGGAACAGTCTTCCTGAGGAGGTTGTGGGGTCTAAAACTGTGGGAGAATTCAAGAATTCATGGGACAGACATAAGGCAATTTTTGTGGGGGGTAGGAAGAAATAGGCTGTTGGTTAAATAGAATCTGCAGCTAATCCTCTAGGTAGGGAAATGGGCAGACTAGGTGGGCCAAGTGGTCCTTATCTGCCGTCAAAGTCTATGTTTCTATGTTTCTATGTAACCATGATGTGATGTCATACACTGCATGGGAGAACACGCATGGCCACGCCATACAGGATGCTCACTAACGGCAGCACAGCAGCTGCCATGACTGCCATTACCACTGTTCTCCAACACATCACAGCTGCAGTGTGTACAGATGTGATGTCAGTCTCTGCCAGTTACGTGACAGCCACAGACCATCGTGACTGCGTCACTTAGCTAGGCTATGGACCACACAAACTTCCTGTCCCCTTTAAGCCACCCTAACTGGTGTCTTAACATAGTTTTTTGCTAAGAATTTTCTTATTTTTGAGACCTGCTTGAACAGATACATACGTGCCGGGGCTGATGAGCCCAGCACCTAGGGATGTGGTCAAGATTTTTCAGTCCAAGGAGTTTATTCATATTTAGATACATAATTTCAACAAAAGTTTTTTGAATCTTCAAAATAGCTCTGAAATGTTGTCAAATTTTACTGAAAATGGAATGGCAGCATTCCGCAGCAGTAACATGCAGAATGAGTTTTTCCACAACATTTTTGTGTAATTTTATCCCGTGGATCTCAATATTTTCCACTGAAATGGTTGCAGAATGATTTTGTATGAAAAAATACTGTTCCACAGAATATTATTCTGCAGAAATCAATGTTTTTCTACAGAAATTTAGGCAAAGTTATGCACTTTGGGTGCAATAACATCAGAGCGGAATATACAATAAATAACAAGGTCATATTTTCAACTGACAATGAGAAGGACCTGGGCGTTATAATAACCAATACTTTAAATTTTGATACTTATGCCAGAGTGGTAGTCAAGAGAGGAAATACAATAGTGGGTAATATACTGAGAAACATCAAAAGTAGAACTCAAAATGTTCTGATGCCATTGTACAAGTCACTGGTCAGACCAGTCCTAGAGTATTGTGCTTCCTTCTATTCACCACAAAGTATAGGAAGCATGAAGCTGATGGAAAGGACTCAGAGAAAAATTACAAAAAGAGTAAATAAACAAAAGGGAAAAACTACGTAAGTAGGTTAAATGACCTGGGATTATACTCCCTATCTTACAGAAGAATGAGAGGGGACTTGTGTTATGTTTTCAAGGCTTTTCACAATGAATTAATGTAGGAATCGGTGGGTTCATCAAAGAAATCAAATACGTACAGGGCAACAAGGTCACATCCTTTCCAACTAAAGGGAAAAATATATGTATAGAACTTCCAGAAGAGGAAACTGGTTCAACCAAAGGGTAGTAGCATTACGGAATGAACTACCCGAGAAAGTAGTCAGGGCTCCCAGTATATCATCCTTTAAACATCTACTAGACAAGTATATGGGAGATAAAAAAACTTAATTCATCCACTGATATGTGGCAAGTCTAACAAGCATTTGTCAATGCCGAATGTTTGCTTACTGGCATTGGCAGTGGTAGTGTAGAAGTTACAGAGCTGCGTAATAGGAATGGCAGTGAAGTATTGAACTGAAGCCAACCCCACCACCACCCTGCAGAGAGTGACAGGCATTGGGGTGTGCATTTGGGTCGTCAGGCATAACGGCGCCATTTCACCACACCCACTCTGCAGAGACTGACAAGTGTCACGTGTTCCTTGGGGTCTTTGGCCCTCATAGCACCCATTTCATTAGGAAATACGTGAGATGGGTGCGATATAGGAGAATGGGGTGAAGTTTGGGGCGAAGAGTCCAAGGCATACCTCGATGCCTCTCAGTGACTGCAGGGTGGAATGGTATGAGCATCACAGGCAAGAATCCCAAGTCACACCCTGATTCCTGTCATTCTCTATAGGGTTAGGCATTTAGTTGAAAAGCCTAATACCTCAGGCATTCATTGGTATTTTAACTCCAAATTTTCAACATGTTTGTTTGTGACCCCACCTCATGAACAGGGGGAATATCAGTTTGGTAGTCGAAAGCTGCTCATGCACAGTGACTACGGGATTTAGCACCACAGGTGCAAAAATATTCCGAACAGGATGTAAAAAATGACAGCTGTACTCTTTCATGGGGAGGTGTAAAAATGGCTATGCTGCAAATGTGTAATAAAAATATTTAAAAAAATGGTGAAGTCACGAGCGTACATAGAAACTGTGCAACACACACCCGTTGTATAAGTAGGTTGGGGATATTTTATAGCAGATTGTCAACTCAGGCATTTTGGTGCCTCCGATCATGAACAGTGTCACTGTGATTTTCTTTATCTGTGCCGAACAATGATTTCCCACAGCGACCACGCATCTCTGCAGTGAAAGTGTGAAAACACACTTTGGCCATGTTGTGAAAAATGGCAGCTGTACTGTTCATAAGGAAGTGTTGAAAAATGCCACTAGTGAAAATCTGACTGAAAATATTACAAAGTCATGAACTAACGAGGATGCATGGAAACTGCACAAGGCTCACTAGTAACACAGTCATTTTATGGACTTTTGTCACCAAATTTTCAACATAGCCATTGTAAGACCTCTGCTCATGAACAGTGTAACTGTGATTTTCTTAATCTGTCCTAAACATTGCTTTCAGACACCAACAGCACCATTGTGCGCTACATGTGCGATAACACATTTTGGGTGACATATGAAAATTGCAGCTGTACTGTTCATAAGGAAGTTTAATAAATGGACATGTTGAAAATCTAGAGTGAAAATATTAAATTTGCAAACTTACGAGCATGCATAGGAACTGTGCAACGCACGTCAAAAGTCATTTTAGGAATTTTTCACCAAATTTTCAACATAGCCATTTTAAGACCTCTGCTCATGAACAGTGTCACTGTGGTTTTGTTAATGTGTCCCATACATTGAGTTTTCACAACCGACGCGCCATTGTGCGCCATATGGGCGGGAAACACGCTTTGGGCAGGATGTGAAAATGACAGCTGTACTGCTCATAAGGAGGTGGAAAATGGCAATGTTGGAAATCTGGAGGAAATATTGAAAATTCACAAACCTCACGAGCGGCACGGAACTGTGCAATGCACACTCATGAAACAGTGATTTTAGGAATTCTGTCACCAAATTTTCAACATTGCCATTTTAAGATCTCTGCTCATGAACAGTGACACTGTGATTTTCTTAATGTCCCATACACTGAGTTCAAGATAACCACTGCGCCATTGTGCGCTACATATGGGCGGAAACACGCTTTGGGTGAGATGGAAAATGACAGCTTATACTACTCATAAGAAGGTGTGGAAAATGGCAATGTTGAAAATCTGGAGTGGAAATATTGAAAATTCGCAAACCTATGAGCGTGCGTAGGAACTGCACAACGCACTCGTAAAACAGTCATTTTTAGGAATTTTTTCACCAAATTTTCAACATAGCCATTTCAAGACCTCTGCTCATGAACAGTGTCACTGTGATTTTGTTAATTTGTCTCGTACCTTGATTTCACACACCGACTGCGCCATTCTGCGCTACAAGGGCGGAAACACATTTTGGGTGAGATGTGAAAAATGACAGCTGTACTACTCATAAGACAGTGTGCTGAAATGGCAATGTTGAAAATCTGGAGTGAAAATATTGAAATTTCGTGAACTTACGAGCCTGCGTAGGAACTGCGCACCGCACGCTCGTTAAACAGTCATTTTTTGGAATTTTGGCACCAAATTTTCAACATGGGGGTTTTGGGCCCCCTTCTCATGAATGACATCACTGTCATGGCAGTATTCGGTTCCGAAGGGTGATTTCGCAGTCACTGTGCAGTAACTGCGCGAAATCACCCTTCGAGCCCGAATAACGCCATGACAGTGACATCATTCATGAGAAGGGGTCCCAAAAACCCCATGTTGAAAATTTGGTGCAAATATTCCCAAAAATGCCTGAGATATGCAATAAAGTTGAACCCCTCCTATCTAGCCCATTATACAGCTTACCGGCCTTTCCTCAGTTCGCAGTCGGCTTTGAAGGTGCAGGCGTGTTCCGGTCCACCGAAGATCATCACGCCGGGTAAGTATAGGGTGAGGGGGTGTGGGGGAGGCTGGAGTGTGCAGTGGGTGGGTACGGGTTGTGGGAGGGTTGGAGGCACGCCCGTGGGACCATTTTATTTTACAGGGTAAACAAAAAAAAAAGACTTCGTGGGACCCTTGCCATGCTGGGGTGGGCTCCCAGCATGTGCACAAGGACTTTAGACATTCAGCCGACGGGATTGGGCACCCCGTCGGCAAAAAAATATAAAAACCTAGTGGACGCTGCCACGCTTAGGGTGGGCTTGAGCGTGGTACAAAGTGACTTGGGGGCGTTTGAAATGACGGGGGATTGGGCACCCCTGCTGGCAAGACTGGATTGCCACGCTGGTTTGGGCTCCCAGCGTGGCATCAACTACTGAGAGGAGACAATGCAGCTCAGCTGGCGGGATTGGGCACCCATTCGGCTATATGCTGCGTCTGAGGCCTGCATGCTTCCTCGCGACTGGGAGCTGCATGTGAGCAGCTTCTTATCGCTGCTCACTCAAGCGTAGCTCCCCCTTTCAACTGTATGCCACTGCATTTTGGAGCGTGTCATAGACAGCTCCAAAATGCATTGGCTTACAGGGGCCACGCGTGCCAGCACAGTGCCTGAATTGGAGGAGGAGGTGACATACCTCCGAAATCTCCGATGATGGCACTATGTTTCTTGCACATGCGTGCAAGCAAACATAAAAATGGCTTTTAAGCTACCAGATGTGTAATCCTGTAAACCACCCATAAACTTGTGAACCACCTATGTACTCACGCCCATTCATAACACAGTGTGGTACACACTCATGCATCACAGTCAGCAGCTGGCCACGGAGGTGAGAGGAGGGTTGAGGCAGTCGCTGCCTCTGTTCAGGGAAGGTTGGGGGGAGAGCGGGGTGGGTCGGCACTGCCAAGTGGGGGAGCACTGGACTGCCAGGGACATTGGTTGCTATTTTTGCTACGGGAGTCTGGGATCATGATGGGGGGGCCAATGGACTACAAGGGAAATGAGTTGCAATTCTTACTATGGGAGTCGGGGATCGTGATGGGGGGGGGCTACTAGATTACCAGGAACATGAGTTGATATGAAAACTACCGGAGTCGGGGATCGTGATGGGGGGTGGGAGACACTAAACTACCAGGGGACTGTGATGATATGTCTTACTGTGGGATAATGATGAGTGAGGCTGGGTCCCACCTTCAAGGGCATACAGCTGTCTATAATTTGCAGGTACATCCCTGATGTATCCTCAGGATGTTACTTTGTCACTCATTAAATTTGTGTTCTTGTGACTGAACAGTGGGGATTGTAAGCACCAAATAATGTCAAACAGTAAGGTACAGACCTATTGTTCTTCGGAAAATGCAACTTACACTAATCCCCTCAGTGTATCAATGTTCTGGGTGGACATTACCAATTTTTAGGATGTGTCCCTGAGTTTGGTCCATAGTCACTGATTTTGTTATACCTTGTCCCAGATTTATGGGGCAAGAGGTTGAGAGGTATGTTCTAGGGAGAAGTGTCCCTCATTGCCCCTCAGTCAGCACGTCTGTGTCCCTCATTGCAGTGCTGCATGGGTGAGTGGTATGTATTCACTGTGCCTGCCAAGACCCATTTTCTGCAGCATCCTGCCTGTGCTTCCATTCTGACCAACAGGGGGTTGCTGTGTGCACACCCTGGCCTGCAGCTTCCAGTCTGTACTTCCATACCAACCAAAAGGTGGAGCTGTGTGCTCCATGCAATAGTGCCAGGCAAAGTACATGTGAGCATACCTCTCACAGAAACATAGAATTTGATGACAGATAAGGACCACTTGGCCCACCTAGTCTGCCAATTTGCCTACCTAATGATAAGCTGCAGATCCTAGTTAACCAACAGACTACTTCCTTCTAACCCCCAACTAGAACTGCTTTATGTCTGTCACATGTATTCTTGAATTACCCCACTGTTTTCAACGCCACAACCTCCTCAGGAAGGCCGTTCCATGCATCCACAACCCTCTCCATGAAAAAATACTTACTCACATTACCTCTGAGTCGACTCCCTCTATCTTCAAATTGTACCCCCTTGTTCTTGCACATCTCTTTTTCTGAAAGATGCTACCCTCTTAGACTTTGTTGATTCCCTTGAGGTACTTGAAGGTTTCTATCATGTCCCCCCTCTCCCTTCTTTCCTGAAGGGTATACATATTAAGCTCCTTTAGTCTCTCTCTTCATATGGCCTCTGGTGCAGACCCTGCACCATTTTAGTTGCCCTCCTCTGAACTGCCTCCATCCTGTCTGTGTCCTTGCTGAGATGGGGTCTCCAGAACTGCACATAGTACTCCAAATGGCGCCTCACCACCTTCTGTACAGTGGGATAACTTCCTGTTTTCTACTGGTGATGCCTCTCCCTATGCATCCCAGTATCCCCCCAACCCTCCTTACTGCCTTCTCATATTGCTTGCCCATCTTTAGGTCATCTGATATAACTACCCCCAGATCCCATTTCATTTTTTTAGTTATTGTTAGTAACTCATTCCCCATTGTGTACTCTCCCCTTAGGTCTTTGTTTCCCAGGTGCATTATTTTGCACTTCTTTGTGATTAATCTAAGCTGCCGTACATTTAACTATTCCTCCAACCTTTCCAAGTCTTTTTGCATCCTTTCCACCCTACCTTGTTTATCAACCCTGTTGCAGATCTTTGTGTTGTCTGTAAAGAGACATACTTTTCCTTCCAGTCCCTCAGCAATGTCACTTTTAAAGACATTAAGGAGGACCAGTCCCAGTACTGAACCCTGCGGTACCCCGCTAGTAACCCCCCTTTCTTCAGAGTGGACTCTGTTTACTATTATCCTCTGTGTCATGCTGTCCAGCCAATTTTTTTACCCAGGCTACCACCTTGGGACCCACTCCAAGGCTAGCTAACTTGTATATTAATCTTTTGTGTGGGACTGTCTCAAATGCCTTGCTAAAGTCTAGGTAGGCCATGTCCACAGCCCCTCCCTGGTCTACTACTTTGGTCACCTAGTGAAAGAAATCGATTAGATTTTTCTGACATGACTTTCCCATCGTGAATCCATGCTGCCTTGGGTCCAGTGCCCCGCTGGCCTCTAGGTACTCAATAATTCTTTCCTTCAAAATTGATTCCATCATTTTCCCAACCACTGAGGTCAAACTAACAGATCTGTAGTTTACTGCCTCTGCCTTGTTCCCACTTTTGTGAAGTGGAATCACATCCGTCTTCCTACAGTCCTCGGATATCACACCATCCTCCCATGATTTGTTAAAGAGGATAGTCAGTGGTGTCATAAGTTCTCCCCTTAGTTCTTTTAGAATTCTGGGGTGAATCCCATCAGGCCCCATTGCTTTGTCCACCTTCAGTTTTAAGAGTTCTTTCAGAACCCTTTCTTTTGTGAATGGACTGGCATTGACCCCCCTACCCAGAGTGTTTCTATTGTTTGGTTTAGGTACCTCCCCCTCCTCTTCTTTTGTGAATACTGAGCAGAAGTATTCATTCGGTATCCTTGCTTTTTCACTGTCACCCTCTACCCACATTCCATCCCCTTTATTAAGCCTCAGTATCCCTCCCTTGATCTTTCTTCACTCCCTAATGTAGCTATAAAAGGTTTTATCCCCTTCTTAACATAGTTGGCTATCTTTTCCTTGGTTTGGGCCCTTGCTGTTCTGACTGTCTTCCCTGCCTCCTTCTGCTTTAAATGACATAGTTCTCTGTCCTGCTCCTTCTGTTTCCTTTTATTTCCTGAATGCTATCCCTTTCTCTTTAACCTTCCTTGCCACCTCTTTTGAGAACCATAGTGGCCTTTTCCTTCATTTTGTTTTGTTGATTTGCTTTATACACAGGCTTGTTGCCACTACGATGGCAGTTTTGATTTTTCCCCATTGTTCTTCCACACCTCCTTCTTGCCTGTTTGCAAGTGCTTTTCTGATACACTCTCCCATTTTGCCAAAGTCAGACCTCCTAAAGTCCAACACCCTTGCTTTTGTATGGCTTGATTCTACAGCTGTGTTTATTGTGAACCACACTGTTTGGGGGTTGCTTGTTCCCAGTTGGCTACCCACTTCTAAATCTGAGAATCTCCCTCCTTCCCCAATTGAGAGTACCAGGCTTAAGATTGCTCCCTCCCAAGTGGGTTCCAACACTGGCTGTATGGACATACCCCCTGTAGGGCATCAAAAATGACCCTGCTCTTGGATGTGGCTGCAGTAAAGGTGCTCCAGTTAACATCTGGCATATTCAGGTCCCCCATCAACAATATCTCCCCTTTTTCTGTCATTCTAAGGATTCCTTCTATCATTTTCTTGTCCATTGCCTTCCCCCTCTACCTTTCATCACTGAAATGAGGGACACGGACACTGAAAATGAGGATCAATGAGGGACGCTGACTCTCATAATGAGGGACACATCCTCAAACATGGAGATACAAGCTCAGAACACTGTGGAAACCATTGTCTTTATTTGTACAAAGTATATTTTTTCTTTAGCATCTTAGAATATTATTAATTTCTGCTTTAAAGTCTGAATTTACAGCATAGTCTCTGTGTGTGCAGCACTTTTATCATGAGAGACAAATAAGGACAGGGCAAGTTTGAGCGGTAAAATGAGGGGATTTCCTTCATAATGAGAGACGCTTGAGAGATATGTATGGTGAAAGAGTCTAACATGTTTCAATGCAAGAAAAATAGCAGGACAAGAGGACACAACGAGATTAGAGGGAGGCTGATTAAGGGGGAATGTGAGGAAGTTCTTTTTCACAGAAAGGGTGGTGGATGCATGGAACGGCCTACCTCAGGAAGTGGTGGATATGAATACAGTGCAGGGCTTCAAACAGGCATGGGATAGGTATAAGGGAGCAATAACAATGAATATGAATAGGCAGACCATTGACAGAGTACAGGCCTATGGCACATTCATAAAGTAGAAAAAATGGGCAGACTGTATGGGCCTTGCGGTCCTTATCTGCTGTCAACTTCTATGTTTCTATGAGTGCATGCAAAGCAGGCCATAATGAGATGCAACTGTACCTGTTTGCCCATGGATTGCTCATTTGCATAGGATCTTTGAATACAGGAAAATGCTGCCCTGGGCAAACATGTTTGCAATGGGCAAATGTGTTAGCACTGTGCAATAGAGTTAGTTCAGGCAAACCTCTTGAAAGCATAGCATAGTTCTGCAGTGTTTGGCCTGCATTGTTGTTTGCAGTTGTGCAACACTTCATTGCTATCACACACATGAATGCTATATTCAGCAGGTTTAGCCCTGGGGCTATTCCTTTGAATATAGCTTGCTAATGGTTCAGGGCTAATTTAGCACACCATGCAGTGCTAAGTTAGCCCCAGGGCTAAGTTTTGAATATCTGGCCCCTGATCTCATTCCCTTATATTTTAACATGTCATATAAATATAATCTACCACTATTTTATTAAATAATTATTGTGTCTGAAATAATAATTGTGATCAAGTAATTATGCTTATTGAAAATGTGCATCCACTGTATGGCTGCATCATTCTCCTTGCTTATAAACAAATTTTGAATCATCGGTTGTTTGATTAATTAATTAAATTATATACTGTAAGTATACCTTACCTGTGACCTCAGTAGTTTCCACACCTCCACTGACAAAGGAAGCTAAAGGAATGATCATTTCACCATATAAATCTGGAAGAGAACTGAAGTCACTTGCAGTATATACCAAGGAAGGATTAAATGCAATCTCCTCCAGCTCAGATCTATCATAATCACTGGCCCCAACACAGAAGGTCAGAATTCCAGCCTGAGCTAAGGCAGCTGATGCTGATCTGTAGTCATCATTGGATGATGCAGCAGAGATGAGGACCAATAGCTGTGGAAACTGTTCATCTATTCTGCTTCCAGCTGCTTGGTTGAAGTGGCTTGATAGGACATACTTTAGAGCAGCTCCAGTATTGAGCAAGGATCCACCCTTTAGTCTCAGTTGTTGTATACTGTCCAGCACTTGGGACTTGGTTGAGTAGGTGTTCAGATAGAACTCTGTCCTTGGGTCCTCACTAAACTGTACCACACCAATTCGGGTATTATCACTCTCCACCTGAAGGCTTTCCACTATCCTTCTCAGAAGCTCCAGCACCAAGGGAAAACCAGTGTTACCAACATTCTGAGAGCCATCCAAAAGGAAAATGATGTCTCTTGGGTTACCTGAAAAGAAATATAAGGAAATACTTTTACAACTTTGATGCAGCCTCATAGTTTCTGATAATTCAAGACATGACCAGATAACCTACTATACTGTACATCCTGCCTTTATCACAGCTTTTATCCTAGTTCCTTTGGTCAAAAGAGTTCCCTTAACAATGCAGAGAAAGAAAGTGTGGGTTTTGAGTTACTTTATTTAAATTATAATGCACTGTGCACCTACTAGCAATCAGATTGTCAATGATTATAGGGTCTTCCCATTATTTCAGTCTATATAAATACTGTCAATGGCTTTAAATTATGGCATCCAGACTACTGCAAATTCAAGTATGATAGAGGGGGTGCAGCTCTGGGATAAATTAAGACTGAGGAGACAGTGATTCACAGTGGGAAGATCTTGTCAAACAAATCTGATAGATTTCTTTGACTGGGTAACTAGGCAGATGATCAGGAAGGGGCAGTGGATGTGGCCCACCTGGATTTCAGCAAGGCCATAAGCACCATCCCACATAGAAGGCTTGTAAACAAGCTGAGCAGCCTGGGGGTGGGTCCCAGGGTGGTAAACTGGGTCAAAAATTGGCTGATCAATAGTTTATGGAGGGTGGTGATAAATGGAGTTCAATCCAAAGAGAGGGGATGACCAGCGTGGTCCTGCAGGGATCAGTGCTTAGACCAGTCCACTTTAATGTCTTCATGAGCAACATTGCAGAGGGATATGCAGAAGGACCTACAAAAACTAAAGAGGTGGTCAACGGTCTGGCAGTTAAAATTCAATGCCAAAAAGTACAAGGTGATGCACCTAGTGAAAAGGAACCCAAGACAGAGCACTGGGTGGCGTGAGAATTAGCACTGCAGAAGAGGAATGGTATCTAGGAGTTATCATCAGCAACTCCCTTAAACAAATGAGCAAGTGCAAAAAGGCCTATAGCAAAGTTAACAGGATGCTGGGATGCATTGGGAGGGGTACTGATAGCAAAAGAAGAGGTAATACAGTACTTCTCCAATACAGATCCTTGGTGTGGCCTCACCTGGAGTACTGCATCCAGTTCTGGAGCCCTCACCTCAGAAAGGAGAGGGATAGGTTGGAAACAGTGCAGCGCAGAGTAACAAAAATGATTCAGGGCCATCAGGGCAGATTCTATGAAGAGAATCTCAAGGCACTGAATATGCACTCACTGCAAACTAGAAGGAAGAGGGGAGATATGATGAGACCTTTAAGTTCTTTACCGGAATTAGCAATGTAAATTGTAGGGAATTACTTACTCTGAATACCAACTCGAGGTCACTTGGTCACGAGTGGGAATCAACAGAAGGGAGGGCCAATATTTCACAAAATGCGCGAGTTGTATATGGGCGAGTTTTGCAAAATATTTCATGTCACAAAATTTGTTCATTTCTCATGACACTAATTGGGAAAAGCTCCAGGGCCAGATGGGTTTATAAATGATTTTTACTTGGCCTTTATCATGGAGCTCACCCCCTTATTGGTCTGGCTGTATAATCACTGGTATTCTCATGTTTTTTTAAACAACTCTTTCACCAAAGCATGTATCACTTTAATAAACCAGACAGGGACAAGGCGTCTCTGAGTAGTTATCACCCAATTTCCCTAATTAATGTAGATTTAAAACTGCTATCCAAAATATTAGCACATATATTGGTATTGGTTTGGGGCACACTTATTGGACCCTCTCAAGTGGGCTTTATGGCCAATCGTTTATCAAGTGACCACCTCACAAAATTGCACTACCTTATTTCGATGTCCAGAGAAAACTCGCATCCTGCAGTTTTGGTTTTTCTAGATGCTGAAAAGGCCTTTGTGTGGCCTGGCCCTACCTTTTTGCCATGTTCAATAAGTTTGGTCTCCCTTTGGAATGTATTAGTCAGATCAAGGTACTTTACAGTAACCCCATGGCCCACATTAGATGTAATGGGGTCCTATCTGACCCATTCCCATTGCAGCGGGGCACACAGCAAGGCTGCCCCCTTTTCCCCTTTCTTTTTAATTTATATTTAGAGCCCCTACTTTATTTATCATGGCTGGAGTGGTTTGCACCGAGTGGGTAAATCCTCGTCAGCCATAGTAAATCCCCAATAACCCACATCCTCCGAGTGGTTTATTCCAATTATACCAAGGTTAATTTTTTTTTACTATAATAAAATACAACTTTTAGAGAGGTCACTTTGTTTTTTTTTTTATTTTTATTGTATTTATTCCTGGTCTGCAGAGGATTAGGATGTAGATGACCATTTGCTCATCAACAGCCAGTGATTATCAGATGATTTACACTGGTGGTAAGCTGTCAGTCTGACCATTTCATTGGCTGTTCACTTATGTCCATGGTATAATACACAATATGTACTACACCCCGCTCAAGTTATATTGAATGGGCAAAGTAGCATCCCCTCTGTGCTCTAGATGTGGCCTAGTGGATAGCTCTTTAAAACATGTATTTTTGGGAGTGTGATCGGATCTCCCCCTTTTGGAATACTATCAAAAATTCCTTAGACCTTCTTCTTGGTTTGGAAGACCTTTTTACTCCAGAGATCTGTCTTACAGGTATTTTTCTGCCTGGTCTACCTGGTGTACATAAAGCCCATATGGCTTTGACATCCCTGACAGTGAAGTTAATTATTTTAAGGCATCGGATAGACTCTTCTTGTTCCTCTCTCTGAGAGCAGCATCAAGAAATTCTTTTCATGTTAATGGTACAGAAACATATAACTTCTGTCCGGGATGCCCAGATCAGTTCTGGGCCAGATGTTATATGTGTTACTTTCACTACATCCACTAGGCCAAGTTAGATAGGTTTAGATTGTGTATAGGGTATAACGGTGCTGCTTTTACCCCCAATGAGTAACTTGTTTTCATGTTATTGATTGAAACTTTGCAGATCCCTCTTATGCCCTCTGTCCCTTTTGTTGAGCTCCAGAGGAGGGTGGAATTGTGGGGGGGGGGTAGTTTTATTCATTATGGATTTGTTTATTGTTGTTGTATGTTATTACTTGTTGTTCATTTTAAAATCCTAATAAAGTACATTTAATAAAAAAAGTGTTGCAGCTGAACTGGCGACTGCTATATGAGAAAAAAGGTAAGTGCAGTTCAAAGTATTTCAGTAGGTTTTCAACTGCACTTACCTTATTTTTCATATAGCAGTCGCCAGTTCTAGCAGCAAGATGTGTCTTCCATGGGACAGTTGATCTTCACACAGGGATCTGTTCAGGTGAATGAGGGTGTGTGGCAGTCGCCAGTTCCAGCAGTAAGACATGTCTTCCATGGGACAGTTGATCTTCACACCGGGATCTGGTCAGGTGAGTGAGGGTGTGTGGGGGGATCGGGGGAGTGTAGGTTGTGGGTGCTCAGTGGGAGGTCAGGCTGGGGTGGGGGGTTGCATCAGTGATAGACCTTTTTTATAAATTAAAAAAAGACATGTGGGACTATGTTCTTCTTTTCAGGCTCTGAGGGACATTGGAGAGTGGTGTGGTTGTCACTAGACACCTCATTTAAATCAGCAATGACATGCATATTGTTGAAACTGATCTAGGTAGTGGGGGAATATAGACTAGCAATTTTTGTACTAACCACTGAGCCACCTAACTGCACTTTATAATTGTTGTGATACGCACACACTAACACATATACACATATATGCATACAGTATATATTCCAATATAGTATAGCAGTATACTGTCTACACACACAGAGCATTGCCCCCCCCACACACAGTGCCTTATATGGTACTTATTTCCATATACATCTAACCCTAACTTTTACTGTATTTAGGGTAAGCACTGTTTTTTACAGTAACTCATTGCACTAATCTACGGCATGACTGGGTAACTAAGGTAGAGAACCAGGGAGGTGTGGTGGATGTGGCCTACCTGGACTTAAGAAAGGCCTTGGACACCATCCCCCATAGAAGACTGATTAACAAATTGTGCAGCCTAGAAGTGGATCCTAAAATAGGTCTGTGCATGGAGAACTGGCTGAATGACAAGAGTCAGAGGATTGTGGTAAACAGGGAGTACTCTAGAGAGGGAGATGTGATGAGCAGGGTGCTGCAGGGTCACTGCTGGGACTGGTCCTCTTCAATGTCTTTATTGAAAACATTGCAAAGGGACTGAAGGGGAAGATATGCCTGTTCACAGATGATACAAAGGCATAGGGTGGATATGCCAGGGGGTGCTAAAAGAATGAGAGAAGACCTTAAAAAAAACTGTAAAAACGGTCTGAAGAATGGCAGCTGGGATTCAATGCAAAAGAAGTGCAGGGTCAGTGCAGGTGTGATAATAAAATAAGTTTTGTGTTGACTGTGTCTTGATCGTAATATGAAAGAAATACAGAGCAGAGTTGCAGTTAGATGGTATTAATGGGAGAGAGAAAACCAAATAGATCAGATATTAAGTATTCAGTGCAACACAAAGCTATAGACAGTGTATGTTATAAATAGTGCAAGCTAGAATATTCACAAATAATATTGATAAATGAAGAGTTAGTTACAGACAGAAACATGTTTATACAGTGCCATCATTAAAAATTCAATTGCAGCTTCTTTCAGTTTCTCTACTCTTTAGTAAGACTTCAACATTGAATGTTTTATCACCTTACACATCTGCATAGCATTCCTTTTGTGGCTTTTGGACTTCACACTGCTACATCTTGTAGGTAACGCTGTGCTTCCCAGCTAATTATTTCTCTAAAACTGTGGCATTCATGTGTAGAATGAAACAATTTTTTTAAGAAGGACTGCTATGAAATCACCTATTTTGTGCATCTCAGTGCAACACAGGCAAGAGGGAAAAGTTAGAAAGAGAGGGCAATATCAATCTCAATTACAGTTGAGAGGCTGATTAAGTTGACATGTATATGAGCTATGAAACTTTCTTGAAAGAGAATTCTACCTACATTGAACAAAATAGTGTGTGCAAGACTGCTCAACTCAATGAACACAGCAGACAGCTTACTTCAGTTAGCACAGTGATTAAACAAAACCTTCAATTTTATTTAGTCTATTGGGAATCTGGAGAGCTCCCTTTCCACTCTGTCATATCAAGACGTCTGAAGGGCTACATCCACTGCAGATATAAAAATGAAGTTCTGTGTGTGTGTGTGTCCACATGAAAATGTGTGTGTGTGTGTGTGTGTGTGTGTGTGTGTGTGTGTGTGTGTGCATATGTGTGTGTGGTTACAAAAACCACAAACAGATAATAAAATGGCAGTCTGTTCCTATGAGCAGCAATATTAAAACACCAAAGCAAGCCTTATAGATAATGATATTTATAAGCAATTGTTTGTAGACCCAATATAGAGTCTTTGATGGCATGACATCTGGCACATTCTAAGCATCTATTTTGATTACCTTCATTTGATTTAGTACATTAGGTATTCCAAGGAATTCCATTGCTGTTTGAAACATTTCCATGAATAATGCTGTCTACTGGTACTGGACATCTCTGGCATGGAAACGGCTTGTGCAATTGGACTTCAAATGGTGGAGGGCTGTGGAGGGTTATAACCTGGCTGTTACAAATGGGGTCAACTCCCGAGCACCTCTCTACGTCTGCTTCTTGATTTCCCATCACAGGTCACCATGGTTTGATGGTGATCTGAAGCAGCTGAAAATAAAGGGGGCTGAGGTTGGAGGTTGGAGGTTGGAAGTCCTGCTTGGAGGATAAACTGGTGCTGATTGCTCATTACGATGAGTATCAGCAGGCAATCACTCTGAGAAAGTCAGTATTCCTGAATACAATTATACTATTTCAAAAAGTAAAGAAATTCATTGCAAAAAAACTTCATTAATGCATTAGTTAGGGTTAAAGTGACAAAAGTAGGGAATTGTGGCATTAGGATTTCCAACCCTAATGTTCACCCCATTCTTATATACTGTACCCATCTCAGTTTACTTACTCATGGAATGGGGTGAGCAACCCTAAGGCACACCCCACACCTGTTGCTGCCTGCAGGGTTAGAGTGAGGTGTTAGGGTTGGAAACCCTAACACCACATATCCCTACCTTTGTCGCTTGACACTCCAGAGGGGGGAAAAAAATGAGGAGGAATCTGGGAAAGTTGTAAAAATGGTCAAAGGTGTGGCAGTTGAAATGTAATGCAAAGAAATGCAAACTCATTACCTCAGTGAAGAAACCCTGCGGAGAGCTACAGAATGGGGGGAAGGGGATTGCTGACAGTCACCAGGGAAGAGAGGAATTTAGAGATAATCAGCTCAGATGACCTAAGGGTGGTCAGACAGTGTAACAAGGCTATTGGGAGGGCCAGTGAGATGTTGGGATGCATAGGAAGGGGTATCACTAGCAGAAAAAGGGAGGTGGTGATGTCATTGTACAAAACGCTGGTGAAGCCTCATCTAGAATACTGTGTTCAGTTCTGGAGGCCATATCTTCACAAAGACATAGACAGGGTGGAGGTGGACCAGAGAAGGGCAACTGAGATGGTGCAGGGCTTGTATCAGAAAACATATGCAGACAGATAAAAAGACCTTAATATGTATATACATGAGTAGAGGAGGGGAATGGGAGAGATATGGTAGAGACCTTCTAGTATTTTAAAGGCTTGAACAAAGTGCAGGGAGGTTACATCTTTCAGTTCAAAAGTTGTACAAGGATGAGAGGGCATACTATGAGATTGTAGAGGAGCAGGATAAGGGGAAATGTGAGGAAGTTTTTCTTCACAGAGAGGGTGGTGGATGCTTGGAATAGACTATTCCAGGAAGTGGTGGGTGCTAACATAGTGGGGGGATTCAAACATGAATGTGATATACATAAGGGAACTCTAGATGTAGGGAAGAGAGGCAAAAGCCAATGACCAAGCAGGGTCATCGGCCACTGATGCAGGCAGAGAATACAGGCAGACTAGGTGGGCCTAGCAGTCCTTATCTGCTGTTAACTACCATGATAGTATGTAACTTCCATGTGGTGCCTCTGGGGGGGGACCCAGATGCAAAATTACTAATCTTGTTATATAAAACAGTCAATTTGTGGGTCTATGAATTCCTAAGGGACTGGAGTACAGTGGCACCATATACCAGCAAAGGGAGTAAGGTACCATTTTGCTATGGCTAGCCTGGATTGTGCAGTCAGAGAGTTGCCCAGATGGTACAGTAGGCCAAGTATATGGTGGAGGGCTTTTGTGACATGGTTTAAATGTAATTTCTTGGTCAATGTAGACACCAAGATACTTTACCTTGTCAACCACCTTGGTCAGTGCTCCAGAAGAAGTGGATAGTGGTAGTATGTGCTGCCTAGTTGTGCCTATGTATTTGGGTACAAATAAGACCACCTAGGTTTTTCTTTAATTCATCACCAGCATGTTGGTAGCAAATCATTTTTCAAGCTCTGTTAAATTAGTAGAGAGCTAGAGGCAATTGTACTGACATCGGCAGTACTCCAATATAGTACTGCAGCATCTGCATGTAATAGAAGATTCCCATCACCACAGCTTTTGCCAGTATCATTAATGAATATGGAAAAGAGTAGCAGGCCTAGTATGGAGCCCTGGGGAACTTCATTGATGATGGCAAGGTAATTTGATTGAGCCACCTTGCATTTAACCTCCTGTGACCTATCTGGTGTGTGAAGTATTTGTGACTATAATGACTTCCAGGACCTACTTTCAAGGATAATGTATGTTCTTCCACCAAAGACAATATATTGATAAAAAGGGCTACTAATTAACTTTAAATAAATGTAGGAGTTGATGGATCCATCATTTAGTGTCATTGGTGATAGGAGTGATACATATGGCTATACAAAATCACACATGCCCCCACAATGCAAAGCATCATGGGCTACATATGCAAATCACCACAGAATGTTATGCTGGTCCAACTTAAAGCAGAATTGCTTGGTGCCGAAAGGCCTCTCACACAGTTTGCAAAGAGTGCTAACAGAAGACATAGACACGTGTTTCATCCTACCAGGACTCATCAGTATGCCTCGTCTGTTTGACACCCATGTGGGATGGACCAGCTACCCCTAAGGCAGTGTGCCTGGGATATATTGTGGTGAACCCATTAAAATAAAAAAACTATTTAAAAAAAAAAGAACCTCTGTGCTTAAACACTGAGGCAAGGTTTACCCAAAGGCATTTGGCTGGGAAGCCAAGTTTCAGAAAATACAAAAATCACATGCCCCACAATGGAAAGCATCATGGGCTGCATATGCAAATCACCACAGAATGTTATGCTGGTCCAACTTTAAGCAGAATTGCATGGTGCGAAGGCCTCTCACACAGTTTGCAAAGGTGCTAACAGAAGACATGAGACCGTGTTTTACGTCCTACCAGGACTCATCATTAAGGCACAGAGGTTCTTTGTCTTTTAAATAGTTTTTATTTTAATGGGTTCACTACAACATATCCCAGGCACACTGCCTTAGGGGTAACTGGTCCATCCACTGGGGTATCAAACAGACAAAGGCATGATTGATGAGTCCTGGTAGGATGAAACACATGTCTATGTCTTCTGTTAGCACCCTTTGCAAACTGTGTGAGAGGCCTTTGGCACCATGCAATTCTGCTTAAAGTTGGACCAGCATAACATTCTGTGGTGATTTGCATATGTAGCCCATGATGCTTTGCATTGTGGGGGCATGTGTGATTTTGTATTTTCTTGAAACTTGGCTTCCCAGCCAAATGCCCTTTGGGGTAACCCTTGCCTCAGTGTTTAAGTACAGAGGTTCTTTGTCTTTTAAATAGTTTTTTATTTTAATGGGTTCACCACCATATATCCCAGGCACCCTGCCTTAGGGGTAGCTGGTCCATCCCACTGGGGTGTCAAACAGATGAGGCATACTGATGAGTCCTGGTAGGACGAAACACGTGTCTATGTCTTCTGTTAGCACCCTTTGCAAACTGTGTGAGAGGCCTTTCCGCACCATGCAATTCTGCTTAAAGTTGGACCAGCTTAACATTATGTGGTGATTTGCATATGCAGCCCATGATGCTTTGCATTGTAGGGGCATGTGTGATTTTGTATTTTCTTGAAACTTGGCTTCCCAGCCAAATGCCCTTTGGGGTAACCCTTGCCTCAGTGTTTAAGCACAGAGGTTCTTTGTCTTTTAAATAGTTTCATATGGCTATGTTGACACCAAACCCCATATCTAACCTATCAATGTAATATAAGCTTGAAGCTCAGTGTGTGAGGGACCCTGCATCAGATATTAGTATGAAGGGGTCCCAGCGCCAAACACCTACAAATTGCCATAACCACTCCAATGCATCAAACAAAATACATATGGGAGGGAATCTGTACACTCTGGGAGGACTGTGCAGCATTGCAACCAGTGCCGGTGACCCAGTTGGCTGCATACCTAGTTGGTAAGCAGTATCTGTGGAGGCCAAGGAGGTTCGGTTGGAAGGTGATGGGTAGCAAAGACCCATGACAAGTGTAGGGGTGTCTATGTGACAGTGATGAGCAGCACTATGATTGATTCCATGGGGGGGATCCGAGGACATTACTGTCTGACTCCCACAACAGCATGTACTGCAGTGGTGGTGGTGGGCTTTAGCTGTGGGTCTGCACAACACAGCTCTGTGCCCTAGTGACTACAGGTATCATATGTATGGCTTGTTGAGTCTGCTGTCCTTTGGAGGGTTTGTCCTAGGACAGTCCAAGTGGCACAGTGTAACCCTTACAAGCTACAAACAGGGAACACACCTCCCTGACCCAGAGGCATGTAGTGCCAAGTGCAATGCAACTGATCCCATTAGACAAGGGTCACAAACAGCGTGACATCACACACAGACTCCATCACATGCCCATTGGATAGACTGCCCCACACACAAATGTGCAAGAAAAGTATGCAATATGTCAATCACTGATAACACTCCCTCACTGAGTGTTGTAGTCTGGCATGGTTCATCATGTCATCTCCACCACAGCATTGCCATACCAGCTCTGGAGGAGTCATTAGTAGGAGGGTCACTGTCACCCCCTCACAGTGGCTAAGCAGAGCAGTACCAATATAGTTAGGGTTAACTGAAAATTTCTAGTTAAACTCCTAACTTTGCACCTTAGTAGCCTTGGCAGCATTTCACAAAAGTGCCCCAAATTTGGCATGTGTTGTCTAGGAGGTCAGGGAAGTCCCTGAAGAAGTATGCATGCACGAAACTGGTCGGGCCTTTTGGAGTTTATAGCACCTACTTGGTACTTGACTGCTGTTTTTATATTTGCCTTTTGCTTGTGGTAATAAACACAGTTTTTGGAATTTATTGTGATGGATGATGCCCTTATTTCATGAATTGGAAGTATCATTTGTTTGTGAGGCGCACGTCTGTGTGTGGAGCCTGCTTTCTTGTTACTGCATATATGCGCCAAGGTTGTGCCTTTCGAGGGGTTTGTGAAAAACATTAAATGGTTCAAGAGTTATACGTAAGTATTTGAAACAATTTTTCTAAGCATATTCAGTAGGGGTTTTGGATAATCCTCTGACACAACACAGAAAATTCTGTCATGACAGCTTTGCTTTCATGCCACTTAGTTCTTGCAACATAAAAAAACACCTTTTTTTTATTGTGATGGATACCATCTTGTTTTCATTTTATTTCTATGAAGCTTAACCATTTTCCCATTGAAAGTGCCTAAAGTCCCAAGCACGTTTGATAATGACACAGAGACATTAACACACTATGCATTCCAGCACTCACAATGCCACATTATCATATGTAGTAACACATGTGTCATACATACTTTTAATTGGTGGAATGTGTACTTCACAGTGGTAGTACCTGTCACCCAAAATTATGCAAAATTGTCACATTTGGGGACCATGATAATGAAATATAAATTCTGTAGTCAAGTCAAATAGTAGTAATGGGCCCAGATATTCAAAAGGGTTGCGCCCCGGCGCGATATTCAAAAGGGAAAAGTGCGCCGCACAAATCCCGATGCGCTGGAGCACATCAGTAATGTATGCAGGCACAGGTAGGGGAGGCGTGCCCATGCATAACCTGCACAGCCCGATATTCAACCCGGGATGTGCAGAGTCATGCATGTGCAACCCCTACCTGCGCCTGCACAAAGTTAAGCCAAAAAAGGAACAAGTGATGGCCACCCGGTGAGCTGTCACATTGCAGGGTGCAACACGGCAGCTGCCACCTGTGGGTGGCCACCCGAAGTCCTGCCACACCTGATGGCGCCCCTCCATGCCCCATCGCGGGCATCCATGTGGCTAAATCCTCCCTCCTATATCCCTGGTGATCCAGTGGACTGCTATGTACCAGATCGCAGGCATTTGTCTATAAGAACAACCCCCCCTCCAACATCCCTGGTGGTCCAGTGGACTGCTATGTGCCCGATCGTGGGCATCGGTATTATAACCCCCCCATGTCCAATATCCCTGGTGGTCCAGTGGACCGATCGCTGCCTGATCGTGGGCATCTTTAAAGCATAAAATATTCCTATTACCCTGGTGGTCTAGTGTACCCCCCTTCACAGCCGCTCACTGATCCCCACTGCCCCGCTCCCCCCCCGGTCAGCCAGTGGGCGGCAGCACCCCACCCGCCTGTCACCCCGCCGCCCACCAACTGACAGCTCGGTAGGGCTGCATGCCCATTGGTTCATAGCGTGAGCCAATGGGCGTGCAGCCCATACCGTACTACTCAGTTCAGATATGTGAATGAATCCAGGGTGCGATATTCAATGCTGCTGCACCATAGCGCAGCTCCATTGAATATCTCCCAGGCCACACCCCTGCGCAACAAAGATGTGCTGTGCCCAGGCTTGCACCACAGCCTGGCGCAGTTTGAATATCTGGGCCATAGTCTTTATTTATTTGTTCACCCTTCCTCAGAAGTTCAGGGCACCATTACAATAACACAGGGCAAAAATAATTATATTTCAACGTGTACAACTCCTTAAATGCTAAAATAGAACTATTCTCCTTTTTCACATCTGACTCCTGAGTTTTTTTTGTCACCTCTCAAACTGACTTCCATTGGTAGTAGCCCTAGAGAGCATCTTGTGCAGCATCTCACATTTTCATTTTTGACTTACAGTTTTGTGCCATTTATTCACCATTTCTTCCCTTAATAGAACATCATTTGTGATTTTGCCCCTTTCACCTTGCCTTGACATTCCTTATCTGAAAGGAACTAAATGAAAGACCCCACAAGCCCTATATTTAATTAAAACCTATTAGCTGACCTTTGTTTCCGTATATGACAGTTTGGTGAAATATGTTGTTTTGCTGGGAACAGGGTCATCAAAACAATCACAGTGTACATTTTTGTTTTTCAGACCCTGGGCTTGATTTTCAAACCTCCAAGACTGACACACAGTGATTACATCAGAAATAAGTGATGCAAGGGGCCCCCCTGCACCACACATTGCATCAGTGCCAAGTTCATATTCAGAGACACCACCCTCCACCTAGAATCTTACCTTCCTTCTCTTCCCTCTATTCTTCTATTCATGTTTATTCCCTCTGTGTGCACCCCTCCACATACCCTTGTTATGTGTTTCTCACTCCCTCCACTCTTTGCTAACTGTGTTCTCACCCCTTCCACCTCCTCCCTTCAGACCTCATCCATAACTGTGGGGGGGGGTCACTGACCTCCTCCTCTTGGGAGTCTGTGGGCCTGCTTGCCCACTGCTCCCCCCAGTAGTTTAAATTAAGTGTAATGGTTATGTAGTCCTCCAGTTTGTCCCTGAGTACCCTCAAACCCTCCCTACTGAGGTGTAGCTTGTCTGATGAAAATATTGCTTTGTTTGGCCAGGTCTACTTCCAATCCCCAATACAGATAAACATCTCCTCCCTGCACCATTTCTTCAGCCAGTTATTTAAATCTTCTATTCTTCTTTTGCTGGCTGTGCTAGATCTTGGTACTGATATCACCACTGAGAAGGCCAGCACACGTCCTTCCTCCCTGCAGATCTTCCCTAACTCCCTGAACCTACTTTGCACTACCATAACCTCCTCCCTAGCAAGGTTGCTGGTTCCCAAATGTATAACTAAATTATGTTTTCCTCCAACCTCACTATTTCCTTTATTCTTGGACCCACCTTCCCCACTGTCATCCTTGGCATACAACCCACCCTCCTGCTTGCATTAGGGTCCCCCTTCCTTCCCCAGTGAATGGCCCTAATTATGGAGTACCCTATGAATGCTACCCTTCCATCCCCTGCACCAGTGTTCCCCGTCCTTCCTTTCTTACCTTTGATAATAGCTGTTTCCCCACCTAACTGATCCCTCTATAACCTGGTGAACTTATCTCCACATCCACAATGTATCATTACTTGGTATTACTTGGTATGAAAGAACAGAAGAATGCCAGAGCCCATCGAGACTGTTCCCCACACTATGTGGGACATTATTTATCTATTATCCCTCAACCAAACATCTAATTTGTTTTTAAAGACAGTAGCACTAGTTGCCTCTACCAATTCTTGTGGCAAGGTGTTCCATACAATGGATGCTCTTATTGGAAAAAAGTTTACCCTTTTGCTGGTTTTATAAGTTTTTACTTCAAGCTGTTTATTATGCAGTCTCAGAACATGTCTCCTTTTGGAGAGTGTTAGACCACATTTTTCCATTAGATCTGGTGAATGTATTAAATTAAAAACCGTAAGCATATCACCTCTTAATTTTCTAGTTTGAAGAGAGAAGAGACCAGTAGCTTTTAATCTGTTCTGATAATCCAAGTTTGTTAATCTTGGAATCATTCTAGTTACTCTCCTTAGAACCTGTTCAAGAATTGCTATGTCTGTTTTTTAGTTTGGATTCCAGAAAGGGGAGCCATTGTCTAGATACGGTCTAATGTATGCCCTATAAAATGGAATAAGGCATTGTTCAGTGCAATTAACAAAAGTGCGTTTTATTTGCCTCAAGAGTCTGTTGGTCATGCAAGCAGTTCTAACACAGTGATCATTTGATGTAAGTTTATTATTAACATATATTCCTAAATCTTTTTCACAATTTGATGAGTGAAGTGGTAGTCCATTTATATGGTATATTGTTTTTGGATTATTTACACCGAAATGCCCTACTAAACATTTGTCTTAATTAAAATGCATATGATTTTCATTTGCCCAAGGTGTTAATTTACCAAATCCTTCTTTAATGCAGAAATATTTTCTTGATTATTAACCTTGCCCCCCAATTTCGTATCATCTGCAAATTTAACCATGAAGTTATTTGGCTCTGTTTGTAAATCACTGATAAAGAGGTTAAATTATGTTGGTCCCAAGACCGACCAATGTGGTATACCACTTGTCACACTACCCAAATTAGACAAGATATCATTAATTCTGACTCTCTGAGAATGATTTGTCAACCAGTTTAAAGTCCAGTTGATAATATCAGGTGACAAACCTAGATTGTGCATTTTAGTAATGAGTTTTTCATGTGAGACTTTATCGAAAGCTCAACTAAAGTCCAAAAGAATTACATCAGTAGGGATATCCACATCTAGTAGAGTACTTATGTTATTGTAAAAAGATATCAGATTGGTGGTGCAGGAATACTTGGGAGTAAACCCATGCTGATTTGAATAATAAATTCCTAATTTTTTACAATCTCGATCTATTAGAGACTTCATTACTCGTTCCATTAATTTACCAGCCACTTGAGGTCAGGCTAATTGAACTATAATTTTGCACAGACCCTCTATTGCCTTTTTTAAATATGGGAGTAACTATTGCTGAACGCCAATCATTTGGTACAATGCTTTCTTGTAAGAATTTATTGAAACTAATTGACAAAGGTATAGAAATACTTATAGAGGTTTCAATCAGAAACCATGGATGAATACCGTCTGGGCCTGGACTAGTATTTTTTTTTAGTTTTTTGATAGCCTGCATAATATCAGTTGGATAGAACCTATGATAATCTACGTGGTGAACTTTAAATGTACTAATAGGTGATTTTTGAGAGAAGACAGAACAAAAGTACTTATTAAAGATATTCAAGGTTTCTAGATCAGATAGAGAAGAGCCATTGGTTATAATGGGACCAATGGTCCTTGATACACCTTTTTTACTATTTATATAGGAGAAAATAGATTTGTGACAGTCTTTTGTGTGAGCTAGTTTAAATTCTAGCTTACTTTTTTCCAATTTAATAGAATTTTTTAAGTTTTTCAGAGATAGTCTGTATTTATGTAATAGAGTAGTTTTAATGGAACAGAACTATTCTTAAGTTTCCTAAAAAGTTTAATTTTTTATTTTAATCTGATTTCTAATTGTCTTGTTGAACCAAGGGGGAATTTTTCCATTATTATTAAATTTCCTCTTAGATGGAATAAAGGTATTTTCCAAATAATGCACAATGTTTTTAAAAAAAGTCCCAAGCTTGTTGTGTTGTACAATTAAGAAGATTAGATTCTCAGTTTATGTTTTGTAAGTATTCATAGATTTTAGAAAAATTTGCTTTGTTAAAATTTTTTGTATAGTATAACTTCCTTTTTGTAGTTTTAAACTGTTGAATTTCAGAAAGAATAGATGAATGATCACTGGTCCCAAGTGGATCCCAAATTTGTAAATTGCTAATTTGTTGCTCTATGTTAGTAAATAATAGATCCAAAATATTAGGACCTCAATTGGGTTCAGTAATAAGTTGTTGTAATCCAGTACTAACTACCACATCTATTAGTCCTTTCTTGGCATAGGACTGTGCCGAGAATGAGTCCCAGTTAATATGAGGGAGGTTAACGTCACGTCAAACAGTCCAGGCCCAGACGGTATCTTCAGATTCTGAAAAATGTGTGATTTCTTTAATATCAGTTGTGTAATCTGAATTTGCAGATGGAGGTCGATAGTTGTTACCAATAGTTATATAGGACTGCTCCTTCAATAAGATTTTATCCCATATACTTTCCAAAGGATAGGGAGAACGCACTTCAAAAGAAGGAGTATCATTTCATATATATATATATATATATATATATATACAAACTCCACCGCCTTGCTTATCTAATCTGTTTTTATGATATAACTTATAACCTGGAATTTCTCTGGACCAAACTGAGGATGCATCCCACCAAGCTTCAGTTACTCCCACCACACCTATATTTAAGGTTTTACATTTGGCTTTGAGTTCTGCTAATTTGAGTTGGTTTAAAGATCTTGCATTCAACGCTAGGAATTTGCATTTAGTTGTAATAATATTTTGGTAAATATTCAGAGACTTGGGAATAGACCCATTCTCCCCCATTGTTTTTAGTTTAAACAATCATCTTAACTGTTTTTCGATCTCCCACTCTGCCCCTTCCCTTCTGACTATCTGTATCTTCTTTCAGTTTTCCCTTCCCTCTTCCTTTCCTTTTCTCTCCCTCTCTACCATCCTCCACTCTGTTTTGCAGGATTTATGTGATAACTATGAATGCATAATTGTAATCGGCAGCAGGGGAAGTGTACATCACTGAAAATCAATTTCAGCAATGTACACCCCCGGCGCACAAAACAACGGCACTGGGGACTTAGATTTTGACTGCTCATGTGGGGGCTGTGCCCCGCACCTCCCTACTATAGGATTCTTAACTCCAGGGGACTGCATGTTGGGGAGGGGGTGCAAAATCTGGAAAAAATGTTCGGTCACGCACAAAATATAGGCGCACCCGGACTCAAACCTGTAACCCTCACAGCTATAGGCTGCCACCCACCCACCATGCTATGGGTCCAGCTTGGCAGCTGCATACCAACCACGCCAGTCTAACCCTCCCTCCCTTCCATCACACCTGCTCCCCCCTGCACGCGCATACATATAGTGACGTCCTGTTGCTATATGCGCCCACCTCCCCATCCGGTGTCCCTTCCTCTGCAGTAGCCCTGTCAACATGCACCAGGACTGAGTTAAAATTACTGCAAGTGCTCAATCGCTGACACCCATGTCACAGGCTACTGTTTTGCCTGCCTCCTCTTCCCTGCCTACCCTGATTAGTTCCCTCTCCCTACCCCTATACTGCTACTCTCAGCCCTGACTCAATCTGATCTCCTTCCGCACCACCTGCTGCCCCCCTCTCTCCTTCCAGACAGTGGTGCAAATCTATTCAATAAAGCCACCCCTTTAAAAATTCCCACCTCTGATGCTACTCTCACATTCCCAACCCTTCCCCTTACAACTTACCATTCCTCCACCCTGGGCTTCCTAGTCCTCTGAGGAAGAGATACTCCTGTATATTGGGTGCTCCTTTCCACTCCACTCCCATCCCCTTCCTGATGCCCTCACTCCCCTGAGCATCACCCCTTTGCCTTTCCCTCCACTGCTCTGCTACTCTGACTTCCCACACCATCCTCCCCAGCTCCCATCTGAGCAGCCTTATTTCAGCCCTTAGCTGCTCCAGGCTGTTACACACAGGACATCCCCCTTTACTCCACAACACCCCAGAAGGACTGCTGCCCCACAGCTATTGCAGTTTATCACTTTCCTGCTTCCCATATATGTATCTATTCCCCCATATCCTCCCTGCCCAGCTTCTCCTAGCCTCCAGTAATACATAACTATAAAATTCAAAGATATATACATTTCTATCTCACTTTACAATCAAAATGTGACAACAATCTCAATAACCTAGAACTCAGTAGGCTGCTACTTCCAATGTTCTATCAAAACTAGAACAGTTTGCCAAGGAAGCTGTTTCTTAGCAACCACCTGATTCTAGCCCCAAAAATATTTTTAATAAATGCCTTTTAAATCATCAGCCCAGAAATCCCATGAAACAGTGACAAAGTCACAGTACCACCTAAACAACATGTCACCACCCAAGAAGCCAGCTAAACCTGGTGACGAGGACAACTCCACAAAAATCTCAAACTGCCTATGTACTATATATATGAACAAAATGAAACTTACACAAGATATGATTCACCATAGAACAAACATGCTGACTGTATTGTTCCCAACTAACATAAAACACACACGTCCCACACCTTCCTGTAGGCAACAATACCCTCCTTCTCAGTCCTAGTATATATATATATATATATATATATATATATATATATTCATGGCAAAAAAAAATAATTTAATGCATCAGTTAGGGTTGTTCCACAGCAACAAAAGTGAGGAAATTCAGTATTAGGGTTGCCACCCCTTGCACCCAAGTCTACCCCATCCCCACCAAAAGGCATGGGGTGTGCATTGGGGTCATTGGTCCTAACTCTCACCCCATCCCATGTGTGAACAAACTGAGGTGGTGCAGTATAGGAGAATGGGGTGCGAGTTAGGACCGATGACCCCAACCATACCTCTCAATTGTCCCTGATTTTCAGGGATGTCCCTGATTTTGCCTCAGAAATTTCTTCTGTCCCTCCTAAATTTCACATTTCTGTCACTGAAGAGTGGGGATTTGAATCACAAAATAATGCCAGCCATTGGTGTTACAGTCTAGTTCTCATTAAGAAAATGTTATGCATACTGAGCAGCATGTTGTACACAGTTTCTGGAACTAATATTACTATTTTTTCAGATGTGTCCCTGATTTTGGTCATTTGTCCCTGATCATTTTAAGCCTTGTCCCTGATTTGTGATGAGGGAAGTTGAGAGGTATGACCCCAACGCACACCCTGATGCCTGTTGGTGGGGGCAAGGTGGGCTTAGGGTGCAAGGGGTGGCAACCCTAACCCCGAATTCCCTCACTTTTGTTGCTATGGAAAAATCCTAACTGATGCATTAAACAGATTTTTTTACCATAAATTTCCCTTCTTTTTGAGAATGAGCACTATAAATAGTGAATGGAATATGGTGGTTGGAGCGTGGGGCCCAACCATGTGATTTTTTTTTCACACAGTAACGCTAATGGTAACACAAACACAAGCGCAAACGGTAACGGTAACACACATGGTGACACAAATGTAAATGATAATGCAAACAGTAAGAGAAACGCAAGTGCAAATGTTAATGAAAACAGAAATGGCAACGGAAACGGTAATGCAAATGCTAACGGCAACAGAAACACAAACAGTAATGAAAACAGTAACTTAAACACTAATGCCAATGGAAACACAAAAGGTAAGAAAAATGCAAGTGGTAACACAAACGCAAGCAGAAATGCAAACGGTAAAGGCAACGGTGCAGTAGAAGGAAACAGTAATGCAATCAACAATGGAAATGCAACCAAAAACACAAACGCTAAGGCCAACAGAAACACAAATGGTGATGAACATGCAAACAGTAACGGTAATGCAACTGGAAATGCAAACAGTTACAGTAACAGCAACGATGATGCCGAAGTGATCAGTAACACAAATGCAAGCGCATACGGAAATGCAAATGGCAACGCGCACAGTCATGGTACTGCAATTGGAAATGCAAATGCTAACAGTAACACCAATGATGACGCCAGAGGAAACACAAATGCAAATGGAAGCATGTACGCAAAAGCAAAACGTAATGCACACGGTGACACAAAATGAAATGCAAACAGAAACAGCAACGGAAACTCAAATGGTAACAGTAACGCAAATGCAAGCACAAACGAAAACGCAAAGGGTAAGGCACATGGTGGCGTAGGTGGGAATGCTAACGCAAACAGTTACAGAAACACAAGTGGAAACACAAACTGTAACAGTGATGAAAGCACACACACTTTTTTTTTCCCCAAAAGCTGCATTGAGAAACACAGTGAATACAAAGAATGTATGCATAATGGCCTCAGAGCAAAAAATGAGCACTTGGAATACTAAATTGCTTATATCTCAGGAACCGTATGACATACAAAAAAAATTTAAATTTCATATAATTTATGACTTTCCTGGCTAGTTTTGTACTTAGCCCCCTGCTGGGGGGGCTAAGCATTTTTCCAACGAAAAGTCTGTATCTCGAAGTGTTTCCGAGATACGGGCCCCAAAAGGCGTGGCGGACACCTTAATGTTAGTCTATGGGAAAAACAGTCAACTTCAGAGTACTGTAACTTTTCAGACCTATAATATTTTGTCAACAAACCACCAAAAGGCACATCTGTGGGATCTTGATTTTCTTCTCTAAAAAATTTCAGCCCAAAAGACAAAACCATTCTTTTGCATCGGGGTGGCAAAATTTTCCTATTCTTTTGGGCATAGTGTTGCAAAATAGTGGCGCAAATCACAACACTTTTGCAAAAAAACTTATGAAAGTGTCACAAGTGCAACACTGCTTTGTGACACTGCAGTTTACAAAAATTTTAAAAACATATTTCTGGGGTGTTTAACCCCCACAAAAAAGACATGGCTAGCATCTTCAGGGCTCAACTAGGTGAACACAAAAAGAATTGTGTTCCTACGGAGTCCCACATTTAAATGCCAAGTATTTCTGTGACCAGTAACTAAAAAAAAATGGCTGACTCATGACACTACAGGGGTCATTTGTGACACTAAAAACTGCATTTGTGACACTGTTGAATAGTTTGTCAACTTTTTCCATGGACTATAACGGGAAACTTGTTTTTTTAATAACTTTTGAACCGTTTAATATTTATTTATGAAATTTTTTGAAAGACACATAGGGGACCCTGGCTGCACATTCCCTGAAGGTTTTGGACTAGTCATGCAAACCATGCAACCTGTAGGTGCAAGCAAAGAATGCCCAAAAAAGTATAAATACGACTTTATATTGTGCTTTATAGCTCTGCAACTGTATATTCAACCATTACAAAACTTGGCAGATCCAGAGATCGTTGGTACCACTCTGTGCCTGCAAAATTGCAGGTAAATCTGTCATACGGTGGCAAAGTTATTAAGCTGCAAAAGTTCACACTTTAACCTTAAATGGGGTACTCAACCCTAACTATTATGGCACTACTGTGCCACTATAATATATACATATATGTATTCTTTGCTAACCACTGAATACTGCAGCAGTTAGGGCTCAACTTAACATAACAAAAGTATGGCAATGTTGTGTTAGGGTTTCAACCCTGACTCCCTAACCTCCAAGCAGCAAAAGGGCAAAACCACACTAGCAACCACAGAGAGCCATCATCAGGTAAGACAAACAACATGCAACTGTTTCCAGATGAGACAAATGCAATAGCACTGAAGCACTACATTTGTGGATTGGTATCTGCAGCATGCACACCACAAGGCATACACACTCAGTTGTTGCTGCAGATAGAAATCCATGCTGCTCAAATCACAACACTACTACTGTGTAGAGAAACACAAGCCCCTACAGCCAGAGATACAAACTCATCATACCTTAATTACAAGAGTTATTTTGCGAAGAAGCACAAGCCCCTCTGGGGCCAGCAGTTCTGTAGCCTCAGCATTCATGCTTACTGTAAGACATACATACACTTCACAGGCCTGCGCTTCTGCAGCCACAGGTGTAAGATATGCACACAGACTTCTGGTTGCAGAAGCACATGTGCCACAAAATCTTTAATACCAAAATAGAACAGTACTTCTACCTGCGGAAACAAAGCTCCCAGGGAATGTGCCTCTTAAACCACTGGTGTAAGACATACACACCAATGTCTGGCACCAGAAGGGCGGGCCCCTGTGGGTCTTGCAAGCATGCAAATGAAATGACTATTGCAATGTGAGTATCATGGCTTCAGCAGTGGATCTAGAAATTGTTCAGTGGGGTAGAAGTTTTACAGTTATGCTGCTACAAATAGAAAAACATGCTCCAGGGGATCAAGCTGTCTAGTGAGGTATGTTGTAATGGGTGCATGAGTACTTCTGTCTGTAGATGTGCAGGCCCCTTGGGGGCTGGTCTGAGTAGCTTAGGAATGGGTCCAAAGGTGGTAAAGTGGATAAGAAATTGGCTAGGGGATAGGCAACAGAAGGTGGTGGTAAGTGGAGTTTACTCCAAGGAAGGGGTGGTGATAAGCGGGATGCATTAGGGATCAGTGCTGGGACAGGTCCTCTTTAATGTTTTTACAAGTGACATTGCAGAGGAGCTGGAAGGGAACATACAAATCTGCCAGCAGAAACAGGCCAAGTGGTCTATCAAGTCTGCTCAATTTTGCAGCTAGTACCTCTAAACTGCAGCTGCCCCACCCCTCACCCCCTCCTTTTGACCCCCCATACACCCTGTCCCATGCCCTTTTAAAAGCTGTGCACTGCCCTGCAGGAAACCACCTCCTCTGGCAGTGTCCTTCATTTTCCCACCACTCTCTCTGTGAAATAATGCTTCCTCATTTCTCTCCTAAAGCTATCACCCTCCAACCTTAGCCCATGCCCTCTTATCTCCCTTCCCCTCCTCAGCCTAAACAACCCTTCTGTGCCCATCTTGTTGATCCCCTTCAAGTACTTGATGGTTTCAATCATATCCCCCTGATCTCTCCTCTCCTCCAGGGTGTACAAGCCTAGCTCTTTCAGTCTGTCCTTGTAGGTCCTGCCCTCCAGCCCTTGGATCATTTTCATTGTCCTGCACTGCACCCCCTGCAGCAATCTGATATTCTTCCTAAGATAAGGGCACCAGTCCTGTATCCAATACTCCAAGTGTGGCCTAACTAGTGACCTGTACAGTGGCATGAGCACATCCCTATGCCTAGATGAGATACTCAAGCTATGCACCCCAGCATCTAGTTAGCCTTGCTGCTGCCTTCTTGTACTGAGCTGAGTTGCTCATGTTCCCCATTACAAGCACCTTTAAGTCCTTCTGTTCATCAGTGACCCCTAATCAAACTCCCCCAACCAATATTTTCTCCCTGGGTTCTTCACTCCAAAGTGCATAACCTTGCACTACTTTGCATTGAATCCCAACTGCCACTTCACCAACTACTCCTCCAGTTCCTGTAACCCCTGCTACCCTTCTCTGTCATCCACCACTGCTCCCATCTTAGTATTTTCCACAGACAGACTGATCCTGCTCTTAACTCTGTGTGAGATATCAGATCTTAACAACCCAAACAACACTGGGCTGAACACAGAGCCCTGTAGCCCACTTGTTACTTCCCTCTGAAGGTCTGCCTCTTGGTAAATGAAACCAAAATCTTCTATAGGGTGAACACTCCAGGGGGGATGGAAAGGACGAACAGAGACCTGAGAAAACTAGAACAGTGATCAAGGGTATGGCAACTGGGTTTCAATGCAAAAAACTGCAAAATAATGTACTTAGGGCACAGAAATGTAGGAGTGGAGTACAAAATTGGTGGAGTGGCACTGATACCACCAAGCAGGAAAGAGACCTGGAGTAACCATAGTGGATGACCTAAAGGTGACCAGGCAGTGTGCAAGGCAGTAGGGGGGACTAGTGGGATACTGGGGTGTGTAGGGAGGGGTATCACCAGAAGAAAGATGCAGGTGGTGTTGGTTGTGTGTAGGTCACTGGTGAGACCTACCTAGAGCACTGTTTACAGTTTTAGAGACCACATCTTCAGAAGGACACAAACAGAGTGGAGGCAGTTCAGAGAAGGGTAACTAAAATGGTGCAGGGTCTGCATCAAAAGCCCTATGAGGAGAGAAAAAAGGACCTCAATATGCACACCTTGGAACAGAGGAGGGAGAGGGATATGACAAGAGACTTTTAAATATCTCACGGGGTAAATAAGGTACAGGACGGGAGCATTTTTCAGTGGAAAAGGTGCTCAAGAACAAGAGGACATGCTATGAAGCTGGGGGGGCAGATTTAGGAGAGATATGAGGAAATACTTTTTCACAGGAGTGGTGGATTCCTGGAACAGCATTTCAGCAGTGGTAGTGAGGTGAAAACAGTGGTAGGATTCAAGAATGCATGCGATAAGCACAAGGGAATCATAGAGGCAAGGGGGGAGAGCTGTAGATTGGGCATGGTCTGCAGAGTGCTGGGCAGACTGGATGAGCAAAGCAGTCATTATCTGCTGTCAAATTCTACATTTCTGTGTTACTACCCATGCACGCTGTATGACATGCATACACAGGTGTGGCTGAATAAGCACAGGAGACTAGAAACTGGCCCAGATTTTACCTTTCAAGGTACCACTTTTATTTTCAAAAACCTTTTCACACTACCATGATCTCCTTAGTGCCCATCATTTAGACCACTGGGTTTCCAAGGGGGCAAGGATCTAGTCATAAACTGATGATACAAACCATAATTGAAATCATTATCACACTGTAACTACTACACTGGATGTATCTTTTTACTGTATACATTACTCCCCATAATGACACATGTTTCATCATATATTACAATCATACTAATCGTTCACCTTAAATTTCCAAGTACTAATACATCTGCATACAATTTTATACTATGACATTCTGTGCCCCACTAGTGTCTCCTGGTGGTGTTCTCATATTTACAAGCATAATTAATTATTATTAATATTGAAAAACAGTTACTGGTATTATTTTATTTTCCACAATTTTATCCATAGGATAAATAATTCTCTTTTTTCGGTCAGTCTTTTATATTCCTGTATAACTAGATACATTTCTTATTCCTTAGTACCCTATAAGTTAACAAGAAGACTGTTTTGTTAAATTGTTTATTGAGTCTTTATCCATATTACATAGTACAGTACAAGGTACTTAAGACAAGTTGAAGTGCACATAGCATAATGTATAATGCAAGTAATAATATGTTTAACATATTATTATGACAATAACATTATAATGATTGTATAACTTGCAATCAGAAAAAGGGGGACTTGTATACATACTTAAATCAATGTGTAATTAATAACCTGTACTGTAATAAGAAAAATAATAAAGAAGAAAACATCAAAATAATGCAATTCACAGTTTTATAATAAACAAGAGGAGCTGCGTAGGAATAATATTATACAACAATATCAGTACTTAAAATGATGTCTATTTTAAAAAAAGAAAAAGTTTAACAATATGTATCGCTTATAGGTTTGAAGAAAATTCAAATAATCCTGCCAACAGAGATGAAATCCGTTAAGTCGGTCCGATGTTAAATATGAGATTCGTTCCAAAGAAGCGGTGTAAGTTAAATTACTTAGAATGTCAGTCAAAGTAGGTGTTAATTGAGACTTCCAATGCATTAAAGTCAGTCTCTTAACTTGCATAAATAAAATTTGTAGCCACTTATGCTGATATTTTGTTAAATTTATATTGTTGTTTGTAACACCTAATAAACAAAATTTAGGATCAAATAGAATATTACGACCAGTAATTTTTAAGACTAAATTATGAATAGAATGCCATAGATTAGATATAGGTTTACATGACTGTAGTATATGCAAAAGATCACCATTTGGTGAATTGCAGCGCCAACAATTATTATTAGGTAGTAAACCTATATTATGTAAATGAGCTGGAGTTTTATACCACAAATGTAAGATTTTATATTGAATTAGCCTACTGCACACATCTTTAAAAGAATCATGACAGAGTTTCCAGCATTTGTCCCAATGGAAATCGGATATATTTTCATTTAATACCCGGTTCCATCTGTTTCTGGCAAGGAGAGATTGGTTCGGAAGCATGTCTCTGATTTGTTTATAAATTTTACTGGTTAGGCCAGAGGGGGTATTAATCCACTTATTAATATATAAGGAAGTTGGTGACGAGTTATTAAATTGTTGAGTAATAGGGAGTATAGCAGATCTAATCTGTAAATACTTCAAAAAATCTTTTTTGGAAATATTCCATTTTATTTGTAGATTACTGAAGGAGTTTAATGTATTACCATTATCAGTTAGAATATAATTCAAGAAAATAATATTTTTATGTTTCCAGGAGCTACAATATATTGGTTTATTTTCTAATGTGAACTTTGAGTTTCCCCAAATAGGTGTGTAGAGTATAGGGGAAGGATCAGTTTTAAGCCATTTGTGCATTTTAAACCAGTAATGTGTAGATGCATTAATAATAGGGTGTTTTTTTTAATTTGGACGTTAAAGTAGAATAAATGAAGCTATTGGGGGTTTGCCCTAGGGACAGGGAAGCTTCCATACCATACCACAAAGGTACATTGCAATTGGGTGTAAGAAACCACTTGATAGTTTGTGAGGCTCTAAATGCCCAAAGGTAGGCCGTAAACCATGGTAATCCAAGGCCACCACGAGACCAATAAGAACATAATTTAATACGATTAAACCTTGGTATGCGACCTTCCCATAGAAAATCTCCTACAATTTTATCAATTTTATGAAGAAGACGGGGGGAGATTTTAAGTGGAATACAGGCAAACAGATAAAGAATTTTAGGTGTAATATTCATTTTTATTGCAGATATTTTACCAAAAAGAGACAGATTCAAATTTTTCCATTTAGCTAAACTTGTTTTAATATCTGCTAGTAAGGGATGACGATTTATTTCCCATATCTTATCTAGATTGGATAGTATTTTTATACCTAGGTATGTGATACCTTGTGGAGCCCAGCGAAATCTGAGGCAGTTGTTCATAAGAGAATTACAATGTTTATTTAATGGTAATACCTCAGTTTTTTGATAATTAACTGTTAGTCCAGAAAGTCTGGAGAATAGGTTAAGTATATTGTTAAGTGATTGCCCAGATAGTTTTAAATTTTCTAACAAGATAAGCATGTCATCAGCATATAACAGTGATGTATATTGCCTATGTCCAATGGATATACCCTTTAAGTCATTATTCTGTCTAAGAAAAGTGGCTAAAGTTTCAAGAGCTAAGATAAAATGGGATGGGGAAAGAGGGCAGCCTTGTCTAGTACCCCTTGCTAGTTTAAAAGGTTGAGATAGTGTAAAGTTGGTAAGTACCCTCGCATGAGGATTTGTATAAAGAAGCTTGATCCAGGAGCAAAACCAGTTACTAAAACCAAATCGGGGTAATACCAAGTAGAGGAAATTCCAATCTAAAGAATCAAAAGCTTTTTCAAAATCTATAGCAATAGCTACTGCTGGAGAGTTAAGAAACTTGGCCTTATATATAAGGTTAATTAAAGAACGTAGATGGTCAGAGCCCATCCTACCTTTAACAAAACCCATTTGAGATCTATGAATTAGTTTGGGAATATACGGTTCTATACGGTTAGCCAGGATCTTGGCAAAAATGTTGCCATCTGTATTAAGTAATGATATAGGGCGATAATTCGCCGGAATAGTAACATCCTTATCTTTTTTTGGGAGGATTGTAATGATAGCATCTCTCATCGTATGAGGTAAATAGCCTGTTTTAGCAGATTCTTGAAATACGTTACATAATAAAGGGGATAACTGTTCAGTAAGGAGCTTATAAAACTCGACAGGAAAACCGTCTCCTCCTGGAGATCACCCAGATTTAAGAGAGAGAATCGGCTTTTTTACTTCTTCTATAGTAAAAGGTGTATCTAGGGAGCATATTGCATCATTTGTGAGGCAAGGAAGTGGAAGTTTATCAAGAAAAGAGGAAATGTCTGAATGTGATGTTGGGGAGGATGAGGAGTAAAGTTTCTTGTAAAAGGTTGTCATAATCTCATTAATAGAGGATTCGTTAGTTCGGATTTCTCCTGCCTGATCTTTTAAAGCAGCAATATGACGTTCCATTTGTTGCATTCTAAGTCTGTGGCAAGTATTTACTCCCCTTTTCCTCCTTCCCAAAAATTTTGTTTTATTCTTAATAATGCTAACTCTGTTTTTCTAGAGATTAATTCGTTGATTTGCATATGAAGTTGTAAAATTTTGTAGTGTAGCGTTGAAGAGGGATCAGGGTGAGTGTTATTCGAATATAATGTTTGTTTTGCTTTAAGTAATTTTTCAAGATTATTAATTTGTTGTTCCCTAAGTTTCCTCCTGTGTGCTGCAAACCCAGTTATTTTGCCACGTAATGTGGCTTTAAAGTAACTTCCAAGTAATACCCATGGAAGTATCTTTTGGGTCATTGAAAGCTATGAATTCTTCTACTTGTGTTTTAATCCAAGGTAGGAATTCTGGATCTTTTAACAGTAGGGGATCTAGGCGCCATGAGGGGGATTTCACGGGGGGAGAGCCCCAAGTAAATAAGAGTTTAACTGGGCAGTGATCAGATATGATTAATGGAAGAATATCAACTTCTATTATATTAGCCGTAACCAAGGGAGAGGTCAACCAGTAGTCTATTCTGCTATAAATCTGGTGACGGGAAGAATAAAAAGTATAATCCCTATCTCTGGGGTGAAGGGTCCTCCATATGTCAGTTAAGCCCAAGTCCTGCATTAGCTGAGAAATTATAGTAGAACTTTTAGGATGGCTATCTAGTGAACTGTTACTCCTATCCATATATGCATCTAAAGTAAAGTTAAAATCCCCTCCAATCAGTAAAGGAGAATTAACTAAGTTTGATGAAATTAAGATTTGAAACAGTTTTTGAAAAAATTGAGGGTCATCTGAATTTGGGGCATAAATGTTAACTATAGTTAATGGACCTGATGGGGTATCAAAGGTTATAATAAGCCATCTGCCTTCCGAATCTTTCTGAATGTTGGAAGGTTTCCATTTCAGTTTTTTGTGAATTAATATAGCCACACTTCTTTTTTTGGAGGAGGCAGAGGCCACAAACACCTGACTGACCCAGTCACACTTTAGTTTAATGCTGTCTGCATCCAACAATTTAGTTTCTTGCAATAATGCAATCTGTACTTTATGTTTTTTGAGATGGTTGAGAACTTGTTTGTGTTTATTTGGCACATTGAGTCCCTTGACATTCCATGTACTTAATGGTAGGTTAGCTATCATATATTAAGTTATTTAATCTGCAACAGAGTAGATATAATGTCAGGGGACTCCAATGTTCAATTATAATCGACGATGGTATGCAGATCAGCTTATTATGTATGTTACATATAAGGAAACTATTGGCAGAATTTTTAAAAATCATCAGACCAAAAACATAGATACAGTCTATCTGGCCACCATCTCTGCAGCTCTCTACTAACATTGTAACCTTAACACTATTGTACATCTGAATTATATAACAACAAAGTATTACAATCATCTGAGATGAACAGAGAAGTCAAAGATCAGAAACAAAAGAAAAGGACCAAGACCACCTCTCTGTTCTCTAGGATGTAGCTTAACAATGAGGAAATAGGATAGTACCAGAAGAGAGTAGTGAAAAAAAACAAAAGAGAAGTACTATCCGACCTTCCTTAGAAAAGTAAATCTAACAAAGGTTTATTTAACAATACTAAAGTATTGTATTTTTATACAAGACCCCGAGATGGGGTAGTGAGTATTATATTTGTTTTACTCTTATAGATTAAAGGTGATAGCGTTCCGATAACATTATCAAATCCAGCATCACCTCTGATAAATTGAGAACCAATGATCTGTAAACAATACATTACTACAGTAGAAGGGGAAAGGAAAAGAAGGAGAAAAAAAAGGGGGTTTAATGTCTGCCCTAGCCTAAATTATCAACTTATGTCATATTAGAAGGTTCCTAATATAAGGTGATATATACCTGCAGTACCAATGTACAGTATTTAAATGTTAAATAAATTATATAACAAAATTAGCACAGCAAAACGTGTGCAGCAATTAAAGTATCTTTAGTCCGATGAGTAGAAAAGAAAAATAGGTGTTTTATCCTATTAGATTAGATGTCATTTTCATTCACCGAGGGGAGATCCCTATTCATTAAACAGTACAAAAAAAAAAAAGGACTCTATACCAATTGCACAGACTCAGAGATCCTGCAATAATAGAATTCCAGTAAGTTTCAGCCTACTGTTCCATTAGATGTTATGAAGGAAAGTGTACACTATGTCTGTATCACTGTTACATCACTTTAACTGATATCTGATATTGCGATCCTTCCAAATTCCTTCTAGGGATTTTACAGGTTCAATCTTATAAACTCACTTGCATGATAAATCACTATAATAAATGTAAAATGCAATGAAATTGACATATGTGAATAGGTGCCATATCCAGCAAAACAGATATATTGTGTAAAATATTGCAAAGACACCCATCAATACACAGTCAGACTCCATACACAATTCTCGAATGTCATCCACCCAGATATGTTGATCCCCATGTGAGTCTGCCTACAAAAATGATTATTTTATGCCAGAGCATAGAAAGAAAACAGTACCAAGTGTTGTCAATGTCGATTATTCAAGTATGATAGCCAGCAGGTTGTCGTCATCCATCCACCCCAGACATCACAGGTACCCCCCGATCAACATGGAGCAATAAACACTGTCTCAGTCAAAATCATCAGCATTTGTTTTGTAGTGTTTCAAAGGAGTAGTATCCCCTTTATCTTATTCTATTCTTTCTCATATGTTCCTAGATCCATCCTCCCTTAAGTGGTTCAGATGCTATCTCACCGGTAGGTCACAGCAGGTAAAAGCTGAAGGTGACCTATCCCCATTAAAACCACTGTCAAAAGGAGTCCCCCAAGGTCCTATTCTGGGTCCTATCCTTTTTGTCATTTATATAAATAACATTGATTCAACCCTTACCAATTCCTCTGTACACCTCTTTGCTGATGACACTGTTCTGTATGTCAGCAACCCTTCGTCTGCAGCTGCTCGTGAAATCCTACAAACAGAATTCTCCTTGCTACAATATCAGCTACTCGAGAAAAAGCTTCTGTTAAATGCAAAGAAAACTAAAACAATGATGTTCACAAATCAAAGCTCCACCAGCACATCCTCTCCAATCATTCTCCCCAAGCTATGCACTATACTTGGAGAAAATCTGGAGTATGTAGAAAACTTCAAATACCTAGGTGTGTGGATTGACAACAGACTTGACTTCACTCATCATTTAGAAGAACTGTTAAAAAAGCTTGCAAAGGCTTGGCCTCTCTATAGATTAAAACCCTTTCTAAACAGAGACTCAAAGATGAGGTTAGTCCAGGCCATTTTCTATCAGTTGTTGACTATGCAGACTTCCTTTATAGTCCTGCCCCATCTCCTACCATCACAAGTTGGATACCTTATATCATAGAGCAATAAGGTTCATTACAGATCTGCCATCTAATACTCATCATTGCTCTCTTTATGCTGCAGTTGGGTGGGTTTCCCTTCACCTCAGAAGGAACAGAAATGCAGCACTATGGATTCTAGAGCGTTGTCAAAAAACTTCCAAACTATATCCTGGACTGCTTCACCCAGACCTCTCTTAGCTCCTATGCCTAAGAAGCAACAACATCATCCTGCTCAAATTGCCCAAATTCAACACCAGGCTAGGAGGGCAGCAATCAGCTATTCTCTAGCTATAGCATGGAACACCCTACAAAAATCCCTAAAACTGTCCAATATCATTCCATTTGCATCCTTTAAACAGCATTGTACAGTCTTCTTCAAAGAAATGCAATTGCTACCAATAGAGCTAGCATTGTCATCTCACAAATCTCCCTTCAAAACGATATATGGCATATTCCTTCCAGACAGAAACCCCATCTTATGGCACCCAGTAATACCTTCACCATCCTAGTATTACATTATGTTGAGTGTCTGCCATGTCCCCCCACTAGGATATATATATACTGTACATACTGTAAATATTAGCTTAACTTTCCTATAACTGTTTTTTATCATGTGAATTTACTGTACATCACTGTGTTTATAAACGTTATTTTCCCCTGTATGTATAACTGTCTTATACAAGTGTATGATGTATCTGCTGTGTATCAACCTTTGAACCTTGACCTTACCAGGTCCATCTTGTAAATGAGCCTTGCTCAATGATGTTCGCCTGAATAAATAAAGATTTGATGATGATGATGATGATTATGATGATGATGATATATATCTGGGTATAATTTCTAGCAAGTCAGATATCGTATGATGCTGCTACAATGACATACATCCATGTGCAATCAAACTCTATGCCCAAATCTCGAGTGACAGCCATTGAATTACGATGATCCACAAATGCACCTGCTTACAAAAATGTTTATTTTATGTCAAAGCATAGGAGGGAAACAGTGCGAGGTGTTGCCCAAATCAGCTGTTAAAGTACAATAACCAGCAGGTTGTTGTCGTCAACCATCCACCCAAAATATTGCAGGTATACCCTCCGATCAGTATGGAGCAATGATCACTATTTCAGACAAATCAGATGCATTTATTTCTAATGTTTCAAAGGAGTAGTATCCCCTTTGTTTTTATTTTTTCCACGATGTCTCTTCTTCGGGGGTTTGTTCACTTTAAAAGGTGAGTTGTTTCCATTGCAGGTCCAAGAAGCATCTACCAGATCACAGTCTTCATCAATTCTCAACGAAGTACTCAATTCCACAGCAGGGCCATCACTGGAAGAAGGTAAATCTTGCAGTACTGCATATCTGTTTTGCACAGTGACATTTGGGATGATTAGGTCAGAATTGATGGATTTACGGATGCTATGGCTTATTATTTCGGGGCTGCAACTTAGCGTTTCTGAGAGATCAGCACTAAAAGTTAGCTTTCCTTGTGCACGGCTAGGTTGCCCTTTCGATGACTTATCAGGGGGATCAGAAAAAATGACAGTGTTCTCTGGGACTTTTGTATCAGAGGTTTTTACAATACTGGTAACTGTCGGAATATCAGCTATGGACTGAACCTGTCGGGCCGTGGAGTCCTTATGATTAGTTGTAGTGTAGTTGTTCAAAAAGGCCATCAATGATTCTGGATTATAAGAATCCTTAAATGAGTTTCCCATAAAGATCCTCATAGTTGCAGGGTACATGAGAGAGAAATGAAGTCCCATCTGATGCATAGTACATCTGGCTACCGTGTAGGCTTTCCATTTTGTAGATACCTCTTTTGAGAAATCTCGATATATGTAAATATTATGTCCCAGCCAAGTGAGTTGTCCGATTTCTCTAGATTTTTGCATAATTAGCTCTATATTAGTGTAATTAAGGAATTTAGCAATTATTGGTCTGGGTCGTTGTTCTGCAGAAGGTTTTGGGCCTAACGATCGGTGAGAGCGTTCTATTATTAGATCGTTACCGGTTTGGAGTCTCAGTATTTGCAGTAGCACATGTAATAGGAATACCGTAGTGTTCTTGGCCTCTACATCCTCGGGGAATCCAAATATCCAGAGATTATTTCTTCGGTTTCTGTTTTCCATATCTTCAACTTTGGACTGTAATTCTTTAATTACTCGATCTTGAAGTCTGATAGAGGTTTTTTAACTCTTGTATAGATTCTTCACTCAGACAAACTTTATTTTCTGTAAAAGCAAGGCGAGAGTCGATGGTTTTCATCATCTGTGTGTTTTGCTGGGTGGCAGTTTTTAAATCCTTCATGTCTATGGATAGTTTATTGAACATTTCTTCAGTTTTCCCAAGAGGGTTCACTTGTTTGTCGGAATAGGCTATTGTGGAGCTTTGCCGTCTTCCCCTCAAAGTCTGTAGGAGTTCTAATGATAGTAAAAGAGATCTTATGCAAAAATAATTACCAAATCAGCTGTAGTATCTTTCTTTTTGCTTGTTCTCATAAATAAAATGTTATATCTGGCTTACATGGCATGAGATGATGCTGGATACTGTTTGTTAGTGAGGAGCTCTGAATTTAAACCTCCATCTTGAACAGTGCCAGGCCACGCCCCCCAACAAGAAGACTGTTTGTGGTAATACTGCTCATACTAATCAACTTTACACCTTAGTTCCTATTCAGCTTTAATTCATAATTCACACAGACATGAACAAAGTTAAAGGTGCTCACCATTAATTCATTCAAAATTCCTCATCACTTCTGTTTCTGTTTTCTTATTATTATTTTAAACAGTGTCTTATTGTGTTACATCTCCTTTCAGCCATCTGTTTAATGGTGTTAACATATTTTAAAAGGTTTTCTATATAGTGTGTCATAATAATATAATTATTCAAACAGACTTTACCACCTAGTGTATTCAGACAATTTCACATGCCCCTCTTGACTTCGTGCTGTCACAGCAATTCTCCATATTTTAAATTATCATTCTCTTTATTCCACTGTCCTCTCCTAATCTCCTTTAATTTATATTAGTTTAAGCAGTATGTCATTGCATTTCATCTCTTTTCACTAATTAACAAGCCTCTGTTTAAACTTTTTGCATAGTTTCTATGTAACATCTCTTACATATATAAACATTCAGATCATCTCTCACCACTACAAGTGTTTTGCTGTTTGTTGCATCACAGCAGAGCTCCATATATCAAATATTCTATGTTCTGCTATCTTGTCCTTATTCACCCTAGTTACAAGCGAGTAATACTTTGCCATGGACCTTCTTCAGACCTTCTTGTCTTTATTGAATATTTCCCTTTAGTTTTCCTTCAGTCACTCTGACTTTTAAACCTGCAGAAAGTGGTTTATAGTTTTAATGTACATTTTCTCTTCATCTTTAAAGGAAAACACTGGAAAAGACATAGCTTTCCTCAGACACTAAAGAAACTATCAATTAGTGCTATCAGAGAGTAACAACTTTTTTTAATAATTTCAAACAGCTACCCAAAACTTCCACTTTCTGTTGCTGGCAGTCACCATCTCATGAGCAGCAGTAAGCTTCCTGAGCTCACTTTATGCTAATATGCCTGTTTGACCTCTGCTATTGGTTGGCAGGACATAATGATGTGAAGTACAGAGTTGAGCATGGGGCTAAAGATTAGCTGCCACTCCTTTAACTAGGAACAGTAATGGGCAGCCAACTATGGTCACATATTATGCTAATTAGTGTCCAGCAGGGGCTAGGGAAGGGCAAATTCCTTTGTCCTCTGGTCAGTCTAGGATGTTCCCTGTGCTGATAAGATGTGTCTGTCTAAGCTCCTGAATAAACCTTATCATGTTCATTATTTTATGTGTCCGACTCAGTTTATTCGGTACCTACTGATTCCTGCAGCTGAAGCACCAGCTGGGAAGGCAGTATACCAGAGAATGTAAGAGGTCCTTTAGTGGCAGACTAAATACCAAAATGCCACATTAGCATAAAGTGAGCTCAGGAAGCTCACTACTACTCATGAAATGGTGGCTGCCAGCAATAGAAAGTGAAAGCTGAAGGCCACTGTTTAAATAACTAAAAAAGCTATTAGAGGGAATTAAAAAAAGAATTACTGTCTGAAAGCATTTTTGTGGCATCTTGGTAAAGCTGTGCCTTTTCCTGTGTTTCCCTTTAAACCCACTCTCAGACTCTCTGAACATACCAGAATGTTGTTTTTACTCACCTTCACATGGCCTTTGTGGTTTTCAAGACTCTCACTATGAGCTCCATTAGCTACTGATATTAGTCCATTTTTTATACTGCTGGGTCTGAGGGAAGAACTGAGGCAGCCCCAATTACTCCCCATACACCAGTGGCTCATTAATGATGTCATGAGGTGCTATGGTCATTAGCAGTCAAAGTTGTTGCCATATGACATAGCTAGGTGCACCAAGACTCCTGCTGGGGAATAGCAATGCAGGGTCCTAGTGTACCTCCTTTCTGCCCTCAGACCACAGCCATGGTAAAGGAGTTCTACATATCTGCCCTCTACCAGCAGACAGGCCAGTTTTCCTCACTGGGGACTCTACTTTTCCTAATGCCAGCAATCTCTATTAGAGCATTGAGATTTTGGGAATTAGAAAAAATAGTACCTCCAGTGAGGTGTGTGAGGGGAACTGGAATAAAATGGTTGAGAAGAGGGAAATGTATTGGATCTATACCCTCAATGTGACTAATGACAGGCTAGGAATCAAGGAGGAGGAGAACTGGTCTGTCTACTGATAGAGGCTATGATATCAAAAACGTGGAGTTGATATATAGACTATTTTATAACTTTTAGAGACAAAGGCTCTCTTCCTGAAGTGGAGCCCACTTTTTTCCCAAGGACCACCCCCCAACATCTATCCCCAATCATAACCTTGAATGTTAATATAGAATCATGTGAGAAGTGATATATTTGGAAAGTCCAATATACTATAAGAGATTGGAATAGCTTAATGTACTGGCAGTGTGAGGGGCTGGTATGCATAGAAACATAGACTTTGATGGCAGATAAGGACCGCTTGGCCCACCTAGTCTGCCAATTTTCCTACCTAACAGATAAGCTGCAGATCCTAGTTAACCAACAACTTACTTCCTCCTACCCCCAACTAGGACTGCCTTATGTCTGTCCCATGCATTCTTGAATTCCTCCACTATTCTTGACTCCACGACCTCCTCAGGGAGGCTGTTCGATGCATCCACAACCCTCTCTTTGAAAAAATACTTCTTCACATTACCTCTGAGCCGTCCCCCCTCTATCTTCAAATTGTGCCCCCTTGTTCTTGCACATCTCTTTTTCTGAAAGATGCCACCCTGTTGGACTTTGTTGATTCCCTTGAGGTACTTAAAAGTTTCTATCATGCCCCCTCTCTCTCTCCTTTCCTCAAGGGTATACATATTAAGCTCCTTAAGTCTTTCTTCTTATGTCTTCTGGTGCAGACCCTGCACCATTTTGTTGCCCTCCTCTGGACAGCCTCCACTCTGTCTATGTCTTTGCAGAGATGGGGTCTCCAGAACTGCACACAGTACTCCAGATGGGGTCTCACCAACTGTCTGTACAGAGGGATAACAACTTCCTGTTTTCTACTATTGATGCCTCTCCCTATACATCCCAATATCCCTCCAGCCTTCCTTACTGCCTTCTCACATTGCTTGCCCACCTTAAAGTCATCTGATATAATTACCCCCAGGTCCGTTTCCATTTTTACTGTTGTCACTATCTCACCCCCCATTGTGTACTCTTCCCCTGGGTTTTTGTTTCCCAGGTGCATTGCCTTGCACTTCTTTGCATTGAATCTGAGCTGCCATACATTTGACCATTCCTCCAACCTTGCCAAGTCCCTTCTCATCCTTTCCACTCCATCTTGTGTATCAAACCTGCTGCAGACCTTTGTGTCATCTGCAAAGAGACATACTTTTCCTTCCAGTTCCTCTGCAATGTCACTTATAAAGACATTAAAATTACCAGTCCTAGTGCTGAACCCTGCGGTAACCCTCCTTTCTTCACTGTGGACTCCATTTACTACTACCCTTTGTGCCCTGTTATCTAGCCAGTTTTATATCCAGGCTACCACCTTGGGACCCACTCCAAAGCTGGCTAACTTGTGTATTAATCTTTTGTGTGGGACTGTATCAAATGCCTTGCTAAAATCTAGGTAGGCCATGTCCACACCCCCTCCCTGGTCTACTACTTTGGTCACCCAGTCAAAAAAATCTATTACATTCATCTGACACAACCTTCCCATCATGAATCCATGTTGCCTTGGGTCCTGTGCCCCACTGGCCTCTAGGTACTCAACAATTCTTTCCTTCAGAAGTGATTCCATCATTTTCCCTACCACTGAGGTCAAACTAACTGGTCTGTAGTTTGCTGCCTCTGTCCTGCTCCCACTTTTGTGAAGAGGAATCACATTTGCCCTCCTCCAGTCCTCAGGTACCACCCCATCCTACCATGATTTGTTAAAGAGAGTAGTCAGTGGTGTCGCTAGTTCTACCCTTAGTTCTTTTAGAATTCTTGGGTGAATCCCATCAGGCCCCATTGCTTTGTCCACCTTCAATTTATTAGTTCTTTCAGAACCCTTTCTTCTGTAAATGGACTGGTATCAACCCCCGTCTTCAGAGTGTTTCTCTTGTTTGGTTTAGGTACCTCCCCCTCCTCTTCCTTTGTGAATACTGAGCAGAAATATTCATTCAGTATCCCTGCTTTTTCACTGTCACCCTCTACCCACATTCCCTCCCCTTTGTTAAGCCTCAGTATCCCTCCTTTGGTCTTTCTTCACTCCCTAATGTACCTATAAAAGGTCTTATCCCCCTTCTTAACAGAGTTGGCTATCCTTTCCTTGGTTTGGGCCTTTGCTATTCTGACTGCCTTCCTAGCCTCTTTCTGCTTTAACTGATAAAGTTCTCTCTCCTGCTTCTTCTGTGTTTCCTTATATTTCCTGAATGCTGTTCTTTTCTCCTTAACTTTCCCTGCCACCTCTTTTGAGAACCATTGCATTTTTTTCCTTCATTGTGCTTTGTTGATTTGCTTTACACAAAGGCTTGTTGCTTCTGCGATGGCTGTTTTGATTACTCCCCATTGTTCCTCCACCCCTCCTTCTTGCCTGTTTGCTAGTGCTTTTCTGAGGCATTCTCTCATTTTCCCAAAGTCAGCCCTCCTAAAGTCCAATACTCTTGATTTTGTAGGCTTGATTGTATGGCTGTGTTTATAAATGAACCCACACTGTTTGGTGGTCGCTTGTTCCCAGATGGCTACCACTTCTAAATCTGAGATTCTTTCTCCGTCCCCATTTGAAAGTACCAGGTCTAGATTGCTTCCTCCAGTGGGTTCCAATACTAGCTGTCTGAGGCATGCCCCTGTATGGCATCAAGAATGACCCTGCTCTTGGATGTGCCTGCAGCAAAGGTGCTCCAGTTAACATCTGGCATATTCAGGTCCCCCATCAACAATATCTCCCCTTTTTCTGCCATTCTAAGGAAGCCTTCTATCATTTCCTTTGTCCAGTCCCTCCCCCTGAGATGGGGGTCTGTATACAACTCCCATGCAGATTGTGGTGCCATTTTCTGTCTCCAGGGTGACCCAGAGTGTCTCATCTGCTCCCTGTTTACTCTTTAGTTCTGTTGCTTTGATCCCTTCTTTTACATAGAGAGCTACTCCTCCTCCTCTTTTACCCTCCTTGTCTCTCCTGTAGATTGTGTATCCTGGTATGTTGACATCCCAGTCATGGTTCTCTGTGTACCATTGTTCTGTGACTGCCACAATATCCAGGCAACCCTCTTCCATCAAGGCCACTAGTTCAGGGAGCTTGTTACACAGACTACGGGCATTGTTACTCATCACCCTCCACTTTTTGATGGCCTTGCCCCTTTGATCCCTAGTCCGTAAGGACTGCCTTTGCCTTTTTTTATAATTACCTCTGTTCTGCTCCCTAATGACTTCTCTACCTTGGTGTTTACCTCACTAATTACCATGTTTTGTGTGGGGAAGGCTGGGATTTCCCTGCTCCTTTTCAGTGCCTCCCCTCCTTGGCTAGTTTAAACACTTGCCATTGAAGCATTTAAACCTCTCACCTAGGATCCTGGTTCCCCCCTGGACAGATGCAGACCATCGCACCAGTGTAGGTCTGCATCCCTCCAGATGGCTCCTCAGTCTCCAATGAAGTCAAAACCCTGAGCTCTACACCAGTTTTTCAACCATTCATTGAATTCATTGGTGAGGAGTACCCTAGCATCACCCTTGCCATAGACAGGCAGCACCTCCAAGAAGGTTACCATATGCGCTACTTGTCTAAGGCCCCTTCCCCAACTCTGCAAACTCCTCTTGCACTGCTCTGATCCCATTCCTAGCCAGGTCATTTGTCCCTAGGTGGACAATGACATCCAGCTCCCTCCCTTGTGCATCTGCTCTCATGATCCTGAGGATTCGCTTCCTGTCCCTCCAAGCCACGGCATCAAGTAGGCACCTTACCTTCCTCTCCCCTTCCTCCCCATTTCTACCCCCTAATGATTGAGTCCTCCACCAGGAGTTGTTTACTTCCCCTGTGGGGTCCCATGCCACCTTCCTGTGGGTCTCCTTTGTAAAGGTTCCCAGCATCCTCCTTGGTCTCCACTGCAGGTGCCTCCATAGAGGAACCACTATCCACTAGAAGAGCGAATGAATTGTGGAGAGGTACAGCTGGAGGGATGCAACTCTGTTCCACCACCCTCTCCCTCCCTGAGCCCACCCTGGTCCAGCCTCTCCTCATTCTTGGCAACCTCTGAGGTAGTGGCATTGGCCCTGATGGTCCCTGGGTGGGGGAGGAGGTTTTACGAATCCTAGCCATGTCAGCCTGGAGATGGGCAACCTCCTCCCTCAGACCAGAGAGGTGCCTGAAAATAGGGCAGCATCGTAGCCTCCAGAATATCTCCCAGAACACTGCCGTCCCATAGCCATTGCACTGCACCACTCCTATCATGTTTTATTTTGTGTCCCCTCTCCTGTTTCTCTGTATGCTTACTCTCTCCTCTCCTTACAACTCTCACCCTTCCTGTTCTGGGACAGCAACTTCCTATATTCTTCAGTAGCCTCCTTCTTCCTTGCTCAGTGTCAGACCACCAGCAGCTGGGGGGGAGTGAGCTACTTTTTTTTCCTTTAGGGTTGACAAAACCAAAGTTTCTCTATGATCCTTCCCTTCCTACTGCCAAACTAAAGGGAAATGTTCAATAAAGACCAGGAGTTCTGAAGAAGGACCATGGTAAAGTATTACTCACTTGTATCTAGGGTAAATCTAGAGGCCCTCCCTGCACCGATCTGCCCACAACATACACTATTAGTACTAGAATATAGTCCGGTGATCTAGCAGACCCCCCTGATCTGTTGTAATATACATCTTGAAGTGGCAGTGCAATGAAAAATTAATTTCCAGAAAAGCTTGTTTCAGTTACAATTAAGAAAAATATTAGCATACTGGTCAAATGGACATGCCTAGCTACTTCTGTGGAAGCAAAACTTTGTTATAGAAAATATTTTATTATATTATTATTTTGCATTATTTTTAGTTTATATTTTTCATAATTGATGGATTATTAATTAAGGTAACTGGGATGTCATACTAAAGACATCTGGTCATCATCCTTGTCTATATGAGCTCTACCAGCAAAAGGGGAAAAAAAAGAATGCTTAAGTGAGCTCTGAAAAAGGGAGCTGCCTGCCCAGCAGTTTTCTAACATGAGAGAAAAAAAATCTAGCCTGGTCAAAACTTTCTGTTTAAACTGGAGGACTACCCTAAAAGCTGGCCTCTTGAGGAGACATCACCTTTTGGATATCTACTAGTAAGCTTATCAAAACAAGTACAGTACTGAGAGAGGTTCCTATGGTAACCAGGTACCAGGATGACATTAAAATTTATAATTATGTTACAGGCTGGTACAAAGTTATCTTCAAAAGAAAAAATTTCAGAGAATTTTAAAGTTACATTGGCTTCAATGGGAATAAAATTACTTTTGGCTGTAATTGAAAAATGCAAAAACTGCCAGTCTCAAATTTACACAGTTGATAGGAGACATTGCAACTTGATTGCAACTTGTTGTCTGGCTGAGTTGTGTACATGTAGCTGATGGGGATAAAACGTTATATATAAACATATTTTTGGACAGGAAACTTTACAGTAAGCATATCAAGTTTGATTTTAATTTGAAGCTGATATCATGACAAATCCAGAAATATATGTTTTGGATGGGTGCATGGATGAAGAGAGATGTCACTTCAATTGAGAAATGTCTGTAAGAGATGCAAACAGCATGGCTACATGCTCCAGTGGTCACAGACAAAGGAAACTATCCCCAGGAAGACATTTTCAACTTTTAATAACTTTTTAAAGTGCTAGCTGAAAGAAAATTATATCATTTTTAACTGCAAGAAATGTATTTATTTTTATTTAGTTTTTGTTAACTGGATAGGTGCACTTGCAACAAAATAACTATTTTCAGGCACGACCTGGAAGAGTACATTACAGAAAGCATACAACATTCCAAGGTACATCACATAACATATCGGGTACAATCAGTGGAAGGCAACACAGCTGGTAGAATAGGGACACTAGTATTATTGCATACAACATTCCAAGAGTGCATAAAGGTATACAAATTACAGAAAGGAAAGCAAAGCAACATTCCAAAGCACATCACATAACATACCAGGTACAGTCAGTGGACAACAATACAGCTGGTAGAATAGGGACACTCGGATTATTGCAAGAATAGTACGGCTAGATTAAACAATAAATGCAGCGAGGATGTCAGAAACACGTATTACAAGTATGAAGACAGAGACGGAAGGGATAAGAAGTACTATAGCTGTAGGTGAAGGAAAAATCTCAGGTCAGGGAGTACTTAAGAACTAGGAGACAAGCCTGTGGTGAGTGGGCATGGAAGAAGCAGGGTGGAGGCCATAGCAGAGTCAACCAGGGTCAAAACAAGTGCAGAAATTGGCAAGCAATGAGTACCTCTGTAGTTCTCTTTAGAAAAGGAGATGGGACTCCAGCCTTTTAAGGCTGAGGGGAAGTGAACTCCATAGCTGAGGGGCAACACTCTGGAAAGTGCCAGAACCTTTAGAGGTGCAACATCTGGCTACATTCAGCAAGATTCTGTCTTCCGATAGAAGCCCTCGAGAGGAGATTACAGGATCAAGTAGTGTTGCAAGGGAGGGGCAGTATGCCCCCTGATGACAGAGCCAATGAGTGAGCCAAGGGAATAGATCCTACAGGTGGAAGGGAAGAACCAAGGTCGATCATTACATAATTGACAATGATGCCTGAGACAAGGAGACGAGGAGGCATAATGGCATATATTGTTGTATGTAATGTCCCACTTCTGCAGAGTTGTTTTGTGGGCTGTGGCAAAGACAGGAGCACTGTAGGTAAGTGCAGGAAGAAGAATACCTTTGGCTATTGCCAGCTTAGCAGATGGCATGAGAAGGTAACTGGTTTTGTAGGCCACACCTAGTTTACAGTAGATGGTTTTGCAGGTAGCCTGTATGTGAGTGCTAAAGTCAAGGGATTGGTCAAGTAAGACCCCTAGGTATTTTAAGGTTTCCACTGTATCGATTGGAGTTCCCTTGATGCCACAGACCTTCGGAGGCACAGTGCAAGCCTTGAGCTTTGGGGCTGAGCCCAGCAACATCCCTTTGGTTTTTTGTGCATTCAGCACTAGTTTATGGCCACAGAGCCAGTTTTGGACATTCATAAAATCAGCAGTTAGTGATGCATTAATGGTGGCCACACTTGGGGAGCTGGTATAGAAGACATGGTCATCCACATAGAGAACAGAAGAGCAGTGCTTAAAGACAGCTGCAATGTTGTTGATAAAAAGAGAGAAAATAAGGGGACCCAGAATGGAGCCCTGGGGCACTCCAATGTTGATAGTGTCCATCAGGGAGGAATGACATTTCGCAGCTTGGGTCCTGTGGGCCAAGTAACTGCTGAACCTAGTAATAACAGAGGGTCAGAAGTTTAGGTTACAGAGAGCAGTCAGAAGCAGGGGGTGATCAACCAGGTCAAAAGCCTTAGTGAGGTCAATAAAGACAGCACCTGTAAGGTGCTCAGTATACATATGCGACAGGGTTTTCGCCATAAACTGCAGAAGTGCAGTCAGTGTACTGTGGCCCTTTCTAAAGCCATGTTGAATTTCCAACAGAAGCTTGTATTTGTTAAGATAGTCCATTATTTTGCCAGCCACTAGTTTCTCAAGGATTTTGCTCAAGACTGACAGAATCGCAATAGGCCTGTAATTGGTAATGTCTTTTGGGTCCCCTTTTTTAAGGATAGATGTGATTCATGCGTTCTTCCAGAGGTTAGATACAAAGCTGCTAGAGAGAGAGAGACAGCGTGAAAATCTTCACCAATGGGAAGCAATGACAGGAGCTGCACGCTTCAAGAGCTGAGGTTCAAGAGAGTCTGAGCCAGAGCTGGTATTGTCCAAGATATCGCTCAGAAGTTTCAGAATCTGTGATCTAATGATAGCCTTAAAGTAGCGAGCTACAACCACCCATGGCACATCAGACACTGTGTTTGTCTACGATGTGTGGCATGCAGTGGTGGGTTGAAGGTGATGGCCCGATTGGGATGGGGGGGTATACTGGGACAGGTCAGAGAACAAATTGCTGAAAGCGTTAACTATGGGCCTAGTGTCAATACAGGGGGTGCCATTTATAATCATGTCACTGGAAGTAGCAGTTTTGAGATGAACCAAGGAAGGTTTTAATGTGGGACCAGACTTTCCTGGGATCCTCCACAGAGCTCATAAGTAGGTCTTTACAGTATTTGCTCTTTGCAAGCCTAATCTGTTTTTTGGAAGAGCTCCTCAGGGCTCTGTAGGTACAGAGATCAGACTTGCAGACCCAAACATTTGTGCAGCTTCCATTGCTTATCCCTAGAGTGCATGGCCACAAGCAGGTCTTTGTATAGCCAGCTAGTAAGTTTACCACTGACACGCCTAGTTGCTCACGGGACATGCTTGCTCTGAATGGTCAGAAATTCATTAAGAAAAAAATGAAGGGCATTCTCCACATTGCTAGAGACATAAACAGCAGTGCAGTCAATTCTGTAAATATAAAGGAATCTGTCTGGGTCAAGTTTAGAAAAGTCCATGAAGGTGGCTAGTCATGGCAGAGGAGTAGGAGGTGCAACAACCGCCCATATACCGAAGGTTGTAGATTGTGCACCTGCAAATATTTGTAAGAAATTTACAAGAAAACAGATTCTATTAAAGACTTTATAAATTATGGACTTTATACTGGAAATAAACCTGTCATGTTTGACATCTAAATACTCCAGGTTTTAAGCTGGATATGAAAATATAAGTTCCAAGTCTATATCAAACTACATCTGAATGAAAGAGTGAAAAATGGTTTTAAAACAGAAAAGAGTTTTGAGTTGAGAGGGGCAGTCTTTGAAAAGGGTGGAGATCCACACCTACCCCATCTGCAAGGACCAATCAAAACTGGTGATGATGTCACTCTGGACCAAGAAGAATAAAACTGAACACTAGGAAATCCTTTCATTCTGCACCCAACTGAGATGGTAGAAGAAACTGTTGCTGTGTTATGGAACTTTGTTGTTTACCTTGCTGTTTGAGGTTCCCGTCAAAACCAGAATGAAAGACTTGAGATGCTCACTGATGTCTAAACCAGAACAAGCAAATCTGCACCTCTGAATTGATGCCAGAGGAGTCCAGATTCTAGGGTCCGAGTGTGAGCAGGAAAAAGAACAGAAACTACTGCAAAGTCCAGCCATTAAATAACTTTTTATCATCCAGAAGAAGAGGAACTGGCCAAAAATTTAAAAAGAAAAGAAGGAAGACCACACTCCTACAAATGACCAGAAGTTTTGGTATTATTCTTTTTTTTATATTCTAATCTGGTTTAGCTGGGGAGGTAGCCTAGTGAACTTAAATTTTCAAATACAAAACCTTGGGTACATAGGTTAAACTTGAGTTTAAATAAAATATAAACATCTTTGTATGTCATAAAGTATTGAAATAAGTTTTAAACAGAAATAATCCAAACACTAATGCAAAGAGTTTACAAGTTCTCATACAACAAAGTTACAGTATGTTAGGCATTAACGAAAGCTAACTGCATGGTATACAGCTTATACTGTTCTTCACTATGAGTATTGTTTATTTCTTTGTTGCTTTGTTTATTTTCTGAAATATTTGTTTTGTTTCATTTGATAATCTGAAATCTTACTTATCTGGTGTTTGCATAGCTTTTTATTATGTTTTACATTCATGCAAATTAGTATTAGAATTGTTGTACAGAAATAAATAAAATCTATAAAATCATAAGAACAACCATGGCTCCTACAGACCAATATCTGGTTTCAACTGTTGTAGTACCAGTATGGAATAAGTAGGATGTACCTTACCAGGACAATCCAAATACTTAGAACATTGGGGCCCGGATATTCAGACTGCGCCGGGCAGTGGCGCAAGCCTGGGCACAGCGCAACAGGGCTGTGCCAGGGCATAGACCAGGCAATATTCAACAGTGCTGCACCATGGCCCAGCACCATTGAATATGGCATGGAGGGTGCACACACTGCACATGGCACAGTGGCACTGCACCAGCTCAAGACACAGAAATGGAGCAGGGGGATGCACCGGCGCAAGTGCAGTTGTGCTAGGCGCATCACCCGCAATATTCAACCTGGGGCATGCAAATGAGTACATAATGCATGCAAGGTGCAAATAGGGCCATTTGCATGTCATTATGACCCAATTTGCATGCGATGCTCCAATCCCCGGCAAATTGCTCCTCACGCCCTGCCAAGCTGCAGCCGTTGTGGTTTGACACCCTGTTTTGCCAATGCAGCCCCCCACTCCCGTACACCCAATCGCAGGCTGTAGTACTAATGAAGGATCCCTGGAAGGGGGGCTGTTGTGCCAATGTAGCCCCCCCACTCCCGTATGCCTGATCACTGGCTGTAGTACTAATGAAGGATCCCTAGTGGTCCAGTGGTATTTCCCCTTCACCAGATCATGGGCTGCTGTGCAAAGAAAGAGTTACCTGGCAGTCCAGTGGTACCCCCTCCCCACTCACCCACAGAGGTTCCCTGCCACCCAGCATCCCCCGTCGTCAGCGGGCAGCAGCAACTCACCCGCATGCCGCCCTCCTGCCTGCCAAATAGTGGCGTACAGTGCAGATCTGTACACCTATTGGTCCATGCAGCATGCAGAACATACTGTACTACGGCACAGTGTAGTACAGTATGATCTCATCGCCGATGGTCCACGCAGTGACCAATAGGCATACAGATCAGATTGTATGCTATCATTCCGCAGGCAGCTGGGCAGCATGTGGGTGGGGTGCTGCCACCCTCTGATGACGGGAGGTGCCGGGTGGTGGGGACCTCTGGTTGACAGGGGAGGGGTACCACTGATCCACCAGGTAATTCTTTCTTTGCACAGCAGTCTGTGATCGGGCGAGGGGGGATACCACTGGACCACCAGGGATCCTTCATTATTACTACAGCCCATGATGAGGTGAGGGGGAGGTTACCACTGGACCACCAGGGATCCTTACTTTTTATGACAGCCCACAATCGGACGTACGAGGAGGTGGGGGGTCCACTCGACCACCTGGGGAGGGTTGTGTGCCTGACAACGGTGTTCTGGGTGGGTGGCTGCCCATGGCTGGCAGCTGCTGTCTTGTGCCATGCAATTCAACAACCCATCTGTGGGTGGCTGGGACTTGTTCCTGCTTTTTTTGGGGCACAACATTGAGCCCCCAGTGTGGTGCAGTGTGCAGTTGCACAGGCTTATGCTCCGCACATCCTGGGCTGAATATCGGGATGTGCCACATATGCATGGGCATGCCTCCTGCATTGGCGTTGCTTAGGATACCATTACACCCCAGTGCATCGGGACTTGCGCTGTGCTTGGCAGGCATTTGAATATCCCACCAATGCACACTGCGGGGTTGTGCCAGGTGCAACCCCTTTGAATATCTAGGCCTCTATGTATAATGGAAGAAAGATGGCCTGCACTCCAAAGTCATCAAGTTAGTTCAATTGGTTTTTACTAATCACCATCAAAAAAATACAGCAGCAGCAACAAATAGCAGGTGTTGGCAGATACACTTGCTTTTCAATAAGTCCTTAAGCGATTCCCACATGCAAAAAAGTAATTTAAATTCTATGTACTTAAACTACCAAATGCCACCATCACATAATTCATTTACATTTCAGCATCATAACCGACACCTTCATCAGAACATGTGACACACACCAACTGCCTTCCTTATAGACACCATTATTAAAGAGACAGTGCTAAAGTGCAATAGAACAATACTAAGGTGCTATATAAAAACTATTAAAGTGCAAAACATGAAAATGCATGGCATACTTCATATGATAATAAATATGCAGTCATTACCTAATAGAAACATATGTACAGATGAACATACAAATAAATAGAAATACTCAGAGCAATAGAAATACGCAGATACTGTAGAGAGAAGCAATTTACAGTACATGACATTATAGTAAAGCAGACAAATTCAAACTAGCAATTAAATGGATATGGCAATAGTGAATTTAAATGCACATGACAGAAATAAATAAATAGACCCTCAGTTATACTGGTTACAGATTATGTAATGAAACAAAATTATTCAGTCCTCTTGGTTTCACAGTGTCCAATGTAATAATCCAAAATGCTTCTCGATTAACTAATTTATGTTTTAAGCTGCCTCCTCTTTGATCCACAGTTATCTTTTCAATACTAAAAAACTGTAAAACAGAAGTGGATGTATGTTGGGCTTCCTTAAAATGCCTCGCTATTGCATGACTGTCATTATTCATACAGATTTCTGTTTTATGTTCAGTCACCCTCTGTATAAGTATTTGTTTTGTTTGTCTCACGTAATAAATTCCACATGGACATGCGAGTGCATAGAGAACACATTCGGTGTTAAAATTAATTAACTGATCTATGCTGTCGGATGCTTAGGAAGCCAGTTGTTGACATGCTTGTGCATACCTTACTGCCTAAACCTGAAAATGTCAACAACTGGCTTGCTAAGCCCCTGACTGGAAATTTTAAGTGTGGACATTGTGTTCACTGTAACAGTAACAAAAACATGAATACATTTACACATCCACATACAGGAAAATGATATATCATAGATCAGTTCATTAATTATAACACCGAAGGTGTTATCTATGCACTCACATATCCATGTGGAATTTATTACATGAGACAAACAAAACAAACACTTAAACAGAGGGTGGCTGAACATACAACAGCAATCAGTATGAATAATGACAGTTATGCAAAAGCGAGGCATTTTAAGGAAGCCGACAGACATTCACTTCTGTTTTACAATTTTTTAGTATTGAAAAGATAACTTTGGATCGAAGAGGAGGCAGCTTAAAAGATAAACTACTTAATTGGAAAACATTTTGGATTATGACATTGGACACTGTGAAACCAAGAGAACTGAATGATTTTGTTTCATTACACAATGTGTAACTAGTATAATTGAGAATCTATTTATTTATTTCTGTCATGTACATTTAAATTCAGTATTGCCATGTCCACTTAATTGTTAGTATGAATTTGTCTGCTTTACTATAATGTCTTGTGCTGTAAATTGTTTCTATCTATCTGTGTATTTCTGTTTATCTGTGTATTTCTATTTATTTGTGTGTTCATCTGTACATATGTTTTTATTAGGTAATGACTGCATATTTATTATCATTTGAAGCATGCCATGCATTTTCATGTTTTGCACTTTAGTAGTTTTTATATAGCACCTTAGTATTGTTCTATAGCACTTTAGCACTGTCTCTTTAATAATGGTGTCTATAAGGAAGGCAGTCGGTGTGTGTCACATGTTCTGATGAAGGTGTCGGTTATGATGCTGAAATGTAAATTAATTATGTGATGGTGGCATTTGGTAGTTTAAGTACACAGAATTTAAATTACTTTTTTGCATGTGGGAACTGCTTATGGACTTATTGAAAAGCATTGTCAAGTGTATCTACCAAGACCTGCTATTTGTTGCTGCTGCTGTATTTTCTGATGGTGATTAGTAAAAACAAATTGAACTAACTTGATGCCTTTGGAGTGCTGACTGTCTTTCTTCCATTATATGGAGAGTGTTCTAAATAAATAAAGTCTATTTTTTTACATATCACTTCTGGGTGTGACAAAAAAAGTATTTACTGTTATCCAGAACGTTTACAGTAGGTATAATACAAGAGTTGAATCCTATAATTGTTTATATGATTTTGGCAAATTTTGTGGTGTGAGACCAGAGGCGTAATTGAGTGCCCATAATAAAAACTGCTATTCTGATCTATTGTTCCAACACTTCCTATGCTGCAAACTACAAATCTTTTCTTTTTTTCAATACCAACCTTTGCCAGGTCTGCAATGTTAATTCAATGAAAAATGTAGCACCCATCTTTTTCTTGAGTAGAAACTCAGTTAAAGCATTTATGAAATACTCAGATTTTGGTGGAATTAGAAAACTGAACCACCAAATTAAACTGGAAGTTGCCTGGAATCTTTTATAGTGGAAAAAATGGTAAGTTCAAATTTTTGGCCAATTCTGCACTGCTGCTAGATTGGAGCTGGGGGGTGCTAGATCATTAGATATATCAATATTTATATTGGATATGTCCCAGATAATCTAGTACTAACTCAATCACCGATATTCAGTTAAACTGCATGGTGGTCGATGAACCATTCCAGCCCCCAATCCTCTATTAACTGTAATCCCACATACCTGGTGGTCTAGTGGACCCCCCACTACCCACCCAACAGTGCCGTACCACCCTGCTCCCCCATCCTGTAACTAAGCCAATGACTGGCACAGCCCACTGCTCATCACCATGACCAGCCACTGACTGAGCTCAGAAGGAGCACGTACTGTGTATAGTACACACTCAGTGATTGACAGCTGACTGAACATGTACTACATACAGTACACACTCATTCAGAGCTCAGTCGATGGCTGGCCGTGGAAGTGAGCAGTGGGCTGTGCCATTCAGTGGCTCAGCTACAGTTACAGAATAGGAGGAGTGGGATGCTAGGGCACTGCAAGGTGGGTGGTGGAGGGTTCAGTAGACCATCAGGTATGTGAGATTTACAGTTAACAGGGATTAGGGGTCAGAGCAGTCCACTGGACCACCATGTGCAGTTTAATTATAATAAAGGGTGATCAGGACTTGGGAGGGATGCTAGATCATCAGGGATATATTCAATATTTATGATGTATATTATGGGCAGATCAGGGTGAGGGGTCCTCTAGATCACCAGGGCTGTATTTTGGTACAAGAAATATATGTCAATGGAAGATTGGGGTGGGGGGACAGGGTCTGCTACCCACAGGGACTGGTGCACAGCCACCCAGCAGCTTGTAACACATCATGCAGTTGTACTCTCTGTCAGGCACATTGCCGTGGTTGACACAAACTTCTGGACTTTGCCACCAGGACTTTGCTGATAAAGAATTGGGTGCAGGGTCCCTGGCTCACCCGGATTTGCCACAGCCCTAGATTGATGCAACTTGAGGCGATCTAAGGGCTTTTTGAGAATTGGACCCATCATTTGTATCATCAGTTTATGCCTAGATTCATGCCCCCAAGAAAGCCCACTGGGTGAAAAGTTGGCTGTTGAGGAAGTCATGGCAGTGTGAAGAGTATTACCTTAAAAGGCGAAATCTGGGCTGGTTTCTATTTTTCTGTTTGAACTTATCCACCTGTCCCAACCCTAGAATAATCAGTAAGAACTAAATTTTGGGAGCGGACCCAACCCATCTCTGGTTTGCATAAGCACAGGCCAATAGAGGGCCTGTGCTTATATAGCCACAGATACATATTGTATCCCCAAAGGTAGCACATTAGTGCTACTGCATTTGTGTCATCTAGAAATAGTTGTATGTTATTTGTCTTACCTGATAGTGGCTGCCAGCTGTTGCTTGGGTGGTCCTTGTCCTTTTCCTGCTTGAGAGGGTGGGGTGGGGAGTTAGGGTTGGTAGCTCTAACTTCTTATTTCCATATTTTTGCTATATTAACTTGAACCCTAACTGGTACATTAGTGAATTTATTTTGAAAATAATTTCCTTTCTTTTTGAGATGGTGGAACTGTACCCTCATTCACACTGGGCCATCTAGACCCTGTGCCAAGGGAACATTCCATCTGCCTACAGAAGTGCAGAACCCTGCTGGCCCTGCATTACCATGCAGTGATGGATGTCAAGAATTCATTGGGCTGTCTGGTGAGCTTCCATGTGGCTACAGGTACAGGTGCATAGTGCAAAAGGTCCATCTCCATGTCAATACAGAGGGACCTGTGTCACCTATAGGTGCAGAATTAGAAGGCCCTATACCAAGAGAAGAGTTGTCTAAACTATATTGTACCTGGGCTCCTGGGAGCAACCCTCCACCATTCCTTCCCTGGCTGGGGGTGTTGCATAACAGCACTATTCCTTTAGCCTTGCCCCATTCAGCTGGCTCACTGAGTTCACACCTAAACTCAGCTCACCAGGACAGGATTACAAAGCACTACCTGCTAAGGGGAAGTCTGGCACTACGCACAATGGACAGGATTCACAAACCCCATGAAAGTGCCGCAGCTGTGCTGAAACTTCAGCTCCAAAGGGTGGCCACTTGCAGAGCCACAGGGGTCCTGCACCAGTGGGTATTCACATAGGTAGAGCCAGATTATGATCAGCTCCACAACTTATGGCTGCTTGTAGGTGGTGTTGCAAGGGGGATTGCCGCAGTTCTGGAGAGCTGACAATGGCTGGTGGGAGCAGCTGTAACCCCCTCTGCAACTGCTGTGGCTGTGAATTGCGTGCACCGCCACCACTGGAGATTACAGTCCACCACTGGGGTTGCAGAGTGGGACTTAGCTCCTGACCGGTTTGTGAATCCTGCCCTATGCTTCTTAATATTTTTTTTTATTTTGATCCCAAATTTCCAAGATAGTCATTTTATGACTCCTCTTATAAATATAACATGTGACATTTAGAGCAATTTGGCCAAAATATAATTTCACTACACAAGTGCAAAACATGTCTTGGCCAGGATTTAAAAAATGGCACCTGTTACATTTATCAGGTGATGTGAAACAAATGGCTATGTTGAAAGCCTGAAGTCAAAATATTGAAAAATTAGCAAAGTTATGAGTGAGTATTGAAATATGGTAAAGTTCTCTCATACCTTGGTCACTTTACCATACTTGTGCAGCTAATTTTCAGCATTGCTTTCTTATGACCCCACTTCATGAACCCAATAGGTGATCATTTTCAAATTACATCCAGAATGTGATTTCATGCAGCAACTGTGAAATCACCTTTTGACGTGTATTTGAAAACTTTTAACTTCCTTTCTTGATGAGGTGGGGTCACAAAAAGGCAGTGTTGATGGTTTAGTGGAAAATATAGAAAATTAGTGAAGTTATGAGTGAAAATAGAAATATTTCAATGTTCATTCATAACTTGGTCATTTTAACATATTTTTACACCAAATGTTCTAGAGAATCTTCTTATGATGCCACCTCATGAACCTGATAGGTGTAAATTTTTAAATTCTACCCAAAAGATGATTTTGCACAATCATCACAAAATTACCTTTTTAGCCAGTTTTGAAACATTCTGCCACCCTTGTTCATGAGATGTGGTCCCAAAAAGGCCATGTCAAAAATTTGGTTCAAAAATATAACAAAATGACAAAGTTAGGACTAAAATTTCATACTGTATTGAAATATATTACACTGGATTTACTTTATTTTCTCATGCCACAGTCTCTAGTTCCAGCAGCAAGATGAGTCTTCACTCAAAGAGGGGGTCTAAGTCAAGGGCCATGATAAGGTGAATGAGGTGTGTGTGTGTGTGTGTGTGTGGAGTTGTGGGTTCTGAGTGGTTGGTTGGGGTGGAGTGAGTAGGGACGTGGGGGGTCAGATTAATAAAGGTCCATTTAATTTTTTGCAGGTTGGAAAAATCATAAGAAAACAAGGGACCTTTTTCTTTTTTGCAGGTACTTGCATATACAGTACAAGCCACATTAAACTGTCCCACCAATGAGTTGGTTTAGCATTGTTTTTTTTGCAGTTGACAATGCACTGGCAAGTACAATTGCATTGTTTTTCAGTGCCTAACCAGCTCAAAAGCAATTGTAAAATGTTTTGCAACTCAGTTGGAATGCATCAGCAGTCCAGCTACAATGCAATGTAAAACTGAGTATTAACTCTAAAGAAACAGTTTGTGTAATGCTTTGTGCTGGATCCAGCAACATATATGCAATTCAGTCAGAAATGCTAAAGCAACTCATTGAAGGAACAATTTGATGTGACTTGTGCTGTATTTTACGGTGGCACTGGGGGTAGGTGCCCTAGTGTCAACAAGTATGAATGGGCAGCCTGTGACTTGGAGGGAATGGAAGTCAACAAGTGGTAATGGGAGTGGGCACCTTGGTCTGCTTTTTTAAAATTAAAATCAAAAATAAATGGTTAGGGCTAGCTGAGCTGGGAGGGGGAAGGATTTAACTGAAAATGCATAGACAGACAGAGATAGATAGATAAATAGGTAGATAGATAGATAGATAGATAGATAGATAGATAGATAGATAGATAGATAGATTATACATGCTTTTAATAATAGTTTTACTTTTGTACACTTGTGAATATTGCACATGGGATTACTATAGTTAAACAAATTAATGTAAATTTGTGTAGAAACACCTCATATAGCAAGTTGAGTGATATAGCAACATAAAACAAGCATTTGTCAATGCCGAATGTTTGCTTGCTGGCATTGGCATTGGTAGTGTAGGAGTTACAGAGTTGCATAATAAGAATGGCAGTGAAGTATTGAATTGAAGTCAACCCCACCACCACCCTGCAGATACTGACAGGCATTTATGTGTGCCTTTGGGTCATCAGGCATAACGGCCATGTCATTTCACCACACCCTACCTTGCAGACACCGACAAGTGTCACGGTGTGCCTTGGGGTCTTTGGCCCTTATTTTCACCCCATTCCATCAGGAAATACAGTGAAATGGGTGCTATATAGGAGAATGGGGTGAACTTTGGGGCTGAAAAGTCCAAGGCACACCTCGATGACTCTCACTGGCTGCAGGGTGAGGGTGAAGGTGGAATGATATGAGCATTGCAGATGACAATCCCAAGTCACACCCCTGATGCCTGTCATTCTCTACAGGGTGGGGTGTTATGGTCGGAAACCCTAATGCCTCAGGCGTTCATTGGTATTTTCACTCCAAATTTCCAACATGGTTTTTTTGTGACCCCCACCTCATGAACAGTGGCAGTATCAATTCATTAGCCAAAAGCTGATTTCGCAGAGCGACGGTGCAAAAACACATTTCTAACAGGATGTGAAAAATGACAGCTGTACTGTTCATGGGGAGTTGTAAAAATGGTAATGTTGAAAATCTGCAGTGAAAATATTAAAAAAACTGGTAAAGTCATGAGCGTCCGTAGAAACTGTGCAACGCACACACGTAATGTAATTAGTTTGGGGATTTTTTAAAGCAGATTGTCAACACAGGCATTTTGGGACCTCCGCTCACGAACAGTGTCACTGTGATTTTCGGAATCTGTCCTGAACAGTGATTTCCCACAGCGACCATGCATTTCTGTGCTGGAAGTGTGAAAACATATTTCGGCCATGGTGTGAAAAAAGCTAGCTGTACTGTTAATAAGTAAGTATGAGAAAATGCCAGTGGTGAAAATCTGAACTGAAAATATCACAAATTCATGAACGTACAAGGGTGCATGGAAACTATGCAATGCTCGCTCATAACACAGTCATTTTATGGACTTTTGTCACCAAATTTTTAACATAGCCATTTTAAGACCTCTGCTCAAGAACAGTATCACTGTGATTTTCTTAATCTGTCCTGAACATTGATTTCACACACCAACTGTGCCATTGTGCACTACATGCATGGAAACACATTTTGGTGTGAGATGTGAAAAATGGCAGCTGTACTGCTCATAAGGAGGTGTGGTAAAATGGCAATGTTGAGAATCTGGAGTGAAAATATTGAAAATTCACAACCTTACGAGTGTGCACAGGAACTGCTCAATGCACGCTCATAAATTAGTAATTTTTGAGAATTGTTTCACCAAATTTTCAACATAGAATTTTGGGGGCCTACCTCATGAACTGTGACACTGTCGTTTCATAAATTGGTCCTGAAAGGTAGTTCTGCGCAGTGACCATAAAATCACCTTTCAGGGCCGATTAATGCCATGACAGTGCCAGACTTCATTAGGAGGGGTTCCAAAAACCCCATGTTGAAAATGTGGTGCCAGAATTCCAAAAAATGCCTGAGATATGCATCACAGTTGAAAAAACCCTATTTATTCCATTATACAGCTTATTGGCATTTCCTTAGTTCACAGTCAGCTTTGAAGAGTGCAGATGTGTTCCCTGTCCACCGAACATTGACGCGCCAGACTCTAGAGGTAAGTACGAGGTGAAGTGAGGGTGTGGGGAGGCAGGGTGCACAAAGGGTGGGCATGGGTTGGGGGAGGAAGGCAAGACAAGCAACGATTGACCATTTTTTGGTTTTAGGTCTTTTTTTCTTTTAGGAAGAAGAAGCAGGACTTTTGACATGCTGGGGTGGGCTCCCAGTGTGGCAGCTGAAACTTTTGTTTTTGGGGAGGCAGTGGAGCCAACCAGGGATTGGGCACCCCAGTCGGCCATACAGAGGTTTGCCATGCTGGGGTGGGCACCCAGCGTGTCACCTGGAAGTGTGTTTGGGGGGCAGCAGATGGACGTTTGCCATGCTGGGGTGGGCTCCCAGCATGGCACCTGGAAGCATGTTTGGGGGGCCAGCAGATGGGCATTTGCCATGCTGGGGTGGGCTCCCAGTGTGGCACCTGGAAGTGTGTTGGAGGGGCGCTGAGCCAACAGTGGATTCTGCACCCTCTTTGGCCGCAGTTCACTTCTAACTGAATTTATGTTCCAGGAAGAGAAAGCAGAGATGTTTACAAGCAGGACTGCCAGCAATATGCTAATCAATGCTATCTTATCACTGCTCAGTGAAGCGGTCTCTCCCTTTCAACTGTACACCACTGCACTTTCAACTGCTGTCATAGACAGCTGGAGCATTCATTGGTGAACTGTAGCCATGCCTGCAAACACACTGACTGAACTGGAAGACAGGGTGTCACACCTACCAAAACTCGGATGATGGCACTATGTTTCTTGCACATGCGTGCAAGTAAACATAAAAAATACAAATGATGCAAGCAAATAAAAACAGTTCTTCATTATTAAAGGATCTTTCCAGCTATTCTGTATCCAGAAATTATTTCAAACAGTGTTTTTTTCTGCTTTGAATGGTTCTTGCTTTTCCAAAATTCTGTATTTGCAGAACAGACAACCAAAGTAAAATATTGATCAGAAACATTTTGCTTGGAAAACATTTAATTTCTATGAGCAAAGTCAGTGTGTCCAGGTGGATCCAGCCAGGAACATCATGTGGCAAAACATCACAGCCCAAAACAAAGCCGGTAACACATCGAAGCCTACAATGTCAACTAGCAAAATCATCGCTGATCAGAATTACGCAGGCAGGCATCAGACAGTATGACATACAAACCCCCTTATGTCCTATGATTCCCTGTCAGAGCAACAGTAGTGATCCCCAGTGCAGCCCCCCCACCATCGACAATTGCTGATCGACTGCTGTACACCAGCACCACTGTCACAGTATTTAGTGCAGTGCAATGTATCCCTGTAGTCTAGTGGACCTCCCACCCCAGCAGGTAGTCCCCCACCACCCTGCTCCCACCCTCACATGGACCCTTAGCGGGCAACCAGCACAGCCCTCCACTCACCACCATGGCTGGCCACCTGACTGAGCTGTAATGAATGGCGCATACCGCTCATTCATTTGTAGCTCAGTAGCATAACCAGCCATGGCGTAAGTAAAGGGGCTGTGCTGGTCCACAAAGGTCACGGTGGAGGTGGGAGCAGGTGATGGGGAAACCTGCTAGGGTGAGCGACAGAGATATTGCACTGTACTGGATACTAGTAAGGCAGTGGTGGCAGCTGGATGGCGATCAGTTATTGGCAATGGTGGGGGTGGCACTGGGGATCACTGGTGTTGCTGGGATCGGAAATTGGTTGGTGAGCTTGGGAACACATGGGACACGAGGGGATCAGTACGTCATATTGTCTGCCGACTGCCTGCATAATTTTGACCTGCAATAATTTTGCTAGCCAACATTGTAGGCTGCAATGTTTTGCTGATTTTGTTTTAGGCTGTGATGTTTTGACACACGATGTTCCTGGCTGGATCCATCCAGGCATAGGCACTTGTAGTCTCAGCCTCTCTAATTATAAAGGGATCTATTCATGAAAATGAAACATCCCACTTTATATTCTTTTGCATTACAATGCACGTTTTAACATGCAAGCTGAATACATACTGATATAGTTTTTACTGTGATTACAATTACAAAATATATATTCCACACTAAAACGTGGTTCTCTTTAAAGGTTATACAGAGCAATGTGGGAATTTTGTGTTTGATCATCACATTAAGCCATACTGTATTATTGTGTCTGTGTTCAACTAATATATGGAATTAGGATTGTATAAATATACCATATTATTTATGGATATAAATATATTTCTGTATCCCCACCCCCACCCACAGGACAAAGCTGAAAATAGGCAGAAATGGCTAGCTCTTCTTTCCTGGTCAACAAATAAAAAAAAAATATTTCTGCATATTGAGCCTGATTCACAAGGGCTTTAGCATGGTGCAAGGTGTTTGCGCCACAAAGAATGGCTCAAGGTGCTCCATGTGCTGAAAGTTATGCCAGGAGCACTTCAGAAAGGCAACCTGTGTCAGACTCAGGCTGTTTGCCCCAAATGGAGCCTGTACCATCCCTGTGCCCAGACAAGGGCTACAACACAACGTTAAGGGCCCTGCAGCAGACACAAGCTGCCACAGCCCAGAGATGCAATTCACAAACCTCTCCTAGAGGGAGAAATTATATGTACCCTTAGACCAGCCAGGGCTGGTCTAAGGGGACTTAGAAATATTTCCCCTTGGAGAGATGTTGTAGCATTAGTGCCTCAGGTCCCACCTTCCCAACCCTGATGTGTCCCACAAGTAACACACCTATATATATATATATATATATATATATATATATATATATATATCAGATCCCCATCCACGTTGTGCCCCCATACAGAATACAGGGCAGCGAATAGAACGATTTCTTCCGTCATATGGGAGGGGCAGAGACTGAGGGCACATTACTCATTGTTATGTCTTTCCCTAGGTGGAGGGGGGTAAACTTTCTAAACTTAAGCTTTTATGCGATTGCAGCTTTTCTCAAAATATTAATTATCTGGCTTTCGTCCATGAATTCTCATTTATGGAAAGATATTGAATTTTTAATTAACGATCTCTATGCTATTGAAAAGATACTTTTTGCTTCCAAGGCACGTTCCCCCCCTCCAGTTAAGGGACTATAAAGACTTTACTGCACAAGTCTGAAGATATGGTATAGGGTTAAGCACCATAACAAGTTAAAACAGATTTCTTTCTTTTCACACTGATATCGGCTGATGAACACTTTCTACCTGCTGGTTTTGATAATACTTTTAATTTATGGAGGAGAATGGGCCTCTGTTATTACTATCAGTTTCTTAATAATACCGGTATCCATTCTTTTTCAGAACTCCAAAATATTTTTTCTCTCCCGAGTAGAGATGTATTCTGATACACCCAGGAAAGAAATTATATTTTACGACAAAGGGAGATCACAGTGCCCCCCCCCCTCCTCCTACCTCTCCTCCATCTTTCTGGATCTTACTCAGAGATAGCCTGGAGGTCAATTTTTGGGAGAAATGAATTGGTCATATGTACAAAACGCTTAGGGCCACTTTGGGTGACACTTCCCTATCAGTGTTAAAAGCTTGGAATAAAGATCTGGACCTACAGGTCCCCTTCTTACTTTGGAAGGAGACAAGTTTGATAGCTATTAAAATAACGTCTTTCAACATATGGAGGGAATTTGCATGGAAGTCCCGGTCCTGCTATTTTTGGTCCCCAGTAATCTTTGCAAAATATCTCCCGGCATCATATGGATTCTGCTGGAGGAGGTGTAATTGTAATTTAGCTGATTTGGGCCATGTCTTCTGGTTTTGTCCAAAATTGACTCCATTCTGGTGTATGTTACAGCTTGAGTAGGGAGAATGTTTAGGGGAAAATATTGAAATAACTGTGGATATAGTGCTTCTTTCAATCTATCCCCCTCATCGACCTCATTGGGATTGCACCCTGCTCCCAGTATACCTACTGGCAGCCAAAAAGGTAAACCCAAAAGTGGATGTCAGCTCAGATTCCCTCATTAGAAGATTGGTGCCATATAATTCAGGAGATCTACAAGTCAGAACACTTAACAGCCAAATTGTGCAGTGCGCTACCTTCTTTTGAGATCAAGTGGTATAGATGGGTGCTGCATATGTCTGCTAAAGACCCAGATTTTGTTCCCTGAGGGGAGGTAGATGGGGGGACCCATGGGGACCATAATACGGAGGAGAGAGAGTCAGCCACCTGCCTTAGGTAGGGAAAAATAAAGGCATAGCCAGATTACATCTAATACAGCCTAGTATTTAATTGCTGTGTCCTACCTACTATGGAGCAGCTAACTGTCATATAACCATTGTTGTACACATAGATATTCAGCTTCTGAAGTGGAATGATGGTATTTCTAACCAATTGTACTAAGTCTCTCTCAATCAAAATAAACCAAAAGAAAAAGAATATGGGGCAGAATCCTTTGCCTGATCCCCAATATGCCCTTCAAGAATATATATATATTGGAACCCCAGCCCAGATCACAGTGTCCCCATAAGTATTTCAAAGGTAACAAACCCTCTCACTGGTGGTCCCATGCCCCAACCCAAGTACGTAGTGCTGCTCCTCATCACCAGACAGAGCAGGGGACTGGCACAGCCCTCCTCACACTTTTGCAGCCAGTCCCCAACTGAACTGAACATGCAGCAAACTGTACAGTGTACGTGCTAATAGCTATTAGCACGTACACTGTACAGTCCACTGCACATTCAGTTCAGTCAGGGACTGGCTGTGGATGTGTGTGGAGGACTGTGCCAGTCCCCCTGCTCTGTCTGGGGATGGGGAGAGGTACTAACTGCCTGGGTGGGGACACGGGACCACCAGTGAGAGGGTTTGTTACATTTGACACACAGGGACACCAGGATCTGGGTGGGAGAGTTCCAATATATATATATTTACTTTGAGGGGCACATTGGGGATCTGTGAGGGATTCTGCCCTGTATTTCGTATGAGAGCACAATGTGGATTGGAGCTTGGGGACATCCTGCCATTGCTGCATGGGGCTTGTGGCAAATCCTCCCGTGTACTATGTGTTTGCAGCATGGGAAGAGTTGCTGCAAGTGTGGGGACTTAGGCACTAGGACCCATACTGTACCTGAATAGAGTACAGGGTCCCGGGGACATGGGGCTTAAGTGCAAGCTACTGTTTGCCACAGCTTGCACCAAACACAGACCCCTTTGAGAATCGGGCCCATCCAGTTTCTCTTAAAGGACACAAATCTACTGATAAGTGTGCCATCTTTAGCAAACAATTGTTTGCATTGTTATTTGAATTATTTTGTGAAAGGCCAAATATAATACAGGTTTATCTTAATATTAATATAACTTTTAATATTAACATTTTAATGTAACTTCCAGTGGTGCAGAATGTGCATATGATCTGCTATCATGTTACTTAATTTTTTTTTTTTTAGAAATTGAATGCAAATGAAGCAAAGGTACAATTTAGAATACAAATACCACATGACTCAGCTAGATCTTTTTGTTCCATCACAATACTATCAATAAAAAATATAAAGTATATGTAGCACTTTTTTAATTATTATTTTGTACTGCTAGTGTCAGACAATATGCAAATTGCAAATGCATTAATAGTTTAGGTATGATAAACTTTCCCTGCAATATAAGCCTTTTTGTAAATAAATGGCAAAAGATCACTTGAAGGAATTTTTATCATAGGCAAAACAGTCTCAGGGAATTTCTTTCTTATTGCTATTAAAGAACTGTGTCATGAGATTTGAATAATGGAGAAATTATATATACTGTATTACAAATATGAGTTCTTAAGTCTCACGCTTAAAGTGATAACTGTCACAATAAATTATTCATTGTGTTGATTTGTTTCTGATAAACTGAAACCTATACTAGGGGAACTGTTAAACTAAAAAAACTGTTAAAAATGAAGTCATTACAATACTTTAATACAAGATGGTTATTTTGAAAAAAGTACATCATGCTGGGGTTACATGGTAATTTACAGCATCAAATGTCACTTTAAAAAGAAAACTACATCATTGGTGGGCAGAAAACAGACTGAAAATATTACAGCAAGTGTGTCATCTAGTTGTTGTTCTGGCAAAATAAAAAAAATTAAATGTGAAACATGAAGGGAGGGAGAGTTAACTGGAAAGTGAAATGACAAAACAGAGATAGAGAGAAGAAACAGGCACTAATAAAGAAGAGGCAAGCAACTGGTGTAGGGGTGACTGATGTCCTGCAAGACAAGTTGCTGGTTGTTGTTACCCTAGAAAGCATCACACTGTCCTTTGTTTGCATCTCTCTGAATCACATCCCAGACACTGCACATGGTAGCTGCCAAGTCAGAATATGTTGTTGCAACTTAAAACCAAGAGGTTTAAGATGGGAAAAGGTTCTGACTTAATGCAATCTGCTGTTATCTGATTCAAATGTGCTAAGGAGGTGGGGCATGAAAGGTAAAGGTAAAGGAGGAAGAGACAGCTGAAGTGATGGAAGGTGAGTGGGGAGTGGAGGGAGGGTGGATTGAAAAGATGGCAAATGATATGGAGTTATTAGAGTTAGAGCAGGGTGAGGGTTGGAGAGACAGGATATAGGAATGAAATGGTTGGGGATGGAGAAAGGAAAAAGTTGGACTTGGGTGGGGGAAGGATGCAGCTGTCAATCTCAGCTGCTTGGTTCTCATTTGTAAACAACTGTATGGAGAGGTGTGCCAAACATGTCAAGGATTGCCTGTTCCAGCTTCTGACTCCTTTGGTGAAGAATCAGCATTTAGCTTGCCAGTTGATAATTGGGATTCAGCAACATCCCCAATTTGAGAAGACTGAACCTCTATACAGAAAGGATGTTATCATCGCTGTCAGCTCTTTTTGCTACTCTCCTGAATGTTGCACATGCCAAGAAATCTGATCTCAGAGAATTCTGGAGTATATACTACTTTCAATCAAACTGGATTTTTAAATATTTGAAGAAGTTGATGCACAGGTATGACAAACATAAGGTTTGGTTCAATGGAAACTTCCATAGGAGATGGCATCAAATGTTCAATTTGTCTGCAGCCAATTATTGAAATTGAGGATGTTGTGAATTTTTGGGGCAATTACGGGAACTGAGCATGTTTAAAGCCCATCAAAGATATGTTAAACTGAAACTTTGGTAGAAAATATTATAACAAATATGGCCACAAAAAATGGGTTGTGTTGTTTTCAAGTTTTAAAGTAACACTGATGTGTAGTAGTTCAGTAAAGAGAGCAGTACTGAGTGTTTACATTGCACAATTACAGTACAAGTAAAACACAAATAACCATATTTTCAAAAGGTAGCACAGGGCTTGCAGCCAGCCTTGCATTGGGTGACTTAATGTTTTGCAGTGTGCCAAGCCAGTTTGCTGCAACTGCACCTGATTTTCCAATCTTGGATAGAGTAACCACAGTTTCCATGGTTTATGGCAGCTTGCGCTAAATATCTGGTGCTAGCTCTATAATGAAGGCCCCTAGGAGTGGCACATGCTAGACCATACAAATGTGGTCTAAGGTGCTGCGAGTGGCACAATGGATATAAAATCATGATTGCTGGGCAGAGAATGGTGCAAGTCCCATGTGGCACATGTTCGGTGCACCAGGGACTTGAGGCATTCTTCACTGTATGAAAATCCAGCCCAACATTTTCATTAGCTTGTTTTTATGAAACACTGCAATCTGCACCACAAATATAAGGCTATGAAGTTTCTTTTAGAATTACAAAGAATCTAATGAGTTGCTCATCATATACCTTAACTGTTAAGTAATTAAGTAATAATGGATGACAGGGTGTGCATCATGTTGGGACAACATCAAGCCTCAAGTAGTTGGGCATGAGACCACAGGCTAGTGGTGCTACCCCAGCTTGACACACTCACTAATATTGACTGGGATGAATTATTTAATAATGCATCAGTAGAAGACATATGGACCATTCTAAAGATAAAAATCTTGCAAATAGCTAACACAAACATACCAAAAAAATCAGGAAACACTACTCTGCTAAGAATAACCCAAAATGGCTAACTGTAAAACTTAACCCTTAAGCTGTTGACAGAATTAGAATGTATAGGAATTTTGGACTGATATATCAGTCCACGGCCCTGCAAGGGTTAAAAAATTGCTAAGAAAAAAAATTTCCTTTATAATAAATATAAAAAAAAACTAAATTCCATATGGATTGGCAACATTTAAACAGATCCAAAATACATGCAAACAAGAAATCAGGAAAGCAAATAAAGCAGCAGAGTTACAGTTGGCATACAATACCCATACCTTGCAAGGTACAAATCAATCTGATATTATTATTTCTGAGGAAGAAATTCAATCTAAAGTTAAATTTATAAAACCTGGTTCTTCCCCAGGCCCAGGTGGCATCACCATGGATATGATCAAAATTATACAAGCACATCTGACCAAACCATTACAAATTTTATTTAATCACAGCATTAAAACAGGAGAAGTACCAGCAGTCTGGAACAAAGCACATGTTGTGGTATAAAACATTTTATATATACCACTATATAAAAAGGGAGATAGAGGGGATACAGATAACTATAGGCCTATTTGCCTTACCCCAATTCTCTGTAAAATTATGGAAAGCATACTTGAGGACAAAATAATAAACAACTTATCAGAAATTGACTCAAAACAACATGTTTTTTACAAAGGTTGATCTTATATTACAAACTTGTTATGCTTTTATGAATCAGTGAGTAAGCATCTTGATAGCAGGACACCATGTGATGTGGTATTTTTGGACTTCAAAAAATCATTGGACGCTGTCCCTCACTAGGCCTTACAAATAAAACGGAATCTCTATAACATACACACTAGCATTATAAAATGGATAACAAAAACTGGTTATTAAATTGTTCTCAAAGAGTCCTAATAGATGATCATGCTTCAGAATGGTGACCAGTTACTAGTGAGGTATCCCAAGGATCAGTCTTTGAGCCCTTAATATTTCAACTGTTTATAATCAATTTATCTGATAATCTAGAAAATTATATTATAAAATATGCAGATGACTGCAAACTTGGAGGTCCTTGCAAGACACTGTCTGAATCAATTTCTTTACAGAATGACTTAAATGTATTGACTGAGTGGGCCAAAAAATGGGGTCTCAAATTTAACAATAATAAATGCAACGCCATGCACTTTGGAACTGAAAATTCTATCACACCCAACTCACTCAATAATTTACCCTTAAAAGTGGTGGAGTCTGAAAAAAACATGGGAATAACAATACAGAATACATTAACATTCAATACTCAAATAACTGAGATCATAAATAAAGTAAACCACGTTTGGTGGAGTATAAAACGAAATATTAAATCAAGAGATTAATCAGTTATTCTTCTGCTGTATAGATCATATATTCGCCCCATATTTGATTATGCTTCTCAATTATGGTGTCCATACAATAAGAAAGACATCTTAAGAATTGAAAAAATTAAAAGAAAATTCACAAAATATATAGATGGTGCACAGTCCTTAAATTATGAACAAAGACTGGACAAATTTGTATTAATGTCTCTTGAAAAAAGAAGACTCAGGTGGCCTTATGCTCACTAGAGATATTATAAATGATGAAAATTTAATGTTTGAAATTGGCATCGATTTCAAACAGATAAACAGTAACACAAGAGGACATCCACTTCAAATAAAAAGACAATGCTTTAATACCAAAAAAGGATATTTTTTCTCTCAGAGAATTATAAATCTATGGAATTCGCTCCCGACAGATATTGTCATCAGTAAAACCAAGAATATCTTCAAAAAACACTTAGACAACTATTTATTACATGACCATTCCCTTGGGTATTATGTGTGACTGATAGGAATGTTCATGGGCATTAGCCTTTTACTCTTTCCAGCTCTCTTAGTGAATCTTAATGAACCCTGGTGTGCATTATTGCTATTATACAATGGCTTGTTTCTACTAATAAAAGAAAATTGAAAACAAACTACTTTTAAAGTGCATTTTATTTGATTTTTAGATTAATAGGTATACTGAATGAAACTATAGCCCTATTGTAATGTTCTTTTTCTGTAGGTGGTGCTATTTTAGTCTGGGACTACAATCTCCCCTTGCACCACCCCCCACTGTGCTTTTTCTGTTATTGTGGAGGAAGTGTTTTATTCACCCAGTCCCACTGCCTGATCTGGGACTGGGTGAAGTTCTTTTGTATTAAAGTATTTCTGGTGGCTTACAAAGATGATCAGGAACTACAGAGGGGTTCAGGAACTTTAATCCCACTTCCTGATGTTTCAGCCATTAGTTTAAAAGGGATGATAGGTACTGGTCCACATGTACAGTTTCTTTTGTGTGGTATTTCCAAACTCTGATTTTATTGATTTCTTTTTTTTTCTTTTCTCAAGGTGGCAGGTATCTGTTTGAGGGAGTGACTGGTCTGTTCAGCTAGTGGGAATGTAGTTGCTTGAAAGTGCTCATGCTAGAACCAAGGGGGAACTCAAAATGCTGTCTAAGATGACAGCTTTTTTTATAGAAACATAGATTTTGACGGCAGATAAGGACCGCTTGGCCCACCCAGTCTGCCCATTTCCCTACCTATTGGATAAGCTGAAGATCCTAGTTAACCAGCAGCCTACTGCTTCCTACCCCCACCCCCTAGGATTGCCTTATGACTGTCCCATGCATGCTTGAATTCCACCACTGTTTTTGACTCCATTTAAAAGATTTTTCTCTTTAGTGGAATACTGTGAGGAGATTGTCAGTGTGTGTGGTTGTGACTGGTGGTGGCAAGCGAGTTGAGGAGACTGAAGGTGGGTTGCAAGTGGGAATCATGGAAGTGGGCTGCTGTGTAGACATTAGTGCAGCAGGCTTCATGGAGTGATTCCCTTTAGGACTGATGTAGTCATCTGTGTGCTGTGACTAGGCCTGTGATGTTATACTGGGATAACAGCATGGTTTCAGTCCCAGACTGACCAATCAGAGCCCAGCATTCTCGCTTCCCATTTTATAATATTGTATAAAGCTCAACTCAAGATACTGTGTCCCTTTAGAGGTGACACAAAGTATTGCTGTTGAAAGAGTAAATTCACCTTTTTTATAAGGTAACAGACTCTAGCAAATGGTTTTCATATATGTGAAAGATATGGGACAACCTTTTTGATCTGGTACAGTGCATAATATCAGGAAAATACCACAGTATCAGCAAAACACAAGGGAATGTTGATGAGCTGGGAGGGAATGGAATTTAAAATAAAAGATTAATTCATATATATTATATATATATATATATATATATATATATATATATATATACGTGTGTATGTATGTATAGTGGCGTGGTAGTGCCCCTATAATTAGGGTTGAGTAAACAGTTTAATGTTAAACCCATTCCAAGTTATTCAATTTTGAAATTTTGGGTTCTTAACATGCTCAGTTCCATCTTTTGGATAGGGGTATTTTTTGCTATCAAGGATTTGTCTCACGAGCAAGGATTTTGACAGCTCATGAACAAGGATTTTTTAAAAAATCCTTGTTCATGAGAAAATATTCCTTGTTCGCGAGCTGCCATCTCATTTTTCAATTTTACTGACAAACAAAACATTGTAACTTGCCCCAGGGGAGTCTTCTGTGGACATTAAAGTATGGGTTTTTTTCAGGATGACACCCTCTACAAACCTATGGCTTTGGGTTCCTTTAGTTTTGTCAAAAAACTGCTGTTTTAAAATGTTTAAATCCTTGTTCACCACTTGTTTCCCATCCTTGTTCATAAGGTGTCAACATCCTTGTTCACAAGCCGATCCTTATTTGTGAGATGTCAAAATCCTTGTTCATGAGATCAGGACCAGATGGCTCTGTCTCACGACCAAGGATTTCTCATGAACAAGGGTTCTGGCACCTCATGAACAAGGATTCAGCTTGAGAACAAGGATTTTGACACCTCACGAACAAGGATCATAAAAGGGCATTCTTGTTCCTGAGATGTCAAAATTCTTGTTTGTAAGGTGTCAAAATCCTTATTCATGAGCTGAATCCTTGTTCATGTTCACAAGAAATCCTTGTTTGTGAGGTATCAAAATCCTTGTTTGTGAGATCAGGACCAGATGGCCCTATCTCACGAACAAGGATTTCTCTCAAACAAGGATTTTGACACCTCATGAACAAAGATTCAGCTCATGAACAAGGATTTTGACACCTCATGAACAAAGATTTTAAAAAGGAATCCTTGTTCGTGAGGTGTCAAAATCCTTGTTCGTGAGGTGTCAAAATCCTTGTTCATGAGAAATCTTTGTTCGTGAGGTGTCAAAATCTTTGTTCATGATTGGACGACCAGATGGACCTATGAATTTTTCATGAACAAGGATTTTGACACCTCATGAGCAAGGATTCAGCTCACGAACAAGGATTTTGACACCTCATGAACAGGGATTTTAAAGGTTGCTGTTCCTTTGCCAGTTCACTACAAAGATACAGGACTTTTGCCTTGAAATTTGCAGGGTACAATGGGGTTGTCCCACAGATGTGACCTATGCTGGTTTGGTTTAAACATTGGCATCGGTTCCACAGTTATGGCATTCTGAAGTTGATATATTTCCCATAGGATAACATTGTGGTGAATGTGATACCTTTCAGTGGCTACGTCTCAAAAACGGTTTGAGATACAGATTTTTGCTAAGTGCAGAGTAGTACACCTTTAAGTGTACTAAGCATGCACACAGGTTGCCAATCCTTCATTGCAACAGAAGTGGAATTTTTTTTAAGGTTGCTATGGTTACTGAGATATTGAACCATTTGCACTACAAGGGTTACTTGGAATGTGTCTAGGCCTGTGCTGTGTCTCTACAATTATAGATATGTGGGAGTGCAGGGCCCAGAGAGACCTGTACTCCCACATATGGATACCATTATGCAGTAATGGGACTGCTGGGCCATCTGTTATGACAGTTCATTACAGTACCTGTGCTCTCAAAACCTTATAATGGTAAGATTACACTTCATCAAAAAGTAAGTAAATTCATTGCAAAAAACTTCATTAATGCATCAGTTAGGGTTGAAGCAACAAAAGTAGGGAAGTGAGGCATTAGGTTTGAGATCCTAACACCCCATCCTACCACCCCACCTCCACTCTCCACAGACCAACAGTTGATGGGGTGTGCCTTGGGGTAGTCGGGCCTAACTGTCACCCCATTCTCATATAATGTACCATGTCAGCTTTCTTACACATGGAATGGGGTGAGTGTTAGGGCTGATGACCCCAAGGCACACTCTACTGACTGTTGGTCTGTGGAGAGTGGGGGTGAGGTGAGGTGGAAGAGTGGAGGGGTTAGAGTCTCAACCCTAACACCTCATTTCCTTATTTCTGTCATGTCAACCCTAACTGATGCATTAAAGAAGTTGTTTGCAATATTTACTGTATATATACAGTGTGTATATATATATATATATATATACACACACACATATACATATATACATATATATATATATATATACACATACATATTCATGGCAAAAAAAACTCCATTTAATAATCAGTTAGGGTTGTTCCACAGTGACAAAAGAGAGGAAATTTGATGTTAGGGTTGAAAACCCCCCTTGCACCCTCCACCCTGGCCCCCCAACCAGCATCGAGGTGTGTTTTGGGGTCATTGTTCCTAACTCTCACCCCATTCCATATGTAAATGAGCTGAGGTGGTGAAGTATAGGAGAATGGGGTGAGAGTTAGGACTGATGACCCCAATGTACACCCTGATGCTGGTCGAGAGGTGTGGGTGCAAGGGGGGTTTCACTCCTAACATCGAATTTCCTCACTTTTGTCGCTGTGGAACAACCCTAGCTGATGGATTAAATGGAGTTTTTTGCCATGAATTTTTCTTCTTTTTGAGAATGAGGACTATGAATAGTGAATGGAATGCAGTGGTATTAGCACAGGTCCTTCGGGCCCCATGCTCTCACCATGTGATTATGTGTGACATAGTAACAGTAAGTGCAACTCAAATGCAAGCACAAATGGTTATGCACATGGTGACGCAAACATAAATGGTAACCCAAACGGTAATAGAAATGCAAGTGCAAAGTGACACCAAAGCAAACAGTGACAGAAACGGAGATGCAAACAGAAACACATACAGACCTCAACTGGTAACACACACGTTCATGGTACCACAATTGGAAATGCAAATGCTAACATTAACAGCAACAATAATGCCAAAGGAGACAGAAACACAAATGCAAGCATGTACGAAAACGTAAACCGTAACGCGCACAGTCACGGTACCGCAATTGCAAATGCAAATGGTAATGGTAACAGCAACAATAACGCCAAAGTAAACAGAAATGCAAATGCAAGTGCGTATGGAAACACAAACCGTAATGCTCATGGTCACGGAACCGCAATTGTAAATGCAAATGGTAACGGTAACAGCAACAATAACGCCAAAGGAAAGAGAAATGCAAATGCAAATTCAAATGAGTACAGAAACATAAACTGTTATGGGCATGGTCATGGTACTGCAATTGTAAATGCAAATGGTAACAGTAACAGCAACAATAACACCAAAGGAAACAGAAACGCAAGCGCATATGGAAACGCAAACCACAAGGCTCAGGCACGGTACCACAATTTTAAATGCAACTGGTAATGGTAACAGCAACAACAATGCCAAATGACACAGAAACACAAACACAAGCACAAACGAAAACAAAAACGAAAACTATAACGCACACGGTGGCGTAGACGGGAACGGTGCAACAAACGGTAACAGAAATGCAATTGGAAATGCTAACTGGCACAGTAATGAAAGGCACACCCTTCTTTTCTCCAAAAACTGCATTGAAAAACACAGTGGAAACAAAGAATGTATACATAACAATGGGCCTCGGAGCAGAAAATGAGGACTTGGAATACTAAATTTCTTATATTTCAGGAACCATACAACACAGAAAAAAAAATTTCATATGAATTATGACTTTCCAAGCTAGTTTTGTACTTAGCTCCTGTTTGAGAGAGCTAAGCATTTTTGCGACGAAAAGTCCATATCTCGCACCATTTCCGAGATGCAGGCCCCGAAAGGCACGATGGATGCCGTAATGTTATCCAGTGGGAAAAAGCGTCATCTTCAGAGTGCTATCACTATGCCGCCCTGTAATATTTTTTTACCACACCACAAAAAGGCACATATGTGAGATGTTGGCTTTCTTCCTTCCAAATTTCAGCCCGAAAGACCAAACCATTATTTTGCAGCAGGGCGGCAAAGGATTCCTGTAATGCAGCAGATGCCATAATGTTATCCTATGGGAAAAAGTGTCAGCTTTGGAGTGCCGACACTGTGCCGCCCTGTAATATGTTTTCACCAAACCACTAGAATGCACATCTGTGAGATGTTGGCTGTGGTCCCTTCAAATCTCAGCCCAAAACACCAAACTGTTCTTTTGCAGCAGGGTGGCAAAGAATTCCTGTCATGTTACCATAGCCTGGAAAAGTAGTGTTGTGATTTGCGAAAGCTTTCACAAATATTTGCGAAATTGTCACAAGTGCGACACTACTTTGCACCACTACTTTTCCCAGAAATTTGAAAAACATATCTCTGGGGTGTTTAACCTCAAAATATAGACATGGCTAGCATCCTCAGGGTCCAACTATGTGAACACAAAAAGAATTGTGTGATTAGAGGGTCCCAAATTTAAATGGCAAGCATTTCTGTGACCAGTAACTGAAAAAAAAATGGCTGACTCACAGCACTACAGGGGTCATTTGCGACACTAAAAAGTACATTTGCGACACTGTCAAACTTTTTGTAAATTTTTCCCATTGAATCATAATGGGAATTTGTTTTTTGAACAACTTTTGAACCGTTCAATAATTTTTCACAAGATCTTCAAAAGGCACATCGGCACCCTGGCCACACGTTTCCTGAAGTGTTTGGACTGGTCATGCAAACCGTGCAACCTGTAGGCACAAGCAAAGAATGCACAAAAAAACTAAATGCACACATGGATGTCACTTAATAACTCCGCAGCAGTACATCCCACCTCTACAAAAGTTGGCAGACCCCGAGATCGACCATGCTGAACTGTGCATTCCAAATGTCAGGCAAATCTGTTGAATGGTGGCAAAGTTATTAAGGTGCAAAGTTTCACCCTTTAACCTTAAAAGTGCTGCTCAACTCTGACTATGGTACCACTACCGTGATACCATAATATATATATATAGTAAATATATTTATATATATATATATATATATAGAGAGAGAGAGAGAGAGAGGGAGGAAAAGTCAGGGAGACCAAAAGAGAAAGAGACAGTAAGAGAGACCGAGACAGAGAGAGAGAGACAGAGATAGCAAGGGATCATAGGTTCACTGGTCCAGCTGAAGCCAGCAGCACAAATCCAGATGTGGCTTCAGCATGCAAGAAAGACTTGTTGTTCTCAGAGAACATTGGTGAATGACTCCTCTCGTTAAGCTGAGCACCATGGATCTTGAGTTGCCCAGAAATGTATTTCTGGCATTTGAAAAAACAAACACCAGAATTTAGCTTAATTTTAGCTGTTTAGACCAGTTTAGCTGGGCACAAGAGTTTGTTTTTTGAAACTCTATCATTTTTATATATTCTCAATGTTTGTGAATTAAAAAAAAATTGTGGCCCTCATCCAGAATTTAAACAAAATTGCACCTGTCACGTTTATCAAGTGTCGTGAAGAAATGGCTGTTGAAAGTTTGGAGTCAAAATATTGAAAATGAGCAAAGTTATGAGTGAACATTGAAATAACTATATTCTTGCACCAAATTTTGAACATTGCCTTCTTATGACACAACCACATGAATGTAATACAGTAGATGAGAATTTTTAAATTCTCTTGTGACATGATTTCGTGCAGCGAATGTGAACTCACCTTTTGGCATATATGTGAAAAATGTCAGTTGCTTGTTCATGAGGCTGGAAAATAACATGGTCATGTTGACTGTTTGGTGGAAAAATCCTGACAATTTATGAAGTTATGAATAAACATTGAAATAGTTCAATGTTAACTCACAGCTTGATTATTTAAATATATTTTTATGCAGACTTTTGAACATAGCGTACTTACGACCCCACCTCAGTAACTCAGTAGGTGAAAATTTCAAATCCTGTTCAAAATGTGATTTTATGCAGTGACTGTAAAATCACCTTTTGGAACACATTTGAAAAATTTCACCATCCTTGTTCATGAGGTGGGATCCCCAAAAGGATAACTTGAAAATTTGGTGTAAAAATATTAAAATACAACAAATTTATAGGTAAAAGTTCAAACCTCATTGACATATATGACACCCCAATCCCCAAACAGCAAATGGACACAACCACACAAGCAACCACAGACAACTATCATCAGTTAAGACTAATAGCATACAACCGTTTCCAGATGACGTAAATGCAATATCCCTATTGTGGCATCTTTGTTGTTCTGTATCTGTGGCAGAAGAAAAACATGTTTCTGTAACTGGAACAGTGTGTGTATATTTTATAGTGTGCATGAGTACCTGTGGCTGCAGAAGCACTGGCCCCACAGGGGCCTGCACATCTGGTGGGGCCAGTGCTTCTGCACATAGACGTACTGTTGCAATTTGGTTATTTTGGATTTACATGTGTAGTTACAGAAGAACAGGCTCCACAGGAGCCTACACATCTGCAGCAAGAAGTAATATTGCAATTTGGGTATCATGGATTTCATGAAGCCTGCACTTCTGCAGTCAGAGGTTGGTCTGTATGCCTTACAACTGCAGCTTCAAAGGCACAGGCCCCATAGGGGTCTAAATTTCTGCAGCCAGATGTGTGCAGTGTGCATGTCTCACAGTGTGCATAAATACCTTTTTAAGAAGAGCTGGACTCAATAGAGCCAGTGCTTCTGCAGATAGAAGAACTCTTGTACTGCAATTTGGTTAACATAGATTTGTATCTGTGGTTGCAGGGATCTGTGCTTCTGCAGACAAAAGCAATGCTGTGATTTTAGTATTGTAGATTTCTATCTGTAGCCAGAACTGACTGGTATGCCTCACAGTGAGTGTGCCACAGGTACAAATCTCAGATGTTAGTACATCAGTGCTACTGCATTTGTGTCATCTGGAATCAGTTGTTTGTTGTTTGTCTTACCTGATGATTGCTGTATGCAATTGCTCGTGTGGTTTGTGCTTTTGCTACTTTGGAGTTGGGGAATTAGGGTTGAAAACGCTAACGCCACATTTCCCTACTTTTGTGGCATTACGCTGAACCCTAGCTGGTGCATTAACAACATTTTTACAATGAATATATGTGTATTATAGGGGTGCAGTAATGCCCTATGGTTAGGGTTGAGTGATGTGCTCAATGTTAAACTCCTAACTTTGCACCTTAGTAACTTTGGCTGCATTTGACAGAATAGCCCAAACATTTGCAGGTGCAGTTACACTTCAATAGTCATAAGACATGGAAAATGTCATAACAGCACTGTGAGCAGTTTCTGAGATCTGGATACCCCTTATTTTGTAAATGGGTAATGGTTTTTCTATACTTAACCTGTTTTGTTTGTGTGTGTGTGTGTGTGTGTGTGTGTGGTCTCAGATAATGTCTAAATGGTATTGAATGTTTCCACAAAACTTTCTGTACGGAAGTGGCCTGTGTCAAGGTAGTGCATATTGAATATTTCATGAAAAAATATGAAACAGTTCAAAAGTTATGTTTTGGATAACCCTCTGATAGGATCCAAACATGTTCAGTTTCTGAAAGTGTTTTTGGTTTGCATAACTTAGGTGACAAGAACCAAACACACTCCCCACAAGCAAGATTCTTTTTTTTTCTTCTGTTTGTGATGGCTGTCATTTTTTTAAACGAAGGAACCTGTGAAATATCTAAAAAAATGATGGGTTTAGAAAACAAACACCTGAACCTAAGTACAGTAAATGGGACTTGTTTAGTTAGATTTTGCTTTTTTTGATTATGGACAGAAATACCTGTTCTGATAACCTGAAAATTTAGGGTGCCCAGCTTAGTGATATGAGATGTTCAGCTGTATTTTCTGTATGAGAACAGCAGGACTTCCTTGAGTTGTGCAGCTGCAGCTGGAGTCATACTGCTGGCTGGAGTGGGATAAGTAAACCTGTGATTGATATCCCTATCTCTCTCTCTCTTTCTGTCTTTCAAATCTATCTATCTATCTATCTACCTGTCTGTCTATCTTTAAGGTGACCTTTCATAATTATTTTTCAAATTCAGCACTGTTTGTGCAGTCACTATTGTTCATCATCCTGGATACTTTTTGGTGAATTCCAGGAGGTTGTTTCACTCCCTAAGTTTTTAATACAAAGGAGTTAGGATACCATGTCACCCAAAACTAAGTTTACTGGCAATGAAGTTTGAATAATAAAAATAAATATTCTACTTATTACTGGTGAATCCTTCATTTTAAGAAAGATATTTAATATATGTAATAATAAAAATAATGATGATAATAATGGGTGTGTTATACATGCATGTGATTTCAAGTAGTTATTTCCAGTAGTATATGAAAAGCATCAATCTGTATGGGGTTGACAGAATGTAAATTAACACTAGTTAGGCACTAATTATCTGCATACAATTTTTTCTTTGCTTCTCATCTACACCCATAGACCACACAAACAACAAAAGGGGTGTCTCACTGCCTCAAGGGGATATTGGGACTGTCTACAGGACAAAAGAAAAACAGTTAAAAAATCATAATCTAGCTGCTAGATGATATCATAGGCATTTTAAGTCTTTTGATACAACCTGGAGTTACTAAAATTGTTTAAAAATAATTTGGGCCTATATACTGGTCCATTCATGTAAATGATGCTGATTGTGCATAAAGTTAGTGGTTTCTTGTTAAAATGCACACATCAATGAGGTAACACATTAACTTTCAGAATGCTGACTGAATTAGAACATTTTGGAATTCAGGACTGATATCTACAGTACACATAGGGTTAATTCTTGTTCACAGTCACTTTTAAAAATAAAATGAATAAAATATATCAGTTCTTCAAAATGTGTGATATTAAAATAAAAGATTTATAAACAAGGCATTCTGATCTAGTGGTTAAAGCACCAGCTTGGGAATTAGGTGATTGCAGGTTCAACCCCGACTACAGCCATATACTTACTGTGTGACATTGGAAAAGCATGTATCTTTCCAGTGTTACAGTTAACCCAGCTATTAACTTGGGCCAGAAGCAGGACCAACTGAAAATGAGATGTTGCAACTCATCAGGCTATCCTGAGTAAATTGTGAAAAAATCATGAAAGAAAAAAATCTGCAATAAACTGGTATGAAAATGACTTTGCAAAACAATTATTTTTTCAAGGTGAATCAGGAAAAACAACTCCTTCTTTTAAATAAGGCTAAACCACAGTAAAGACTTTTCTGAACACATTTTGCAACTGGGATGGTTAAAAGCATTCAGATCTGTGCATGGAGCCAATGGGACAGAAAGGTAAAAAGAAAGAGAGAAATATATCAGCGGAAGAATGAAAAACAGATTAATGCAAGTCTTTAACCCTAGTAAATGTGACACCAAATTTTTGAGTGAGCAACTTGGGACAGCATGCCTCTGAATACCTATTACCCAAACCAGCCCTGTTCTATAAGTAAATGATATCATCTCACTGTACACTGGGGGCTCAGCACATGGTCATGTTGCCGCATACAAAAACCGCATGGCAATAAATGCCACATGCAAAACAGTGTTGTCCAAAACAGGGTCAGGAAATACAGTGATCTGTCAGCAACAGTGCAGGCTCAGCAAAATGAATGGGAGTTCTTTCTTTTTGTTGGGGGCTTCACTCTCCCACACTCTCCCCATACTTAATATAATCATCTCCGGGGGTGTCATGGAATTTGGGGATGGGGAGAATGTTGGGAGGGGGAAATTACTTGTTTTCATAAAAATAAATCTTGTAGCAGGAAGGGGACCTGGCAGGAACCAAAACGCAGTCCCGGGCCTCCTACCAAGCCATGTGTTGGTGCCCTAGACACTACACCATGGAAGTGGCTCAGCAAGCCACCCCAGCACATGACAACTTCAGACTTCAGGAAATATGCAGAGCGACAGGGGGAGCAGTAATACCATATTGCTATTATACCCCTGTCATTCTAAATCCTTTCTCGCTTTACACAGCATGGTTCTTGCAGTGCTCTTCTTGAAGCATTCTTTTGTCCTGGTACCCAGGGGCTCTATTTTTAAAGGTTGATGCAGGGCTTGCATCAAGCCCTGCATCAAACCAATTCTTTGGCCAAACGGTGTCAAACAACTTTGACACAACTGCATCCGATTTTAGTACATCAGGTACAGTTGAGAAAGTTTCCACACTTTATGGCAGTTTGTGCCAAAGGTCTGGTACAAGACACATAAAACAGGTTCCCCAAATGGCACAATTTAGATCCAGGAAAAGCTGGTCTAACTTGCAGCATTTGGTGCTCGGGGTTGCAAATCTGATTACTGGCCAGCAGAATGCCGAAAGCTCTGTGCACCAAGTGATCAGTGCACTTACGGCTTGCAGCATAATCAGGGCTTTGAAAATTGAGCCCCGGGCTTTAATCCAAACATCAGCCAGATAGCCCATCAGGGCTTGGTAAAGGGACAGAGAGAGAGAGAGAGAGAGAGAGAGAGTAGTCTTGTACCCACAAGACTGAAAGATGAGTATTAAACATTTGGTTGCATCCTTTTTAAAAATTTCCCCGTGGGAGTATTTGTTTTCTAAAAAGCAATGAACATTAAAATATGGACAAACGTTTGTTCACATATTCAAATTTGACTGTTTTCAGGCATTTTACACAACTTCTGCTGGAATAAAATGCCTTACTAACTCATTTTGGCTGGTTTGTATTACCTTGGTTTGTGTTTCAGCTGCTGTCATGCTCAGTCTGCCTAACAGTACCTCTTTGAAATCAGTGCAGAGGCACGACATTTGTGGTGCTCATTAGCATATTGCATTGTCGTCACTGCAACACAGTAGATTGGCGCAAATGCTGATTGTTGTTCTTACAATAGAAGGGCTTTCAATATCCATTCTGGTAGTCATGTTTCAGACTTTTAATGCATTGTTTCTCAGCAAAATGATGGACAATTTCAAGGGGTCTGAACACATAATGGTTTAAAGTATTATAGTCTCACACTCCTTCATAGCAAAATTTCAGCCCCTTTCATTCAAAAACAATGAATTAAAAGGCTGATAAAGTGAATTCCACAACAAATATTGAAAGAGATATGTGTTATTGATAGCCCCAGGACTCCAACCCTGTTATGGTTAATACTTTCCATTCTTTCTCTCTCTCTCTCTCTCTTTACCTTCTGGAAAATCGATTGTTGGCCGATCTGCTTTTTCTTACCACTTTCCAAAACTTTGATCCTCCCTTCCCCTTCCTATTCATTCTGCCTCTTCTCCTTCCTTGATAAAATCTCTTCTTTCTGACTTTTGTCATCCTACCTGCAACTGCTTATGATCCTTCCTCTTTTTCTCCATTCTCTAGTCTTGCCCTCGTCTTACTGTTCTGCTATTTTCATAGGTATCATAGGTAGTTACAGAGCAAAGTAGACACAGTTGTCCACTGAGCTCACCATGAGTTTAAAAGTACCCTTTGATATTGTTGTTGGTTAAGTAGGAGTCAAACTTTCCCTTAAACTCATTCATAGTCATGCTCCCCACAACCTCTTCTGGCAAAGAATTCCAGATAGCAAACACTCTCTGAATGAACCAAAATGTCATTTTCCTTGAGTAACATAGTTCCCCTTTAAGGTGCAGTACATGTGAGCATGTATTGTAACTAGAGGGACTTAACTCTAGACCTAATTGGTCCCATAGATCATTATTAGTCAGGGCATGAAAAAGTAGGCACACACCCCCACGTAATCTTCTATAGTATAGTGAAAAGAGCCTTATTTCCTTACTTCTCTCATCGTATATAAGATTTTTTACTTCACTGATAACCTTAGTGGCCCTCCTCTGTACCCCATCAAGTACGATTTCTCTCTTTTGGTACTGGGTGCCCAGAAGTGTGCACAATACTCCAAGTGTGGTCTCATGAGTGTATTATAGAGTGGCAATATCACCTCTATTCTTTTAGAAGTTTGTGTCTCAAAATACTATTTAATACTGTTCTAGCTCTTTTAGCTATCAGAAGACAGTGATTTTAAAGGAAAAATCATTAGTAATCCTGATACCCAAGTTCTTCTCCTCACTAACGTCTTTAAGTTTAACTCCTCTTAACTCATATTCCATTATAATGTTCCATTTCCCAAAATACATAATTACACATTTATTTATATTGAACTCTAATTTTGTTTTGTTAGCCCAATCTTCAAGTTCAATTAAATTGTTTTGTAGTCTAATACTATCTTCGTAGTTATTAACTACAGTCCCAATCCTAGTGTCATCTGCAAATGTGGCCATCCATATGTTGTCACCACACTTCACTGATGCTATATAAATCTTAAATAGGGTTAATCCCAGCACAGAACCCAGTGGAATCCCGATATTTACTTCAATCCAATCCTACAGTAGCCCTCGGATGGTCACCCTTTGTCTTCTATCTTGTAACCATGCGTTTAACCAATCCTAAAGTTGTCCTCGGATGGTCACCCTTTGTCTTCTATCGTGTAACCATTCGGTAACCCAGTTTATCAGATCAGTGTGGATACCCATATGCACTAGAGCATCTACTAGTTCTCCATGTGGGACCTTATCAAATGCCTTAGTAAGGTCCAGCAGGATCATATTTACCACACTACCTTTTTCTATCTCCTTGCTTTTTTTTTGAAATTTAAGTTTATTAATTTTTACAGAATGAAACACCAACATTTACACAAGGTAGAATGAATCAATTAACTACATATGGTATAAAGTAAAACGAGAAAAGGAAAAAAAAAAACTCCCCCCAACTTCCTCGCCCACCCACAAACCTCCCCCATTCCACGCATCCCTCCACCCTCCCCACCACTGTGCCAGATGACCTCATTGCTAAAAAGAAAATATTAATAAAGTTACAAACAAACCAAAGGGAAATCTGCACTCAAAGGAGCAGAAGACAAAGATACGACAAGGAAAAGGTAGAAAAACTTCCATGGGCACCAGAGGGAAGGCCAGGGGATCACCGTAAATATAAAGCATCTAATCCTGCCCCACCTTTTCTGAAAAAGGTCCATACGATTCCGCACACTGGCTGATAACCTCTCAACATTGAGACAGGCCAAAAGCTCAGTCAGCCATTCCGGATAGGTCAGGGCCAATTGGTCGGTCCAATGTCTGAGAACCAGCCTCTTAACAGCCCCAGAGACAAGGGCAATATGATATCGACGTTCAACATAATCAATGGCACTAAAGTCCCCTAAAATACATATTTCAGGAGTGAAATAAGTGGTAAGGCCCAATAGGGGGTCCAAATTGGCTTGGATGGCTGACCAGAGTGGGGCTACCTTAGTACAATACCAGAAAATATGTAGGGGATTCCCTTCGTCCAGCGAGCATCTGGTACACAAGGGGAGGGCTAATTTATTTAATCGTAAAAGCTTCTTGGGAGTGTAGTGCATGTTATTTAAGATGTAGTATTGGGTAAGTTTAAGCCTATCCTGAGTGTGATACCTATGTAGATCCCTCCATATTCAAGACCAATTCAAGATGCCTTCGGGAACAAGAGAAACCCAAATACTAGATCCCGCAGTAAACTTGGGAAACTTATAATCCAATAAAAAGGAGTAAATTGCCGAAATAGAGTGTGGTTTAGAGGCAAGGGTAAAAATATGAGAAAGGAAGGGTTGAACCACGGATTCCTTAAACTGAGTGCTGAACCTCTCAGCAGTGAGGTGCCTTAACTGATATACTTTAAAAATCTTACTAGCTGGAATATCGAATTTGGCAAGAATATCCGGTGACAAGAGGAGAGAACCCTGACCATAGTACTGCTCTAAATTAGTATTTCTGATTTGAGGGAGCCAGTCAGGGACAATCATCAAGTTGTCCAATTTGACGTTGGGATTAAGAACAACAGGCTGTCCTAGGTCCTGCTTAGGAAAGATCTTTAAAAACTGCAGGCACTGAGAGAGGGACTTGAGGGACGTAAGAATTGTTTGGTCTGTAACCCATTGTGAAAGGGTGGAGATAGGAGTATAAAAAACAGCGTAAGGGTCTAATTTGGATTCCGAAAGGATCGACTTCTCGAGTTGAAGCCAAATCGGGGAGAAGGATCAGTATAGTTTGAACTCCATTTCCCTAACTTGGATAGGTGAGTGGCCCAGTAATATAAAGGAAGGTTGGGAAGCCTAAGACTGCCTTTATCTCTAGGGAGAGATAGTTTGAGAAATGAACATCTAACCCTTTCCCACGCCAGAGAAATTTAGAGAAAGCCTTAGAAACTGCTGCAAGTAAGAGAGCGCAACCAGAGACCCAATAAGTTAAGAGGTAGAAGACGTGGGGAGGACATTCATCTTGACAATGTTAATCCTACCCCAGAGAGAGATAGGAGATTGGACCATCTTGATAAATCCTGCTGAATTTGAGATTTGATAGCATCCAGATTAAGCTTTTTAAGTAGGGCTGAGTCCGAGGAAAAATGGATACCCAAATACTTAATCGACTTGGGGGACCATTGCATACCAAACTTCATGAGATCATGCTTATGTGTATAGACATTTAAGGGATAGATTTCAGACTAAGTTATATTCAGCTTATAGTGAGAGAAATTACTAAACTGGTTAATGAGCCACATTGCTTGGTCTAGGGAAGCGGCAGGGTGAGTGACATGCAGAAGTATATCATCCGCATATGCTGAAAGGACCAATTCCTGCTGGTGCACCCAACAGCCTTTAATAAGCGGAGAAGTCTTAAGTTTGATAAGGAGAGGCTCGAGATAGAGGTTAAACAGAAACGGTGAAAGGGGACAACCCTGTCTGATACCAGTAAACAGCTGAAATTTCGAGGAGAAGACCCCGTTACAATATATCCTAGTCAAGGGGGAGTCGTACAAAACCTGGATCCATTTAAGAAAAGAGACTGGGAATCCCATCTTTGCCAGGGTAGCCCAGAGAAGGGACCAACTGACACGATCAAAAGCTTTCTCTGCATCTAGAGAGACCAGGGCCATAGGGAGGTGGGAGGTTTGGGCTAAATGAGAGATATGAGAGAGGGTTCTAAGGTGATCAGAAGGAGAACAAGAGTGAACAAAGACGACTTGTTCAGGGCTAAGAAGATGGATCCAGATATTCTTAATTCGCTCAGCAAGCACCTTGGCAAGTATTTTCATATCGCAATTCTGGAGGGATATGGGCCGGTAGCTCACTGGATCAGTGGGAATCTTGTCCGGTTTAAGAATTAGGATGATAGTAGCTTCAAGAAGCGAGGGATCCACCCTGGCAGCAGAGAAAAGGTACTGGTATAACTTAAGGAGGATTGGGGCGAGTTCTTTGGAGAAAGTCTTGTAGAAATTTGCGGGAAATCCATCCGGACCAGGTGCCTTATCTGGGGGCCATAGAGGCAATGACCGCCTCAATTTCAGAAAGTGAAACAGGGGCAGTCAAGGTAGTTATGTGAGAGGGCAAAAGTGTCGGGATAACAATACTATTTAAATAAGTTGAAATGTCGGATAAAGGAACAGGAGAGGAAGGTGCACTATAAAGGTCTTTGTAGTATCTCTCAAAGATCTCCGCTATATCTCTAGGAGAAGTTGCAATAGAACCAGTAGAGGAATGTATAGACGGGATCAGTCTGGAACTTTCCATCGTCCGAAGCCTCAACGCCAGGAGCTTACTAGCTTTCTCCCCGTGCTCAATATATTTGGCTTGAGTCTTAACGAGGCAATATTCAGCTCTTTCCTTGAGAAGGTCTGTGTATTCATTTTTGACCACCAAAAGAGCCTCAAGAGAGGATAAGGGAGAAGAGGGAAAGCAAGAGCTCTCCAGCTCCTTGATTTTAGTCATCAGAGAAGATGCCGGGACAGTCGGGCCTTTTTCCTTGCTGAGGCAATCTTAATTAACTCACCCTAAGATAGCATTTTAGGGAGCACCAAATGCTATCAAATCTAGAAGTGGACCCAAGGTTATTCTCTAGGAAGGCAGAAATAAGGGTCTTGATCTGAGCCACAGTTTGGGTATCTTTTAGAAGCTGGGTATTCAATTTCCAGGTAGTGTCCCTTTGGAAATTAGGACCTGGGAATATATTTGCCCACACAATTGCATGATCAGAAAGAATAATCGGCTCGATGCCAGATTGGAGGAGACCCAGAAAAAGAGTTTTGCTAACCAGAATATAATCAATCCTAGACCAGGATCCCTGGGGTTGAGAAAAGAACGAAAAGGAGCGAAGGGATGGATTGGAAATGCGCCAGGGGTCACAAAGACCTAACATATGGATAAAATCCAGCAAGGATCTTTGAGCCGGAGTAGGTGGGAGGTTTGAGTTGGGATCTTTATCCAACAAATGAGAAGGTGGAAGGTTCCAATCCCCACCTAACACAATCTGGGAAGGGAGCATGACACTGATTTTATCAGCGAGGGACATGAAAAAAGTGGGGCTTCCCCCTATTGGGCCATACACTGATCCTAAAACTGTGTCGTCCCCGTTAAGTGAACCCTTAATCAGGATGAATCTCCCTTCGGGGTCTGCTATCGTATTGTTTACCAAGAAGTTGACGTATTTTTTGATAAGTATAGCCACCCCTCCCTTAGAGTTGGTCCCATTAGCAACAAATACCTGCGAAAATCCGGATCGAACCAACCATTTCGATTCCACGTTGATAAGATGGGTTTCTTGTAAAAACAAAATATCAACATGAAATAAGTCACAGTGCTTAAATACCTGAGCCCTCTTGACCTTCCCTCTGAGCCCACGTACATTCCACGATGCAAACTTGAGAAAATTTAAAGCCATTTCACATATAAGGTAAATAAGGATTCAAACAGTAATGAACCAAAGCCATAGGCACGCTTGAACCCCTTAGCCCCAGCCACCGGCTGCTTATCAAGAAAAACTCACCATAGGAAAAATCCTGTAAGCCATTGAAGTACATATAACTGTATCCAGACCATATATGAACCCAGATAGGCTGGGAGTCCCCAACCCCCATCCCCACTAATACCCACCGCAAAATTCAACCAACTATGTACAATACGGCCCCAGACATAAACGAACCCAAAGGAAGTGCAGTAACACTGAAAGCCTGGCAGCCAATTCCCCAGCGCAAACCCATACCCAAGCAGGCTAAGGGAGACCTGTACAATGAAAGGTGGCCAGAGACTGCTAAGCCCCAACAGGAGGGCAAACCCCCTCCACCCCAGAAAAATTATTATAATCTTCAAACCAAAAACTGGGTTTGCATACCCCCCCTTTATCAGTGCGCAATGCAGCCTAAGAGCACACCAGAGACTCAGGAGCAGCACCCCCCCACCACCAACTACTGTCCGGTTGAGAACAATGGAATCAGCAGTTACCAGAAACTATCCCCGGTACCCCCGCCAACATAGCAAAGCCAGAATGAAAACAGAGGGATTAACTCACCCTCGGCGAGGCCGGGAGCGAAGGGACCGGAAGGTAGCTGAAGTATTATGCATTGTCGAGGCACCGTCGCAATGAGGGTCGAGTTGTTTCCCAGGGGAGCCTATTAGCAATAGGGCCAAACCAGTCCAACTGGAAAACCGGCCCACCGGGAAACAGCATCCAGCCCAAAGGGGTTCCGGGCGATAGTGCCATCAAAGGAAAGGGAAAGCGAGTGGGGACCAACGCGACCCAGTCCAGCACCCGCCAGCCGCCCGAAGTCCCCAGACAACCCAACGACCTCAGGAGCAGCCAGACAGGTAGGATTAAATGAAACAGCAACAAGGAATATAACCAGGAGAAAACCATTTGTGATCGCATACATTTGGCAAACTAAAGAAGGCCCAACCAGGGACAAGTTAGATCAGGATCACTAAGTCAGCCATTATATTTGAACAAGTTAGGCAGTTTAATTGACAAGTCCTTGAGAGCCAAGTCCGAGGCATCATAGCTATGGGAGCTTCCATCAACAGTCACTTTTAGGATGGCAGGATAGTTCATTCGAAAGGGAATGCCAGCAGCAATCAGCTTCTGCAGCAGAGTGGAAGGCAGCTCTTTTAATTCTAACTTCCTTAGGCAGATCCTGTGTGATCGCAGTTTAGCTGATCCCCAGGTGATAGCCTGCAACTCCCGAGATTTGGTAAAAACGTGTTGTCGCTCCACATAACTCAGAAATTTCATGATGATGGGTCTTGGAGGAGAACCCGGTGGAGGCCTGGGCCTAAGAGCCCTATGTGCCCGTTCCAGCTGGTAATGGGGGTTGAGGGGCGATGGGCCTACTAATTTGTTCAGGAGCTTCTGAAGAAATGCCATGACATCAGCTCCCTCCTCGAGCTCTGGAAGACCCAAGACCACCAGGTTATTTCGTCGACTTCGGCCCTCTAAGTCCACCGTTTTCACCTGGAGTTTCCTGACTTGCTGGGTTAGGGACACCATCTCGGCCTCAGCGGTGATTTTCCACTGTTCAGGGAATACACCTGGCCTCCGCATCAGATACTCTAGTTGTGGCGCCGAGAGATCTCCCGGATAGATTTCAAATCGTGGTGATGGAATGCAGCACGTCCTTCAAGGGAGCGATCTCCTGCAGGAATCTTTCCTGACAGAGGACAAGCTGCTTGATTTTTATCCCGATCTGTCGGGTGGATCCAGGTTGGTTGCGCGGTTTTTTCGGCATCTTCTCCGGTGTGGCAGGCGGCGTGTGTCGGATTGCGGCCTGCTTTTTGTCTACTTCCATCTTTCCACTAGTTTAAAGCTGTACTTCTTAAAACGCCCGAAAACCAACCAGTAGAGTATACCTGTGTCAGTATGAGTATTATTTCTAGTTAGACTTGCCGATAAAGATGCTGAATCTGTAGTAATTGTTGGCAGGAAGGGAGAGCACCAAACTCCTGCTGCTGCTCAACAAGCAGACATCACCTGACTCTCTATCTCCTTGCTAACCTTGTTGTAGAATGCCAACAAGTTAGTCTGGCAAGATTTCCCTTTTGTGAATCCATCCTGTGTGTTGTCAGTCATACCTTCCTTATTTATATAGTCTTCAGTGTGATCCCTGATAATTCTCTCCAAGACCTTACCCATCACAGAAGTCAAACTCACTGGCCTATAGTTCTTTGCATCCTCTCTATTGCCACCCTTATAAATAGGCACTACTGTTGCAGGTTTCCAGGCTTCTATCACACTACCAGTATCCAGTGATTTCTAAAAGATGTTTCCCAAGACTTCAGCTGGTTCACTGGCCAGTTTCTTACAAACCCTTGGATGTCAGCCATCAGGCCCAGGAGACTTATTCTGATCTATCTTCCTCAATCTTATCATTACATCCCTTGCTGTTACCTTTATTTGCCTGTCACCAGTTTTTACCCTGTCCTGCACTGTGCTGTCTGTTTTGTTATTAGATACTGAACTGAAGTATTTGTTGTAAATATCAGCAATCTATTTGGTCTGGATGTAGCTTTTCCATTTTCATCCCTTATGACTCCTACCTCTAATTTATCCCCTCATTGCTGTTTTATATAAATGTAAAAAGATTTATAATTATATTTGACTCCAGTTGCTAATTTAAATTCATAAGACTTTTTGGCCTGTCTAATAATTTTCTTAGATTTTTTCAGAAAGTTCTTGTATTTCTCCCAGTCTCTTCTATCCCAGCTGTTCTTTGCCTTGTATACGATTTCCTTTTCTTGTTTAGTGTTACCTTTATTTTCTTTTTATTCATCAAGGCTCATCCCCTTCTGTATGTATTAGAGTGTATTATTTTCTGTATGAGTTCATTTACTATTCTGCCTATAGTATTTATGATTCTTCTTGTAAAACTATGTTATTGTATTTTACCTTTTTTTTTGTTGTTGGCTATCTCCAGCTCCCCTCTCCCCCAGGATACATCTGGAAATAAGCTATTTTCAGCTCAGTATGTATTTCCTGGTTAAACTTATAAATAAAACAAATAATAAATAAGAGGACATGCTTGTAGGTGTTGTTTTTTTCTCCATTATTTTTCATAATTTCCTGCTCCTATTTGTGAATAAAAAAAGTTGATGCCATCTATGCTGTAGGCACAGCTGGTGCAACTTAATGAGTGTGCTAAAATACATGTTTGGGTGGTGAGAAAGAAAAAGGTTAGTACTGCAAAGTGTAGAAACAGAGACAATAAAAAATAACAAATTATAATTAATTTATTAGCTATTACGCAAAGCGAACAAACAAACAGATATTCCCCAGGAGTACAGTACAGTACAGTGAGGGACTGCAGAGTGACAAGTCAAAATTTTTCCAGACATAAACCTGAACACAGCACATTCCAATATGACATACACTTAGAAGTAGGGTATATACATTTTTCAGTCTATAAAAGAAACCCTTATTTGCCCAGAAAGTATAAGTATTAAGCACCCTAGCAACAAGATGCTGTGATGGTCCCTGGCTGATCTAGCATGCACACTAACCAGCAGCTGTCACAGAGGCAGTTCCCCAACACACCATTGGATAGAAAAGATGATAAACATGTCTTCACAGCAGGATGTAGACACCTTAAGCACATAAAAGGACTCCTTTGATAGTTCATATCAATTTTTAGTTGACAACTAGGCTATAATACAATGCTGCAGAATAAAATCTGATTATCAGTCTGCCTAACTCATTAACAGTCCTAGCCTGACTACAGTTAAACTAGCTCTAAGCTAAACTAACACTAAATAACAACAGAGCAAGCAGAAAGTGAACTAAGAAGTGTTCAATAGTGCACTATGTCAAAACAAATTCGGGGCTCACACAGAGCAGACCCAGCCCCACTGGCTATCTTCTTCCTGTATTATAATTGGAATAGTTGGCTAGATAGCTATGGCACCTAAAGGTCAATCATTTGACTCCCCATGCTTCCCATGTCAAGGGAAGATCATGGCATCATGATGGGAGAGGCAGTCTACAGCTGCATATGCAGTGGGCAGATCATCTAGAAAGTTGAGGAGGAGAGTTATAGCTAAAGTCATGGACCAAGGTTATTCTGAAGAGAACTCTAGAGGGAGAGACACACCCTGCCACCCACATCTACCAGGAATCTGATTTCTTCCAGTAGAAGGAAAACAATAGGTGTAATATTGAATTGGTAGGGGCCACTATCTATATCTGATCCCGATGAAAGGAATAAATGTGATTTTTATGAATATTCTTACCTGTATGAGTGAGTACTGTACCTATGAAATGAAGTTTTACTAAACTATTATCTAATTTATAGATTCATGCCAGTGGGCAGTGTGTACAATGATTAGGTTATATTTTCTTTTTGCTGACCCCTTTTGGAAAACAATATTACAGGGCACGATCTTACCACTATACTTAGGGTTGAAGCTTGTTTAATGTTAAACCTCACATTTTGTACTTTAATAACTTTGAAATCATGCAATGAATTTGTACAAACTTTGGTGTGTGCTGTCCTGTGGGGTAGATCTCTTGACATGGCAAGTTTCATTCCAGTTGGATATGCAAATTTTGAGAACTGAATAGTGTCAAAAAGTTAAAAGTCACCACTTTTTGCAGATTTTTCCTCATCACCTTGCACCTAAACAGTGTGGAATTTTGGTGTGATTTTTTTATGATAGTAAGAACCTAAGTACAGAACTGCCAGTGTTTGTTTGGTGCAAAAATATTAACCTGTTGCAAAGTTATTCAGTTTTTAAGTGCCTATTTATACCTATGGGAAGATCACTTTTTGGGATAGAGGTAAAAGGTTCAACAAAGGATTTGATCTCGTGAAAAAAGATTAATTCTCGTGAGATCCATTTCTGTTTCATAAGGGACAAATCCTTTTTCATGAAGACAAAATCCTTTTTCATGAGCCACCATCTAGTTTTCCATTTTTTTTTCAAAATTTTTTTTAAAACCCATGAAAATGAGGTGCTGTACAGACACCAGGAAATGGAGCTTGCTCATTGGAACTCTATTAGTGGCATTCTGCAGTTGCTTGGTATCAAAATGATCTTGGAATTTATTTTTTCTATGTTTTAAATCCTTTTTAGTCACTCGTCAGGATCCTTTTTTGTCAATCCTTTTTCGTTCAAATGAAAAAGTAGCACAAGTCATGAAAAATGATTGCTTTCTTTACCATTTTTAATTTATTTGATTATAAAAACATTATCCCTGGTAGTCTAGTGGTCCCTCCCCTGTTCTCCAAACCACATCCCGTTGCTGCCGATATGTTCACTGGTAATCTAGTGGTCCCATGCCCATCCCTATTTTGTGATCACTGTCCCATTGCAGCTGTTAGGTTCCATGGTAGTCTAGTGGTCCCTCCCCTATCCCCTGTTCTCTGATCCCCATCTCATTGTTGCTGCGATGTTCCCTGGTAGTCTAGTTGTTCCTCCCCTCTCCACTATTCTCCAATCACTGACCCACTACTGCTGTGATGTTCCCTGATAGTCTAGTGGTCTCCCCCTTCCCTGTTCTCTGATATCTGTTCTGTTGCTGCTGTGATGTTCCCTGGTAGTCTAGTGGTCCCTCCTCCATCCCCTGTTCTCCAGTCACTGTTCCATTACTCCTGTGATGTTCCTTGATAGTCTAGCAGTCCATCCCCCTTCCCCTGTTCTCTGATTGCCATCCTGTTACTACCATGATGTTCCCTGGTAGTCTAGTGGTCTCTTCCTACCCTGCCCTGTGCGCTGATCACCATCCTGTTGCTGCCATGATGTTCCCTGGTAATCTAGTGGTCTCTCCCTCTCCACTATTCTCCAATTACCATCCCATTGCTGCTGTGATGTTCCCTAGTAGTCTTGGGGTCCTTCTCCCCTATGCTGTTCTGTGATCACCATCAATTTCTGCCGTGATGTTCCCTGGTAGTCTACTCATCCCTCCCCCTTCCCTATGTTCTGATCAATATCCTGTTGCTGCCATGATGTTCCCTGATAGTCTAGTGGTCCCTTCCCCCTTCCCTGTGCTCCAATCACTGTCCCAGTGATGCCATTATGCACCCTGGTGTATAGTGGCACCCCCCAACCTGCCATTGTAAAATAATACCTGCAATAAAGAAAGTTGTTCCTTTTTTTGGGGAGTTACCTGTGGAAAAAAGGTCCCTCACCTATCAGCTCCCCATCCCACCAGTACCTCCCACTGATCATGCACCCCCCAGTACACTCCCATACACCCTCACTCACTTAAACAGGTCCCAGGTTCAAGATCCACTCTCCCATCAAAGACACGTCTTGCTGTTGGAACCTGCAACTGCAATATGAACAAACACTGGTCAGAGTGGATATGGCTGCTCAGAGCTTTCCAGTAGGTTGCTGGTGTAGTTCTGGCAGAACTGTGGCAGAGCTGAGGTTTTTGGTGCTGGCAGAGGGCTGGCTGAGCTGCAGACCAGTGATGGAGTCTGCCATCCGCAAGATGGCATCGACAACAGACCTGCGCATGCACAATACATGTGCATGCACAGATTGAGTCATGCCTCCATCTTGCATGCTGGTCACCACTTTCACAATAGCAGAACAAAAACAGAGAAAGTAGTGCACCTGGGGGAGGGGAGCAGTGCTGCACAGAGGGGAGCTCCATTGGTGAAGGAAGAAGAACACTGAGACAGCAGACCACAGACCATATCACTGTAGGAGAAGATGGGGACCATTTCCTCTGATGGTCCCGTCTCTCCTACAGTGATCCCAAAAAGCCTGCAAAGCTCCACCCATGTAGCCATAAGATTTAAGGTAAATGCAATTTCATGCAATTCAATGGAGGTTCAACTTTTATGCATAACTCTGCCATTTTTTTTATATTTTGACACCAAATTTTCAACATAGCCTTTTGGGAACCCCACCTCATGAACAATATCTATTTTTATACAAATCCCACCAGAAAGGTGATTTTGCAGTCAGTTGGTGAAATCACCTTTCAGATGGGATTTGTGTGACAACAGTCATATTATTCATGAGGTGGGGTCATAAGAAGGCTATGTTAAAACTTTGGGGTTAAATTATTAAAAATGGCAAAGTTATGAGCATTGATTGCAAATTTAGCTATGCACAATTATAACTTTGGTCATTTTAAATATTTTGAACCCAAATTTTCAACATGGCCTTTCAAGGACCCCACCTGATGAACTATAGGGTTGCCATTATGCAACAAGTGATTGAAAGGTATTTTTGAGGTCATATGGCAAATTCACCTTTTGGGTGGGATTTGGAAATTGTGTTCTGCCCTTGTTCATGAGGTGGGATCATAAGAAGGCTATGTTGATAATTTTGGGGTCAAAATATGAAAAAATGCCAAAGTCATGACCATTCTTAGCAATTCTTGCTACACATGTTCGTAACTTTGCAAATTGTAACTAGTTTGACCCTCAGATTTTTCATATAGCTGTGTTATTAATCCATCTCATGTAATGTATGTCACAGCTGTTATTTTTCAAATCCTGGCCAAAATTTTGTTTTCACACCTGTAGTATGGAATGGAGTAGCGGTTATGCAGAATTACATTTTGGCTGGGATTTGAAAATTGTCTGCACCAGGTATGTGTGGTGGGGTAATAAGATGGCTATGCTGACAATTTGGTCACTGTTGTTCTATAAATTGAAGTGCAGGGGCCACATGTCCCTGTGCTTCCACAACTATAAATATGTGTGTGTGTATGTATATATGTGTGTGTGTGTGTGTGTGGAATGCATATGTGTGTGTGTGTGTGTGTATATATATATATATATATATTATGGTAGCACAGTAGTGCTACCATAGTTAGGGTTGAGGAGCCATTTATATGCTAAACCTAGCATTTTGCACCTTAATAACTTTGCAACCATTCAACGGATTTGCCTGTAATTTGGAATACATGATCAAGAACCATAGATCTTGGGATGTGCCAACTTTTGTACTGTTTGGATATATGGCTGCGGAGTTATTAAGTGTGATCTGCATGCACATTTATGCTTTTTTGGAATTCTTTGGTCTTCTCTAGAGGTCGCACAGTTTGCACGACCAGTCCAAAATCTTCAGGGAACATGCAGCAGGGGTTCCCGATGTGCCTTTTGAAGATTTTGTGAAAAAATATTAAACAGTTCAAAGTTATTCAAAAAACAAATTCCCATCATAAGTCAATGGGCAAAGTTAACAAAAAGTTCAACAGTGTCGCAAATGCAGTTGTTACTTTCACATATGGACCTTTTACAGCAGCAAATCCACCATTTTGTTTTCAGTTGGTCATCAGAAAAATGCTTGGCATTTAAATCTGGGACCCTCTAGCAACCTAATTATTTTTGTATTCACCTAGGCGGACCCTGAGGACGCTAGGTATGCCTTTATTTTGGGGTAAAACACCCCAGAAATATGTTTTTCAGATTTTTGGAAAAAGTACTTTTACAAAGTACTTTTGCACTTGCGACACTGTCGAATGAATTTGCGAAAGCTTTTGCAAAGTTCAACAGTACTTTTTAAGGCTGTATGAAAATGACAGTAATTCTTTGGCACCCTGCTGCAAAAGAACAGTTTTGTCTTTTGGACTGAAATATGGAGAGAAAGCAGTCAATATCTCACAGATGTGCCTTTCAGTGTTTCAATGAAAAAATATTACAGGGCAGCAAAGTTACAGCACTCCAAATTTGACGCTTTTTCCCATAGGATACTGTTACGGCGACCACCGCATTACAGGAATTCTTTGTCGCCCTGCTGCAAAATAACGGTTTGGTCTTTTGTGCTGAAATTTGGAGAGAAGAAAGCCAGCATCCTACAGATGTGCCTTTTACTAGTTTAGTGAAAAAAATATTAAGGCGAGCAAAAGTTATGGCACTCCGAACTTCTCTTTTCTTTCCCATAGGATAACATTACGGCATTCGCCGCGCCTTTCAGGGCCCATATCTCGTAAACGTTGAGAGATACAGACTTTTTGTTGGAAAAATGCTTAAGTACAAAACTAGCCAGGAAAGTCTTAACTCATATGACTTTTAAATTTTTTTTCCTACGTCGTACAGTTCCTGAGATATAAGCAATTTACTATTCCAACTCCTAATTTTCTGCTCCTTGGGGTTGTCGGTCCTAACTCTCACCCCATTCTCCTATACCTCTGCTTCTTCACACATCTGATGGGGTGAGAGTTAGGGCCAGCAACCCCAATGCACACCCTGATGCCAGTTGAGGGTGTGGGCGGGGGGTCCAAGTGGGGGCTTTCAACCCTAACACCGAATTTCCTCACTTTTATCGCTGTGGAACAACCCTAACTAATGCATTAAATGGAGTTTTTTGCCTCTAATATCTATCTATCTATATATATATATATGTATTCATCTACAGAGAGATGGGAGCACAAGGGCCGAATGACCCTGTGCTCCCACAGTCCAATAAGGTTACTATTATACTATCTCAAAAAGCAAGGAAATAAGTTGCAATAAATTTAGTTAATGCTCCAGTTAGGATCAAAGCAGCAAAAGTTGGGAAATGAGGTGGTAGGGTTTCCAACCCTAACACCCCACCCTTCCAAACCAGGCAGGAGAGCAGGTGTGAGGTGTGCCTTAGGCTTTTCAAGCATAATGCTCACCCCATTCTCATAAAGTCTACACATCTGACCTTATTTACCAATGTAATGGGGTGAGTGTTAGGCTTGAGAAGCTCAAGGCACACCTAACACATGCTCTCCTGCCTGGTTTGGGAGGGTGCGCTGTTAAAGTTGGAAACCCTAACACCCTATTTCCCAATTTTTGTCACTTTGACCTTAATTGCATCATTATAACAAAGTATTTTTGCAACTTATTCTTCTATGGGTGAGTTCTTATGGGACCTAATAGCCTGACAGCATCCTGGCAAGCAGCAAAGTGAGAATCCAGACTTAATAGAGGTAATAATGTGGGTATTTCTTGATCTACACAGTGTGAATAGAAGGATGGATGGTAAATGTTCAAATATGTTGCCCAAAGTGATTTCATATCAGCAAGAAGGACAGTATCCATTGAAATAAAAAGCAACAGCCACACTGAACCAATACATTACACAACTGTTTTTCACTCCCTGTGGCCTGATGTACCATGATTAATAATGAACCAACCTAGTCTGTTGGTGTGTTAAGGAACAGAGAGAATTTGTTTGGGACCACATGAAAATCTCCCTACTCCTTTTCAGAAGTGTCATGGGATGTTTACCATCCACCAGAACAATCAGATGAGGTCTCCCCTCAGTTTAATGGAAGATCAAAAGATTTGGGCTTCCTTGCAATAAACAATGTAACATTTTTGAATATCTTATGCTGTCTTCAAATGATTCATAAATTTACAGTTGTTCATATGGCTAAACTGGCATTATTTTTTTAAAGGTCAGTGTTTGTTGTTTAACAGCTCAGATGATGATTTTGCAGCATTGAGTTTCTACCTTAATAAACAGTGTGATTATAATAAAATATATACGGTACCTGAGTAAACAGTTGGCCCTTCAGGGGTTGGTAACCCAGTTAGAGTTCTTAAAGGGGACAGTATCTGGTCTCGGATGGTTGTAAGAAGTTGGAACTCTTTGATGCTGAAAGCCAAGTCAGTGTCAAATGCAATTTTTTTCAGCTCTGTCTCATCTGCAGCTTTGGCACCAACAGCAAAAACCAAAATGCCAGCTTTCTTCAGTTCCAGTGCTGGTTGATCAATACTATCGCTGGACTTGCCACCAGTAATGAGTACTAGTAGCTGTGGTATATTTTCCTCCATTCTGCTGCCTGCAGTCCTGGTGAAAAAGTTGGTCTGCACATAATCTAGTGCTGCACCAGTATTGAGTGTCCTGCTACCTGCTAGTTTAATTTTCTTGACAGCATTTACAACCTCTGTTCTGCTTGAGTGGGCATTGAAGTAGAACTCTGGACTGACAGTGTTAGAATACTGTGCCAAAGCAACTCGAATTAATTCTTGTCCAATTTCCAGTTTGTTAATGAGACTTATAATAAAATTGCGGATTTGAACAAAATTTACATTTCCCAGTGTAGTGGTGCCATCAATCAGGAACAATATGTCTCTTCGATTCACTTCAATTACTGTAAATGAAAAACAGAGATATTTATATAACTATATTTGCAGTATACCGAGGGAGTGGTGGGGATAGTCAAACAACAAACCATGATGTTATCAAATAATATGTCCATATAGGTCGGCACCTCATAGCCATCCACTGTCAGATATAAATTCCACAAATGATGTGTCAGGATAAAAGCCTTTATTCCAAAATAAATCAACTTTTTCCCCCACAAAACATGGCAATTATGCTGTTTGAGAACGCATGTATCCAAGATTTGGAAAATTTATTGTTACCACCACTGAGATATTACAACTGTACAAAAGAGGAAAATGCAGCCATTTGTGCCTTAAAAAATAATAAAATGATTACCATAAAGCCGGCTGATAAAGGAGGGTCTGTGGTGGTTATAAATACTAAAGATTATGAATTAGAAATGTTACATCAGTTAAAGAACACAGATTTTTATGAAAGTTTGTCTTATGACCCTATAAATAAATTTAAACGAGAGATTGACAATATCTTATATGAAGCATTATCGGAAGGTTTGATCAGTCATGATACATATGAATTTTTATCCAAAAAACATCCAGTAAGATCTGTCCTATATGGACTTCCTAAAATCCACAAGTGCTTGAAAAATCCACCATACAGACCGATAGTAGCCAGTATTGGATCTTTGACTGATAATATTGCACATTTTATAGATTAATACATCAAACCTGTTGCACAAAATACTCGGTCATATCTAAAAGATACAGCACAATTCATGGACTTTCTTGCAGACATTGATATGAGTCAACAATCAAATTTTGCAACCTTGGATGTCTGTTCTTTATATACGAACATCCCACATAATGATGGGTTAGAAAGTCTGAGAGAAAGTCTGTATGAAAAAACCTCATATTCAAAAGCATTTGTGGAGTTTTTGGTTGTGTTAACGGAGAAGGTTCTCGTTTATAATACCTTCATATTTGATGGAAGGATTTATCTGCAGAAAAAGGGAACGGCCATGGGGGCAGCCATGGCCCCAAATTATGCAATCATATATTTATCAAAGTGGGAGGAAAAGTTTATTTTTGGCCATGAAAATCCTTTTTTGGATAGAATTGACTTTTACAAATGAAATATAGACGATCTATTTTTCATTTGGAAAGGCTCTGTGGAAGAACTAAAATCATTTAAAGCGTTTTTGGAAAAACCAAATTGCAATCTAAAATTTGAACTAAAAACTGATCCTGGAGAGATTAGTTTTTAGGATTTAATGATTAAGAAAGAAAATAAAGGGGACATCAGTACAAAGCTATTTAGAAAAAGCACAGATAGAAATAATATATTGCACTTTCAAAGTTGTCATCCCAAACATGTCACAGAAAACATACCGATTGGACAGTTTTTGAGATATAAACGAAACTGTTCTCCTGAAGGAGATTATGAAAAAAGTGCTGAGGAGTTGACAAAGAGGTTTTTACACCGTGGTTATAGTATGGAAAGTATACAAAAGGGACGTACTAAAGCTGAATACAAGTGGAATATTAAAATGAGATATGTGCAAGATCAAGAAGAGAAAAAGGACACTGTACATATAAATGATGCCCCAAAATTCATTACCACTTTCAGTCCACAAGCACATTTATTTACTAAAATCATTAAAAAGCATTGGCATATATTATCAGTGGATAATAAATTTAAGGATTTGGTTGCAGTTCCTCCGAAAATTGTATATAAAAGGGGTTTTAACTTACGGGATAAATTGGTACATAGCTACTATAGTGGAGAGGCACAGAATGTAGAGAAAATAAGTATTTTACCTAAGGGAACTTTTCAGTGTGGAAATTGCCGTTTTTGTAAGTTCATTAAAACTGGTAATGTTTTTAAACAACCAGTTACGGGGGAACAATATAAAATTGATATTTTTGCAAATTGTAATACTTTTAATGTTGTATATTTAGCATGTTGCAATAAATGTACTGGTTTTTATGTGGGTAAAACAGCTCAAAAATTTAAAGAAAGAATAGGGCAACACGTTAGAAGTATAGCACATGCTGATAGTGTTAGTGCCCTCTCCCAACACGTTATCTCTAGGGGAGAAGAACATTATTTCAGTTTTCAAATCATTGAAAAAGTCATCATGGGTCCCGGGGGGGGGGGGGGAGTTAGACTTGAAACTACGTCAGAGAGAAACTTATTGGCAATATATTTTAAAGTCATATATTGTTCCAGGCTTAAATGACTTTTTTCAACTTTTTCCTTTTTTGTAGATATAAGAATGTATCAGAGATATATGTCATTATTATTGGTTATGATATTGGTTATGATATTGTGTAGAAGTTTCCTTGTTTCCACTTTTTTATAGATATTTATACATTTTTTTATATGTTTTTACCTTTGGTTTATATTAATAGTACTGGATAATATTGTTTATACCTGTTCTTTATGGCAATATAAATTTAATATGGGGATTTATTTATAGGAGTTAACATTGCCTTTAAACCTCACCTTTAAAAAAGGTATATAAGGTGTACTATCCCCAATTGCCACAGCCTTGAGAAAGCGTAACTGTGACGTGAAAACATTTGGTTCTGTGGGGAGTGGCTAGGTGTATTGAGCCCATATCTCGCACGTTTGCTGACCGATTTGCCTATTTTGGAATAAAGGCTTTTATCCTGACACATCGTTTGTGGAATTTATATCTGACAGTGGATGGCTATGAGGTGCTGACCTATATGGACAGTCTGTGAGTACCTTTTGGATCTGGTTTTGGCCCCATTTTTGCGGTGTTTGTAGCCGACTATATATGCCTGTGTTATTATCAAATAATATGACTATAAAGTTTAATGGTCAGGAGGGATTGATTTTTGTCACTCCCTGTTTTACATATTGACATCAATCTGTAGGACAACTGAAGTTAAAATCATGCTAAAAAGCATGCTAAGGAGTGAAGGACAGAAACAGGCATTACTTTACTGTTTATCATGACATTATATTTTCATGTCCTCTCTCCTTTGATTGTAAAACCAATCCTAATCTCACCATCTTGCTTTGGACCTTCATTAGTTTACATTAACAAGAGATCACCTCTGAGGCCAGATAGTCAGAACTTTGCCCCAGGGCTAAATTAGCATTGCCCAGCATGCTAAAATAACGCAGAACCAATAGCCCACTATATTCAAAAGGGATAGTCCCTGGTGCTAAACCTGCTGAATATAGTGTGCTAAGGAAGTCTGGCAAACTAAGCTTGGAGTGCAGTGCAAAAATAACCTGGGAAATTAGACAGCACTGAATATAGCAACCAGGAAGTGCAAGCCACAATAGCAGCCCAGAGCACAGCAATGTGATGGAAGGTAGAGGTAAACTATGTGGCCAATGTGTTAGCAAAGGAGTGGATTCAGTAAAGCTGCAAGCACCAGTGCATGTAAAATTCAGCAGAAATTCTGAAACATTTGCGGGGCACAAACACATTTGTGCAGGTTTTGCATGGAGCTAAGCCATTTGCCGTGTTATCACGTTTGCCAGAGACAAACATTTTCTATATTCAAAAGTGACATGCAAATGAGCCTACTTAGGCAGTTTGTGAGCAACCATCCAGATCAGCATATCATTATGTCCTTATTTGCATGCAGTTTGCCCAGCACTATTGCAGGGTCTCACAGCTCCACCTGTAGATCAGGCTAGAAGTACAGGGGCTGGCTGGGTCTGCCCACAACTCCACCTGTAGGTCAGTCTGGAAGAGCATGGTGGTAGCTGCAGGCTGCATTTGTACAGAATCGCATAGAATATTGTGTCCCAGGGTACTTCACAGCACAGGCACTGGTGGTGGTGCTGTATGCAATTGTCAAACTGTATTTCCTGCTACAGTGCACAGCAGTCACTACAGTAACAAGGGGGCCAGTAGTGTGAGGGACACAGCAATGCCTATGGTGTGTAGGGCATCAATGACTGCTGCACGCTACACTGTGACAGGCCCATCTTGCAGGTGTGTACTGACAGTGGACATTACTGTTATACTGTTGTGCGACCCACAGATGCTGCACCACTGGCATGGGATACTCACAATGATGTATACATGGCTGGCTGTGTGTACTGTGGTGTCTGTACAGATGTGTGATATGTGGCTGGGGGTGCACATACCATCAGACAGGCACACTAGTGTTGGGGTATTCCCTACACTGGACCATTTGCAATGCGTGGATTGTCCCAGCCTTGTGGCAACATCCAGTATGTGGCATAAACTGGTCACCTGTACACCTTCCCCTCAACACCCTCCACTCCCCCAGTACTTCATGCATAGGTGCTGGAACTAGAGGTGCTGGGGGTGTGGCAGCACCCCCTTGCTTGAAGTACAATTCCCTATGGCTTCCTATACAGTTTTGTTCAATGACTTTCAGCACCCCCACTGTAAAAATTGTTCCTGTGCCTCTGACTGCATGTGTGTGCTGGATTCTGTTGGTGTCCACCAAAGGGTGCTCTGCAGATGTGTGCTGTATGGACACACTTCCATGGTGTCCACTGGGTGCCGGGTCACCACTTAATGCCTGGCATGGCTGGGACTGGTGGCAGATGATGGCAACATAGGAGATGTCATCCTTGTGCAGCATGTTTCTTCCATGTCTGGTTTCTTTCTATTTTTAATATGTACCGATTAGGGTCAATAAACCACTGCTGACAGACCCTCACAGGCTCCATAATTCACACTTGTGAATTACAGCATTCCATAAACCATGGTACTATGTCACACAGAGCCATTCAAAGCCACAAAGTTGCACAAAGCTGGTTTGCCCAGAGTTAATACTACCTTTTCCTGGGTGGTAATTGGCACTAAGCAAAGTGTTGCACTAAGCCATGCAAAAACACTTTGCACGGGTACTAATGCACTAAATATAGCATTGTGCCTGTATTCATATACATGCCCCCTCTTTTTGCACCTTGCATACATTATACTTTTTCCAGGTGCAAATGCAGTTTGCCCATGCTATTTGGCCTTTTGAATATAGTGGATCCTTGCAAACTATGTAAACGGTTTGTGCCCAGTGCAAAGTTCTGAATATCTGGCCCCAGATTCTTATTTGAAGATTTTGGAGACTAATTTTGCCAGTCTTTCCACATACTGGTGGCCATTCAATTCCTATTATAATTTTTCTTGCCCTCCTCTGGACACTCTTGTTTCTGTTCTTGTATCTTCACTGATTAGGGACCCAAAACTGGGCACATTAATCCAAGTGGAGCCTCATTAGAGATATGTACAGTGGATGTAGCAAATTACTAATTCTGGAAACAACATGTTTCCTAATGTCCGATAAAATTTGATTAGCCTTGGTTGAGACAAGGTCACAATGATGACTATGTTTGAAATTGCCTAAAATCAAGAGAAGATTATGGTGTTGGACCCCCAATGAGTAAGTATGGGCTTGTGGAGGTGTGGGGTTGTGGGTGCTGAGTTGGAGGGTTGGGTGGGAGGATAGTAATGGTGCAAAAGACATTGATGGATGTCTTTCCTTTTACAGGGTAAAAAAATACATTGATGGATGGTTTTCTTTTTTACAGTTTGAAAAAGGGACCAAAAAATCAACATCGTAACACTGGGGAATTGGGCATCCCCCAGTGTCATTGTTATGTTTCTGGGGGGCTGTGGGGGTGGACACTGAGAGGGAGGGTCAGGTTGGTGGAGAAAAAAAGTTTCAAAAAAAAGGTCACTGAACATGATCGCAACATTGGGGGTTTGGGCACCCCAGTGTCATTGTTATGTTTCTTGGGGGATGCTATGAGGGAGGGTCGGATAGAGGGTATATGTTTAATTTTAAAAATAAAAGAAATCAGTGGTCATGACAAAATACAGCACAGTCCACTGTGACCAAGATGGCTGCCGCACTGTACTGTACATGTTAGTAGTTGTGGATGTGCAATACAGTTTGGCAGCCATCTTGGATATAGTGAAGTGTGTCATGTTCTGCCATGACTGCTGATACAGTAAAAAAAGCAATGCAGTACAACTTCCAATGGAGACAAAGAGGGGAGTGATTCACAGATGCAAAGGCGGCTGTGTTGCAACTCCAACATGTTGAGCGGTCAGAAGGAATGCTCTGAGTCCTTTTCTGATAGCAAGAAATATGCAGGACTACACCCACTGCAGCCCTAAAAAGGCAGCTTGTATGTAAGCAATAAGACATGACTGGGTGTTGGTAGTACTGAGATATCCGCACACCCAGAGGTGGAGTTAGGCACGAGACTGCAGGTCTCATGCCTTCAGCCTCTGGGTGTGCGGGTATCTCAGTACTACCAAGAGTCAGCCGTGTCTTATTGCTTATATAAAATGGGCCCATAGGTAACTTTGAAAAAAAGAACATTTTAAAAGTTTTCAAAGTCACAAAAAATATACTAAAATGTTGCTAAATAATATAAAATAGTTCTTCCACAGATGATTTTCTCCTGTCGTCATCTTTCTTCACACTCAATACATTGTGTGATTGCTTGCCATGGAACAGAATAATTCAAAGCTCTGCATTATTCTAGTAGTAGAATGCCCCCCCCACACACACACACACACACAGAATGGTAACATGGAATACATGAATTCAACACTCTTCAGAGGTCAACTGGATGAAAAGAAATGCACACATACACACACTGAAGTGGAGCCAGAACCTCAGTTTTATATATTGCCAGGTAAGGAGCAGGGAGTTCTCTGGCAAAGTGGTAGGGATAGGTGGGATATTTTTCATGGTGATCAAAGAAACACCAGCAATAGAAACTCTGAATAGTACTTGAGTTTTTTAAATTTGTGTATGTGTGTAAGGCTCATGAGTGTAGATAACATTAACTTATTTACTTACTTTATTTAATTTAATGGGCTTGTATTTTTAGGGCCTAGTTGAAGTTTTTTTTTATATATGAGAAAAGGCTGTAGCCATGTTTGTGCTGGAAACTAGGAAATAGGTGGCTTGTGAATTCTGTGAGTTGCCCTGGTTGGCAGGGACTTATTTTAGCCAGTGGTGGCACTCTCTTACTGCAATGGCTAGAACCAAGGCTCAGCCAATCAGGATGTGGGGATTTCTTTGCCCATTTTCTATTATGAGTTATTTTTTTTTTATTTTCCCTCTTGGATGTGTTGATTAACCGTGGGGGGAACTGTCACTCACTAACCAAGAAATAAACATGGCGGTATTTGCCTTTTTCAACATTGTACTGGCCCAGGACTATTTAGAATGCTATGAGGCAATGGAGACTGGGACTAGTTATTTCCCCAGTCTCTGTTGTCTCATACCAGACCGTCTGATTGTCACTTGTAGCCAAACAGGATCAAAATTACACTTTACCCATTTTCTAAGCTGAAGCTGCACCACACACCGTGGGCCGAGAGGGCTGGAAGAGCCTGCCCTCCCCTGGACTGAACAGTGTGATCGCCCCCCCACCCACCAGACTGCCCCCAGACTGCAGTAGGTAGGAATTCGAGAAAGAAGCAGTGCAAGGCTCCTGTTGAAAGGTATGTTGAGTTGTTCTGCTTTGGTGCCAAACCACTTTCAGATATGGACTTGTAACAAAGGAATCAAGTATGCGCCTTTAGAGTTGGCGCAGCACTACAGATAGTTTTTTTTCTCAAGCATTTTCTGTAATTTATCTACAGTTTCCCTGCTGCAAACAAGTCTCCTTAAGAGTCTTGTAGTTACCAAGTGAAATCTCTGTTGCAAATGTTTTCTTAAGGAGTATAATTTAATTACTGAAACCCCGAATGCACACAAGTTTCCTTACAGTTTCAATTTGCCACTGTAAGTTCTGCTGCAAACAAGTTTCCTAAGGAGTTTAATTTAATTACTGAAACCCCGACTGCACACAAGTTTCCTTACAGTTTCAATTTGCCAGTGTAAGCTCTGTTGCAAACAAGTTTCCTAAGGAGTTTAATTTAATTACTGAAACCCCGACTGCACACAGGTTTCCTTACAGTTCGAATTTTGCCAGTGTACGCTCCGTTGCAAACCAGTCTCCTTAAGGAGTTTAATTTAATTAATTTAACTAGTGAAATCCCTGCTGCATGTAGACTCGCTTAGCGATATTTTAGTAAGGCCTTTTGTCCTTACCTAGCCCCACCTCTAAATCCACTGCTTAAAATCTCTCCCCTCTCTACTTACCTAGGGGTTTCGTTGAAGCTGCACCGCACATCGTGGGCTGAGAGGACTGAAAGAGCCTGCCCTCACCTGGCCTGAACAACGTGATCACCCCCCAACCCCTGGACTGCCTCCAAATTGCAGTAGGTAGGAATTTGAGAAAAAAGCAGCGCAAGGCTCCTGTTGAAAGGCGTGTTGTTCTACCCCGCCACCCCCCCACCACCCTTGGTCGGCTCTATAATTTATATACGTAGTCACGTGTGGTGCAGAGCCAATCAGCCTACTTTTCCACCTGCAGGTTATATTCGCTGAACACTAGGGGGATCCTTCTTGCCAACACTTATCTCCCTTCCCTAATCCCATACACCAATATGTCTCTAGTAGTATTCTGTACAGTTACTTTACCGCTCACAATCCTGTCCCCCCCATGAAGAATCTCTCCAGCACCACTGTAAGTGCACATCTTCCAGAATCTCAGCCTCCTCGGGCACATTGCCCCACTGCTAATAGTCCTCCCATCTGTTTTCCGCTCACCACTAACGCACCTCACATGCTGGATCACCCCACCGCCCCCCCACACCCACCACCAATGCCCACCTTCCTGCCCCCTGTACACAGTGGAAGGTGGTCCCTCTCTGTCCTAGCCATACCTGCCCTTAATTCCCTACCCATCCCCTGCACTGCCTCCCCAGATCCTTGCATCTGCTCAAGCAGCTCTACCACAACCACCGTAGTCCCTTTATCCGTCTCATCACCTTACTCCTCATGCTGTCTGGGAATGTCCACCCTAACCCTGGACCAGGACCCGCTACCCCCCATCGCCCCCTACTGGACATGGCCTCCACATTGCCTCTATGAATATCTGCAGTCTCCCAAGAAAGACTGCTGCACTCCAGTGTTGGGTCTCCCAACACACGCCCGACATTCTTGCCATAGTGGAGACCTGGCTATCCCAATCAACTCCAGACTCTGCTATCTCTCTCCCCAGCTTCATCCTTTTTAGAGAAGATTGTGTGAGTAAGAGTGGTGGCGGGTGTGCAGTCTACCTGCGTGACTCCCTCCTGGGACACGCACTACCTACCCCAAGCTTGACCACGGGGCCCAAGCCATCACCCTAAAAATCACCCCGACCTGGGCCATTGCCCTCTGTACCTCACAACCACCTACATACCCCCACAGGTACAAAGTCTAGCTATCAGCTCTCTCACTATCTCTCTACCATGCCACACAAGGCTGAACAGCTCATCCTAGGAGACCTGAACATAAACTGGCTTAGCTCCACTACAACACACATTAAGGACAACTTCACCAGCCCTTGACCTCTCTCAATTAGTCTCTCGGCCCACCAGATTTAACCAACCAAGTGGGACCAGCTCCCTCCTAGATATAATTCTGTCTAACTGTCCACACAAAATCAAGTCTGTTAACGTCCTAGCCAACTCCCTTAGCAACCATTCACCAATTCTCTGCTTCTGGTCCTTCCCCACGCTCAATCCTGCATACAAAACCACTTCCTGTCCCCACTTCTGCCCCGGGGGCCTTAATAAGCTAAAGCAGTACCTTGCCCAGCTCGACTGGTCCCCGATCTCCCTCGCAATGGATATAGATACTGCTCTAGCCTTCCTCACCAGTGCCTTCTGCAAGGTCTGTGACATCTTCACCCCTGTCACCAACACTCGCTCCAAAAAACATAATGCTGCCTGGATTTCCCCCTCTCTGATCCAGCAACTGAAGCAGCAGGATAACCTGTGGCACACTGCTGTTGAGCCTGGCAGGACAGCTGACAGACAAGCCTACAACGCCGCTCGCAACCAATGCACCTGGGCCATAAGACAAGCCAAGGCCAGTTACTATCAATCTGCCTTGACCTCATCCTGGGTCTCTGCCCGGGCTTTCTGGGATAACATAAAGGAGCTTAATGGGAAGACCCACTCTCCCCTCATCTCAAATGCTTATTAATGGCACAATTAACACTGACCTACCACGTGTTTCTGACTGCCTCAACTCAACATTTTCTGACCTAAGTGCAGTCCTTCCTGCCCACTTCTTTGACCCTGTCCATGCATCCAACCACCCAGCTATTCACCGACACCCATTTCTCTTCAAGACCATCTCTCCCCATGACACCAAGCCAATCCTCCTAAAAGCCCTCTCCTCCCACAACCCAAGCTGGGCCCCCTTGACTCCAGGATACACCGTCTAACATTTGATGTCATGTTAGCCCCCCTCACTGACCTTCTTAACTGATCACTATGCCTCGGCCAATTCCTGAACGCATGGAAACTAGCTGAAATTACCCCTATCCATAAAAATGGAGACCACACATTACCAAACAATTACAGACCTATCTCCATCCCCCAAAGCCCTGGAGAAAATAGTATCCACCCACCTCTTGGATTACCTATCCAAGCACAACATACTATGCCCAGAACAGCTTGGCTTCTGCCCTGGTCACAGCACCACTACAGCCCTATTGGAGTTCTCCCACCAAATACACTCTGCACTTGATGCTGGGGAGATTGCCGGGGCAGTGTTCATTGACCTATCCAAGGTCTTTGACACGGTGTGTCACCCACTAATGCTTGACTCCCTCCATCAGCTGGGCTTCTCATCTGGCCCTCTGGCCTGGTTCACTAGCTACCTCTGGGATAGACTCCAATGGGTCAAATTAAACGGTATCCTATCAACTGCCCTACCTGTATGCTCCGGGGTTCCTCAAGGCTCCATCCTGGGCCCCACATTGTTCAGTCTCTTTTTAAACACCCTCCCTAGCTCCTGCACAGGCAAAAGGCTTCTATACGCCGACAACGCAGTCCTCGTCACCTCACACCCCGACCCACTCACACTCCAGAGCTCCCTGCAACTCACCTTCAGCCAAGCTGAAAAGCGGTTCCTCAACCATCTGAACCTCAAGAAAACTAAATCTATGATTTTTGCACACCGCCAAAGAAACTCCAGAAATGCTCCCCTTTGCATCGTTCCCAACACCCTCCACACCCTTGAACAGGTATCAACATACAAATACCTGGGCATCACCTTCAACTCAGCTTTCTCCTTCCATGCCCATCTTAACTCTTTGTCCACTGCCATGAATGCACAGATTGGACTCCTATACAACCACAAAGACTGCCTCCCTTAGTTTGCCCTACGGCTGGCTATCACTTTCTCCATCCTGTCTTTGGTTGATTATGGACTTCCTACCTATGCAGTTGCTGACCCCACTACCCTCACCAAAGTCCAGACCTCTATCAACAAAGTCTGCAGGCTCCTGACCAGTGCCCCCAGCAGAACTCACACATGCCAGCTCTACTCCACCTCTAACATACTCACATTTGAAGAATGCCTGCAATACCACACCTGTATACTGGCAAAAAAGGCTCTTCTAGGGCTCTTCCCCCCCAGGAGTCACTACACCCCTTCAAAGGGCCTCCCACCCGGTCATCACCCACAGTACTACCAAAGCCACCTTCCAGGTGCCTAGAGCTAGGACCTCGCTCACCCAAAGGTCTCTTCACCACAGAGCACCCTCTTGGTATAACTCCCTCCCCACGCACATTACAAACATCCCCAAAACTGGCCCCTTCAAAATTGCCCTACGCAAACACCTCACTGACAATCGGAGCTGTAAATTCCCATTACAGGGCTTTACGAGAGTGTCGTTCTGGACCAATCTGTCTCTTATGGTATTATGTATGTGCTAGCTCTCTTACAATAGCTTGTTGTAGTCTGTACACCATGAACTGTAACCTGTGTGCTCCACTGGGACACTAAATAGCTTAGTTTTGTATGCTTTTCTGTATCTCACCTATTTGCTCACTGACATACCTTGCTTTATATGCGCTTTTGTATCTCACCTGTATTGTTCTCCACTGTCTTGCTTCACGAATATGTTGTCTCCCCTTCCTGTGACTAGGTGCCTTTGTAAATGAGTCTTTGACTCAAAGGTTTGTAAATCCGACTTGTGAATTAAATAAATAAAAATAATCACTGATCTATAGAAATGGAAAGTATTCTGATTTTCCTAACCATAAGTATATCTCAGGTCATTAAAAGGGGAGGAAAACCCTGCCTTGGAGGAATTATAACAGTTAGCTAAGCCCTGCTCTCTCCCATCTTCTGTAGGTGCCTTCTAATCGTGTAGGTGGGAAAGTTATAGAGAAGAGCCTCCAATGAAAAGGCACTGCTTTTCAGTTTAATGTGCTGAGTTACTTTGTATGAACACCGGAGTGTACAAGTTGTACAAGGGTTGTCAGTGGTCTGAACAAGACGAGGATGGAAACAGGAAGAAAGGTACCTAAATAAGTGAAGCAGATCCCTCTCAGTAAGTTACAGATCTTTCCACACTGTCTTGTACACAAGAGATGGCAACTTAAGCACTGTCATAAGTTGTGTAGCCAAATGGTACTGTGAGAATTTTGGAAGGGATAAACCTCTGACCTGTTTAGGTAATTGCAGGGCAGCACCAAACTTTAGGTCAGCCCCTTGTCGATCAGTAATGGTAAATAAGTCTATCACATGTTCTAAAATAATCTTGCGGAACTTGAAGGGGCAGGTATTGTGTGTGATATAAAAACTTTGGCAGCAACATAATACAAACATTATCCACCCACTGTATCAAGGGTAGCGGAATGGTCTTGCAGGTTTCTAAATCCTGACTGAACCAACAGTTAAGGAGGGCATTATTAAGTAGTAAGAGATGAACATGTGTAGTTGGAGTCACTATCCCCAAATGTTAACACTCCCCATTTTAAATGGAAAATTTATTTAATCTGGGGACAAGGGGTATAATGAATCTGTAGCACCATTGCTTTACTGGTGTTTAATTTCCAACAAGAGTAATTGCCAGAATGTATAAGTTTATCCCAGAGGAAATGAGAGATGTTTCAGGAGAACTTAAATAGTTTAAATTCTCAGCATTTAATGCCAGTTTGAGTTCACAACCACCAACACAGAGAGACCACAGATTCCCTGATTAACTCTGAGAGCTTGTGCCAGTGGTTCCAAATAAGTAAACAAGAGTGAGAGGGGACAGCAGTCTCTTCTGCCCCCACTGCAGTCAAACATCTGTGATATCTGCCCATTAATTTTAAGCACACATAATGACTGAATAAAGGGTGGGGGAACTGCATATAGCATAGGGTGGTGAAAAGGAACTCTCATGCCACCCTGTCAGATTTCTTTGTGGCATCCAAACTAGGTAATGGAAATTAAGTAATTAATGGAATGTAATGGAATTAATGGAAGTAGTGGAACTTAAGTAAATTAATGGAAGGCACTCCCATCCCTGCTTCAACAATATCTTTGAAAAAGACCATTTGGTTGAAACATTAGAGACGTTGTGTGGATGTTGTGTGGACATGCTGTTTCTCCTGGCCATGGGCCTTTGTTTCTGTGGGAAATAAAAGACACTTTGGACATTTGGTGAGAAACTGTGAATGGCCTTTTATTATTTTTGAAGCATGGATGGGAGTGCCATGACTGTTTTGTACCTGAGTAGTTTGTCACTGAGCACTCCTCACTTGAATGCAGCTCTTTTTTGTTCTAAATTAATGGAAGATGCACACCTGGACATAGTAGCTATTACAGAACCATGGTACACAGGTAACAATGACTGGGATATAGCCATACCAGGATGTACACTTTTTAGGAAGGATAGGGAAGGGAGAAGTGGAAGGGGGTTGCTATGTATGTGAAGGAGGGGATTAAAGCACAAGAGGCTCAAGATTTACAAGAAGGAGCAGAGACACTGTGGGTCATGCTGGAGGTGGGAAAAAATACAGCCATTCGCACGGGAGTGATTTACAAGCATCCAGCACAGGGGAGGAATCAGATGAAGCTCTTGTGGAAACTGTCCACAAAATGGCAGCCAAAGGGGAACTGCTACTAATGGATGACTTCAACCTACCTGAAATAGATTGGAGCAATCAGACTGCAAGTACAACAAGGGGCACGGACTTCATGACTGCCATGAATGGGGCAAGCGTAAGACAGCTTGTAGCAGAACCAACCCATGAGGAGGCTATACTGGATTTGGTCCTGACCAACAGGGACAGGATCACAGATGTGGAGGTGGGCAGTCCTCTTGGTACCAGCGACCACGGAACAGTATGGTTTAAGGTAATCAAAGTGGAGGAGGCAAGCCATACAAGGATAAAGGTCCTAGATTTCAGGAAGGCTAACTTTAAGGCAATGGTAGAAATTTCCAAAGAGCCCTGACAGCAGAAAGTACAGGGGGAGACATGGAAAAACAGTTGTCTAGACTCAAGCGAGTCATAACAGAAGTAACAGGTCACTGTGTCAAAATGCATAGCAAGAGTCAAAGAAAGAAAAGGCCATTATGGTTCTCAAATATAGTGTCCAGGAAAGTAATGGAAAAGAAAAGAGCCTTCAGAAGATACAAGGAAGCACAAAAGGAGGAGGACAGAGAACAATCTCTGGAGAAGCAGAGGGAATCTGGGAAAATAATTAAAAGGGCTAAAGCACAGACAGAGGAAGGTGTAGCCTAAGCTATTAAGAAAGGCAACAAGACCTTCCTCAGATACATTAGCAAGAGGAAAAAGACCAGAAATGGGATCATTAGACTTAAGAACAAAGGAGAAGAAAGGGTGGAGGATGACCTAGAAAAGCTGAGATACCGAGCAAGTACTTTTGCTCAGTATTCACCAGGGAAGGGAAGGGTGAGGGACCAAGACTCTTTAAGAGAGATATTCAGGGGACTGAGGTAGACACCAGCCCATTCACAATGGAAAGAGTCCTAGAAGAACTCAAGAAAATAAAAGCAGATAAGGTAATGGGGCCAGATGGAATCCACCCCAGAGTACTAAAGGCACTCAGGGAAGTGGTGGCAGAACCACTGGCTGCTCTTTTCAATGCATCACTAGAGACAGGGGAGGTACCTGAGGATTGGAGGAGGGTAGATGTGGTCCCTCTCCACAGGAGTGGAAGCAGAGAGGAAGCAGGCAAATAGAGGCCTGTAAGCTTGACCTCAGTAGAGGGGAAACTAATGGAGTCCTTACTTAAGGAGAGGATTGTGAAGTTTCTGGAGGATAGCAGAGCACAGGATCTAAGGCAACACTGATTCTCAGTGGGAAGGTACTGTCAGATGAATCCTATAGATTTCTTTGACTGTGTAACCAGGGTGGTAGATGAGGGAGCGGCAGTGGATGTAGCCTACCTGGATTTCAGCAAGGCCTTCGACACCATCCTACACAGGAGATTGGAGGTAGATCATACGGTGGTAAAGTGGGCTGGGAACTGGCTAAGGGACAGGACTCATAGGGTGGTGGTAAATGGCATGAAATCTGAGGAAAGGGAGGAGACCAGCAAGGTGCCCCAGGGGTCAGTGCTGGGGCAAGTCTAATTTGATGTCTTCACTAGCGACTTTGCAGAGTGTCTGGAGGGAAAGGTGTGCCTCTTCGTAGATTACACCAAGATCTGAAACAAAGTGGACATACCGGAGTGGATGAAAAAAATGATAAAGGACCTAAGCCTACTAGAGGAGTGGTCAGGTGTTTGACAGTTGAATTTCATTACTAAAAAGTGCAAGATCATGCACCTGAGTTACAGGAATCCAAGGGAGGAGTGCAGGATGAGTGGGGAAATTCTGGTCACCACAAGTTAGGAGAAAGACCTGGGAGTTATCATATCTGATGACCTGAAGGTGACCAAACAGTGTGAAAAGGTGGTGGGGAGAGCAAACATAATGCTGGAGTGCACAGAAAGAGGCATAACAAGCAAGAGGAAAGAGGTGGTGATGCCACTGTACAGATCACTGGTGAGGCTGCTGCTGGAGTACTGTGTCCAGTTCTGGAGACCACATCTCTGGAAGAACATTGACAAAATAGAGGCAGTCCAGAGAAGGGCAACAAAGATGGTACATGGACAACACCATAAGCCCTACAAGGAAATACTTAAGGACCCTAATATCTATTCAGTAGAGGAAAGAAGGGAAATGGGAGATATGACAGAGACTTTCGAATACCATACGGGAATAAACAGGGTACAGGAGGAAAGCATATTTCAGAGAAGATTCTGCACAAGAACAAGGGCATGATATGAGGCCAAAGGGTGGAATGCTCAGAGATAATGTTATCAAGTATTTTTTCACTGAAAATGGTGGTGGAGCCATGGAACAGGGTTCCAGCAGAAGTGGTGGCTGTGAAAATAATACGGGGGTTCAAGAGTGCATGGGATAGATATAAGGGTATCCTGGAGATGTGCACAGCAGGAGAACAGCAGAACAAATAGGATCTGGGGCTGCAGCAGTGAGTAGGGAAATGGACAGACTAGGTGGGCCATATGGTCCTTCTCTGCTGACAGATTAGAAACTTAGAAACATAGAATTTAATGAAAGATAAGGACCACTTGGCCCACCTAGTCTGCCCATTTCCCTACCTGATGGATAAGCTGCAGATTTTAATTAATCAACAGCTTACTTCCTCCTACCCCCACTAGAATTGCCTTATGACTGTCCCATGCATTCTTGAATTCTCCCACTGCTTCTGACTCCACAACCTCCTCAGGAAGGCTGTTCCATGCATACACAACCCTATTTGTGAAAAAATACTGTCTAACATTACCTCTGAGCCGTTCCCCCGCTATCGTCTAATTGTACCCCCTTGTTCTTGCACATCTCTTCTTCTGAAAGATACTTCCCTCTTGTACTTTGTTAATTCCCTTGAGATACTTTAAAGTTTCTATCATGTCCCCCCCCTTTCCTCAAAGGTATATGTATTAAGCTGCTTTAGTCTCTCCTCGTATGTCTTCTGGTGCAGATCCTACACCATTTTGGTTGCCCTCCTCTGAACAGCCTCCAATCTGTCTATGTCTTTGCGGAGATGGGGTCTCCAGAATTGCATGCAGTACTCCAGATGGGGTCTCACTGTCTGTACAGAGGGATAACAACTTCTTGTTTTCTACTGTTGATGCCTCTTCCTATGCATCCCAGTATCCCCCAAGCCCTCCTTACTGCCTTCTTACGTTGCTTGCCTACCTTTAGGTCATCTGATATAATTACTGTTAGGTCTCTTTCAATTTCTGTTGTTGTTATTAACTCACCCCCCATTGTGTACTCTTCCCCTGGGTTTTTGTTTCCCATATGCATTAATTTACACTTCTTTGCATTGAATCTGAGCTGCCACATATTTGACCATTCCTCCAACCTTGAAAATTCCCTTTTCATTCTTTCCACCCCGCCTTGTGTATCAACCCTGTTGCAGATCTTTTTGTCATCTGCAAAAAAAAATACATACCTTTCCTTCCAGGTGCTCTTCAATGTCACTTATAAAGACATTAAAGAGGGCCAGTCCCAGTACTGAACCCTGCAGTACCCTGCTAGTTATCCTCCTTTCTTCACTGTGGACTCTGTTTACAATTACCCTTTGTGTCCTGTTGTCCAGCCAGTTTTTTATCCAGGCTACCACCTTGGGACCCACTCCAAGGCTGACTAACTTGTCTGTTTCTGTGTTTCTAAGTAATAACAGGAGGGTATTTGACTGGATGGGATGGTGGATCAGGTAGAAGATCTGCTTTATATTGTTCTGCATCTGTTTAATTTGGACAAACCCTGTCTGGTCCTAGTAATTTAAGTCTAGGAGTAGCTATCTAACCTCATAGCCAGCACTGACCAAATGTTTATAATAAGTACTAATATGAGGTGGTGGGAAAAGCAATGTGTTTTCTCTTTAAGGGGTTTCAAAATGACAGAGATGGTAGCCTGCCCCAAGCAGTAGGGATAGATGCCATTTCCAATACAGCTCCAGAGGTGCTCCAAAAGGTGAGCAAAAGCTCACCACCAAAGCCCTCATAGAATTCAGGGGTATACCTGTCTGGTCCCAGGCTTTTATTATTTCTGAGATCTCTGTTCACCTCAGTGAGCTCATTTGTATGAATTGGTGCACAAAGTTGGGGAGTGAGGTTCTCTGATAAGGAAGGTGCAAGGAATCCAGTTAAGACCATAGATATTCATCTAATGGGTGGGAATCCTGAGAATACAATATAGCATAATATTTCTGAAAAGTGCTCAGGATTTTCCTAGGCCAGAGACAGGCAGAGATATAACCCATTCCTTGATCTGGGTAACCACCCTTTGGGCTACATTAAAAACATAGAAACATAGATAAACTGGAGGAATGTTTTAGAGTGTGGCAGTTGAGATTCAATGTGAAAGAGTGCAAAATCATGCATTTGGGACCCAAGAACCCAGGGGAGGATTACATGATGGGGGAGGGGGAGATATTGACGGACAGTCACCAAACAGGAAAGGGATTTGGGGGTAATCATATCTGATGACCTAAAAGTGGCTAAACAATGTGACAAGGCTGTAGGGAGAGACAGTGGGATGCTGGGTGCACAGGCAGAGACATCACCAGCAGAAGAAAGAAGGTGGTAATGCCACTGTAGTAGTAGTAGTAGTAAAATCTTTATTTTTTCCACAGGAAAGAATGGCTTACACCATTGGGACGAGTCCCATTTACAAGGTGCTCCTGGATATCAAATGAATAAAAAATGTTCAATTCCATAACATTCAGACATATAACAATAGAAAAAGAACATCAGATCAACACATTCATAAGTAAGGGTATGTAAATCATTTCATGTGTACATGTGCAAAGTAGTATCTCAATCATAACATCTTGAAGTCAGTTCTTGCTTCAAGGATGTATTAAATCTATTTTTATTTTCATTGTACATTTCACTGTACAGATCATTGGTGAGGCCTCATTTGGAGTACTGTGTTCAGTTCTGGAGGATACATCTCCATAAGGACATAGACAGGGTGGAAGCAGTTCAAAGAAGGGCAACAAAGATGGTGCAAGGCCTGCACCAAAAGTCATATGAGGATAGACTGGGAGACCTCAATATGTATATCCTGGAGGAGAGGAGAGACAGGGGTGATATGATAGAAAAGTACAAATATCTAAAGGGCACAAAAGGGGTACCAGAGGGTAGCATCTTTCAGAAAAGGGGATGTTCAGGAGCAAGGGGGCATGACATGAGGTTGGAAGGGGGGTATACTATGGGGTAATGTGAGAAAGTATTTCTTCACAGAAAGGGCAGTGGATGCACGGAAAGACTTCCATTGGAGGTGGTGAGGGCAAACACAGTGGGGGAATTCAAAAATGCATGGGACAGGAATAGGGGAACCCTAGCGATAGGAATGAGAAGGTAAAATTGGAGATCAAGTAGGGTTTGCAGCTTTTACATAGAAACATAGACTTTGACGGCAGATAAGGACCGCTTGGCCCACCTAGTCTGCCCATTTCTCTACCTACAGGATAGGCTGCAGATCCTAGTTAACCAACAGCCTATTTCTTCCTATCCCCCACAAGAACTGCCTTATGTCTGTCCTATGCATTCTTGAATTCTCCCACAGTTTTAGACCTCACAACCTCCTCAGAAAGGCTGTTCCATGCATCCACTACCCTCTCTGTGAAAAAATTCTTCCTCACATTGCCCCAGAACCGCCCCCCCCTATCTTTAAATTGGGTCTCCTTGTTCTTGCACGTCTCTTTTTCTGAAAGAAGCTACCCTCATGGACTTTGTTGATTCCACTGAGGTACTTAAAAGTTTCTATCATGTCCCCCCTCTCCCTTCTTTCCTCAAGGGTATACATATTAAGCTCCTTTAGTATCTCCTCGTATGGCATCTCTTGCAGACCCTGCACCATTTTAGTTGCCATCCTCTGAACTGCCTCTATCCTGTCTATGTCCTTGTGGAGATGGGGTCTCCAGAACTGGACTCAGTACTCCAGATGGGGTCTCACCAACTGTCTGTACAGAGGGATAACAGCTTCCTGTTTTCTGCTGGTGATGCCTCTCCCTATGCATCCCAGTATCCCCCCAGCCCTCCCTACTGCCTTCTCACATTGCTTGCTAACCTTAAGGTCATCTGATATGATTACCCCCAGGTCCCTTTCCATTTTTGTTATTGTTACTACCTCCCCCATTGTGTAATCTTCCCCTGGGTTCTTGCTTCCCAGGTGCATTATTTTGCACTTCTCTGCATTGAATCCTAGCTGCCATACTTCTGACCATTCCTCCAACCTTGCCAAGTCCCTTCTCATCCTTTCCACACCTCCTTGTGTATCAACCCTGTTGTAGATCTTTGTGTCATCTGCAAAGAGGCATACTTTTCCTTCCAGTCCCTCTGCAATGTCACTTATAAAGACAGTAAAAAGGACTGACCTAGTGCTGAACCATGCGGTACCCCACTAGTAACCCCTCTTTCTTCAGAGTGGACTCCATTTACAATTGCCTTCTGTGTCCTGTTGTCCAGCCAATGTTTTACCCAGGCTACCACCCTGGGACCTACTCCCAGGCTGGTTAATTTGACTATTAATCTTTTGTGTGGGACTGTGTCAAATGCCTTGCTAAAGTCTAGGTAGGCCATGTCCACAGCCCCTCCCTGGTCTACTACTTTGGTCACCCAGTCAAAGAAATCTATTAGATTCGTCTGACATGACCTTCCCACTGTGAGCCCATGCTGCCTTGGGTCCTGTGCCCCACTGGCCTCAAGGTACTCAACAATTCTTTCCTTCAGAAGTAACTCCATCACCTTCCCTACCACAGACGTCAAACTGACAGGTCTGTAGTTTCCTGCCTCTGTCTTGGTCCCACTTTTGTGAAGGGGAATCACATCCGCCTTCCTCCAGTCCTCTGGTACCACGCCATCCTCCCATGATTTACTAAAAAGAGTAGTCAGTGGTTTCACTAGTTCCCCCCTTAATTCTTTTAGAATTCTGGGGTGAATTCCATCAGGCCCCATTGCTTTGTCCACCTTCAGTTTTAGGAGTTCTTGCAGAACCCTTTCTTCTGTTAAAGGGCTGGGATCGACCCCCATCAAGAGTGCTTCTGTTAATTGGATTAGGCACTTCCCCCTCCTCTTTTGTGAATACTGAGCAGAAATATTCGTTCAGTATCCCTGCTTTTTCACTGTCCCTTTCTGCCCACCCACCATTCATTCTATTCAGCCTCACTTTCCCTCCCTTTGTCTTTCTCCGCTCTCTGATATACCTATAAAAGGTTTTATCTCCCTTCTTAACCGAGTTGGCTATCTTTTCCTCAGTTTGGGCCTTTGCTATTCTGACTTCCCTCCCTGCTTCCTTCTGCCTTAACTAGTACAGTTCTCTGTCCTGCTCCTTCTGTGTTTCCTTATACTTCCTGAATGCTATCTTTTTCTCCCTGACTTTCCCAGACACCTCTTTTGAGAACCATAGTGGCTTTTTCTTTCATTTTGATTTGTTTATTTGCGTCACACAAAGGCTTGTTGCCTCTGTGATGGCAGTTTTGATGATTCTCCATTGTTGCTCCATCCCTCCTTCTAGTCTGTTTGCTAGTGCTTTTCTGAAGCACTCTCCCATCTTGCCAAAGTCAGCCCTCCTGAAGTCCAGTACCCTCACTTTTGTATGTCTTAACTCTGTAGCTGAGTTTAACGTGAACCATACTGTTTGATGGTCACTTGTTCCCAAATGGCAACCCACTTCTATATCTGAGATCCTCTCACCGCCCCCATTTGAGAGTACAAGGTCTAAGGTTGCTCCCTCACTAGTGGGTTCTGAAACAAGCTGTTTGATGCCTGCCACCTGTAGGGCACCGAGAATAGCCCTGATCTTGGATGTGGCTGCAGCAAATGTGCTCCAGTTAACATCTGGCATATTCAGGTCTCCCATCAACAGTATCTCCCCTTTCTCTGCCATCCTAAGAATGCCTTCTATCATATCCTTGTCCATTCCCTCCCCTTGACATGGGGGTCTGTACACAACCCCTGTGCAATTTGTGGTGCCCTTTCCAGTCTCCAAGGTGACCCACAGTACCTCCTCTCCTCCCTGTTTATTCTTTTGTTCAGTTGCTTTTATCCCTTCCTTTACATAGAGAGCTACACCTCCCCCTCTTCTCTCCTGCCTGTCTCTCCTGTAGGTTATGTACCCTGGTATGGTAACATCCCAGTCATGGTTCTCTGTGTACCATGTTTCTGTGACTGCTACGATATCCAGGCATCCCTCTTCCATCAAGGCCACCAGCTCAGGGACCTTGTTGTCCAGACTGCAGGCATTGGTACTCATTATCCTCCATTTCCTGATGCCCTTACTTCTTTTTGCCTCATCCATGTCCTTCTTGCCTTTGTCACTTTCCCCATTTACTCCTGCCCTTCTTTCTATCACCACCTCTATGTTGGTTTTACAGTACTTACTACCGTGATTTTTTTGGGGGGGCTAGGATTTCCCTGCTCCTTTCCAGTGCCTTCCCCCTTGGCTAGTTTAAATGCTTGCCAATGAAGCATTTAAACTTATCACCTAGGATCCTGATTCCCCTCCTGGACAGATGCAGCCCATCATGCCAGTATAGGCTTGCATCACTCCAGGTGAACCCCCAGTCCCCAATGAAGCCAAATCCCTGAGCTCTGCACCAGTTTTTCAACCACTAATTGAATTCCATGGTGCATAACACCCTAGCCTCTCCTATGACATAGATGGGCAGCACCTCCGAGAAGGTTACCGTGCGTGCTATTTATCTAAGGCCCCTCCCCAATTCCATAAACTCTTCCTGCACTGCTCTAATCTCTTTCTTAGCCAGGTCATTTGTCCCTAGGTGGACAATGACATCCAGCTCCCTTCCCTGCATAGCTGCTCCGGCAATCCTGAGGATTCTCTCCCTCTCCCTCCAAGCCATGGCGACAGGCAGGCACCTTACCTCCCTCTCCCCTTTCTCCCTCAGTTCTACCTTCCTAACAATGGATTCCCCCACCAAGTGTTGTTTCCTTCCCCTGTGGGGTCCCATGCCACCCTCCTGTGGGTCTTCTTTGTGGAGGTTCCCAGCATCATCCTTGGTCTCCACTGCAGGTGCCTCCATAGAGGAACCACACTTTGCCAGAATGGCATAGGAATTGTGGAGAGGTACAACTGGAGAGATGCACCTCTGTTCCACCACCCTCACCCTCCCTGAGCTCACTGTGGTCCAACCGCTCCTCTTTCTTGGCAACCTCTGAGGCAATGGCAGTGGCACTGGTGGTCCCTGGATGGAGGAGGAGGTCCCACAAATCCTGGACAACTCAGCCTGGAGATGAGCAACCTCCTCCTTCAACCCAGAGAAGTGCCTGCAGATGCGACAACACCGCATCCTCCAGAACATCTCCTGTGAGAGTGCTGCTCCACAGTCACTGCACTGTACCACTCCCATCATGTCTTATTTCTGGCCCCTTAACTGTTGTTTGGAATCCTTACTCTTCCCTCTATTTTTTTCTTTCTCTTCTTTCTCTACTTACTTTCTGCTTCATTGCCCTTTAAGCTCCTGATTGTCCTGTTCTGTGACAAGAATATCCTATATTTCTCAGTAGACCCATTACTTGCTCAGAGGCAGGCCTCCAGCAGCTAGAGGGGGCCAAAAGAGCTACTCTTGCCCTTCTAGGATGGTGGGTCTTTGATGGCTCTGTAATCACTCACTTCCTGCTCCCAAACAAGAAGTTCCTGTTGTCAGTCAAAGCCTGTGCCTATAAAAGTAGAACTAGTTTTGGGTGGGAGGGTGGACAATATAGTCTTCTGCCAAGCTACTAACAGAGTCTTTCTAAGGCAGTCTTTAAATTTAGCTTCCTTCTAGCTAAGCCACTCCCCTACTTACTAGATCTTTCTGCAAGTAATTTAAACTGCACAGCTATCAAGCCCTTTCAGTCACCTGAGATTTACACCTAGATAACTGTTCAGATAACCATTCAGTTCAGTTAACTCAGACAAACACACTATTTTTTTTTCTGTTTTGTTTGTTAGTTTGCTTTTTTTTTACCCTAAATTAAAGGCCCAAGTACAAGAGTTCTACTTATTTAGTCCCAGGAGAGAAGTCCAGTCACACAGCACTCCTTCCTCCTGGTGTCTTCTGCCAAGCTTTTGCTGTAGGTAGGGGAAATGGGCAGACTGGATGGGCCTAGTGGTCGTCTGCTATCAGTTTCTATGTTTCTATGTAACTAGGTGCAAAACTAAGCATTTATTGTGGTTGCACTTCATACCCCATTTGGATACCATGTGTGATACCTGATCTCCTGTAAGTCAGGCTGAGTGACTTAATATGATCAAATGAATTTGCAAGCCCTTTTAAGTTGCCAGTTTAAACAATGGATTAAAAAAGATAACCATACTTATAACACACACATGAAAAATCCCACTGTCTTCACGCAAAGGATAATACCTTTATGAAAGCAGACAGTTACCTAATTACACTATATACACTGATTGGAGCTAAACATGTGGCTCAAATGGCTGGTGCCAGAAAAAAGGACACAAATTTGTAGGGGAACTGGCAACAGTTTTGGGAGCAAAAGTTATTTAAATTTGATGGACTGCATCTGACTAAGGAGGGAAACAGTGCATTGGGACAGAAGTTTGACGTCTTTGCAGAATATTTAAGCTAGCAAATGGGGAGGGGGTGCAGAATCCCCTACGTCAAATGGGATGAACACCCCTCCCCCCTCAGCTAGTGGTCAAACAGGAGTTGAGCATGTTTGCAGTTCATTTGCATCACAAGTAAGGAAAAAGGTCCAGCTCCCTATACGATGCATGGGGGAAATGCCAGACCTCACCCAACAACTAACACACCAAAATCTGGCCAATGGAAAATCATGTACACAAATGCTCGCCATTTGGGAAACAAGATCCCAGACCTGCAGGCAATAATGACAGAAGCTAAACTGGGCATAGTAGCAATTAGTGAGATGTGGTTTACCAGTAACCACACTTGGGAGACTTCAGTACCTGGCTATGTACTGTTCAGAAGAAAACGAGGTGCAAAAAGGGAGGGGGGTGGAGTGGCCCTGTATGTCAATGAAAATATCAAAGCTACAGAAATTCAGAATACACATAAGGAGCCAAAAGAACTATGGGTCACCCTGGAAACAGGAAATGGGACAGCCATTAGAACTGGAGTTGTCTACAGGCCCCCAGACCAGGGGAAGGACATAGACACATTACTGTTAGAAGATATACAAAACATGACAGCTAAAGGGGAGGTTCTGATAATGGGAGACTTCAACATGCCAGATACAGATTGGCCAATACCAACAGGAACATCTGCCAGAACTAGACACATGGTGGCTTCTCTGCAGAGGGAGGGCCTTAAACAACTGGTACAACAACCCACAAGAGACAGGACTATCCTAGATCTTGTACTGACTAACAGGGAAAGGATCACAGAACTCCAGGTAGAAGGTCACCTGGGGGCCAGTGATCATCACATGGTATGGTTCAGTTTGGCCACTAAATCATCCCCTTCCAAGGCAAAAATATGGGACTTCAGAGGAGCTGACTTTGATAAGATGGCCAGTAGAGTTAGCTAGCCCTGGCAAAAAGAAATACAGGTGAGGGGGTACAGGCAAAGTGGGCAAGCATTAAGGATGCAATACTTGAAGCAATATCCCATTGTGTTAAGAGAGAAAAGGAAGTGCAAAAGAAGAAGGAAACCACTTTGGTTCTCAAAAACAGTAGCAGAAAAGGTCAGAGCCAAAAGGCTGGCCTTCAGAAAATATAAGGGAATGCAGCGGGATGAAGATAGGGAGGCATACCAAACTTCCCTAAGGGAAACAGAGAAGGCAGTAAGGCAGGCAAAGGCCCAAACTGAGAAAACACTAGCACAAACAGTAAAAGAAGGTGACAAGACTTTCTATAGATACATTAGTGAAAGGAGAAAGTCCAGAGGGGGTATTGCTAAGATCAAAGGAGATAAGGGGGCGTGTGAGGAGGGAGAGCCATGTAAAAACATCTATCCTAAATAGATAATTCTGCTCAGTATTTACTAAAGAGAAGGTAGGGCAGGGCCCACAGCTCAGCACCATGGACACAGGGGGGAAGGAGGTGAGCACTAGTCCCTTCATAAAAGAAAGGGTCCTACAAGAGCTCGATAAGCTCAGGGTGGACAAGGCAATGGGACCTGATGTTATACATCCCAGGGTACTAAAGGAGCTAAGGGTGGAACTAGCAGAGCCATTATCAGAACTGTTCAGTGAGTTTCTGAGCACAGGAGAGGTCCCAGAAGACTGGAGAAGGGCTCATGTAATCCTGCTCCACAAGAGTAGTAGCAGGGAGGAAGCGGGGAACTACAGACCAGTCAGTCTTACCTCAGAAGTGGGCAAGATTATGGAGGCATTCCTTAAGGAAAGGATAGTGCAACATCTGGAATCTATAGGAGTGCAGGATCCAAGACAGCATGGGTTTACAAAAGAAAGGTCCTGTCAAACTAATCTCATAGATTTCTTTGACTGGGTAACCAGAGTGGTGGACCAAGGGGGAGCAGTTGATGTCGCCTACCTTGACTTCAGTAAAGGTTTCGATACTGTTCCACATAGAAGATTGATTAATAAGATGGGTAGGCTCGGGGTGGGTCAGAAGTTGGTCAACTGGGTGGCAAACTGGTTGACAGGCAGAAAACAGGGAGTGGTGGTAAACGGTATACAGTCAGAAAAGATGCAAGTCACAAGTGGGGTACCTCAGGGATTAGTCCTGGGGCCAGTCCTCTTCAATATCTTCGTCAGTGACATTGCAGATGGACTGGAGGGTAAGGTTTGTCTGTTTGCAGATGACACCAAGATCTGCAACAGAGTAGATGATCCAGATGGGGTGGGCAGAACGAGAAGAGATCTGGATAAACTAGCAAAATGGTCAGAAGAGTGGCAACAGGGGTTTAATGCAAAGAAGTGCAAGATCATGCACATAGTGAAGAGAAACCCTGAAGCCACCTATAGGCTGGGAGGGGAGTTGCTGGCAGTCACAAGGGAAGAAAGAGACTTGGGTATCATCAACAACAATGACCTGAAATCATCCAAGCAGACCACTAAAGCAGTAGGTAAGGCTAGGGGGATGTTAGGGTGTATTAGCAGGGATATCACAAGTCAGAAGAGGGAGGTAATAATCCCTCTTTACAAGACACTGGTTAGGCCCCATCTGGAGCAATGCGTGCAGTACTGGAGGCCACACCTTCACAAGAACATGAACCAAATTGAAGCAGTCCAGAGAAGGGCAACCAAAATGGTGGAGGGACTGCATCAGAAAACCTATGAGGACAGATTAACGGAGCTCAATATGTATACCCTACAGCAAAGGCGGGAGAGAGGTGATATGATCAAAACAGTCAAACACTTTAAGGGCATTAACAAGGTGAAAGAGTCTAACATGTTTCATTATAAGAAAAATAGCAGGGCAAGAGGACACAGCATGAGATTAGAGGGAAGCAGATTAAGGGGTAATGTGAGGAAGTTCTTTTTCAGAGAAAAGGTGGTGGATGCATGGAATGGCCTACCTCAGGAAGTGGTGGATATGAATACAGTGCGGGGCTTCAAACAGGTTGGGATAGGCATAAGAGAGCAATACAGATGAGTATGAATAAATAGGCCATTGACAGAGCAAAGGCTGATGGCATATTTATAAGGTAGAAAAAGAAATGGGCAGACTAGATGGGCCTTGCGGTCCTTATCGGCCGTCAACTTCTATGTTTCTATGTATCTATGTTTCAACTATCAAATGTCAAACAACAGAACGGCTGGCTCAGTGGCATTGAGGGTTGAGGCTCTGGACACCACACCTTGCGCTACGCCAGTGACCCAGGTTCAGGAATGAGCATGGATGTCGGGGTAGATGGGGAGAGGAGGATTGAACATCCCAACAGATGCTCTCCTCCTCCTCCAGGGCCGGGTGGGATACGGGGCAGCGAATGCGCCAGCAGCACTACTGCCAGTGGAAGCATAGGTGGTAAGGTGCACGGCTCTACAGAGTCAGGGAGGAAAGAGTGCTGCTGGGCACTTGACCACAGCGTGCATCCGTATGTCATCTGTTTGGACGTCTGTCCTTGCGCTGGCATCCTCAGGGGAGGGGACAAAACAGGGGGTAAAACCGTAAACACCCCTGGGTATCAAGCACAATGTTGCCATGATCCCGGTACATCAGGACCCAGTGGAGGAGTTGGGTGGGGGTGCGAAGCCCCCTCCTGAAGGGGCCGAGAGCCCCAGCAAGTTAAAAAAGAAATGTCAAACAATAAAACAATAAAGAGAAAAGATTAGGAAAAGAACAGTTACTTACTGTAACAGTATATCTTTGAGAGAATTTCCTCCATTGTGTCACACCTTTTCAACTGTAAGTCATTGGTGTCAGCCACCCTGATAATGTACTACATCGAGCCTATAAAATGTGGGTGGCTCTGTCACTCCTCAGTTCTCCACTGGAGACAAGCTCGGATGGTAACTTTCTGGAATAAACAAGGAGAACAAACCAGGACCAGGCAGACAAAAAGAGGTATAAGACTGAAAAATAGAAGACACATAAGGCACTTATGGACATCTCCAGCAAGCCAGTAGATAATCCTGCCAGCTTATATCTCGGTATGGGGAAAGAGGGTGGGTGCACTGTAGCCCAAAGGAGGAGATACTCGCAGAGATCTACTGTTTTGGTAAGTAACTGTTCTATCTTCATTGAGGATATCTTCTCTATTGGACCACACCTTTGGAAAGATTCCCAAGCAGTACACAAAGTACTCAGGGAGAATGGCAAAGTCTATTATGACAAGTCTGATATAACATCATGACAGAAGGCCTTGCAATACCACAAGGCAAAAACCAGCACACGTACAAGAGACAATGTCCAGAACATAATGTTAGTGAAAGTCTGCACTGTACTCCATGTGGCAGTAGAACATGTGTCACCTGCAGAAACAGTTTGGAAACAGGCAACAAAAGGAAGCTCTTCCATTAGAGTCTCCTCCAAAGTAAGATTGGAGGAGACTCTCATACATCAAAATGTGATACAGTTAGCCAACCATTTGGACAGGTACCACTTAGTCACAGGGGCACCCTCCCTACTAGGGCAAATGAAACAAAATTATTTGAGGACTTCTTTCAGTCCTCATAGCAATCCATACAGAAATGCAACTGTAAGTTGTTGGTGTTAAGAGGGGATACAGAGGAGGGAGACCAAGATGTTAAGCAGGATGAGGGAAAGCCCTACGAGGACAGGTTGAGGGCACTTAATATGTACTCCCTGGAGGACAGAAGGGACAGGCAATATGATAGAAAACATTGAGTACTTGAAGGGCATAAACAGGGTTAGCCCTGAAGGCTTGTTTATGTTTAGCAAGGAAGGGATCACAAAAAGACACAGACTGAAATTGAAGGGGGGAGGTTCAGAAGAGAGACAAGAAGGCACTTTTTTACAGAGAGGGTGATGACAGCATTGCATGCATTGCCTGAGGAACTGATTTCACAGACATCAGTGCTGGGATTTAAGAGGGGTAGGGACAAGGACAAGGGCAGAATCAAAATAGGGGAGGGTGTGGAAGATGGGGTTAACTCAGATGGTGGAGATGACTTAACATTGGCACCATTGGGAGGGTGCCCAGGAAGGAACTTTTACCCTGAGCATAGGGCTGGTGACCAGAGGCATGGCTGCCACAGGCAGTGGGCCTATGAAAAGAACCCCATCCATCCCACCCCAACTCCCTGGAGAGCTAAGGGTTCAGGGTTTTTGAGTGACCATAGAGTCCTCCTGGAGGACTGAAATTCATGCAGGACATTTTAACATTGCCATCAAAGAGTCTGGAACCTCTCAAAATGACTGCTGCACATCGGTGGCAAAACAAGCCACATGTAGTCATATTTCTGAAGGCAAATACCAGAGGCAGCAGCCCTGGCAAAAGCATCAAAAATATCATATGAAGATCATAACAGATGCTTACCAATGTCAGTGCCAGTTGAGACTATTTTCAGTGAATCAGCCTTGGCAGTATTATCAGGCACAGACTGTATGGTAGTCATAGCAGACTTCCACAGCCTATTCCAACACTCTTCCTCAGCAGAAAAGACCATTGCACTTATCTGCCTTAATAGTACCTGAAAAGAGTCCTCAGGTGGCAACCTGGGAGTGGAAGTCACAATGTCTTCACTTTATGAGAAGTGGGTGGAACTGGAACCTAGACCACCATCTGGTACCTGAGTAATTGGTTCTCTTGGGCTGTCCTTGGGCAGTGCTTGGGAAATTGGTTCCAGCTGTCTGCCTCTGGGGCAGCACCATGATGGTTGGTTACTGGTGCTGCCCATGGGGAAGTGGCTGGATGGTTTATTCCTGTGGTATGCCCTGGGGCAGTGCTTGGGTAGTTGGTTCCATCTGGCTGCCCCTGGGGCAGTGCTGTGTATAGCATAGACTTGTAGCAATGGGATTTGTGTGTAGGAGGAGCTAAAGGGTGTTGTCTTGGGGGCAGGGGATGTAATGCACCAATAGGCATAGGCGGTAGGAGGAGTTACAGGGTGCTGCTCTGGAGGTAGCACTGCCCTGGGGTCCATGTTCAGGGCAAAAAAGTTACTCAAGTGTACTTACCCCCTGGAAGGAGCTTAAGGTCTAAACCTCATCAGCAGGAATCTTGTCACATGATTGTGGGGATGGCTGAAAGATGAATATTTAGTTGACTTGTCTTTGTCCTGGTCCTTGGAATTAGGCAACCAATGAAAGCAGCACCAGACATCTGAGACACTTCCTTGTGGTGGCCATCAAGCAAGAGGGAGAAGCCAGCTTGAAGCCCATAGCCTCAGAGGTGGCTTCCTTGGCCTTCTTGGCAAACAAGATCTCTAGGGCCTTTATTTGGCATCTCCTTGTGGCCTGATTATATCCCTGGCTGATATTGCAGGTCCTCACATTGTGGGATAACCACAAACAGCAAATACAGATGCTGTGAGCATTATCCTTATAGATCATGTAGCCACAGATACAAAACCTAAGCAAATGTTCTTTTTTACAATGCATAAAATGACAATAGGGTGTTAAACAAGTTAAGTCATAAAATAACACAATCGAAGTGGTGGCATTGTATCACTGCAAGTCCAATGAGCAGTCAATGGTGGCAGAAAGAACTGTGGAGTGATGGGTTACTCACGTTTTATAGATGTCACCATTGCACATCATTACAGTAGGCCCCAGCTAGGAAATATTTTTGATTCATCCTGATGCCGATGGCTTACCGTTCCAAAGGTGTGGCCCACAACCTTAGAAATGTCTTCATTTTTTGACTTTTGAAAATCCCGTACTGTATGTCTAAACTAGTTTTGAATTATTAAAGACTGCTGCTGGTAATAATATTATGTTGTAAGTTTTTCCGTATTTTGATAATTTAGTGTGTGAAATAGGTTCTCTTTTTCTCAGAGATGCAGTGACAGTACCCCTTGCAGCTGAAAGCATTGACCGCAAAACTCAGTTTATAACAACTAGGAGGAAGTTCTTCTATATGCATAGGGTGGCAGGAATATGGAACATATTTCTGCAACATATAATAAGAACTACAACAAAACTGGAATTCCTGAGTCATATATGTGAACTTGTACTAGTGAAGACAAAACTTCAATTCTGCAACTAATTTGGGAGGAGCAGTACAATGAACTCCTGGCCTTATACTGGTCTACAAACCTCAGTATAAATCTCAGTAGAAATGACTTCTTGTTGCTGAAATTTCATCTATGATTTTTAGGTGCACTGTATTTCATAATTTTACATCACTTAATGACTTCTATTCTAAAATTAAAGGCACACTATCAGCTAGTCCGGAATTTTTTGTAGCCTCCCCCAGATAGCTATCTATTCTATATATAGTACTTACCAGATTTTTTAAAATCTGGTGCCTTTTTTTCTCTGATAGTCATTTTTTGCTGCTGCTAATTAGCACTCACCCTACCCAAATCCTTTGTAATGGGAATCGCACCACATGTTGTAAATGTCTGAGTCAATGCATCAGCCATGCACTCACCTGCTGGTAGGGAATGAAAGTGCATTCCATCCTCCGTCTGCTGTCTCACAAATGTAAGTACAGCACTAGGGTTCCTGCTAAACATTTGTGATCTTACAGTATCACTTGCAAGCCATATGCATCTCTGTCTAACCTTCTTTGCTTCATTGTCTACTTTTCTAAAGACTCCCCCCAACAACCTCACCCCCAGGCTGCTTCATGCCTGTTTCTTATAATAAATTAAAAATTAAAATTAACTAATTTTATCTCACTGGTCACGGTCACTGCCAGTGAAAAGACTGATCACCTAGGTTGCATCATGCTCCTCTATTCTAATAAAAATTTAAATGTGCTGAAATGTGCTCTTTCTTCTCTTTTCTTAGACTGGATCTGGCCAGCAAGGGGAGTATGGATACTATCTGACCCTATCAGTTGCAGTATGCTTTTTTCTTATTTTAGAAAACCACAGCTCTTACTTTCCCCTCACCATTTGTGGCAGCAGCTGGCAAGAGGAGGACTGAACACTGGACTGTGTCACATGGGATTACTGTAACAATAAAAAAAAAATACTCTTCCATTCACCTAACTGGTTGCATTTCCTACCCTCAGTTCAGATCACTGAACCATAACTGACTCCAGGCTGCTTTATGCCTGTCCTTATTTTTTATAGAAAACCAATAGGACTGAATTTTCCCTCACTGGCCATCAGTCCTACCGCACAAAAGTGAAAAATAAACTACACATATACTCTTCATTTCCCCTTGCCAGTTCATACTTGTGCCAGTGAAGGGAGAAGTGGCATACCAAGTGACCCGAACTGTTTCTTATACACAGAGAAACTCCAACATGTTCTGTGTTGAGAGTATGAAAAAAAAAAGCAATATCAGTTAGCTTGAGCTTGAATGACACTTCTTCATTGTGTGGCTGGGTACTGACATAAAGGTAGACATGAGGCCAAAAACATAAACTGAACCTTGACTGGAAGAACAAGAAGTAGTCTTTCCTGAATGTGCATACCGCCCCTTCAAGTTGCAGATTGCAAGCATCCATAAGCATGATTGGTAAATGGTGGTACCTGAACTAGCAGATGTGGTGAGATTCAATAAAATAAAAAGAACTATAAAATGCTTGAAAATGAAAAACACAAACAGATCCCATAGAATAAGTGAATAGGAGCTGAACAAAATCAGAATGGGAAGAATATAAATGGGTAAGTGGGAAAATGTGGGGGGTTAAAAAGCTGATTGTGTCCCTTTAAGTAATCTCTTAGGCATCTCCTCCATAGTAAAAAAAACAATCATTTCTTATTACTTGAGCACAATTCATATAAATATAAACCATTTGCCATTCTAGTTATTCTCCTCTGCACGCCTTCAGGTCTTGCGATGTCCTTCATATGGTAAAGTGACCAGAACTACTTGGAACTCTCAACATACAGCCTCACCAGTGATCTATAAATAGGCTTGAACAGCTCCCCTACTTCTACTAGAGAAATTACACTTCATATTTCTAATAATACAGTGATCTCTGCTATTAACCATTTTACAATGGACAGAGAATTTTAGATAATCTTTCATTGTCTTACTTAGTCTCCCTTAGTATGTTATTACCCAAATAATATTTTAAAGTGCTTGTGCTAGACACAGAAGGGAGAAATGGGAATGAAAAAAGTATGGAAAGGGAAAGAGTCTCAGATTCTAGGTTGATGGTAGTGTCCCTGAATACGGAAAGTCTCAGTAACAAGATGGATAACCTGCGGGTGCTACTAACAGAAGAGTGGGTGAACATTACATAAGGCATCAAGACTCAGCCCACACCAAACCATGACTGGAACCTCTTGATCCCTGGGTATTAATTATACAGGAAAGACAGGGTGATAGGGAAAGGGGGTTATATTGGGGAGGCTATAACATGTACAAGGATGGAGTAGGAGGAGAGAAAGAAGGAGGGTAGAAGCAATGTGGGTTTGGTTACTGTCCAATAGATGGAGGAAGTGGAGAATGGGGGTGGTTTACAGACCACACAATCAGAATGAGGAAAAAGACACATAATTTAACTCACAAATATTGAATACTGCAGGGAAGGGAGAGGTGATAATAGTGGGGGATTTCCATGTTTCCAAGGTAGACTGAGGCGTACTGACCATGACATGTTCCAGGAGTCAGGTAATCCTGAAAGGTTTGAAGAATGGGTTTCTGACTCAGGGAGTCACAGAACCCACTCAAGAGGGGGAAATATTTTATCTGGTGCTCACGAAGAGAGAGCACATACAAGATATAACAGTCAAGGAGCCCCTGAGTTCAAGTGACCATCAGACAGTGTGGCTTCAGTTGGATATGGGCAGGGGAAATGTCCCCACTAAGATTAAAATCCTGGACATTAGTAGGGCAGACTTCAGGAAGATAGATGAGTTGTTAAAAAGGTACCTGCCAGGCATCAGCACAGATATGGGGTGGACCAAAGGTGGTCCTTCATTAAGGTGGGAATAATCACTGCCATAGAAGAGTGCGTTAGGTTCAGGGGAGAACTCAAGAGCTAAAGCACCCACCTGGTTTAGAATTGTGGTTGCCAAGGCAGTAAGGAACAAGAGGTTAGTCTATCAGAAATTCAGAAAAACCAAGAGAGAGAAGGACCTGGAGGATTACCTAAAGATGGCTAGTGAAGCAAGTATGGTTGCCCAGTAGGCTAAGGCTTAGAAGGAACTGTAGTTAGCCGAGGGAAATAAGACAGGGATAAGGCCTTTTTTCACTATAGAATGAGAAAAGGAACAAAGAGTATGTGATTGTTAGGCTTCAGAAAAGGAATGGATGGGTGGAGGATAATGGGGGAAGCAGAAGTACTGAAAGAACAGTTCTGTATCATCTTCACCTGGGAGAAAGATGGACTGGTGCCAACAATGGGGATGAGAAGCAGGGTGGAGGGGAGCACAGATGTGGTGATTGAGGGAGATAGAGTGAGGAACAGGCTACTTGCATTGAAGGTGGACAAATCACCTGGCCCAGATGGTGTACACCCAAGGGTGCTAAGGTAACTGGTAGAGGAGCACTACTGACTCCCTCCCCCAATAACCACGATACTGGGAGAGTGCTTAGAGTACGTTCAAAAATTCAGATATCTTGGGGTCAGGATCGACTGTAAACTCTCCTTCACTGACAACCTGGAAGACTTGCTGAAAAAATTAAGGCAAAGACTTGGCCTTTTTAACAGGATAAGAAGACTTCTTACAGCAGACACAAAGAAACTACTAGTCCAAGACACGTTCCTGTCCTTAATTGACTACGCAGCCTTTATATACAGTAGCTGTGTGGCTTCCTATCTTGAAAAATTGGATACGCTCTACAACAGAGCTATACACTTCATCACTGACCTCCCTTTCTCTACCCATCATTGCGTACTATATGCCACCATGGGCTGGATTTCACTTTACTATAGATGCAACTTTAATGCAGTACTCTGGACACTTAGAGCCCTCAGTGGCAAACTCCCTCAATACATCGTCGACTGTCTGTCTCTGATTGTGCCCAGGTTATTCCTTAGAAGCTGCTCACAACTCCTGCTAAATATACCCAGGGGCACTCTGCAGGTCGGGAGGCGCCCTTGTTCGCTTCCCATCAATATGGAATAAAACCCCAAAAATACTTAAGCTGAAGACCCCAGTAAGTACCCTTTTGTTCTAAAGGCTTTACCGTGATGGCATTACGTAAATTTGCAACTGCTTTACTAGACATTAACTAACCTCCCTCCCTCAAATGGCAACCCACAAATGGTAGCCCCCCCCAGCTAAAATGTGTGCCTCTGCCTCTAGCATGCCCACCAACAGATCCACAGGATTTATTGCCGAACTCCCATATCTTATTCTTTGATGCTCTGAACAGCTGCAGCCTGATTCTAGCACATGCTACCGCACTTAGGGATAATTATCGTCTTTCACCCCAAAAAATATTCGGTCCCTCGTCCATCCAACACCTCCCTCTGCCCCAACCTCCAGGACCCTCCCAGTTATGCCCTTGCTACTATATTCCTCCTCTTGAACTTAGTACAATGGCAGCTTTTCTCCTCCATATATCGCCGCGTTTTGGGGCAAAAATCATTTCTTCGCCTTTTGTACAGCCCTCCACCCTCTCAATCCCTCGCTCTGCTCTAACAATTGGGTCCTCTTTGCTTGCGCCCCTATTCTCCACCTCTCCCTACATTATGGGCTTGATATCTTCTATCTGATATGCCTACCCTCTCCCTAATATTTCCCACTACAAAATGCACAGTTTTTGGGCTTGGATCCAAAACAAGTTCATTATCCCTGACTCCTTGTAGTTCTATGTTCAATGTACATTACCTGTAAATGTGCATTTTTAGTATAATAGCAGCTATTATCACTGTTTGTACTATTGTAACTTGTCTTTCTGTATTATTACTGTAGGGACCACAGGTCCACCTTGTAAATGAGCTTGCTTAATGGTGCCTGCCTGGATAAATAAAAATATTGATTGATTGATTGACACTAGGCTGAGGATTGCTGTATTGATTTATTATTTTTGTTGGTGTTAGCCTGTTTGTGGTAGCCTGCTTGTGCTAGGGGTGTGTGTGTGTGTGTGTGTGTGTGTATGTGTGTGTGCACACGTGTGTGTGTGTGTGTGTTTGTGGCAGATTTTCTGTGCCAGGTGTGGAGTGATCTTAGTGTTGTTGATAAAGTTCTGAACACTGGAAGGGGCTGGAAAGTAGTTCAGATGTGCAGTCACGCTGGGAGGTGTGCGGTCATTGGGAAATAATGCACAATCATGTGATGCATTTTGTCCAATCACGTTAGTGGAATTTCTATGATTTTACCTACCCATTTTACAAAGATATATATATATACATATCATAGAGGTGCGGTCGCACCTCTATAGTTAGGGTTGAGTAGGCAGTTTAATGTTAAACCCAAAATTTTGCACATTAATAACTTTGAAACCATTTAACAGATTTACACGATATTTGGAATGCACTGTCCCAGGTAGTAGATCTCTTGATCTGACAAGTTCTGTTTTGATCAGATTTGCAGATTCTGTGCAGCATATCATCAAAAACTGCATTTCTAACCAATTTTTGCCACTTTTTCCCTGTTTTTCCTCATCACGCTGCGGCCACACCATTAGGGATTTTGGTCTGACATTTTCAGGGTAGAAAGACGTTGCCCCAAGGAACAGTACAGCATTAGATTGGTGAAAAAATATTACTCTATTCCAGAGTTATTAAATTTTGAAAATGTGGGTTCTGAGCATGCTCAGTTCAGTCTTTGTGATAGATGCACAGTTTCGATCTAGGATTCCTGATTATGAGTGGCTCACAAACAGGGATTGTGAAAAGGGATTCAGAAATCTCACAAAATCCTTTTTTGTGAGAAAAATCTCTGTTCATTGGCTGCCATCTTGTTTTCTGGCTTAGCAATGAGAGAAAACAAAACCTTATAACTTGCCCCAGGGAAATCTTTTGTAAAAAGCAAGGCATGAATTTTGGTGAGGGGGGGCATCCTTTGCATACCCATGCCTTTGTTTTTTTGTAACTTACTAAAAAATTTTTTTTTAAGTTAAAAATTCCTTTTCACAATCCCCTTTCGCCTGCCGATCCTTTTTTGCAAGATCGGCTGACAAAAAGGGATTGCAAAAAGGGATTTTTAAGATGCAGAATCCTGCATTGAACTGCCATTTTTTGATGCAGAATTCTGCATCGAACTGCCTCTTTGCCAACATTGGGGTGCCCAATCCCTGTGTCTGCATTATGAAGTCCCCTGAAGCACTGTGAAACACTGGGAAGCCAACTCCTAGTGTCCCAAAATCAGTCCCCCAGCCTATTTTACTCATTATAATGAAAAAACCTGAAAAAAAGAAAATGGTCCCTTGTCGTGGGACACTGGGGAGCCCACTCTCAGTATCTCAATACGTATATGCCCCCCCATAGTGTGGAACACTGGAGGGTCCACCACCAGTGTCACAGTGCCCCCAAACACCCCCCCACAAGCAATGTGGGACACTGGTGAGCCCACTCACAGTGTCTCAAAATCAGTCCCCTGACTTTTTTTTATTAATTATAATTGAAATCTGAAAAAAAGAAAATGGTCTCTCGTCATGGGACAGTGGGGAGCCCACTCCCAGTGTCCCAATACATGTATGCTTCCCTAGTAGTGTGGGACACTGGGGAGCCCACCCCTAGTGTCCCCAAACATGTATCTCCCTGTGAAAAAGAAAACCGTCCCTTGTTATCTTTTTTATATATAAAAACAACCCTGTAAAGAAGGAAACGCATGTGCCTAACTTTGGCAAATTTTAATATTTTCAATCCAAATATTCAACATTGCCAGTTTTTCACACCACCTCATGAACAGTACAGCTGTCATTTCTCACATCCTGTCCAAAACATGTCTATGCAGCAGTGACGTGCAATGCTGCCATTGCTGCATGAAATCATCTTTTGGGACTGAGTAATGGTGTGTAGTCAGTGTCAGTGTTGATGAGGTGAGATCCCCAAAAGGCTATGTTGAAAATTTGGTGCAAAAATACCTAAAAATGCCCTAGTTACACACAGTCATTGGAATTTTTCTACACATGCTCAAACTTTGGCAATTTATCATATTTTCACTCCAAATTTTCAACACTGACATTTTTTCACACCATCTCATGAATAATAAAGCTGTCATGTTTCATTTCCTGCCAAAAGTGTTTTTATGCACCTGTGGCACAGAATAACATTACAGTTGTGCAGAATTACATTTCAACTGGGATTTGAACATTTTCTGTATTAGGTACATGCGGTGAGGTGAAAATAAGGTCATGTTGAGCATCTGGGTGAAAATTATTTAAGATGGCACAGTTATGACTATTTGTTGCAATTTCACTAAGCCTGACCGTAACTTTATGTGTGGAAGCACAGGGGCCGGAAATACCTGTGTTTCCACAGCTAGATAAGACCAGACTGGGCAGTGATGGGATAGACATGAAACTTCTATCCCTCACCCTGGACATTCTCATAGTGCCCAGTACCATGCCGTACAATAAGTCCCTGGCCCTGGCCCAGTTCCTGGCAGTTTGGAAGCAGGCCCTAGTTACGGCAGTGCATAAAGGTGGTGACAAGTCTCTGGTAGCCAACGACAGACCCATCTGAATCCTCTCCCCCGATCCAAGGCACTGGAAAAGATTGTGGTGGGTCAATTCATCGACTACCTCAATAAGTATAATCTACTATGCCCCGACCAGCAAGGCTTCAGACAAAATCACAGTACCACCACTGCCCTGCTGGACTACATGAACTATGCATGTCAGACACTGGATGAAGGCAAACTGGTGGGGTCTGTTTTTATTGACCTTACCAAAGCCTTCGATACAGTCAGCCACCCCCTGTTACTGACCCAACTGCAAAACATGGGTGTGGCACCCAATGCCCTTTGCCAGTTCCAAGACTACCTGATACAGAGAAATCAATGTGTCAAAACTGGGCAAACAGTATCCAGCACAACAGAGGTATCATTAGGGGTACCCCAGGGATCAATACTGGGGCCCCTACTCATCAGACTCTTCTTAAATGACCTTCCTACAGCCTTCAACACCAAATGCATACTATAAGCAGATGATGCTATGCTCCTGAGCAGCAGCACATCTCAAGCTGCTCTACAATCTGAGCTACGGAACTCCTTCTCCAAACTTGAGGACTGGTTCTGTAGTCATAAGTTGCTACTAAACTACAAGACCAAGGCCATGCTTATGTCCAGCCCCCACAACAAAAAATAAGCACTACCCCCTCATCTCCAACTCATGCAGTGAGCAATTGGAACAAGTTCACTTGTTCAAGTATCTAAGGGTCATAACAGATGATGCCCTCATGTTTGTGCACCATATTGACTCCCTGGTCAAGACAGTTAATACCAAGATTGGTGTCCTGTACAGGTACAGGCAATACCTTTCTCCGGGAGCACTCCACCTCTCAGTCCACAGTTCAATTATATCTACTATTGACTATGGACTAGTGGTCTATGGGGCGGCAATTAATATAGTGCTCAAGAAGGTTCAGACTGCTCTCAACAAAGCCTGCAGACTTGCCCTGGATGCTGAGCATGACACTCACACCTGTACTCTGTATGAATGTACAAATTGGCTGTCATTAAGAAACAGGGTCAAAGTCCAGACTTGCATCCTATGGAAGAAGGCTCTATTGGGTAAGACACCACCTTGTGTAGGCAATTTGATCAAGGTGGACAATTCGTTACTGGTCACCAGAGGGAGGACTAGAGGGGCCTTGGTTATCCCCATCCATTGCAACTCACTTGGGCAACATGCATTTGCCTACCAGCCCCCCATGGATGAATGAACTCCCTGGGTACCTCTTGCCACCAATTGTCTGGCATAATTCAAAACTGACCTCAAACAGCACCTAATAACACTTTCTAAGTGCACCTTCCCCTGAGTCCAGCCATACTTGCTCTCTCTGCTCCACAGCAAGCACTAGGCAAGCCTCAGGTCCCCCCTCCCTCTGTCCCTTCTCATGACTCGCCACAGCAATCAGTTTGCATCATGTTCCTTTGGCACCTGCCACCCCACCCTCCCCCTCCCCAACCATCCCCCTTCCCCAACTCACAGTCCCATGAGTTTCTGTTACAGTCACTACTAATGCAGGCTGCCTGACCATTCCTCCTTACACCCCATCCTTTACTCTAGCATGTCTTCTTTGCTCAGCCTCCCCTCAGCCCACCATTTCTCCCTATACCTTATCGTCCTTCTTCCCCACCCTTCATCTCCACTGCAGTACATACCTCTGTCTCGTACCTCCTTTCTTCACCCCACTGTCAGCTATCCCCATCCCTCTGAACTACTGACTAGGCACTTTGTGGCTGCTTATCCCCCCCACCATCATAAAGTGTTTTTCTTGTTGTTTTAACTTGTACCTATGTTTTGAGTTATTCTGTAAGTTCTGAATCCAAGCTGTATCGTTCACTGTAGTGTACCTTTGCTTTCTCTTATTGTACTTTGTTTTGCAATCTATGATGTGGAACCTTTGTAAAAAGAGCTTGTGCTCAGAGGTCTTTTCCAAATCACTAAATAAATAAATAGATACTTTTGTGCATCTGTGGAGGGACTGGAGTGCAGGGTCCAAAGAACTCTGTGCTCACACAGTAAAATAAAGATACTATTAAACTATCTCAAAAAGTGAGGAAATAAATTGCAAAAATCTTAGTTAATGCATCAGTTAGGGATAAAGTGTCAAAAGGAGGGACATGAGATGTTAGGGTTGAGCCCCAAACACCCCCCCACCCAAATCCACCAGCCCACTCCACACCCACCCTCCACAGACCAACACCCATTAGGGTGTGCCTTGGGGTCATCAGACCTTACTCTCACCCCATTCTCCTATACTGTACCATGTCAACTTTCTTACACATGGAATGGGGTGAGAGTTAGCTAATAGACCTTAGGCACACCCCACAGTGTTGGTCTATGGAGGGTGGGTGTTGGGTGGGTGTAGGGTTGGGTGAGGGGGTGTTAGGGGCTCATTTCCCTACTTTTGTCACTTCAACTCTAACGGATGCATTAACGATTTTTTTGCAATCTGTGTATATGTGTATGTGTGAGTGTGTGTGTGTGTGTATATATATATATATATATATATCGTACTGGCACAGTAGCTCTAATATAGTTAGAATTGATGAGGGTGTTGAAAGTTAAAGGGCAATTTTTGCAGCTTAAAAACTTAGTAATGGTTTCATGGATTAGCATTAAATTTGGGTTGTTGAAGCACTGGGGGTAGGTCTATTTGTGTGGCAAAGTTTGCTTCAATAGCTGTAGTTGTTTTTGAGATAGAGGGTTGAAAATAAAGAAGGCTTTGTGTTTTTTGCTGTTTTTTTTTTGCTCACCTGTATCTCAGAAATGGATTTTGCTTGTGGGCTGAAATTTTCAGGGTAGAAAGTATTTCACTCACAGATGTGCATTTTAATGGTTTGGTGTTAAAAAAGTAATCCATTTGAAAGTTATAAAATGTTGAATTTCCAATTTTTTCCTATGGGAAAAAAAGAGATGTCAGACATGAAAAAGGATTCTGTGTCGTAAAAGGATTCTGTGTCACAGGAGCCCCATGAAAATGGATTCTATGTCACAGCACAGAATCCCTTTTTACAGACAGGGTGATCCAGTGTTGGAGGTGAGAAAACAATGGGATTAGCTCGATTTAGGATTTAGGATTCTGTTTTGAAAAAGGATCCTTTATCCTGCTTTCCCATTGAATACAATCGAAAAGCATCATAAAGGATCCATTTGCAAAACAGGACTGTACATTGTGTTAATCGCATTGTAGTCAAAGGCAAAGCATGATAAAGGATCCTTGTGCTAAACAGGATTCTATTTTGTGGTTTGCTTCCATGTATTTAAATGTTTTTTTCAACCAATTTTTCTTATATTTTCACACCAAATTTTTAACATTGCCTTGCTTCCACAACTTCATACTGTACATCTATGGGGGATGGGATTGCAGGGCCCACAGATAAATAAAAATAAGATCATACTATCTGAAAAAGAAAATTAATTGCAAAAAACTTCATTAATGCATCCGTTAGTGTTAAACTAAAGCATCAAAAGCATGGAAAACATTTCCAACCCTAACACCTCACCCCCACCCTGCAGAGACTGACAGACATTTTAGAGGTGCCTTGCAGTCATCAGTCCTAATGCCCCCAACCTCACCTTTCAGAGACTGACAAGTGTCGGGGTGACTTGGAGTCATCAGACCTAACACTCACCCCATTCTCCTATAGTGTGCCCATCTCAGCTTATTTACTTATGGAATGGGGTGAGCATTTGGGCTGATGACTCCAAATCACACCCCAACACCTGTCTGTCTTTTCAGAATGGGATGGGGGCATTAGTACGGAGGACTGAAAGGCACCTCCTAACACTGTCGTCGTCTTTGCAGGGTGGGGTGTTAGGAAACTCTAACACCCCATTTCCATGCTTTTGTCACTTTTTCCAACTGTAATTGATGCAGTGTTTTGCAATACATAAACATACATTATATATATATATATATATATATATATATATGTAGAGAGAGAGAGAATATATATATATATATTCTTGACAAAGACATTTATTAATGCATCAGTTAGGGTTCATATTAAAGTGACGAAAGTATGGAAATGCAGTGTTAGGGTTTTCAACCATACCACCCACACACACCAACAGGCTTCGGGGTGTGCCTTGGGGTCATTGGCTCTAATGCCCACCCCATTCCATGTGTAAGGAAGCTGAGATGGTACAGTATAGGAGAATGGGGTGAGCATTAGGGCTGATGACCCCAAAGCACACCCTGATGCCTGTTGGTGAGTGGAGGGTGTGGTGGTAGGGTTGGAAACATTAACACCACATTTCAATACTTTTGTCACTTTAATATGAACCCTAACTGATGCATTAATGAAGTTTATTGCCAGGAATTCTTTACTTTTTGAGAAAGTATAATCACAGTCTTATTTGCTTGTGAGAGTGCAGGGCCCTCCTGGACCAGCACTCCCAACCAGCACTAATTCTTCACAGTTTGTAATTGTATCCTTATTTCCATGTGGGAGCACAGTGCCCTTTGGAACATGCTCTCCCACCACTCCATAATATTATGCATTTTTGCATTTGGGGTATGGCTAGAGTGGCAGAATTGTCAGCATAGCCATGTTATTATCCCACCTGATGCACTCTGCACATAAAATCTTCAAATCCCCACCAAAACATAATTTTGCACAACAGCAACAATCGTTCCTTGCCACAAGTATGAAAACACATTTTGGCCAGGATCTGAAAAAATGACAGCTGTGACATATAGTTGGTGGAGTAATAACAAGTCTACAGTATGCTGAAAATTTGGGGTGAAAATTTGTCACAATTTCCAAAGTTACAAGTGTGCAACAAATGGTAATAACTCTGCTATGTTTAATACTTTTGACCCCAAATTTTCAACATAGCCTTCTTATGGTACCAGCTCATGAACAATGTGACTGTCATAACATAAATCCTGCCTGGAAGGTGATTTTGCCAACCAACTGTGAAATTAACTTTCTGGTGGGATTTGCATATCGGCAGTCACATTGACCATGCACGGTGTTATGTCATGCACATAGCTGAAGGGAAATGGTACAACTGCCACATGTGTTCATCACCCCAAACATCCACCTACCTGACCCTTATCTTTGACCCCATTTCTGGGCTGCTGGTTCAACCTTATATCTAGTGCCTTAGCCCACATATACCAAGTCCTAGTCCAGCTCCACACACACACACACACACACACACACACACATTTCCTGGACCTTATGTACTCCCTGGTGTCCAGTGGAACCTCCCTTTCTTGCACCATTTCCTCCATACACTGTCCCTGTCATACCTGCTCCATAACAATCTCAGCCCCCACCTATTCCTCCACTATTGGTTGCATAGTTGTGCCCTTGCTCACCTTCTGACAGGCTTAAGTAGTTCTTAATGTGGGGGGGTCAAACAATTCAACCAACTTAGTGATGGTAGAACTGTGAGGACATTCAGGTGATGGCTGCAGGGATATTATATGTTGTAGGGGGAACTCCCATAGGCAGACAATTTAAGGAGGTGCATCTAATGGATCATTGAGAGATTTACTGCACAGGCCTTAAGCATGTAAAACAGAATCCACAAGGGGAAGATAGATTACGAGTGCTCCTACAAAAAGAAGCAGCATGTATATTCAGACTGAACACTTTGAAGCCATATGGGCATAATGAGGAGTTAGATTTGAAACACTTTATTTAGAAAATGTAAATATGAGCTATTAGACTGAGTTGTCCAACATTTGAGCAGAATGGGGTTGTACAATAGTTTTACTGGAATTTTTTACTATAATTGTTAATGGTTCTATATGTGTTTTGTCCAGTTTTGAGGTATTTTGACTTGCTGTAGTGATTCCACAAATATGTCTGGGAAGGCATTATTACTGGGAAGCCACACCACAGAAAATGGAAAATTTTGAAGATGTGTGTTCGATTGGGAGAACGGATCTCAGACCTGGGACCTCTTCAGGTGAGTGAGAGGGTGTGGGCATGTCAAGGTGAGTGTGGAGAGGTGGGTGCACAGTAAGAGGTTGGGTGGGAGGTGCAGGTGAGAACAGCAATGGACTTTTTTTACAGGCTAAAATACATGTTAAAACATGGAGATGGGGGAACAGCTCAAAATTGTCCTGGCAGCAGGAGATACAGGGGGAAGGGTAGAAGAACAGTGGCTTAGGCTTAAAAGATCCATAGCAGGAGTGACAAGTTAATGTGTCAGATTGCTTAGCAAAAGCAAAAGAAAGGAGTGGCCACTGTGGTTCTCTAAGTCAGTAGCTGAAAATGTGTGAGAAAAAAGTAAGGCATTCAGGAAATACAAAGAGACACCAAAAGAAGAAGACAGGGTGAAATATCTGGAGAAGGAGAGAGAAGCTGGGAAAACAGTCAGAGGGGCTAAGGCAAGAACGGAGGAAGGAATAGTACAGGCTATTAAGAGGAGAGATAAGACCTTCTTCCGTTATATTAGCAAGAGGAAAAAGACCAGAAATGGTATTGTTAGGCTAAAGAAGGGAGAGGGAGGGAAGGTAGGTGGGTGGAGGATGACCTTGAAAAAGTTGAGATACTGAACAAGTATTTCTGCTCAGTATTTACAAAGGAAGAGGCAGGGGAGGAGCCAAGACTCATGAGGAAAGGTGTACAGGGTGGAGAGGTGGACACCAGCTCATTTACAGTGGAGAAAGTCTTGGAGGAACTAGGGAAAGTAAAGACAGACAAGGCAATGGGGCCAGACAGGTGAAAGAACTCAGGGAAGTCCTAGCAGGTCCACTGACAACCCTGTTCAACCAATCACTAGAGACAGGGGAGGTACCTGAGGACTGGAGCAGGGCAGAGGTGGTCCCCCTGCACAAGACTGGAAGTAGTGAGGAGGCAGGCAATTACAGACCTGTAAGCCTGACATTAGTGGTGGGGAAACTAATGGAGTCCCTGCTTAAGGAGAGGGTAGTAAAGTTCCTGGAGTCAAGCAGTGCAAAAGACGCAAGGCAGCATGGATTCACTGAGGGCAGGTCCGGTCAGGCTAATCTTATCAATTTCTTTGACTGGGTGACCAGGGTGGTGGATCAGGGAGGAACGGTGGATGTGGCCTACTTGGATTCAATAAGGCCTTCGGCACCGTTCTGCATAGAAGGTTGCTTAACAAATTGGGTAATCTGGGTGTGGGCTCTAAAGTGGTAAAATGGGTTGGAAACTGGCTAAAAGGCAGGACCCAGAGAGTGGTAGTAAATGGCATAAAATCAGAAGGGGGGGGGGTGACCAGCAGGCTTCCACAGGCATCAGCGCTGGGTTTAGTCCTATTCAATGTCTTCATAAGTGACATTGCAGAGGGAATGGAGGGGAAAGTATGCTTGTTCACAGATGACACCAAGATCTGCAACAGAGTCAACACACAGGAGGGGCTAGATAAAATGAGAAATGAACTAAGACTACTTGAGGAATGGTCAAGGGTTTGGCAGCCGGGTTTCAGTCTAAGAAGTGCAAGATAATGCACCTGGGACACAGAAACCCAAGAGACGAATACAAGATTGGGGGGGCAAGTTCCAGTCACCACAATTCAGGCGAGGGGGTTATCATATCCGATTACCTGAAGTCAGCCAAATATTGTGAAAAAGCAGTGGGGAAAGCAAACAGAATTCTGGGGTGCATAGGAAGGGGCATAACCAGTTAGGAGGAGTGAAGTGGTGATGCCACTGTATAGATCACTGGTGAGGCCTCATCTGGAATACTGTTTCCAATTCTAGAGACCGCATCTCAGGAAGGACATAGGCAGAATGGAAGCAGTCCAGAGAAGAGCAACAAAAATGATACATGGACTGCACCACAAGCTTTATGAGGAAAGAATCAGGGAACTTAACATCTATTCACTGGAGGAGAGGGAGAGAAGGGATATGATAGAGACTTTCAAATACCTTAGAGGAATAAACAGGGTAAAGGAGGCGAGTATATTTCAGAGAAGAAAGTGCACAAGAACAAGGGGACACAATATGAGGCTGGAGGGCGGGAGACTTAGATGGAATGACGGGAAGTACTTTTTCACAGAGAGGATGGTGGATACATGGAACAGCCTACCAGCAAAGGTGGCAGACATGAAAACAGTACAGGGATTCAAAAGTGCATGGGATAAGCATAAAGGCACCCTGCTTTACAGCAGAGTGGGGGAAAGGCAGTCCAGATAAGAGTAGGGATTGCCAAACCAAGTAGGAAAATGGGCAGTCTAGGTGGGCTGTATGGTCCTTATCTGCCGACAGATTCTGTGTTTCTATGTAAACACATCAAGGGGCTTTTTTTGCTTTTCAGCAACTAAGAAATGAGGGTGGGGGGGGCACTTGCCACCAGGGAAAAAACAGAATGAGCATCAGGGGATCGGGGAAGGATGGCCAGTAGACCACCAGGGAAGAATAAAAAAATTATTGCATGTGTAAAATGGTGAGAAACATTTGATTCTGGTAAACTGAAATACTTGTGTTTACCAAATCGGGAGCAGAGGAATCCGATTTGATGGTGAGTTTGCCCCAGAAATGATTAGAACAGTTTTGTGGCCACAGAGCTATTAGTGCCACAAATTGCAGCATAAATCCGTTGCTTTGAGAAACAGTGCCTCAATTTGTGGCTGTTTCACAAAAGTAGTGCCACAACGGCCCAATTAAAATAAACACATTTCTGGCCATTTGAATGGAAAACTAAGCACATAATCCAATTCCTAGGGCCCTGATTAGGTAAGCATAACTGTTGGTGTTTACCTAGAGGCAGTATTTTTTGAACTATTTCAGTTTTTCCACATTGCTAACTGAAAACAAGATAATGGAATCTCAATACTACTTTCCACATTTACAAAGGCAACCACCACTTTTGTGGCAGCAAAAAGTGCTTTTGCATGGCACATCTAATTTTTTCCTATAGGATGTAATGAGATACATAGATGCATAGAATCATAGATACTGATGGCAGACAAGGGCCTTCAGCCTACCTAGTCTGCCCATTTGTGTATGTTACTTTGCTTTTTCAAGCTTCTCTAGAACAGTTGCCCCCCCCGAGTACCAGGATCCCCTATGCCTATCCCAAGCATTCTTAAATCTCGTAATCATTTCAGCCCCCAGTGCCTCCTCTGACAGGTAGCACGAGATATTAGCATCGGCAATTGGGTACCTACAATAACAATGACCCAATCCCTGGCACATGTCTGCAGGGCTACGGTAGGGTAGGGCGGCCGGATGGGGAGGTTGGCAAATATAGCAACGGGATGTCACTATACGTATGCTTGCAGGGGGGAAGCAAGCATGCACAGTGAGGGGCGGGAGGATATGTGAGGGGTGGTGCCAAAGTGGGTTGCCACACTGACCCCGTGGTGTGGTGGGTGGGTTGGCAGAATTGTTGGGCAGGGTACTGGGTTGGGATCCAGGCGATGGTGCATTTTTGTTGCGCCCGGCCTGAACCTTTTAAAACTTTTACCCCCAGACATGCACCCCTGGAGCTGAGAATCCTTATGTAGGGGGTGCGGATGCAAGCCCCATAAAACATTAAAAATGAAGTCCCTGGTGCCATTTTGCTGTGCGCCAGGGTGTCAGAGTGCAAAAATAAATTTTTGCCACTCTGACTTCGCGATAGCGGTGATCGCCTTTAGGCTTTTGCCGTTATCACATAAATCTCTCTGGCAGTGCATTCCATTTGTCCACCTCCTTCTCTTTGAAGAAATACTTCTTATTCTCACTGAATCTTCCTCACTCCAGTTTCATCCCATGTCCCCAAGTCCTGGTCTCTCTTTTCCAATGAAGAATTGTGTTTTTCTGCACCTTATTCCATCCTGTTAGGTAATTATATTACTTGGTATGAAAGAACAGAAGAAGGCCAGAGCCCATCAAGACTGTTCCCCACACAATGTGGGACATTATTTATCTATTATCCCTCAACCAAACATCTAATTTGTTTTTAAAGACAGTGGCACTAGTTGCCTCTACTAATTCCTGTGGCAAGGTGTTCCATACAATGGATGATCTTATTGGAAAAAAGTTTCCCCTTTTGCTGGTTTTATAAGTTTTTACTTCAAGCTGTTTATTATGCAGTCTTGGAACATGTCTCCTTTTGGACAATGTTAGACCACATTTTTCCATTAGCTCTGGAGAATTTATTAAATTAAAAACCATAAGCATATCACCTCTTAATCTTCTAGTTTGAAGAGAGAAGAGACCAGTAGCTTTTAATCTGTTTTGATAATCCAAGTTTGTTAATCTTGGAATCGTTCTAGTTACTCGCCTTTGAACCTATTCAAGAATTGCTATGTCTTTGTTTTTGGTTTGGATTCCAGAAAGGGGAGCCATAGTCTAGATATGGTCTAATGTATGCCCTATACAATGGAATAAGGCATTGTTCAGTGCGATTAACAAAAGTGCGTTTTATTTGCCTCAAAAGTCTGTTGGTCATGCAAGCAGTTCTAACACAGTGATCATTTGATGTAAGTTTATTATTAACATACATCCCTAAATGTTTTTCACAACTTGATGAGTGAAGTGGTAGTCCGTTTATATAATATATCGTTTTTGGATTATTTACACCGAAATGCACTACTAAACATTTGTCTTGATTAAACTGCATATGATTTTCATTTGCCCAAAGTGTTAATTTTTCCAAATCCTTCTTTAATGCAGAAATATTTTCTTGATTATTAACCTTGTCCCCCAATTTAGTATCATCTGCAAATTTAACCATGAAGTTATTTGGCCCTGTTTGTAAATCACTGATAAAGAGATTAAACAATGTTGGTCCCAAGACCGACCCCTGTGGTACACCACTTGTCACACTACCCGAATCAGACAAGATATCATTAATTCTGACTCTCTGAGAACAATTTGTCAACCAGTTTAAAGTCCAGTTGACAATATCAGGTGACAAACCTAGATTGTGCATTTTAGTAATGAGTTTTTCATGTGAGACTTTATTGAAAGCTCTACTAAAGTCCAAAAGAATTACATCAGTAGGGATACGCACCTCTAGTAGAGTACTTATATTATTGTAAAAAGATATCAGATTGGTGGTGCAAGAATACTTGGGAGTAAACCCATGCTGATTTGAATCATAGATTCCTAATTTTTCACAATCTTGATCTATTAGAGACTTCATTACTTGTTCCATTAATTTACAAGCCACTGAGGTCAGGCTAATTGGATGATAATTTTGCACAGAACCTCTTTTGCCTTTTTAAAATATGGGAGTAACTATTGCTGAATGCCAATCATTTGGTACAATGCTTTCTTGTAAGGATTTGCTGAAGATAATTGACAAAGGTATAGAAATATTTATAGAGGTTTCAATCAGAAACCATGGGTGAATACCGTCTGGGCCCGGACTAGTCTTTTTTTTTAGTTTTTTGATAGCCTGTATAATGTCAGTTGGATAGAATCTATGATAATCTACGTGGTAAACTTTAAATGTACTAATAGGTGATTTTTGAGATAAGACAGAACAAAAGTACTTATTAAAGAGATTCAAGGTTTCTATATCAGATAGAGAAGAGCCATTGGTTATAATGGGACCAATGGTCCTTGATACACCTTTTTTACTATTTTTATAGGAGAAAAGAGATTTGTGACAGTTGTCCAGTTATGTCCCCCCTCTCTCTATCATCTCCTCCAGAGAGTATATATTTAAGTCCTTTAGCCTGTCCTCATAGGTTTTGTTATGTAATCCTAGCACCATCTTAGTTGTCCTCGTTTGTACTGCCTCCACTCTGTCTTTGTCCTTACGTAGGTAAGGCCTACAGAACTGGACACTATACTCTAGGTGTGGCCTCACTAATGTCTTGTATAGTGGAATTATGACCTCCCTTTTGCTGCTGGTGATCCCCCTGCTCATGCATCCCAGCACCCTATTTGCTTTTCCAGCTGCCTTGTCCCACTGATTCCCTACCTTGAGGTTATCAGGGATGATAACCCCCAGGTCTCTTTCCTGCTTGAAGCAGTCTAAAACCTCCCCTTCAAGCTGATATGTTGTTACAGGGTTTTTGTGAACCATGTACGTGATTTTGCCTTTTTTTGCATTAAATCTCAACTGCCACACCCCTGACCAGTCCTCCAGCTTCTGCAGATCTGTCCTCATTCTCTCCTCACCCTCCAGCATGTCCACCCTGTTACAGAGCTTGGTGCCATCAGCAAACAGGCAAATCCTCCCTTCCAGGCCTTCTGTAATGTCACTGATAAAGATGTTGAAGTGGACAGGGTCCAGCACCGATCCCTGTGGCACCCCACTGGTTACTATTCCCTCTGTGGAGTGACAGCCATTTACCACCACCCTCTGTGTTCTGCCACCCAACCAGTTCCTCACCCATTGCACACTGTCTGACCCCTTCCCATGTTCCTCAGCTGGTTTAGCAGCCTTCTGTGTGGTACAGTGTCAAAGTTCTTCCTGAAGTCCAGGTAGACCACATCCATGCCCCCCGATCCACCTAATTTGTCACCCAGTTGAAAAATTCAACTAGGTTAATCTTGCATTACCTCCCCCAAATAAAGCCATACTGCCTCATGTCCTGTAGACCACTGGCAACCAGGTGTTCCACTATTCTTTCCTTCAGTGGTGTTTCCATGATCTTCCCCACTACTGAGGTCAGGCTGACCAGTCGGTAGTTTCCCACTTCCTCTCTGTTCCCACTTTTGTATAAGGGGATCACATCTGCTATTCTTCAATCCTTAGGTACCTCTCCTGTTACCAGTGATTGACTGAACAGGGTTGCCAGAGGTTCGACCACCACCTCCCTAAGAAACTTCAAAGTTCAATAAGTTTTGAACAGATTAATATTTTTTCACCAAACCTTCAAAAGGCACATCTGTGACCCAAACCCATATATGCTGAAAGTTTCAGACCAAACCTCCAAGACATTTCAGAGAAATGGCATGACAAAGAAATTGGCACAAAAGTGGTAATTTTCAATTTTTTTGACATTCTGTATCTCCACACCTGTTCATTCAACCAGAATAAAACTAGCCAAATCCAGAGATCTACGGTACCCAATGGCACATGCAAAATTTCAGGCAAAATTTTGAATGTTGGGTTCTAACATAGAGCGTGACCGTTGAACTATATAGATAGATAGATAGATAGATAGATAGATAGATAGATAGATAGATACATAGATATGCAGATATATATATATATATATATATATATATATATATATATATATATATATATATATATATATTGCAAAACAAATTGTTAATGCATCGGTTAGGGTTAAAGCAACAAAAGTAGGGAAATGAGACATTAGAGTTGAGCCTCTAACACTTCCCTCCCTTCCAACCCCACCAGCCCACCCCATACCTACCCTCCACAGACAAATATGCATCAGGGTGTGTCTTGGGGTCATTGGGCCTAACTCACACCCCATTACATGTGTAAGAAAGTTGTCATGGTACAGTATACGAGAATGGGGTGAGAGTTAGGGCCAAATGACCCCAAGGCACACCCTGACAGGTGTTGGTCTGTGGAGGGTGGTTGTGGGGTTGGATGGGGGGTTGGGCGGAAGGAGGGTGTCAGGGGCTCAATCCTAACATCTCATTTACCTACTTTTGTCACTTCAACCCTAACAGATGCATTAACGAAGTGTTTTGCAATTTATTTTCTTACTTTTTGAAATAGTATAGTAGTATCTTTATTTTACTGTGGGAGCACAGGGGCCTTTGGACCCTGCTCTCCCATTCCTCCACAGATGTACATACGTATCTAGCTGTGGAAACACAGGGGTCTCTAGCCCTTGCACTTCCACAAATTAAGTTACAAGCAGGTATAGTGAAATTGCAACAAATAGTCATAACTGTGTCATCTTAAATGGTTTTCATCCCAAATGATTAACATAACTTTCTTATCACGTCACCGCATGTAACCAGTACAGAAAATGTTCAAATCCCAGTCAAAATGCAATTCTGCACAACTGTAATGTCATTCTGTGCCACAGATGTGGAAAACATTTTTTTGCAGGATTTGAAAAATGACAACTGTACTATTCATGAGGTGGTGTGAAAAAATGGCAACATTGAAAATTTAGTGTGAAAATGTGATAGAGTACCAAAGTCACGTCTGTGCGTAGATAAATTCCAACAACCGTGTGTAACTCAGGCATTTGTGGGTATTTTTGCACCATATTTTCAATATGGCTTTTTTGGGACCCCACCTCATGAACTCTGACACTGTCACTTCGTTACTGTGTCCTGAAAGGTGATTTCATGCAGCAGCTGTGCCATTCCATGCTACTGGTGAATAAACACATTTCAGGCAGGATATGAGAAATTACAGCTGTGCTGTTCATGGGGTGATGTGAAAAGCTGTCAATGTTAAATATTTGGAAGGAAAATATTAAAATATGCCAAAGTCACATGCGTGTGTAGCGAAATTTCGATGACCACGCATAACTCAAGCATTTGGGGGTATTTTTGCACCAAATTTTCAATGTAGCCTTTTTGGGACCCCACTTCATGAACAGTGGCACTGTGATTTTGTTAATCCATCCTGAATGTTGATTTTGCAAAGTGACCATGCCATTCTGCACCACAGGTGCAAAAACTCATTTTGGGTAGAATGTGAAAAATGACAGCTGTACTGTTCATGAGAAGGTGTGAACAAATGGCAATGTTGGACATCTGGAGTGAAAATATTAAAAATTGGTGAAATTACAAGCATGCTTAGAAACTGCACAACACATGTTCAAAATGCAGGCATTTTGGGGATTTTTTTCACCAAATTGTCAATGTGAGCTTTCTGGAACCACTCCTTATAAACACTGGCACTGGCAGTTTGTTAATTAGTCCTAAAAGGTGATTCCATGCAGTGACTGTGAAATCATGTTTCAGGACGGAGTAATGAAATTACAGTGCCAGACTTCATGAGGTGGGGTCCCAAGAACCCCATGTTGAAAATTTGGGGTAAAAATTCCTAAAAATGGCTGAGGTATTAACATAAGTGGAAACCCCCATTGACAGCCATTTTACAGCATTTACATTGATTCCTCAGTTTGCGGTTCAGCTTTGAAGAGTGCAGATGTGTCCCGGTCCAGAGAAGATGATACCTGCTGACCTCTGGAGGTAAGTATGGGGTAAGGAGGGGGTAAGGTGAGGTGGGTGCACAGAGGGAGGGTGGGTATGGTGGAAGGGGAACTGGGGAGATGACAAGGGACCGTTTTCTTCTCCTCAGTAAAAAAGAAAAGAAAAGACGCTGGGGGACAGTTTTCTTTATCTTTTTTTTACAGGTTATAATTTGTTTTTTTGAAACACTGGGAGTGGGCTTCCCAGTGTTCCATAGTGATTGGGTTGGGGGGCTTCATTAAATGCTGACATGGGGACTGAGCACCCCTATGTTGATGAAAACAGAACGGGGTTGGTGGGGGGCATCTAATACTGGAGGTGTTGTAAACAATAATTTAACTATTTTGGCACTCTGGGAGTTGGCTCAACAGTGTGCCACAGTAGTGGAGTGGGGGGGATAAATGCTGACATGGGGATTGGGCACCCCGATGTTGGCTACAATAATAAAAATTAGAACTGGCTTGGGGGGGTGCAGTTCAATGCAGGATTCTGAACTGAAAAATGACAGTTCGATGCAGGATTCTGCCTTGAATATTGCTTGCTTTCTGACACTGAGAGTGGGAATCCCGGTGTCGGAAAATATTTATAAATATGTACAGGGGCAGGGGAAGGGATCAGAGAGTGGGGGCCACTAGACAACAGGGAATGAATTAAAAAAGGGAACACCTCCCTGTTGCAAGTGACAGCATTTTATGAGGGTGGGTTTTGCTCAGGAGGGTCCGTTCTATTGAGGTATGCCATTGGTTCAGTTCAAATCAGTGAAAACTTCACGTTTCACCATTTTTAATTCTTTGTTCTTGAGCCTGCAAATTCTTTGATCGTGAGATTCTTTGATCGCGATCATGCATCATGAGTGAGGGATGAGATGGCCCAATTTAAAAATAAGTTTTCTCAGCCCAAGGGTGTCCTAGGAAGTCAAATGAGGGTGGATTTTACTCAGGGGACTTCGTTCTGTCGAAACATGGTGGTGGTGTACCGCAATTCCTTCAATTTTATGATTTATAACATTTTTAATTCTTTGTTCATGAGCCTGCAAATTCTTTGATTGGGAGCCTGCAAATTCTTTGATCACCATCTTTGATCGCGAGGGCAGGACAAGATGGCCAGATTTTTTATAATGTAATAGATAGGGAAATTTTACCAATCTTTAACATTGAATATCTCGGAAACAGTTTGGTCTTTTTACTTGAAATTTGGAGGGTGTTTACAGCATGTCCTGTAGATGTGAATTATGGTGCTAACGTGTTGGAGAAAAAGTTTTTTGTGGAGATATTACATGACGCACTTTACGTGTTGCAGACAGTGTTCTGCTTGTGGTGGTGGCTTAAAACTGATAGGATACCTAGTCTTAATGTCATGGATGTAGATTTCAGTCATTGTGTATGTTAAATGTCAACAGGTGTGGAACCGTGCCAGTCTGACGAATGAAAATCTCATCTGTTAAAATGTTATATCTCGGACACATTTTGGTCTTTTCACTTGAAATTTGGAGGGTGTTGATGGCATGTCCTGTGAATGTATGTGTTTCCATGTCAGAAAATATTTTTTTGGCTGCGATATGGTGTGGCGCAGTTTAGGTTCCGCAGACAGCGTTTTACTTGTGGTGGTGACTTGAAATTGATAGGATACCTAGCCTTAGTGTCATGGATGTAGTTTTCAGTCATTATGTGTATTAAATGTTAACAGGTGCAGAACTGTGCCACTCTGTTGAATGAAAATGTCAAATTTTGATATGTCATATCTTGGACATGGTTTGGTCATTTTACTTGAAATTTGGAGGGTGTTGACAGCATGTCCTGTAGATGTTAATAGAGGTGTTTACATGTCGGACAATATATTTTTTGTGGAGATATTGTGTGGTGCAGTTTACGTTTTGTGGATAGCATTTTCTATTGTTCTATTAAATTAACATTTGTTTGGTGGCTGGCCTTGCTGTTGTGAATGCACTTTTTAGTCATTGGGTTTGTAATGTGGCCTGACACTTACAAGTTGGACGGGCCCCGCGCTCCTACCAACTTGCGCAACTTTCTACTTTTCTATTCTTTCTTAAAAAGTAAGGAAATTCTATGCAAAAAACTTAATTAATGCATCAGTTAGGGTTTTTCTACAGCAAAAAAAGTGAGGAAATTCAATTTTAGGGTTCTCACCCCTTGCACCCCACCCCTACCAACAGGCATTGGGTAGTGCATTGGAGTCATCAGCCCTAACTCTCACCCCATTCTCCTACACTGCACCACCTCAGCTTGTTTACACATGGAATGGGGTGAGAGTTAGGGCCGATGACACCAATGCACACCCCGATGCCTGTTGGTGGGGGTGGGGTGCAAGGGATGGGAACCCTAAAATCGAATTTCCTCGCTTTTTTTGCTGTAGAAGAACCCTAACTAATGCATTAATGAAGTTTTTTGCACATCATATAAATATATATATATATATATATATATATATATATATATATATATATATATATGCTGTACTATTTCAAAATTAGTTTTTGTTCTTTCAATGTTATGTCCTTGAATACAATCAAAAATACTTATTTGTGCATACACATTATTGCAGTTTCTACACATTTTGCATTTTAGGTAAACATATATTTTGAATCTATCCAATATATATATTTTGAGTAACTTACACATTTTCATTTTTGGTTTTCCTTGTAAGAAGCTAAATATATAAAATATATTAATAACATAGTTTTAAATTATATTCATATGGAAAAGCACCATACTGTATTTTGTTAATATCTAGACTATATTTGAATATGCCTAAATATGTCACATATTTCTGATATCTGTGCATTTTTCCAGTTGTACTTTGGATATTTGCAGAATTCAATGAGGTATGTCTTATACTTCGCATTGATATACTCAGGCCCAGATATTCAAACTGCGCCAGGCTATGGCGCAAGCCTGGGAACAGCGCAACTTGGCTGCGCAGGGGTGTTGACTGGGCGATATTCAATGGAGCTGTGCCATGGCTCAGCATTGTTGAATATTGCACCCTGGCCACCCATAGTGCGCATGGTGCAATGGCACCGCACTAGCGCCAGTGGCCAGAGTGGAGCATGTGGATGTGCTAACGCAAGTTCCATTGTGCAAGGTGCAGCAACCATGATATTCAAAAGCTGACATGCAAATGGGGCTATAATGTATGCAAGGTGCACATGAGGCCATTTGCATGTCATTATGGCACTATTTGCATGCAGGTCCACTAGTCCCCAACGACTTGCACCTGGCACCCTGCCTGGCAGCAGACGTCGGGGACCAATGCCCCCTGCAGTGCGATCGTGGCCATTTGTAAGATAAAAAAGATCCCAATATCCCTGGTGGTCCAGTGGACCACTGCCCGCCCAATCGTGGGCTTAAGTGTGTTAAAAAGATAAATTCTGAATCCCTGGTGGTCCAGTGGACCACTGCCCATCTGGTCGCGGGCTTAAGTGTGTTAAAATGATAAATTCTGAATCTCTGGTGGTCCAGTGGACTGAAGTCTGCCCAATCATGGGCTTAAATGTGAAAAATAGATACATTCTGAATCCATGGTGGTCCAGTGGACCAAAGTCTGCCCAATCGCAGGCTTAAGTGTGACAGAATATTACACCTATATCCTTGGTGGTCCAGTGGACCCCCTCCCCACCACCCGCTGTCCCCACTGCCCCTCCCTGCTCCCCGCATGCTGAGTGGCGGGAAGGCGCCACCCACCTGCCGGCCTGCCACCCGCTGACTGACACCATTGGTAGGGCTGTCGCCCATTGGTCCACAGCGTGAGCCAATGAGCAGTGTCATACTATACTCACACATTACAGATATGTGAATGGATCCATCTACAATATGGAATGTGTAGTACGGTATGGGATCCATGCTCATTGGCTCACGCTGTGGACCAATGGGCATACAGCCCTACTGACGGTGTCAGTCGGCGGGTGGCGGGGTGGCAGGCGGGTGGGGTGCTACCGCCCGCCACTGACTAGGGGAAGTTGGTGGTGACGATCAGTGGGTGAGTGGGGAGGGGGGTCCACTGGACGACCAGGGATATAGGTGTAATATTCTGTCACACTTAAGCCCGCAATTGGGCAGAATTCGGTCCACTGGACCACCAGGAATTCAGAATGTATCTATTTTTCACACTTAAGCCCACGATTAGGCAGACTTCGGTTCACTGGACCACCAGAGATTCAGAATGTATCTATTTTTCACACTTAAGCCCATGATTGGGCAGACTTCAGTTCACTGGACCACCAGGGATTAAGAATTTATTTTTTTAACACACTTAAGCTGGCGATCGGGCGGGCTTCAGTCCACTGGCCCACCAGGGATTTAGAAGTTATCTTTTCAACACACTCAAGCCTGTGATTGGGCGGGCAGCGGGCCACTGGACCACCAGGGATATAGGATAAACTATTTATTTACTGAAGCCCGCGATTGGGTAGGCAGCGGTCCACTGGACCACCAGGGATGTGTTTTTTTTTCTTTATTTTACTAATGGCTGCAATTGGGCATTGTGGGCGCCACCAGGAGGTGCAGCCGAATCGGGTGGCCACCCACAGGTGGCAGCTACCATGTTGCACCCTGCAATGTGGCAGCTCACCTGTGGGTGGCCATCTGTTGTTCCTTTATTTTTTGGGATCAACTTTGTGCTGGCGCAGGTAGGGGTTGCGAATGCCTGGCTTAGCACATCCCGGGCTGAATATCGGGCTGTGCAGAGTATGCATGGGCACGCGCCCCCTACCTGCGCCTGCATACATTACTGATGCACTCCGGCACAATGGGATTTGTGACAGGTGCAATTCCCATTTGAATATCACGCTGGGGCGCATCAGTGGGTAGCGCATGGTGCAACACTGTTGCGCCATGCGCAACCCTTTTGAATATCTGGGCCTCAATGTATATGTTTTGTTATTCTGTCAAAGAAAATATTTTGTTTTACTTTTTAATGTTTTTATGGACTCTAATGAAAATCCATTATAGCTTTATGAAAACATAATTTTACCCTGTGATTTCTACAATAAGTGTATGTTAGCAAACATATATTTTCAATAAATTAGAAATGTATATTCTGAGATATATTTAATATATGTTAAAATAGGTTTGGCATGATATACATCTGGAAAGTATCTGTAATATATGTATTATTTATCCTGAGGCCCGAATATTCAAAAGGGTTGCACCATGGGCAACAGAGTTGCACCTGCGCAAGTCAGAAAATGCGCCATTCTGTGATATTCAGTGGAAGGCAGCTGAGCCACCCAAACCGCAATGCACAAGAGCACAATGGTAATGAATGCATGCTCAACCGTTGGGGGAGGAACCATGAATAAATGGCGAAGTGCGATATTCAGCACCATACACCATGCGCAATAGGGGAGCAAGCGGAAGTTGCGCAATAGCAGAAATGATCCAAAATAAAAAGGAACAAGAGAGAGGTGCAAGAACATTATAGGGAAGCCAGAGGTGGGAGCAAGGTGACAGCAACAGAAAAGAGGGTAGCAGTGAGTGGAACTGGAAAGGAGCAGGACAGGACACACCTGAGAACAACCAGCAACAGGACAGGAGTGGAGAGCCTGTGCCACTGTGCAGGAGTGACAGGGGAAGTGCCACAGTGGACTGAGGGCAGTGGCAGTGGGCAGGACAGCCAAAGGTTGGAGGTGTACCCGGTGCAGAGGAAGCATCACAAAGGACAGCAGGGGAATGGGATAACAGCTGCCGGGGGGGGGCACACCAGCCAGGGACATGGCCAGTACCACCTTTCAGATGGAGGCAGTAATGAGGGGTGTGAGAAGGCAGGCAGAAGCGGGGCGCAGCTGTGGAAGAGCCCGTCGGTGGTATGCCCCCAACAGGCAGTACCGAGCCCACACCAGTTTCGAGCACTACAGTGACACAGAGATTGTGGGCCAGTACCGCCTGAACCGGGTGATCCTGAGGTGGCTCTGTGAGCTGTGCAGTGATGACATGCAGGCATCCACACAATGGAGCCATGCTCTGTCAGTGGAGACAAACATAACAGCCATCATGTGCCTGCTCATCACGGGCACCTTCCAGAGACCAACAGGGGACACAACAGGCATAACCCAGTCGGCCGCGTCATGCCTACTCAAACAATTCCTCAGCGCACTGCTGCCACATGCTGCGGAGTACATCTGTTTCCCCAGCACACCGGCAGAGCGCACAGCACACATACAAGAGTTCCACAGGGTAGCACATATGTCTGGCATGCTCGGGGCCATTGACTGCACCCATGTGGCCATCCGCACTCCACCTGGCCCAGAAGGTGCTGCTTACATCAACCGGAAGGGCTATGCCAGCATCAACTGCCAGGTGGTGTGCAATGCTAAGGGGTGCATAACCAATGTCTGTGCCATGCACCCTGGGGGTACACATGATACCTTCATCTGGCACCAGTCTGCACTGTGCCGCACAGGATCAAGAGTGGGGACATTCCCACTGGCCACCTAGAGGGTGAGTATGCAAATCATGCAGGATGACATGGATTTTGGAGGGGGGGCATAGTCAGAGGTGCCATGGGCACTGGCCTTGATGGCCCATAGCAGAGCGACGCTGACCACCATACTAATGTTCACCCTCTACACACAGGTGACAGTGGCTATCCACTCCATCCCTGACTGCTCACACCATACCAGTGGTCTGCGAACCCATCGCAGCAACAGTACAATGAGACACATGCCACCACATGCAATGTCATAGAGCGGGTGTTCAGGATGCTGAAGACACGTTTCCATTACCAGGACACATCTAGCGGTGCTCTACAGTACAGCCCCTCGAAGGCCTGTGGGCTATTCCTGGCCTGTTGCATCCTGCACAACATGACCACCAACTGTGGGATATCTGTAGAGGTTGAAGAGGGGGATAGCGATGGGGACAATGAGGACACTGGTGCAGATGGTGATGGGCAGCCACCCTTGGGTGAAGGGACCCCCACCTGATCTGGATGTCGCGGCTGCACCGGGACGCCATCACAGAGGAGCACTTCAACCAACCCAGGTAAGTCATGGGGCCATGTGCAACCAGCAAGGGCAAGGGCACAACCCACAAACTCTCATGGATGAACCCCAGGGGCGTATGGTGGCAAGGGAATTGGCTGAGTGTGGAACTGCACACACCATCAGGGATGGGCAAGGCCTAACATGACACGCGGTCATGCACGCACACACACACACACCCACAAGACATGCACAAGGGGTAGGAGGCATGCTGACCCTGACTGCTACCCCTAGCCACACACAGGTCCACAGACAACCACGCCCAGTGCTTGTCATTGTGCGTGCCTCAGACACTGGGCACCATTGCACAGTGGCAGACAGTGCAACGCAGGCATCATCATGTACACACCGCAGTAGCCAGCAGCCGGGAGGGTGTGCACATGGACCATGTGTGTGTGTGCAGGGTCGGGTACCCCACCCGTGCATTGCACGTTGAACAACACACTGCACACAGGGCAGAGTCAGACAGTCACCACGGTGGGAGACAGGTCAGTCATGTGGCACAGTGTCACGGCTGCCACAGATGCATGGGTGGCCCCGCCAAGAACTGCCAGCTGTGACAGACTGACCATTGGCCTCATGGGGTGGCAATGATGGTCACCCAAGGGTGACGCTAAGGAACGTGACCGTGTTCGAGCAGGGGTCTGCAGCTCACCGAACATGCCTGCACCAGGCGTGCTCAGGATGCCCACAGCTGAACCCAGTGTCAACATGGAGGGTGTCACACGACGCCAGGAATGGGGGGGTTGATATGACACTGCGCAGTGTCTGCGGAGCATGGGAAACAAACTATTTGCTCAATGTGGCCATGACAGCTGTGAAAGCATGTGTCTGCCTGTCAATGGCAGCGGTCACATCCTCCCATTGCCGGGCTATCTCTGCCAGGAGCAGAGCATGGTCTCTGCTGCGCTGCTCCTCTGCCTGGCGCAGAACCACACTGAGTGCATCCACCACCCTGACAAGCTGCGACTGCTGATCCACGGAAGCCTGGAGTAGTCGGCTGTGCTCATCAAAGAGGTCATCCGTCGGATCTGCATGACGTCCCTCATGGTGTTCCTGGCCCTGTTGGGCATCACCCCTTGATGATGGGTGCTGCACACCAGAGCCATGCCGGGGAATGGCCACATGCAGTACACTTATGCTGCCCCCCGACACTGTTCCCCCATTGCCATTGGCCAACTGCTGACACTACCCCTCTAGATGCCGCTCACCAGGGCTCAACAGTGCTGCCGCAGTGGCTGCAACAGCCCCACCAGCCTGGATGCACACCAGTGGTGCCCCACTGGTGCAGACAGGCACATGCTGGGACTGTGATGTCATGCAGGCCTCCACGGTGGCACCACCCATGGATATGCCTGTGCTGTTACCTGCTGTGGGGCCATCCTGCATCCCACACATATCACTTTCCATGATGTGAGCTCCATCATCATCGGTGATGGATCCAGCACCAGTCTGACTCTCAGCATGCTGGCATCCATGGACACTGTCATGCTGGGACACGGGCAGGGCTCCTCCGTACCAGCTCCACCAACTTCAGTTCAGACAGACAGGTGGGTACACTGTTGTCCTGACCCTCAGACACCTGTGGAGGTGGATGGGCACTCCTCTGTGTCTAAAGTATCGCCCTCCATGGATGAACCCACCACCGCTGACCCATGTAGACGCTCAGGAGCTGTAAGGGAACACAGTAGCATTAATGTCTCTTCCCTACCCTGTGGCATTCCCTCCACCCCCCACACAGTGACAGATCAGGACCTACCATGCAGTGATGGGATGCTACCCATCTGAAAGCCACCACCTGGAACTAGGGCACAACGCCGCATGCTGCCAGCCACCCAATTTTCCTGTGGTGTCAGGCGTGGCATGGCTGACTGTCCACCATCAGGCGCAGAACATGCAGCCCTGATGGCAGCCACCTTATCTTTTATCCTCCTCTTGTCCGTGCCCACCTTCTTCTTGCACTCCTGCACAGACTGCTGGTGGCTGCCATGCTGGTTGACGGCATGCGCCACCTCATCCCATGCTGCAGCACAGGCCTGTGGTGTTCTCTCTATCCGCTGAGCAGTGGTTCCTGGTCAAGGTAGGCCTCAAACAGGGCATCTGATTCTGCCCAGGTGAAGTTGGGCCTCCTCCGTCTCCCGCATCTCTGTTCCTCCTCCACCTCCACCTCACGTTCGGTCATTATTGATCCTGTGGAAATGACAGGTGTTACCTTTGAATGTGCAGTCCTATGCATCTCCCACACACCACAGTCCACACTGGCAAACAGCATGCAACCCACCACAATAGACTGCAATACCAGACTATGGCTTCTGAAGCCCCATGTCGCATTTATATAGCGCAATGCATGCAAATGAGTTGAGGCTCAATTTTAAGTGGATGTTAATGCAGTAGCTGCACCATGGAATTGCTGATGAGCTGTTTTGCATATGCCGGCTGAATATCCTGCTGTTGCACTTTGCGCAATTGTGTTGAACGTGCTCAGGAAGGGGTGCAGCTCTGTGATGTGCGCAGTAGACACTGCATGGTACATGCCTGGAGTGCTGACGCCAACGCCTGCTGCACTGCTGACATGCTGAGTGCAGCAGTCAGTGCAGGGAACGTCCACCACTGTGACAGTGGTGCTAGTGCGCTGATCCCATGTATAGTGCCCTTGCCCTGGTGCGCCGTAGGTGGCGTGGTGCCACAGCACTGTATGCCATTACAGGAAGTCACACAGAGGTGTCCTACTGCACTACACATGGTGAGTACCAATCGCACTGTGGTGGTCCGTGCACTAGAGACCCTTGACCCTGTGCCCGGCCTTTGCCTCCTAGACACCATGCATCCACATGGGTGCACCCCTTTAATGCTGTTCAGTGAGAGTGCAATGGGGAATGGCAGCACAGTATCGTGCAGCATCCACATGTGGCGGACCTGCGCTAGGGAGCGCCATTTTGAATCAGAGATGGTCCAAAGATGGCACAGCGATGAGCACCAATCTGGAGCCAGATAGAACTGGCAAACCTAGTTGCACTGGTTGAGCCCCATGCTGGTGCTCTGTTTGGTGCGGCACCCCTGGACAGGGCCAGGAGTGCCATGTGGGAGGAGGTGGAGATGGCGCTGGAGGAGGTGACAGGGATACAGAGGACAGCTGAGCAGTGCCGACACCGGTATGGGGATCTACAGGAGGGACCTGGACAGGCTTGCCCACCTGTGGGCACATGCCAGGAGAGGCACTGTTCCATGGCCAAATAGGTGCCCCATCCACTGGTTGCATCCATATGGGTATCACGGTGGGTATGTGTGCACCACATGGGGGGATCTGTCCAGTGTGGGCAGTGGTGGTGGTGGTATAGGGGTGGGGGCTGATTAGTTTGGCTGGGTGGGATCACACACACCTGGGGGTGGGGGCCCTTTGCTACTGGATTGTACTATTGTTCCTCTCTCCATGTTTGCACCCTAGGCCCTGTAGAGCATCAACATGCGAGGGAGGAGAGGCAGAGACGTGAGCCACATCCCCATGCCGGAGCTCCCATACAGCCTCAGTGCTAGGACCAGCCCAATGATAGTGAGTGCCTTACATCCAGGTTTTCTGTGCATGCTGTGTAGCAGGGTGGGCAGAGGGGCATGGCCACCATCCATTGACATCACTGCCATGCACACCACATGGTACTGTCAGCACTGTCCAGTGGCACTGCATGTCTGGGTGTGCATCACTGGTGGTCCATGCATGCACAGGGTACATGACTGTGCCACTGTCTTCACACCACAAAGCCATGTCACTGTACAGCCACGGTGGTGCTGTGCGGGACTTGGGCGATGGGTGTGTGCAGTGGTCCACATGGCTGTGTGTGCCTGGGTGGGCAGGTCTTGTGGACGTGATCACTGTGGGTGGTCACGCACACCATCACAGGGGCGTGTCCCATGACTGTATGCCTTGCACAATGGGTGGACTGCAGGGGGCTGTGCATTCATGCCTATTGACTCTGCTCCCTTGTCCTAGGTGCACGACGGATGGTGCACATAGAGAGGACGCTGCAGGAGCTGCTTCAGGTGGCCAGGGTCTCTCTTGAGATTCTACGGAGGGTGAAGCAGCATGCTGTGAGATTAGGAGCGGCGAGCAGGGATCCTGCTGAACTACATCCAACCCTGGACTACACCTCCCCCCTGGACCCACCCTCACACCCCTTCTTCCCTCTCCCATATGTTCACCTCCCCCTTACCCACCCCCACCCAGTTGGTGGCCCTCACCCGTTTTGTTTTGTAAATATATGTACATAGTTTTGTTAATACTGTTACAATGCATTTGTTTAGTTATGCCTACTGTGGTGGTCTCTGATTTGCAGCATGCTAATGGTGCTCAGCTGCAGTGGTGTGCATGGCATCGGGGGTGGTGCTCTCATGGGTGTGTGTGTGTGTGTGTGTGTCCGTAGGGGAGGTGGGTTTGGTGTGGGCGTAGCTCTCGATCACTGTGGTTTGTGTGTTGTTGACTGTGCACTGGATGACTGTGTGCAGTGATACACAGTGCATGCACTGTGTCCATGGCACACCTGTCAGACCATCCATGGCTTGTGCAGCTGCCACCCTTGCATGTCTGTGACCTTCACAGTCTGCTGGCATGTCAGTGGTGGCTGCCCATGCTGGACTGCCACTGTACCCAGCATGATGCCGGGTTGCCTCCTGTCACTGGTGTGGTTCACGTCTGCCTCTGGTGGCACTGATGCCTCCGCTATTGTTGTCCCATCTCAATGCTGTCACTTGTGTCTGTTGCAGGGGATGTGCTCCACTGTCTGTCACTTGTGCTCCAGCCGCATGCTGGTGGCATATGGCATTGTGGTGCCTGCACAGGGTTGCTGGCACACCTGTGCTGTGGAGGGGTTCTGGCCGTGTGTACATGACTGCCGTGGCCACATGCCGGGGGCTTGGTTGACCCGCTACTGTGTCCCTGTGTTGGTGCCCTTGGGTATGGGTGGTTGTTTGTCTGTGCAGTGTGTTGCATCCTGTGTGGTGCATGCTTCCATGCAACACTGCGGGTGTCTTCACTGGCTGCCGTGGCCAGTGCTGGGATGGGGTGTGTCCTTGGGAGGGTGTGCAGGGTGCTGTACCACTGGTGGTAGGGTCCGGGACATGCCCTGTCATGTGTGGGGTACCTCATGTGCCGACGCATGGTCGGTCTCACAGCTGTACCTGGGGAGATGTGCATGGCGGCACTGTGTATGCAGTCATTGCATCGCTGTCTGCTGCCGCCCACTGACAGGTGCTCATGGTGGGCCTGCCTTGCATGGTTCTGTGGTGCACAGGGTTGTATTCTCACAGTGGGGGTGGTGGCATGCTTGGGGTGTCCAGCACTGTTGGGCTATGGGGATCGTGGTGCAGGGTGTGCTCTGCATTGGTGGGATGGTGTGGCACAGGGTGGATGGGCATCCATGTGTGATGGTCACAGCTTGCAAGGGGGTGTGCTGGGGCACCATGCCCTGGCAGTGGGTTTAGTGGTGGTGTCCCTGTGCCAGTGGTTCTTCCTTCTCTCCTCTAGTTGTGTAGTGCATGGGGTGTGGGGGGTGATGTCTGTTCTGCTGTGTTCTCCTCTGCCCATCCCTACCATGGGTGGTGGGCCCCAGCATCCTGTCCCTGCACATCCCTGGTTATGCTGTTGTGCTGCTGCCCTGCTCCACTAGGTGTCCCTGGTTGTGCTATTGCACATCTGACCTGTGCCACTGCACATCCCTGGTTGCGCTATGGCGCAGTTGGCGTGATATTCAGTCATGTGCCGCAGGCACATCTTGACCTGCGCAGTGTTTGAATATCGCGTGTGTTGTGCATGGGCACAGTGGACTTGTGCATGCTCCTGCTATTGCGCACCTTTGTGGTGCAGTTTGAATATCTGGGCCTATATATATATATCTATATATCTATATACATATATATATATATATATATAGATAATACATTTTAAATTTATGTTTTACATAGCAAATAAATATGTTTTATAGTTTATAAATATGACTGGAATATATATTACGTATACCTTTAAAATATAAATAGACTACATTCTGTAAATATGTAAAATGTTGTAAAACCAAAGCCTAAAGTAGCAATTGTGAAAGTCAGACCTCCCCACAGAACTGGCATTTCATGCTGTTCTTGTGTTTTTTCAAGAACAGTGCAAAATATTGGTACTGTGGGATTGTCTGTTTTTTACTATTGCTACTGTTTGATTTAGTTTTACAATTTTTCTTTTACTGTACAAATAACTTTTGTGATGGAAAATCCAAAAAGTGCCTTCTGGAGCTCCTGGTCCAATGGGCACGTGTGCCTAACTTCTGCTCTCAGTAAAATATGAATCTTGTTTGCTTGCAAGATACATTGGGCCAGATATTCAAACTGCGCTATTTTGTGGAGCAAGCCCTTGCACTGCACAAAATAGTAACACAGGGGTGTGGCTAGAGCGATATTCAAAGGAGTTGCGCCCTTAAACAACTCCTTTGAATATCACCTCCGGCCATTAGCCACTGTGCATGGCGCGCAGTGGAACTTGCGCCACTGCAAAATGGTCAGGGTGGAGCATTCAACTTGTGGTGGCGCAAGTACCATTGCGCCATGCGCAAAATCCCGATATTCAAAAGGTGACATGCAAATGGGGCCATAATTCATGCAAGGTGCAGGGGGGGCCATTTGCATCTGATTATGGCCCCATTTGCATGCCATTAGCATGCAGGTGCGCCAATCCCCGAGGACTTGCACCTGGCACCCTGCCAGGCAGCAGCCGTCGGGGACTGACGCCCCCTGCAGCCCGATCATGGGCAAAAGAGTGTAAAATCCCCACCACCACCCCACTGGCCCGATCACTGGGCATAGCTTAAATCCCCCACCAGCCCAATCACGGGCAGCAATGTGTCCCCCCTCGAACACATCCCTAGTGGTCCAGTGGACCAATAAGCCCGATCCTGGGATGGAGTTTTCAAACAAACACCCCCCCACCTCCTGAATATATCCTTGGTGGTCCAGTGGACTGAAAATCCCGATCACGGGATTGAGTAGTCAAACACACACACACACCTCCCGAATATAGCCCTGGTAGTCCAGTGCACCTAAAATCCTGATCGTGGGATGTAGTTGTAAACACACACCCCCCCGAACACATCCCTGGTGACCTAGTGTCCCCCCACCACACCCACCCACGAAGCCCCACCACCCCGCCCCCACAGCTGGCGGGTAGCAGCATCCCACCTGCCTGCCGCGTCACCACTATCGAGCTGATGCCCGGTAGGGGTGCAGTTCATGCGAGACATGACAAGCGCAGCAGCCCATACCGAGCAAGATAGTCCAGTTTTGTGAATGAAATTCATTCACAAAACTGGACTGTCTTGACGGTATGCTGCATGCCCATTGGCTCTTGCTCTGCACCACTGGCGGTAGCCCTCACCGGCAGTCAGTCGGCAGGCGGGTGGATGCCACCCGCCGCAGTGGGGTGGGGTGGTGGGGCTTCGTGGGTGGGTGAGGGGACACTAGATCACCAAGATGTGTCTGGGGTGTTTACAACTATATCCCGCTGAACGGATTTTCGGTCCACTGACCACCAGGGATATATTCGGGAGGTGGGGGATGTTTGACTACTCAATCCTGCAATCGGGATTTTCGGTCCACTGGACCACCAGGGAAATATTTGGGAGGTGCGGGGTGTGTTTGACTACTCAATCCCGCGATCGGGATTTTCAGTCCACTGACCACCAGGGATGTGTTTGGGGATAACATTGCTGCTCGCGATCGGGCTGGTGGGGGGATTAAGCTGCCCCAATCGGCCAGTGGGGTGGGGGATTTTATTATTTTGCCCGCGATCGGGCTCAGGGGGGGTCAGCAGGGGTGGTTGAGGCCAGCCACAGGTGGCAGCTGCTGTATTGCGCCCTGCAATGCAGCAGCTCACCTGTGGGTGGCCATCGACTTGATCCTTTTTTTGGGGGCTCAAAGTTGTGCAGGCGCAGGTTGGGGGTTGCGCCTGCACAACTCTGCACAGCCTGGCTGAATATCGGGCTGTGCAGTTTATGCATGGTTCCTCCCCCTCCAGTTCAGCATACATTCATTTGCATTGCGCTGTTGCTCAGCATGTTTTCAGTGGCGCAACTGCATCCTGCTGAATATCACAGAATGGAGCAATTTCGGACTTGCACAGGCGCAACCCTATTGTGCATGGCGCAACCCTTTTGAATATCTGGCCCATTATGTGTAGAATATATATAGAATATATTTTTGTATATATGTCAAATAAATGTTTACAAATGCTTGCTATGGTACTGTATACAGATCTGCATAACTAATTTGCATATTTCAAAAGCACTATCAACCAAAAGCATGTTAATTTCTATTTTTAAAATAGTTTTGAATTGACAGCATTAGCTTACAGACCAGAAGGAAAGGTAAAGAGTAAAAAAGAAGTACATGTTGGAACTCACCCCAACATAAAAAGGAACCAAACAAGGGTGCTATAAATACCAATCTGAGTCTCACAAAAGGATAAGATCCAAAAGTAAGTTCTTTGTGTAAGTATAAAAGTGTGCTCTGTAAATTTGTAGTAATGGCGCATCATTAAATAAGTATACTACAGTTATCAAAATGGTTGCTAATAAGAGGAATTCCAAATGCACAGTTGAAAACATGTGACATCAAGATTAAGCTATTGTTTGGGTATTTTAAGATATTTTTACAATGCATATATGTAAAAAAACTATTTTTGATCGATGTCAACAACATTAGAAGTATATCTGTTAAATATTCAAAATATATAAGTAGATATATAAAATATATATCATGCGCCTATGATAAATATATCATGGAAATATATTTATGATATAGCTTAAATATATCTGTCACATATATTCTGCAAATAAATCAGATATTTCAAAACTAACCAATTTGACATATTTACAGTACATATACTTCAGACATATGATCAAACATATTTGAAATACACTTTTATAAATATATCTAAAATATATCTCTTTTCCATATGGGAGAATACAAATTCACAGAATATTAACAAGATATTTCTATGAAATATACAAAAATAGTATCTAAGGTATATCTGAAATATATGTATTAGATATATCTCAAATATTGCAAAACCAGACAATCTGAGATATACATATATTCGTAAACTATTATGAAAATCTATTTATGGAGGAAATTCAAAAACTATTTCAAATATATTTTACAACATATTTTCAAACTATATTTCTTTTCCATATCAGTATGCATTTGAAAATTGGTAACTGGGAAAGGCACACTGAACCAAGGCCCATTTGCAGTTGCAACCTGGGGGAAGGGAACAGTGGGAGGACAGAAGCAAAACACTGAACAACAAATAGTACAAATTAGTACAAAAGTGGAATAAAATACAAAAAGTTATATGCACAGAGAATAAAGTGTGGTGCAGCTTAATAAGAACACCTAGCAAGTGCACATTCAGAAATGTCAGCACTCCTTGGTGAATAAGAACAATATTGACAACTGGCAATTGACCTGAGGGGTGAGTTATTGCTTGACTTTGTAAAGGAGGGAGAAACAGTACTGATGTGGAAGTTAACCCAAGGCAGAGCAGAGACCCAGACGATTGCTGAACAAGATGGTTCAGACATGGCCATGGAGGTATCAGAAGGAAGAGTAACATGAACAGGTGGAGAAGGGTTAACGCTTCTACTTGTGCCTCAGGGAGCCAGGGGATGTGGAGAGGCAGAGGGATTGGGGAAGTTAATTCTAAAGTGAGAGAAGTTGATAGGGGATGGCAGATTGCCCAGGAGAGGAGTGGGAGTGATGAGTGGAAAGAGTGTGGTGGTCCATGGAATGGAGGGAATAGGAGACTGGGATGAGCTGGAAGAAAACAGAAGAGAGGTAAGAGGGAAATGAACCAAACCAGTATTTGGAGATGAAGGAGGTACAGTGAGCCTGGCAATGACAGGCTGGATAGGGATTATTACATGAACAATAGTGGGTACAGGTGGAGGGGTGGGAGTATGTTGCATAAGGGCAAAAGGAGTTGCAGGGGGTATCAAGTCTGTGATGGACATGGAAGGGGTGTTGTCATAGATCACATCCATGTAGTTGAAGACAGGGAGAACCATTTTGGATAGAAGCTCCCTGTAGACATGTGGAGATAAAGGGTTCAATTTTCAAAGCCCCTGGATTTCCGCAAGCCCCTGGTGTGCTAATCATTTGGTGCATGTGGCTTGTAGCATTCTCTTGGCCAGTGATAAGGATTTTCAATTCCGAGAGCCAAATCTCAAAAGTTAGACCAGATTTTCCTTGGCCTAACTTGCATCATTTGAGGGACAGTTTTATGGACTTACATCAAATCTTTGGCCCACGCTGTCATAAAAAGAAGAAACTATTGCAACTGTGCCCGATGTACTAAAATTGGGTGCAGTCATATCAACAGAGTTTGGCACAGCTGCACCAAAATATGGGTTTGATGCAGGGCTTGATGGAAGCCCAGCATCACCCTTTGAAAATTGAGTCCAAGCAGTCTTTGCTGTGGTACAGAGTACTGAGATTGGGACATAGTTTTGCATTAATGGCATTAACATGGGCTGAGAAGTCAAGTTTACAGTCTAGCTCAACTCCAAGGTACTTTAAAGGCTGAACCGTTTCAAGAGGCATGCAATCCAAAGTGCTGAAACTGGAGGCAGAGAGTCTGGCCAGTTCCTGACTGGTAAAACTATGACTGATAGTGTGAGCAAAATATTAGGCCTCAGAGGTCCTGATATCAGACCACTAACAAGACTCCTGCAGGAGATAGCTGACAATTCTTAGGATGAATTACTTTGAATTAGATGGAATTTTTTATGAACAAGTCAGAGGTCCTGCCATGGCTGGCAACATGGCACCTACATATGCCAGTGCTTATCTCCATGAGTTTGAAAAACATGATGTACTGGATTCATTCACATTTCAGGCCTGTGTAGTACAATATGGTCTGCACACCTATTGGCCCATGCAGTGGACCAATAGGCATACAGACCCTACTGTACACTGTCAGTTGATGGGTGGCTGGTCAGCTTGCGGGTGGGGTGCTTCCACCTGCCGCTGACTGGGAAGGTGCAGGGTGGCGGGGGGCCCTCAGTGGGTGGGTGGGGGGTACCACTGGCCCACCAGGGTGTCCTTCGTTCATTCCACCCACGATCGGGCTCTGGAGGGGATTTCCACTGGATCACCAGGGTTGTACTTCACTGAAGCCCGCGATCTGGCAATGGCAAGTGGTCCACTAGATCACCAGGGATTTATTTAACCTATGCCCATGATTGGGCGATGGATAGCGGTCCACTGGACCACCAGAGATTTATTTAACTTATGCCAGTGATCAAGCATAGGATAGCGGTCCACTGGACCACCAGGGATATAAACAACTTATGCACACGATTGGGCATATGGGTGCGGAGCCTACCTAGGGTCAGCAGGGTGTTGGTCCCTGATGGCTGCAGCCTGGCAGGGTGCCAGATGAAAGTCACCAGGGATCAGCACACCACATGCAAATGGGGCCATAATGACATGCAAATGGCCTCATTTGTGCCTTGCATACATAATGGCCTCATTTGCATGCCCAGTGCTGAATATCATGGTTGATGTGCCTAGCGCAACCGCACCCGTGCTGGTGCATCCCACTGCTCCCTCCTGCCACTCTGCGCTTGGTGCAGTTACCACAAGCAGCAATGTGCGGCACTGCAACATATTCATGGTGCTGAGCCACGGCACAGCACCGTTGACTATCACCTGGTCCATGCCCTGGTGCAGCCCAGTTGCGCTGCACCCAGGCTTGCGCCCCTGCCTGGCACAGTCTGAATATCCCTCCCTGTATGTACAAGCATGGCTGAGATATACTGATGATACATTTTTTTCTATGGAATGTACCAGAGGAAGAACTATTAACATTTTACCGGTATTTGAACATTAGAAATCAGACTTTATGATTTGTGTTTTATGCAGTACTTTAAAGCTGAAACAGCGCACTTGGACTTATGGTATGTATTCAAATAAAGAATAATGATTTGATAGCTACACTATATTGTAAATCCACAGATAGAAACATGCTATTACATGGCATGAGCCATGTCTAATCAAGAGTATACTATATTCGCAGCTGACTAGAATAAATTGCAATTGTAGTGATGGTCATGATTTTGAACAAAAGAAAACACATATGCTGCAATGGTTCCGGCACAAAGGGCGTAATGCAGGGGTTTTACAAAAAGTGAACAAAATAATACAAAATGTTAGCAGGGACCAGCTCTTAGTACTAACGGGACCCTAACTGGCACTAAATAGAGTGGTGCTTGCCACCAAATACAATGATAAATTCACTCAAATAAAAAAAAAACTAACAAATATTGATACTTAGGGGGTAGACAACCCCACTGTAACAGCATTAAAGGAGATAGGAAATGATTTTAAGATAATTAACTGGCCTTCCATCTTCCTTCCCATGTCAGTTATGTATTCTGATATGCTTTGATGATTTTTTTCTTTTATAAATAAATAAATAATATAGCTTTGGGGTGCCCTCAGCTCTTCATAGAGTTCCACTCTCTTCAACAGCTAGTCAAGTCAACTTTATTTATAAAGTGCAATTCTAAAGTTAATCAAAGCTCTGTACAATAAATTATAAAAAGCAAATAATAAAACCACAGAATATAATATCTCTAAAATATAAACCACAGAATATAATTTCTCTGAAATATAAACCATTATAGACTAGACAGAGTCTGGGAAAGTTATATCAAAAAGGAACATTTTTAAAGCGGAATTAAATCTTTCCACGGTCAGGCACTCTCTAACCCAATGAGGTAGAGAATTCCACAGGGTTGGGGGCCCAAAAGCAAATGAGTGAGTGCCAGAGGTCTTAAGTCAAACCCTGGGGATCTCTAGCAATCCCTCTTCGGTGGAGTGGAGAGGATGAGAGGGGCAATAAGGGTGAAGAAGGTCTTGCAGGTAGTATGGTCTCTGACCGTGTAGGGCTTTGTAGGTCAGTGACCTGACCTTGAAGGTGATCCGCCAGTAAACTGGCAGCCAGTACAGATCACAGAGCACAGGTGTGATATGGCAAGATCGAGGTAAGCCAGTCAACAACCTTGCCGCTGCTTTCTGCACTAGCTGCAGTCAATGGATATCAACCTCCAGTAGCCCTAGGTAGAGGGCATTGCAATAGTCAAGACAGGAGGTCACAAAGGCATGGACTAAAGTAAGCAGATTGCCAGGAAGGACCAGGTGCTTGATCCGGATAATGTTCCTCAGATGGTAAAAAGAGGACTGTACGGCAGCAGACACCTGAGATTTTATAGTCAGGCTGCTGTCAAACACAATGCCCAGAATTTGCAGCTGGTCTGAGGCAAGTAACTGGCTCCCACTGAACTAAAGACCAGACAGCTGACCAGGAATGAAACCTGAATCCCTGCTACCTGGGTCCACAACCAGCGCCTCGGTCTTAGCAGGGTTCAGTCTCAGTCAAGTGGCTCTTATCCAGTCCTGGATCTCAGAGAGACAATTATTAAAAACTGAAACAGCACCAGCTTGGTCAGGTACAAAGGACATGTAGAGCTGAGTGTCATCTGCATAACAGTGAAAACTCAGCCCATACCACCTTATAATGTCTCCCAACAGCAGCATATACACTGCAAACAACACAGGTGAGAGTATGGAGCCCTGCGGGAGCCCACAAGGCAGGGGTAGAGGGGCTGAAGAATAAATTCTTGACACCACTCTTTGGGTCCTGCCCATGAGGAAAGATCTGAACCATCTGAGGACTGTTCCAGAAAGTCCACAGAAAAAACTGCAAGCATTCCAGCAGCACCTCATGGTCCACAGTGTCAAATGCTGGACCAAGATGGCATGGAGCTCATTAAGGACCCAAATAAGGGCCGACTCAGTGTTATACCTCTTCCAAAATCTGGACTGGAGAGGATCTTAGACGTCGTAGGTGGATAGGTGGTCCTACAGCTGCACCACAACCACCTTCTCAATTACCTTGCCCACAATGGGCAGGTTAGAGACAGCCCTGTAGTTTGCTAAGCAGTCCGGGTCAAAGGGAGGGTTTCTTAAAGAGAGGTAGTACCACCGCCTCCTTCAGAGGGTCACGAAACACCCCTGTCTGCAGTGAACACCGGATTATCTCAGCTAGGACCGGGCCAAAGACCTCTTTCACCCCAACAGGAGACGTGTAGGGCCCAGATCCAAACTACAGTAAGTAAGGCGCATACCCTGGGATGATACAAACAATGTCTACAGTCTCCGGCCGGTCCAAATCAGACCAGGCAAACTGAGTGCTAGAAATCGCCTGTCAACCACTGTAAAGCCCATTAGAGGGCACTGAGTGAATCTCAGACCTGTTAGTGGAAATCTTATCTGCGAAGAAGCATGCAAACTCATCACATTTAGTTTGTAAAAACGGTCCCCGGGACTGAAGGCAGGCTGGATTGCATAGTCTGTTGACAGTCTGGAAGAGTTGAGCCAGTCGATTCTGCACAGCAGCAATCTCTCTGGACAGGAATTCTGCCTTCATACGGGAGATTACTGATTGATAGTCTTTGTAGTAAGCCATCAGTCTAAGTTTCTTACTCTCAGGGCCCAATTTTCACCAGCATCACTCTAACCTTCGCCCCACTCGTCTCAGCTCCTTCAAGGTCTCATCGAACCATGGCGGAGAGTGAGGGGGTGAACACGGAAAGGATAAAGGGAATCCAGGACTGCCATTACTGCCTTGTTATAGGCTAGTACCAGGTCCCTGGGGTCCCTGACAGCATTCACCAAACCTGATAGATCTAGTACCACCATAAGGCCATCAGGGGTCAAACCCCTCAAAGGGCAATACCAGACCATCACCATAGGGGCAGGCCTATAAGGGGAAACCTTGAAACTGAATCTTACAGTACGATGGTCAGACTATCTGACCGGTTCCACCACCAGATTGGAGATCTCCATCCCCAGAAGGAAGACCAGATTAAGCGAGTGGCCATCTCTGTGGGTAGCAGAGGAAATAACCTGTGTGAGGCCCAACAAGCTCATAAGTTGGAGGAAAGCCTGACCAAATTGCAAGAGTTCATCATTGATCCAGGCATTGAAATACCCCAGAATAATCCATCTGGGGTAGTCCAACACCATGTTGATGATGAAGTCCGCGACTTCCTGTAGGAACTTCTTCTCACCCCGGGTGGACGGTAGATGAGAAGTATGCTGCAACCTATACCTGCTCCCACAATATACTCAAAAGTTCTGGTCACACCCACGGGGGTAGTTATAAGATTCAGTTCCGACTTAAAGCAAATGACTACACACCCGCCCCTACAATACTGTCTTGGGTGGTATATTACCGAGTACCCTGCCGTAACAGCTGATTTCAGGACTGAACCAGCATTTGCGTCCAGCAACGTCTCAGTAATGCATGCTAGGTCTGCTGTACCCACAAGATTGGCAGTTATAGCCATGTTGTTTTTTTTATACAGCTGGCATTGCATAACACCATCCAAGCAGGATAGGTAGGTGAATCTAGCCGAGCTAACTGCCCACAAGAAGTGGAGCCCTTGGGTATGGGTACTAGACAGGGAGAACCCCTCTCCAGGGCCCATTTCACATCAGGATGCCTTCTTTACCTCACCAACCCAAACGCCCTACCCCACTCCACAACCCTACCAGGCCCAGAGCCTCCCCACCCCCCTCCTCCTCACAATCCCTCAGGCTTGGCAATGATTGTAAACCCCAGTAGATAAGGGAGGGCAACTGAATGAGTAGAGATCTCTAAGCCTGGTGGGAGAGTAGCACCTGACCACTGAAGAACCCTGCCAACACATAACTAAAACAGCAAAAAAGAGTGACTAAATAAAATTAAACAATAAATAGAATAGAAATACACACACACACACACACACACACACACACACACAAATACCCAACACTCACACAGTTAACCAAACTAAAACCCCAACCCAAAGTTTCTAATATCAAACCCACCCAAAACTAACAAAGCACAAAATAAAATAAATTAAGCAGCAGGTTAAAAGCAGTTTGTTCCACAGTTCCAAATAAAGCAGTTCAAATTACAGTTTGATAAGAAGAGTTCAAAGTAAAATTGTCCACAAATAACAGAAGACACCAGACCAGGAGAATGAATTATGTGTGGTTATAGGAGCTCTCCCCTCCTTCAACAAACTGTCAGGTTACATATAGGATCAGTGGCACTCTCACTACCACTGCCAAATGCAAGCTTTATTAAAATAAATGAAGAAAAATTAAAAACTGGGCACTCTTACTGCCCTGAGATAGTGAAATAGTTGAATTAGCACTGCAGAGAGTGCTACAGTGCAATGGTGCCCTCCTCCAGCTGAATCTTGCTCCCACACTGGCCCCTGAGTATCATACAGTCCTCTTATAGCCACCAAGATAACTCCTCCAAGGAAAACCAGGAGTCATGCAGCACTCCTCCACAGCTGTAACTTCTACAGAGGGCTACTGCAGGCCACACAAAGTGTTGTAAGCAGGTCCAGGGACTCCGGATGCCTACCCCAGAAGCAGCTCCCAAATCCCAGCCTGCCCCAACCACAACTCTGGAAACAGTGCCTGTCCATTGTCAGGCACTCCTAGAAGAGGTATTGGGGAGCTCAGAGTGACAGCCCTCTGGTTGGCACCACGGAACACCCCCATGGCACCGAAAGATGGAGCCACAATCAGGGAAGTGGACCAAACACCAGGACAGACAATCAATGCAGAAGATCCACTAACAAATGACTCTGACAGTCGATAGTAGCTAAAAATTCCAAGAGGTACTAAGAGAATCAGCTGGAGAGTCTCTGGGACAAATTGAGGTGATGGAGCTTCTGGGATCTTCCTAAATCCATCCAGGCTACACTGCTCCACTCCATGCGAGGGTTACACCAGGATTGCACCAGCTCCTCAGATAAGAAGTTCAGGGATGCACACAGGCAGAGGAAAGCTAATTGACGATGGCACAAACTAAGTAAGAAACGACTACTCAAAGTAATAGACTTGACACCTGCTCAATAGTGGAAAGGGTTACGTAGAACAGACTTTCTCAGCAGATGGAAAAAGATACACAGAGCTAGAAGTTTCACGCTCGCATGAACTGTCGGACTGGCCAAAAGCAATCACAGTCAGCCTGAGAGCGAACCAAGAGCAAACCGCCAACCCACCAAATGACTAGCTCACTCATTAAATTTCCCTAACTACTCTAGCTGCCAAAGAAAAGTTAACTTGAACAAAAAACTAATAAAACCTAACAAAACTGCATAAAAACAGTTAAAATAATAATGCTCCCTGCTGCAGAGACGGTCAGCCCAGCACGGCCGCCATCATGGGTATCATCATCATACCTTCTCTTTATTTCCATATTTCTAAGACATTCTATGACATCACTAACTCCCATTCCATGTTTTTCATTAGAATTGCCTGGAACGGTGTTACTGATGTCACCGAATGTTCAGGCAGTATGAAAAGAGAGAACTGCAACTGCTGAAGATAGAGGGTTTCCAGGTAGTTAAAAAGACAACAAAATTAGATTATTAATTTAACAAAAAGGATAAAAATATATCAGAATACCGGGAAGACAATAAAATAATTACTGGAGCACATCTAGAGGTTTAAAAACTTGTTTCCTATCACATTTAAATAACAGACCAATCATAGCAGCTCAAACAGTACGTAACCTCAAGGACAGACTAGTAAAGTCACAATTTAAAAACCTCAAAATGTGTCAGGACAGCTACTTTTAGGTCCTCTGTAGTCTGGTATGGTACAGTGTGGACTATGCTGTGTATATGGCCACACCAACAAGAAAAGGATAATTGTGCACCCAAATATTGGATAACAGTTTCACATTAGACAGCACATGGACTTCACAGCACAGGGAGTTATTTATGTATTACAATGTCCTTATAACATGTTGTATGTTGGAAAAACTAGTCATGCACTCAGAACAAGGATACAGGAACATAAAAGTGACATTAGAAGAGCAGATGATACATCCCCAGTTGCATACACATTTTAAAGCAGCCACAGTGGTTACACTCAATTTCTGAGGGCTTGAAGTAGTTTCTCCCCCTGAGAGTGGAGGTGATTTTGTTAAAAAATTATACCAGGCAGAAATTAAATGGATTTTCAGCAAAAAAGAGAACAGGAAATGATCAGCGATGTAATCATGTGTTTGTTAATCATCTTATGTAGAGCACCATCAAGCTTTGTTTTTAAATAATAAAGCTGGAAAAATAAAGAATGTGTTATTTGTCATTTTTTTTAATGGGGAAAAAACAAAATGGATGACCATGTGTCTCATCAGATTCAGTTTATTTTTTGAGACTGCTTTTCTGAACATGCCTATTAGTTCCATGACATTAGTGCTTGTGTGCTGATCTTACCAGCGCGTGCCTTTGCCATGCCAATCACTGCTGGTAAAATCCTGTCAGCCAGTGGTGGTTGTCTTCCTTTGTAAGGTCTATTTCACATTTATGTTAACTAAACAATCATGATTCTGTTTTTAAAACTATATAGTGTCTGTTAGGTAGTTTTATGAATTTGTAATTTTTGTTTGTCTAACTCCTGCTTCCCCACAGTCACATAGTTCCAAGTGAAGATGCCCAATAGGCACTTAGGCAGCAGTTTTTATGATGTGAAGGGGAGTGATTAAATGTGAAGCTGAGTGTAGAAGTGATCAATATATACAGCTTGCTCTCGTTCTGCCCCCAAAATGGTAGTCTGTACTAAAGAGTGAGGTGGATGGCATAGTAGCTGAAGAACAGATTTACTTGGCGATTTCAGGGCAGTGACATTTACATTTAGTTGTGGTAGCTGTTGTTCTGTGTTATCACAGACTGCTTCAGAGACTGGAGGGGTGTGAGACACAGACAGAGACATCACCAATACTTTGTGTCTTGAATCCATCAAACTTATTGTGCCAAAGGGACTTAAGTGACAATGTCTGTGTGATATGCCAGTATCCCTCAGTGCCCTGATGGTATGTGGTCTATCTGGACACAACACTTTCTAACATGAGAGAGCTAGAGAGAGAGAGAGAGAGATAGACAGATAACGATGACAAATTACAGGGAAGTACCTGGTTCTCAGACATGTCATGATTGTTCGATCTTTGTCCCACACTGTAACTATGTCTCTCTGTCTCTCTCTCTGTGTTAACCTCACTCTCTCTCTCTCTCTCTCTCTCTCTCTCTATCTCTCCCTCTCTCTCTGGCAGTCTGTGATCTGCAGTGTATTACCCATTTCTTTGCTAACATAGCACGTCAGAGACACTCAGAGATAGGACTCCACATAAGAGGAATGAGGACTGTGGCACTTGCATGTCTTTACCAAAAAAAAAAAAAAAAAAGAGGACAGATTTATGAATGTCCCTCCCTGTGTCTTACATCCATTTCCCTCTGTCCTCTTGCACGTAGTGTGGATGAAGGAGACACAACAGTTACTTGCAGGGAGATACCGGAAAGCTGACATACTGCAAGGAAAATGTCAGTTTCATAGATAAGTCTATCTTTCCAACATGTGCAGCATACAAAACTTTAAGCATGTGTATTGATAAATATGGAAATGTTATGCCTTCTACTTGGTTTGAAATAATGTGGTTAATATCTTTCTTGGATGAATTGGTACTCGTGACCAGTGGTGCTGTATTTGAAAGCTACATTTACAACCAATCACCCACAGTTAGTTGCATCATTAAATGATAACTGTGTGTATATTATTGCAAATATTTATTTATTTAAGAGTTTAACCAGGAAGGCATACTAAGTGGAGTACCGCTCGATTCCAGATGTGTCCTGGGGGGAAGGAGGAAAGGATATATACAGTAATGTACACCAAGATTAAGTAAATATAGAGTATAATACACAAGGATTGTACAGTACAAAGCACTTCATGCAACTTAAATCTCAAGAAAGCGGTGGGTGCACAGGGTACAATAGATGTGGGAAGAGAAGGAGAGAGCTATCTTGCTATGAAGTCCAGAGGAACTAAAAATTTAGCAGCTATGCAACACACATGAAGGTCCACAACCCATAAGTACTATCAGAAACACAAGTGATTTTAAGAATCAGTTACCAGCTAATGTGCTCCAGATACTTGGGTGTGAGTCTAAGTCAAAGCACTTAGTGAAGAGCCAATAGTGCAGGAGAAATTAAGGTGGGGGTGGGGGTGGGGTGGGATAAAATGGCATCATGGTGGGGCAGCATGCATGTGCAGGTGGAGGCAACAAGTGCCTTGAGGAGATGGTTGAGTTATTGAGTGTGTCAGTGTGCCTAATGTCAGCCAGCAAGGAGTTCCATAGTTTAGGTATCTAGTAATTGAAGGTGGCTTGGCCTTTGGCTGTGGTCATGTGTGGGACATTCAGAAGCTGGGAGTCTGTGTTCCTGAGAGAATATGCAGAGGGGGGTTGAGGTGAGAGGGCAGATTCCAGGTGAGGGGGGGTTGTGCCCAGACCTTTGCAGTTGTCCTAGCACAGTGGACCAGCCTTTGATTCTGGAGTGAGGGTAGGTCTAGAGACTTGTAGAGATCACAGTGGTGCACTGAGGAGGGGCAGTCCAAGGTGAAGTGGCAGAAGGCATGGAAAAGGGGATCAAGTCTAGCTAGGGTGGTCTTGGGGTGGAGCTGTAAACAACATCGCCATAATCAATTAGAGGGAGGATCATTTTCAGTAGGATTTCCCTGCGGGTCTCCAAGAGGATGCAGCCCCCAGCTTGGGGTGCAGTTTCTTGTGTATTGAATCGATATGAGCTGAAAAGTCGAGGTGCTGGTCGAGCCAGATCTCAAGGTACCAGAAGGGGTGGCGGGGAGTTGGGAGAGTCTCTGTTTAGTGCCAAAGGTTAGGGAGATAGTTTTCTTGGGTTTTAGAAAGAGCTGGTTTGAGTGAAACCAGTGCTGGACAGCATTGAAGTCCTCCTGAAGTCTAGGGGTCATTTCTGTGGAGGGGGGGGACCCGATACAAATGGTACAGTGTCATCGGAGTACATGAGAATGGATGGATGCAGGCATACCGATGGCAGGTCATTCAGGTGGCAGATATGGTAGATCTGGTTGTTTAAATAAAAAAAAAAATTTGAGAATCAGCTGAGAAAAAATGTGATACTCTAGTGCAGGGAATCAATCCCTGCACCCTTTGCTCATGTCCATCCCTCTGAGCCATCAGCTCTAGCTAATATAGTGCATCTATTCCTTTTTACTTACATTCATAAACTCAGATTTAGGTTGAGCTTGATAATAATTCTGTGTTGAATCTGCTCGACATCTTTTTTTTTTTTTACTTTGTGCAGGTTGTCTGCCATTCTTTTCCATTTGTGCCTGTGCATAGGGAATAAGCATTCACTACAATCATCCCACAGTTAGCTGCTGCATCAAATGATAACAGTGTGGGTATATTATTCTCAATCTAACATGAAAATATGTGCTGAAACTGTAAAATTCGTTTTCTTTAAAAAAACAACTCATGACTACACAAAATCTTCATACTACACCTAGTCAAGGTGAGAACTGAATACAGGACCTTTTGCATTGGGGGGGGGCTGATTGCCATCCTTTAGAGCCACCAGGTGTTCCTGGTAAAGTGACTGTTTTTTTTCTTTCCCTTATTTACATCAGTTCAGACTGCAGTGGACCAAGGTGCAGGAACTATTCAAATATTGCAAAGGGTTTCTTATGATTAAACATTTACTGACTGAGATATTTATGGTAGTAAAAAATGCAGTTCCTCTCTATATGTCATCACTATAATAATGTATTGGCATCTAGAAGTGAGAGGTAGGACTCAAAGTAATCTGAAGGTGGCTCAGAGTGCTAGTCCATACAGGTGATAGATCTCAGACAGCCAGCGCTTGATCCCACAATGGGCAAGTCATCCCTTGACCCAGTACTGACCAATGGAGATAGAGTCACAGAAGTCCTGGTAGAAAGACAGCTGTGTTCAATTCACCATCACAGTGTGCTTTAGCATGACAGGTTACCAATTGAGTCATACAAGGGCAAAGGTATTAGATCTCATGAGGTCAGATTTAGCTGAAATGGGTAGATGTCTCAGGGTAGCCATGGGAAAGGGTGAGGTTGGAGAGGAGGCTGAGGAGCAGTTGAGGTAACTGAAATGTGCCATAGTGGATGAGATGAACCAATGCATCAAGTAAGTGACCAAACGTATGATAAGAAGGAATCCACTATGGTTCTCTAAAGAGGTGGTAGACAAAATATAGTCTAAAAGGGTTACTTTCAGGAAATATGAGGGGAACCAAAGAGAGGAGGACAGGGAAGTGTACCTTGAGTGTATAAGTGAAGCGGGGAAGGCTGTTAGAAGAACAATGGCGCAGACAGAGGAGGGATTAGTGCAGCCACAGAAGAAAGCGGACAAGACTTAAGAACATAGAAACAAAGAAACATAGATTTTGTCGGCAGATAAGGACCGCTTGGCCCACCCAGTCTGCCCATTTCCATACCTAATGGATAAGCTGCAGATCCTAGTTAACCAGCAGCCTACTTCTTCCTACCCCCACTCCCTAGAAGTGCCTTATGACTGTCCCATGCATGCTTGAATTCCACCACTGTTTTTGACTCCATAACCTCCTCCGGAAGGCCGTTCAATGCATCCACAACCCTCTCTGTGAAAAAATACTTCCTTAAATTACCTCTGAGCCGCCCCCCTTCTATCTTCAAATTGTACCTTGTTCTTGCACCTCTTTTTGAAAGATGCTACCCTCTTGGACTTTGTTGATTCCTTGAGGTACTTGAAAGTTTCTATCATGTCCCCCCTCTCCCTCCTTTCCTCAAGGCTATACATATTCAGCTCCTTAAGTCTCTCTTCATATGTCTTCCGGTGCAGACCCTGCACCATTTTAGTTGCCTTCCTCTGGACAGCATCCATCCTGTCTATGTCTTTGCGGAGATTGGGTCTCCAGAACTGCATGCATTGCTCCAGATGGTGTCTCACCAACTGTCTGTACAGAGGGATAATAACTTCCAGTTTTCTACTGGTGATGCCTCTCCCTATGCATCCCAGTATCCCCCAGCCCTCTTTGCTGCCCTCTCACATTGCTTGCCCACCTTTAGGTCATCTGATATGACTACCCCCAAGTCCCTTTCCATTTTTGTTGTTGTTAGTATCTCACCCCCCATTGTGTACTCTTCCCCTGGGTTTTTGTTTCCCAGGTGCATTACCTTGCACTTCTTAGCATTGAATCTAAGCTGACATACATTTGACCATTCCTCTAACCTTGCCAAGTCCCTTCTCATCCTTTCCACCCCACCTTGTGCATCAACTCTGTTGCAGATCTTTGTGTCATCTGCAAAGAGACATACTTTTCCTTCCAGTCCCTCTGCAATGTCGCTTATAAAGACATTGAAGAGGACCGGTCCTAATACTGAACCCTGCGGTACCCCACTAGTTACCCCCCTTTCTTCAGAGTAGACTCCATTTACTATTACTCTCTGTGTCCTATTCTCCAGCCAATTCTTTACCCAGGCTGTCATCTTGGGACCCACTCCCAGGCTGGCTAACTTGTATATTAATCTTTTGTGTGGGACTGTGTCAAATGCCTTGCTAAAGTCTAGGTAGGACATGTCCACAGCCTCTCCCTGATCTACTACTTTGGTCACCCAGTAAAAGAAATCTATCAGATTTGTCTGGCATGACCTTCCCGCTGTGAATCCATGCTGCCTTGGGTCCTGAGCCCCTCTGGCCTCTAGATACTCAACAATTCTTTCCTTCAGAAGTGATTCCATCATTTTCCCTACCACTGAGGTTAAACTAACAGGTCTGTAGTTGTCTGCTTCTGCCTTGCTCCCACTTTTGTGAAGGGGACTCACATCTGCCTTTCTCCAGTCCTTGGGTACCACCCCATCCTCCCATGATTTGTTAAAGAGGGCAGTCAGTGATATCACTAGTTCTACCCTTAGTTCTTTTAGAATTCTGGGATGAATCCCATCAGGCCCCATTACTTTGTCCACCTCCAGTTTTAAGAGTTCTTTCAGAACCCTTTCTTCTGCAAATGGGCTGGTATCAGCTTCTGTATCCAGAGTGTTTCTACTGTTTGTTTTAGGTACCTCCCTCACTTCCTTTGTAAATACTGAGCAAAAATATTTGTTTAGTATCTCTGCCTTTTCACAGTCACCCTCTGCTCACCCTCCCTCCTCTTTATTAAGCCTCACTAACCCTCCCTTGGTCTTCCTTCACTCCCTGATGTACCTATAAAAGGTTTTATCCCCCTTCTTAACTGAGTTGGCTATCTTTTCCTCGGTTTGGGCCTTTGTTGTTCTGACTGCCTTCCCAGCTTCCTTTTGTTTAAATGATACAGTTCTCTGTCCTGCGCCTTCTGTGATTCCTTGTACTTCCTGAATGCTTTCTTTTTCTCTTGAACCTTCACTGCCACTTCCTTTGAGAACCATAGTGGTTTCTTACATCGTTTCATTTTGTTTATTTGCTTCACACAAAGGCTTGTTACCTCTGTGATGGCAGTTTTTATTATTCCCCATTGTTCTTCCACCCCTCCTTCCTTCCCATTTGTTAGCGCATTCTTTAGGCACTCACCCATTTTGGCAAAGTTAGCCCTCCTAAAGTCCAGTACTTTTGCCTTTGTATGGCTTGACTCTATTCCTGTGTTTATTGTGAACCATACTGTTCGATGGTCGCTAGTTCCCAGATGGCTACCCACTTCTACATCTGTGATCCTCTCTTCATCTCCATTTGAGAAAACCAGGTCTAAGATTGCTCCCTCTTGAGTGGGCACCAATACTAGTTGTTTAAGGCATGCCCCCTGTAGAGCATCTAGAATAACCCACTCTTTGAAGTGGCTGCTGCAACTGCACTCCAGTTAACATCTGGCATATTCAGATCACCCATCCGCAATATCTCCCCTTTTTCTGCCATTCTAAGTATTCTTTCTATCATTTCCTTGTCCATTTCCTCCCCTGAGAAGAGTCTGTATACTAACCCTGTGTGGATTGTGGTGCCATGCGTCTCCAAATTTATCTGCAGTGCTTCTTCTCCTCCCTGTTTTCCCTTTTGTTCTGTTGCTTTGATTCCTTCCCTTATGTAAAGAGCTACTCCTCCTCCTCCTCTTTTACCCTCCCTGTCCCTCCTGTAGATAGTGTATCCTGGTATGTTTATGTCCCAGTCATGGTTTTGTGTGTACCATGTTTCTGTGACTGCCACGATATCCAGATGTTCCTCTTCCATCAAGGCCACTAATTCAGGAAGCTTGTTACTCAGACTACGGGCATTGGTACTCATTGCTCTCCATTTTTTGATGGGTTTACCTTCTTTTGCAGCATCCCCCACTGACCTGTCTACCTCTGTCTTTTTCTCATTTAGTACCCTGTTTTGCATTAGAACATAACCGATAGCCAGCAGAAGGAGACCTCCAGGCCTATCTTGTCTGCCCGATTTGTGTTGGGATCTTGTATTTTATCCTGTCACCAGTATTTTTGTCTCCTCTTCTCCCTCCCCCATATATGTACATAATCACATTGTATATGTACATCAGCAAGATAATATAAACCAGTGGATGGATTGTAATGCTCACAGCAGAAGAGGAAGAGAGAGATGTGAGGATGAGTTTGGTAAATTTATAGCTCAGCTGGTGAACAGCAGTGAATGTGAGAGGATGGCTGGGCTGCTCATAGACAGGAACTCTTGAGGGGAAGGTAGGGGTTCCTGAGTGGGTGATGGAGCTGTAGTGGGGGGGGTGAGGGGCCACTAGACTACCATCAACTGAAACTTATTCTGTTTGGGTTTGTCATGTGAAATGGGGATGGAGGCGAGTTGTAGAGACAAGTAGTAGCTCTTAAAAAAAAACAACTCAAGATTGGGTTAGTAAGTGAGGACATGGGGTGTGACACTAGACTAACGCAACTAATTACATGCTAATTGGCTATTGGGATCCAGTGGGACACTACCCTTCAATAATGAACTATTTAATATCTGGTTGGGAGAATGGGGACATAAGTGCTACATTCCACAACTTCAGGTCACTTGCCATTATCAGATTGGCTAATGGAGATGGGAGTGGGACACTATGGAAACTGCTATTTTCATTCCATTTGTCTGGGTATCCAATGAGGATCAAGGCAAATGTACATGTTGTCATGTTAGTGGGTCAGTTCATTAACAAGCAACAAGGAAGATGAATCGAAAACACTACAGATTTGTACTAAAAGTGGTTATGAACTACCAGACATGTAGACAGTATGCGGATAAGTTCAATATAGTCTAAATGTGAAATGGATACAATTTTCAACAACAAAAGCAGTTACCACCAGTGTAATTAAAAACTTATCACATGCAATATAAAACACACACAAAAAAATAGAGTAGCAGCACTTTATATTCAAATACAAATCCATAAGTACCATAAGCATTCAATTTCCCCACAATGACAGTGTGTACCCAGATCGCATGCAGATTGGTCTCACAAGCCATTGCATTATGGACTGACATCTTTGATAATTCAGTGACTCAAGGCACTACCGAGTGATGTGTCATGGCTAGCCCAGCCAGAAAAACAATAACTTATTAAAATCCCTAAAATAGACCAAATGATATACAGTATTTAAAAACAAAAGACTCCAATTTATGTATAATACACATCACTTAAAATTACTAAAGATTAGAAACAAGCGATTCCTGTCCCCTATCCCTTTAAAGTACTCGACCCAAGGATAGGCATGAGCACAAATACTAATTAGTCTCCTTGCTGGTATGCAGGTTCAGGTTTGGGTGTATGGCAAGGGACAGTATCTTAGAGATATTTAACAACTGAATGGCTTGTTGTAAAGTAATGCCAACCCTTATATTATGAGTACTATAATTTTAAAATACAATATTACAATGTTAGTAATGTAATGTCAGTACTTAACATTCAATATTTAATACAATTACCATACCCTTACGTTTGACTGAGTATTTATTGGCAAGATAAGATTGTCTGGCATAGCTATCAGTACTGTTGCAATAGTAAATATTTGTCAAGTAGGTGTGGCTAAGGTTAAACTTGGCACTTTTCACCTATGTCATTGTCATTCATGTACACATAAAGCTTACATTTCTTTTGGGCAATGTTGAAAACACCAATGAGAGTTATTTTGTTGCAAAAAGTATTTTGTACAAGGTTGTATCAGTTTAACACCATGATAATTAATACTGTAAGGTGCATCAAAGGGAGACTGTATTATTCTCATTTATATAACTGGTAATGAGTAAGTGCTAGAACCTAGCAAAAATTGTACAAATGTACTGTATATGACAATAAGCTTTGACATGATATCCTGACTGATCAACCTTTTGAACAGTGTGATTATGTACATAATGTTAAATCTGTAATATTTTGTTTCCCTCTGTTTCTTCTTGTGAGATACCCATGGCTGTCCACCAATCACCTCTGTTTGTCCTCCCTATATTGCTTGGTCTATAAGTCACTACTTCACAAAATTCAGTCCTGTAGAGACTGAAATTGATTCTGCATTTTAAAGTTTGACAAGAATACAGGGCTGCCATCCAAGAAAGTTTAATATACTCTGTGCTAGTTCTCAGCCATCTCTAGTGTGGAGCGCTCAAGTGGCAGCCTCCCAGCTGCACTCTAGTCAGAGTGCAACTGCATTTGGCTGCTTAGCAAATGAACACATGCCCCAGCGTGAGTGCATGCATGGTGACATCATTGGTAACATCAGTATGTGTGGAGGAATATGGCTCGAGGACAAGAAGTCTGTGTGGCATCCTCCCTGTAAAAATGCCACCTGAGCATGTAAACTTCCAAATGAGACTCAATTCAAAAGGTACTTTAACATGATAGTTACCATGGCATTAATGTTGTTTAAGTGCACTGTGCTTTGTGTAAAATGTTTAGTGACTCGCTGCATTGGACATAACATTCTGATAGGAGAATTAAACCTTAAGACCACATGACACTAATTTCAATAAAATCACAACAAGCTGCTTTTTGTAAAGACACTATTAACAAACCTATAGGCATGTTAAAGAAAGAATAATGCTTAAGGACAGAGGTAATTTATACAGAAGCAGCCAAGATAGCACATATGCTTTAGAAACAAGTTTTCTGACTGGTGATACCTAGCATTTTGTATTGTGTTTAACACAGCATGATACTAAAAACTACGCTACGCGTTCGGCTCCCCACCGCCCCCACCACCACCCTTGGTCGGCACTCCCTTTTATAGTTATAATCACATGGGCTGCCAGAACCAATCAGCCAACATTTCCATTTGCAGGTTATATCTCTCTAACACTAGAGGGAGCCTGCTCTCTAAACCTATTCTCTCTACTGAAAAATCACACTTAATCATGATCCTTGCCATGCTGGCTCTCCTAGTACCAACACCCACTGTCTACTATGGAACCCTTTATATCATCCACTGTCGTACAATGCCCAACCCCAGTCCATCCACACACAATATCCTGTCTTCCGCACAGCTTACTGCCTGTCCACCTATCAATCCATCCCAAATCCTTCCCGAACTCTGGACTACCACTCTACCCCACCCACCCACCACCAACACACAACCCACTGTCTCATGAATTCTGTCACAATTGGTCTCTCTCCTCTGTAGTGTCTCCAGCACTAAACACTCTCCCATCCCATGCACCACCCATACAATGACAGGGCAGCTGCAAAGGCGCCTCCCACAGCAACTGCTCTCTCATGAGGCGCCTTGTTGCCCTGATTCTCCTGCTGTCAGGAAATGTGCACCCAAACCCTGGGCCTGGCAACTCTGCCACACTCCTGCACTCCTCTGGCAAAGGGTTCCGAATTGCTTTTATGAACATATGTAGTCTCCCCAAGAAAACTGCAGCACTCCAATGCTGGGTTGCACAATATTCCCCTGACATTCTTATGCTAGTGGAAACCTGGCTTTCCCAGCTTACACCTGACTCAGCTGTCTCCCTCCCAGGTTTTTCCCTCTTCAGGGCTGATAGGATGGGCAAGCGTGGAGGGGGGTGTGCAATCTACTTGCGTAACTCAGTCCTAGGTCATGCACTCCCAATCCCTGAGCTCAAATATGGGGCACAAGCCATTACCCTAAAAATCACCCCACACCCTGGTCGTGGCCCCCTATACCTAAGCACGCCACATACCACCTAGAGTACCAAAATTTTGCAATCAACTCCCTTAGACTATCTGTCCACCCTTACCTCAAAAAGCTGAACAATTGATCTTGGGAGACCTAAACACCAACTGGCTCAGCCCCTCGTCTGACAATTTAAAGGACAAGCTTGCAGCCCTTGACCTGTCTCAAATGGTCACCCAGCCCACCAGACTTAACCAAGTGAAGGGAACTAGCTCTCTCCTTGACATAGTTCTTTCCAACCGGCCACACAAGTTGGATTCTGTAGAAGTCCTATCGGACTCACTTAGCGACCACTCCCCTGTCATCTGCTTCTGGTGCTCCCCCACACACAGCCCAGAGCACTGCAGCACCCCTCGTCGCAGATTTCTCCCCAGGGGTCTTGACAACCTCAAACATCACCTCGCACAAGTCGATTGGACTCCAATGACCCTAGCATCTGACATAAACTCTGCTTTAACCTACCTCACCAGGGCCTTCAACAATGCCTGCGACCTATTTGCCCCCATCACCACACCTAGAAAGAAAACGGGCCGCAGCATGGATATCCCCTGCACTGATCCAGCAACTAAAACAGAGAGACAATCTTGGCACATAGCAAATGAGTCTGGTAGGGTGGCAGACAGCAAGCCTATAGAGCAGCTCTGCAACCAATGCACCTGGGCCAAGCAAGTGAAAGCTAGACACTATCAGGCTGCTCTGACATCCTCCTGGGGCTCAACCAGAGCCTTCTGGGACAATATTAAAGAACTGAATGGCAAAACCCACCCTCCCCCTCCGTCTCAGATTGTCTCAAATGGGGCAGTCTCGACAGACCAATCATATATCGCAAATTGCCTTAATAAAACTTTCACGGACTTAAGTGCAGTTCTCCCTGCCCAATTCTTTGACCCTGTCCCCTTGCCCTCCCACACACTCGCCTCCCGGCCCCCATTCCACTTCCGGACAATCTCACCCCATGATGCCAAACCTTTCCTACTAAAATCTCTCGCCTCACAAAATCCAAGTAATGATCCTCTTGACTCCAGGATACTTCGCCTCACGCTAGAGGTCATGTTAATCCCCCTCACGAGTGTCATTAATAGATCCCTATGCCTTGGCCAATTCCCGGAAGCATGGAAAGAGGCCGAAGTCACCCCCATCCATAAGTCTGGGGACCATACAATACCAAATAACTACAGACCCATCTCCATCCTTCCCCCCCTCTCCAAAGCCTTGGAAAAAATAGTATCCACCCAGCTAATGGAATACCTGTCTAAATACAACATCCTATGTCCTAAGCAGCATGGGTTTCGTCCTGGCCACAGCACATCCACTGCCCTTCTGGAATTCTCCCACCATATACACTCTGTGCTTGATGAAGGCTCATTTGGGCAGTTTTCATCGACCTATCAAAGGCCTTTGATACTGTGTGCCACCCCTGCTGTTAAACTCCCTTAGCCAACTGTGATTTTCATCTGGCCCCTAAATTGGTTCTCAAGCTACCTGCACAACAGATCCCAAAGAGTTAGCTAAAGAGGACCTTGTCCACCAGCCTACCAGTACTCCTTAGGGGTCCCGCAAGGCTCCATCCTTGGACCCACTCTTTTCAGTCTCTTCCTAAACACCTCCAAGCTCCTGCTCCAACAAAATACTGCTTTACGCGGATGATGCGTGATCCTAGCAACACCCAGACCTCTCCAACTCCAAAGCACGCTGCAAAGCACCTTCCTCCAAGTTGAAAATGGTTCAGTAACCATCGGCTAGTCCTGAACCTGAAAAAAAAAATCAATGCTGTTCACATCGGCAAAACAATGCCAAGGACACTCCCTTCTCATCACCCTAGCACACTCCTCACTTGAACAGGTAACAACATATAAGTATTTGGGCATCACTTTGATGCAGGCATTACTTCCACGCCCACCTAAAACCCTGTCCTCAGCCATGAACTCCAGGATCGGGCTCCTCTACGCCACAAAGACTGCCTCCCAGAACCTGCCCTTAAAATTGGCCATCACCTCATCTGTGCTGTCCTTACCGACTCACGGCCTTCCAGCACACGCAGCGGCAGACCTGTCCGCCCTGACAAAAGTCCAGACCTCTATTAACAAAGCCTGTAGGCTCCTGACCGGCACACACAGCAGAACTCACACTTGCCTGCTTTACACTGCCACCAACATACTCACTCTTGAAGAATGATTGAAATACCACACCTGCCTTCTGGCAAAAAAAGTACTATCTGGGTTATGCCCACCAGGGGTCTCCGCATCCCTGCAACCAGCCGTCCGACCGGTGCATACCTGTAACTCTACCAAAGCCACCTTCCTGGTACCCAAGGCAAGAACCTCTCTCTGCCAAAGATCCTTCCATCATAAAGCTCTGACCTGGTTTAACAACCTTCCTGAGGGAATATCAAAGATCCCCGGGATTGGACAGTTCAAAATAGCCCTCCGAAAACATATCATCGACAGCCAGTGCTGTAATTGCCTGTAGTGGAACACAACCCTGTCTCAAACAGCCCCCAAGTCCTCTGGGTTCCATGGACGACTGGGCACTGTAGCAACTGCAGCTGTAATAACTTGTGTGTATATAATAACTTGTGTGTATATAATGATCCTGTAACTCAACGTATGTATGTATCTCACCTGTATGTAACCTCTGTCTATAACTGCACTTATTGTTGTCTCCCCCACCCACATGACAAGGTACCTTTGTAAACGAGTCTCTGACTCAAAGGTTGTAAAACTGATTACTTCAATAAATAAATAAAAATAAATAAATAAAAAAAGATCATGTAAGTTTGAATGTTTCTAAATTGTAGTCTCCAGTAACGAGTTCTTCTAAAAACAGTAGCATTATTTCTTATATAACATTGTCCTCAGTTACATGATTTAAAACCTTTGTACTTGGAGAAACCAGATCATGCAGTCAGGTACAAACACAGGCTTCTTGGTTATGAGTGGAATCTAATAGCAGCAATTTACTTTGAACACACTCATTTGGTCGCAGTAGCACCTGGATGTAACAATATGTAATATAACACATATAGACTGAAAAGCAATATCTGCTGTTTTTATTTGTTAGCAGGTATAACAAAAAAAGTCTTAGAATATATGACAAAACTAAGCATAAATGGTAATGAGACATTGCATACTGTATACCTTTTATGTAAGATATGTTTATTGTTCTGACTATATAAGACCATTACTAATTGATTGTTACTGTTGTTTAACAGTAAATGAAGTAAACTCCTTATGAAAAAGCTTGAATACAGTGCAAAATGTTGGGATACTGTCAAATAAATTAAAATAAAAAGCAATTACAAGTGTTTGGCTCTTTTTGGAGATGCATGGGAGCAGCTCCCATTACAGCATGTTTTTGTACATTCTATGACTGGTCCCAAAAGTTATGGACACCATTGTTTTAATGTTGACTCTATGCTGGTTTGATTGGAACCAGAATGTTGTTGAAGTCCTGCCAGAGTAGGTCTTCCACAGCTGTGGGGGAGTGACCAGAGGTGAAGACGATGGTATCATCTGCATACATGTGGATATACAAACTGGCACAGACAGAGCGGAAGTTGTTCAGGTAGATGGAGAAAAGAATGCCACCCAGGACCCCAGCCTGCATAGGAAAGGGAGGTGATGGGGCCAGGCTATTAGGTAGGAACAGAACCAAGCAACAGTAGGAACTGAAAGGCCAGCTGAACTCAATTTGTCCAGGAGGAATGTATGAGACACCGAGTCAAAGTTTTGGGCCAGATTGATGAATATAGCACCTTTAATATGCCCCTGATCCATCCTGGAGAAAAACAGAATCTGTGACATGCAGCAGGGAAGAGACAGTGGAATGGGGCTTCCAGACACCAGACTGGAGGGGTGAGAGGATGTTTGAGGATGAGAAAAAGTCAAGCAGTCTGGAGTGGATTGATTTCTCTTGCAGTTTAGAGTGGGAGAGGAGGAGGAGGAAGATGGGCTGAAGTTACCAGGGGAGGAGGGGTAAATCCCTTTGTGAAGTGAAATAACTTTGGCTACCTTTCAGGATTGAGGATTAGCACTGAGGGAGAATGAAAGACTGAGTTATGAGTAAGAGGAGCCGCAATGGCTATAGAGCATGCTCAGAAAAAAAAACTTTAAATCCTTATAACTGTGAGACTGTTTAGTATTTTTCATAAAACATTCAAAAGTCACTACCTTGGCACAGATCACTTCAACACTTTAAGCTTTGAGGAAAAAATCTGTTCCATCTAGGCTGTAGGTGACAGCAAAACAGTATATCAAGTATTTAAAAAAATTAGACATTGATGTACAAGTGACATATGCAGAGCTAAGAAACTGCACAAGCTGTCATCACAAGACCTTCTACATATTGAGACCTTACCTTCTAAATAATGCATGCACAATTTGGAGCACTTTGGTCAAATGCTACCAAAGCTATTAAGGTGTAAAGTTACAATTAAACATGCAAACTCGGTCAACCATAACTATACAGGTGCAACTGTCCCAGTGTAATAAAGTACATACTTAAAGGCATTTTTTCATAGATACCTGCACTCCATTGCAGAGTTGAAATGAAAAAAAAAATAAGTAAAGTTTGCTGCTACACCAAATGTACACCTTGACTCATATAACTGCACTTAAAAGTTAAATCAACTGGAATATATCAAGAAAATATTCCTAGACCATTGACAAGCTTGTTGCTTCCTACAGTGGAGGTTTTAGATTTGCCCAGTGCATTCCCCCATATCTGTCACTAAGTAAACAGAAACATAAATGATTTAACAATACTGCCACCCAAAACTTAATTTGCTGAAAGAAAAGCAAATGCAACTAGGACTGTGTCAGCTCAGTACCTTTGTAAAAGACATGCTGATGGATATTAAATTCTCAAGTACAATATTTGGATCAGTGAAATACTCTTTGAAATGCACATTGCATTAATGGCATAAAATCCACCATTCTGAAAAATAATTTGTCAATTACAGAAAAAAAAAATGATCATGCATCAGTTTTATAAAATGGTACATACCTTCAGTGATAATGGTTGGAGGCTGTAAGACTATGGTTCTGCGGGCCACTCCTAGAATATATGGCAACAGCTGTTCCTGAAGGTCTTTAATGGTGCTGAAATCAGAGGCACTGAATACAAAGCTTGCATCAGTGGCAACTTGTTCAAGTTCCGATATCTTTGCACTCTGGACCCCAATGCCAAAGGAGAATATACTAGCTTGTTTTAATGCCAATGCCCCCTCACTGACATCATCACTAGACTGCCCAGAACTTATCAGTACTAAGACCTGGGGCACCCCTTCCTCCTCTCTGTTGCCTCCCGCTGGGGTGAAGTGGTTTTGAACTACAGACTCCAGTGCTACACCAAGATAAGCTTGCTCTCCGCCTTTGAATCTAAGACCCTTCATAGCATCCAGGACTTCTGGTTTTGTGGCATAGCTATTTAAAAAGAATTCAGTTCTGGGGTCCTCGCTATACTGCACCACACCAACTCGTATCTTGTCAGCTCCCACCTCAAGATTCTCAAGGACATTTACAAGGAAATCAACCAGGATTTGGAAATTGGCAGCTCCAATGGTGTTTGATCCATCAATTAGGAAAACAAGATCAGCAGACTCTTGTGCTTTGAGAAACAAAAAGAAAAAATGCAAGAAGGTAAAGCGTTACAAGTGTTTTCATGCAGTGCACAGCAGTATCCCAAATCAGTGGGATGCTCCATTATAATTAGACATTTTTGAAAATGGTAAGTGCAACATCATGTACAGTAGTTCTGCATTCTGATTGAATAAAGGTAAGAAAAGCCTATGAACTCAGGGACTGCCATGCTTCCTTACCACTGTAATGTACAGTAAGAGCAGCTTGATGCAGCATGCTTCTAGTTAAAAAGTCAATAGTATAACATTCTTTTATTACAAACTCCAACTGCTAGGATCAACTTCATGGAGAACTGATAAAAGGGCAGCACGTAAGAAATAACACAAAATAGGGCGTGCAGTGGTTCAGTAAAACACACATACTTTGGGAGATTGGGAGTCAGGAAACCAGCAAAGGGTCTTCGTCAACTTGAGAAGTGCAGATATTACAGTACACTGCGCACCCTGAAGTACATTATTTCACTTATGCATAAAAACTAAAATGTAGTATGTGAACATGTATTTATCAAATTTCCCCTTGGTAAAAACATGAAAATGCTTTGGATCCCTTATTGGAGTTAATTTTGTTTATGTAAACCATGCATTACTAATCCATGAGAAACAAAATGAAAAAGGGTCCTTCAGGACACAGTGGTCCCACCCGGTTAACAAAATTGAATAAATAAATAAATAAATACAATTTCAAAATTCAACTACCAACAGAATTCCACAGAATTGGGTGGATCTTCCAAAATTCTGTGGAATCCCATTTGGTCAGAATTTGAAAATTTCTGTACAGCCCTAATCCTTTATCAACTTCCTGAGGGAACATCCTATGGAAGCAATGCCCTGTGGATCCCGTGAGGTTGGAAATGTTCCAGAGATGGAGTTGGGCAGCTGAGTTTTACCCTGACAGAAGTGGGTAGCTTTGGCAATACTAGGAATAAAAAGAAGAATAAAAATGGGAAAAAAATAGATAATATGTGAAGAGAACATACTGAGTTTTATGACTGGGTTAGGTACATATCTAAAGGGAAAAGATATTTTAGGATTTTACTGTGTATAATTATAATATAACAGATAGCCAAATATGATAGGCCCACTAGACTTTCTAGTTCTCACTGCACTCATGTATGTAGTAGTAGTAGTTTGTGGCTATAAGAGTTATGAGATGACTGCTTATAAACAACAAATTATAACAAAAAAAGGTACACTAAACTATGAGCTGTCTATCTGAGTAATGCCAAAAAGTGTTTCTTAATTGAGGCAACTAAATGCTACATTAAGAAATATGTTTAATGCTTGCAGTCCTCTTGCTGTCAAGACTTGATGAATTCTAAAAGATAGCTGACTTTATTACATGTCCCCAAAAAAGTGAAAGTGATGACAGTTTCTTTTTTAGTTAATGCCACAAGGAAGTGGAATTTGGTTATCTCATGGTATCAGCGAATAAACCCATTCCTGCCATCATGGATTCTTAGCCTTTGTATTCAATCAGGCAATGCAGAAACAGGTTAAAACAGTGCATCAACCAGTAATGACTTGATTATCCAACTTTGTATATTGCAAACAGTTAACTAAAGGACAAAACACAAACACCTGTTTTGTTTATCATATTTGTAACAAAAAATATACACTTTTTAGGAGAAGGGGTACACAACATAATGAGCAAAATATGTTTCATAGTAAATATCCAACATTATAAAGCTGGAACTGTCTGCTGGCAGAGGGACCTACTACCATGAAGGGAGACTCCATTAATGCGCACTAAAAGTTTTCATAATGAGGATGGAGGTAATTATGTTGCATTTGTTATGTATAAATAACTTTGTTCAAGGAAAAATGGAATCTCTGCTAAAATTACAATGTGTGAGAATAGACTACTTATACATATGTAGTCCAATTGGCCATATCCAGGTCATTACATAAGTGTTTTCTTCATTTATTCTCCTATTTGTGAACTACCACAAATTGAATAGATTGGACAGCAGGATTCCATCAGAAGTCACAATAGACTATTTTCAAACCCATGCAAACTGTGCTAGAACAGCAGCAAAGCTGGATAAAATCAGTCATCACCGTATATAACATGTTTGGCTCACAAGAGGTCAACACAAGCTAGTGTGAGAAAAAAAGACAGAACACATAATAGAGCACTTTGATTACATACTGTAGCTCAGCAGGACCATAGATTTTGGACTTGTTCAAATAGGTGTTTCCTTTAAAACATAAATATCTCCCATTCATCTCAAACCTTAAAAACAGTATCTAGTGTCATGCAATTCAGAAATTATTTCCTTTTCATTTCAAACCTTCTTTAGCAAGATTAACAAGTACTTTGCTACAGAGAATATCAGTCCTTTTCAGGCCAACATAAGTACTTTCTCAGTACTTTCTAAGAACTGAATTTACTTTGGCATTTTGTTTTTGGTAAAACAAATTGTTATGTTATTTTCTATTATGTATTTTCCTTGTATATCCAGAGGACTTTAACGGTGATAGGAAATTGTTATTATATTTGTAACCACCTTCCCATATTCATTTCCATGCCCATTATTTTTTTGTGATATGCTTTGACCAATTATTGATAAACATATAATCTATTCTTGGTTGCCCTGTATCTACATAGAGTTTCACCCCTTCAGTAACTACTGCTCTTTCTTTTCATATTTCTAAGACATTCCATGACATCAGTAATAATATTCCATTATACTTAACTCAATGATCTAGAATAGTATTACTGATGTCATAGAGTGTTCAGAGGGTATAAAAACAGACAAAACAGAAACTTCTGAGGGGAGAGGTAAAAATGAATTATTAATATACAGTAATACAAAAGGTCAGAATGTATCAAAATATTTGATAGACTCTAAAAGGAAAACAGAGGGGAATCAATAGGTGTTAAAACTGTTTCCGATCACCTTTAATAAATATTCAAATTCAATTTCAGTTCCACATAAGTGAGTTAAAGTTAAATATTTTTGGATTAAGAGTGAGAAAGGACAGCTGTATATCTTTAAGGTGGGTACACTAGTGCCTACTAAGACTAGAACAATTGTACTTTACTGCTATTCATGTATCACAGTTAAGAGATTGAACAGTTTTTCGTCTATTGCAGAAAGTAGCACAAATAATTACACTTCAAAAATATACAGAAAAAATACGTTAGGCCAATGTAGGCAAACTATTTTGTTATGCTAAAATAAACTAAGCATATTGAGAACAATTACTATTACTTTTTATCTGTTACTTGAAATAGGTACATATGTATAGAAATGGAACTAATATTTTGGTTTCTTCTAAGTCTGAACAAATTATAATACATTACTGAGGTCATCCTGCCATATTTTAAATATTTATAAATAATTTCTTGTAAAACCACACTAAGGATTTATATATAGCTACAAAATATAGACAATGATTCAACCTCAACTAAATCCTACTGTAGTTCAAAAATGACATGATTTGATCCAACTATTTAAGTAATTTCTGCTTCAGATTTCTAATAAGATACTTTCTAGATTTCTAATAAGATACTTTCTAACAGCTGTAAAAATTGCTTTGTTATTATTTAAATAAAAAAACCTGCATATTTGTCCTGGGGGGAGGGGCATTTTAATCAAAGGCATATTGCTTGCTTTTGTTACTTAGCATGCAGTGAACTAATTAAAAACAGCAACAGCAGTGAAGTTAATAATGTACAGCTAAAATATGAAGGAATGGAATAATACCTCTGCTATTAAACAGACTAGAACATAAAAACACTTACGTTAGACATATTCTCAGAGGACTTAGAAACAAAGGTTTTCATAAAAAAATGATGCCATGGCTTTAAATTAACCTGTAGGTCATAGAATAATATGGTCCTGAATGATGAGGTAACTGGGTTATGCTAACTATCCCATAAAACTAGCTCATTCTCTGATTTCTCACTGACCGTAACTTGTCTTTTAAGTTATTCACTCTTAGGAATTTGGCATAACAAACAACTCAGCTACTGCTTGTTTTGTCATCAAGAATCTAGTAGAGTTTGAGTATGCATGCTAGGAATCCCCTACTCCATTCCAGGGGCCTCATAGTGAATGTCAGTTTGCTAAAGTAAATATTAGACTGACAAATATTTTGAGACATTTCCAAAAAAGAGTAAACAAATTTGGTGCTAGTTTTTATTACTGATTTTGTAGCAGTTCAGCTACACTTCTGCAAGTATCTGCCAGGAGTTAGTGTAATCTTGCAGACAGAAAGCTGATGGAATTCAGTTGGCCCACCATCCATGGGGGGAACAATAGATAATATAGAGTCTACACAACCATTGTAGCAGACAAAGTATTGTCTGTGGCCCCTATCCCAAAACGTGGCCTCCAGGCAGGCAACTAGAGTTTTACACATGGGGTGGGAGATGTTCTGGCACTGACCAGGGGGAGGAAGCACTTGGTCTGTCCAGAGGGAGGGGGCATCAGGCTGGGGGAAAAGAGTGAGGAGTTAAAAATAGCTACAATAGAGGGTGCCCCTCACTCTCTATCTCTCTAGCTGAAGATGTTCCACTCCATCTAGAATTGCTTCTCCCCCCCCCCATTTCAGCCAGAATCAAGTATCCAGCAGTAGCTGCTCAGTTTTTTTCAGATATTTCTGGTAGATTTTGCTTCAAGTAGACTTCTTCCTCCATAGCACATTCTTACAAATCATTAGATTTAACTAGTGCCATTGTGTTTGCAATGATCAGCCTGTTACAGATTTTTCTGAGTAATTGCCGCTGTTGAGCAAGACCCTTTCCCCACTTAGCTAGCCATTAAACTGCCTTTCTTCACAGATCAAACTGTCTTGGTTCCACCATGTGTTCCCACACTCTATTCCTGCAAAACTGTGTGCAGGCTTTTTGTGTAACCTCCTCTACTATTCCTACTACTACTATCTGCACAACCACCCACAAGTGGTGCTACCTAATAGACGTAGGTTGGCGCCGGGGTTCATGGTTAGAATTGGATTAGTAAATGGCATGGTGCCACTGTGCCTCCACCTGTGGGGATCCTTAAAGCAGCCTGCTGCCAGGGTGCTTCCCCACAGGAAATGAATATAACTCCCTCCCTCCCTTGGTGACTGGTAGATTAGTAACACAATCCCCTCCCCACTTATCACTCTTAACAGGCAAATATGACACTAACACAATAATGGCAAGTACTTCAACAGTTGCAAATAAATAACCCAGATGGGTTTATTTTAGGGTTTGCAAAAATAGATGGGGACAAGGGAAACAAAGGGAGTAAAACATAAATCAATCAGCTATAAATAAATACTGTAACACAACTATGGGTACAATATGACCTCTGTCCTACTCCCTCTCCCTCCTCTGGTGTAACAGTTAACCTCACAGTCCCTGTGGGAGCTCCCAACAGTCTTACTGTGCACACAATGAGGAGTTGCAGGCCTGTGATGAATGTACACTTGGTGTGGTACTGTGACAGTTAGGTGCAGCTGCAGCTGGTAAACACAAATTACACAAGTGGATAGAAACACACAGATGATCCTGGCTGTAACTGTTGCTGTGGGCTTAGGTTAAGGTCACATAGGAAGCCAAGATGACAAATTAACTAGCTAGCTAGAGCCAGTACTCACAGCCTTTAGATGATGAGGTGATGCAGGGGTTGGGGGACATCGCCCCTGTCTAGCAGTTGGGTAAAACTGTTAGGGTGGAGTAGATGATGATGATGATGACAGAGATCTTCTTCACCCCGCAGAGGGACTTGTCTTCAAACACCTCAAAAGATGGCCCGGCAGTCGATCTTCACCCCACAGAGGGACTTGTCTTCACTCACCTCAACAGATGAGTCAGCAATTAGGTAGTTGATCTTTACCCACCTCAAAAGATGGGCCAGCAGTCAATCTTCACCCCACAAAGGGACTTGTCTTCACTCACCTCAAAAGATGGGCTGGCAGTGGATCTTCACCCCACCTAGAGACTTGTCTTCCCCCACCTCAAAAGGCAGGCAGGAAGTTAGAACCACGGGGAGTTGGTCCTCTGTCAGAAACACAGTTGTGTCAAGATCTGAGATGCAGTGGCTGTTCACCTCCTCAGAATTAAAGTAGTTTTCACAGCAACCTATGCTCTTCTTTGGTACCAAAATTCTGGCTTTACACTCAAGCTGAGGAAAATCCCTTTGTTTCTGGGATTTACAAGTTTGTTCAGTAACAAACTGCAAAATTTCAGTCAGTGACAGCACTGAGAACTGTCAAAATGTTGCTTTCTCCTCAGAAAACACTTTCAGACTACCTCAGTTGTCAAACTCTAGAATGTTGTTTGAAAATCTAGATGTCCCATTGGCTAGAAGGGAGGCTTGAGCTTCTAGACTACTGTAGTTACCAATCAGATCCTGCATGTTCTTCAGGCAGACCACTTTCAACATGGCTGCTGCCACGGAGTCCTGTTTCCTGTTCAATTTCAATACATATTTAGTAAATTTAAGTATTTGGGCAGCTTCTGTCTGAAAGGTCAAGACCATCCTGGTCCCATTTGAGGGTCACTAGGGCCAGTGGGCATAGTTAGGGGACTGGAGCTCCATCGGAAACTCCATTTTTAGGGTTCCCCAGCAGAAGCTAGTCTCTCCCCAACCCTCTGGTGGCTTGGATTGGGTTGGGGAGCCATTCCAATGTTTTTATGCTGTTAGTATAAGCCTCCCCCAGCCCCCTCTTTTGTGCAATGGGGCTGGGGAGGTGAAATTTCAAGCAGCACTTCTGCTGCACTTTCCTGGGTGCTCAGTGGTGCCAGAACCCATTTGTGGCCTTTCCCAAGCCTGCTGTGCACAGTTCAAGGGGAAGGGTGCGAAGTTGAGAGTGGCTCCATCTGCAAGATGTGGAGGATGACTGCAGGGCCCCAGGTAAGCTCCTGATATTGGGGGGTAAATTTGGTTGGAGTGATATCTAGAAATATAGGAGCTATAACTGGGAACATGCTGTACATGCTTTTGATGTTAGAGGAATGGGCTGAAAATATAAAATCTGTGATTGGCAAAATGTTTTTTTTCTGTGTGTAGATGGTTAAGGTTAAAAAATGTGATCTGTAACTGACAACATTTTGCTTTTGGTTTAGTTCTTAAATCTGTGCATGCTGTTGTGTTGAGGACTAAGCTCTAGGATTTAATAAAAAAAACTGTATAGAAGCCTACTGGGATTTGTTTATTGTTGTTAGTGAAATGTTTAGAACATTTAAAGTACTGCCTTGCGTTTTGTGGAATTTAAAAGTTCAGCTACTATACAGTATTCTAAGGACATTTGCCTTGTCTGGGGGAGGGACTGCTTAAACTACAGGTTACTGTCTACTGAATGGGGATGCTAGGCCTCAAGTCCCCCCCCCAACTTGCTGAAGTCATACAGTATTATACTGATAGTCTTTGTTGGGGGGGCAGAATAACTTGTAGCCAGTAATCCTTCAAGTTATGAGTACCAGTATGCCAAGTTTGCTATGAAAACAAGAAAAAAACCCTAGATAAGTACATAAATAATATAAATTAATTAATTTAATAACATTAAAAGGCTGACAAAACAAATTCTTATTGTAACCCCCTGCTCCTTTATTCTAACTGTAGCTTGAATAATACAGACTTCCACTCCACTCCTGCCCTGGGCTCACAGAAATTAGATTTCACACAGTACTGAAAGATATATTATGGTATTTTGAAGTTCAGTATCCTGATGCTCAGGATACTGAGTCTAGGAGCCCAAAATCCACAAACTCGATGGCACCACTTGCTTGATATAATATCAGGCAACAGAGCAACATAATGTGTGTTACAATGCAGGGGCTGTGTCCCCCACACCACCCCATAATTAATATATCTAACTTCAAGGGGGAGCTAACCCCAGAGTAAAAAATATATCAGTTACGAGGGGCAAAAGGATGTGGCTGGATCAGAACCCGGGTCCAATGATGCACACTGGCTGAGATGCTTGTGCTTTGGCCCTCCACACCATGGGAGCAGCTTGGCCAGCTTCCTGATCCAACGGTGTTTTCAGGGATAAGGTAGCAACCCATTACATCTGCTACCTTACCCCTTCCATAGCACCATCAGGCATGTATCCTTCGAGTTGATCTGTGTCAGAACACTGCACTTGTCAGGCAATAATGCCCTGGCAGGTGTGTGTCAGGATAGTGAGCCACGGGAAACCATAAGGGTACTGTACTGAAGGGCAGGCAGCATGACCACTTCCAGTCTCTGATGGTATTTTCAAATGGCATACCTCCTCCCCTCCCTGTCTATGGGTTTGTTTTGATGTTGCAGTTCGCAGAGAAGGGGGGGGCCCAATTACTGATGGAAATGCCCATGGCATACTGCCAGGGTAAAATAACACAGTACCTTTACAATGTAGATTTTGGGATTCATTTAGCCATGGCGTGAACTCCACTGATGTGCAGGCTGATGGTGTCTCTTCCCTCTCATCTCAGCTGGTTGCACAGGCATAATCTTTTTGTGAGGGAAAAATTTATTAGAACAACAGAGAAAACAGTAAATTCATTGGCGGCTTAGACACAAAGATTCTGTCCAGGCAGGCAATTTAGTTGCAATCAGGCACACTTTATTTTTAAACAGTCCAAGGGCTCAGGCCACACAAACAACAGCTCCATGGAATGATGAGCAAGATTTTGAGCACACAGTTACTACAGCCCAGCAGCCAAAGCACAATCTACTTGGGAGACAAGGGTCCCAAACCGGGATCCTACACACCTTCCTTCTTGGTGTGCCAAGTGGGCTCCTTTTCCCCACGCACAACATTCTTGTGCACATTGTACCACCCAGAACATTTCAGTTGCTGCTAGTGAAAGCAGAGGCAGGCTTTACTTCAGGGCTTCAACCTTTCCACATGGTGCACAAACTCTCCTCTTGGCTTCAGATGTTAAATAGCAGGCACAGTCCGACCTCCTCAGACTTTCCATCCTGCCGATCCATGGGTAGGGTTTGCACAGGGCAGAGGCCACCTACTCTCGGCACAGCACTCCTTCTCCCTCACAGCAGCTCCTAACTCCCATACAGCTGGACATGGACTTATGACAGGGGTCTAGTCCACCACTCTAGACCCTCTGGAACTGCATTTTTGCCACTCCATGGCCCTAGCCCACCACGGCAGCCACCTCAGCAATTCAGTTCCTCTGTGGAGCTGGACTGGCTGAACACAGATGTGCTCTCTCTTTCCATGGTGCTACTAAACTCTATTGCCCTCCCCATCAGTGGAGTGGTGGGGTCCATCTGCACCTTTGGGACTGGGGAGAAACCTCCACACCCCAGACCTGGGCCTGTCTTACTCCGACTGGTAGCCCGCTCCCTGAATGGCCTACACACAGGCCTCTCCACTGTTCACTCCTCCAGAAACTCCCTCAAATTACTACTCTGATGCCAGTGGGTGCTTTAATTCCACCATGTGAAGACCAAACTCTGGCCTCTTGGCACTGTGCATGCCCATACCCAATGCCAAAAAGGGCATCAATAGCAACCCCCCGAATTTGGCAAGGGGGTTACATCATTAAAATGGAAAAGTTTGTCTAGGACTGTACAACTTCAGGGATTACAACCCATTTTACATTGTCTGTGTGAAGTTATTCCAGGCTTGGATTTCAGAAAAGCATTTGGCTCAATCCTCTACAGGAAACTGATTAAGAAGATAAGGGACTTAGGGATGGGGGGAAAATGGTCACTTCTGGTGGAGAACAGATGGATGGGAAGAAAAGAAAAGATAGTAGTTAATGGGGAGTTTTCAGAGTTAAGGGAAAGTGGATCTCAGGGGTTGGTGCTAGGCATAATCGTCTTTAGTGTATTTATTTGTGACACAAGGGAAGGCATCACAGGCATGATCTGCTTCTTTACAGAAGACACAAAGATCTACATAAGGGTGGACTATGAGGAAGCGATGAGAGATCTCAGGGAGAATCTCAGTAACTTTCCTCTTTTTTTCTTATTATAGATAATTCCTGAAGAAGATCTATGGTCAAGCCATTGATTCTAACTTGATTTTCTATTTGCAGTATGCATTTAATATTACTTTTTTGTTTTGTTTTCAAAGTAGATCTAGACAGGTGTGAGAGCTGGTCAAAGATCTGGCAGCTGGGCTTCAGTGCTAAAAAATGTAAAGTAATGCACACTGGGAAGAGAAACCCAAGAGTGCCATATGAAATGGGGGAGTGGTGCTGTAAAGCACCACGGACAAAAAGAATGTAGAGGTCATGATATTGGAGAGCCTAAAAACAGAAGCTTGTAACAGAACTGTGGACAAGACAAACAGGATGTTGGGTTGCATAGGCAGGGATGCAGAAGTCATGGGGTGATCCTCCTATTGTACAGGTCACTGGTGTGGCCATACCTGGAATACTTCATAAGGTACTAGAGTCCACACCTGAGGAAAAACTATAACAAGATAGAGGAAGTACAGAGCGGGGCAAGCAAGAGGGTTCATGGACTAGAGGCGAGATAAATGAGGACAGTCTGCAGAACTTGAACATGTACACCCTTGAGAAAAGGAGAAAAAGTGGTGACATGATTGAGATATGCAAGTGCCAGTATGAGATAAATAGGATGGACAACAAGGAACTTTTCTTCTTGAGTTCAACTAGAGGGATGAGAGGAAATTCACTTAGGAAGGGGGGATTCAAAAGGGTCATTAATAAGTACTTCTTTACAGGAAGAATGGTGAAAAAATGGAACTAGCTGTTGGGGAAGTGGTACAGGCCAAATCAGTGAACAGCTTCAAGCAGAGATGGGACCTGCGTATGATATGGAATTAGGTTGAAAATGGGGGTGGGGGTAGGGGTGGGAGGGATAGCCACTAGGGCAAGTGCAGAGTAGTTAGAATTGGATGGACTGACAGGCATTTTTCTGTTGTCATTGTCTATGTATCTACAGATGTACAGAGGGGTAAGGGACAGCTATGGAGTAGCTGGTGAAAGAGAGAGATAGAATGAGGGAATGGCTGCTATGAATTGACTGCAAGCCATAATCATGCATTGATGGATGGAAGACTGTTATTGTGCAGAACCTAGAGGGACCAAAAATATTTGACTGAGCAGCTAGCCTGAAAATACTCCTAAACCTTCGGCAGAGAAAAGTTGGCACTTGGTTCAGGGTGCGAAGAGGACCTTACTTGTATAAATTATGCTCCGTAGGTCAGCATCTGTGTTCCATAATCAATTACCTAAAACCAAAAGCACAGTGGAAGACCATGCTCACATTTCATATCAGCATGGAGAGTGCGAGCCTGGTTCACACTGGGAAGCTGCAGAGGCATGGTCTTATTAACATTATATACAGTATGTTAGCCATACTAGGTTCCCCCATCTGGAACGCTCCTGTAACCTGGCCAGAAGACAGGTAAAAGATGAAAACTGAAAGGTTTACACATTGATGGCAAGAAACAGATAGTTGTGTATTTATTTATTTTCCATAAATGTATAAATTATTACACTAAAATACAATAAATGGACCATAAAAATCAACATAAAAATAATATAAAGTGTAATGCCATGCAAAAATGTACCAGCCATGTAGACATTCAAGTCAGAGCAGTGAAAAAGATTAACTATGTAAAAATTAAAGAACCTCAGTGGGAAGATGGATAACACCCAGTGTATTTTTTGTGAATCAGTAAGTTGCAGACTCTGCTCTGGGACTAGAAAATCAGAAGGCTAGAAGATTGGAAGACTGGGGGTTCATGCCCCCACATTAGACACTTTGGGTAATATCCATTATTGATAATGTAGTCCATATGAGAGGGTGCTGCTCTATGGAAGTACAGGTAGAAGTTAGAGTCCATGGAACTTCTCAATGAACAGTAAGGGAATTTTACTTAAAAGAAAAAGAATCACACATACTGTACAGTCCAATACAGTGTTATTCAGTTACAGCATGCATCACAATAATGACAAAATGATATAGCACAATAGTATTCTTACAGAATTATATGTTATATACTTTGCATAATATATTCTATCATGCAACAGTTACTTGACAAATGTGCCATACCCTACAATTATGTAGCCAGTGACAGGTTTTCCATAAATTACTGAAACAGTGCAAAGATAACAAGCATTTGTCAATGCCGAATGTTTGCTTGCTGGCATTGGCAGTGGTAGTGTAGAAGTCACAGAGCTGCATAATAGGAATGGCAGTGAAGTATTGAACTGAAGCCAACCCCACCACCACCCTGCAGAGAGTGACAGGCATTGGGGTGTTCGTTTGAGTCATCGGGCATAACGGCCACGCCATTTCACCACACCACACTCTGCAGAGACTGACAAGTGTCATGTGTTCCTTGGGGTTCCGGTCTTTGCGCGCACTCCCATTTCATTAGGAAGACGGTGAGATGGTGCGGCATGTGCATCGGGGTGAAGTTTAGCTAGCAGTCCAAGGCATACCTGATGCCTCTCAGTGACTGCAGGTGTGGAATGGTATGACCATCACAGGCAAGAATCCCAAGTCACACCCGATTCCTGTCATTCTCTATAGGGTTGGGCGATTCAGTTGAAAAGCCTAATACCTCAGGCATTCGTTGGTATTTTAACTCCAAATTTTCAACATGTTTGTTTTGTGACCCCACCTCATGAACAGGGGGAATATCAGTTTGGTAGCCGAAAGCTGCTTATGCACAGTGACTACGGCATTTAGCACCACAGGTGCAAAAATATTCCGAACAGGGTGTAAAAAATGACAGCTGTACTCTTTCATGGGGAGGTGTAAAAATGGCTGTGTTGCAAATGTGTAGTAAAAATATTTAAAAAAATGGTGAAGTCACGAGCGTACATAGAAACTGTGCAACGACACCGCTATATAATTAGGTTGGGGATTTTTATAGCAGATTGTCAACTCAGGCATTTTGGTGCCTCCGATCATGAACAGTGTCACTGTGATTTTCTTTATCTGTGCCGAACAATGATTTCCCACAGCGACCACGTATCTCTGCAGTGAAAGTGTGAAAACACACTTCGGCCATGTTGTGAAAAATGGCAGCTGTACTGTTCATAAGGAAGTGTTGAAAAATGCCACTAGTGAAAATCTGGACTGAAAATATTACAAAGTCATGAACTAACGAGGATGCGATGAAACTGCACAATGCTCACTCGTAACACAGTCATTTTATGGACTTTGTCACCAAATTTTCAACATAGCCATTTAAGACCTCTGCTCATGAACAGTGTAACTGTGATTTTCTTAATCTGTCCTAAACATTGCTTCTGCACACCAACAAGCACCATTGTGCGCTACATGCGATAACACATTTTGGGTGACATATGAAAAATTGCAGCTGTACTGTTCATAAGGAAGTTTAATAAAATGGACATGTTGAAAATCTAGAGTGAAAATATTAAATTTGCAAACTTACGAGCATGCATAGGAACTGTGCAACGCACGCTCGTAAAAGTCATTTTTAGGAATTTTTTCACCAAATTTTCAACATAGCCATTTTAAGACCTCTGCTCATGAACAGTGTCACTGTGGTTTTGTTAATGTGTCCCATACATTGAGTTTGCACACCGACTGCGCCATTGTGCGCTACATGGGCGGAAACGTGTTTTGGGCAGGATGTGAAAAATGACAGCTGTACTGCTCATAAGGAGGTGTGGAAAAATGGCAATGTTGGAAATCTGGAGAGGAAATATTGAAAATTCGCAAACCTACGGCGATGCGTGAAGACTGTGCAACGCACACTAAATAAAACACGTCATTTTTTAGGAATTCTGAATATTCCAACATTGCCATTTTAAGATCTCTGCTCATGAACAGTGACACTGTGATTTTCTTAATGTGTCCCATACACTGAGTTCAAGACAACGACTGTGCCATATGCGCCACATGGGCAGAAACACATTTTGGGTGAGATGTGAAAATGACAGCTGTACTACCTATAAGAAGGTGTGGAAAATGGCAATGTTGAAAATCTGGAGTGGAAATATTGAAAATTGCAAACCTATGAGCGCATGAGAACGCAAGTAATGCACGTCATGAACAGTCATTCTTTTGACTTTTGGCACAAATTTTCAACATGGGATTTTGGGCCCCTTCTCATGAATGATGTCACTGTCATGGTGGTATTCAGGCCTGAGGGGTGATTTTTCAGTCACTGCGCAGTCACTGCGCGAAATCACCCTTCGGGCCCGAATAACGCCATGACAGTGACATCACCATGAGAAAGGGTCCCAAAACCCCATGTTGAAAATTTGGTGCAAAAATTCCCAAAATGGCTGAGATATGCAATAAAGTTGAAACCCCTATCTAGCCCATTATACAGCTTACCGGCATTTCTCAGATCGCGGGTCGGCTTTGAAGAGTGCAGACGTGTTCCCGGTCCACCAAGATCGCTGGACAGAGTCCGGAGGTAGATGGGATGAGGGGTGTGGGAGGTTGGAGCGCAGTGGTGGGTGCGGGTTGTGGGAGGGGGTCGAGACGCACTGCTGGACCGTTTTTTCTTTACAGGTAAAAAAATAAAACAGACGTCATGGGACGCTTGCCACGCTGGGGTGGGCTCCAGTGTGGCACAAGGACTTTGGGGTGTTCAGCCGACGGGGATTGGGCACCCCGCTGGCAAATGACTGATTGCCACGCTGGGGTGGGCTCCAGCATGGCACCAACTACTGGGAGGGGGAGGAGATGTGCAGCCCAGCCGACGGGATTGCACCCCGCCGGCTATACACCACGTGGGTGCGACGCCAGGTTGGGAGCTGCGCGTGAGCAGCTTCTTATCGCTGCTCACTGAAGCGTAGCTCCCCTCAACTGGCGTTACTGCATTTTTGAGCGTGTCATAGACAGCTCCAAAATGCATTGGCTTCATAGGGCGCACCTGCCAGCACACTGCCTGAATTGGAGGAGGAGGTGACACACCTCCGAAATCTCCGATGATGGCACTATGTTTCTTGCACATGCGTGCAAGCAAACATAAAAATGGTGTGGGGTCACGTGAAGGCACCTTTAATACTGTTTCAGATATCATTTCTATCACTACTAGACGGGTGGTGTACTGTACTTCTGCTGCATTGTCATTTCACAACTCCCTTGCCAGAGACAATATTTTCACATTGCAAAATATAGTTGTAAGGTACTTTTGTGAAATGTTTCCCAAGGACCATGAAACAATCCTAATACTACCCTTTGATAGGCTACATGCTGACATAAAGGTGACTTCCAAGTCTGGCTTGCAGTTTTATAAAATGTCACAGCAGAAGGGCAATATGACAGAAAATACCCTTGTGACTCTAAAATCCTTGTTTTATTTTAAGAAAGGTTGCACAAATGCATTGTTGTAGTACATGCTAATGCTTATTTGACCGACTGACCAGTTTCCCATTCTGCTATTCTAGGAATAAAGGGAGTACTCAGTTCTCCACCAGAGTAGACCAGACTTTTACTTGTCCTGCAAGAGTAGAGATGTGGGAGTGCCTTGGAATATAGCCATGAAGAAAACTACAGGATGAACCATTCTGATTCCCCCATCTTTCAAGTCTCTGTATGCCACATCCCCCTAAAGAGAGTTAAACCTACTCCCTCAAAAGCCCTGGAAGGAAAGGCTATAAAGTGTAGCCTCTAATTCTAACAGAAGGGGATAAAGAGCACTGACATAAAGAAAACATGAAAGCAAGATGTTCCAAATTAAGAATGCTCTTTTTTGTTCCAAATTGTCCTATTTTGCCTTTTTAAGTGTTATTTCTGCCTTTCTTAATATAGCCAATTACATATTGTACAGTTTCCAAGGCCAGATGTGAGTCCTAGAAATTTGATATGGTCTTTCCAATATTTCAGTATTTACTGCTGCAATTTTTATATTATCTAAGGAGTCATTACTACCTATAAAGATTCCTGAGTTTTTATTTTAATTCATTTTTGATCCTGTCATCCAAGAAAAATCCCTTAAAACTTGTCCATGAATGCCAGATGATACTGCAGGTCTTTCAGCAAAATACAACAATAATCCAGACATACTGATCCTATTGAGGGTCAGGTAACCAGTGTGTACCTCACACAAATGATCTCTGAGCATACAAGAATGAACTACAAATCCAACAAGGGCACCCTACTAGACTGTATCCTGTTAAGCTGCCCTACTAGAATCAAAAATGTTGAGGTGCTCTCTGACTGTCTCAGTGATCATTCACTGGTTATATGCACTTGGGTGAATTGGGAGGAAAAATCCCACCCCCCCACTTACCATCAAGGTATTAAAGAGGGGGAAAATAAAGCGCATTTAAAGAAGCTTTGTCTGTAGTTGATTGGTCTCCCATTGATGAGGCTAAGGATATAGACAGTGCCCTTAATTACTTCTTATCTAGGTTCATTGCAATCTGTGACATCTATGCACCGCTGTGGAAAAGAAAGGTCAGGGGAACCTGAAATGGGTGGATCACTAGGGATCTTCTAGACAAAATGAGGGCCAAGGATAACCTGTGGAGTAGGGCAAAAGGTTTTGGTAATCTGGTAGACTAACAGAAGTACAGGGCAGTGTGCAATAAGTGTATGAATCAAGCAAGACTCGCTAAAGCTAAATATTATAAAGAACATGGTGTAATTCTGTGCTGTCTTTAATTGCTGAAAATGTTATCTTGGCTTGTCTGACTGCCCTGTAGTTGGGTGAGGGGTGTTAATTGTCTGGCCTCTGACCTCAGCTACGTGATAACTGGAGATGGGGTTTAGTCAGAGTTGAGGTAGAAAGTGAGTTTTATTTTCTCAGAAGAAGCCAGAAGGGGAAGAAAGGAAATATATTCAATTCAGTGCTTTAAAGTAACTGGTAATTGCTATTTTTCTTTTAAACTTAGATTGTGGGCTTTTAGTGACACTGTACTTTCTTTGTTGTCTTTACTTGGAATTGTTTTTGGGCTATTGAAAATTTAAAACATAGTGATGGTGTAATTCTGTGCTGTCTTTAATTGCTGCAAATTTTATCTTGGCTTGTCTGACTGCCCTGTAGTCGGGTGACAGGTGTTAATTGTCTGGCCTCTGACCTCAGCTACGTGGTAACTGGAGGTGGGGCTTAGTCAGAGTTGAGGTAGCAAGTGAGTTTTATTTTCTCAGAAGAAGCCAGAAGGGGAAGGAAGGAAACATATTCAATTCAGTGCTTTTGAGTAACTGGTAATTGCTATTTTTCTTTTAAACTTAGATTGTGGGCTTTTAGTGACACTGTATTTTCTTTGTTGTCTTTACTTGGAATTGTTTTTGGGCTGTTGAAAATTTAAAACGTAGTGGTGGTGTAATTCTGTGCTGTCTTTAATTGCTGCAAATTTTATCTAGGCTTGTCTGACTGCCCTGTAGTTGGGTGAGGGGTGTTAATTGTCTAGCCTCTGACCTCAGCTACGTGATAACTGGAGATGGGGCTTAGTCAGAGTTGAGGTAGCAAGTGAGTTTTATTTTCTCAGAAGAAACCAGAAGGGGAAGGAAGGAAACATTCAATTCAGTGCTTTAGAGTAACTGGTAATTGCTATTTTTCTTTTAAACTTAGATTGTGGGCTTTTAGTGATACTGTACTTTCTTTGTTGTCTTTACTTGGAATTGTTTTGGGGCTGTTGAAAATTTAAACGTAGTGGTGGTGTAATTCTGTGCTGTCTTTAATTGCTGCCCCTCCCTCCCCTTTCCCCAACTCTTAATTATATGCCCTGTTAAATCTGATTGACAGGAGCTAAACACAGGATATAGTAAGGGGTGTGAAGTAAGAGGGGCATAAGAGGGAAGAAGCCCACCCTCAGCACGACAAGTGTTTTGACTCATTTATTTATTTATTAATAGGTTTCTTTTCTTTTTTTTCTTTTTTTTTAAGAAAATTATCTGAGGATCAGTGGCAGGATTTTTAGGACAGTAAATTAATAAAAAGGGAACTAGGAGAGCTTCAGTAGCAGACAAGTAGTGGAATAGCAGTATAATGTGGGGAGTGGTGCAATGCAGTGGCTGTGGGGCAGCCATATTCAGGCAGACCTTCTGGACACTGAGGTGCTGCCCTATCTGCATGTATCTCTCTGGACTGCGGGATGAGGTAGCCAGACTCAGAGGCGGAGTAATCTGGGTCAGGAGTACCATCACCCCTATCCAGAGACCACCTAGTCCAATGCAACTGCCTCAAAGGATGCCGAGAACGAGGAGCACTTAGATGACAGTGGGCTCAGGGAGGGTTAGAGCGGTCAGGCAGAGGCACATCCCAGATCCTATTCCACTCAAGAACTCATATGCCACACTGGCAAATGAGGACAATCAAATAGAGGTACCTAGAGAAGTGGAAGGAAAGGATGTGGAGGTTAGCCAAGGAGGTGACCTCAGCGGGGAAAGCAGTGGACCCCAGAGGAGGAGGAAGTGAATCCTGGTGGGGGACTCCATCATAAGAGAGATCCAGCTAGGAACACAGGAGGGGGAGGACAGGGAGGTGAGGTGCCTACCAGGTGCCACAGCATGGAGGGATGGAAGGAAGATCCTTGGGGTCACTGGGAAGGCAAGATGGGAGGGTGAGCTGGATGTCATTATCCACCTAGGTACTAATGATCTGGCAAATGGGGAGCCAAAGAAAGTTCAGGAAGAGTTTAGGAAACTGGGGAGGGGTCTCAAGCAAGTAGCTACTTCTGTCACTTTCTCAGAAGTACTTCCTGCGAGAGGCAAGGGAGAGCATAGGAGTGCATGCACCAGGAACTTTAACTCATGGTTGAAGAACTGGTGCTGTGAGGAAGGGTTTGGATTCATTGGTGACTGGGGACCCACCTGGAGGAATGGATATTTGTTCAAGCCTGACGGCCTGCATCCATCCTGGAGGGGAATCCAAGCACTCAATGATAAGTTTAAATGCTACATTGACAAGCATTTAAACTAGCAAAGGAGGGTGGCAGGCCAGCAAGGAGGGTACCTACTTGATCACCCCCCACAGCTAGCAGTGGAACCAGTGAACCAGAGGAGTGGCTGTCTCTGCAAAGCAGTGTGCAAAAGATGGAGACTAGTGCCCAAGGGGTGGATAGGCAGAAAAGGGGCAAAATTCAGCAGAAGGGCAGACAGCAAGGAGAACCAGGGATAAAGGACAACCAAGGAAGGGGCTTGAGTAGAACAGCGAAACAGTCTAGGGAGGTCAAATCATGGAAAGCCATGTGTGCAAATTCCAACAGCCTTAGCAACAAGATGGAAGATCTGGAGGCTGTCATGGTGCAGTCAGACCTGGACATTGTGGCCATCACTGAAACATAGTGTAATGATAACCACGACTGGGAGATGGCCATACCTGGCTACAACATATTCAGAAGAGACAGAGCAGGCAGGAAGGGAGGAGGAGTGGCACTGTATGTGAAAAATGACATAAGGGCCACAGAGATCCAGGAGGAACAAAATGGGGGAGAGATACAGTGGGTTAAGCTGGGAAGTAAAATGGGGACAGCCATCCGAACAGATGTGGTATATAGACCACCAGCCCAGAAGGAAGAAACAGATAGGGAGCTGATGCTAGCCATCCAAAGGATGGCAGACAAGGGTGAGGGAGTACTGGTTGGAGACTTCAATATTCCAGACGGGACTGGAGCATCCCAGCAGCAGCATCAACTAGAGCAGATTTATCCTGACTCTTCAGGGTGCCTTCCTCAAGCAACTGGTCATGGAACCAACTCGGCAGAAGGCAATACTGGACCTTGTGCTCACAAACAGGACAGTGTGATGGGGTAACAGTGGGGAGCACCTGGGAACAGTGACCACCAGTCACTGTGGTTTGAAATCACAGAAAGAGCAGAACGAAACCACACAAAACACGTATCCTGGATTTTAGGGGAGACTTTGGGAAAATTGGGAGATACTTGAAAGAGGAATTAAGGGAATGGGACAGGAATCAGGGGTTGAGGAACAGCAGGCAGTATTTAAAATGGGGATTACAAGAAAAACAGAATTATGAATTAGCAGGTTAGCAAGAGGAAAAGGAAGAGGAGACCATTATGGTTTTCCAAAGAGGTAGCAAAGAAAGTGAAAGCCAAAAAGATTGCATTCAGGCAATATAAAAAGACACAGGCAGAAGGGGATAGGGAGAAGTACCAGGAGAAGCAAAGAGAGGCAGGGAGGTCAGTAAGGGAAGCCAAAGCTCAGACAGAAGAACACATTGCAAAATCAGTGGGTAGAGAGGAAAAACTCTGCTCAGCAGCGGAGACTGAACTCGGGGATTGCCAGAGCCTGTAAGAGGCCCTGAAGCAGCCCACTCCCTTTAGAACTCTGCCCAGCAGCGGAGACTGAACTCGGGGATTGCCAGAGCCTGTAAGACGTAAAGTGTCCTGCACTACAACCTGATTGTTGTGAGGCACTACTTTCCTCACTCCTCTCATCAGCCTACTTCTAAGCTCCTGGCAGCATCAAACCTGATACCCTTTTGTCCAAAGTCTACTGACTAACCACTAAGCCAATGAACCAGGCCAACATCTTCCTCTACTTTCAAACTCTTAACCCTTCCTCCCTCCTTTTCTGAATTAAAAAAACTTTCTACACTCTGTCCCTTTACCCTTGCAGTCAGAAGCTCTACCTCTTAACCACATTGCCTACCTATTTTATTCCTACTTTCTATGCCTTTTAGTCTCTTACCCCCCCCCCACCTGCCAAAATATAAGTTTACCACTTTTCTCTTGCAGGCTTTGAACCCTGCACCCTCACTGTCAAAATCAGCAGTTCCACCACTCAGCTAGCGCACCTGTCTATAATTTCTGCAGGATTTCAAAACTCTAAAAACACTCTAACCCTGCTAAAGTGTTATCTGATTGTTTCTGCAGACCTTGAACCCAACTCCCTGCTGCTACAGTCATTGATTGAGCCACTTCCTGCTACCCTGGGCAAGACTTGAACCTAGTGTTTTGTGCATCTCAGGCACCAGCCCTGCCACTATACCAAAGCAGCAACTAGGCTTAGAGGTGACCTCTCACTACTATCTCACCTCTATCATCCTAGTTCCCCCATTCTTTCTTCACTTCAGCTCCCCTACCCTTACCAACTATGCATGTGCACCCCCTGCTCACCAGCCTCTCTCTTCTCCTCCTCCTTCTTTTGCCTTCCACCAACCCTATTGTCCCTATTAACCCTCAGCCTCACTACTCCAGTGTTCCTACCTACCTCCTGTCTTCCCTCCTCCTTACCACTGCTCCTCCTCCTCCTCCTCACACACCCCATATGCTCCTCTCCACCTCACTCCCCATCCAGACATTACCTCCCCCAGCTCCCTTGCGCTTCTGATCATGCAAGCTTCTCTGCCTGTGCTGCCTTACCCACCCCTGTGCTACAAAACCCCTTCCTCATCCTATCGCCCCCGGCGAAACTCTCCGCCTGCAACCCTCTGACCAGAGCAGTTCTCCTCCTTCTACTCCTGACAGGGAACATACATCCCAACCCAGGCCCTGCCCCTCCCACCCACCCACCCAGCCAACTGGTCTTCAAGTAGCCTCCATGAACATATGCAGCCTGCTGAAAAATTTGACGCCCTACAGTGCTGGGCCTTGGCTCATCAACCAGACATCATAGCCCTGGTTGAAACCTGGCTGTCCAAATCCACCCCTGACTCATTTGTTTCTCTCCCAGGCTACACCTTATACCGGGAGGACCGAGTAGGCAAACTAGGGGGAGGCTGTGCAATCTACACTAGGGACACAATACTTGGACACGCACTCCCCACCCCTGCCCTTGTAAATGGGGCCCAGGCTCTTACCCTCAAACTCACCCCGGACCCCTCTAGGAGCCCTCTCACCTCACCACAGCCTAATGCCCCCAAAGAACCAGCACCCGGCCCTGGTATCTTTAACTGACTACTCGCCACCCTCCACCATAAGGCGGAACAAATCCTAGTTGGGACCTTAATGTAAATTGGCTCAGCACCTCCTCATCCGCGATCAGAGACTCATTTGCCGCCCAAGACCTGACGCAACTCATCACCCAGCCCATGAGAATAAACCCTAAGAGAGGTACCAGCACCCTTCTGGATGTTATTATAACTAACCAATTCATAAAATCCAAAACATCCAGGTCCTCCCAGACTCCTAAGTGACCACTCCCCTATCCTATTTCATTGGGCAGTCCCCAATCCCAAACCCAAAGCCCAGACCACCCTCTGCAGGCGCCTCCGCCCTGGTGGGCTGAAAAAACTTAAAGTATTCCTCACCCAGATAAACTGGTCCCCCATTCGTAGTGCAACCGACATTGACACTGTCCTCGCCATCTTCATGCACACCTTCAACATGGCCTGTGATCTCTTTGCACCCTTTACCAAAATCCGGTCCAAAAAGCAGAATGCACCCTGGGTTAGCCCTGCCCTTCTACAATTACTAAGAAATCGGATAACCTCTGCACATTGCCACTGAAACGGGTCATCTGTCTGATAGGCAGGCTTACAATGCAGCCCGGAATAAGTGCTTTGGGCCATCCGGGAAAGCCAAGGCCACCATTACCAGGCCACCTTACCTCCTCCTGGGCTCAGCCCGGACTTTCTGGGATAATATTAAACAACTTAACGGAAAGCTCGCCCCTGCCCCATCCCAGCTCACTAGAAATGGCACTACCACCACCGAGCCTGCCACCATAGCTCACTGGCTCAACACCGCTTTCACTGACCTTAGCTCAGTCCTCCCTAGTAATTTCTTTAACCCTCCCCCCAACCAACCTCCCCCTGTCCTCCAGCATCCCAGCTTCCACCTGCACAAGATTTCCACCCAGGAAGCCAGACCCATCCTAATCAAAGCTTTGAATGGCAACAGTACCGGCAGTGACTAACTGGACCCCAGTATCCTCAGGCTGGTGCTAGATGAAGTCCTTGCCCCACTCACCAGCCTAATTAACCAATCACTCTGCCTGGTACAATTTCCCACAGCTTGGAAAACAGCCATTATCACACCAATTCATAAAGGGCGACAGGTCATCGGCCAACAACCACCGCCAATCTCCATCCTCCCCCATCTCTAAAGCCCTGGAGAAAGTGGTGGCCATTCAAATTACTGATTATCTGGCTTACATAACATCTTATGCCCAGAGCAACATGGCTTCCATGCTGGTCACAGTACCAGCACTGCCTAATTGAATTCTCCAACTTCCTACACCTCCTTGGATACCAGCTCCCTAGCTGGTGCAGTGTTCATCGACCTCTCAAAGGCTTTCTACACCGCCTCCCATCCACTTCTGCTGAATGCTTTCTGCACACTGGTCTCTCGCTGGCCCCCAGCATGGTGTACAAGCTATCTTGCCGCTCGATCACAGTGTGTAAAATCAATGGCACACTCTCCGATACCCATCCCATTCACTCTGGGGTCCCCCTGGCTCCATCCTGGGCCCCCTTCTCTTCTCGCCTATCTGAACACCCTGCCCAGTGCATGCCCTGGCAAAATTCTACTGATGCAGATGACGCTATCCTTTTGCCACCCACCGCAATCCCCGCTCCTCCAGGACACCACAGCAGTCTTTCAACAGTGCCAAGCTTGGCTTAAGGAGCGCAGACTCGTCATCAATCTTAAAAAGACCAAAGCTATGCTCTTTTCCCACCCCCAAAACAAAGCTAGCAACCACCCACTCCATATCCTTCCAAGTACCAATCAGCCACTGGAACAAGTATGCTCCTACAAATACCTTGGGGTTACCTTCGACTCAGCCCTCACATTTCACAACCACATCGATGCCCTAACATCCACCACTAACACATGGCTTGGCATCCTCTTCCACCATAGAACCTGCCTTCCCCCAAATGCTCTCCAGCTCGCTGTTACGTCATCCATTTTGTCCCTTGTAGACTATGGTCTACCAGTCTATGGTGCTGCCGACACCACTGCACTCAAAAAAATTCACTTAACCCTGAATAAAGCCTGCAGATTAATTACTGATGCCCCAGGCTCACACACACCTGTCAGCTGTACGTCGAGGCTAAACTTCCTACCCTGGATGAACGGCTCCGATATCAAACCTGTCTCCTCACACAAAAAACCCTACTCGGGCTCTCCCCTCCTGGGGTAACGGTATCCATCCACCAAAGCCCTCCCACTATTGCAACACAGTCATCCAACAAGACCACTCTAATGGTCCCCAGATCTAGAACCAGCCGTGGCCAGAGGTCCTTCTGCTATAGAGCCCCAACCTGGTTTAACTCTCTCCCTGCCACCATTACCAATGCCACCACCATCTCCAAGTTCAAAACCACCCTTGAAAACCACATCGTCAACACTCGTAACTGCTCCTGTCTCTGAAAGTAGCCTCCACCTCTACTTCTCATGACAACGCCCTCCGGGCTGCTCTCCACCTAGCCATCCCCACCACCACTTCCCGTACACCATGCCTATGTCTAACCTGGCCAGTGCCAGCTGTTTCAGTGTTTATCTATTAGATTGCTCACTTTTGATACCGACTTGTGTAACACCTGTTCTCAATGGCAGTTAGGGTACCCTGTAACCTAAATGTATTTGTCTGACCACAGTGTGACGTGGTGCCTCTGTTGAACGCCTATTGTTTTGCAAACCTATGCTATGTAACCAAAAACACTATGTATGTCTGTATGTGACGAAGTACCTTTGGAAACAAGCCTCTGGCTCAAAGGTTGTAAACCGATTTTACAAATAAATAAATAAATAAATAAAAACCTTTTACAGGTACATAAGTGAAAAAAGAAAGACAAAGGGAGGGATAGTGAGACTGAAGGGGGAGGATGGGGGCCGTGTGGAGGATGACAACAGTAAAGCTGACATATTGAACAGGTATTTCTGCTCAGTCTTTACTGAGGAAGAGGAGGATAATGGGTCTGAAGGGAGTACAAGGGGTGAGAATGGTGCAGAAATGGATACAAGTCCCTTTACACGAGAAAGGGTCCTGAAGGAACTGGAAGTAATAAGAGTTGATAAAGCAATGGGGCCAGACGGGTGCACCCCAGGTCCTTAAAGAACTAAGAGAGGTGGTGGCTGAACCTCTGGCTATCCTGTTTAGCCAATCACTGGAAACAGGGGAGGTACCCAAAGACTGGAGGACAGCAGATGTAGTCCCCTTATACAAAAGTGGGAACAGAGAGGAAACAGGGAACTACAGACCAGTTAGCCTCACCTCAGCAGTGGGGAAGATCATGGAAGCACTACTGAAGGAGAGATTGGTGGAACATCTGGTTGTCAATGGACTACAGGACCCAAGGCAGCATGGTTTCACCAGGGGGAGGTCATGTCAGACCAGCCTAGTTGAATTTTTTGACTGGGTGACTAGGGAGGTGGATCAGGGGAGGGCAGTGGACATGGCCTATCTGGACTTCAGCAAGGCCTTGACACTGTGCCACATAGAAGACTATTACACAAACTGGGGAATATGGGTGGGCAGGACAGCAGTGTGGTGGGTAGGTAACTGGCTGGGTGGCAGGACAGAGGGTGGTGGTAAATGGCTGTCACTCCACAGAGGAAAGAGTGACCAGTGGGTACCACAGGGATCAGTGCTGGAACCGGTCCTATTCAACATCTTCATCAGTGACATTGCGCAGGACCTAGAAGGCAGAATTTCACTGTTCACTGATGACACAAAGCTCTGTAACAGAGTAGACACACCAGAAGGTGTAAACAGAATGAGAAGGGACCTGCAGAAACTTGAAGAATGGTCAGGGGTTTGGCAGTTGAAATTTAATGCAAGGAAGTGCAAGATAATGCATATGGGACACAAAAACCCTGGCACAATGTATCAGTTGGGGGGTGAGGATATAGCATGCACCAAGCAGGAAAGGGATCTTGGGGTTATCATCTCTGATGACCTCAAGGTAGGGAAACAGTGTGACAAGGCAGCAGGTAAAGCAAATAGGATGCTGGGATGAATAGGCAGGGGCATCACCAGCAGGAAAAGGGAGGTCATAATTCCGCTTTACAAGACTCTAGTGAGGCCCCCACCTGGAGTACAGTGTACAGTTCTGGAGACCATACCTACGTAAGGACAAAGACAGGGTAGAGAAGGTTCAGAGGAGGGCAACAAAGATGGTGCATGGATTGCATCACAAGTCCTATGAAGACAGGTTGAAGGAACTGAACATGTACTCCCTGGAGGAGAGGAGGGAGAGAAGGGATATAATAGAGACATACAAGTATCTTACAGGGAGGAACAGGGTGCAGGAATACACTACTTTTAAGTGAAAAAGATGTTCCAGGACTAGAGGGCATGGGATGAAGTTGGAGGGAGGACGATTCAGAGGAAACATGAGGAAGAATTTCTTCACAGAACGGGGTGGTGGACAAATGGAACACCCTGCCAGAGGAAGTGGTGGGGGCTGAAACAATCACGGGATTTAAGAATGCATGGGATAGACATAAAGGAATTCTGGAGGTCAGGGGTAAGGGGCAACAGACTTCTAGGAAAACATAAACTGAACTTACAAGCTCAAATGGGCAGACTGGGTGGGCCATAGGCTCTTATCTTCCGACACTGTCTATGTATCTATGTATCTATGTAACAGATGGACAGGAACTGGGGTAATGGAAAAAAGATTTTGGGAGAATATGAAGGACTTTTCTTAGTAAAGATGATAGGAGGCACCCTACAATGCTCGACTTGAATGGTACACTAACTTTAGATCCTGTCACCAGAGCTGAAGCTTTCAATATTGCATTCACTGATCTGAGCTCTGTACTCCCACCTAACTAATTTAATTCCACTGAATAAAACCTGTTAACATCATATGGCAATCCCTACCATCCCAACCTCTACTTCGAACGTGTCACCTCCGATGAGGCCAGAAAATACGTTCAGAAGGTACTGGGCAAAACTAGGCTTGGTATTGACAATATCGACATGAAGTTGGTGGCTATGGCTCTTGACAAAGTAATAGCAACCATAACCAAAATCTTCAATAAATCACTTGCCTTGGATGAATACCCATCAGTATGGAAACAGACCCTAGCGACCCCATTTCATAAAAGCGGGGATCACTCATGCACTACAAACTACAGGCCTATTTCTATTCTCTCTCCTCTCTCAAAGGCATTGGAGAGGATAATTACTGATCAGCTCACCGGGTACCTCCAGAAGTATGGTCTGCAATGTCCCCAGCAGCACGGCTTTTGGAAGTGCCACAGCACAACCACTGCTTTAGTAGAATTCTCTGACTATGTGCACAAGGCTGTGGATGATGGCAAGTTAGTGGGATCTATTTTAATAGATCTCACTAAAACTTTTGACGCTGTCAACCATCCTATCTTGCTTCAGAAGCTGCTATCCTTGGGGGTGGCCCCAGAAGCAATCATGTGGTTCAAGAACTACCTGTCATGCAGGTCACAGAGTGTTAAAATCGACTCCACCATCTCAACTGCAAGGAATGTCTTTCTTGGGATCCCTCAAGGCTCCACATTGGGGCCTCTAATATTTAGCTTGTTCCTAAATAACCTTCCAGATGTCTTCAGGAGTAAAATAATTTTATGCGCTGATGATGCAGTCATCCTTGGTAGTAGCAACCAGCCCGATTAACTCCACAGGGAACTACAGTCTATCTTTTGCCATCTAGAGGAGTGGTTCAGTGCTCAGAAACTGCTCCTTAATTAAAAGAAGACTAAAACTATGCTAGTTTCCAGTCACCAGCTCAAGAAAAAGCACCCTGCTGTGACCATCCTCAATAACAAGGCTGACCCTCTTGAACAGGTACACCCTTTCAAATACCTAGGGTTAACTGTTGATGACACCCTCTGTTTCATTCAACAGTGCAGCTGCTGACACTGCTGTTAAACATTTAGAGACTGCACTTAATAAAGTACGCAAACTCACCTTAGGTGTGGATAACCTAGCACACACTTGCTCGCTCTATGAGCAGACAAATTGGCTGAACCTCAGGAAAGTATCTGATGTGCCTCCTTGGTAAGAATGCTTTGCTTGGCAAAGCTCTCCCCCTGCATAGGGGACTTACTGTAAGTTATCTCTAGTTATCAGACGGGGGGCATGGCCTGTAGTCCCCTCTCTGTTCCCTTCATGAAAACCTCATTGGGACAACGGTCCTTTGCGTATACGGCCCCACTTTGATTAAATGAAGTCCCCACATCTTTACTAAACATAGATAGTCTTCGCTCTTTCAAAATTGACCTCAAACACTTCCTCGCTGAAACTGGATCTTGTGAGTGCAAGATTTTGCCTGTCAATTCTGACTATTCTAGGCCTCAACTTTCCCCCTCCTTCCCCTAGCCTGAATCATATACCCAGTATGAGCTGACTCCACTGACCTGATGTCTAGCCCTTCTCAGTGTATTGATGCACTTACTAAATCTCCTCTCCTCCTACACCCTGAGCTCTTGCTACTACCAGGTTACTATCTGCCTTTCCTCCTTCCTTCCCTTTCTACCTTTTCTCCCTTGTAATGCAAAGCCCCCCACTTAGATTACTGTTCTATCCTCCGCCTCTACCCTCTACTCCCTCTTACCTAAATTTGATCTCTCCCATTAGTCTCCAACTAGTTTCCTCCTCATCCTAATCCTCCTCCTCCTCTTCCTTGTCTAAGCCCTCCACCTCCTGGACTAAGCCTACCCTCTAGGCTGCCACCCCTGTGACAGAGCTTACCCACCAGGCTGCCTTGCACTTGTTTTTCAAAACTGAATGATGTGTTTTACTGTACCAGTTGAACAATAAAGTGAACATCTGTTAACTTTACTCATTGTGTCAGGGGTATTCTGAACTTGGACATCTGCTATAAGTCACAAATTCTTTGCCTGAACGTTGCCATTGTTGAATTATCCCTTACTTGCTATACGTCAAGTTATTAGTTGACTGTACGTGGTGTTGCCTGAATTATTCCCTTACCTTTGTAAAATGTATGCCCTTCTATTTTATTTGTGAACTGAAGTTCTTATAATGCATGTATGTATGTATTTTTGTATAAATGTATGTATGTATTGTATTGTTCAGTATTGACATGGAACATTTGAAAATGAGTACCTTGCTCAAAGGTTATTTCCAAACCATGAAATAAATAAATAAATAAATGCTTGGGTACTTAGTTCTGTTCTGGGGGATCAAGAGTTAACTGTATGCCCTGTATTCTGGTGCTGTGTTGGGTGAGCATGATTAACAGGTCTAAGGAGCAGATGTACAACAGGGGACTTAACAGGCAACCCTGATGCACTCCCATTAATACTTGAACTGGGGTTCCTAGACTTAATTTTGTATAAGGGGACATCACTGCACTTTGTTCAGTGTTTCTACCCACTTGACAAAAGGCTTAGGGATATTGTATAGCCTTAAAACTTGTAACAGTTAATTGTTAACATGGTAAAAGGTTTTATCCTTTTTGAATGAAAGAGTATAGCTCTGGATGAGGGAAGAACAGTGGACATGGAACACCTGGGTTTTGGCAAGGCTTCTGATACTGTGCCAAATGCAGAGCTGCTGGAAGCCTTGATAAAATCCAGAATAAATTTCAAATATGTAAAGTAGATCAAATCCTGACTTATTAAGAGAACACAGATGACAGAGTGAGGGTAAATGATTAAATTCTTATCAGGTACTAGTAACTAGTGGGGTTACATAGAAACATAACGATGGCAGAAAAGGCTCGCTTGTCCCACCTAGTCTGCCCATTTTCCATACCTACTGTAACACCGCAGACTGTACTTGATCTCTGGCCTTACAATGCCTTTTCCTTACCTTATGCCTATCCCATGCATTCTTGAATCCTGTTACAATTTTTAACCCCACTACCTCCACTGGGAGACTTTTCAAGGCATCCGCCACTCTCCCTATGAAGAAGTAGTGTACTTCCTCACACCTCCCCTGAGTCTACCCCCCCTCCAACTTCATAGCATGACGCCTTGTTCTTGAGCATCTTTTTTTCTGAACCTTATTTATACCTGTGAGGTATTTGAAAATCTCTAGCACATCCCCCTCTCCCTACTTTCCTCCAGGGTGTACATATTGAGGTCCTTTAGCCTGTCCTCATAGGGCTTTGGATGAAAAATCTGCATCATTTCAGTTGCCCTCCTCTGGACTGCCTCTACTCTGTCTATGTCCTTCTAGAAATGTGGTCTCCAGAACTGGACACAGTACTGTAGGTGAGGTCTCACCAGTGATTTATACAATGGTATCCCTAGGGTTCAGTTCTGAGGCTAGCATTATTTAATATTTACGTCATGAGTATGCAGATGGCAAATGGAGGGTGAATGAGCAAGTTTCCTGACAACACCAAAATAGGTTATATAATGGACACCAAGGGAAAAAGCAAACATGCCTTCAGGCAGAATTATACTTTATAACAGGTCAGCTGTGAATAAGATGAGGTTTAACCCCAATAAATGCATAGTAATGCACATTGGTATCAACAACCCAGGGCTGAATTACAGTATGGGAGGAGTGGTACTGAGGGGAACAAACTGTAAGAGAGAGATTGGGGGATTATAGTGGCAAATAACCTTAAACAAGCAAACAATGTAAAGAGGTGGCTGCCAGATGCAACAGAAGTCTAGCCTGTATTAAGAACAGCTGAGCTTGGTACATCCAGCATAAAGACCAGGGTTTAATTCCCACAACCCTCTACTTACATACTGTCTGACTCTGAAGAAGTCACTTAACCTTTCCAGTGCTCCCAGGTCACCCCTAAAAACTGGCACCTGTGTCTAGTGGGCTCACTGGGTTAAAAAAAAAAAGAATGTATTAGACATCACCAGCAGAGGCAGAGATGTGATACTTCCCTTATACAAATCACTGGTCAGACCCCACATGGAGTATTGATGTTTCAGTGAAGATGGTGACTAGGCTGAGTCAACCATCAAGAGCTCTGTGTTGAGCTAAGCTAATTTTCTTTGATTCGCGTGTTTAATGTTTCCTGTTTTCCTTCGATTTAACTTTAGTTCTTAAGTTGTTTTTATTACTTTATTTATCATACTGTTGCCGTCGTGTTTCCACCTGTTTCAGCATCTTTGAGGGAGAGTCTGTTTGTGAGCATTGGGCTCCCCCAGACACATTGAACTGCTGCTGCTTCACTGAGGGCCTGGGACTGTTACTATCAGAACCACGATACTCCGCTGCATTTTTTTTTTGTTCTTACTGCTCCCGGATGCATTGGACTGCTGTCGCTTCACTGGAGGTCCGGGATTGTTACTATTGGAGTTGTGATAGTCCTACTGTGACTATTCGCAAACATTGCTCTGCTTTTCTGTTTTGGTTGGGATTTAAAGTATTTGGAGTCCCAAACGAGGATATTGCTGGACTTCTGAGCTGGATTTTTCTAGGAGGCTGAGAGCATTATTGGAGTGGATTCTGTGTGGGTCTCCTGGTTTTGAGCATCGGTGCTTAACAGGAATTTACAGAAGGAAAGAGCTCCTACTCTATCTTGGTACTGTGAGTAGGAACTGTTATACTGTGTGAAATCTGTGAAGAATGATGTTGGAATCAGTGGATTTGGGTAGTGTGTGTGGGGGGGGGCTCTCCCCTATATGTTTTGGGCTGTCGGCCTGGTGTATCCCCCTACTCTCTGCGACTTGGGAGTTGCCTTTCAGGCACGGGGAGCTGGTGGCCCATCTTGGCTTCTCTTAAGTCCCTCACAGGGTGCCTTGGGATTATCCCTTGAGGAACTGTAGTTGTGGGTCATGGGGAGGTGGGGGGGTTAGAGGCTGAGTGCCTTGGGGGTCCTCCCCTAGTGGCCAGCTTTACACACCCCAGTCTACTGTTTGTTCTCTGATGTGTGGACCTTGTTGAAGACTATTGTGTGGGTTTGGAGTGTGCTCCTTTTGGTCTTTGAAGATCCTGAACTGTGGTCTATGGCTCTGTGAAGATCCAGAATCGAGAGTGGCGGAAGTTTAGGGAACTTTATTTCTTATTATTGTGTGATAATTAATTAATTTAAATTTTTCTTACTATCATTATTTTTGTCTGCTATTCTTTCTCAGAGGTGGTGGGGGTGACTTTCATTGAATTATTGAACTGGAGTTGTGAGAGAACTCTAGTTTATTATTACACTTTTCTCTCTCTCTCCTCTGTGTGAGAGGCAGTGGAGGTGACTGGTTGGACAATTTAGTGCTGGAGTTGTGAGAGAACCCCAGCATAACATATTTAACATATTTATCTCAATTTTATTATTGTCTTATTTAAAGATTTATGTGGAGTTTTATTTTACTTTTCAGCAGGTAATTTTAGGAGAAGACTAAATTTTATGAGGTGGGGTAATACGGAATACTGTCAATAGAAGATGTGCTGGCCTATTGCCCTCCCGGTCAGGTACTACTCTCCTGCTGAACTCCAGGACCTCCAGCCCTTCTATCCCCCTCCTTTGCCTGCAGAGGTTTACAACAAATGCAGGGCTTTAAGTATTGTTAGTAGAAGGAGGAGGTGGGCCGGGGGCCAGCGACTCCAGGGGGAGGGGAGTGGGGCAATCGTATCAGGGTTGTGAGGTTCAGAAGATGCCCTGGGGTGAAATTGTCTCTAGATCATGGCTTGCCATATCTGGTTTCCATACCCAAGGGCTCCTGTAATTCTGTGCAGTTAACTTGGTCAGCCCCTTAACCCTGTCTGACTCGAGTGGTGTCATGCAATGTCAGGTCTATTAGAAATAAGACAGCAATTATTGCTGATCTCATTGGGACAGTAGACCTGGCTTGTATCATCGAAACCTGGCTTGATGACAATGCGGGCCCCATTTTGGAAGCAGCGGTCCTAGCCAGGTTTTCGGTGATATACCACTCAAGATCAGACCACGGAGGGGGTGGCTATCTGTTTTAGATTGGAATTGGGCCTCACTGGTGTACCAGTAGAGGAGGCCAGATCATTTGAGTTTACCGTAGTAGCTGGTGCGGGCTGCAGGATCGTTCTCATCTACTGTCCGCCTTGGGGAGAGAAGCAGTTCCTGCAGGAAGTGGCAGACTTCATCATCGACACAGCATTGGAGTCACCCAGGCTGATGGTCCTGAGTCACTTCAATGCCTTGGTCGACTATGAACTCTTGCAGTTTGGACAAGACTTCCTCCAACTTATGTCATCATTGGGGTTCACGCAGTTGCCTCTGCTACTCAGAATCATAGTCACTCACTTGACCTGGTGTTCCTCCTGGGGGTCAAGTCCTGCAATTTGGTGGTGGAGCCAGTCGTTTGGTCCAATCACTACACTGTGAGATTCAATCTCCAGCTCCTCCTTTATAGGCCTGCCTCTGTGGAGATGGTTAGATACCGCCCATTGAGGGGTGTTACCCCAGAGGGTCTTATGGCAGTATTAGACCTATCAGGAGTTTCGAGGGTGGGTGAGGATCCAGAGAATCTAGTTTTGGCCTACAATAAGGTTATCACTGAGGCACTGGATGTTATCACCCCATTCCGATTTCGCCCCCTCTCTCTCTGCCCTCAGTCCCCCCTGGTTTGATGGGACCTTGATGGATTTGAGACAGGTGGGTCGAAGGCTAGAGCATCACTGGCAGAAGGCAGCCCTTGATGCCAACCACCTTAGAGTAATGGACCAATTATCAAAGTTACCAATCAGCAATCTCACATAAGAAGGCAGAGTTCCTGTCTGGTGAGATAGCTGCTGCTCAAAACCAACCAGCTCAGCTGTTTTGAACCATGGACAGGCTGTGCAACCCAGCCTGTCTACAGGTTCAAGGAGCATTTTCACAAGATAAGTGTGATGAGTTTGCTTGCATTTTTGCAGATAAGGTAGCTGACATCAGGACTGAAATCTGTCCAGCACCCTCTATGGGAGTTTATGGTGGTCGGTGTATGGTGACTTTCCCTCTGTCTTCTTGGATATCTTTTGGCTGATTAGAGATAGGGAACATCATGTGGATTGTCCAGAATTTGCAGCCAACCTGCTGTAGGTTAGATCCAACCCTACACGCCTAGTATTAGGGTGTTTGGAGATCATTGGCCCAGTCCTCGCGGAGATTGTCTGGTGCTCCTTAGATTCAGGAGAATTCCCTAGCTCCCTGAAAGAGGCGGTGATGACACCACTTCTTAAGAAAGCTTCTTTGGACCCAGACATCTGTGCAAACCACAGACCTATCTCTAACCTTCCCATTGTTAGGAAGGTGATTGAGAAAGTGGTTGTGCTGCAACTGGAGAACCATCTTACCATCCATGATGTCTTCGATCCTCTCCAATCAGGTTTCTGAAAGAGACATAGTACCGAGACTGCTCTGGTTCGGGTGCTCAATGATCTCCTGATGGCAAGAGACCAGAAGCACTGTTCCACCTTGGTGCTTTTGGATCTCTCTTCAGCGTTTGACACTGTGGACCATGGGGTTCTACTTGAGTGCCTGAGGGTCATCTATATACTGGCTGGTCCAGTTCTTGGATGGTTTCATTCTTTCCTAGCCTGCAGAGGATCCAGAGGGTGATTTTGCAGATTTTTTCCTCTGATCAATTCTATCTGTCATGAGGGGTTCCTCAGGGCTTGGTGCTGTCCCCCATGTTGTTTGCAGTGTATTTGCTGGCCCTCGGAGACATTGTAAGATGATATGGGCTGAGTTTTCACTGCTATGCAGATGATACACAGCTCTATCTATCTTTTGCACCTGACCAGGATAGTGTGGTCTCATTGTTTAACAACTGTCTGGTGGAAATACATGACTGGATGAATTCCAGTTGGCTGAAATTGAATTCTGGGAAGACTGAGGTGTTAGTTGTGGATCTGGGGCACCGGATAGAGAGGTCAGTGGTGGGGTTACCTTCTGGGCTTTGGCTCGATGGTGTACAGCTGCCCACCTCTGAACAGGTGCATAATCTGGGGGTGATATTTGATGATGGGCTGACACTGCGGGTACAGGTGTCGGCAGTCATCAGATCTTCTTTTTACCATCTTAGGAACATCACCAGACATAGGCATCTTGTTCCGTCCAATGATCTGCCCACGTTGATCCATGCTTTTGTGATCTTGCTCCTGGACAACTGCAACTCCCTATACCTAGGGCTTTAGGGGGCTGATGTCCGCTGCTTGCAGCTGATGCAAAACACTACGGCACGGTTATTGACTGGAGCTTCTTGCACAAGTCATATTTCTCCTGTGCTGTGTGATCTGCACTGTCTGCCTATACAGTGGCGGGCCACCTTCAAGGTCAGTCTCTTGACCTATAAAGCCCTACACGGTTTGGGACCAAGTTACCTGCAAGAGCTCCTGATTCCTTACAGCCCAGGCCGAATCCTCAACTCATCTGATGAGGGGTTGTTAGAGGTTCCCAGGGTGTGGTTAAAGACATCTGGTGCCAGGGCTTTTATGTTCACGACACTATCCCTGTGGAACTCTCTACCTCATCAGATTAGAAAGTGCAGGACCGTGGAGGGCTTTAAGACCAGTTTGAAGACCTATTTATTTAAACATGCGTTCAATATCTGAACTTTTAGACTTGTGGATTTTGATTGAATCTGTTTTTATGTGATTTTAATGAATGATTTGTTGATGTTTCATGTGAAGCGCTTTGACACTGGAATTGAGCTACATAATTAAAAATATTATTATTATAATATTATTCAATTCTGGACCCCCCAGAACGAAAGCAATATATTTTAGCAACATTGGAATGGGTTCAGATGAGGTCAACCATGCTGACTATAGGGCTAGAAAATATGACATATGAAGACAGGTTAAGCAGCTTGGGGCTATTCTGCTTTGAGATGAGAAGGGTAAGGGGGGACTTGATTACAGTTTACAAGGCAACAACAAATATGCACACTACGAGATGCTTGCACTTGGAATTTAAAACAAAAAAAAGGGAATAAGATACATTAGTAAACAGCTGAAAGAGGGCATTTCAGAACAAAAAAGGAAAGGCTGGTTTTCACAATGAGTTGTGGTAATTTGGAGTAATCTTCCAGAATCTGTGTTGGAGTGTAACATCTTAGACAGCTTTAAGAATAGACTTGACATGCATCTACTGGAGGGGGGCTTTAGTGATCTAAACTGATAATTCAATAGACAAGCATAATAGGCTATGCCTCTTGCTGCTTGAAATACACATGTTCCTATGTAAAAGTCCTTCAGCATGCCTGTAACATGTCATTGAAACAATCCTCTTATACAGATCAGATTATCATAAATAGAACTATGGGCTATGGCACATGTTCATGTGGGTGCAAGAACTATTAGAGCTAACAGTGACAATCTATTGGCCAATGTTTTTGATATTTTTTGATCTAAGTTCAGGAGGCACAATGGTCTTCATTACACAATGTCTTCCCTGTGTTTGTTTTAAAAAGCAAAATCAATAAGAAAGTGGTCCCAGATTCTGGTAGTTTACTGGTGTTGAAAATGTTATTCACTACTGGGCGTTGCATCAGTGAAAATTTTTTTTAGAATACCAGTGGCAGTCTATTGAATCCAGAGGCTGTGTTACTGGCCAGACTTTTGACTTCTTTTTCAATTTCTGCCACCTGAACCAGCTTCATTGACCAGGAGCAGATAGGTGTTGAAATTAAAAGATGTATGAATTTATAAATTAGACACCTCTACCACATCACATTGTGTCACTGTTGGTGCACCAAAACTATTTTTTACATATTAAGTAAGGCAATTGAGCCAAGAAGTTTAAAGCAATACAAACGCTATATTAATAGAATGAATATGGTAAAGTACAGAACTATATATATATATATATATATATGGAATAATAAACTGAAATAAGGACATTTGGAAAAGGTGGATAGAGTAAAAACCAGTTGTAATTTTATGTATTCATGATCTATAAAAGGATGGCAATGATTAATAAAAAAATATTTTAAACTCAATTTCTAGTGTATGAAGTTCTATAAAAATGGAATAAAAAATTGTAACATTGGAAGGGGAGTGCAGGTGGAAAGCACCCAGAGGCTTAGGCGGTGTGCAATACTTAAACTGAATTTTCCCTGCCACAAATTGCACCCCAGAAACCCTGAAAAGTCCATTAAAAAGGGAATGAGCAACACAAACTTTAGTCTATTGGCCATTTTTTTACATAGTCATGGACTATGTCCATATTTCCTGCCATAGTGGTGTGTGTTGGATCACCCTCAGCCTGAGTTAGTCCTGAAATTATATGAATGGACACCCTCTCCTTACGCATGTTCAATTTGTCCTTGTGATGTGCTTGCCCCTGTATATCCAATTTTAGTTCTTGCTTGAGGGAAAAGGCTCTTTTATATTGAAATGGTCTAATCTCTTCTTTAATAAATCTAACATGAATTGAAAAATCAATATCTTCCACATGCAACCTAGATATTGATCTGTGAAGATGTACTTTTGGACAATCTTCACAGTGGAGGGATGGGGTGGACTAGGGAGTAGCAGGAACAGGGGAATAGGAGGTAGTATAGTGCAGTGGTTTAAGGCTCTGAGCTGCACATCTGGAGACCTGGGTTTAAATCCCACAACCCCACTTGCATACTGTGTGACCCTGAGCAAGTCACTTAACTTCCCTGTGCTCCCAGGTTGCACCTGTAAACAAGCTTTCAGCTTACTGTGTCTCACCTGGTTAAACAATTGGAAACAAGGAACAGGGGAAGGGAGGTGGACACAAGTCATTTTTAGAGGAAAGAGTCTGGAAGGTGCTTGCAGCTCTGAAGGTGGACACAGCTATGGGACTGGATGAGACACTCAAAAGTTCTAAAACTCAGGGAGGTGTTAGCTGACCCATTGACAGCCTTATACAACAGCTCAGTGAAAACAGACATGGTTCTGATGAACTAGAGAAGAGCTGACTTGGTTCTGCTATATAACAGTGGTAGCAGGGAGAAGGCTAGAAACTATAGGCCGATCAGTTTTACATCAGTAATGGGGAAATTAATGGAAACCCTGCTAATGAAAAGACTGGTAGAGTATCTTGAACAGCTGAGTGTCTCGAACAGCTAAAAGACCAAAGGCAGTATGGATTCATGGGGGAAGGTCATGCCAAACACAGGGCAGAACCACTCTTTGCAGTGTTTTCAGCCTCCATTGAGGAGTTCTATCCACCCTCTTGCAGTGCCTCCCCTTCAGAGGAATGTTCAGTGCTAGGCTGGCTGGGGCCACTCTGTTGTGGGAAAGAGGGCTGGTTTGAGGGACTAGGGTTATTTTGTCCATTGTACTGGCCTCCCTGAGGGTCAGCTACTGACTCAGCACTTACCACATTATCATTCCCTCCTCTCTTCACCAGGTGCAGTTAACGTTAACAGAACATTTTCATCATTTTGAGCAGTCACTTGGAATATGGGGTGTGATGTAACTAGCTTGGTTGCCTCCCAGTTCCTCCTCCCCTTGCAAGGTTCAGTAGCCTTGCTTACTTTTGTTGTTTGGTCAAGTGGTGTTAAAGAGACCTGTTCTGTAGATCCAGCAATCCAAGATGTTCCATCTGCTGTGTTTATCCAGCCAGCCACCACCAGAACAACCTCCACAATCCATGTTTTTTTCTTTTGTTTGCACTTTTGCAGTTGAGTGAATGCAAGATGCCTACATCTTAGGCTAAGCCAGTGGCTCACCCGTGCCATTCCTGACACATAGGGCATCGTGCCACTGGAGGTACTGGCTTTTTCTCCATCTCTTAACTGGGTTGGTAGCACTTTTCTCTGTGCCATTCACATTGGGGCAGGCCTGATGTCTCATCCCAAGGTGAGTTACTGCAGGTGGTGGTATTAAACCCATGATACATTCAAAGTTGTTAGCTCCTACTCCTGCTTGTGTATTAAGAGCCTGATCAAGATCGTAATCCAGCCGGTCACTTGCCTTTTCATATACAACATTCCCACTGAGCTCTGTGTCAACTGGTTTTGAGTCAATCTGCAAATCTTTGTTCCTTGCATCTGAAAAATGTTGTACATCATGCTGAGTTGGGATGCCACTGAAAATCTGGCTGACAGGTAGCTCTTTTGCTACATGTGCATTATGGATAACAGTAGTAATAGTAGCAATAGTAGTAGTCTTTTTTTTTTTGGCGCCAACTGTCCCATATTATCAGCCCTACCTCCCAGATCCACCACCACCCTGTAACTGCTCCATGACTCACTCTGGCTTACCCCCCTAAGACAGGGTCACTGAGATGACCCACCCCATGGAGACAGGTCCAGGTTACTGGCTGCTTTGCCGTGACTGTCAGGGTTCCCTAGGCTTACCCTCACCCCGGGTAGGGCCACAGAGGTGGGCCATCCAGTGGAACACGGTCTCACTCAGGGTCGGGTACTTGGGGCACCCCAGTACCAGGTGGCATTGTCATCCCTGGGGCAGGCAGCATTTTTGTGGATGATAATCCCCTCAGGGGACAGGGCATGCAATGATGTCAGTGGGATGAACCTGATGCCCATCCCACCTCTCCATGTATCAGGTGCTGGTTGCATCGGATCCCCCAGCTTCTGCCAGGGGTCTGCACTTTTGCGCCAGACACTCAGTCACACACCCCTCCCCCCTGGAAGAGGAGAGCAGTCCATGGGATGCTCAATCCCTCCCCAGCTGGCCCTCCAGTGGCCTGAGTCCAGACTCAAACCCGAGTCACCAGCATCGGAGGCAGAAATCCTACCCCTCCACCAATGGGCCGGCCCATAGTCTTTATTCCTTAAGTGCCCAATTCCAGGGGTTTTGAGCACTGTACAACAAACATAAAAGTGAACATTACAAATAACAAAATAGTTGTATATTACAAGAATAAATAAATTATAAATAAGATATATATATATATATATAAAATTCACAATGCAGTATGCAGGACAGGTAAAGGTGGCAAGGTGTGGCAGCAAAATCTCAAAGGCATCAAATAATACCCAAAGATTCCCAGAACAGGAAAGACTTCAGACCCTCTTAAAGACCCCCATCAAGTGACCTGGGAAGCTTGTTTCATAAGGCTGGACCTGCAAGTACAAAGACTCAATCTCCTGAAAATTTCAGCTTCACCCTAGTACCACAAGGAGGATCACCTTAGAGGAACAGAGGGGGCGAGAGGTCTGACAAGGAGTCAGTAGGTCTCTCAGGTACCCGTGGCCCAGTCCATATAGGACCTTGTAGGTTAGCTGACCTTGAAGGTGATACACCACTTCACCAGCAGCCCATGCAGTTCACATAGGATGGAGTTATATGACTAGTTGTCTGAAAGTCAGTCAATGACCAGGGCCCTGAGTTCTGCACCAGCTGTAGACATTGTAGGACTCCTCCATACACCTTAAGGTATAAAGTGTTACAATAATCCAATCTAGAAGTAACAAATGCATGTACCAGTGATGACAGGTCTTCAGCGGGAATCAAGGTTTTGATCCAGCCAATGTTTCTGAGATATTAAAAGCCATTCCAGACCACAACTGACAATTAAGCCTCAAGTATCAACCTCTAATCCAGAATGACACCCAGATTCTTAACCTTAGACTAGGCCACCAACCCAAAGGAATCTAACCATAAGCAAGTCCCAACATTGGTGGCCATAACACCCCACTTTTGAACAGGCTCAATCACCAGTACCACCATCTTATCTGGGTTAAGTCTCTATCAGCTTGATGATATCCACTCCTGGATCTCAGCCAGGCTTAAATTTAGTTGCTTGACTGTATTAAATATCCCAGGTGCAAGAGACCGATATAGCTGGGTATCACTGGCATAATAATTAAACCCAGAGCATACTGTTTAATGAACACTCCTAGGGACAGCATGTACACTGCAAACAACATTGGAGAGAGGATTGACCCTTTGGAACACCACAGAGCAGAAGCCTCAGGAGTGAGGAGAAAATCACCATCACCTTTTGCATCCTATCTCTGAGGAAGGTCTCAAACCAGCAGATGACTGTGCCAGTGAGTTCACAATACTATCTGAGGTGGTCCAACAACAGCCCATGGTCCACAGAGTCAAACACTGATGAGAGATCAAGGAGGAGAAGAACTGACCACTCTCCTCAATTTCTCACCCTGAGAAGGTCACTATGCACCCTAACTAATGCCATCTCAATACCATGCCTTGACCTAAACCCAGATTAAACAGATTCATAGAAGTCAAAGGCCATAAGCTGTTCCTCAAGCAGCAGTACCACTGTCTTCTCTATAATTTTCCTCAAAAGAGGAGATTAGAGACTGGTCTACAAGTCTCCCAGCAGTCTGGGTCAAAAGATGGTTTCTTAAAGAGAGGTCTCACCATAGCAGTTTTTTTTTTTGTCCTTGGAAAGACCCCTCTGAAAGAGAACACCAAATCAGTTCTGTGAACTCTGGGCCCAGAAACCCAACAAACTTGATCAAGAAGTAAATCAAGCTCAGATCCAGCTCACAAAATGAGGGTCACAACTCCAAGACAACCTCACAAACCTCTTCCATCAAAACCTATGTTGAATTATAATGTCCCACGTAATGTGGGGGGCAATCTCAATGGGCCTCGGCCTTCTTTTGTCCCTAAAACCAAGTAATACCAAGTAAAACCAGTCTAAACTCCTCCACACTGGTAGAGGGCATACATCCCTATCAACACTGCTGGTGCAAAAACCCAGCTGGAGAGATCCTGGCTCAACTTGAGTACACTCTTTCAGAGAAAAAGTGAGCAAACTCTTCACACCACGTGGATGGATTTGCCCTTACCAGTTGCCGACTGACAGGATGGAGTGGACTGTCCATAGTGTGGAAAAACAGAGCTTGTTGGTTTCTCCCTATAGCCATCTCCTTGGACACTAATACTACATTCTTATGGGAGATCAATGTTTGATACCACAGTGAGTCTTCAAAGCCTGTTTATCCTCAATAGACCTAGATCTCCTCAAACAATGCTCCAACCTCCAGCCCTTAGACTTCAGCTCCCTGTGCTTCCCTTTAAATCTCAGGAGTCTGAAGAGTGAAATTCAGGGTTGTATATGGACCAGTGTAACTGCATCAGAGGCCAAGGCAATGACCCTATTATAAGTCATCACTGCATTATTTGATCAAATCACACAAGCAGCCACCACGCTTCATTGATCTACTACCACTTGGGAATCCTTCTAGGGACAACCCCTTCAAAGGGGGTTTTACCATGCCGAATCAACAACAGTGTTGTCAAAGTTTGGCACGGAGAGATCTCTAATGTCGACAGGGGAAATTTTGTCTGTCAGACATTGCGTGTTTCCATCGGGGGCTGCGCTCCCTGAACCCCACATGCAGGGGTCTGTACCCCCCACACACCCCTTTCTATAGATTACTAACTCCGAGTTGGAGTTAGTTTGAAGAGGGGCAGCAAAAGACAGTGAAAGGGCAAAATTTTGCCTCAAGTCCCTCACAGTGACAATCTCGAAACCTGCCGAGATTGTCGCTGTGAGGGATTTCACCATCACTGTTTCATTGTGTAATCAGCACACCTTCAAAGGGCCATAGTGAACAATCTCTGTAGGAGGTGGACTATGAGGGGGGTGCTCAAATGAGAACTTCACTGTGTAATGGTCTGACCAACTAACCAGTTCAATTCTGAGGTTATTAACCTGAATCTCAGGTGAGAATAGTAAGTCCAAGGCATGACTGTGTTACTAGGCATACTGAAACCATCAGCTGAAGGAAATCTTGACCAAACTGTGACATTTTACCATTGATCTAGGCATTGAAGTTCCCCAAAGTGAATCATCTAGGTGACTCCACCACCTTCCCTGTGATCATGTCTGCAATTTCCTGCAGGAAAGACTTCTCATGCCCTGGATGCCAGTACACAAGAAAGATCCTGCAGCCTGTACCTGAACCTCCATGCAAGGCCATGCATTCAAACAACAAAGTATCCCCAACTGTGTGAATGGTGAAATTCAGTTCAGATCTAAAACAGATGGCCAGTCCCCCATAATCCCTCCACAGGCAGTGCACCACAGAGAATCCAACTGGGACAAACACCTCAAAAACAGGACTGGCATCATCACTCAGCCAGGTATCCATTATGCAAGCCAGATCATGCAAAGACCAAGATATTAAATCTGCCATAATGGTGGTCTTGTTCCTCATCAATCTGGCATTGCAAAGCACTGCCTGCGGGGAATGGATGGAAGTTGCTGGCCTAGATGCTACCTGGCAACACAGTCTGGTGGGAGCACTGGGTACAGGCACCAAACATATCTGGCCTCTCTCAAGCCCATTCTGCCCCTTAGCTCCTCCTAGTCCTTACCAGAACTGTAGTGCCCCCCCATTAGCACCCTCCACACACCGCCATTTACAATCCCACCTCCTAACAATATCCACCTCCCTGCAGTGCCTATAAGCCACTACTGATGAGGGCATCAAAGAGGTGGAGGTCCAGCAGTTGGGACAGGGAGTAGCTAAGATGAGGAGGCCTATATCCTTGGCACATAATGCTGCCACATTAGATACTCCTCACACACTTAACTACAAATGTCCCCCACCCACAACTTCCACAAGCACACTGTAACCACTTCACTTACTAACCAGGCACATGAACAGCTTACAATCTTCAATACAAAACAAAATTAACTGCACACACACACACAACCATTTATACCACTACACTCACCATGCACACTCAACCCCACCCTTCCAGATCAATTTAAAAATTGCTCAACAGTTTAACAATCCTAGCTAGAGAATCTAAGCAGTATGCAGATTATAGTGCAAAATATTAAGCCATAACAGATGATAATGCTTTTAATGTCCAATAGTGCTAGTTATTCAGGTCCTAAAGTTATAGTCTCTGTTCTCAGCAGAGAAATATAACAGTGAGAAAACCATTATAAGTATTTCTGGCAGCTCTCTTACCACCATCAAGAACAAAACAATTGACAGCACAGCACTGGAATAAGGAACTTGAACCCATGGGTTCTCTCACCATCCACCGTGTTTACAATGAAGTCCAAGGTTTACAGACTTGTCCTGCAGCATCTCAAACCACTGAGGTGAATGGTCATTAAAAGATAATAACAAGGAAGTTGGTAAATCCCATTGAAATTTGGTTGAGGAAATAGTCCGGAAGAACGGTGGATTCAGCACAGTTCATGCAGTCTGACTGATGGTTGGCAGTCCATCCCGAGCCCTGAAGCTCAGGCGCAGTTGCCAAAAAGAGACTGGCCAAGGTATAGATGTCAAAAGATGCTAGCTGGGCTGACCTGTCAGTCCTGATTGATTCAAGAGTCTCACCAGTGTACAAGACGGTGTTGCAGATAGTTTTTCCTTCTCCAGCTAAAACTCTGCTTCCTCCTCTGCCACCAGGAGTGGTGCTTTTTTCTTCACTGCAGTGCTTTTCTAATTTCTCCACCTTCTCCATCAAGTTTTGTTTGTTCAAAAATTCTTTCTCAGCCATCAGAGCCACCCATTCTATTTCCACCTTGTTTGTTTCCATAACTATCATGTCTATGTCAAGATCAGCTTCCAGAGCTGTAGGGACCCCTTGGGAATAGGCTGTAGGGGAGGTGGTTGAGTCCCCTACATCTGCAACATCCTTCTTTCCTTCCTTCCTTCATCTATCTTTTCATCTTCCTTCCTTCCTTCCTTCCTTCCTTCCTTCCTTCTTCCTGTTGGCCATCATGACAAGTAACCAGCTCACCAGAGATTACCCCTCCAGGAGAGTAGGGAACATTCCCTAGTACCAGGGCCAGCATTCTTCCTGTCAGTAAAACAGGTTCAGATAAACACTCTCCAGGATGCACCTGGAAATGAGCTATCACAACTCAGCATACCTTTCTGAGCCAAAAACGATTACTAATAGAACAGCATATAGCAACATAATGTATTGGTGAAACAGGCATTGGTCAATGTCCAATGTTTGCCAGCTTGCATTTCATGTGTAGTTGTTGGGTATAGACAATGGAATAGTTAGAATTAACAAATTAGTAACATGAGTTATAATAATGAAATTGACATGATGAATGAAGAGGTTCACATATAACATTGTTGTTTCCTTAGACTATGAACTTTAATTTTTAAGACAGTCATTATTATCTCAGCATATGAACTTGATATGACCAGTAAAGGTGTAATTTATCAAATGTGAACTGATTTGTGATTTTGTGGAATGACTGTGAAAACAGGTTTTGAAAGGAAAGTTGAAAATTACTCTTGCCATGCTCATTTAATGGAATAAAGAACATCACTATGCTGAAAATGTTTGTTCAAAAAGTTACAGAAAATTGCAACATAATGAGTAAACACTGAAAAATGGCAATGTTTGTTTATAACTATGTTGTTGTTTGAAATGTTGACCCCAAATGTTCAACATAGTCTATTTATTATACTACCTTATGAAAATGGCAGCCCAAAACATCCTTTTTGCAACAAAGTGTGAAAAGACATTTTGGACAGGATTTGAAAATTGAGACCTGTCAAGTGCATAATATGGATTAACAAAAGGGCTAAATTGAACATTTAGGGCTGAAATCTACAAAAATAACAGCCATGCGTAAATGTTGAAAAATTCTATGTTCCTGCATAACCTCATTTTTGTAATATTTTGACCCAAAATGGTCAACATATTGTTGATACGACCCCACCTATGAACATAACAGGAGTCATTTATGAAATCCTGGCAAAAATGCTTTTGCAGCACCAGCGTGAAAAGATGTTTTGCACAGGATTTGAAAAAAATGACACCTATAATGTTTATGAGGTGGGGAAACAAAAGGGCGATGTGCATATTTGGGGCCAAAATCTGCAAAAATAACAAAGCCATGAGTAAACATTGAAAAAAAATTCAACATTTCTGCATAACTTAATTGCCTTTTAAAATTTTGACCTCAAATTATCAACATATTCTTTTTATGACATGTCCCTACAAAAAAAAAATTCAGAAGCAATTTAAACAAGCATTTGTCAATGCCGAACATTCGCTTGCAGGTATTTGCAGTGGTATTTGGCACGTATGGTGCTTTACCCTAATGCCCTGTGCGATTGCTGGGATTTGCACAATAAATTTTCAGCATGACCTTTTTGTTACCGCCATTGTGCGCTACATAGGTGGAAACACATTTTGGGCAGGATGTGAAAAATGACAGCTGTACTGCTCATAAGGAAGTGTGGTAAAATGGCAATGTTGAAAATCTGGAGTGGAAATATTGAAAATTCGCAAACCTACGAGCATGCGTGGGAGCTGTGCAACGCACGCTCGTAAAACAGTCATTGTTAAGAATTTTTTCAGCAAATTTTCAACATTGGCATTTTAAAACCTCTGCTAATGAACAGTGTCACTGTGATTTTCTTAATGTGTCCCATGCACTGAGTTTGCACAGCGACTGTGCCATTGTGCGCTGCATGGGCGGAAACACGTTTTGGGTAAGATGTGAAAAATGACAGCTGCACTGCTCATAAGGAGGTGTGGTAAAATGGCAATGTTGAAAATCTGGAGTGAAAATATTGAAAATTCGCAAACTTACGAGCGTGCATAGGAACTGCGCAATGCACAGTCGTAAAACAGTCATTTTTATGAATTTTTTCACCAAATTTTCAACACAGCCATTTTAAGACCTCTGCTCATGATCAGTGTCACTGTGATTTTCTTAATGTGTCCCATACATTGATTTCGCACACCGACTGTGCCATTGTGCGATACATGGGCGGAAACATGTTTTGGGCAGGATGTAAAAAATGACAGCTGTACTGCTCATGAGGAGGTGTGGTAAAATGCCAATGTTGAAAATCTGGAGTGGAAATATTGAAAATTCGTAAACCTATGAGCGTGCGTGGGAACTGTGCAACGCACGCTGGTAAAACAGTCATTTTTAGGAATTTTTTCACCAAATTTTCAACACAGCCATTTTAAGACCTCTGCTCATCATCAGTGTCACTGTGATTTTCTTAATGTGTCCCATACATTGAGTTCTCACACCGACTGCGCCATTGTGCGCTACATGGACGGAAACACATTTTGGGCAGGATGTGAAAAATGACAGCTGTACTGCTCATGAGGAGGTGTGGTAAAATGCCAATGTTGACAATCTGGAGTGCAAATATTGAAAATTCACAAACGAATGAGCGTGCATAGGAAATGTGCAACGCACGCTCGTAAAGCAGTCATTTTAAGGAATTTTTTCAACAAATTTTCAACATAGCCATTTTAAGACCTCTGCTCATGAACAGTGTCACTGTGATTTTCTTAATGTGTCCCATACATTGATTTCGCACACCGACTGCGCCATTGTGTGCTACATGGGTGGAAACACGTTTTGGGTGAGATGTGAAAATGACAGCTGTACTACTCATAAGGAGGTGTGGTAAAATGGCAATGCTGAAAATCTGGAGTGGAAATATTGAAAATTCGCAAACCTACTGCGTGTGTGTAGAGATGCTGGCAGCTTGCTAGTAAAACAGTCATTTTAGGAATTTTTGCACCAAATTTTCAACATGGGGTTTTTGGGACCCCTTCTCATGAATGATGTCACTGTCATGATGTTATTCAGGCCAGAAGGGTGATTTCACGCAGTGACTGCGAAATCACCTTTGGGCCTGAAACCGCCATATTCAGTGACATCGACCATGAAGAATCCGCCATGTTAGTGATGCAAAATATGCCTGAGATATGCAATAAGTTGAACCCCCATCTAGCCCATTATACAGCTTACCGGCATTTCCTCAGTTGTGGTCGGCTTGAAGAGTGCAGAGCGTGTTCCGGTCCACCAAAGATCATCGCGCCGAGCTCCAGAGTGAGAGTATGGGGTGAGGGGGTGTGGGAGAGCTGGAGTCAGTGGGTGGGTGCGGGTTGTGGGAGGGGACTGGGAGACTACGTGGGACTGTTTTTCTTTACAGGTTTAAAAAATGGACTACATGGGACGCTTGCCACGCTGGGGTGAGCTCCCAGCGTGGCAGAAGGCTGCGGGGCAAGGGGCTGACGAGTTAGGCACCCGTTGGCAAACAACACCGGACGTTTGCCACGCTAGGAGTGAGCTCCCAGCATGGCAGGCGTTGGCTGGGTGGGCCGAGGCGGCGGGGGATTGGTCACCCCGTCGGCCCAAACAGCGCTCGGACATTTGCCACACTGGGGTGGGCTCAGTGTGGTACAAGATGGCAGGGGGGGCCGAGGGAGCCGACGGGGATTGGGCACCGCGAATAACGGACATTTGCCACACTGGGGTGGCCTCAGCGTGGCACCAAAGCTTTGGGGGTGGCGGACGCGTGGGGGCGGCGGATGTGGGGTGGTGTGATGCTCTGTATGACAGTGGTGGCTTGTTTGAAGCCAAGACCACCGCTGTCATACAGCTCGCACCCATTGGTGCAGGACTGCCCGCCTGCTCAATCGAAAGCGGATTGAAGGAAGGCACACCTCCAAAGTGTGCTACTCTCCCAAAACGTTCCTTGCGCATACACGCAAGCGAACGTAAAAATGACACCTGAGAGTTTCGAGTAAAATTTGTTGCCAAAATCTACAAAAATAACAGTTAAGAGTCAATGCTGAAAAAAAAATGCAATGTTTCTACACAATCTTGTTGTGTTTTGACATTTTGATCCCAAATGTTCAATATTTCTTTTTTATGACTCCACTTTTTGATCAAAATGGGGGCATTTTATTAAACCACATTCAAAATGTGATTTTACACAGCAACTGTGATTAAGAAGGGGATTTGAAAAATTGTACCTGCTTTGTTCGTGGGGTGGGGCAAAAACCAGGGTATAATGAAAATCTGGGGAAAACATTTAAAAAAATGACAAAGTTATGAGGAAAAGTTAAAATTAATTTTAAAAAGACATTAACAGGACTAACCTTGTTTTCAGTCAGTTTGCCTCCATAGGAACAGAACATTCAACACACAAGAGATGACTGCAGTGCTAGACCACAGAGAGGTAAGTGAGGGGTGAGGATGTGGGGTGGTCGGTGCTGAGAAGAGGGCTGGGTTAGGGGATTGGAGGATGGAGGGAGATTTCGATTGATGTTTTTCTTCTTTCAGGTGTTATACAAAAGAGGTGTACAGTGATGTGAGCAAGTACTTTTGAGTGGTCAATTTGAGCTACTCAATAATGCCGCTTGTACTGAGAGCGCATAGGAAAGAACACCCATCAGGAGGATACAGCAAGTGTAACAGTGAGCTGCACTCACTCGACTAGGATATAAGCATTTGTCTGGCAAAGCCCTGCTGAGCTGGTTGTTTGACATAGTGGCTAGAGCCACCACTGCTTGAGCTGGTGGACCTGGGTTTGGGTCTTGAGTCTGACAACAGGAGATATTTTTGTCTTTTTTTTCATCATTCCCCTAAATCCTCTCCCTGTGGAGTTGATAATCTGTATATTGGGGTTCTTTTTTCATCATTCCCCTAAATCTGTTCCCTGTGGAGTTAATAATCTGTATATTGGGGAGTGAAGAGGGCTTGTGTCCCCTGTATGAAAACCATTTAGTTTTTGCTCTGGGAGGAAAAGTAAGTGACCGTCGCTCTTTGCAACGGTCGCTATTGTCCTGCTCACCCTTTTGATGTCGGGTGCTCTTTGTTTCAGTTTGTGGTCAGCCATATTACGGAATCATCCTTATCACATAAAACCAAAAAAGAAGAAGAACAATAAGGGATTTTTTTATTTTATTTCAGGGACCAACACTAGGGATTGGGTACACCAATGTTGGTGTGTGGTTTTGCAGTATGGAGGTCAGGCAACCCGATGTTGCATGATTTTGAGGGGTTAGTGTTCTCTGGCAGTGAGTTTAGGCACCCAACTACTGGATGTTGGGTGCTGTTTTTTATTGGTGGCAGAGTTGCACAGGTGTCCGCCACACTTTGGGGGGGGGAGTGTTATGTTTTTCAGCAGTAGGATTGGGAACCCAACTGTTGGATTTGAAGGAGGCTTGTTGTGTTTTCCAGTGCTCAGGTTGGGCACCCAGCAGCAGGGCATTGGGGAAGTCTGTGCTGGCATTTTTCAGCAGAGAGGTAGGGCACCCAACTGTATGAAATTCAGGGGGCTATGTTTTCGGGTGGCAGGATTGGGCAACCTACTGCCAGACATTGGGGGTGGGTTGTTATGTTTTCTAGCTGTGGTGTTGAGCATCTGGCTTCTGGACTTTGGTGGGGTGTTAATATTTTCCACTGGTGGCGTTAAGCACCAGACTATAAATGATCAGATGCATAGTTGGGCACCTGACCACTGGACATTTTGCTGGGCTAGGTGGGAGGGATATGGGTGACAGTTTGAGTGCCCACCACTGGTGTTATTACAAATCTGGTTCAGGTGGGAGGGATAAAGTTGCTTCACTGGCTGATGATGCTCATGAATAGATGCAGCTGCACTGCGGTAGGTGCTACTGCATCCTTTCATATATGAGAAATTTCCACCCATCAGCCAATGAAGAGCATCAGCATGAGCCATGTCAGCATTGGGTGTTCATTCACACACCTACTGAAGGTTCAGCAGCATTGGCTGTCACAATACACACCTCCCTGGTTCCTACACTGCCAGAGTAGCCCCCAGTATGTTTGATTTGCATGGTTGGATTGGGCCAAAATTGTACATATTTGTAATGGATGCTGATGTAAAAATAAAGCAGTGGGAAATCACAAAATGGTTTGTTATAAACAGCTGAATATGGTTAGTGTCCTCCCTTTTACCTGGCCTATACTTCCAGCAACACTCCTACATCCACTCTAGTCTGATTACCCCCAGTGACCTCAAACTCACATACTGTTTTGCAGTTTTTTGCTCCAGATATACTGGCTGTAACCTGCTGGTTTTCATCTGAACATTGTTGTTGTATCATGCTTTTGCTTGTCAGAATACAGCAACTTTCTTGTGTACCAAAATACCTGGTAAATGTTCCTACCTTTGTGAACTGCAAAGTGTTACTCTGCATAGTTCTTTAAGCAGCAATGTTTATACAAATTTCTAAAAAGTTACACTCTCTGTTGCCCCTACTGTGGAAATTCAGAAAGCAAGAGATTTCTCTAGAAATATCACAGAAATTTCGGGAAATAGCTGGCAATGTCCATGACTACTACTGTACTTCATCGAGCAAAAACTACACTTAGTAGCACTATGCCAGCAAAATTGCTGCTGAAGTGTCAGTATGCTTAGTTTTTGCTTACTGAAATAGCACTCTGCTCACAAAGAACTATGGGAAGAGAGGAGTTTTTAAGTGTTTTTTATGTGTAGAAGATCAAAGGAACTCCACCCCATTCTCTGGGTCATACTGACGGACACCACCTTCCCATCACACCACATGGATACAAAACCCCACTAGTCCTGCCACTAGGTGCCCACCTCCCTACTCCCCCATGTACATGGTGACAGTTTGTGAAACAAGAGTAAATCATGACAGCCCTCTGAATCCCTTACCCTGCTCATAAAACCAGGTTCCCCAACTTTCCATCCCTCAGAACCATTAAATAAATTACATACCTTTCACTACCTCATGCCAATAAATCCTCCTCCTCCCCATGTCACTAAATACCAGCTTCTAGTGTTAAAATACATATAAAAAAGAAAAATGTCCCCAACGGAGCAAGTATCTTCACTATTCTGTCCTTGCAATCAAAATGAATGGTGAAAGAAATCTATCCAAGTAGTAATATCTAGTTGGCTGATAACAAGCCAATTAAGTATTCTTACTAGGACACAGTGAAGCAGTGCCATGTGGAGCTACAGGGACAATGGTGTGGGGCAACTGCTAGATGTGACAGGATGGGTTAGCACCGTCATATAGTATACCATCAATAGGGTGCCAAAAAAAAGGCTCTGTAATGTGGGTGTTGTGATGAGGGCATGTATGATGTGGGCGTCAGGGATTTGTTAGCATCTGCTACTGTGAGTGTCATGTGGATGGGGCAGTGACTGTGTTTCTATTCTTCTTCACAATGTATAATGAGTAGGTGTTTTTATATATCTATCTAAGAGTGCGTGCATGGGGCATAGCCCCCTGTAGAAAATTATGGTGACAACAGCAAGGTCTGATCGCTAATTGCAGTATGTGATCTCTGAGTGACTCACAATCGCATGTCACTCTTCTGATAGTCACCCTTTTATCTGTGCTCTTTTTTACCACACACAGGTTGTTTTAGCCCTAAAGTGGGTAACCCCCCATATATGAGAGCAATGACAGCAACTTTTGGGCCCAGCCAGCTAGGGTGTGTTTTTGTATGCCAATGTAATATGGTGTGGATGGATGATATGATGTACCTTTTTCTAATTCTTGTTGCCTTGTCATTCCAGCCATTCTAAGGATGTCCCACTGAGTTTGTCCTGCAGCTGGGCTGCCCTTCTCCATGTGTGCCCTGGACGATGTGCTAGACAAGAGTGACATGGGCTTTGAGGCTCCAATTTGGACTGGAGAAGGTTGATACATACGAACATATGAAATTGCCAGAAAATACAGGCCATAATAGTCTAACACATCTGCTCGAGTGTGCAGCTAGTTATACCAGTAGCTGCCCCCCCTCCTGAAATTATACTCCCACCTCCTCTCCTCCACCCCTGTTCCCTGTCCCACCCATGTTCCTTGTTGACCTAATCTTCTTCTTTACCCTGTCCCAACCTGTCTTGAAACTTGTCACCATCCTTGCTGCCACAACCTCCTCTGGCAACTCGATCCACCCCTTCACCACCCTTTCTGTGAAAAAGTGCCTTCCCATTTCTCTCCTGAATCTGCCCTCTACCAACTTCAGACTGTGACCCCTTGTTGTACCTTCGTTCCTTAGATTAAAGATTCCCACTATGCTAGCCTTATTTATGCCCTTTAGGTACTTGTAGGTCTAAATCATGTCCCCTCTCTCTCTCTTCTGTCTTCCAGGGAGTACTTGTTAAGAACCCTCAGTCTTTCCTCTTATGATCTGTCCGCCATGCCCTGGATCATTTGGGTTGCTTTCCCCTGTACCACCTCCAGTAGTTTGATATCTTTCCTAAGGTAGGTGCACCAGAACTGGACACAATATTCATGGTGTGGTCTCACCAGTGACCTGTACAGTGGCAAGATAACCTTCTCCCTCCTAAAGGTGATTCCCCTGGCTATACAACCCAACATTCTATTTACCTTAATTACTGCCTTATGGCATTGTGCTGTGTGTTTCATGTCTTCCCTTACTGCAACCCCCAGATCCTTCTCCTCTTTCGATACTGTCACCTGAATTCCTCCTAGCCAGTAACTGGCCTTTGGATTTTTGGCTCCCATGTGCATCACCTTACACGTCTCAGCATTAAAACCCAACTGCCAGATGCGAGACCATTTCTCCAGCTTTGCCAGATCCTCCCTTAGATCCTGTCTCCCCTGCTCTTTGTCCCCCTTCTCACAGAGCTTAGTATCATCTGCAAAAAGGCTGATTTTGTTCTTGACCACCTCGGTTATGTCATCAATATATACATTGAACAACACAGGTCCCAGTACTGAGACCTGTGGGACACCACTGGTCACAGGCTTAGGTTTGGAAAGCTTGCCCCCTACCACCACTCTTTGGTTCCTGTCCCTCAGCCAGCTCTGTATCCACCCCCCAGCAGTTTGTCCTCAACTGCCAGATCCTTTAGCTTGCTGATCAGCTTGCCATGAAGTACTAAATCAACATAATGAAACATGAAGATACCAGATCGTACACACGTATGCTGACATTGATGAGTATATCAACATAAATGCAGGTGTGGTACCCATAGGTGGACAGACATGGACACAGGGCATGTCTGTGCAGCAAGGCACAACAATGGGGCATGTATGGGGTGGACATGTATGGGGGCATGTATGTGGTGGGCTTGCATGTGAGTATTTATGGGGCAGGCATGCGTTGGGTGCATGCGTAGGGGTGTCGGAGGGTTATTACAAACATGCAGTGGACTTATCCCTACCTTCTCTATTCCTGCAGAATACATTAGCTTCACTCACCACGGTGCAGCTGTAGTAAGATGGATACAATATACTAGACATCAACTAGGAGTCAGTCACCTTGTAGTATAGAAACATAAATTTTGATGGAAGATAAAGAACACATTCCCACTTGGTTTTCTCTTACGTCCCTGTCTATACTGTCTTTGCAGACCTTACTTAATCTTTGACCCCCTCCTCCACTTCCCAGCGAAGAATAAATAAATAAATTCCCATGTGCCTATATGCATGTTTGAATCTGACCACTGTTTTTACCTCCACTTCCTACACTGGAAGACTATTTGAGGCATCCACCACTCTTTCAGTGAAGAAGTACTTCCTCACATCTCTCCTAAATTTCCCCCTTCTAGCTTTATTGCATATCCCCTTGTTCTCGCGCATCTTTTCTGCTAAAAATACTCCCCTCATATACCTTGTTCAGCCCTCTGAGGTATTTATAGATCTCTATCATGTCTCCCCTTCCCTCCACTATTCCAGGGTGTACATATTGAGTCTGTCAGCCTCTCCTCATGGGGTTTCTGATGTTGCCCCTACACCATATTGGTTGCCCTCCTCTGGACATACTCCACCCTGTTTGTGTCCTTCCTGAGATGTGGTCTTCAGAACTGGATACAGTGCTCCAAGTGAGGTCTCACCAATAATCTTGCCACTATATTGGCTGGTCTCACTCACCTGAGATAGGAACACCCGAGACGTGTGGCTTAATGTAAGCCTGCATCCCTGTACTCGGCTTCTAATTTATATATTTTAATTTAGCCTGTTCTGCCCGGCTTGTAAAAAGTAACTTACCATTTCCCCCCGCTGCAGTTTCTTTCCAATTGTATATGCACTGATTCAGTGCTAGCTCTGTAAACTTCCCCTCGATTTTTCATTCCACCCCCCCAGGCCTCTTTTAAATGCACACAGTCTCCGCCCACTCCTATCTAATGTTTCAATTTATTGGTTACTTACTGTCAACAACTGCAATTCCTCCAATTCCCTTTTTACAACTAAGCCTTCTAGAAGCTTTATCTCATTCTGTCTTGCTGAGGTATACCATTTTGGTACTTTAGGTTTGCTTATTGCTCACTAGCATATCCTGTCTTGCTAAGGCAGTTGATTTAGGTCAGGTGATCGCTCTAGCACTTAGTGTGCTCCAGAGTAGTAGCTAAGAAATTTGCTTCAAAGCCTCTCTGCCCTTAGTACTACTCTATAGTCAGGTGAACTCTTTACTTATTAGCCTGACTAGGAGCTGTACTTAAGGTATTTTGCAGGGGTTAAGAAATTCTCCTCCATTGAGGATCCCTTCTGTTGCCTGCACTTGTAGTGCCCATTGGGTGATAGTCTCATAATGGGCATATTACCTGCTTCTATGCTTGTCTCTGCTTATCTTACATGTATTGGACCAGAACATGAATAAAAAAATAATTCCTAGAGTGGAGAATGGCTCTCTTTTTACATTGTCTGACCGGGACTTTTCCTATCAAGTAGAAGAACTTGTATGTGCTCTAACTTCCCTAACCCGCTGCTAGTCCTTCACCTGCACCAGCATACAGAAACTCTCCTAGAGCCTGCCCACAGGGCTACACCACCTTCTGCATACTCCCCCCCACTCCTATTGACTCTCTTGGTCAGGGTATTACTGTATGCAGCATCAGAAAAACTGGGAACTAGCCTCAGAACTCCCTATACTGCCGTAGACAAATCATGTAACTGAAAGAAGACCCAGCTTCCCACACTTCTGCTAGGACTCTACAGGAAACTCTTGTTCCTGCATTTACTATGCTCAGGAAATGTTGAGCTTAATCCAGGCCCTCTGGCACCCATGGAATCCCCAGCAGAGCTACAAAGCCTCAAGGGGCCTACATTCTTGCATGTTAATGTATATAGCCTATTAAAAGAAATCACTTCTGTTCAGGTCTGGGTATGTCATACTGCTTTAAATGTTCTGGTGATTATGGAGTCCTGGCTCTGACCAGTGACCAGTAACAATGAAATTAACATCCCCTCCTACTCTTTGTTGAGAGCTGACAGGCAAACCAGAGGTGGGGGGGTAGCTATTTACATCAAGGATAAATTTCCTGCCTCCATAATTGACTCAGCCTCTGTCCCAAAAGAATTTGAAAGCTTGTCATTAAAGATTGAAATTGCCACCGGTGTCTTGTTATGTATAATAGGATGCTACAGACCCCCATCAGCTGGACTACAGTTGTTAAAACATCTCAAAAACATCCTGGGTTCAGCATCTTCAGAGTGTACCATACTAGGGGACTTCAACTTAGACTGGCTCTCCAGTGCATCCACCCCACTTAAAATGTTCTGTGATTCCCTTGGGTTGTCACAGCTAATAAACAAATGTACTCGTCCTAACAAGCTCAACCCTAATAACAGTACTCTCCTGGATATCATTTTAGTTAACATACCCCATTTATTCTCCCATGCTGGCATCTTTTTCTCTGATATTAGCAACCATTGCTTCATCGCGTGTGTAAGATCCACTCTTAAATCCACAACTGTACCAAAATTCTCCTTTAAAAGGTGCATACACAACTTTGATCTGCATGGGTATATATCAGACCTAAGAGACTCCATGCGATGGCAGGACTTCTATCTAGTCAAGTCCCTGACTTCGGCTTATGATATTTTCTCAGAAATTGTGCTACGGGCTCTCAACAAGTATGCTGCCATAGTAAAAGTTTGTGCCAGAAACAAATCCTGTTGGTGGTTTACAGAAGACCTGAAAGATGCTTTGCGGAGTAGAGATATACTCTGGAGAACTGCTAGGAAAACTAATTTAATAAATGACTGGAATACTTTCCGGAGGGCGAGGAACCTGTGCACCAAAATGGCCAGAGAAGCCAAAGCTAATTTCTACCGATATCAGCTGGAGAGCTCCTCAAGAAATGCCTACAAATTCTGGAGGACTATCAAAGACATTGAAGGTCACACCACTGTAAATTCCCTACCTACTAAATTATTGATCGACAATACTGTCATCTCCGACAGACCGTCTATCCTCGATGCTCTCAATAATCATTTTGCCACTGCAGGGCTAGCCTTTGACTCCTCTCCTGTGAATATCCTCCGCCAACAACTTAGATTGGATACACAAAAAAAAACATCCCCAGTCCATCCTTCTCTCTGTGCCTACCTCCCTGAAAGAAGTCGAAGATCTTCTCCTTCAGATGGACACTAGTAAAAGTGTTGGGGCTCACCTCATTGACCCATACTTCTTAAAGGTCGGCTACCATGTCCTCACAGTCCCAATTACTCATCTCTTCGACTTATCCTTGTCCCAGGGTGACCTACCGCCTATTTGGAAAAATGCACTTGTGGTCCCTTTGTTTAAGTCAGGAGATCCTACTGACCTCAGTAACTACTGGCCAATCTCCCTACTTCCAATCCTGTCAAAGATGCTGGAGAAAATAATGAACTCCCAGCTTCAGAAGTACCTGGAATCAGAAAAATTGCTCAACCCATTACAATCCAGTTTTAGAGCACAGCACAGTACAATCTCTGCTCTAGCCAAGGTGACAAATGACTGGCAGCTTGAATTAGACAAAAAAAACTTTGTCTGTGCAGTTTTCTTGGACCTAAGCAAGGCATTTGATACCGTTGATCACAGACTGCTTCTGTCATCCCTCTGGAACATTGGTTTGGATTCCCTATCCCTTAAATGGTTCTCCAACTACCTCTCAGGACTGACTTCAACAAGTAAAGGTAGAAGGGAAGTTTCTCCACAAAACCCTATTGAGGGTGTACCATGAGTTCCATTCTTGTCCCTTGCTCTTCACCATTTATATTAACAACGTAGATGCTCCATCAAAGAAGCACAACACACCTATTCGTGGATGATATGGTACTCTATGCTAGTAGCCCCACACCTGAAGTGGCCTGTAAAGCCCTTCAAAATGAATTTAATGTGCTGCAACATCAGCTTATAAACCAAAAACTGCTCTTAATTGCAAAAAAACCCAAAGCAATATTCCTCTCGGCCCTTCAAAAGGCAATAAATCCTGCAATTGCTGGGACACTCCCACAGATCACTACCATTCTAGGTGAGCAGTTAGACTACATACCAAAGTTCAAGTACCTAGGGGTCTGGTTAGACCATAGACTTACTTTCACAGATCACTTAGAAGAACTGGAAAAGAAACTTAGACAAAGACTTGGTCTGTTCTTTAGGATTAATAATCTCACAAGAGACACTAAACTGAACTGGATCAAACTACCTTTCTTTCCCTATTGGATTATGCAGACTTTCTATATAGTCAGGGACCTGCAGGTATCCTAGCCAAACTCAATATGCTTTATCACAGAGCCATAAGATTTAACACGGGTCTTCCATACTCAACCCACCACTGTGCATTGTACACTGCAGTGGGATGGTCATTCCTTGCTTACAGACAGCAAAAAAAATGCTGCGGTTTGGACATGCAAAGCTTTCTCAAATAAACTGCCCCAGTATATCTCTGTCTGTTTACCTTTGTGCACTCTGGGGAAGTATGCCCTGAGAAGCACCTCATATATCTACCTTTATGTTTACAAAGTAAAATCTCGCATTGGCAGAGCAACCATCAGATCTGTGCTCCCTCAACTGTGGAACAAGCTGCAAAAAACTTTGTAATTAACTCACCCCATCAGCCTAGCAGCTTTTAAATCTCTATATCTACATCATAATAAGGAGTCCTGTGCCTGTCTACCCTAAATAGTGACTCCTATAAGTCCGAGCACACTCTAATTACTACTTTTAAAAGACTAATCACATCTATAATCGACTTTTCCCTCTCCCCCTTTTTCTACCCCCATATCTGTCCCTTCCACATTCCTTTGACCCTGGTTCCAGCTCTAAATTCTCCATACCATATCACTATATATCTTTTTATATTAGGTTTTATTTGTGTTCGGTGCACCTGATATGTATATTTCTTTACTTTTATGAAAAATTGTGTCCTACCCAAAACTAGCTGTATCTTCTGTTCCAAACATATACTACTGTCAATGCTACCTGCTGATACTTTGTACATACTGTATTATTGTATCTTACTTTATTTGTATTATTACTATTTTCTTGTGTGTTGCATCCCAAGCATATTGTCCCTTGTTCCTTGTTAACAAACCCAGGTCCACCTCAAAAAAGAGCTTGCTCAATGGTGATCACCTGGTTAAATAAAGACTTTGATTGGTTGATTGATTGATTGATATTGATCATTGGTGAGATCCCACCTGGAACACTGTGTCTGGTTCTGGAGATTACATCTCAGGAAAGACATAGAAAGGGTGCAGGCTTTCTAGGGGCAGATTGTCAGAGAAGGAGCACACGTACATGGTGTTTTCTACAGTGTCACCCTAGTCAAGCATGGACAGGCATAGCATGGGCATACATTTGCCACTGGACACTGCACCTTTCTCACTGCAAGTTCATCTAGGATGGTCATGGCACCATGTTGCAGGTAGTATGAACTAGCTGGGACAGAGTGTATAAGGTCATATGGAATGTGTGATCTGCAACTGTTTATATTTACATTGTATTTTGGTTTGTGATGTCCAGTAATGCTGTACAGTTGCATCTTTACACATGTGCAGTAAATATGTTTGGATAATGAGACTGTGTCTGGTGTCTTCTTTTTGCTGGGGGGGTGGCAAGTTCATACCTGCATTAATGGCTGCTGTTCGTGCACATAGTGAATAGTGTCCTGGGCACACACACATGGACATTATCCCTTATGTGAAGCATTTATGCCTTGCACACTGTACATATGGGTGTCATGCATTCAGTGTGCTGCCAACCATGCACCAGCCCATGCACTTGTGCTACACACCATGTAACAACCCCATGTCCATTGTGCATGGGACCCTGTATTTTTAACCTTATCTTGTCCATTGATAAGTAAGCATAGTAGACCTGTACTGGGAAAAAAAATGACATTTTTGAACAATGTTGTGCACAAGGTATTCATTCTCCCACAACACTTAAAGCTGCCAATAGGTCAGCTAGTTAGCTCACATGCAAATATTTCTTTCAGTGCAATCAGAATGAAGCAGATTAGCAACTGCAATGAGAAAGTTTTGCCAGTTTTAGCCATAGTAATGAGCAGTTGGCCCATTGCAAATGGTCCACTATCATCCAAAACAATGCTATTTACTTTGTGCAGTGCATGCCTAGATCCTTACCCTCCTGCTGCTGCTGCTCCAGCAGTTCCTCATCTTCTTGTTCAGTTGTAGGATGAATGCCTGAGATGATGAGGGCCAGAATAACCCAGGCTGACAAGTATCTGTGTTTTTTCATTTTGTACCTAAAGGTGACCTGAAAATAAATAATACATATGTGATTTTTGTAATGTTTCAGAGAATCTTTTAGGCAATCTGAGCCTATGTCTCTGCCAAAACATGTGGCAGTTTAAACTGACAGGTAAACAGCCTCCTTGTTCTGTTACCAGATATTTCAGCTACTGTGTACACAAAACTCAGACGTATGCCTTCATATTCAAATAACCAGGTTAGTATCACGCTAACTATGAATAGTGCCAGCATTTGAGGTGGGAGCCATATTCAGAGGCCCCTGATATGCTGCACAAACAGGATAAAGCACAACATACTGTTGCCTCTATGAAAATGAGCGATCTATCATGCTGTAATGGTGCAGCAGTGTATTCAAAAGTTTTGGAAGCACTAAACATGCACCATCTCAGCACTGTTAAAGGCTGCAGAAACCCTGCACTTACTTTGGTGCAGTGACTGTACCACCCCAACCGGACATGTGCTCCGTATGCCTATTTCCAGGTGCATGTGGTCCCCCCCCCCCAACATCCATGTACACTAGGTCAAGATGCTATAAGTCACAATAGCGTGGTCAAGAACCGTGCAGGAAAAGTGATGCCAACATAGAAACATAGACTTTGACGGCAGATAAGGACTGCTTGGCCCACCTAGTCTGCCCAGTTCCCTACCTATTGGATAAGCTGCAGATCCTAGTTAACCAAACGTCTACTTCCTCCTACCCCCCACAAGAATTGCTTTATGTCTGTCTCTTGCATTCTTGAAATCCCCCACTGTTTTTGACCCTACAACCTCCTCAGGAAGGCTGTTCCATACATCCACAACCCTCTCTGTAAAAAAATACTTCATTATATTGCCCCTGAGCCAGCCCCCTCTAGCTTCAGATTGTCCCCCTTTGTTCTTGCACATCTTTTTCTGAAAGATGCTACCCTCTTGAACTTTATTGATTCCCTTGAGGTACTTAAATGTTTCTATTATGTCCCCCTCTCCTTCCTTTCCTCGAGGGTATACATATTAAGCTCCTTTAGTCTCTCTTTGTATGGCTTCTGATGCAGACCCTGCACCATTTTAGTTGTCTTCCTCGGGACTGCCTCCATCCTGTCTATGTCCTTGCAGAGATGGGGTCTCCAGACCTGCATGCAGTATTCCAGATGGGGTCTCACCAGCTGTCTGTACAGAAGGATAACAACTTCTTGTTTTCTACTGGTGATGCCTCTCCCTATGCATCCCAGTATCCCCCCAACCCTCCTTACTGCCTTCTCACATTGCTTGCCTATCTTTAAGTCATCTAATATGACTACCCCCAAGTCCCTTTCCATTTTTGTTGTTGTTAGTACCTTCCCCCACATTGTGTACTCTTCCCCTGGGTTTTTGTTTCCCAGGTGCATTACTTTGCACAACAATAACAGCACCTATGAAAAACTCTGTATTAAACAACAGTGTCAATTGCAGCAGTCCAAAAACATTTGGAGGACCGCTACCATGGTGACATGAAACATGAAATTTGTGTTGAGCCCTCCCCCACAGTCCTTGACATGGTGGGGCTTCACCACCCCACCCATCTTTATATAATCAACTCTGGATGGGATCTCAGAGATGGGGAGAACCATGGTGGGTGGAGGAGAAATCAAGTACAACCAACAGTTGGGGAAAAAAATAATACGAGGGGACAAACAAAAATTGGGCTGAACAGAAACCTGCAAACCTACAACCCAGGAGACTAGGAACAAAACCCAGGTTTCTGAGTCTCCTCTGCTTTGGATGCAAGTGCCCTAGCCTCTCCACCAAAGGAGCAGCTCAACCAGGTACCTCACTTCCAGCTACTTGGCTCTCCCATATACCTTCACAGCTAGAAGGTGTAGTGGTAACTAATGCGTGTTATCCTACCACTGTCACTGTAAAGGCATACACAGTATTTGATGTGCTGTTTTGGATAATGCTATTCTGGAAGTGCTATCCGAACTGGTTACCGGTCCATGCTAGTCTTCCAAAACATTTCTTCCCTAGTGCCTAGTGGACCCCTCCCAAATCACCCATGCTAGGCTTTTAAAACATTCATTATGTGGTGCCTAGTGGTTCCCTAATTCTCCATAAGTCTTGCCATCCCTTACTCACAGACAGCAGATTGCTGAGGAGGTGCCAACAATTTGGCACTGACTGGTGACATGCTGAGGGGTGCGCAGGGTGTCAGTTTCTGAGCAGGTGGGTGATGTAGTAGTTTGGCAATCATTTGAGAGGTGTAGGTCCACTAGACTACCTGAGGGGTTGCACTGTCAATGGGGAACAGGAGATAGGGGCTGTACAACATTGGTTTGACAAATATTTAGTTGAACGATGTTACAGCGACTGATTTATGTTGATCACAATTGTGGTCGACATAAACCCATCCAGGAGCACTTTGTTTTCTTTGTGGGGGCTTCGCCCCTAACCCATCATGTAGGGGGCTCTTCTCCCTGCACTCTCCGCACTTCATAGAATCAACTGCAAGTTGGAGAGGGGTTGGAATAACCCAAGAAGACAGTGCTGGGGTCCCACGGGGACAGTAAAGTGACTTGTTACTGTGTCACTGTACTGTGGTTCGCGGTACAGGGGTTGATGTTCCAACTGGCATACAGGCGATTGAGGTGGTCCACTAGGCACCAGCGAATAAATGTTTTAAAAGCATAGTATAGGAAATTGGGAGTGACCACTAGACACCAGGGTTCAAATCTAGCAAAACTCTGGCATGGGTGTTACAGACCTGTACATCATACTAATGAGCCTATATTGGGCATATCTGTTCATGCCTTAAAAGCCCAATGAGCTCATCATCATGCTAGGGTTGAATATGGCCCACATGAGCCCTGGCACTATCCTGATTAGGTAGTGCCATCTACAGTACCTTTCCTTGTGGACCATATTTAGCAGTGGGTCAGTGCAGCACAGCCACTATGTACTGTGCTGTCTGGCCTATATTCAGACAATTAGCTCACTATGGTTGGAGCGCGCTAACTGACTGAATATTTCACTGGGCTGGCTATACACTATTTGCTGCCCAGTGCTACTGACTGTGTGGCACTAATTCTCAGCTCTGAATATGGGGGCCTAAGTGACCAGAGTGAGACATTTCTCCGGTAATTAATTCAGAATGCAAATGAGTTTTGACACATGTTAGAACACCCAAATTCTCTATACTGCTACCCTACCATTTTATCTTTTGGGCTTGTACTATACTCCTTTTTGGTCAGACTTTGTTAGTTCTCAGGATGTGGTTCACTTAGTGGGTGCATGTTACTTAGCTTGGTCTTTAAATGGGGGATCCTACTGGCAAAGGTGTGATTTCCAGCTTCCATGGATTTCCATAGGTCTCAAGGAACCCAAGTCACTTTTCCCATGGCATAGTAGCATTAATTGTTTTTCTTAAACCTTTGCTTTAGGGAACTGTTTTTACTTTGTTGGCAATGAGTACACGTTTGTGATACAGGAGATACAGTGGGCAACCTCTTTACTTCGCCTACTAATCACTTTTGATTTTTTTAACCGTCCGATTCCAATGGCTGGGCCTCAAGTGGATTTATATCAGAATTTCTTTTATTTATGTTATAATTACTTAATTTATATAAAGTATTATACTGGTTTAAAGCATTATTTCTTGGTTATACATTATGGTCATTTCTGGGGGTTATGCATTTTGTGTCTAGAATTTTCTTACGTTTGCCTAGAGGGTGAATTTAGGTATTTTGAATTTAATGGCAACCACATTAACTTTTTGCATTCTTCAGGATTCCAAAAGCTTAAGGGATGGGCTAATTTTTGCAGCTTTAATTATGATGAGAGTGCCTTATGCAGCCTTTTCACTTACCCTGATATACTATGACCTAATCAACATTCCAGTCTTAGGCCGCATAATCTTAGTTGTTAATTTCTGATTTTTTGGATAATGGATAGGTCTCAAACTCTAAAGATTATTTCTTTTAATGTTAATGGGATTTCTAACTCGGTCAAATGCTTTAGGTTGTTGCAATATTGTCGAAAACAAAGGGTGGACCTGATTTTTTCTTTCCAGGAAACCCATTTAACCTCAGTGGAGCATGAGAAATTTTTCAGATTTGGGTTTGAAAAGGTTTTTCAAGCATCTCATCCATCAGGAAGATGCAGGGGGGTCCTTACCTTATGTCAAAGAGGGCTCAGCTTTGATCCCCACAATATGATAATAGACCCCGATGGTAGGTTTGTTCTGGTGAATGGGTTTTTAAACTGACAGGAAACAACATTTGTTAACACTTATTTCTCTCCAGCAACACAAAAGGCTGATTTTGTTAAATGTTTTGCTCTCCTAGCCATGTCCCTAAAAGGTAGGCACCTCTGGGGTGGTGATTCAAACTTTACACTTAATCCTGATCTAGACATATCGAACCCAAAGTCTCTTCATTATTCTGCGATCAAAAGATATGTTAGATGTGCGGTAGACCATTTAGGATTAATTGATTTATGGTGCTTCCTTCATCCCAAGGATATGGCCTTCACCTATTATTCGGCCCGTCACGGTAGCTTTGCTAGAATTATTTCTTTACCACTGCAGAGCATGTAGGAGGTACACACTCAGTGAATTTTGGCTCAGTCTTTCATTTGGACCATTCCCCAGTGTTGGTCTCTATTACTCGGTCCTCAACTATAAAACGTGCTTTCTGGCGATAAAATGTAATTTATCTGCGAGACCAGTCCTTGTTAGCAGATCTTGTGGACCAGTTAAAGAGTTATCTAATGACATGGGGGGCTCTCTTTAAGTACCCTTTGGGATGTGCTGAAGGCTGTTTTAACAGGCAGACTTAGAAACATAGAAACATAGACTTTGACGGCAGATAAGGACCACTTGGCCCACCCAGTCTGTCCATTTCCCTACCTGTTGGATAAGCTGCAGATTCTAGTTAACCAACAGCCTACTTCCTGCAACCCCCCACTATAATTGCCTTATGTCTGTCCCATGCATGTTTGAATTTCCCCACTGTTTTAGACCCCACAACCTCTCCAGGAAGGTGGTTCCATGCGTCCACCACTCTCTCCGTGAAAAAGAATTTCCTCACATTACCCCTGAGCCGTCCCCCCCTCTAACTTTAAATTGTGCTCCCTTGTTCTTACACATCTCTTTTTCTGAAAAATGCTACCCTCCTTGACTTTGTTGATTTCCTTGAGGTACTTAAAAGTTTCTATCATGTACCTCCTGTCCCTCCTTTCATCAAGGGTATACATATTAAACTCTCTCAGTCTCTCTTCATATGGTTTCTGATGTAGACCCTGCACCGTTTATTTCATATGCTTCAGCCAAGCATAAAGAGAGGAGGGAAAAGTTAATAGACTTACATAAGGAAATTCAGTCCCTTCAATCACAGTTAATGAGGGGAGATAAGACAGTTCATCCTAGACTACTTATTGTGAATGTGGAAATCCAGAAGTACATAAATCAAAAAACAGAAATAGATTCATATTATCTTAGGCAGTGCTTTCAGGTTAGGGGAGCTAAGTGGTCAAGATATTTGGCCCAACGCTTTAGGTCTCATTGGGCCTCAGCTACAATTCTTAAGATCTGCGATCCAAACACAGGGAAGATAACCCATAAAACAGATGATGTTCTATGAATCTTTCGCTCATTCTATTCCTCCCTGTATTCCTAGGAGAACAGAGTACTGTTTGAGGATTGGGTCTCTTCTTTTCTAGCCACAGCCAATCTCCCTACCTTGATGTCTGCTCAAGTGGCACTTTTGCAATACCCAGTAGCACTGACTGAGCTTCATAGTGCCATACAAAGGGCAAAGGTGGCTAAAAGTCCTGGGGTGGATGGTTTTTCATCAGATTTTTATAAGATTACCCAACTCCAACAGTACCTCTGTCCTTTACTTTTGCAGGTGATGCAGGACATCCAGAAGGGAATCCCACCCACCCACCCCCAACTCTCAACCCTCCAACCCTCAACCCTCCCACCCTTGGCTAGTCCTCCTTTTATAGGGTGTGGGCCCATAGTGTTACACCTTCCTACACCACACAGGAAGTTCCACACCAAGGATAGGGAGGAGCATAGGGGTTCATCTAGAGGGTGAACCTAGATTATATTGCAGGCCAGGACACATCAGATATGACAGGAGTGGTGCAGTGCAGTGGCTGTGGAGCAGAAGTTTTCAGGGAGACATTCTGGAGACTGTGATACTGCCCTATCTGCAGGCACATCCATGGGCTGAGGGAAGAGGTTGCCTGTCTCTGTGCAGAGCTGGCCAGGATACAGGTGGCATCCACCCCCACCCAGAGACCACTGGGTCCACAACATCAGCCTCAAAGGTTGCCCAGGAAGAAGGGTGACTGGACCACAGTGAGCTCAGGGAGATTGGGGAGGGAACAGGGGCACATCCCCCAACTGGTCCAGCTTAATAACTCCAACGCTGTTTCGGAGGAATAGGAATGCCCCACACAGGCACCCACAACGGGGACCAGGGAGGATGGTCGGGACCTCCAAGCTGGAGTCCCAGAGAAGGGGAGCAAGGGACCCCGGAGGAGGGGAAGCTTCTCCTAGTGAGGGACTCTGTTTTATGGGGTGTGAAATTAGGGACACTTAGCAAGGGGGAGAGGGAGGTCAAGTGCTTCCCATGAAGCACTGCATGGAGGGATGGTAAGTGAATCCATAGGATCACTAGGGCGATAGCCAAGAGGGAGGAACTAGATGTCATTGTCCACCTGGGGACCAATGATCTGGCAAGGAAAAGGGTAGAGTTAGCCTGAGTCCAGGAGGATTTCAGGAAGCTGGGAGGGGATCTGAAACAGGTAGCACATTCTGTCTCATTCTCAGAGGTGCTACCTGCCCAAAGCATGGGGGGAGGCCAGGGCACTCCACATCCAAACCTTTAACTTCAGGTTGAAGGATTGGTGTGGAAGGGAAGGATTTGATTTCATATGGGACTGGGACCCAACCTGGGCAGATGCGAGCTTGTATCGGGAGGATGGCCTGCATCTGTCTGGAAAGAGGACCTCAGTCCTTAGTGAGAAGTTGGAATGCTTCAGCAGAGAGCATTTAAACTGGCCAAGGGGGGAAGCCAGGTGGCTTTGGGACCCCCCCCACATGAGAACATGCAAAAGTACAAGTTGACAACAGGAACTGAAGTGAGCAGTGAGGGGCAGGCAGGGGAAACTTTATAAGGGGGGATAATGAGGGCAAGAGCACATGAGCATGAATACAGGGGCAGAGGGAAGAGGCAAAGTAGAGAAAACAGGAACAGAGGGAGGGAAAGGGGTAAAACATGGAAGGTCATGTTCACAAATGCCCACAGTCTGGGAAATAAGGTTCCAGACCCAGAAGCCTTGATGACGGGATGCAGACCTTGAAATAGCAGCAATAACAGAGACATGTTATTCTGCTAATCATAGCTGGGATGTCAATGTACCAGGCTATAAACTGTCTAGAAGGGACAGGGAAGGTAAAAAGGGAGGGGGGTGGCCCTGTACATCAGAGAAGGCATAAAGACTACAGCAGTACAGGGAAGGCAGAGGGAGGCTGAGGCAATATGGATAAAACATGGAAAGTCATGTTTACAAATGCCTGCAGTCTGGGAAATAAGGTTCCAGACCTGGAAGCCTTGATGACAGATACAGACCTTGAAATAGCAGCAATAACAGAGACATGGTATTCTGCTAATCACAGCTGGAACATGAATGTACCAGGCTGTACACTGTTTAGAAGGGACAGGGAAGGTAAAAAGGGAGGGGGGGTGGCCCTGTACGTCGGAGAAGGCATGAAGGCATAAAGGCTACAGAAGTACATGGAAGGCAGGGGGAGGCCGAGGCAATGTGGGTCACCCTTAAACCAGGAAATGGCACAGCAATACATACAGGGGTGATCTACTGACCTCCGGCAGAGATGGAAGAAGTGGATATGGTACTAGTGGAGAAAATTCAAAACATGGCAGCTAAAGGTGAAATCCTGTTGATGGGAGATTTTAATATGCCAAATGTGGATTGGACCAACTAGGCAGCTGTTTCAGCCAGACGCACGGCCATCCTGGAATCCCTGCAGGGGCTTGGGCTCAGACAGCTGGTGCATGAGCCAACCAAAGACAAATAAATTCTGGACCTGGTATGGACCAATGGGAACAGAGTCAAAGGAGTCCAGGTGGAAGGGCAGCTGGGATCCAGAGACCACCACATGGTGTGGTTTTACATGGAGACAGTGACTCAATTAAGCGACAGAAGGGCAAAAAGTATTAGATTTTAGGAGGGAGGATTTCAATGAAATGGGTAGATATTTAAAAGCTGCCCTGGAGAAGGTAGAGGTAATGGAGGGGGTGAAGGAACAGTGGAGGGGACTAGAAGGAGCCATTATGGAGGTAACTAACCAATGTATTAGGATAGTGGCAAAAAGGAAATGAAGAAAGAAAGAAACCACTATGGTTCTCTAAAGAGGTGGGAGACAAAGTAAGGGCAAAAACAGCAAGTTTCAAGAAGTGTAAGGGGACTCAAAGGGAGAAGGACAGGGAGGTGTACCTTGAATGCCTAAGAGAGGCAGGGAAGGCTGTTATGAAAACCAAGACACAGACAGAGGAGGGTTTAGCACGGACTGTGAAAAAGGGGACAAGACATTATATAGGTACATCAGCAATAGAAATAAAACCGGGGGGGGATTGTGAGACTCAAAGGGGATGATAGAGAATGCAAAGAGGGGGATCTAGACAAGACTGAAATACTGAATAAATACTTCTGTTCAGTATTCACTGAGGAGGGAGAGGGTCAAGGACCACAGCTGGGGAGCAGAGGCAATCTGGGGGGCAGACGTGGACAGCAGTCCATTCACACTGGGAGAGAGTTCCAGAGGAACTCACAAAGCTGAAGGTGGATAAAGCCATGGGGATAGATGACATACACCCGAGGATATTAAGGGAGCTGTGGAGGGAACTTGCAGTGCCTCTGGCCACCCTGTTCACAGAGTCACTCAACACAGGTGTGGTTCTAGAGGACTGGAGGAGGGTGCATGTAGTCCCACTGCACAAAAGTGGCATTAAGGTGCAAGCGGGGAACTATAGGCCAGTCAGCCTCACCTCAGTGGTGGAGAAGATCATGGAGACACTGCTGAAAGAAAGCATAGTGGCACACCTGGAATCCATTAGTGCCCAGGATCTGAGGCAGCACGGATTCACATCAGGAAGGTCTTGTCAAATGAATCTGATAGATTTTTTTGATTGGGTGACTAGGGAAGTGAATCAGGGAGGGGCCATAGACATCACCTAACTGGATTTCAGCAAAGCCTTTGATACTGTCCTACACGGAAGGCTGGTTAACAAGATGAATAGTCTGGGCATGGGGCATAAGATGATACAGTGGGTTAGAAACTGGCTGACAGAAGGCAGAGGGTGCTGGTAAAATGGGAGCCAATCCGGGGAGAGAGGGGGTGACTAGTGGAGTGCCATAAGGATCAGTACTGGGACCAGTCTTGTTCAATGTCTTCATTAGTGACATTGCAGAGGAGCCGGAAGGAAAGGTCTGCCTATTTGCAGATGAAACCAAGATCTGCAACAGGGTGGATACTCCAGAAGGGGTGCAGAAAATGAAGAGGGACCGGAAGAAACTTGAAAGGTGGTCGGAGGTGCAGCAACTGAAGCTCAATGTGAAAAAGTGCAAGATAATGCACCTGGGTAGGGGGAACCCTGAGGAGAGCTACAGGACAGGGGGGAGTGCTGGCCATCACCAAAGAGGAGAGGGACCTAAAGGTTATCATATCTGATGACCTTAAGGTATCAAAGCAGCACACAAAGGCTGCAGGGAGGGCCAGTGACATGCTGGGGTGCATAGAAAGAGGTAGGAAGCGGAGGCGGGAAGTGGTGATACCATTGTATAAAACACTGGTAAGGCCTCACCTGGAGTACTGCATGTGGTACTGGAGACCACACATGCATAAGGAGATAAACAAGGTGGAGGCTGTCCAGAGAAGATCAACAAAGATGGTGCATGATTTGCACCACAAAACATATGAGGCGAGACTAAGACACCTCAATATGTACTCACTGGGGGAGAGAGGCGAGAAAAGGGCGACATGATAGAAACTTTTAAGTGCCTCAAGGGCATAAACAAGGTGCAGGTGGGAGATCTTTTCCAATGTAGAAAAGATATCAGAAGGAGGAGGCACAATATGAAATTGGGGGGGGAGTAAGAGGTAACGTGAGCATGTTTTTCTACACAGAGAGGATGGTGAACACTTGGAATAGTCTGCCACAGGAGGTGGTAGGGGCAAGCACAGTGGAGGGGTTCAGACATGCCTGGGACAAACATAGGGGAACCTTGGGTGGGAAGGGAGTGATGAAAAGCCATTGACCACTTAGGGTAAGTGGATGGATACATGTACAGGGCCTGCAGGCATACTGGATGGGCCTAGCGGTCCTTACCTGCCAACACATTTCTAAGTTTCTATGTAATCCCTACCTTCTTCTTGAAAATATGCCATTACAGCTGCTTTATTAAAACCTGGCAAGGACCCCCACCAAAGCAGAGTCATACAGATCCATATCAATGTTAAATTCAGACTATACATTTTTTACGTCAATATATGCGACTAGATTCGTGGGCCTTCTCCCGTCTTTGGTGGACCAGGACCAGGTTGGATTCATGCGTAAAAGGCAAGTACATGATCATGTCCATAGGACTTTTCTTCTTCTTGAATATGTTCACAAGAGATCTATTCCCCTGGTCCTAGCCAGCTTGGACGTGGAGAAGGCCTTCAATCATGTATCCTGGCCTTTTTTGTGGGCTGTCCTGTAAAGCTATGGCTTTCCCTTTGCTTTCATTAATGTGTTAAAAACTATTTACTCTTTTTGCTTTTGTAAGGATCAATGGCCTTTTCTCATCTTCTTTTAGTTTGCATAGAGGTACTCGTCAAGGTTGCCCCCTTTCCCTCTTTTGTTTGCTCTTTATGTAGAACCATTAGCTGCTCTCATTCGTCTCTTGAATAATATTGAAGGGATTCAGATGAGGGGAGGGACTATAAGATAACTCTTTTTGCAGATTATATTTTGTTAATTTTAACTAATCCAACCTCTTCCCTAGCAGCAGTTGCTAGGCTTTTGAAGGAGTTTGAAGTGGTTGCAGGATTCCGCATTAATAAATTGAAGACTGAGTTCATAACATACCACTGTTTGCCCCTAGGTGAGATATGGAATATTTTTTCCAGTAAGGTGGAACAGAACTTATATTAAATATTTGGAGGTTGTTCTTCCTAAATCAATAGATCTTATAGATCTAGTGAATTTAGAACCCCTTACCCAGTCCATTATGGATGACCTTAAAACCTGGTCCACTCTGCCGCTGTCATTTATGCTGTGCATGGAAGTGGTCTGTATGATTATATTACCTAAAGTCCTTTTTTTTCCACAAATATTTCCTATATGCCCATCTCAAATATATTTGAAGGAATGGCATAGGCAGATTTAAAATGTTATATGGAATGGGAAAATGGCTACAATAAAACATCTATATTATATCTTTCTCCGGCGAAAGGAGGTCTAGGCCTCCCTAATTTTGAATGCTACACCCACGCTTCCCAGCTGTGGGTCCTTTGATGTTGGACCAACCCTTCCTCTCGAGCTTATTGGAAGAATATTGAGAGTGCCTTGAATGACCTCTATAATATAGGATGGGTTTGTTATCCTACCTCTAAACTATGGATACCATTATCCCATTTTTTTGAATTTCTGAGAGAAGTACTCAAGATATGGCACAACGTCTACCTGTGTCTGACTTGGATGTTTGGATTTTTCTCTGTTTGATTAGCAGGGTATTTTCTCTGTCAAATTGTCATGTAGGGCATCTTGCTGACAGAAAGGTACTCATCGCAGAGGTAGGTCAGAGCTTTTAGCTGATTGTTTCATGACGGCACAGTTTAGGCCCAAACCTTTCCACCTCACCCCACCCACCCCTGTAAATAGTTCATTTATACCTGGGGTTCTGACATCATTTCCTCAAGAGGGCAAGGTGCATATCACTGTCATATCCTCTCTAGCACACTACACTGACAATATAAGCATACACATTATATAATGTATTTATTTCTATATAACAAACCAATCACACACAAAAAAAAAAATAAAAAAAATTAAAAATAAACAAGGTAGACAAACATGTGAGGAGTAGTGCAATGTAATGGCTGTGGGGCAGCAGTCTTCTGGGAGTATTTATGGAGGCTGAGATGCTGCCCTGTTTGAAGACAACTCTCTGCCCTGAGGGAGGAAGTTGCCCATCTTAAGGCCGCACTGGACAGTAGTAAGGAAACCTTCCCCATCTAGGGAGCACCACAGCCACCACAACTACCTCAGAGGTTGCAAAGAAAGCACAGCAGTTTGACCACAGTGGGCTCAGGGAGGGTAAGGGTGGTGGAACAGAGGCACACCCAGTCAGTTGTTCCACTCCACAATCCATACACCATTCTGGGGGAGCATATTTTCCCTATGGATGCACCCGCAGAGGAAACTAAGGAGGTTGCAGACAACTATCACAAGGGAGGCCCTCAGGAAGGAGGCAGAGGACACCACAGGGAAAAGAAGTAGCTCCTGGTGGGGGACTCAATTATTAGGGGGATAGAACTGGGGGGAGCAGGGAAAACTGAAGTAAGGTGCCTGCCTGGTGCCATGGCTTGGAGGAACAGGAAGCGCATCCTTAGGATCATGAGAACAGTTGCACGGGAGTCTGAGCTGGACATCATTGTCCACCTAGGGACAAATGGCTTGGCTCATCATGAGATTAGAGCAGTGCAGAAGGACTTTGCAGAGTTGGGGAGGGGCCTAAGACAAGTAGCACACACAGTATCCTTCTCAGAGGTGCTGCCTGTCAGTGGCATGGGTGAAGCGAGGATACTTTGCACCATGCAGTTTAACGAATGGTTGAAAAAATGGTGTGGAGCACAGGGGTTTGGCTTCATTGGGGACTGGGGTTCCACCTGGAAGGACACCAGCCTATACTGGCAGGATGGTCTGCATCTGTCCAGGTAGGGAACAAGTCTTTTGGGCAATCGGTTTAAACGCTTCATTGGCAAGCTTTTAAACTAGTCAAGGGGGGAGGCACTGATAAGCAGCAGGAAAATGCCAACCTCCCCTTACAAAACAGGGTACTAAATAAGAAAAAGAACAAGGTAGAAAGGTCAGTGTGGGATGCTGCTACAGAAGGTAAAGCCATCAAAAAATGGAGAGCAATGAGTATCAATGCTCGTAGTCTGGGTAACAAGCTTCCTGAATAGTGGCCTTGATGGAGGAGGAACATCTGGATATCGTGGCAGTCACTAAAACATGGTACACATAGAACCATGACTGGGATGTAAACATACCAGGATACACTATCTACAGGAGGGACAGGGAGGGTAAAAGAGGAGGAGGAGTAGCTCTCTACATAAGGGAAGGAATCAAAGCAACAGAACAAAAGAGTAAACAGGGAGGAGGAGAAGAATCACTGTGGGTCAACTTGGAGACAGGCAATGGCACCACAATCTGCACAGGGGTTGTATACAGACCCCCCCTCTCAGGGGGAGGAAATGGACAAGGAAATGATAGAAAGTATACTTAGAATGGCAGAAAAAGGGGAGATATTGCTGATGGGTGATCTGAATATGCCAGATGTTAACTGGAGTGCAGTTGCAGCAGCCACTTCTAAGAGTGGGGTTATTCTAGATGCCCTACAGGGGGCATGCCTTAGACAACTAGTACTGGAACCCACTCGAGAGGGAGCAATCTTAGACCTGGTTCTCTCAAATGGAGATGGAGAGAGGATCACAGATGTAGAAGTGGGTAGCCATCTGGGAACTAGCGACCATCGAACAGTATGGTTCACAATAAACACAGCAATAGAGTCAAGCCATACAAAGGCAAAGTGACTGGACTTTAGGAGGGCTGACTTTGCCAAAATGGGTGAGTGCCTAAGGAATGCACTAGCAAATGGGCAGGAATGAGGGGTGGAAGAACAATGGGGAATAATCAAAACTGCCATCACAGAGGTAACAAGCCTTTGTGTGAAGCAAATAGAACAAAACGATGTAAGAAACCACTATGGTTCTCAAAGGAGGTGGCAGTGAAGGTTCAAGAGAAAAAGAAAGCACTCAGAAAGTATAAGGAATCACAGAAGGAGCAGGACAGAGAATTGTATCAGTTATAGCAAAAGGAAGCTGGGAAGGCAGTCAGAACAGCAAAGGCCCGAACCGAGGAAAAGATAGTCAACTCAGTTAGCAGGGGGATAAAACCTTTTTTAGGTACATCAGGGAGCGAAGGAAGACCAAGGGAGGGATAGTGAGGCTTAATAAAGGGGAAGGGGTGGGCAGAGGGTGACTGTGAAAAGGCAGAGATACTAAACAAATATTACATAGAAACATAGAAGTTGACGGCAGATAAGGACCGCAAGGCCCATCCAGTCTGCCCATTTCTTTTTCTACCTTATAAATGTGCCATCGGCCTTTGCTCTGTCAGTGACCTATCTATTCATAGTCATTTGTATTGCTCCCTTATGCCTATCCCATGCCTGTCTGAAGCCCTGCACTGTATTCATAGCCACCACTTCTTGTGGTAAGCCATTCCATGCATCTACCACCCTTTCTGTGAAAAGAATTTCTCATTCCCCTTAATCGGCCTCCTCTAATCTCATGCTGTGTCCTCTTGTCCTGCTATTTTTCTTATATTTAAACATGTTAGACTCTTTCACCTTGTTTATGCCCTTAAGGTGTTTAAATGTCTCGATCATATCACCTCTCTCCCTCCTTTGCTCAAGGGTATACATATTGAGCTCCGTTAATCTGTCCTTATATGTCTTCTGATGCAGTCCCTGCACCATTTTGGTTGCCCTTCTCTGGACACCCTCAATTTGGTTAATGTCCTTGTGAAGGTGTGGCCTCCAATACTGCACGCAGTACTCCAGATGGGGCCTAACCAATGTCTTGTACAGAGGGATTATTACCTCCCTCTTACGACTTGTGATACCCCTACTAATACACCCTAACACCCCCCTAGCCTTACCTACTGCTTTAGAGGTCTGCTTGGATGATTTTAGGTCATATTTTTGCTCAGTATTTACAAATGAAGAGGGGGATGACCTAAAACAAACAATAAAAGCACTCTGGATACAGAAGTTGATACCAGCCCATTTACAGAAGAAAGGGTTCTGAAAGAACTCCTAAAACTGAAGGTGGACAAAGCAATGGGGCCTGATGGGATTCATCCCAGAATTCTAAAAGAACTAAGGGTAGAACTAGTGACACCATTGACTAACCCCTTTAACAAATCATGGTAGGATGGGGTGGTACCTGAGGACTGGAGAAGGGCAGATGTGATTCCCCTTCACAAAAGTGGGAGCAGGGCAGAAGCAGGAAGCTACAGACCTGTTAGTTTAACCTCAGTGATAGGGAAAATGAAGGAATCACTTCTGAAGGAAAGAATTGTCGAGTACCTAGAGGCCAGAGGGTCACAGGACCCAAGGCAGCATGGATTCACAGTGGGAAGGTCATGCCAGATGAATCAAATAGATTTCTTTGACTGGGTGACCAAAGTGGTAGATCAGGGAGGGGCTGTGGTCATGGTCTGCCTAGACTTTAGCAAGTCATTTGACAAAGTCCCACACAAAAGATTAATATACAAGTTAGCCAGCCTGGGAGTGGGTCCCAAGGTGATGCCTAGGTAAAGAATTGGCTGGAGATTAGGACACAGAGGGTAATAGTAAATGGAGTCCACTCTGAAGAAAGGGGGGTTACTAGTGGGGTACCGCAGGGTTCAGTATTAGGACTGGTCCTCTTCAATGTCTTTATAAGCGACATTGCAGAGGGACCGGAAGGAAAAGTATGCCTCTTTGCAGATGACACAAAGATCTGCAACAGAGTTGATGCACAAGGTGGGGTGGAAAGGATGAGAAGGAACTTGGCAAGGTCAGAGGAATGATCAAATGTATGGCAGCTTATATTCAATGCTAAGAAGTGCAAGGTAATGCACCTGGGAAACAAAAACCCAGGGGAAGAGTACACAATGGGGGGTGACATACTAACAATAACAAAAATGTAAAGGGACCTGGGGGTAGTCATATCAGATGACTTAAAGGTGGGCAAGCAATGTGAGAGGGCAGTAAGGAGGGCTGGGGGGATACTGGGATGCATAGGGAGAGGCATCACCAGTAGAAAACAGGAAGTTGTTATCCCTCTGTACAGCCAGCTGGTGAGACCCCATCTGGAGTACTGTGTGCAGTTCTGGAGACCCAATCTCCGCAAGGACATAGACAGGATGGAAGCTGTCCAGAGGAGGGCAACTAAAATGGTGCAGGGTCTGCACCGGAAGACATATGAAGAGAGACTAAAGGAGCTTAATATGTATAGCCTCGAGGAAAGGAGGGGGAGGGACATGATAGAAACTTTCAAGTACCTCAAGGGAATCAACAAAGTCCAAGAGGGTAGCATCTTTCAATAAAAGAGGTGTGCAAGAACAAGGGGGCACAATTTGAAGATGGAGCGTGGCTCAGAGGTAATGTAAGTAAGTATTTTTTCACAGAGAGGGTTGTGGATGCATGGAGACGCCTTCCGGAGGAGGTTGTGGAATCAAAAACAGTGGTTGAATTCAAGCATGCATGGGACAGTCATAAGGCAATTCTAGGGGGTTGGGGTAGGAAGAAGTAGGCTGCTGGTTAACTAGGATCTGCAGCTTATCCATTAGGTAGGGAAACGGACAGACTGGGTGGGCCAAGTGGTCCTTATCTGCCGTCAAAGTCTATGTTTCTATGTTTTTAGCCTCTCTTGTGAGGATAAAACTGTTATTTACTGACCTTGTCTGGGATGAGCAAAATCCGCATCGCATATCGGATGCTTTCCTTCAGAAGTGGGCAAAAATGGGCCTTGATTATTATCACCAATTATTTGACACCAGAGGTCGTTTAAGTTTGGCTACACCTCAGTCTCATTACAGTTTATTTTAATCAGACCATTATGAGTTCACTCCGAAGCATTCCCGTACCATGAATTTGATATCTTTTTATAATAATATAAGTGCACTATTGAATGCAGATGACCCTTCTGATGTCATATTACTCGACTTCAGTAGAGCTTTCGATAAGGTATCCCACAATAAACTTATAGACAAAATGTATAATCTGGGCTTTTCTCCAGATATTGTGAACTGGATATCTGATTGGCTGACTAACAGGACCCAGAGTTAGAATTAATGATGCTCTTTCTGACCTGGGTAAGGTATTGAGTGGTGTCCCTCAGGGATCAGTATTGGGTTCTACGCTGTTCAATCTTTTTATTAGTGATCTACAATCAGGGCCTAACAATTTTATGATAAAATTTGCAGATGATACTAAATTGGGAGGTAAAATCAATAATTATGATAATATGGTATCATTAAAGGCTGATCTGGAAAGATCTGTGCTCTGGGCAAAACAAAATGGTATGCATTTCAATCAAGAGAAATGTATGGTCACTCATTTTGGTAAAAATAACCCAAATTATGAATACTACATTAATGGTTTACAACTTCAATCTTCAGACTGTGAGAAAGATTTGGGTATATACATCAATAATAAAGTCAAGTCCAGGGACCACTCTACCAAAATTGCATATAAGGCCAAGGGGCTCCTAAGGCAAATCAAGAGAGGATTCATTAGTCACTCTGAGGAATGCCTTATTCCACTCTATAGGGCATATGTTAGACCGTACCTTGATTATGGATCTCCTTCCTGCAAACCAAACCAGAATTGTGACATTGCTACACTTGAACAGGTCCAAAGGAGAGCAACAAAATGGTACCTAGACTGGCAAAATTAGATTATCAAGCCAGGCTTCAAGCTACAGGCCTGTTTCCTCTTCAAAATGGAAGACTTAGAGGTAATATGCTCTTAACCTTTAATTTGCTCGCTTCAACAGAACTTATGCAGCAATGTGGATTGCTATCATCCAACAGGAGATTAGCTCCACGATTACATCATATACAACTACAGGTTCAACCATGCAAAATTAGTAGAAGAGATAATTTCTTTTCAGTAAGGGCACCATGTGAATGGAACCCTCTTCCCCATGAACTAATTGATGCCTCAAGTATAAATAGTTTTAAGAACAAACGTGATGTCTGGATTTAGGAAAATCATTAATAATGTCCCACATTATGTGGGGAACAGTCTCGATAGGCTCCGGCCTTCTTCTGTTCTTCCAAACCAAGTAATACCAAGTAATAATATAGGTTTTTGCAGCTTAGTTCATATTTTCAGACTTTACCCTTTCTTTTATCAACCCCCAGTTGACAGAGTTCCTCAGGAGTTCAGCACGTCATTGTGGCACAACAAGGTACCCAGCAAGACCATCTAATATCTGCTTTATGTTCAAGTATTAGAGAGCTTAAATAGGGCTCAGCTCACTCAATCTATATAAGGTGGGCCTCTGAAGTGGATATTCTCTGTTCTTGGGAGGAATGGGAGGGATCAGCTCTTGCCAGCATTACTGTGACCATCTCCCCTTACACACGAGGTTTTTCCTGGAAATGTCATTCATGATTCTTTTTCATACCGGCTTGGGTAGCTAAACATAAAGGTAGACAGGTGGCCAGCTGCTGGAGACAATGTGATGAACTATCAGCTGATCAATCCCATGTATTCTGGATCTGTGCACTTTTGACTCCCTTCTGGCAAGCTGTGTATTCACCTCTGAACCAGGTTTTTGATGAAACACTTATCCTTAATTCAAAAATTGTTCTCCTTCATATTTCCCCAAGCTCCCCGAAACTCACCATTCATCAAGAGAAGTTATTTTTGCTTTTAATAGTTTCTAGTTTGTGTGAAGAAAGCCTTAACTAAATTTTGGCTTAAAACACAAGTCCCAGACTTACATAGTTGATATGCCATTGTTAATTTTGTCTATAATCTAGAAAAGGCAGCATATGGGCACTTACATAAGGAGGTTATATGCTCTGATCTTTGAAGACCTTGGGTGAACTTTAATTGACCGTTTCTCTCTCATTTGTTTCGTAAAGGGGAGTGGGATCTCCCATTTTATTATTTAATTTTCACAGAATTTAGACTAATTTCTTATCTATAATTCACCCATCCACCTGGTCTACATTATTTTATTTTTGATATGGCAGGCCCACAGCATATTACACATTAATTTACATTGCTATGGATAGTATTTCATTTTGGATAATTAATTATTGTTGTAGTCTCTGCGTGATATCTGTCTAGGGTTGGATTTTGGTTGCTTAATAATTGCCCATGCTTATCAAGTTTGTTTTATTTTTCTTTTCCCTTAGTTTTGCACTCATTGTTTGTTATTTCACTGCTGTCTTTGCGGATTGCTTTGCTAGTTCTACATTCATTGTCTTATGGAATTAATGAAGTTTAATAACAAAAAAAGAACACCCAAATTCTGATATCTATTGTGGTCTGTGTATGTCATAGCACCAGTGGAATGGCACTCTGCAATACACAGGGTAATATGACACCACTGATACTGCAATGGCTGTCTTCCTACTCATCCAACACTCACCTTTAGATCCCCTTCTGTGCTAACATTTTGTAGCTGTGTCCCTGTGGTGTTCCAGTGGCCCTGCATGCACTTGAACCCCCCTCACTTGCTCACTTCTCTTACTGTACTTAAATTGCATATTCCTCTTCACCCTGTAGGTCATTTGCTGAATTGCAGCACCAGCACTGCTTGCCTTAAATAGTGCTTAAGGCTTTGTTCTTAAAGGAGAATGTCAGATTTCCTGTGACGTCATCCACCTAATGGCTGCCTGCAGCAGGAGCTCTTCCACCCAGCAAGGTGAAGCCTTGTTTAAATGTGCATTTTCTGACTCCATAGTACCTCCAAACACTGGAAGTGAGATCTGCAACAACTGGGATGAAGCAGGCAAAAACTGTTTACGCCATCCTCCCAGTGGTTGCTGATGGATCTGCCACGAACCAATCTGGATCAGCCATGTTTGATACATCCAGCATGACTCAGGTCCCAGCTCATGGCCAGCAAACCTCAAAGCAAAAATATAAAGGGAAAAACCTGGATGCTATCCTCGAGGAAATTAGAGGCTTTAGAGTATAAATTTAAAGCATCGCTTACCTTACTTTGATCTGATTTTGATAACCTTGAGCCCAGAATCACAGCAGTTCAACAAGAAACCATGGCCACCTCCCACCTAACAGGTCAAGGTACAGCAATATTGCAGCTCATTGAAACCCAGGAAGCAATTATGGCTCATCAGGAGGACTCAAAGAACCATGCCAGAAGAAAGAATATCCAAATCTATGGGTTTCCCCGAGGTCTCTGAGGGACGGGATATGACAGGTTTCATTGATGCCTTTCTCAACAAAACATTGTTTCCCACTGCACACTTTGGTCTTGAAATCAAGTGCACACAGAGTGTGTTCAGTCTGAAACCATGAGTGCCAGCAGTCCAGTTCCACTCAGTATTAGTGAGATTCAAGAAATACATACAAAGGAGTTTATCGTCGACAAGTTTGGCAGCGAAGAAACTGTTTTCATGGCTCCACTATGGTGTTTTTGGATGATTATGCCTCACACACCTTGAAAATGAAAGGGGCATACTGAACATCCTTCTGTTCCAGACTCATGAAACAAAACAAACTTGAAATTCTGCACTAGATACCTTGCAGACCTACAGTACTGTAATTGCTGCAAATTTTCGCCCCCCCCTCCCCTCTTCCCCCAACTCTTAATTATATGCCCTGTTCAATCTGATTGACAGGAGCTAAACACAGGGTATAGTAAGGGGTGTGAAGTAGGAGGGGCATAAGGGGGAAGAAGCCCACCATCAGCACGACAAGTGTTTTGACTCATTTATTTATTTATTGGTTTCTTTTTCTTTAAAAAAAAAATTATCTGAGGATCAGTGGCAGGATTTTTAGTACAGTAAATTAATAAAAAGGGAACTAGGAGAGCTTCAGTAGCAGACAAGTAGTGGAATTGCAGTATAATGTGAGAGTGGTGCAATGCAGTGGCTGTGGGGCAGCCATATTCAGGCAGACCTTCTGGACACTGAGGTGCTGAACTATCTGCATGCATCTCTCTGGACTGTGGGATGAGGTAGCCAGACTCAGAGCAGAAGTAAACTGGGTCAGGAGTACCATCACCCCTATCCAGGGACCACCCAGTCCAATGCAACTGCCTCAAAGGATGCCAAGAACGAGGAGCACTTGGATGACAGTGGGCTCAGGGAGGGTTAGAGCAGTCAGGCAGAGGCACATCCCAGATCCTATTCCACTCAAGAACTCATATGCCACACTGGCAAATGAGGACAACCAAATAGAGGTACCCAGAGAAGTGGAAAGAAAGGATGTGGAGGTTAGCCAAGGAGGTGGCCTCAGCGGGGAAAGCAGTGGACCCCAGAGGAGGAGGCGAATCCTGGTGGGGACTCCATCATAAGAGGGATCCAGCTAGGAAAACAGGAGGGGAGGACAGGAGGTGAGGTGCCTACCAGGTGCCAGGCATGGAGGATGGGAGGAAGATCCTGGGGATCACTGGGAAGAAAGACGGAGGGTGAGCTGGATGTCATTATCCACCTAGGTACTAATGACCTGGCAAATGGGGAGCCAAAGGAAGTTCAGGAAGAGTTTAGGAAACTGGGAGGGTCTCAAGCAAGTAGCTACTTCTGTCACTTTCTCAGAAGTACTACCTGTGAGAGGAAAGAGAGCAGAGTGCATGTACCAGGAACTTTAACTCATGGTTGAAGAACTGGTGCTGTGAGGAAGGGTTTGGATTCATTGGTGACTGGGGACCCACCTGGAGGGATGGAGGTTTGTTCAAGCCTGGCCTGCATCCATCCTGGAGGAATTCAAGCACTCAATGATAAATTTAAATGCTACATTGACAAGCATTTAAACTAGCAAAGGGGTGACAGGCCAGTAAGGAGGACCTACTTGCTCACCCCAAGCTACAGTGGAACCAGTGAACCAGAGGGTGGCTATCTCTGCAAAGCAGTGTGCAAAAGATGGAAATTAGTGCCCAAGAGGTGGATAAGCAGAAAAGGCAAAATTCAGCAGAAGGGCAGACAGCAAGGAGAACCAGGGATAAATGACAACCAAGGAAGGGGCTGGAGTAGAACAGTGAAACAGTCTAGGGAGGTCAAATCATGGAAAGCCATGTGTGCAAATGCCAGGAGCCTTAGCAACAAGATGGAAGATCTGGAGGCTGTCATGGTACAGTCAGACCTGGACATTGTGGCCATCACTGAAACCTGGTGTAATGATAACCACGACTGGGAGATGACCATACCTGGCTACAACATATTCAGAAGAGACAGAGCAGGCAGGAAGGGAGGAGGAGTGGCACTGTATGTGAAAAATGACATAAGGGCCACAGAGATCCAGGAGGAACAAAATGGGGGAGAGATACTGTGGGTTAAGCTGGAAGAAAATGGGGACAGCCATCCGCACAGGTGTGGTCTATAGACCACCAGCCCAGGAGGAAGAAACAGATAGGGAGCTGATGCTAGCCATCCAAAGGATGGCAGACAAGGAGTGAGTAGTACTGGTTGGAGACTTCAATATTCCAGATGTGGACTGGAGCATCCCAGCAGCAGCATCAACTAGGAGCAGATTTATCCTGGACTCCCTTCAGGGTGCCTTCCTCAAGCAACTGGTCATGGAACCAACTCGGCAGAAGGCAATACTGGACCTTGTGCTCACAAACAGGGACAGTGTGATGGGGGTAACAGTGGGGGAGCACCTGGGAAACAGTGACCACCAGTCATTGTGGTTTGAAATCACAGAAAGAGCAGAACCAAACCACACAAAAACACATATCCTGGATTTTAGGGGGGCAGACTTTGGGAAAATTGGGAGATACTTGAAAGAGGCATTAAGGGGAATGGGACAGGAATCAGGGGTTGAGGAACAGTGGGCAGTATTTAAAATGGGGATTACAAGAACAACAGAATTATGCATTAAGCAGGTTAGCAAGAGGAAAAGGAAGAGGCGACCATTATGGTTTTCCAAAGAGGTAGCAAAGAAACTGAAAGCCAAAAAGATTGCATTCAGGCAATACAAAAAGACACAGGCAGAAGGGGATAGGGAGAAGTACCAGGAGAAACAAAGGGAGGCAGGGAGGTCAGTAAGGGAAGCCAAAGCTCAGACAGAAGAACACATTGCAAAATCAGTGGGTAGATGGGACAAAACCTTTTACAGGTACATAAGTGAAAAAAGAAAGACAAAGGGAGGGATAGTGAGACTGAAGGGGGAGGATGGGGGCCACATAGAGGATGACAACAGTAAAGCTGACATATTGAACAGGTATTTCTGCTCAGTCTTTACTGAGGAAGAGGAGGGTAATGGGTCTGAAGGGAGTACAAGGGGTGAGAATGGTGCAGAAATGGACACAGTCCCTTTACAAGAAAGGGTCCTGAAAGGAACTGGAAGTAATAAGAGTTGATAAAGCAATGGGGCCAGATGGGGTGCACCCAGGGTCCTTAAAGAACTAAGAGAGGTGGTGGCTGAACCTCTGGCTATCCTGTTTAGCCGATCACTGGAAACAGGGGAGGTACCCAAAGACTGGAGGACAGCAGATGTAGTCCCCTTATACAAAAGTGGGAACAAAGAGGAAGCAGGGAACTCCAGACCAGTCAGCCTCACCTCGGTAGTGGGGAAGATCATGGAAGCACTACTGAAGGAGAGATTGGTGGAACATCTGGTTGTCAATGGACTACAGGACCCAAGGCAGCATGGTTTCACCAGGGGGAGGTCATGTCAGACCAACCTCATTGAATTTTTTGACTGGGTGACTAGGGAGGTGGATCAGGGAGGGCAGTGGACATGGCCTATCTGGACTTCAGCAAGGTCTTTGACACTGTGCCACATAGAAGACTATTACACAAACTGGGGAATATGGGTGTGGGCAGGACAGTAGTGTGGTGGGTAGGTAACTGGCTGGGTGGCAGGACACAGAGGGTGGTGGTAAATGGCTGTCACTCCACAGAGGAAGAGTGACCAGTGGGTACCACAGGGATCAGTGCTGGGACCGGTCCTATTTAACATCTTCATCAGTGACATTGCATGGGACCTAGAAGGCAGAATTTCACTGTTCGCTGATGACACAAAGCTCTGTAACAGAGTAGACACACCAGAGAGTGTAGACAGAATGAGAAGCGACCTGCAGAAACTTGAAGAATGGTCAGGGTTTGGCAGTTGAAATTCAATGCAAAGAAGTGCAAGATAATGCATATAGGGCACAAAAACCCTGGCACAATATATCAGTTGGGGGTGAGGATAGCATGCACCAAGCAGGAAAGGGATCTTGGGGTTGTCATCTGATGACCTCAAAGGTGAGAAACAGTGTGACAAGGCAGCAGGTAAAGCAAATAGGATGCTGGGATGTATAGGCAGGGGCATCACCAGCAGGAAAAGGAGGTCATAATTCCGCTATACAAGACACTAGTAAGGCCCCACCTGGAGTACAGTGTACAGTTCTGGAGACCATACCTACGTAAGGATATAGACAGGGTAGAGAAGGTTCAGAGGAGGGCAACAAAGATGGTGCATGGATTGCATCACAAGTCCTATGAAGACAGGTTGAAGGAACTGAACATGTACTCCCTGGAGGAGAGGAGAGAGAGGGGATATGATAGAGACATACAAGTATCTTACAGGGAGGAACAGGGTGCAGGAAAACACTATTTTTAAGCGAAAAAGATGTTCCAGAACTAGATGGCATGGGATGAAGTTGGAGGGAGGACGATTCAGAGGAAACATGAGAAGAATTTCTTCACAGAACGGGTGGTGGACAAGTGGAACACCCTGCCAGAGGAAGTGGTGGGGGCTGAAACAATCACAGGATTTAAGAATGCATGGGATAGACATAAAGGAATTCTGGAGGTCAGGGGTAAGGGGCAACAGACTTCTAGGAAAACAAACTGAACTTACGAGCTCAAATGGGCAGACTGGGTGGGCCATAGGCCCTTATCTGCCGACACTGTCTATGTATCTATGTATCTATGTATCTAGTACAGTTCCTGGAAGACCAGAGAATGTATCATTTTGTCACAGAAGCTGCCAAAGATGTTGCAGACTGAGGCATTTCAGTACGAACTCACCACCTGACATAGGACCCAGTCCAGGTGGAGAGACAAGCAGCTCGCAGAGACAAGAAAGATTATCAATGTCACCAGCATGCACAGGAGACACTTGTAGCCATAGTTATCCAGCTTAAAACCATAAGAGACACTTATGATTGCACCACAGAACTGATGTCTTCTTTTTTTTCCCATAACGCGGACTGAATCCCAGGACAGAGTACTACCTGAGTGGAGTCTGAGTATTTGTATCAGAGGAGGAGAAGGACCTGGAAGTGATGATCACTAGTGATCTGAAGCACTCCACGCAGTGCCAGAAAGCAGTAAAGTCAGACAAGATGCTTGGATGAATATCTAGGGGGATCAGTAGAAGGAGAGGAGGTTATACTGTCCTTGTACAGGTCACTGGTAAGGCTGCATCTAAAGTATGGAGTTCAGTACTGGTGCCCACACCTCAAAAAGGACATTAACCTGCTGGAAAAGGTCCAGAGGAGGGCTACAGAATAGCAGTTCAGCAGGGTAAGGCATACGAGGAGAGGTCGAGGGCACTGAACATGTACTCCCCAGAAGACAGGAGAGAGACAGGGGACATGATTGGGACCTTCAAGTACTTGAAAGGGATAAATAAGGTTGATAAGAAGAGTCTCTTTAAGCTGAGTGGCAACGATAACATGAGGGGGCACAGTCCTAAGCTGGAGGGTGGGAGGATTGGGAGGGAGGTCAGGAAGCACTTCTTCACAGAGAGGGTGGTGGACACCTGGAATGTGCTGCCGGAAGAGGCCATCTCATTGAAGACAGTGGGCAGCTTTAAGAGAGGCTGTGATAGACATAGGGGGAAGGTAAGGATCATGGATAGGGAGGATGGGAGGAGTGGTGAGGGAGGTCAGGGACATTAGCTCAAGCTGTGGACCCTGCAATACGAGCAGACTTTATAGACAAAATGGCCTTCTTCTGGCTTCTTTGTATGTTCGGATGTTCATATGAACATAGTATATCCAAATACTGTACCTTCGGTGGGTGGGTTGGTTTCTTTAAATGGGAGGAGTGCTCACTGAGTAGAGGTACTCCTTTACTAAAATAACAAGACTTTTCCTTGGGGTTATATCTAGCCAGTGCCTGATCCAGTCCTTCTCAGCATCCATGGATATTGCCAGTGAAGTACGATAACCCAGGTGTGGGGGGGGGGTCCGCACCATTGGATGTCCAGAGCTGCAGTCAGGCCAGGGGTCCCAGCAACCTCCATACCCGAAACTAGCCAGCAGATCTGGGCAACACAAATCTTACCCCTACCCAGATCCAGGGTATATCCTCTCGACTGGGTAGATGACCACACGTTGAGAGTCTGAGAGAACCATCTGTGATACCATAATGCTCTCATATGCACAGAATGAAGTAGAAATAGGCCATGTTGTGATCCCAGGTTTGTCATTGCCAAAGGTCCAATCAGAGAGCCTCCTCCCCCTGACGTGGGTAACCCTGTCCCAATTTCTCCCCCCTCCCAGAATATGACACTTAGGAACACACCAGGCCCCTTCCCAACCACTTGAGCAGGCGAAACATTGTCCTGCCTCTTTTTCTCAGCTGGGCCTTGAGGACAGGGTCCCATCTATTTTTGGTCTGTGACACCCTTTGTGTACTCAAAGGGGAGCAGACAACTTTTCACCTAAGCCTGGACTATTGCGAGAGCCACTTACAGATATATGGCACATAAAAACTTACCCTGAATGAAGGGAGGATAATATAAAGGATAGCTTATGTTCTGGTTATGTTTGCTTCTGCAGCATCTTCTCTGTGTTTGCCTGACTTTCCACTGGATTCTCAACGTAGGCTTCACACTCATTGATATCAGCTCATGTTTTCTACTTGCTTGGGGGGGTTGGGTGACTGAGCTAGTTGGCACATTAACTCAGCATGGCATTTTTTTTATTTATCATCCCAGCTATTTATGATTTGGTTATTTCTTTTGGTGTCTTTTACCCAGTTTCTCCTGACCCTCCATTAGGAACCCCTTTGCTCCTATAGAAGCCTGAATCACACTGGCTTTCAACATTCATCAATGTAGTTCTCTTCATCTGTTACTATGAGGGGTGGATGTATGACCACCTCCTGCTTGTAAGACATAGTTTCTCAATGCCCTAGTTTATGGTCGGTGTTGTAGGCCTTTGTGTTTGCAGACCACCCTTGGACCTACTTTTCTAGGCACCATGCCCAGATGACTGAGTTTCTGCCACCAGTTCAGGCTTCCTCCTTGCCTCTGGCCTATCCCATGTTTACCTCCCACAGTCAGTGGAAGGAATGTACCAGATCAGATAATACACAGACTTTTAGTCTGACGCAGAAAGATGTACAGCTTAAGATAGAAGTGCAAATTTTCATTGTATTACTTAGGCTCAACATACAGGCCATTGGACCATAACTTGATGCACTTATATAGCCAGTTTTGACAGCTCCTACAAGGCATCTACTCTGTCCCATATGCCACAGAGAAGACAAATGGCTCTCTCTCTCTCTTTCTCCCAATGGTGCCCTCCCATCAGAGAAACCCGACAGGCCTGCCCCTTCTCCCCATACCTTTATGCACTATATGTTGAGCCTTTAGCTCAACTATTATGACAACATGAACAGGTAATGGAAGTAGTGATGGGCTCCTGTGAAATAAAGTAGTATACTGCACTGATAACCTCCTCTCATTTATCACAAATCCCCATCAGTCCCTCCTGCACAAAATAGAATATAGTAGGATACAAAATAAAACCAACATTTTACTATATATATATATATATATATATATATATATATATATATATAGAGGCAAAAAGCTCAGTTTAATGCATTAGTTAGGGTTGTTCCACAGCGACAAAGGTGATGAAATTTGCTGTTAGGGTTGAAAAACCACCTTGGACCCCCACCCACCCCTCAACCGGCATTGGGGTGCACATTGGGATTGTCAGCCTAACTCTCACCCCATGACATGTGTAAAGCAGCAGAAGTATAGGAGAATGGGGTGAGAGTTAGGACCCACAATCCCAATGCACCCCAATGCCGGTTGGGGTGGGCGGATCCAAGGGGTTTTCAACCCTAACAGTGAATTTCCTCACTTTTGTCACTGTGGAACAACCCTAACTAATGCATTAAACGGAGTTTTTTGCCTCTAATTTCCCTTCTTTTTGAGAATGATAAGGAGAAATAGTGAATGTAATGCAGCTGCGGGAGCGCAGGGCCCTTCGGGCGCCGCGATCCCGCCACATGATGTCTTGTGGCATACTAACAGGGACAGCAACGCAAACAGAAATGCTAACAGTGGCGCTTATGGTAACACAAGCGCGAATGAGAACAGAAAGGGTAACGCACATGGTGGCGTAGACGGGAACGGTCTGCCACGTGATGTGTTGTCACATAGTAACATGGTGCCTGCAAACAGAAATGTCAATGGGCATGGTGGACGTAAGTGAAACAGAAAGATAAACAGTACTGTAGACAGAAATGGCAAAAATAACAGAAGCATAGCGCAAATGAAAACACAAAGGATAAGCACATGGTGGTGCAGGCGTCAACGTAAGTGAAGCGGGTGCGGAACACCAAGCAGAAAGGGCAACAGTAACAGTAATGTAAGCGCACAGGCTGGTTTTCCCCTAAACCTGCATAGAGAAAACAGTGAGTACAAATAATGTATGCATAATAATGAGTATCGGCGCAGAGAATGAGAACTTGGAATACTAAATACGTTATATCTCAGGAACCGTATGACGTAGAAAAAAAATTTAAAAGTCATATTATTACAACTGTCCTGGCTAATTTGGTACTTAACTCCTGCTAGGGGGCTCAGAATTTTTCCGACGAAAAGTCCGTATCTCGCACCGTTTCCAAGATACGGGCCCTGAAAGGCGCGGCTAACGCCATAATGTTATCCTATGGGAAAAAAAGAAAAGTTCGGAGTGCCGTAACTTTGCCACCGTGTAATATTTTTTCACCAAACTACTGAAATGCACATCTGTGGGCTGTTGGCTGTCTTCCCTCCAAATTTCAGGAAAAAAGACCAAACCGTTATTTTGCAGCAGGGTGCCAAAGGATTTCTGTAATGCGTCGGGCGCCGTAATGTTATCCTATGGGAAAAACTGTCAACTTTGGAGTGTCATAACTTTGCCACTGTGTAATATTTTTTCAATACAATACTGAAAGGCACATCCGTGAGATGTCGGCTCCATTCCCTCCAAATTTCAGCCCAAAACTCCCAACGGTTCTTTTGCAGCGCAATGCCAAAGAATCGCTGTCACTTTCCCACAGATGGAAAACTACTGTCGCAATTTGAGAAAGCTTTCTCAAAAAAGTTCGACACTTTCGTGAGCACGAAAGTAATTTGCGAAAGTACTTTTTCCAGAAATTTGAAAAACATATTTCTGGGGTGTTTTACCACAAAATAAAGCTGTGGCAAGCATCCTCAGGGTCCGACTAGGTGAATACAAAAAGAATTAGGTTGCTAGAGGGTCCCAAATTTAAATGCCAACCATTTCTCTGATCACCAACTGAAAACAAAATGGCCGATTTGCGAAAGTAACAGGCCCATTTGCGAAAGTAAAAATACATTTGCGACACTGTCGAACTTTTTGTTAACTTTTCCCTTTGACTTATAATGGGAAACTGTTTTTTGAATAACTTTTGAACCGTTTAATATTTTTTCACGAAATCTTCAAAAGGCACATTGGGGACCCCGACCACACGTTCCCTGAAGATTTCGGGCCAGTCGCGCAAACCGTACGACCTGTAGGCGTGACCGTAGAATTCCAGAAAAAGCGTAAACACGTGCACAGATCACGCTTAATAACTCCGCAGCCGTATATCCGACTGGTACGAAACTTGGCAGATCCCAAGGCCTATGGTTCTTGATCATGTATTCCAAATTACAGACAAATCCATTAAACAGTTGCAACATTATTAAGGTGCAAAGTTTTGGGGTTTAACATAGAAATGGCTCCTCAACCCTAACTATAGTGGCACTACCGTGCCACTATAATACATCACCCATAATGGTTCAGCTTGGAAAGACTTTAAGAGGCTGCTTATTGTTCACCTAAATATCAGAAGCCTCATATCTTGTGTCTGCCCAAAACCTGGCTAAAACCTTCCATCCCTGATCACTTCTGCATGTTACCCAACTACAAAATACTCAGTCAAGATAGGCCCACATCAAAACGTGGTGGTGGTGTTGCAATCCTCTTTAAACCTCACCTATCACTACACTGAAATGGCTATTTCACCCTCTCTCACTGTGAAGCTATTCATGTCACCCTTCAACTAGGCTCTAAGAAACTGCAAATAGTGTGTGCCTATAACCCTCCCACTGGTAGCATTGCTGGTCTCAAGGAACTCCTATCCCAGGTGGACATAGCCATTGGACAAAATGAGATCCTCATAATGGAGATCTACATCTAAACTGGACTAGTAAAGCTAGTCAGTCCTTTCGTACTGTGGTACAAGGCCATAACCTCCACCAACTAATCAATGTCCCTACAAGGGTCATGGCCCCCCTCGTTCCAGTACACTAATAGATTGGACCCTTACAAGCCGCCTCAACAGTACAGTTGCTAGTGGTACCCTGGCAGACGCCATAAGTGATCACTCCCCAATTTTCTGCCTCTGGCATTCCACTAGACCACCATCTCCTCCTCCAAACCTTATCACTTTCCACAATCTGGCCAATATTTATCAGGCACTTTTTATGCATGACCTCTCAATGATTGGCTGGTCTGCCATCTTTGCCTCCTCAAATGCTCAGTCAGCACTTGACTACTTCCTTGCTAAGTTTGGATGTCTTTGAATCACTCACCATATACAGGGTACACAGACCAAGTGGCTCACCAAAGATCTTCTTTCTCAACTCAGGGTAAGGGATAAAGGTTAGTGGCATTTCAAGGCCTCAAGGCTACAGGCATATTATAATGACTATAGAGCTCGGAGGAATTCCTGCAAAAGGAATATTCACCTAGCTAAAAGCTCGTTCTGTAAGGACTTATTAATGAAATCTGCTGGTGACTCCAAGAAATTCTGGCCTGTCATAAAAACTCTCCTTGGAGCCAATAAATCATCCACTACACATGACATGCTGCTAAATGGCATGCATTGTAATAATCCTGTGACCATAGCTAATGCACTAAACAGCCACTTATCTGACCTATCTAGCTACTCGGCCTCTTCCCCCCCCCCCTCACTTCCAGTTCTGTGGACACAGAACTGGTGTTTTCTCATTCACCGTTCCGGTTTTGGACCTTTACCAAAACTGAAGTTCTAAAGCTGCTACTCTCCATCCCTGATAGCACTAGCTCTGGTGCAGATGGATTGGAATCCAGGCTACTGAAAGTCGCTGCCCCTCTTATTGCCTCCCCTTTAACTAAAATTTGTAATTTGTCGATATGTCATGGCATAGATCCCAACATCTGGAAGCTAGCTAGAAATCACTCCCATCCTTAAGAAAGGTGATCCTAAAGACATGTCTAACTACCGACCTATTGCCATTCTTTCTGTGTTCAGTAAAATCCTGGAAAAACTAGTGACAACCCAAACTATAGCATACCTACAGGAGCATAACTTCCTCTCAGGCTCCCAGCATGGTTTCCGCAAAGGCCATAGTACTTCCACTGCCATCCTAAAACTTACAAATGACATCTATGCTGCTATGGAATCTGATCTCTTGACAGGTGTTACCTTCATTGACTTAATGGCTTTTGACCTGGTTAACCATATCCTTCTCCTTACAAAACTCCACTCTTTTGGTTTCTCTGCCTAAACAGTTGCCTGGTTCAGTAGCCATCTATCCAACCCGATGCAGGCTGTAGCCTTTAACTCAGCCATGTCCAGTTCTTCTCCTATACTCATGGGGGTTCCCCAAGGGTACATACTTGGCCTGCTACTTTTCTCAATTTTTATAAATCACCTCCCATCGTTTGCACCAGCCTGCTCCTTCTTGCTGTATGTGGATCACCTCGTCATTTACTGCAGTGGTAGTAATATCACTGATATTAACCACTCCCCTAGCCATTGACTTCTTAAGCATTTGACTTCTTAAGCATTCAGTCCTACCTAATGGAAAACAACCTTGCCCTTAAAGCAAGCAAAACTCACTCCATGCTTTTCGGATCTCCAGCTAGACTCAAAGCAAATTGCAATGCCCTTCAAATATCGAGTGCCGATGGCGCCCCAGTAGTTAGCACCAGCTTTCTCAAATATCTAGGCATTTTCCTTGATGAATCCCTGGATTTTGACCTCCATATCACCACCACCTGCAAATCTGTTAATGCCAAAATTGGAGGTGCCTACCATACTAGCTATGCCCTCACGCCATCTGCCAGGCTTGCCGTAGCTCAAGGCCTGCTGCTCCCCGGCCCTGGCCTATGGCTCAGTCACCTACCTAGGGGCATCAAAGACCTCCCTCCATAAATGGGACACCACTTATAATAACATCTGCCCCTATGCCTCTGCATCACCATGGTTCAAACATCTCTATCAGCTTTATGCTGACCTAAAATGGCCCAGCCCTGCTGCTCACTGGCTACTGTCCTATGGTTCCCTAATTGATGGTATAACTAGATCAGGCTTCCCCCAATCCCTCACCTCCTTGCTACACTCCCAAACTCCCTCCTATGGTCTCCGATCTAATGGCCATGACCATCTCGTCATCCCCAGATGCAAAACCACTATGGGTACTCGTGCTTTCTCTTATATAGCCCCAAAGTACTGGAATTCCATCCCTCAAGCTATCCGCCTAGCTCCTACCCATGCTGGTTTCAAGAAACTCCACCGTGAACATATATTGGCTTCAAATCCTTGTACATGCTTTCATCCACCTTAGCTCATTCATTCCTTCTATCCTCACCCCTGTCTTTTCCTGTACTCTCCCTCTTACCTTTTCCCTGCACACCTTCTTTCCTTACCTCCCCTTTTCTCCCTGATCTCTACCACCCCCTCCTCCTCTTCTACTTCTCTACGTTTTTGAGCCTCATGATGGCACTTACTGTATTTTGTACTTTTCCTGTTGTACCTAATACTGACTTGTTCACACTTGTTTATATTTTTGACTTTTTCCAAACTGAACTGTGTATTATTTTTTGACTTTGTCTAACTCTGTATATCATCCAGTTACCTAGCTGTTTGTATTTTGACCATCCCTCTGTCTACCTTTTCCTTGTGCTGCATCACATTGTATTGCTCATGTATTTTTTCCCTTGTATTCCTCTCAGGTCATGCCTGAAAATAGGCATCTCTATGCCTAGTGCACCCACTCGGTTACCAAAAGCAAATAAATAAATAATAGATACATAAGTGTGTATTACAAATAGAATAAAGTATGGGGTGGTGTGTGTAACTCGAAGTTTACACACCCACGAGGTGTTAGATGCTACGCAAACCACGAGGCGGCTCGAGGGTTTAATACAGCATCTAACACCTCTTAGTGTGTAAACCGAGTTACCACCACCAGCCTATTTTATATAATTGCTGGGTTTCTCTTTTTTGCCACAACAATTATATAAAATACTAGACCTTCCAGTGCACTCATGCTCCGGTTCCATTTTCTGCCACTGTACACATCCGTCCCATCTGAATTTTAAAAAATTCAGTTGAAGAAGTGCTTTCTTTTCCCCCCATTGAGTTTAAAATAAAAAAACAAACATACCGCCTAGTTCTGCTTGTCTGGCAGTTTCATTTGGAAGGAGAAGGCGAGCCAAGGTGAGCAGTTGCAGAGCTAGGAACTGCAGGATGGACATGCACACAGTGAGGAAAACTGTGCGCGTGTTTGCCGTAATAAACACTCTTTTAATTACGGCAAATTAAGCCACGGTTTCCCTATGGGAAAAAGGGAAGCCCATTAATTATAAGGCAATAATACCGTTGCGAGGTTTTGTGGACATGAAACCTTGAGAGCTCCTAAAGTCCCCAAAACCTCTAAACGGTATTACTGCCTTGTAAAACACGTATCTTTCTGTTATTTTTTGTAATATATGGATCCATTGATAATACTATAGTCGGAAATGACCTTTGAACTGTAATATTATCAGCAAAAAGTATAGTATTGTCACTTTTCAGGATAGTATTATTGAGAATAGCGATGTATTACTGGAATATTTTTGCATTACTTAGTGTTGTATTATTGAGGCTTATCCATATATTACAAAAATATATACACATATATACTTATATGTACTATATATATATATATATATATTTATGCAATGGGGGTGAGGATAAAAACTGGCAAATAACAGCAGTATTTTTGCCTGCACAGACCTACAGTGAGAATATTGCATTTATTCTCACTCTAAGTCATTTATTCTCACTGTAGATAATAACCACACACAAACTGCACTTTACCACAACTCCTCAAAAATGTTTTGATTAGTGGGAGCTGGCAGCACGAGCAGCACAATTAGAATTCACCTGCTCACTAGCATGCCAAATCCCACAGTCTGTTTCATTTAATTCTGACAACCCATTGAACACTTTCACTTTCTCCAGCACCAGATACAGCCCTAACACAACTCTCCCTGTATAAACACCCCAGATATACTCACTCAATTACCACACACCTGTAACACAAAACCTCCTCAGTGTGAAACCAGCATTCACACTGAAAGATTTTTTTTTGTAGCTCTCACGAATGAAAACAGCCACCAAAGAAAGCAGCGAACAGACCATTTAAAATCATGCAGCACACTCAATGCCTCCCCCACTTCCCAACTCCAAATTCATCTCTGTACCTCTCATTGCCTCTGAACCTGGCAAGGACGTCCTCCGCACCCTGATGAGTATCCAAGGAAAAGCCAGGTTCAAAGAGATAGAAAAGCACTATGAGAGCACAAAGAAATATACTTTAAAAAAATCACCGCATCGCAAACTCACTCCCTCGCTAAGTGAGAGCTCCACTGCCATATTTCTCAGACTTACTCCGACCACCAACACAAAACCATGACCAATGAAATGCTGCATTACCAAAACCACCACTTAAGGACCCAAGCAACCATGCTACTGTCCCTACCTACCTAGCAGTGCAGCACCATGAAACAGCATACGGATAAAGAATTAAAATTAAATATAAAAAAAATACAAAAACACCATTGCATAACTCAAATATGCAATGAGTCTACTGAAAATATCACTGATATTTCCTCCCTCATGCAATTTGACCTTGTAACCTCACTCGTGGCTCCGCCACTCATGAGGTCAAAGGTCAAACTACACTTGGGTTGGTATCAGTGATATTTCCACTAGTCCCATTACATATCCCATGTGTGTATATATATATACACACACACGTATATGGATATAGTGTATATGGTTGAGTGCAAACTTCTATGTTAAATGTGAAATTGTGAACCTTAATAATGCTGGACCTGTTCAATGGATTTGCACGAAATTTGGTATGCATAATTTCTAGGGATAGGTCCATTGACATGCTAAATTTCATATGAATCAGTTTTGCTGTGTCAGAGATACAGAGTGTCAACAAATCCTAAATCTACCAGTTTTTTTACATTTCTTTGTCCACTTGTATCTCAGAAACGGTTTAAGGCTGTGCTCTGAAATTTTCAGGATAGAAAGCCTTTGGGACACAGATGTGCATTTTGAAGGCTTGGTGAAAACATATTAATCCATTCAAAAGTTATAATTTCCTATTATTTCCTATAGGAAGATTTGTAGGTCACGCACGAAAGTTACAATTTGTGCAAGTTACATAACTTGCTCAAGATACTGTTGTAATTTGCACACGTTATATGTGCAAATTAGATAATTTGCACAAAATACAACAGTATCTTGCACAAATTGCAACTTTTGTGCCTGTCACTGTATGGTTGAGTGCAAACTTCCAAGTTTTTTTTTATATGTTGCCAACAGCATGTGCCCGATCCCCCTGTTGGAGCTGTAAGCCCCCACCCCAGCTGCACTTTCACAGTGGGGAGCCCACTCATAGTGTGTAAAAATGTTTTTATCTTAATTTGCCAACAGCGGGGTGCCCAATCCCCGTGTCCGCTTGTATATCCCTCCCCCCACTAATGTGGTACACTGGGAGCCACTTCAGTGTGCTGAAACATTTTAGTTTTTTTAATTTATTTTTTTGACACTGGGATGCCCATTCCTGGTGTCAGATGCCCATCATCAGCATGTAAAAATCCATTGCCGACATTGGGTGCCCAATATCTGTGTCAGCATGTATCCCCCATACTACTGTGGCATACTGGGAGCCCACCACAATGTGCCAAAATAAAATTGTTTTGTTTTCCAACACCAGGATGCCCACTCCTGGTGTCACCATGTACCCCCTCCCACACTATTGTGGCACACTGGGAGCCCACCCCAGTGTGCCAAAATAAAATTGTTTTATTTTTTCCGACACCGGGATGCCCACTCCTGGTGTCAGCATGTATCCCCCCTCAATTATTGTGGCACACTGGGAGCCCACCCCAGTGTGCTCAAATGTTGTTTTTTTTTTTATTACCTATAAAATAAAAAAAAAGTTCCCTGACGTCCTTTTTTTAACCTGTAAAAAAGAAAATGGTCCCATGTCATCTCCCCAGTCCCCCCTCACCCATCCCCAACCTCCCACTGAGCACCCACCTCCCCACACACCTCTTACCCCATATTTACCTCCGGAGGTCAGCTCTGTCATCTCCTCTGGACCGGGACACGTCTGCACTCTTTAAAGCTGAACCGCAAACTGAAGAATCAAAGGTAAGTGTTGTATCAAGACAGTAAAGGGTTTTTTTTAACTTATGTTGATACCTCAGCCATTTTTAGGAATTTTTGTCCCAAATTTTCAACATGGGGTTCTTGGGACCCCACCTCATTAACACTGTCACTGTTATTTCATTCATTGGGCCCATAAGGTGATTTCGCAGTTGCAGAGCCGAATCACCTTTTGGGACTGATTAATGAAATGACAGTGCCAGTGTTCATGAAGTGGGGTCCCAAAACGCCCATGCTGAAAATTTGGTGAAAAATTCCTCAATGTTGCTGTGTTACCCAGCGTGCGTTGTGCAGTTTCTACACAGGTGCATAACTTTGGTAATTTACAATATTTTAACTCCACACTTTCAACATCCCCATTTTTTCACACCACCTCATGAACAGTATAACTGTCATTTCTCACATCCTGCCCAAAATGTGTTTTCACACCTATGGTGAACAATGGCACAGTCACTGTGTGAAATCACCTTTTGGGACTGATTAACAAAATGACAGTACCAGCATTCATGAGGTATGGTCCCAAAAACCCATGTTGAAGATTTGGTGACAAAATTCCTAAAATTGCCTGTTATAAGCATGCATTGTGCAGTTTCCATGCAAGCACATAACTTTGTTAATTTACAATATTTTGACTCCAGATTTTCAACATGCCCATTTTTTTACACCACCTCATGAACAGTGCAACTGTCATTTCTCACATCCTGCCCAACATGTTTTTTCCCACCTGTGGCAAAGAATGGCACAGTAGCTCTGTGAAATCACCTTTTATGACAGATTAATGAAATGATGGTATCACTGTTCATGAGGTGGTGTCCTAAAAGCCAATGTCAAAAATTTGGTGAAAAAAATCCTAAAATTGGCTGAGTTATGAGTGTCCATTGACATGTTTTCTACGCATGTGCGTAACTTTACAAATTTTTATTATTTTCACTCCACTTTTCATACCACCTCATCAATACTGGCCCTTAATAGGGATACATAAAAAGTATCTGAAAAAGTAAGAAAATTTCACTGCAAAAAATGCAGTTAATGCACCATTGGGGTTGAAGCTTGAAAGGTAGGGAAATAACATCTTAGGGTTCCCAAGCATAAGACCCCACCCCCACCATTGACTTTCAACCCAAACACCCCACCCCACTCCCGGCCTCCAACCCTGAGGCCCCACCTCGACCTTGCATGCAGGAATAGGTGTGAGGGGTGTGCCTTAGGGTTGCAAACCCTAATGCTCACCCATTTAAATAATTAATTACCTAAAATGGCTACATAATAAAAGAACGGGGTGAGCATTAGAATTCGCAACCCCCGAGGGACACCCCTCACACCTATTCCTACATGTAGGGTGGAGGTGGGGCCTCAGGGTTGGAAGCCAAGAGTGGGTGTGGAGTGTTTAGGCTGGAAGTCAAGGGTAGGGGGGGGTCTTAGGCTTGGGAAGCCTAAGATGTCGTTTCCCCTACTTATTAAGCTTCATCCCTAATGGTGCATTAATGAAGATTTTTGCAGTGAAAAAAAATATATATATATATATATTTATATATATATAAATATATCATATATATATTATAGTGGCACAGTAGTGCCACTATAGTTAGGGCTGAGTATCCCATACAAGGTTAAATCTGAAATTTGGCAGCTTAATAACTTTGCAACTGTATGACAGATTTGCCTGACATTTGGAATGTATGGTCTGGTACCATAGATCTCTAGACCTGCCAAGTTTCATTATGGTCGGATATACGATTGCAGATCTACAGAGCACCTCAAAATGCATAAATTACGGGGTTTTGCGCATTCTTTGCTTGCACCTACAGGTAGCACGGTTTGCGCAATCAGTCCAAAACCTTCAGAGAACATGCAGCCAGGGTCCCCGATGTGCTTTTCAAAGATTTTGTGAAAAAAATATTAAACGGTTCAAAGGTTATTAAAAAAAACTGTTCCCCATTGTAGTCTATGGGAAAAGTAAAAATATTCGAAAGTGTCGCAAATGCAGTTTTTACTGTCGCAAATTACCCTTTTACTTTTGCAAATCAGCCATTTTGTTTTCAGTTGATGGTCATAGAAATGTTTGGCATTTTAAATGTGGGACCCTCTAGGGACACAATTATTGTTGTGTTTTCCTAGTTGAATCCTGAGGATGCTAGCCATGTCTTTTTTGTGGGGTAAAACATCCCAGAAATATGTTTTTTAAATTTTTGTAAACAGTAGTGTCACAAAGTACTTTCGAGTATGTGACACTTTCATGATTTTATTTGCAAAAGTGTTGTGATTTGCGAAAGTACTTTGAGACACTAAGGCCAAAACAACAGGAAATGTTTGCCACCCTGTAGCAAAACAACAGTTTGGTCTTTTGGGCTGAAATTTGCAGAGAAGAAAGCCAGCATCCCACAGATGTACCTTTTTGTGGTTTGGTGACAAAATATTACAGGACTGCAAAGTTATGACACTCCAAAGTTGATGATTTTTCCCATAGGATAACATTACCGCATCTGACGTGCCTTTCGGGTCCCGTATCTCGAAAATGCTTTGAGATACAGACTTTTCGTCGCAAAAACTCTAGTCCCCCATTGGGGGGCTAGGTACAAAACTAGCCTGGAAAGTCATAAATAATATGAGATGTTGTTTTTTTTCTATGTTGTATGGTTCATGAGATACAAGCAATTTAGTATTCCAAGTGCTCATTTTCTGCTCTGAGAGCCATTATTATGGCCATATTCTTTGTATTCTTTGTGCTGCAGAATAACGGGTGCTAGCTGCACATTCGAGCAGACTTGATAGACCTCTAGGCCTTTATCTGCTGGCAAATTTCGTATGTTCGTATGTTCATATTCACTGTTCTTCTGAATGCACCTTTTTGGGAAAAAAGTGTGTGCGTTTGTGGTACTTTGACAGTTAGAGTTTCCGCTTGTGTTTATGTTACTGTTTGCGTTTACATCACCATGTGTGTTACCCTTTGTGTTTATGTTACTGTTACCGTTTGCGTTTCCATTGCCATTTTCATTAGTGTTTACTTTTGTGTCACTGTGTACGTTACCATTTGCGTTTGCATTTGTGCTTGCATTTCCGTTTGTGTTACTGTTTCCTTTGGCATCATCGTTGATGTTACCATTACTGTTTGTGTTTCCAATTGCGTTACCATTATCATTTGAGTGTTCGTTACCGTTTATGTTTGTGTTTCCATTGCCATTAGTGTTTGCGTTTTTGGTAGCGTTTCCATTGTCGATTGCATTACTGTTTCCTTCTGCGTCACCGTTGCCATTACCATTTGCGTTTCTGTATGCGTTTCTCTTACTGTTTTCATAACCATTTGTGCTACCATTTGTGTTTGCATTTACATTTGCGTTTGCATTTGTCCTACCATTTGTGTTATTGTTTCTGTTTGTATCACCATGTGTGTTACCGTTTGCGCTTGAGTTACCGTTAGTGTTACTATTTTCTTTTACCTCACTGTTGCCATTACCATTTGCGTTTACCTTACTGTTTCTGTTTTTGTTACTGTTTGCATAACCATTTGTGTTTGTATTAACGTTTGCGCTTGTGTTTACATTACCGGCTGCGTAACCATTTTTGTTTATGTTAACACTTGCGATTCCATGCATGTTTGTGACATTTATAATACTTGCTCTACTATGGTACTTTTGTGCATTTACTAATTTTCATTTGATGTCTGCATATGTTTTTTGCAGAATGAAGTGCCCAAAAATTTATTTTTCGCCACTTGTGTGAAGTCTTACGCTCATGATGCTCTGCAACAGTTGAAGACATTTGGATAAGATTTGGTATACATGTAGTAGTAGTATAAATTTATTGTTCAGCTAAAAAAAATTGCAATATATATAAAAAGAAATCACAACAAATACAAACCTTCCGTACAAATACTATCAATAACATATTTTAAACGTAATTTAAGTGGATATAATTTTCCAATCAAGGCAAATTATTTTCTAAATGAATTCTCTAGTTCCAAACCAACATATATATTACATTAGGTCTCATTATTCATTTCCTTGTCACCAAGGGGCTGTTCTATCCATTCTGATCATTCTAGACCTGAACAAATATTAAACCAGGCTATCATTCTATAAGCGGGACCAAATATGACAATTATAATAACAGACACTAAGTCAGATTACTTTGTCCCACAGAGTTCACCCCACCAGATCACATAGCATCCCAACAACACCCACCTGGAAACCAGCTGGACACACTGACACAAAAGGCAAATCCCTCAGAAGTATCATGCAGCGCATACTGCTCCATACCCCTTGGATCACCTCCTAGCCCGCTAATCAAGCTGCCCATACCTGAGGTGCCTAATGTGACTACATGGTGTGGAAAGGACCTGTTCATTTTTGCACCATGCTCCAATTGTGCCTACTGTGTTACCAACAGGACACACCTGCCTTGAGGGACATTTATTTGGGACACTATGCAGTTCATGCTGCTCCATGACCCAATGTCCCCCACAATACAGTCACTCCTATTAGCCACTATTTAAGCACTAATGGGGCTACGTGTCACAGTCCAAGTCCAACCATTCTCATCATGTCTCATTTACGCCTACCTGATGGCCTATCAGACATACTGGCAATAGAGCTCATCCATAGGGTCACCATGCGAATCATGCCGCTCCGTGTCCCCTAGAATTAGCCTTAATCCAGTCACTCCAACTGGCTACTACTGGTGCATATATGGTTGCCAATATTACAAGTAGGATCTCTCATTTGGGCATTTTACCTTGACAAAGTTAAGACATGTAATTGCCAGGAAATTAAGTCTTATGTATATCCCAGAAAAGAGTAAAAACTTACAGAATACTTTAAAATATTAAAAAGCACCATTGGGCTGACAGTAACAACTGGATAGATTTAACTAAGTTAAATATAATTCAAAATGCTCAATTAGGTCTATTGCCCAACTAGGCTACAATGAACCAGATTCAATTGAGACTACCAGCAAACAATTTCACAAAATATGTGAACTAAAAATTAGTTATCTCGTAATATAAAAGATATGTTCTAGGATCTATAAACTATAAATCAAATATACAAAATACGTAGACTTACATAAACAGAACATGTACCCAACTCGTCACCTCTCCTACCAGAAGGGACAATAGATCTGGGACCTCCACCCTTATAGACCTCATCTTCACCAACAGACCATGGAACCTCTCCCATGCCACAGTGCTCCCTGACTCTATCAGTGACCACTCCCCGGTGACCTGCCGGTGGTCGGTTAAATTACCCCCTGCTCCCCCAAAATTACCTTGCAGAGGTGACTAAAAAGAGGAGGCATAGAGAATCTCAAAGCCCATCTAACTACCAGCAAATTGGCTCCCCATTTACACCACGCAGTCTGTAGACCTGACACTCTCCCACTTTATAACCACTTTAATAAGGCCTGTGACATTTTTGCTCCCTTCTCCAAGCAAGTAGTGAAAACCAGAACCACACCCTGGATCACACTCTCACTACTTAATCAGCTCCAACAAAGAGACAACCTATGGCATAAGGCCCTTGACTCCCAACGCACACAGGATAGACAGCTATACCGGGAGGCCCGCAACAAATGTACCTGGGACTTACGGCAGGCGAAAGCTATTTACTACCAACAAACCCTAACCTCCTCCTGGGGAGATGGTAAAAAATTTTGGAACAATATAAAAGAACTCAGTGGGAAATCCTGCTCCCCCACCCCCACACAGCTCACAGTAAATGTGGATATCACCCAGGATCCTTCCACCCGCAGAAGCCCTCAACTCCACCTTCTTGGACCTCTCCCATATACTCCCTCCAAACTACTTCCACCCTGTTCCCCCACCCTCCCACTGACACCTCGTGTAACAACAATATGATACCCTTTAGGCTAAGAGTCATCTCCTGCCTCGAGGCAAAACACTACATTTCCAAAGCTATTGCCAGTACCTGACACAGCAATGATTCCCTAGTTCTTAAACTCATTCGTCTGACCCTGGGTGTCACATTACCCCATCTCACTAAAATTCTCAACCTCTCACTATGCCTAGGTCAGTTCTCCACAACCTGGAAGAGAGCCATAATCACAGCTATTCTGAAGAGCGGCAACCCCACTAACACAAGCAACTATAGACCGATTTTGATACTTCCATCTCTCTCCAAAGCACTTGAAAAAATAGTTTCGGACCAGCTAACAGAACACCTAACTAAACACAACCTTCTCTGCCGGGAACAGCATGATTTCTGGACTGGCCACAGTACCGTCAAAGCACCAACTGAGCTCACCTCATTCATCCATGAGACCCTTGACCAAAGCTCTATAGCAGGGGCGATCTATGTGGATCTGACCAAGGCAATTGACACAGTCAATCATGAGCTATTGCTTTGTGTCCTTCCACAACTAAATGTGGTCCCAGAGGCTACTGCCTGGTTCAAGGATTACCTCTCAGGCCGGTCACAACAAGTCAGGATAAACACCACCATCTCCTCCTGCAAAGCAGTTTGCTCTGGGGTCCCACATGGGTCTATACTCGGCCCTCTACTGTTCACCCTCTTTCTAAACTCTCTCCCCAAGTCATACAGTGGTCACCTACTACTCTACACTGATGATGCAGTAGTGTTTTGGAAACACCCTCAGCCGAGCGCCCTCCAACTAACCCTACAGGGTTTCTTCAGGGAACCAGAAACTTGGTTCACTGAACACCGCCTGATCATCAACTATCAAAAAACAAAGTCCATGACCTTTGCGCACCATCAAAACCCACACAGTCAGTCTGCACTCCTAATCAAAAACTCACATTGCACCCCACTTGAACATGTTACAAGTTTTAAATACCTGGGAATCACATTAGACACCTCCCTCTCCTACCATAGTCACAACTTCTCTCCTCCGCTGTCAAGGCTAGAGTGGGTATCCTCTACAGACTTAAACACTGCTTACCCACACAGGCCATGCATCTTGCAGTCTCCTCCTCAATCCTCTCCCTAGTAGACTACGGGATAGTGATATATGGCTCTGCGGAACCCACCACCCTACGTAGCATTAGCACTGCTTTGAATAAAACTTGCCGCCTAGTCACCAGCAGTGACAGATCAACTCATACCTGTGAGCTCTATGCTTTGGCTGGTTGGCTAAACTTCCAAGGAAGACTAAAGTACCACTCCTGCTTCCTTGAAAAAAAGATACATCTCCAGCTAGCTCCTATCGGCCTTCTCTCTATTGTCAGCATAGCCCCCCACAGGCGTAATACAAGACTCGCAGCAAACTCCTCATTTCTGGTCCCCCATTGTAGGACATCCCTTGGGCAAAAATCCTTATGCTACCATGCCCCTCTTTGGCTCAATACTCTACCCCCCCATCTCACAGACCCATAGTCTATCCCTATTCAAAACAGGCCTCAAAGCACAACTCCTTGAGTCAGCAATATGTGACTGTGGCTAACACACTGCCCTCCTCTTGTGTTTTCAAACCCTCCCCCTGACCAAATACCTGACACAGGGTCTCTCTAGATCCCATGAAACAGCATTCTGCACATTTCTGACAAGGGGTATCTAGAATGGTGCCTACTACTGTCACCGGTTAACTAAGATAAAGCTTGGACTGCACTACCAGTACTGTTATGCGAATACTGCTTGTTTATGTTCATTTTCTGTATTTGTTTACCCTCCACTCTCTGTAACCGATGTGGAGCCTTTGCAAAAGAGTCTGTGACTCAAAGGATTGTAATTACGATTATATTCAATAAATAAATAAATGTATTAGGCTTCTTAATAATGATATAATTAAAATAAACATTCTATAGGCTTCAAAAAATAAGAATTCCTTCTTTCTAGTAAGACCTCCCATATGGCAAGCTTGTACTTCTAAAATCCGATTCCTTCAGTGGTCATTTTATACTAGAAGGCTTACCACACCTCCGACCACCAAACTCAATCAGATTACCTTTCAGTAAAGAATTGGGGGTATCTTACTTGCCCTTACTCAAATATCTCGGCTCAGGAGAGCCTCCTGAAGTAAAACTTGGATGGGTTTTGATCAGGGGGCTCCTCTCTATCTAGCCATTCCTTTGGTTTTGTTCAAAATGGTAAAAAAGTCGAGTTTCACACATTTTTATTCTTTGATCGCGACTCGCTAATGATCTTTGATCATGCGCCTGCAAATTCTTTGATCATGAAATTCTTTGATCGTGATCTTTGATCATGTGGGAGGGACAAGATGGGCAGTTGAAAAAAATGAAATTTATTAGCTCAGTGGTGGGTTATGAACACAAATGAGGGTGGGTTTTGCTCAGCGGACTTTTGTTTTATCGAACCATGATGGTGGTTTCATGTATTTATGTCTAAAATTTTAATTTCACCACTTTTTATTCTTTGATCATGAGCCTGCAAATTCTGTGATTGCGAGATTCTTTGATCATGATCTTTGATCATGACGGAGGGACTAGATGACCAGATTTAATGCAACAGATAGGCCAATTTTAACAATCTTTAACTTTAAATATCTTGGAAACGGTTTGATCTTTTTACTTGAAATTTGGAGGGTATTGATGGCATGTCCTGTATATGTGAATTACAGTGTTTATGTGTTGGACAACACATTTTCTGTGGAGATATTGTGTGGCACAGTTTACATTTGGCAGACAGCATTTTCCATTCTCGTACTGGCTTGAAATGTATACAGTAGCTAGCCTTACTGCCATGGATCTACTTTTCAGTTGTTAGGTGTCTAAAATCTTAACAGGTGCGGAAGTCTGCCACTCCAACGAATGAAAATCTTAAACTTTCACATGTTGTATCTCAGAAACGGTTTTGTCTTTTATATTGAAATTTGGAGGGTCTTCAGGAGATGTCCTGTTCATGCAAATTATGGTGTTTAGGGCTGGAAAATTAATTTGCTGTGGACATATTGTGTGACACACTGTATGTTTTGTGTATGCCATTTTGTATTGTGGTACTGGGTTCACATTCATAGGGTGCCTAGCGTTACTGCCATGGAGGTAATTTCCAGTGGTTATGTGCCTGACATGTAAAGAGGTGCTGAATTATGCCACTCTGATGACTGATACTTTGCTTTCCTTCAATGTGGTGGGAGCTTTCATGCCCCATACTCCCAACCATATATGTTCCCAGCAATACATATGAGATTCAGTACTTGTAGTCTTATCTTATGCAGAAATGTATAAGTTGGTGAGAGCGTGGGCCCAAAGGGCCCGGGCTCCCACCAACTTCCGTGACAATTTACTTTTAGATTCTTTCTCAAAAAGTAAGGAAATTCTATGCAAAAAAACTTTGTTAATGCATCATTTAGGGTTAAAACACAAAAAGTAAGGAAATGAAACTTTTAGGGTTGACCCCTCCCCCCTTGGACCTGCCCATCATCTGAAGATTGACAGCTGATGGGATGTATCCTTGGGGTTGTGAGGCCTAAATATCAACCCATTCTTATTTTCTGTGGCTTGTGAATATGATTACACATGGAGTGGGGTGAGATCTAGGCCTCACAACCCCAAGGACACACCCCGTCAGCTGTCAATCTCAGGATGATAGGCAGATCTGGGGGGGAGGGTTCAACCCTAAAAGTTTCATTTCCTTACTTTTTGTGTTTTAACCCTAAATGATGCATTAACAAAGTTTTTTGCATAACATATATATATATATATACAGTATATATATAAAATACTTAGGGGATTATATAGGAGTGAACCTCAATCGATTATATGACCTTAACTATCTTACATTGAAACAGGGAATTACAACAGACTTATAGCACTGGCAGAGGAGTCACGTGATGCCAGCAGCCTAGTAGCAGCAAGGATCTGGAGCTCCTGTCCCTTCCTCTCAATCAACTCTAATCAGCTCTAAAATAATAGGGTTTCATCCAGAATAACTTAATAAACAGTGAGGACCTGCCTTCAGCACTCATTTGCTGCTCATTTTTGCATTTCATTTGGCTTTTAATAGTCACGATGGATACTGATATGAGGCTGGCCCCCTTGAAGCATACGTTGCCTCCATCACCTGAAAAAATGCCAAAGAAGTCTAAGGCACAAGGATTGGGGACTGGGAAAAATACTTCTGCAGCTTCTCATACAATCCCCCTCATGGAGGATCATTTTCTACAAGAGCTCCTACCATTCAGAGGAACCTTATCAGAGATCTCCACCGAGTTCAAGTCTATCCATGGAGATCTGGCTGACCTGAACAGGAGGGTGGGGGACTTGGAAGCCCGCTCTTCCTCCCTTGAAAAATGGAAGGACCAGATAGATCCTGAGATTATTCACCTTCACCAACAGGTTCAGAAATTGCAACTAAAAACAGAGGATCTCAAAGGGAGAAGCAGATGTAACAACATATTAATCTTTGGTCTCCCAGGATCTGAAGAGGGTCTGAACACCATTGTGTTTCTACAAAGTTCCTTTTGAAAATTGTAGGTCCTTCACCTCTTAACTCCACATACCAGACTGAACGGGCCAATCAGCCTCTTAGACCACGGGTATACTCCAAGCACTCCATGGTGTTCAATTTTATTTAAGCGGGGTAGCAAATAGGCTCTGAACTGCTTCCTTCGTTTTTCCATGAAAACTAACAAAGAAACATAGAAACATAGAAGTTGATGGCAGATAAGGACCGCAAGGCCCATCCAGTCTGCCCATTTCTTTTTCTACCTTATAAATGTGCCATCGGCCTTTGCTCTGTCAGTGACCTATCTATTCATAGTCATTTGTATTGCTCCCTTATGCCTATCCCATGCCTGTTTGAAGCCCTGCACTGTATTCATAGCCACCACTTCTTGTGGTAAGCCATTCCATCCATCTACCACCCTTTCTGTGAAAAAGAATTTCCTCACATTCCCCTTAATCGGCCTCCCTCTAATCTCATGCTGTGTCCTCTTGTCCTGCTATTTTCTTATATTTAAACATGTTAGACTCTTTCACCTTGTTTATGCCCTTAAGGTGTTTAAATGTCTCGATCATATCACCCTCTCCCTCCTTTGCTCAAGGGTATACATATTGAGCTCCGTTAATCTGTCCTTATATGTCTTCTGATGCAGTCCCTGCACCATTTTGGTTGCCTTCTCTGGACTGCCTCAATTTTGTTAATGTCCTTGTGAAGGTGTGACCTCCAATACTGCACACGTACTCCAGATGAGGCCTAACCAATGTCTTGTACAGAGGATTATTACCTCCCTCACTCACGACTTGTGATACCCCTACTAACACCCTAACACCCCCTAGCCTTACCTACTGCTTTAGAGGTCTGCTTGGATGATTTTAGGTCATCAGTGATGATGATGCCCAAGTCTCTTTCTTCCTTTGTGACTGCTAGCAACTCCCTCCCAGCCTATAAGTGGCTTCAGGTTTCTCTTCCCTATGTGCATGATTTTGCACTTCTTTGCATTAAATCCAGTTGCCACTCTTCTGACCATTCTGCTAGTTTATCCAGATCTCTTCTCATTCTGCCCACCCCATCTGGATCATCTACTCTGTTGCAGATCTTGGTGTCATCTGCAAACAGACAAGCCTTACCCTCTAGTCCATCTGCAAGGTCACTAATGAAGATGTTGAATAGGACTGGCCCCAGGACTGATCCCTGAGGTACCCACTTGTGACTTGCATCTCTTCTGACTGTATACCATTTACCACCACTCTCTGTTTTCTGCCAGTCAACCAGTTTGCCACCCAGTTGACCAACTTCTGACCCACCCGAGCCTACCTAGCTTATTTATCAATCTTCTATGTGGAACAGTGTCAAAAGCTTTGCTGAAAGTCAAGGTGGCGACATCAACTGCTCCCCTTGGTCCACCACTCTGGTTACCCAGTCAAAGAAATCTATGAGATTAGTTTGACAGGACCTTCCTTTGTAAATCCATGCTGTCTTGGATCCTGTGCCCCTATGGATTCCAGGTGTTGCTCTCCTTTCCTTAAAGTGCCTCCATAATCTTGCCCACTACTGAGGTAAGACTGACCGGTCTGTAGTTCCCCGCCTCCTCCCTGCTACCACTCTTGTGGAGTGGGATCACATGAACCTTTCTCCAGTCTTCTGGGACCTCTCCTGTGCTCAGAGACTCACTAAACAATTCTGCTAATGGCTCTGCTAGTTCCTCCTTTAGCTCCTTAAGTACCCTGGGATGTATGCCATCAGGTCCCATTGCCTTATCCACCCTGAGCTTAGCAAGCTCTTGTAGGACCCTTTCTTTTGTGAAGGGTAGTGCTCACCTCCCTCCCCCTGTGTCCATGATGCTGAGCTGTGGGCCCTGCCCTACCTTCTCTTCAGTAAATACTGAGCAAAAGTATCTATTCACGATAGATGCCTTTACAGGGTCCTCCTCCTCACATGCTCCCTTTTCTCCATTAAGCTAGTAATACCCCTCTGGACTTTCTCCTTTCACTAATGTATCTATAGAAAGTCTTGTCACCTTCTTTTACTGTTACGTGCTAGTGTTTCCTCAGTTTGGGACTTTGCCTGCCTTACTGCCTTACCTGCTTCCCTTAGGGCAGTTTGGTATGCCTCCCTATCTTCATCCCGCTGTGTTCCTTATATTTTCTGAAGGCCAGTCTTTTGGCTCTGACCTTTTCTGCTACTATATTTGAGAACCAAAGTGGTTTCCTTCTTCTTTGCACTTCCTTTTCTGTCTAACACAATGGGATGTTGCTTCAAGTATTGTATCCTTAATGTTCCCACTTGCCTGTACCTCCTCACCTGTGTTTCTTTTTGCCAGGGCTAGCTTAACTCTGTTGGCCATCTTATCAAAGTCAGCTCCTCTGAAGTCCCATATTTTTGCCTTGGAATGGGATGATTTAGATGTAGTAGCCAAATTGAACCATACCATGTGATGGTCACTGGCCCCAGGTGACCTTCTACCTGGAGATCTGTGATCCCTTCTTTGTTAGTCAGTACTAGATCTAGGATAGCCCTGTCTCTTGTGGGTTGCTGTACCAGTTGTTTGAGGCCCTCCTGCAGGAATCCACTATGAGTCTAGTTCTGGCAGATGTTCCTGCTGGTATTGACCAATCTGTATCTGGCATGTTGAAGTCTCCCATTATCAGAACCTCCCTTTAGCTGTCATGTTTTGTATATCTTCTAACAGTAATGTGTCTATGTCCTCCCTCTGGTCTGGGGCCTGTAGACAACCCCAGTTCTTATGGCTGTCCATTACCTGTTTCCAGGGTGACCCACAGTTCTTCTGGC